>OZ004626.1:11909425-13401406 GCA_963924575.1 Pycnomerus fuliginosus
ACGATTAGACCGGTTGACGCCACCCTCCTTTACTAAAATACATTTTAAAAGGGCTTGTATCCCTACAATGACATTTTTCTAAAAAGTGGCACTAAGGTTTTCGGTCCGGCAACGAATAGGAGCAGTACTCGGTTTTGTTGTTTAAACATGAAACGAAGTGTCGTAAATCGTATAGCCATAGGAAAGTCAAAGAAATACGCATATTCAGAAGTTGCCAATAATGCCAGTAAAGTTATTTTCTGATAGGTAGTTATCTTATTCAGCCTGAGTTAAGTTTTACCTGAATGTTAATTGTCCCTTTTTTCTTTGAGGTCGTTAAAAGAAGGTTAGGACGATTGGATTGTTTTTAATATTTTTAAAGTGTAAATTCTTTGTATTTCTATATTCAAAATTATAAATTGTGTAAATTTTTTTTAGTTTATGGCAAGAATGGTGGCAGGAATGGCCGCCCAACGTGATACTACACTACCACCAGAGCAGCGCTACCAAACCCAGCTTGAGCAGCTAGCAGCCATGGGTTTTGTAAATAGGGAAGCCAACTTACAGGCTCTCATAGCCACCTTTGGAGACGTAAATGCTGCCGTTGAAAGGCTACTAGCCCTAGGTCAACTTTCAATGAGCTAACCTTTTTATTTATTCTGTACATTGCAAGGTTCAGGCTTTCCGTTAATGCATCATTTCAATTAAACGTGTTAAGTCACAGAATTGCTATTTTTATGCATGCATTAGATTGTAATACATATAAAATTCATGTATATTTTTGAAACGTTCATCTTATGTATATTAATATATATTTTTATCATAAAATTGTATTGGGAGTAGACATAGGAATAGAGTTTCACCCATCAGAGTTATGATGGTATTTTGACTGATTCAAATCAAATTTTTTTTAACTCCAAATTTTACTGTAAATACAGATTTTTGTCAGTTGTTGGTTTGAAATTGTTATAGTAATAGTTCAAAGTTTATTTTGTAATCGATTTAGCTGTTCATCCATTTTTATACTGCTGATTATTGAGTACAATGGCAATAAAGCTAGGATTTTAATCTATAAAGTTTCAGGTTATGGTAGTATCACAACAATCTGATTCACACTAAATTTGTAAGTTGTGCGTTGTACATTCCATATGTAAACTGCGTAAATAAAGAAGTATCCTAGGGCTCAAGCTTTTTATTTAACTTCCATAGGTGGAATATTAAAACAAATTTAAAGTTATAATCTCTATATTAAACCCATCATATAACAATAAAACATTATAAAATATAGCAATTCTGAACGAATTTTAACAATAATTAATTTATGTATTTGCACTTTTCTCCACTATGAAAGCGATGCAGAGCAATATAAAATCTTCAGATCTAAACGAATTATAAATGCTGACATATTCGCCTAATTTATATATACTTATTTACATTATAAAAAGAGCAGTTTTAGAGAGATTCAAGACAGTTTCTTTGAGAAATGGAATGTTAATTAAAATGCACCGAAAAAAATGTATAGCATCACAGTATTATTGAACTTAAATAGAATGTAAAACCTATGATAGTTTGTAGCAGTTTGTACATTTATTAAAAATATAATAGCAAATATTTTTCGCTACAGGCATATATGCAGTGCAAAAACAACAAATTCCTAGAAATATACACTGGAACTCTAGTTCGTTTATACAATGTACACTTTGGGAAATAAATAATAACAGATATGAATTATAGTACATATCACATGTTGTGAGTTTCAAAAAAAAAGATGGATATCATGTTCAAAATGAAGGCCAAATTTGGAAGAATCACAAAGACAACACAATCCAAAGGACGGATATAATATCATTTTAAAATGGCCGATTAATAGGCTATTATGTAGGCCACAAAAAATTCAAGAAATTCTGACGCCGGATATAAGTTGAACATGATATACAAGAAATAAGATTCACATAGATACATTCACGTTAAGCAAGCACTGTGTTTTAGAAGGTAAATAGTTTTTTCTACAACAGTTCTAACATTTAATATTGCTCGTTACAGTAACATAATGAAATAATTACCTTCGTGTACACTACCACCATTCGATTCTTTTAACAAAAATGCGAGATTTATGTGTCACAGCGATAACATTTTGCCCCTATTAGTAAGAGTCGGTATGAGGAGGAACACCCGTCAAGTTGCAACTTGTTTATGATAACAAACGAGAAATTTTATATAATAGTGCAGCTTAACATGATTCTTCCACCAAAACCTCTATATATATTTATATATTATTGATATTCAACATTAAGTTATACACTAAGTTTACGGAATATTTTTAGAATATAGTAATACCGTAACTAGATTAAAGTAAGTGTGCTTTAATCAACAAAAAAAATAAGTAAAGAGAGCTTGTTTGAGATTAAAAAAACTATAAAAATAAAAAATGGAATTTGCAAATTATAAAAATAGATATGCAGTACATACTGTTAAGTTTGCATGATATATACATCACATCGTCATTGTTTGGAAGTCTTCTCTTAAGTGAGCTATAGCCTTTTGGGCCATTTTGAAACACCATGACCTTAAAATAAGTCAATTTCTGATTTTAAGAACATGTTTTCGAAATTCAGAGTTACAGTATTTGATTACTTATCTTGGGCACCGTTTAGGCTGCCACATGGTTCACCAGTGGACATACTACGTTGAGGTATTGGACTACGTCCTCCACTACCCCCGCTACTTAGCGCCATTCGTTGCATTTGTCGTATTACAGTTGTAGCATGATATGCTTGCTGCAAAACAGCGGCACTAATTATTTCAAAAAAAAAACAACGGTTCCACAAACACCGCTACTGAACCTTACCTTCCAGCGAGACTTTGCGAAATTCTTTTTAAGTTGTTCAGATACAGTGCCGTGAATATTCTTGTTGCTTGCAGCATTCCCGGATATCCTACAAAAACGTTAGAAAGTTAAATCATTGTGACGTCATACCAGGGATGGCCTAGCGCCTGTCGACAAGTAAAACGTCTCTCAACATTAACGCACATCAATTGTCGAATAAAGTCTTTTGCCGAGTCACTGATTTCATCCCAGTAGGGCGAGTCGAATTCGAATTCACCTAAATAATATATAACATAAGTGAAACAGAAATGAAATAGAACCTTTTAGAATTTGCGCAAATAAATTCGCATCGTTTTCGTCGTAAAACGGAGGATAACCACAAAGTAATATGTAAGATATTACTCCTATACTCCAAACATCTACAGCTTTGCCGTAAGGTTTCTGTGCTAAAACTTCAGGTGCTGAAAACAATCGATAATTATAAATGTTTTAGTGAGGAATAGACATCGGTATACCAACGTATCCAGGTGTACCACAAGCCGTTGCCATTATACCAGAATCCTCCATTTTAGACAACCCAAAATCACTAATCATTATTTTGCTTTCCTCGTCGGGGTTGTAGTATAGCAAATTTTCTGGCTAAAACAACTTAATTAGACACCACATTTGTAGAAATTCTACCTTTAGATCTCTGTGAACTACACCCTGCTCGTGCATGTAATCCACAGCTTCTAAAACTTGTCGGATGAGATCGGCCGCGTCCTTTTCAGTATATGAACCTTTTTCGACAATTCGATCGAATAACTCACCACCTGTTACTCTAAAATTGCAAGTAAATTTCTGCTTCAAATTTAAAATACCTACAATTCCATTATCAAATAAACTTTTGACTTGTCTTCAAACGTTTCTAGTAACTGTACAATGTTAGGATGGGTTAACCTGAAATGGAAAACTGGTGTCAATCACAACAATTTGTTGCTGTTGCTCTCTCAAAGCTGCGTTAACATACAATTACATAAGACAGTATTTCTAATATGTGTAGTGTATGAATCTCCCTATTTGAAGTTTGGCTTAAAAGGATAAACTGATATCGATATTAAGTTAGATATAAGGTTATTGAAAATCGATAAATTATGTGATTAGTTTTTATATGTTGTTTATGAGTGATAAAAACGCAAGTAACTCCAAAAACAGGGCCTGTCACATTTAAAAGACATTTCGAAAATTCCTTCAAATTCTCAAAGCTGTGTCAACGTACAATTACTAATGCGATGAGGTAAGGCAGTATGTATCTCCCTAAAATACATTCGAGGTTTAACTTCAATTTCTATTTACCCCCGATATAATGAATGCATGAAAACTAAAACGACGCTAAGATGAAGAGTAAGAGGTCACCTCAGTAAGAATAATAAACAAAGTTTCGAGATATACCTTGTATGAAGATTTAATGATTCTGAAGAGATGTGATGTGCGGCCGTATTTCGCATCGAGTCATACATTTTTGATTGTGAATTCTCTGTAAATACATTTTCATTTTTGCATTATCGTGAATAATGCTAAACCGTCGAGATATTCATTTCGAGTCGTTGCATGATAACTACTTTATGGCAGGCCGTAAAACCAAATATTAAATATAATTTTATCTTTCATCTAAATGAATGAGGGTAGCGTTTAAATTTCAAGGATTGAAATGAAATGAGCTCAGTCACACAAGTAGTATTGATTATTAGTAACAATGTGTTGAAAAATTTTACACAAAATTTGCATGAAGCGAACACGACCTTCATCGTTTTCTACTATTATAAATAAAGCTAATTTTAAGACAAACATGATCGCTACTGTAGTTAAAATGTCATTAATACGAAGCGCATGGCTGCACAATATTTTTTACTACTTTATCCTCTTAATTGGAACAAAAATCAATATGGCTTAGTATTTATTATATTTAGGTTAAAAGCAACTCCTGTGTATGACAGAATTTATCAGAGTGGATAATTATTAATTAGCGCATATTTGTCATAAGACTCATAAGCAATACAATGCGAAAATTTAATTAGTTATCATACGCTGAACAAAATATTATTAATTTTGATTCGACAAACAACTATTTGACGCACGAAATTCTCGCGGAAGTTGAAGCACACCTCTTTAATATTAACCTTGGTTTAAAAGAAGCGACAAACTGTCCTTTTCGTTTTTCATTTTAAACTTTTACTTCAACAACGATCAATATCATCGCAACCCGCGTTTATCTATAAAAATTATGAAAAATTGGAAGAAACATTTCGAGATACGGGATGCATTAGGAAAAATACACGTAAAACAATCATTAACATTTTTTAGGTATCTGTCTATCAGATGCACTTGAAACATAAGTGGAATGCATTTTCTAGGAAGTCGCTTTAGATAACAATACAATTACTATAACATCAAAACCAATCCAGTTATTTCATTGAATCGACTATGTACTTTACTGCGTTATAGTTAAACAAAGAAATTGAATTAATGTTATTTAAAACATAGAAATGTTTTCGTTTTCAGCTGATAAAGAGCAGTTTACATCACCACGTGCATCTAACGTCATTCATGCTTCAGATATACTTTCCCCACTGATCCGCTTTGTCCCTCAAAACAATGATCAACAAAAGGTAAACTCGGACAATTTCTAGATTAATTTCCATTTTTCTAGTTTAGCAGACAATCAAAGACAAAAAAAGGTCAACGAAGCGTCAAATACGGCGTTTCCGCTTATTAAATCACTTCACGCAAAATTAACTTTTTATAACAATAAAAACGCGACACGCATCCTAATTGATCCTAATGGGGCGAACTTTCTATTATTTCTATCTGATACTTAATTTCAAATAAACGATACATAAATTTACAGAAAGGAGGATTTGTACTGTTTAACCTTTATTGTTCAACCCGGTATTGAATATTCAGGCCATTACCATAATAATGAATTAGGTGAATCAAATCACAATGTTACACACGGTTTATCATCAAATCGGCGTGAGGCTAATTCGATGAAGGATCTCTACACACGCATAAAGCTAAAAAGCGAGTTAAGAGTAGCCTTAGAAATAGTTTAAACTAATTTTGCGACGTTACATGTGAGAATATTCTGTTAGAAGCCAAAAATGTCTGTCATTACATTTGAGCGCTCCTCATTGGCTCCTTTTCCCATTTGTGACGTCACACACCAGATGGCGATCAATTCAACCACTAGAATAACATAACCTCATTCGCTTTTTACAAAATAATTCTAAATGCCAAAATGTAGGTGTTAATTACGCATTTAACTTTATTTATTGAATTATTTTCCAACAACTTCCGTTTCAAAATGTCAAAATACCGATTGTTTCCTGGGCTAACTGGATTGTAAAACCACACTTCACAAATTTTAGATAAAAACCGAGCTTTAAGTATAAATTCAACAAACTGAAGCCACACAAAACGAAAAACAGACGTCAAGCAGGCTCTGTCAACAATTCAGAGTCGACTTGATTTGTTAGCATCTCACCTTCGTAGCACCTTAATTTCATTTTCCAAGGAATCCTCTTTGCCTTTCAAAGCCTTTTTGTCGATAATTTTGACGGCGTACATTTGCCCAGGCCGGTCTTTACTTTCAGCCAGTCTAACAACAGAAAAAGCACCCCTAAGAGAAGAGGTTAGATTAACGTCAACAGCTGACGAATACTTACGTGCCAAGCAATTCCTTCATATAGTATTTATCCTCGATGCAAGGTTGTTTATCCGAATCTTTGCCATCTTTTTTGGCCTTCTTCTCTTTCCCAAACAGAGGCATTTTTCGCAAATCCGCTTATTTATCGTCACTTCGGAACATAAGATTGGCACTCGTTAAACACAGAAACCAAACAAGACCCCAAACATTACCGTATTCACCTGACACAACCGCGTTTTTATTGTTATGTTCATATAATCGCTAAATTAGTTATCAGAGCTGCGATAAATAATTTGATAGAGGAGCTGACACACAACCATCAAAATTACTGCTCAACGTCCTAATCAGAATCCTGTCCTTACCGCTACTGTTGCCAACAAAACAAAAATCGACGCGGGATAGAAGCAAAGGCCCTGCGTTTCAAAAAAATTCCCGGATTTTTGCAATTTGTACGACTTGACTAAACTGCCGTTCGTTCGCGCTCAGGTTTTCAGTTTTGCCTGAAAATTGTTTTCCCCGTTGCTGCTATTGGCAACGCCGCACATCTGGAGAAGACAAAACAGGACCGGACTCGCAACGTATTTCCTAAATTAATGCACTGGTACAATGACCACGCCTACAACTGTGCCGATTGGCTAGGTCAAAGCTTTAAATTATTCTTTTTATGGGGTTTTCCTGTGATGCATCCTCAGCGAAAGGATACAAATACCGCACAATAAATACAGACGATTTAAAATCTAAAAAGTCAATTAGAAATCCTCTCATAGAGGATTGAAAGATGCCATTCCAAAATTTCAAGAAATAATGGGCCTTTCCAATTTTTGAAAATGATAAAATTATGATGAATACACTTCGTCAAGACCTCCTCTGCAAATAAAATGTTTCAAAACTTCGTAGTTTTTTAATAAAAAAAATCTTTAATTCGGAGTCAGCATATATGACGTCATATATGCTGACAAATGGCCGACATGTCCTCGTGTAACTAGCTGAATTTGATTTAAAACCTTGTACCGCACAAAGCACAGTCACAATCTGTTTTTATTCTTTAAAATAACGTAAAAACATTTACGCGTTGCAGACTAATTGACCAAATTAAAAACAGAGGCGGCCTCTGGTGGGCATTCCGTAGTAAGGACAGCCATCTTGGAAGTGGCGTTTATTTTGGCGCGAATGAGGGTTTACATGTTATTCTTACGGGAGATGACGGATTTTTATTTTGAAATTTCGCTGTTAGTGGTTGATTTATAAAGTGCAGTTCGTGTTTGATGATATTAGCTTTGTTATTAGTGTAATTTTTTGAACTGGCTGCTATGGTTTGGTCTTTTTGTTATTTATTCAAATTGACATCGGGTATCACTTATGCAACCAGTAGCACGATTTTATTTAGGTGTGTTTAGTGCAGACTCAGAGCCACAATGGCGAACGTCGATTATTCTCACAAATATAATCATCGCATCGCTAAATAAGGCCGGTTCGGGTATGTTCAGCATTTATTTCTATTGTTACTCTGAAATATTCTGAAATGTCATAAAAGAAGGAACCTGTAAAAGATTAACCTCCCATAATTCCGTGCACTTTTTAATATGGTCAATTGAACAAATATCATAGAAATTGGTTAAGCGTAACAAAAAAAAGCGATATTTTTTTTCATTGGAGAGGTCCATTAGTGAGTTCTAAATTTGACAACTGGCAGATCAGCTGTGCTTAGGGTTGCCACCTTGTCAAGTTGCGTAACCCGGACAATAATAGTATTAATGATAATAATAATAATAACATTCCTTTATTTCCAATTCACTACAGCTTCACCAAAAAAACAAATAAAATATACCTAGTGAAGGTAGTGCGTGCTTATACATACAGGGTGTTATTTTTAAAACTTCCCACTTTGAATATCTTTGGATGTAATAAAGATATTTAATTAAAATAAACGTTGACCAATCCCGCACGGAGGGGGACATTTGCGCGTATATAGAGGGAATTTTTTCCACTTCCGGTTTAACCGGAAATTACCTCAACTTTGTTTTTCAAATGGAATGACACTTTTTTCTTAACGGATTCGGAATCTACCATTTTTTCTGAGTTAAAAGCATGTATCATACTTGACCGGAAGTGCAGTCACGGCCACCCTAGATTTTCAAAAACATCGAAGAAATCGGTGAAAAATTGAGATTTTCGTAAAACGCAAAAATACGTTTACTTTAATTTTTTGATGCAAATTCATCTGCCCATTGACATTTTCTTTTTATTTACTTTTGAGATTTTGACAGATTGTGAGGTACGACAAGTTTTGATAAAAATAAGAGAAATCAGCAAATGAAATGGCTCAGGTAAATTTGCATCAAAAAAACTAACTTGACGTGTTTTTGCGTTTTTCGAAAATCGCAATATTTCACCGATTTCTTCGATATTTTTGAAAATCTAGGGTGGCCGTGACTGCATTTCCGGTCAAGTATAATACATGTTTCTAAGAAAAAATCGTAGATTCTGAATCCGTTGAGAAAAAAGTGTCATTCCATTTGAAAAAACAAAGTTAAGGTCATTTCCGGTTAAACCGGAAGTGGAAAAAATTCCCTCTATATACGCGCAGGTGTCCCCCTCCGTGCGGGACGGGTCAGCGTTTATTTCAGTTCAATATCTTTATTACATCCAAAGATATTCAAGGTGGGAAGTTTGAAAAATAACACCCTGTATAGCTAAAGTGAGTAAACCGAAAAATATGGCTCTAAAACCAATATGTAACTAAAGAAAAAATGGTATATTATTCAACGAGTGTTTAATAAATTTTATTACTCGCGAGAGGATGACAGGGAGCAATATAGTCATTACACACGAATAGAATACTCTGTGCTTTATCCACAGGTTTTAAAGCCAAGAAATCTCTCATCTATTGTATAATGAGCCTATTCTGCAACACCCGAGGAAAATGTTTTTATTTGGTTTTAAATAAACCATACTTTTCAGTTTACTCAATTATATTTGCAACGTAACCATAAATTCAAATTTATTTGCTGATTCACATCACATCACACATCACACATGACATCGCTGTCATTGATCATTAATGACATTAGATGTTGAAAAAAATTGACATTTATTGGCAAGTTTGCGCGCGTATTTTAAAAATTGGCGAATTTACAGAATTCTGATCGCAACAATTTCACAACGAACGCATAACCCGGACATTTCATAAAACCGAACCGGACACCGGAGACGAACCTCAAACCCGGACTGTCCGTGTCAAACCAGAGAGGTGGCAACCCTACTGTGCTTTCGCACCTCTGTGGAAAGAGGAAAAACAAAAACAAAGCTACTTTTGTCGTAAAGTTATTGTATCATTAAGGCGGCCTCTCGGCCGGTTCCCGCCAAAATAGTGTTTTTTGCTTCTAATTTAAATTTGAGAATTACTATCAGCTTACGATTGCTATTCTACCTGCACGTTTACTCCTGTAATACGCTGGTTAACAAATTATTGTTAAAACTACACCGGTTTTTCAAATTTGTACAATAATGTTGTTTTTTGGCGCGAAATCGGAAAATTACACAAATTTGAAAAACCAGTGTAGTCTTAACAATAATTTGTTAACCAACGTGTTACAGGAGTAAACGTGCAGGTAAAATAGCAATTGTAAGCTGATAGTCCTTCTAAAATTTAAATTAGAGGCAAAAAACACAATTTTGGCGGGAACCGGCCGAGGTGCTTTTGGTTGGTCAATATTCAATTGAACCAATCAAATTGCTGAGATTAACCAAGGCGTGTCAGATAAATGTGTAAAAGAAACGCGCTTGTTGCTTATTGGATGAAAGATCGCTGTAAAAAGCGTGAAAAATCTCATGTCTCGCATCAAGTTGAGTAAAAAAAGTGAGGGACTGCGTCTGCTAGTGTTGTAAAGCTGAAATATTTCAAATAAATTTCATTTCATTGAAATATTTCACACCCCTTGAAATATTTCATGAAACTTATTTTAAAAAACGCGCGCAAAATAAGTCGACATGACAGGAGAATGACATTCCACCCACCCAGCGAGGTTCGTATAACTTCAAAAATGTGGAAATAATTCCAAAGAATTTAATAATGCTGATCCTAATACCTCTGTCCTAACCGAAAAATAACTCACTACTCCTATTATTGATTTTACTGCGACGGGAAAACTTTGCTTCGCACATTCAAAGTTTTTTTTTATTTCTTTTGTTAATATACTTACTAACATTGTTCTACCAAAGTTAGAATATCTTTCATAGTTTATGAAATATTTCATGAAATATTTCGTGAAACATTTCATGAAATATTTCAAAAAAATAAGTTTTATGAAATTTTTACAACACTAGCGTCTGCATAAATTACGGAACAGGAATTGAACACGGAACTGATAAGGTACGGAACACAGAAAAGAGTAAATTGCGGTTACGGAACCGTCAACAACAGACAAAATGTGTCCCCGGAACTGTACGATTCATCACCGAACAAAAGAAAACGGAAAGTTAACGAGAAAATAGAGATGCAGTTAGGCGATAAATTATGGAAATCGAGTGATTTTCGCAGAATAAGAACAAAAAGCCCCTGGAACCGAGGATTAGAGGGTTGTTCACTTAAAATAAGGTATACTTACTTACTATAACCATTGACCACATCGACCAAAAGAAAACGGTCTGATGTCGTTTAAAATTAATAAAAAAATTGAGATGGGGTTAGGTGATAAATTGCGGAACCGACTAATTTCAGTCGAATATAAGAACAAAAGGCCCCCGGAACTGAATTTTAGGGGGTTCTTTGCTCAAAATTGGGTACAATTAACCATCGAACAAAAAAAAAACGTCTGATTTTGTTTAAAATTAATGGAAAACTAGAGATGCGGTTGGGTAAAAAATAACGGAACCGACTGATTTCAGCCGAATGAGAACAAAAAGGATCACGGATGAATCGAATTTTAGAGGTGGTTGTTTGTTCACAATGGGGTACAATTGACCACCCAACATCCAACAAGAGAAAACGATTTGATTTTGTTTAAAATTAATGCAAAAACAGAAATGCAGTTAGGTAAAAAATACCGGAACCGACTGATTTCAGCCGAATAAGAACAAGAGGATCCCGGAATCGAATTTTAGAGGTGGTTGTTTCGTCACAATGGGTACAATTGAATTGACCATCGAACAAGAGAAAACGGTCTGATTTCGTTTAAAATTAATCAAAAAAATGGAAATGCGTTTAGAGGTGGTAATTACGGAACCGACTGATTTCAGTCGAATGTAAGAACAAAATCCCCCCGGAACCGAATTTTAGGGGGTTGCTTGTTCAAAATAAGGTACAATTGACCAACGAACAAAAAAAACAGTCTGATTTTGTTTAAAAGTAATGAAAGAATTTGAGATGCGGTTACACCTAAATCAGGCATCAAAGTGGCGCCATCTACCAGCGAAAATCTCAACGATGTTACAGTGAACTTCACTCACTTTCACTAATAACATTTCCTAGCTAATGTCAACTAAACGTCAAAATCACTGCAATCAGAATTTGTTTTTTATTTAAATTGATTTAAATTAAACAAAACCACTGCAACTTATGATTAGACCGGAAAATGTTAAAATTCGGAATGAAGCAGGACAGCAATATTGTTTTCAAATGTACAATCCGCCTCCTGGAAGACACGGAAGTCCTAGAATGCGAATACAGGGTTTGATCTGTATTAGACTTAAATTTCAACTAACAACCGATTTACAGCTAAACCACAAAGGTAAATACCTTCTAGAACACGTATGCCAGCAATTAAACCTCATTGAACAAGATTATTTAGGCCTCCGCTATGTTGACACTCAAGACCAACGGGTAAGCCCTCCCCCAAACTTCCTTTTTTAACAAACAATTTCAGCATTGGCTCGATGTAGGAAAGTCAATTTGCAAACAAGTCAAAGATTTGGATCCAGTCCTGTTCAGTTTTCGAGTCAAGTTTTATCCTCCAGATCCATTTCGGTTAAAAGAAGAAATAACCCGATACCAAATTTTTCTTCAGTTGAAGAGGGATCTTTTGCATGGCAGACTAAACTGCCCGGGCAATGAGGCCGCTATGTTAATGGCTTTGATTTTACAGGGAGAGTTGGGTGATTATGACCCCGAGGTTCATGTAGGAAACTATATGAGTGATATGAAAATTCTATTGAAACAAACTGAAACAATGGAAGAGAGGGCTTTGGAGATTCATCAAAAACAGTTGAAGGGGCAGAGTCCTTCGCAAGTTGAGAACACGTTTTTGAAGATTGCCTGTCAACTTGACACGTACGGGGTTGATCCGCATCTTGTTAAAGTAAGTTGCGCATGCGCAGCATCAGCATATTGTGGTTGTGACGTCATGCGCAAAGGTTAAATGACAGTACTGACGTAGACTTTTGACACATTACAACACAAGTCACGTGTTGTATTCAATTTTATAAAACAACATGAAAGACGTTCATGTGTGCTCTTTTCTAAATTTCTTCTTCTCTGAATTCAGTTGACATTGTCTTTCGTTTAACTTAGCATCTGCATCGTGGTCTGATGATTATCATTAAGAACTTTCTTCGATTAATTTTTAATTTTTTTCTTCTTACTCATTTCAACTTCTGGAACTTAGGGGAGAAATTTATCAGCCAAGGCTGTTTCTGTCCTCTTGAGTGTTATATTTCTATTTTTCTCTAATATTTTATTGGATTGTATTATTATTATTATTATTATCTGTCAAATGCCTCAAATGTCAGTTGGACATCATTCACTGTCAAAGGCCCACATCAATGCTGTCATCTGTCAAGTCTTACCTATAAATGTGCAGAAGCACTGCGCATCTTGTCTATCCCTTTAAATAAGAAACCTGAATTAACATTAAAAATAAACGGTTTCTAGGATCACAAAGGTACACAACTCTACGTCGGCGTAAACTACAGTGGCATCCTAACTATACAGGGTAGCCACAAAACACATCACTTCCGGTGGCCTGACATACAAAAAATTAACTATGAAGGGAAAATGTTCATAATTCATTTAAATTACAACGATGTAAGTCTCCCTAGCACTTCCTAGTTAGTTTCAAAGTTTTACAGAGAAAGCATACTGTGGGTTTCAAGTGTCCTACAGGAGCTGCATGCCGCCATCTTTGGAGGTGTGCTATTGAACAGATGTTATTTTTTACGTAAGTGTTGTTCAGAAGGCTATGAAAACAACTGAATAGCAATAATGACAGATAAAATGTAAACGTTCTTTTGACAGATTGCGATTCATTTACTTCCATAGCCACCTGTTATCATATATTTTCTACAGCAGTATAATATTATTGAATCTGTATAGATTGCCAGCTAGTTCTTATGCTCCATCTGTTGTATCTGGGGGTGGTTTTTTTTCTTGGGGGACTAAGTTTAAATATTCCGGGAGGACGGAAAAAGAGGTTTTGGAGGATGTGGGTGGGTTGGGTCGGGAGGAGCCAGTTATACAGCGGACATCCAGTTTAAGACGAAAAGCTTCTAGTGTACCTGCAACACCTTCAACACCACTGCAACCGCATTTAGGTATGTTTTGTACCCTACTGAAAATGTCCTGATACGAACGGATAGAAATAATCCTACCCGTTTTTACCAGTTCTGTTCTATCAGTTTCTATCCGTTTATTGACACTTGTGGGAATCAGTTTCTAACGGACCATGCATCAATATCAATACTGACGTTGCTTAGTCCTTTGTAGGATTATTGAAACGGGTGGTTGCACAGTAAAATGAAAGTTAAAATAATTGAAACTGATACAAATTTGATCAGAAAAATCTTTCAGGTTATAGTAGCCTGCCAAGATCAAGTCATTCCGATGCCGGAGGTTCCCGAATGGAATCCAGTAGTAGTTCGGGATTCCTCTCGGGGCTGGATGGCAACCCTATCCAAGCCTACAGTGATGTAGCTGCCTTAGAAACGGTCTCTGAGGATCAAGAAGCCATGAATGCTTCCAGACTTCGAGCAACAGGTAAACTGTAGTACGCTATGGAAACAAGCGAATTCGCAGAAATGACAGTAAAATGACGAATGACATATCCTGACAATTCATATAGCCATCCGTCATATTTTCTGAATAGCAACAAAGCAAAGCACATTTTTTTTATTTTTCAGTACTGAAAGATGATTCCACGGACCGTTTTAGCGATTACTTTTGCCGAGACTCGTTCGACCACTCTTCCTCTGAATCTCAATTAATTGACAGCAATTATCGGGGTTATGAACCAAACCCGTCTCACCGATCCAGCCGTAGCCAGACTCCCCTATCTCACTCTCAGGTTGACGGTCGAATTTGCCTGCCAAAACAAAACACACAAACGGTAAAGAAAAATAAGAAGTTCAACATGGTTGGAGCGTTCATTCCTACTTGCATCATAGTAACAGTATGTGTACTTATTTTTGCCGTCGTTTTATTGGAAACGGATTCGGAATTACTCAGTAGCTTTAGGAATATCCCCGAGATGGTATCCTTAAAATACCAGTTCTATGAACCAATTAAACGATATTTTCGAAACAAGATGTCAATATTTTTTTGATAGCAGCTCGTTTTCTTCAAATTGTTTATGGTAGAGTTTTGTGATACATTTACATTCCTTTAGCATCAGAATTTCCAAAATGCCAAATCTTTATTTATATTTTTTACAAAATGCACTGGCAGAAACTTTTAGTTTGTGTGAAAAAAAAATATCTGTGATCAACCTTCAATCTGCTACATAGTAATAGAATCGTACAAAGAAGTGCAATCAAAATCTAAAACTGCTTACTTTTCATATTATGCTTTAAATCTTTTTAATCTACTTATTTTCATGTATTTTTGTAATGGTTTCGTTGTTGTTATTCGTCGTAACTAATTTGTATGTTTTATATGGTGTAATAATAAATTTTCGCCAAATAAAAATGAGTCAATTCTAAGTATTAACACGCTTTTGTTAGTCTACTTTTGCAATGGTAAGTAACATGTGTTTCCGCATTTTTAAGTTGCTTTGTTTTTGTATTATCTTTTTTAATTGATTAACTTGGATTGTTTAGATATTACACTTAGATTGTTTTATTTACAAGTAATAAATCTTCAATAAGATCAAAATAAACAGTTTATGTTGCATTAAAATGCTCGAGGTTATCAATAAGTGGACACCAGTTTATTATATTTGAATAAATCTGAGTTCATTTATGGATTTTCACAATTCTTATCATTTCGCATATTTCCTGCTTGTTAGGTATTCACCATAAACAGATAAGTTACTGTCTGCTAGCTCAGCTAAAATTGCGGTTGTGCAGTTCTATGGTAAGTGCTTGAAAATTTTTTAGAGCCTGTCTGTTTTTAACTTCTACGCTTTAGCGCAGCAAGTTACTAAAATCGAAACGCCAAAAACATCAAATCTTTGCGTTCCAGGGTCATAGGAACTCACAAAAGTGGTTTTTGAAAAATGTCTTGTCAGTTTATGGATTTCGGAAGAGCTGAAAAGGTTTTGGCCATTTTGGCACATCAATATTTTAAAAATTTAAATTCAAACCCTCATTTTTCTCGTCACCATAAGGAAGCTCTCCGAATTCAGCTTCTAAAAATGTATTCACACTTGGTGCCTTTTTTGTGAAAAATCGGTGCCGTGAAAAAACCTATGTATAACTATATATTTTTATTATTCAATTTGATAGCGGTTATTTTACAGGGTCGAAAACCTTGGTGCTATTTTTTCGAAAAATGTCATTTTAGTGGCAAAAAGGCCCTTGAATGTATTTTAGCAAAAGAGGATGTTTACTATCGGATTCGACAGCTGCTGCCTATTTCCGGATGAAAAACTTTAGTGCCATTTTAGGGGCAAAAAGACCGTTTTCTGAATTTTTCTTAGCAAAAGAGCATATTATATGATTATCGAATTCGATAGTTGTTACACATTTATCTTAGGAATCTTACTTAATCTTAGCAATTTGATTGGTTCATTTAAATTTTGACCAATCAGATTGTTGAGATTATGTCAGGCTCCTGAGATGTTGTAATAAAACTAGATAGCTATAATAAAACTCAAACGTGTTCCATGGGCGATTTTCTTGCCTTGTCTGTGCTTTGATAATTTCATATGATGGAAAAGTGTGAAAAAAACAAGCGTCATACTTTCCTTTTCTATCATAGGACACACACAATGAATCGCTCTGTCACACTTCTCAGGTATGTTGTCATGTAGTGCTTTTTAGACTTATAGCTATCTACTTACACAGGTTGTCTCAGAATTCTCGTATAAGCCGGTGATGGTAAATTCCTGTATTTAATCTAAGACGAATTTTCCTTTACAAAAATTGCGAGAGTCCAATAATTTTCAAATGGGAAGCAGCTTAAATTCACCAAACAGAATGCATCACTTAATTAAATGGTAAGGTAAAAGAAGTAGGTTGTGCAAGCTGTTGCTGGGATACACAAAAAGATGTTATGATGCCTTATTCTTTGTGCCATTACTATTTTTTTGTGTATTTAATTTATCTTACTATCTAATTCAGAGATATTTATTCTGATTGGCGAACTTCAATCGCTTCCCGTTTGAAAATTATTGGACCCTCGCAATTTTTGCAAAGGAAAATTCATCTTAGATTGAGTCCAGGAATCTACCATTACCTGCTTATACAGGGATTCTGAAAGCCCCTGTATACAAAATATTTGGGAAAATCGTGGGAAGCTTATTTGAATACAAAAAAACGAAATCGACTACCTTGCTAATAGATGTTTACACGTCAAAGATTCTGGTGTTTATTATTTATTATTTTATTTTATTTTTACACGAGAAAAAAAACAAGAAAATCTTATTATAGTATATGAATGACATTAGACATCCTTTAATTTTATAGGGGTCGGTCCTTTGAAAATGGCAACGTCGCAATTGTTTCGAAGTAAATTTAAATAGTTTTGAGCTGTCACGACATAAATGATTATACGTTGTTTAAAAAATAATAATAACGACAGATTGTAACTGTAATTTGTGTTCCGGAAGCACCGGAAGTTTTCACGCACAGAATACTTCATGAGTTCTCGAAAACAGACGCAAATGGACCCAAATGGCAAACAGCAAACTGCATTATCGACATTACGGGTTACAGTTCCCGACATCTTCGATTTATTAATATCCAATTAAAATGTCTTTCGAATGGCGTAAAAAGACGTAAACTTGCTGTTTAAAATAATAAAGTTAACGTCACTTTCGGTGAAACCGGAAGTAACAAAAAGTTTGTAAATATGTCAAAATTAACGTTTTTATAGGTATATGAATCTATAAAAATTTCAAGTTGATATTCAAACAAATTAAGAAATGGCGAGATTTTAGGTACATGGATTCGTTGACACCCGGTATATCAAAAATAAGATAAGGCGCTTACCTTTTACATATTTATCTGAGGAGCCTCAGTTAATTGTTTCAATTGACCCAATGAAATTGCTGAGATGAGGCGCCTCAGATAAAGTGTAAAAGGCAAGGTCCTATAAATAACTGCTGATAGACATACGTCCCTGGCTTAGATGAGTGTTAGTTACAAGCACGTTAGATGTTAGATTTGAAATTCTGTTGAAGAGTTTTATGGCACAAAGTGATTTTGTTCCGTTTCATCGAAAAAAAAACGCAAAAAATTTAATGCAGAAAAATGTCAAAATAAATAAAAACTACAAATTGGTGTATAATCTGTGTTTGGTGTGTGAGAGTTATCAAGGCGATGTAACAAAGATAAGAGGCGCTTTCCATTTACACATTTATCTGAGCAGCCTCAGTTAATCTAATCATTTGATTGGTTCATCATTTGAGTATTGTCCAATCAATTTGCTGAGATTAACTGAGGCTGCTCACCTCAGATAAATGTGTAAAAGGAAAGCGCCTAAGGGTTTCGATTGCGAGGTTGCCATTTTCAATCGACTGACGTCAGATAAAAACAATTTGACAATCCCCTGAAATTCGTGAACTTTTGAGGACCGCCGAAGGTAAACATTCAGTGACCTTAGGGGCGGAGCTTAGGGACCTACGTGCAGTAGTGCCACCTTGCGCCTCCCAAAGGAACTAAAATTAGTTTGTATAGCTCCGTGTCGAGTGACTTTTGCAGCTCATCCATGTAATTTCGAAATCGAACATTTTACGGAACGTACAGACACTCCCACAGTAAATCCGGAAAAAAGTGATGTTTCTGACAGAAGTGGCCCCGAAAATAGACGCAAGTTAATAGATGAGAGCCTGTGAAATCCAACGAAACACAAAGAATCCGTGATTCGTGCATTCTTCATAGACGGTTTCAAAATGGAGTAGATGGTCATTTGGATTTATTGTTGTTGCAGTGAATGAAGACGCAGTTAAGGTTATAGCCTCGAAATCTAAAACCTGCAGCCTATTATCGTCTTTTATTTATTGGCCCGTGCAGTGAACGTCGCTGATGTTTTTTCGAAAACCTCTTCGGGCTTCTGGATGCTGCTGGATGTGTGCATGGAGCACTGGGATACTCTGCAAGTGGCTGTAGCAGCTCCAAGGTAAAATTTTTATCCATTATCCACCCTCATCCTGTAATTTATCATTCGCGTTTTACATTCGTTCATTAATCACCCTCAAATAAACCCTATTTACGAAATTACAAATAACGTAAATCTATTTTCCATTATTTTTTATTCACTGCAATTCTATTGTTTAAATATAAACAGTAGCCACCTGGATTTGATCATTATTTCAAGGGCTGAGTTGATTGATAAATCATTTATTTACATTTTTCGATCGTCTTTTTTTTCTGTCGGGAAATTTCTCGTTTTAACCTATACCTATATCTCACAACTTTTTATTGTTATTCTATTGAAACTTGGACAGGTTTGCTTTATGACAAACGTCATAAGATGAGTTTTATTATCTCTTGCGCTTCGATTACTTTCTGGTTCACTTTTTCTTGGTGATATATTGGGAAAACAACCCTTGGGCGCTTGAGAGGGGTCAACCACAAAGCAAGTTCGTAATCTCAAATTGTAAGAAAATCGTCATAATTACCGAAGATTAATAAAAGTAGCTATAGAAATGTCCAAAGTTGGAATAATTGCCAAAAAAAGCGAAAAAAACCCAAATAACTGAACACCAAAATCGCCAAATACCGAGCAAATACCTACTTGTTTACAAATTGCAGGAAGTACAAAGGCGTCCACCCTACTTCCAGAAAACCATAGAAATGGTGACAATTTAAAATCTTTGAAAAATAAAAAACTGAGGTGGTAGCCACTTGGATTTTTAGGTGTCCCACATTGCACGTCCATTGCACATATTGCACAGCCATTTCACATTGCACACCCGTTGCACACCCAATTGAGGGCGTTGTAAATTATAAACATTGCGCATTACACATTGCACACGCAATTAATTGCACAGCATTACACACCATTGCAAACCATTACACACCATTACACACTATTCTACACTATTGCACAGCATTACACACAATTGTACAGTATTGCATATTACACATTGCACACTATTGCACGGCACTGCACATTACATATTGCACAGTCATTGCACTCTTCCACAGCGACCTGTCCCAATATTGCACAGTGGTTATCCTTTAGTAAAAAACCAAGGGGCTATCCACATTTCCGCAATATTCGACATCAAGAATGCGCAACAGCCGAGGCAACAGCACATGATTGTGGGCAGGGATGTCAAACCGTAATTTACCGAATTAATTACCGTGTAAATTGCCGTAAACCTGCCGTAAATTACGATATAATCAACCGGGAAAACTACCAAAAATCTTGGTAAATTACGGGAAGAATATATCTCGAGGGTGGGTTCCTTTTTCACTACTTACCATTGGCATCTCCCAAACTGTAAGGGAGTCGGTTAAATTATAGAAAAGTTGCACTATTTCTTTGTGATTAAGGATCTGAAGAAAATTCCCCGATATCTTGATTCGTTCCTGAGTTATTTCAAAAAATTTTAAAATTGCGATTTTAAATAAAAATTAATATCTCCCCACGATTGATGCTATTTGAAAACTTGAAACTTTCGTATTTTTGACAGGTGTCTATCGAATGGCGTCGACAGAAAATTCCTAGGCCTCTTAGATTTTCAGCAATGACAGCCAACTTTTGATTCTGTTATGGCCACCATATTGAATTTTGACGTCATGGGATACAGAAAAAAATTAGTTTTTCAAATATGTAATCAGATGGACATTTTTGAAAAATCGTCAAATTTCAAAAAGTATGAATAATTTTAGACCAGTCAAATAGGGACCGGAGGTTACAATAATTGTTGGAAAGCCGGAGATGGTCTTAAACGCTTTAGTAGGCATCTAATAGAAGTATCCTAGTTTTGCAACTTCCCAAGATGTGTGCGTATGATAGGGTGTCCAAAAAACCCCGAAATTTTCGGGCTTTTTTCAGTCTTTCGCTTATAATTTCTAAACAGTGCTTCCTAGCGGAAAGTTCGCTATTTTCGAAATTAAAGCGCACTAAATTCTGCGTCGAATGAGCCCCCCAAACGTTAATTTCGACCATGATTTCAAAAAGCATCACAAATTTAAATTTTGGTTAAACGTATTCAAAAAACAATTTATTTATAAAGGTAGTTAAGAAATGAGACGAATAAAGAATCAATTTCTTCGAAATCTTTGGACGTGGAGGGGCCAGGGTCGTTCGCAGGCTCGATGAATAGTGTGCCGCCTTCAAATAGTTGAGGCTTAGGTACTGACTTAAGACTGTTTATGGATTGCTCTATTTTGATTTTGTAGATCTAAAGCCTCAACTATTTGAAGGCGACACACTATTCATCGAGCCTGCGAACGACCCTGGCTCCTTCACGTCCAAAAGATTTCGAAGAAATTGATCTTTTATTCATTGTCTCATTTCTTAACTACATTTATAGATAAATTATTTTTTGAATACTTTTAACCAAAATTTAAATTTGTGATGCTTTTTGAAATCAGCGATTGATGGTCTACAACTTTCAAGCTGTAAGTTTTTTAAATTAGAGTAGCCGTTTGGACGTTACAGACGACGAAAAGTCACTACTTGTTAATTTTTCACAAAATTGTCGTTTTTGACCATGGTTTGCGACCCTACCACATGGTCGAACTTAACATTTGGGGGACTCCTTCGACGCAGAATTTAATGCGCTTTAATTTCGAAAATAGTGAACTTTTCGCTAGGAAGCACCGTTTAAAAATTATAAGCGAAAAACTGAAAAAAGTCCGAAAATTTCGGGTTTTTTTGGACGCCCTATCATACGCACACATCTTGGGAAGTTGCAAAACTAGGGTATTTCTATTAGATGCCTACTAAAGGGTTTAAGATCATCTCTCGCTTTCCAACATTTATTGTAACCTCCGGTCCCCTGGAGGTCTAATTTGACTGGACTATTTATAAAATTAGCATAAATTTATTCTCTTTTGACGTTTATAAGAATTGAATTCAAAAGTAAAAAAAATTGATTTTGAAGTTGTCTAACCCACGCTCGGACTCAAGCTAACAGGTTTTTTCAAAAAAGTTTTTGTTGGTTTCATTTTTGAAAGCAAATTTTGTGGTGCTAAAATTCAACATGGCGGCCGTAAGAGAATCAAAAGTTGACCGTCACTGGCAGCTGTCAAAATATAAAGTTCATTTAAATAGCATCAATCTTTATGGAGATCTGCTTACATTAATTTTTCTTTAAAACCGAAATTTTCAGATTTTCCGGCGTAACTCAGAAACGAATCAAGATATCGGGGAATTAATTCTCTTCAGATTGTTAATCACCAAAAAATAGCCCAACTTTTCTCTAATTTAACCGGGTAAATTACGAAAAATATTAGTAATTACGGTGGTAAATTACCAAAAATTTAAATTAGGCATTTAATACCGAATAAGTTTTTGAATTTTCCTAATTTAAAAAAAATTATGTAGGGTTTGTGTGACCTAATATAGTTAGTTGTAACTCGAGTAACGATTATTGTATAACACTAGATAACGTACGATTTTAAACTCGATTTTAAAGCACTTGCAATAAGCTCTATGGTTACATTTGAAATATTTAGTTTTCTCCTAAATTTAAGGGTTTTTGAATTCTCGTACTTCTCAAAAAAATAATGGATATGTCGCGTGACCTATCGTTTGATATGAAAATTGGGTCAACTAAGCCACTGCAACCGTTTATTTTGCTTAAAAAGTATAGATCTCTATAAACCTACAATTTCAACATTAAAGTAGTCATATTCGAAAACGGATTATTGTATAAGACTGGGTGACGTGCTATTTTAAAGCACTTGTAATAAGCTCTCATTTGAAACCGAACACGGTTACATTTGAAATTTTCAATTTTCTCCAAAATTTGACGGTTTTTGAATTTTCGAATTTTTCACCAAATGGTAGATAGGTCGTCTTACCTATCGTTTAATACGAAAAGTGGGTCAACTGAACCACTGCAGCCGTTTATTTTGCTTAAAAGTGTACAGATCTCTAGAAACCTACAATAATTTCAATTTCAGTAAGTTTATAAACTTTTCAGTGGTACGAATACTTAAACTACACAGATTTTATTATGATCATCGGACGTGCCAACCTTAAATCTTGAATCGTTGACAATAGCAATAAATTTTTTTGTCAAAGTTAAAAACAAAGTGTTTCATGACCGCCATCTTGGTTCCCAAATGCAAAGAAATAAATATGGAAATCTCGCTTGGGTCAGCATTAAAAGTAAATCATTGTACATAAAATCAGTCGAATACAAAACGAAATTCCACTTGTCATTTTGGAGCCCATTTGTTAAGAAATATTAGGGATTTGATTTTTTTTTCTTTGACGTGGACAGTTGTGTATCCCTAGCAATAATTCGAGGAAAAGCCCACCTTGCTAATATTTAAACATTTTTACAAACAAACAACGTCCTCTTGACAATTTGGGATTGTTGCTGACAATCGTTTGTCTTTTTTACTATTTAAATATTCCCAAAATTGGCGGCCATTTCCGCGGCATTCCCTAAATTGCTGTACATTTCCGAAGCATTCCCAAAATTCCCGAGTCTTAGACGGAAGTAGAAGTAAATTTTAAAAAACGTACAGAATTCCTTGCTTTTGACGTTTCAATAAAATGACGGGGTGATTTTTTTTTTTCCTTTTTGACAATAATTTTGCATTCTAAGTTTTTCATTAAAATTTTTTGAAACTAAACCCATGGAAACGAGCATCTTTCAATCCACCGACTTGTGGAATTATGCCCCAGTGCCATATTTATTAACAATTCCTACGGGACATAAATCTAAAGTTCTCCGACTAAGATAGAAAGTTTAAAAAGAAATCTTTATCAGGGGATTGTAGCGAGAATGTTCGATCAATATCAATTACCGTCATCTCTATAATTTTTTTCTGTTATTTTTTAAAATGCTGCTACTTATTTTATTTAAATTTCTAAACACAGCTCCGTTGTTTGGATCTAAACTTTCAGAAAAGGGAATGAAACGAAATAAAAGGAGTTGCATGTAATTTTGTTAAATTACCTTCGGGGCAAAAAACTAGCATGAGCGGCTGGCTTTGCGCAATTTATCTGATCTCCTGCAGTCACAAGTGCTGCAGTCTCCTTGCCTTGTTAATTCATAATAATACTCGATTGTTTATTCAATTACGCTTTGGCATTCATTGCATTTTTGTTTGCTAATCACATATGCAAGCTGCTTGTGCATTTTACAATTGTGTCTTCCTGTGATTCATTTTCGAATCTACTAAATAATAGTCTGTTTTTAATTTATTCCGATAGCGAAAGAATGATTGGTGAATAAGTTGAAAATGTGCATAACTTCATCGAAAACGTATGTAGCGGCTCGTAAAGATTTTATGTTTTCGTCAATTCGAATTTTCCATTGATTTTAGTAACTCGGCTAAAGTATATTTTTTTAATTTTAAAGTTTTTTTTGTCCTTTTCCTGTACGTAAATTGAACAAGCGGTCATAAAGGATTGTCTGAAACCCAGCATTCGTATTGATGAAAGTTTGGGAATTAACGATCCACAATAAAATTATTAACAGTTTGCGGAGTAATCGAAATTCTTCAATAAAATTAAATCACGGTTCGGATATCAAGTCCAGCGTTCTGTGAACTTGGGGCAATTTGATGTTGTTTCGCTTTCGCTATTAAAGCATTTCCATTTTTTTACGCAAGAAAGAAAACCCTCCACAATGACGTATTGCTTTAATATCGCCAACAAGAGAAGCTCGTCTTTACCGAAAAAAATACATTAGTTTAAATGGGAGTGTTTTGTTCGCCGAGCTTAGATGTATTTTATAGAGTAATAAACAATAATAAGCCGCTGTGAATATAATTATTACAAGCTATATTACAAGTTGAAATGAAGACTCGTTTGTTAACGCTAAGATGAATTCCTTGCGAGTTTTTTAAAATTAAATCTTGAATCGACGGAAAGAGGGAAGCAACCTTATAAAGGACAGACACAAAATAAAAATAAATTTTTACTAATACAAACTATATTTTTTCCTATTAACTTAGTACCCGGTAGCAAGCTTAATAATTAAATTGTAACTTTTTGAACAGTAGATGTCAAAAGCAAGATGGCCACCGGAGGTACAGAGTTTTGATTTTCTCAGAAATACATCCGACAAACCCATGTCACGCATTAATAGTATAGTCGGGGGAACGTCGTAAATAATTGATGAAACGGTTGTCGGCGGGAATCTTTTGTCGATTGGACAATATCTCAAATATTTGTGTAAGTGTTGATGTGGGAAATTAATTGGATGGAAAGAATTTTCTTTTTTAACAGGAAAGTGACTTAATGTTAATTAATTTTGCGTATACCATACCGCCGGTTCCTTATCTGGAAGCTATGAGTAGTTCCACATAATTAAAATATTCTGATTCCATGTTTCCACTGTATTTGGCGATGATGTATTGAATCCATTGATGTATTTTTAATTGAACCCACTTGTCAGTTTTTAAATTTGTAATTGCTATTCATTAATTGCCCTTAATTTTTACTATTCTATTCAAGGGGTTGACGTTAAGAACAAAATGAGAAATATAGAAATTATAATTTTATTGAAAAAAGACGATGTGACTGACTGATACACTAATGACAAAATCGTGATCAGATCAGCCCCACAAAATTATTCAAAAAAGGCGGTCAAACAAAACAAGATAAATGTCGGCCTTAGTGAATGATTTAAAAGCCAAGTTGAAAGAACATTTTCACGTTTCCACAAAGCGAAAGTTTCGCCATAAATAATTCGACTTCAGGTTTGTATATTTAATAAATAAACGAAATTTGTGACGTTTTAAATTCAAATGTTGGAATTTTTCTGTTCAACAATATAATTACTTCAAGTTGCATTGTTTTATTAATATGAGTTTTTTGATTGGCCTTTCCCTTGAATAACACGAGAAGTCGGTAAAAGCATTTTTGTAATGTGGAATTACATTTAAATTACCCTTGAGGCAAAAATCGCATTGTTCCGCAACATCCTAATGATGTAGATTTAAATTTGCTTTGTTAGATATGAAAGCTTCGTACTTTGGGGTGATCCTCAAGGATCAGCTTTAGCCCTATTGTTTTCAGCAGAGATAAAATTTTATTTCCTTTTTAAGTTTTTACGCCTTATAAACAGAAGAGGTGAAATTGAAATCTCGCTGCAGTAAAACTGAATATGAAATGTTTTATATTTTGATCAACAATAAAAGTCTGTCTTAAATTCGCTTTATCTTCAACTATTAAAATGGGGTGCAGCTAAACCACTCGACACGTCATATCTCCCACAATATTGACTCATGCTAATATTGAAACATCTAATATTTGGCATTTCATTTTTCCTCCTTTGATAACAAGAAAAGACGGTTAAATAATCAATAAATTGAATAATGTCTGTAATTATTATTACAATAACACAAAGCAAAACTTGAATCCTACTTAAAATTGATTATTCCCCGGTCTTCGAGTAAACAACACATGATGTACGGGAGGTCAAATTTGATCTATCGCTTTATAATGGGGCGTATCACGAAAACGTGCACCCCTCGACGAAAATAAATTAGAAAAATTAAATAAATAACGAGTGCCTAAAGTGATTTAAAGCGTTATTAATTGGGTTCGGCAGAGGTTTTCCTGCTTCGATCACGCATCTGTTTTATAATGGTATTATTGGAGTCTGTCTTTTTGTAATTGACGTTATCAAATTGTTGCAGTGACTATTGGGCAGTAAATCTCAATTAGCTCAATGTAACGCTTCCTTTTGCATTATTACCGGTGCTTATTAATTTAATATTTAAACAGAATTACTTAATTGTAATAAGATTTAGCCATGGGAACATGATAATACACGTCAATATTTAAGTGAATGCATTTGTGAAAAGCAGCCCAACCACAAGAATTCCATTCAATAACTACCTCTTCAAAGATTAGTTAATTAATAAAGAACATTCGTCAATTAAATAACAGTAAACCGGCGACGACTACGTATGTCGCTCCCTCATTCCCGATACACACGTTTTCGATGAAGTTACGACATTCTCGTTTTTAGCTTATTTACGTTTATTAAAATAATTCCTTCATTATCAGTCATTCTTTCGCTACAGGAATAAAGTAAAAACTTCATATTTTAGCGTACATAGCAATTCACTGTTAAGAAATTAAGTCAAGCGGATTGAAAGATGCGGGTCTATTATTATATCATAAAGTCACCAATGATTAACTCTACTCGCGTCTGCAAGCAAATATCACACCCCTAAAGGAGAGAAAACAGGATACATTATAAAACACTTCATTCTGAAGTCGAATTGCAAAAACTGAAAAACTGGAGCTACAATTAAAAACAAAACAAATCGGTAGGATTTTCGCCGTCGTTCCCAGCTGATAAAACCCACCGTCTCCACAAAAACAATTCATCAAATCTATTCCGTTCGTTAAATGCACCGTTAACAAGATGAAAACCATCATCAGTTGCTCCGAATTTATTTTTAGTAAATAAGAAAAGCCCATCACTACTAAATCCATCCTCACGCTACATTTACAGAGAATAATTATTGTTATTTGGGCGAGGTGACTAACAAATATATCTCGAAATGCAGTTTCCGGCGCTTTATCCTTACAATTTGGTGAGGGAAAAACTCGGCACTTCACCGGGCTAGAAACCATTAATAATGCACGTTATTTTGAATGGAGCTGCATGCGAAATGTCACAAGTTCTTGCTGTTTCTGTCTGCTTTCATAATCGCTTAGTTTTGCGTTTGCCTGACAGTTTTCGCTGTTGGTATGTTTCTAAGTGTTGTATTAGAATCACTTCTGAAGTAGTGGCGGATTTATCCATAACTTGCCGGCTTTTCCACATGTTGCGAGATTTTGATACGTCAGGAAACTTGATTCTGTTGAACAACCGTAATATTACGAGAGTAGGGGTCTGGGTTTTTTCGCAATTAGCACACTACTACTGCCTACGCCACCCCTGTTGAGAAATTTTTACCCCTGCACTCGCAAAATCCTGGAATCCCGCACGTATTGTTGTCATCTAAATAATTCGCCGCCGTTAGTTCAGTGCCGACAGATATATTTTTTCGGGTTGCCGGATGGTTCATTTCTCACTTAGATATTTAGACGAGACGCGTTTATTTCGGTCTCTTGCATGGCGTCAAGATAACTTAGTCATAAGAGTATTATTTCCTCGATATTGATTATCCGTTTGGTGGCGTGTTTTCACTCGAGTACTCTATTAATAGTCGAGTAAAAGTCCACTTCTCTAATATCGGAGGCTGTTGGGATGTGACTGATGGATAAAGTAGCACGAATCAATCAAACGTTACATAAGAGCTAGCTGTTTACATTTGAAAGAATCAATTATTAGTCGGACTTTATAAAGGCAGCTTGGTACGAAAGCGCTGGAAGGCCGGCATAACTTCTCTTCTAAAGACGACAGTCCCCCCGATACACCTAAAGGGCCAGTATAGCTTTTTTATTAAAGACCACAGACGAGCTTAAACTTGACTAATAAGCGAGTTCCAATAACTCGACTAACAGACGAGTTTAAGCGCACAGCTTTCTGGACGTACTGTCCCGCCCTCCAAGGTTTCGTTTTACCCCTCAAAGTTTCAGACTTACTCCTCCTTGGGGCGAAGACGGAAACTTTCGGGGGTAAGTCCTAAACCTCGGACGGCACCTCTCGACAGTTCTAAACCTCCAGAAGCCCGATACAACTCCTAAACTCCCGAGGCCTGATGGGGTAAGTCCAAAACGTGTGTGCTTAACCTCGTCTGTTAGTCGAGTCTATTGGCCCTCCAGCCCTTCCGTAGGGGTCTGAAGGTAATAAGAGAAGATTATTTGTTGCAGTAATGGTGGACGGAGCTGAAGTGGTAGCCGGCCGGGAAATGCACTGGCCGCCGTCTTCATGGTGGTAAAAGTGGTCCGAGCTGGAGGCGTGGTGGGTACCGGGGCCGGCATCGTGGCGGGCCTCTGGCTGCTGCTTCTGGCGGGGTTGTGGGGTGGCGTATCTGGGGGTATGCTCCTTGCGCAATACCCGGGCCCTGCCGATCCACCGATGCGTTTCTCGCACCTCACCGTCGACCAAAAGACGAGGAAGGTGTTCGCAGCCGGGACAAACCGCCTTTTACAACTGGATGCCAACCTCAACTTGGAACATGTGATCATAACCGGCCCCAAGAATGACAGTCCAGCTTGTCACGCCGCCGGTTGTCACGATACTGATATTCCCCTCACTTTAACAGATAACTACAATAAAATTTTGTTGATTGAACCGGAATCGGGGACTCTTATATCGTGCGGATCTGTGTTTCAAGGTGCGTGCTACAAGTACAAACTGAGCAACTTCAGTGCCGATCCGGAGTTCATACCGAGAGCTATAGCGGCGAATGATGCAAACGCCTCGACATATGCTTACATAGGGCCTAAAAGCTACAACCTTTGGGGTCGTTCGAATATACTTTACGTTGGGACCACTTTTACTAATAACGGTGAATATCGGCACGACGTCCCAGCTATAGCCAGTAGGGATTTGGACACTCTTGACATCGCGGAGTATTCATTCAGTAAACAGTCTCATTTAAGCATCGATGTTAAATACAGAGATCATTTTATAGTGCAATACGTGTATGGTTTTAACGCGAGCGACTACGCTTACTTTGTAATAGTTCAAAAACAATCGCACCTTCCTGGCCAGGAAGAACTGGGCTACGTCTCGCGTCTGTCTAGGACTTGCATCAACGATGCAAATTACGACAGTTACACAGAAGTAACGTTGCAGTGTATGAGTGGTGATCAAAAATTCAATTTGATTCAAGACGCGAAGATATCAACCGTCGGTGAAGAACTAGCGAGCTCCCTCGGTGTCACAATCGGAAGTCCAATCTTGGTAGCCGTTTTCAGACCCGCCCGCGGAATTACAAACGAACCACAACCCCATTCTGCCCTTTGTCTCTATCCTTTACGCGACATCGAATCCAAGTTTATTGAGAACGTTCATATGTGCTTCAATGGGAGTGTTAAGTATAGGAATATGGGTTACGTCTCGGGGCCTATTTTGGATGGGAAATGCCCCAGTAGCGGATCTGCTGGGAACATCCCGAATTTTTGCGAAGTTGGTTTGAAAATTAGCGGAGTAACTCCGATTGTGAGCAATGCAGCGTTGGTGTTTCCCAACGTTTCCATGTCGGCTATCGCCACCGCAGCTACGGGAAGGCACGTTTTGGCGTTTCTGGGAACCAACGATGGGAAATTGAAGAAGGTGCTGTTGTCGGGACCCGTGCCTACGGAATACGAAGAGGTTGTTGTCGATGAAGGACATCCGATTTTGCCCGATACTACTTTGTCGCCCTCAGAGGACTACCTTTACGTCCTTTCCGCCTCTAAGGTATGTACCCAAAACAAAACTTTACGCTCTTTTTTTTTGAAACTCTTATTGTGAGACTAGTGTACGGAGTGACATTACTGCCATCGATGTGGGTTAAAGTTTTAGCTCCGCTCCTTATTCCTAGCCATTACTTTTGCTTCATGTTTTGTGTCTTGATTTTTATTTTTCCCCAAACATGTCTGACTTGGTCTGAGCCTTGCTTGTATCTTTGCTATATGAACTCCAAGATTGATCCTGCTTTTAGCTCTTTCCTCACTTGTGTATTTCTCGTTCGGTCTCTTTGTGTTTATTATTATTGTTCCGGGGGTGGTGCCCTGCTACCTAAAAGATCTATTGTGCCCCTGCTCTCTTCGTGTCGCTCCTCTACTTTCTTCAGGTTGATCTTCTTTCCATTATGAAACCTGTTTTCTACTATTCCATTGATCTTTATCCTTATCTTTCTGTAGAATTACTCCTAGGTAACTGAAATGGTCAACCTGTTCTTTATTCAGTTCTTCTTGGTCTTCGCCTTATTTATTTAGCTTCTGTGTGTAGGTCTCTCTCGGTTGCTTGTCTTTGGTCTTAATAATATCATCCATGAATACGGTAGGGTGTTCGACTTAATCTTCGTCCTTGCCTGATCTAATTATTATTGACTCCTCGTCTTAACGACCTGCCCAAAATTTAAATGTAGATATTGAGTGAAACGCCTTCTCCAAGTCGAATGCGAAGTAAGCATTTCCTTCTTGTTGTTTGCAGGAAATACGTGGCCCTGAACATTTTTTCCTTTTCTAAAACCACTTTTAGCTTAATAAGGTTATTCCCTGATAGTTGTCCTTTCAATCTTCTTTCTTATATCTACCGTTTATTAGTTATTTCGTGTCCAGATCCTTTTCGCTACTCTGCCATTAAAATCACCCATTCACGTTCTTCAGTTAACTCTTGTCAAAACATCTCTTTCTTCTCTGGTCTTTCGTCTTAGTTCCGTCTTTTATTTTATTTCAATTGTACCGGGATATCAAAAATTATATTGGTCGTGGGCGGTCATGGAATTCTTAGCTTACACCTTCTATTTGCTTTATTAAGATTTTAGGTTAGATTGAGTATAAGTTGTTATTTTTGAACGCATGATTTAAAGATTGAAATGAACGACGAATTAGATTTTTATTTGATAAAAAACAGGGGATTAAAACTTAAAGCAACTGTTCAAATTGTCCTCCGTTTTCCTCGATGCACAAATTTACACGCCTTTTCATGCCCTCAAAAGAGTTTTGCAGCATTTGTGGCATTATTGCACCACATGCTTCACCAATTATCTGTTCCAACTCTTGTAAATTATTTACAGGGGTTTTGAAAATTGTGTTTTTTAAATGAGGGAACACAAAATAGTCCATAATGGTCAAACCAGGCGACCTCGGAGGAAATTCAACTTGTGTACGCAAACTTATTAGTCTGTCATCAAAAAATTCACGAATAAAAGCAATATTTTCAGCTGTCGTATGTGCTGTCGCACCATCATGTTGAAAGTAACCATGTTGAATTTCATCATCGTGAAGTTGTCCAACGAATTCACTCAAAAAATGTGTTCGGTACCTTGCTGATTTTACAGTGAAATTAAAGAAAATTGGCCCAATTATTCTTCTTCGTGATACTGCCATCCAAACACCAACTTTTTAGGGATGTAGCGGAGATTCCACAAAAATATGGGGATTGTCTGTGCTCCACATTCGCATATTTTGGGAATTGACGTATCCCGAAAGATGGAACCAAGCTTCGTCAGAAAAAAATGTTAAATCCAGCAGGTCATTGTGTTCCATCAAATTGTTAACAAACCACTGGCAGTAAGTAAGGCGTCTCGGATGGTCCTCTGGCAAAAGTGCGTGATATGATTGCATCTTGTATGGATGCATATGCAAATTTTTCTTAACAATCGTTTGGCAGGTTCCATAAGAGAGTCCAATTTCTTGAGATAGGCGCTTTAATGGTTTTGTAGGCTGGTGTTCCATACGTTCACGGACATCATTAATGACTTCTTCTATGCGGACAGTTGGCCTGCCAGCACCTTTCTTATGAGTCACGGACCCAGTTTCGCGAAAAACAGCAACGCAGTTTTTCAGGCAAGCAACAAAATTCTTCGGAATTACTACCAAATTTGGAAACTGCTCCTGGAAACTACCCAAACATAAACGCTCATTGTACTCCCAGGTTCCGTTAATTAACACCCCAGTTCGGATGTAGGCTTCAATCATGAAAGCTTTGTGGGCTGTGGTGAAGACCATGGTTCAAAAACTCCCTGACAGCCACTGACAAATCACAGATATTTTTGACAAGAATTTCTAGCGTAGCATTGATTATACGACAGATGTTTTCAATTCCATGACCGCCCACGACCAATATAATTTTTGATATCTCGGTATATTCTTTCTGCCCTTGCCTTCCATCCCCCTTTTCGCCTGCTGACTAGTTCTAAACGACGTCTTCCGGTAATTTCCGTAATCGGCACCTTCAAACACCTCTCCGTTTCTACTTCGTACGTTCCACTTCCCTAGCTTCCAAATATTTCTTTTCATCCCTTTTCTTTGCCGTGTCGTTTCTTTTAGTCCCTTGTTGCGCTGCTCCACTGTAAATGCTTCCACGTTAAGTTCCTTCCGTGTTTTCCATACTTTCCCTTCAGTAGAGTGGAATTCTTTCTTGTGGTTTCATTGCAGGTATCAAAGATAAAGGTGGAACACTGCAGCAGCTACAACAACTGCTCGACCTGCCTAGAATCGAAGGACCCCTATTGCGGCTGGTGCTCCCTCGAAAAGAAGTGCGTTTGACAAATGAATGTCCGAATGTTTGAATATTGTCGTTTCAGGTGCACAGTTCGCAGCGCTTGCCAAAAAGCAGCGCACAGTTCCCCGCGCTGGTTATCCTTAGGTACCGGCCAACAGTGTATAGACTTCGAACAAGTATCACCGGAACGAATTCCTATAAATCAAATGACAACCGTCCATCTAACGATTAAAACTCTTCCAGAACTTCCATACGGTGCTAAGTATAAGTGCGTGTTTGGTTCTGCGGAACCGATTGACGCGATGGTAACAGAATATGGGCTCTCTTGTCAGACACCTGAAGTGTCTCGTCGACCGCAGATACCCCAACAGCAGGATCATATTCTAGTACCGCTCAGTGTTCGCTCCTCGGAGACGAACAAAGATTTCGTTTCGAGAAATTTCGCGTATTACGATTGTTCCAGGCACACGACGTGTATGCAATGCGTCAAGTCTTTGTGGGCGTGTAATTGGTGTGTTTACGAGAACAAGTGCACGCACAACACTTCCGTGTGTCAACGCAACATCATTAGCGGGGAGAATGTAAGTTTACGTTCAAGTGGGCCCCGGAGTTTCTATGTAAGAATTTTTAGAATCCCATGAGGCTGTCCAATCACGGCTTCTCATTTTGCCCGCAATTCGGTAGGCGCGACGTTATTTTACTACCGACGAATGTACCGAAACAGATGGTTTTCGAAGTTAAAAACCTACCCAATCCCCAAGCTGCACATTCCGGATTTCAGTGCATCATTGTTATTGAAGGTGCTACCATGATGGTCCCGGCTAGAGTCGCGCATAATAAACATATTGTTTGTGATAACACTACTGTGAGCAATTCCATCTCATATTTGATCCTGGAACTAATTAAGGCTTATTTTAGTATTCCTATGAGGCTAATGAAGGAGAATATGAGGCAAACGTGACGGTTGTCTGGAACAAAAGTCATCACATTGACTCCATGACTGTTATTTTATACAAATGTGATATATTGGGGTCGCATCGAGAACATGCAGACTGTTCATTGTGTGTAACAAGGAACTCGAAATATCAATGCACCTGGTGCGGAAACTCCTGCACTTATAGCGAAACCTGCCAGCAGATTCCCCACATCGAATGTCCGAGGCCCAGGATCGATATGGTAAGGCTGCACGTTTTTTCTTTGGATTTTTATCGGATAAGCTGTCGTATGGATGCTTGGAAATTAAACACTCCAGATGTATTTCAGGGAGATTAATGCTCTAAACCAGGCATGTGCAACTTTTTTTCTACACGGGTCAGAAAATAAATCCAGAAAACGATGGCGGGCCGCACGTCAAAATAATAATATTGGGGAATTTCTAAGTCACGCCTTTTACGAATACTTCAGAATTAGGGTAATACCTACCTATTAAAAAAAAATGGGCAGCTACGGAAGCGGCTGAAACCTCCCCACTTGGTGAATGATCCAATCCTATCACTAATATCACTTAAATTTTACTATTTACTATGCCTAAGTTTTACTCCACCAAACCAAATGTGTTTTCTGTGAGTTTTCTGAATTTTACGATCTTTTGCCAAAAGGGCATTAAGGTTGAGTACAATTTTGAAAACTAAATTTGAAGACTTTTCATGTGCTGATAGAGAAAATAGGAGTTCATTATTGAAATTTCAAAGTTGATATGCCAAAATGGCACTTGCCGCCCTCGGATTGCCACCAGAATTAAATCAGTTCTTCGGCGGGTGACGGTATCTCTACCTACCAAATTTCAGCCAAATCGATCCAGCAGTTTGGGCTGTAGCGTGTTATTTAATGTTTCCTCAATACTTCGAATTTTTCGATTTTATGCCAAAAAGGCGCTAAGTGTGAGTACACTTTCAGATACAGAATTTCAAGACCTTTCATGCGCTGTTAAGAAAAATTAGTGTTCATCAGTCAAATTTCATAGTTTACATGCCTAAAAGGCACTTGGCTTCTTCGGATTCGCAACAAAATTAACTGGGCTCACCAGAAGGCCAACACTAACCTGCATACCAAATTTCACTAAAATCCGTTCGGTAGTTTCCGAGAAATCGTGCTCACATACGTACGTACATACGTACATACGTACGTACATACACACAGACATTTTTTAAAAAACACTTTTTCGTGATCCTGAGACCTTGAAACGTAAAGATCTGGTGTTATCTCAATTTCGAATTTTGGACTGATTGCAGTAACCTCCCATTTTTATATTGGTTGTGGGGAGGTTAAAAGGGGAAATTACTTAAGTAGGTATATGGAAAAATTCATGTCCATTTGTCCACTTCGAAGGCCAGAATTTTACTTATGCTGTTTTCGGCCTGCCATGCTGCGGCAGTATGTACTGTCGGGGTGTATCTATCTCGTTTTACGTATTACCTCGCCACAAGAGGAAAAAAGATGCAGATGGTGCCAGGCGCAGCGTAATTACTGAAGCTGGTAATATCTGTCAGATCCTTTTACCTCTTATGACGTTGTAATACGTAACAGGAGATAAGACATCGCGGGCTGTTTTCTATTAAATTTGCACATGTAAAGTTGCACATGCCTGCATTAAACGGTACTCAATTTCCAGTCAGCAGGCTAGTAACAATTTTTAAATGATTTCGGAGATGTTATCAATTGTGATAATATTACTGCCTGGAACCATAATGAAAACGTCTGCCAGCCTCTCATGTCTGCCTTAAATTTGTTTAAAAAAGAGAGTCTGATCGTCTGCCTTTTGTGTCAAGCAAACGTGCTCAGCGGCAAAGAATAATTTGAATTTTTCGGGGTGAAAATGATGTACTTACCGAAATATACAGGCTGTCCCGTAATTAGGCTGCAATATTTTACCAGTGCGTTCTACGATCGAAATTAGAACTAAAAGTTTAGTAAACATTTTTCGAAAAATCCATCTTAAAGGAGCTAGGGCCCCTCAAATGGTGTAAAAAAAATTGTTATTTCTTCAATTTCTGAGAAACGGCTTACGATAGGGTCACGAAATTTTTAGCTTTGTCGTAGATTTTTATGCTGAACAAGACTAATGTAATGGTTTTTGGCCAAAGTTTCAGGGACGTGCGTGAGTGGAGGGGCCGCGGGCATTTTTTTATAGAACTTTTTTGTACGACATCTTGGGTCAATTATGAACACAAATTTGAATTCCCTGTACATTTTTACGTAAAAAAGGTGCTCTAGTTGAAACTCGATAGCTTAAGCCGTTTTCGGGGAAAATCAATTTGAAAGTTCAATTTCGTGGTATAAAAGTGGGTAACTGTGGCACTCAAAATACCTAAAATTATCAGAGGCTGCGTGATTAGCAAAAAACAAACAAGTTTAATCTACTTGCATCTCATATGCTTGAGATTCCAAAGAAAATCACAAGAAAATTGATTTTCCATACTCTATTCCATCAATTTTGCACATTTTCCTCAAAAACGGCCTGAGCTATCGAGTTTCAACTAGAGCACCTTTTTTATGTAAAAATGTACGAGGAATTCAAATTTGTGCTCACAATTGAGGTGTCGCACAAAAAATTTCTATAAAAAAATGTCCGCCGCCTCTCCACTTACGCATTTCCCTGAAACTTTTGTCAAAAACCATTACATCAGTCTTGTTCAGCACAAAAATCTACGACAAAGTTCAAAATTTCGTGACCCTATCGTAAGCTGTTCCTCAGAAATTGAAGAAATAACTATTTTTTTTCCTCCTTTTGAGGGGCCCTAGCTCCCTTAGGATGGATTTTTCGAAAAATGTTTACTAAACTTTTAGTCCTAATTTTCATCGTAGAACGCACTGGTAAAATATTACAGCCTAATTACGGGACACCCTGTATTATTATTATTATTTTAGTTAATTAATAGGTTCGCAAAAAAATTAGGGGGCAATTCTTCGTCTCATTTTAAGCCGAAAACTTCTTTTAGATTTTATCAAATTGTTAACACGGGCTTGCGTTCTTGAACATTTTTTGCATGTTTTTTCGTTTAATATTTTTATACATGGTTACAACCCTCACCGATAACGCAGCACTCTGACAAACTATTAAATCACGTCCTTAAATCGTCTAAATGATGGCATGTCAAAATTTCAACAACGATAGAAAAGTTAAATGAACTGTAATTTAAAAATAAAATACGTTTATTGATGAGAAAATTGTCGAATTTTATTAAATTAATTTTTTTCTCGAAATTTTTATAATGGAAGAATGAACTTTATTTACATAATTGAACGTAGAAAAAAAATGTACAAGAATCCGCGAAGAAATTTACAGAATGTCATTTGAAGAAAAAAAGTTGACTATCGTAAACTTGACATAATGTTATCATATAGACGATTTAGTGACGTCATTTAACAGAGTTTGTCATGCGATTTCCAAATATACAGGTGGGTAATTTTTCGATGCTCACTATTGGGATCTCCTAAACAGTAAAAGATACGGGGTCAATTAAATTACAGAAAAGTTGCGCTATTTGTTGCTGATTAAGAATCTGAAGAGAGTTCCCCGATATTTTGATTCGTTCAAGAGTTATCACAAAAAATCTGAAAATTGCCAATTTAAAGAAAAATGTTATTTAAATGAAACTTGGGACTTTTATATTTTTGACAGCTGTCAATTGAATGGCATCGACATAAATTTTCTAGGCCTTCTAGATTTTGAATATCGACAGTCAACTTTTGATTCTTTTATGGCCGCCATATTGAATTTTGACACCATCAAATACACAAAAAAATTGGTTTTTCAAAAATGTACTCAACATGAACTTTTTTGACAGATGTCAGAATTTGAAAATTGGTAAAAATAATTTGCAAAATCAGCCTAATCTTAGATGAAAAACAATTGCAAAAAAGTACGCCGACATCTTCAATCTCTTATAACATGTGAAAACAATTGAATTCAACAGTAATAAAATCCGTCTTGCGGTCGTGTAACTCGGGCTTTCACATATTTTTTGAAAAACGTCCATGTTGGTTACATTTTTGAAAAGCTAATTTTTCTGTGTATTTGGCGGTGTTAAAATTCAATATGGCGCCCATAAGAAAAAGAAAAGTTGACTGTTGTTATTCAAAATCTAGAAGGCCCAGAAAATTTCTGTCAATGCCATTCAATTGACAGCTGTCAAAAAGTAAAAGTTCCAAGTTTCATTTAAATAACATCAATCGTTAGGAAGATATTAATTTTTCTTTAAATTGTGAATTTTCAGATTTTTTGTGATAACTCAGGAACGAATCACAATATCGGGGAGTTCTTTTCAGATTCTTAATCGCCAAGAAATAGCCCAAATTTTCTGTAATTTAACCGACCCTGTATCTTTTACCGTTTAGGAGATCCCAATGGTGAGCATCGAAAAATTACCCACCCTGTATGTGGTTTTATATATTTTTCTCTTGAAATAAAAGTTACAGGGGGGCGAATACCAAACTGAATCATCCGGTATATCTTTTTTTTTTGTTACTTGTGCGATGTTTATTATTAACACGATAAATTAAAAAGCAGACATGAGCAGATAATGGACGTCTTTGAAACCACTTCAGTTTAAAAGGCGGAATGGTTTTTGAATGATTTGAAAGGCCAATTATTTTTTGGAGAACGCATGTACTACGGTCATTGATCAATTTTCCATACACAAATTGTTGGATAATAATAGTATTCAATTATTTAGCTGAAAAGAATGAACTCGGTTTCTGAAACGAGTCACAGATCTAACTCGTTTCAGCAATCAGGTAATGATCCTACTAATTTGTATTGTACGGTTAAATCTTTTAGATCAAGCCGTTGAGTGGTCCAATCGAGGGTGGTACATTGGTAACAATCGAGGGTAGTAACCTAGGACTAAAGAAAGAAGACGTTTTGGGCAAAATCAAAATCGGCGAAGTTCCTTGCGAACTTTCAAACTACGAAGTTTCAGTTAAAATTCAATGCATAACAGGTCCGTCAAACACCGAAATGACCGCCCCGATTATCGTCGGAAACGAAGCAGGATTCACAAAATCATCAGTGGAGTTCAGCTACAAAGATATAAAGTTGTTCGGGATAGATCCTTCGAAAGGTCCTTTGTCTGGTGGAACCCAGTTAGCAATTAGAGGACAATATCTTAATATCGGTTCAGAAATCACCGCATATTTGGACGATTACATCTGTCAAGTGAATTTAACTCAAGCGTCAAGTGGACGGCTGACGTGCATCACATCGAAAGCGCACGAACCTGTGGAGATCAGTAAACTCACGTTGAGCATAGATGGCGCTAATCGGACACTTGAAGGAAACCCTTTCAATTACACCCAAGATCCGACTATTATGGAAATTAAACCGTTGAAAAGTTTTGTTTCCGGCGGAAGGATGGTTTTTGTTCATGGTACCAACTTGAGTAGTATTCAGGCACCGGAGATGGAAGTCTATTCAGATAGTGAACCTTCTATTCCGATCAATAAAACTTCCTGTACGGTTTTAAGTGCGAATCAAATTGAATGCCCGAGTCCTTCTGTTAACCGGCAGTTTTTACTGACAAGCAAAAGGTTGAAACGCTCTCTTAGGAAGCCGTCCGCTATTAAGGTAATTATAAAGATCTAAACCTGTTTTCGAGGGGTTCCTCACGGTCCAATAATTTGGCGAAGAAAGATATCCTCCAATGAGCCCAAAAAAATGATTTTAAGATACATCAGATATCCTCTAGAGTTCCTTGGATTACCTCGGATACTAAAAAATTAAGAAGGTTGCCATTATTTGTCTCAAACTAACCTTAGATTACCTCAGGATGGCCTCAGATTACTTGAGGTATTACTAGATTTTGTTTGGAAGACCTCAGATACTAACAAAAAAACTAAAAAAATTCCATGGTTTGTCTCAAGATAACTCAGATTACACTAGTTCTTTAGGAAACCTCAGATATACCCACGGATTTCCTGGGATATTCCTAGATTCCGATTTGTCTCAAGATAACATCTGCCTCAAGATCAGCTTAGATTACCTCGAGTCCTCTGGGGATATCCCCAGAATTCGTTTGGATGACCTCAGATGATACTCTAAATTAACCTCAGATAAGACCGGTGAAAAAAAATAAAGGTTTGTCTCAAGATAACCTCAAATTACTTCAAGTTTACTTCAGATATACCCTTGGATTACCTCTAACAACCTCTGACAGCCTCAGATTATCTTAGATATTCCCAGATTTCCTCGGACTTTAGATTTCTTCTGGTTGGATGATCTCAGATCCTTTAATTTTCCTTGGATAACTTCAGGTACTAGCGAAAAAAAATTTCATGTTTTTTTAAGATAACCTCAGACTACCTCTAATCCTCCAATGAACCAACCTCAGCTATTTTCACATTTCCGCATCTTCTAGATTTTCTTAGATACCGAACCTCAAATACTGCGTAAAAAATTAAGAACGTAGATTACCTCGTGACATCCTCAGTGAGAAACCCGTCGAATGAAACAAAATTTTTGCATCAACCGTTTTCATTCCTGATTATTTCAGATGCCAGAAGCCCAGCTCTTGGTGAGAATTGGTTTTATAATGGACAATGTACAATCTGTCAGAAACTTAGATAAGCATTTTCCTAATTTACGAAACCAGTTATTATACGTCGAAGATCCAAAGTTTTTTAAATTTCCTAATCAAATTAAGCTATACAAGGGTGATACTTTAGTGATAGAAGGAGAAAACTTAAATATGGCTAGTGATGAAACTGATGTTGTAGTTACAATAGGTACGAAACCTTGCAATGTTACGGGTCTTGCTATGAGTCAACTCGTCTGCTCGCCACCCGAGCAACAACCCCTCGACACCGACGAAAACGGAATTAAGGTACATATTTAACGTGATCCCTCTTTCCCATTTAAATCCGTGTAGTTCAGGGCTCAAGCTATTTTTGTTTCAGACTGACACCAATCTTCCCCTGGTCGTGGTTAGAGTAGGAAGAAACTTGAGGTTTCCCTTAGGTTATCTGCGATATGACATTTATAAAAGTTTTGCTTTCCCTCCAGAAGCAATAGCGATGATAGCTTGTGGTTCCCTTCTGTTTATACTATTCTGCGTGGCTGTACTTTTCGTTTATCGCCGCAAGTCCACTCAAGCCGAACGAGAATACAAACGAATACAGATCCAGATGGATACTTTAGAGAGCAACGTTAGATCTGAATGCAAACTAGGTAAGTCACTTTTACACGCTTTACATTTCTATTTTAACAGAGTTTTTAGCATTTGCTGAACTTCAAACCGACATGACAGATCTCACGGCCGATCTAGAAAATTCAGGCATCCCTACTTTAGATCACACCAGTTATATTATGAAAGTATTTTTCCCAGGGGTCAGCGATCATCCTATATTAAACGCACCAAAAGTGCGAGTGAATGGTCCTAGAACTAATTACGATTCGGCAATGCTTCAATTTGAGCAGCTTGTTAACAATAAACACTTTGTGCTAGTATTTATAGAGATGCTGGAATCTCAGAAATCTTTTAATATTCGTGACAAGTAAGTCAATACATAAAAAAGAGCTGCGAGCAATACTAACAGAAAGTACTGTCAGTACTAGTACTAGTAAAAATGTCTATTTACTATAAAGTATAAAGTGAAAGCCACAAAATAAAACCACCTACACTCGGGTTTCTTTTCATGTTTACAATGCAGGAAAGGTAGGTACAAATCGAAAGTGCCTAAAGTTTAGTTTAAAACCCTTAACAGATTTCTTCTATTCACAACTCCCGATATGAACCAGTCTTTGCACATCAATGTGTTTAGGTGCTACTTCCTCTTGGTTTTTCATCCCATTGTCTCACGTTCACCTCACTCCGCACCTGTAAATGGATTTATGTCCTAAAAAATTCCAGATTTACTTACTCAACTCAAGAATAATGAAGAATCTCAAAAAAAAATTCATCGATTGTTTTTGCTTAACAGTTTCTACAAGGAGATTTCTTTCCGAGTCCTATATGGAGGAGACATTAGCTACAAACCCATGCCAGAATCTAATTGCTAAGTTCTGTAGTTTAGATGCTACGACCACTGATTGGTCTAACTAGACTCACCCTGTGTAATTACATGTAACAACATAAACTCGTAATAATTTGAAACTATTTACTGAAATTTACAAAACAACTTCAAGTATCAATCAAATATTTTTAAAATTTCAGTTAAAATTCAACTCACACTTATATTTCTGCATAAAAGTAATCAGTAAAGTACTTACAGTATTTTTCGTGCTCAGTATCGCAGCTCTGCTTGACAAAACTATCGCAACCAGTTCTAAATTGTTTAGTAATTGTAGTAGAACTGTCACAATGCATCCTCCATATGATAGTTTTGTCGTTTTTGTTAACACAAGAAAAGTGAGTATATCGATTTTTTTAGAGTAACTGTTGCGTCGTTGCTGATGGTTGTTTTAATGGGAAAAATGGAGTACGCAACTGAAATTCTTAAAAGTTTACTCCTTCGTTTGATTGACAAATCAGTGAATACTAAACACCCCCAGTTGATGTTACGTCGAACTGAAAGTGTTGTTGAAAAAATGTTAACAAACTGGATGGCTCTTTGCATGTACTATTATTTAAAAGACTACGCGGGGTCTTCGTTGTTCTTGTTGTTCAAAGCGATCAAGCATCAAATTGAAAAAGGATTGGTTGATGCAATCACTCATGACGCACGTTATTCCCTATCAGAAGAAAGACTGTTGCGAGAGCAAGTGGAACATAGTGTTGTGGTACGTGTTTTTTTGTAATAGTTTAATATAAAATAATACACTATCACTAGAAACACCCCACTGCTGACGCGTTTCGAACACAATGTGCTCATTATAAAGCCGCAGCTATACAACCCTACCTTCTAGAAAACTGAAATATTTAGGGTTGTATAGATTCGGCTTGTGTTCGAAACGCGTCAGCAGTGAAAATCAAGTGTTTCGGTGTATTGGGGTGTTTCTAGTGACAGTGCATTTGTCCACCGAAGTTGTCCAGTGTTTCCATTGTATAAAATAATGTTTTCCAGACGTTGCATATTGTTCAAGATGATTTGGACGAAAAAATTCAGTGTAAAGTTTTGGACTGTGATACGATCAGTCAGGTCAAGTCTAAGATACTTGATGCTTTGTTTAAAAATACTCCTTTTTCGTTGCGTCCGTCTATTCATGAAGTGGATTTGGAGTGGCGGCATGGTAGAGGGGGGCATTTGACTTTGCAGGATGAAGATTTGACGACGAAAACTGTTGGTCCGTGGAAAAGATTGAACACTTTGGCTCATTACGGGGTTAAGGAAAGTGCGGTTATGTCGTTGATATCCAGGCAGAACGATAGTTACAATAACTGCAAGCAACCCTGCCATACTTGTAAGTATCATTCGAGCCGAAAGCGAGGAGACTTCAAAACGATATTTGGTTAAGCCGTTTGTGTTGAAGTGAAGTGATGTCATTTAAATCATTAATAGTCATTAAAAGTCATTTTTTCACAAGTTCTTAACAGTGGGACCAACTTTTGGTTCAGCAATATTGAAAAGTTAGAACTTACAATACATAAAATATGCAAAATGTTCAATATATGCATATATGCAGTTTACATGCATTTCGTATTATATTCCTAACTTTAACTTAGCACTAGAGGTCTGGATTTTTAATATCAAATACGTCCGTCATAATGTAAAGAACACCTTGTCCAGCAAACAAGTTAACGTTACATTTATTTTATTTAAGTAACGTTTTCTAAGAGATTTATAGTGTCATTACCATTTCTGAAGGTTATGACAAACGTTTTAGCCAAATATCCTTTCTACTGTAAGGATCTTTTAAAAGAACCTAGTTACCGGGTGACCATTGTCGGTAGCATAACTGCTTTGAAGCTAGGTACTTTTAAAAGATTCTTAGGCAATTTTTTTTCAAGGTGTAACCGGTATGTACTTCAACAACTCCCAATCTCCTATCATTACAACGAACGGTGACATTGAAACTGGAACGAACCCGCGAATTTACCACCTGGTAAAACCAGTCGACGACCACCAATTCCCCAACAACAAAACAGGAGAGAGAACCCACAAAGCCATACCGGAAATATTCCTAACAAGACTATTATCCACAAAAGGAACCATCCAGAAATTCGTCGACGATTTTTTTCTAACAATTCTAACTGTAAACGAAGCACTACCTCCTGCTGTAAAGTGGCTGTTCGACCTCCTGGACGAAGCTGCAAGAAAACACGGAATTCAAGACCCCGAAGTAGTGCACGCGTGGAAATCTAACAGTCTTCCTCTTAGGTTTTGGGTAAATTTCATCAAAAATCCTGATTTTATTTTCGACATTAATAAAACCAACACCTTGGATTCGTGTTTGTCTGTAATTGCGCAGACTTTCATGGATTCATGTTCGACGACCGAGCATCGACTTGGGAAAGATTCTCCGTCTAATAAGCTTTTGTTTGCTAAGGTTTGGTTTTAGTTGAGAAATCGTGGCATTAATTTTTTTCCCACAGGATATTCCTCGTTATAGAGAAATGGTTTCTCAGTTTTACAGTGATATTGCTAATTTGCCGGTCATAACAGATCAGGAGATGGGATCTGCTATGCAGCAATTGTCGGCACAGCAAGCTGAAGAGTTTGATACAGTAGCTGCTTTGAAAGAGCTGTATATATACGTGTCGAAGTACAGGGAGCCGGTATGTTACTTAACTAAGTTCGGGTAGCATAAACTCAACTTAAATTTTATTTTAGATAATGGAGGCACTAAGTACAGACATGAACTGTAGACGGTCGCATTTGGCACAGAGGCTAGACGGTGTAGCTTATACCCTCGGAGGTGAAGATCCAACAGCATCTTGCTGACCTCATCAGTCACCTGATCCAATGCTGCCCCAAACTTTTGCGCCCTGAGTGCACATGAGCGTGTTATACTGTGATATGGCGCACGATCAGGTGACTGTGATTGGTCAGCGGCCGCTAGTTTCCTTCCTGAGTGCCTCGCCACGCTGATGGGACGTGACATTGAGTGTATACGCAGTGTATTGCGCAGTTTTATTCGGTCCGGTTAGCTTAGTTCTAAGTAGAAATGTATTCGACTGATATTTAGCAAAATTTACTTATCTAGTATTGCCCATCTCAGTCAGTCGATAAAATAGTGATCTGTGCCGGAACTATATTATACATATATGTGGAATAGTCTTCACGTCCAGTGATTTGTACGTTACTATTTAAACTAAGTTTTAACGTGTAACTTAACTCATATACATATATTTTTTTTGTAAATATTAAATTGTGCATATAGATTGCTATATCGGATTTATAAAAGTGTTTATAGCAAACCTTTATTTTATTATATTATGTTAGGGAATAACGGCAACTTTTTCAAACAATGCCATGTACATGTAATAGCATCTCATTAACGTGTAACAGTCATTTTTTATATTTCAAATATTGATGTTTAAATTTTCAAATTTCATAAATACAGATTACTCGTTAAATGCAAATGCGATTTCTCATTTATTTCAAATGAAGATTATATTGTAGACATCACAGTTTAGCAGCTTACATTTCTCTTTTATATATTTGGTAATGTGATCGTGAATTAAAGCTTTTTATATAAAGTGTATTGTTTAGTGATATTTTTTTACTCTATTAAACATGTATTCAGAAGTTGACTTTTTATTGCAAGGAAAAACGAAGCGGAGGTTTCATGAGTCTCAATCTCTAGTATTAGGAAGCAGTGACAAAATCATATGCTTATAGTTTTATTCTTTATCTATTAACAGTAGCAAATCAGATACAACTATAAGAATAGAATATACCTTATAATACATTTAGCACTTGGGATACATGTCAGATTATACCTAAAGATGTTTACACAAATGTTTCCGACGAACCAATAAAATTTCTATTGGAACATCGAACATCAGAATCAATATTCTTCACAATTCAGAACAACCAAAAGTCATAGATAATAGAAGAAGACATGATTGGAATTTTCCAATAGAAAACAATTGAAATCAAAAGCAGGATCCAACAAGACCAGTTGCTCCAAAATAGAACCATAAAATTTTGATTGGAATGTATTGTTTCCTAACAGACATTTGTAACAGGGTAGGCATGTCTCGAAAATATTTCTTGAAGGCGTCAGCAATATCCTGGGGATCCCTGAACTGAACCATCACAAAGCAGCTTATTATGATTACAATCGATTTTGTTATTACTAACTGCATTATTTATTATCAACCAGGCAGTCTGATTTATTTTTGGATTTGTTGTAAATACTATCATTATACATCCTTTTTGCACGAGATATTACATTCTGGTAAATACGCTTATAGGTTTTATAGTAAGGGCATAATTATTATTATTACACTTAATTTTGTATACATTTTTCAAAATTTGTGATGATACACGTATTCCAGCAGTATTGTTTTGATGAAATAGGGCCACTACTGCAATTCCTAAGTGGGAAAAATAAGTCGGTTAAATATTTTACAATATGCAAGAATGTTTTGAAAGCTATAGGTATTATCTATATTACTGGTGTGATATACATTCGACGACGTTTCTCTGAGTAGATTCACCTCAAAAGTTTTAAAATTCGCTTCGTTAAATACTCTGCGATGCCTTTGTTACTGTTTGGTATTACTGGAGATTTTATTGTGGGTGGAATTAATAGTGTAATAGTGTAATAAAAAATAAAAATGCAAGTTTATAAAACTAAGCATGTGCTTTGTTACTGTTTAGTTTATTAATACTAGGAAATGTCACAAGATACTTAAATTTAAATCATATTAAACTAGATACCTACCTATATGCTTTTGTTACTGTTTAATGCCAAAAGTTGTCACAAGATGCTTAAACTTTAATTAATAATAAAAGATAAAAATACAAATTTCCACGCAAAAGATAAGGACAAAACTATAAGCATACGCTTTGTTACTGTTTATTAGTACCTACTTTACTTAGGGATTGTCATACAAGACTTGAATTAATAAAGGATAAGGATGCAAGTTTTCCATGCAAAAGGCAAGGATAAAACGTTCTAAGGATTGTCACAGTGCTTCAACTTGAATTTAAAAAATGGGCAGCTACGGAAGCGGCTGGAACCTCCCCTCTTGGTGAATGATCCAATCTTATCACCAATATCAAGTAAATTTTACTATTTACTATACCTAAGTTTTACTCCACCAAGCCTAAGGTGTTTTCTGTGATTTTTCTAAATTTTACGATCTTTTGCCAAAAGGGCACTAAGATCGAATACAATTTTGAAAACAAAATTTGAAGACCTTTCATGTGCTGATAAAGAAAATATGAGTTCATTCTTAAAATTTCAAAGTTGATATGCCAAAATGGCACTTGCCGTTCGCCGATTGCCACCAAAATTAAATCAGCTCTTCGGCGGGTAACGGTATCTTTACTTACCAAATTTTAGCCAAATCAATCCAGCAATTTGGGCTGTAGCGTGTTATTTATTGTTTCCTCGAAACTTCGAATTTTTCGATTTTATGCCAAAAAGGCGTTAAGTGTGAATACACTTTCAGATACAGAATTTCAAGACCTTTCATGTACTCATAAGAAAAATTAGTGTTCATCAGTCAAATTTCATAGTTGGTGTGCCAAAAAGGCACTTGGCGTCTGCGGATTCGCAACAAAATTAACTGGGCTCACCGGGAGGCCAACGCTAACCTCCTTACCAAATTTCATTAAAATCCGTTCGGTAGTTTCCGAGAAATCGTGCTCACATACGTACGTACATACACATAGACATTTTTTAAAAACCACTTTTTTGTGATCCTGGGACCTTGATACGTAAAGATCTGGTGTTATCTCAATTTCGAATTTTGGAGTGATTGCAATAACCTCCCATTTTTATATGGTTGTGGGGAGGTTAAAAGGATAAAAATGCAAGTTTTTCATGCAAAAGATAAGAATAAAACTATCAGCTTTGTTACGGTTAATGCTAGGAATTGTCACAAGATGTTTAAACTTGAAGTAGATAAACCTATACCTATCTAAGCATTTATGCTTTGTTGCTGTTTATTAATACTAAGTGTTGTCACAAAGATGCTTAAACTTGAAATAATAAAAAGATAAAAATATAATAGTTTTCCATACAAAGGATAAGGATAAAACTATAAACATACGCTTTGTTACAGTTTGTTAATACTTACTAAGGGTTTTGTCACAAGATGCTTATATGTGAATTATTAAAAGATGAAAATACTTACAAGTTTTTCATGCAAAAGATAAAACTAAGCATGTTTTGTTACTGACGATGTTTATTAAAGCTAGGAATTGTCGCAAGAATGATGCTTAAACTTGAATTAGATAAACCTAAAAGCATTTATGCTTTGCTGTTCTTTATTAATAAAGTGTTCAGGTAACCCTCTGGTCCAGTGCACTGTGCAGAGTGCTATTCAGAAAATATGTGATGTGGAAACAAATGATTCGCAATCTGTCGAAAGAACATTGGTCCAAACTTAGTTCGTCCAGGAGATGTCATCTGTCATTTTACCGGGAATTTATTTGGGGACATGACATCTGCCATTTTAACTGGGGATTGTGCGAACTAATTTGAGACAGACGTCCATTCGACAGCGATTCACTTGTCTCTATAGTTTCCCATTATCATTTATTTTCTGAATAGCAGAGCACATACATTTTTAAACCACTCCGAAACGTAAAGATAGGTGTTATCTAAATTTCGAATTTCGTGGGGAAGTTAAGAAATAAAGAAATAAGTCTAGGAAACTAGTAGTTTATTCGTTGGTAACATGAGTAGGGTAACATGAAAATGCACTTGAAAATATATAATGCTAAGAAGTTAAAAACAGGCTACTATGCTGATATTATGTCTTGTATATATAGGGTATATACTAAATTATATAATATATGCTTATAAAACTTGTGAAATTGCTGAAAACTCTAACAGTTTAACAATTTGGACCTCTGAATATATTTTACATATAATGCGTAAGGTGCACCATACACTATCACACCAGTATTTTTTCACTGATTTATCGAATCTAAAGTTTGACTTTCACTCTTATATTTCTTATCCAGAATATTGTGCAAACCTAGTTATGACGAGTGAGAATGGTAGACCAGTTATCGCGAATGATAAATTTCTGAATAAGAAATATGTTCAAGAATACATTTCTAGTGGAAGTACTCATGGTTTTAGTAGGACTCACTAATAATAAAACAAAGTGTATTAGTGTCGTTGATTAGCGAATATACTATAATCATATGGAATTGCTCAGTCGATAAATATGTAACTTAAGAAGCGGGCTTTGGCATCTACAAACTAAATTTTATTCGGGTAGGGTAGCTCTAAAGGATGATTTATTATTGGCACATTCAGGGCAAAACCATTTTGGAGGGATTTTTATATGATTATAGTACTTCATCGATGATTTTATGATCCGAAAGTAGTACCTAATACTGTATTTAAGGCCCTAAAGAGATTTAAAAAAAATTATGTGAAACGAAATCAACTCTGTGCTGAAGATGGTTTTCCGGTTGGAGTCAATGCAGGACCAGGCCATGGACATCCAGGAGGTACACTTCTCGCTTGTTGAAGACCAGCTGCAGATTCGGGATGCAAAAAGTTTCGTCTTTGCTCCATTTTCTCTGACTAAACCTCAAAATTATTACTCTTCTCACCTAATTACATACAGTGTGTTTCACTTTAGATGGCAACACCCCTGTATCTTTGTTGTTTTATAGAATATCATAACAATTTTTTTTCTTGGATGTAGACCTGAGAAAGTTGTGTTTTTGGAGTAGTTAACATTTTTTCAAAAATATAACCACATCCTACTAAGACCAAAAACAAATACCAAAAATCCGAAAAACGTATTAGGCATTTTTTTATCGAACAATTTTATTGCTCACGATAACCCCAAATGGGTAAGTCCTGAGTTTCAGGTCAAAATAAAAATGTTGAATTTCTGCAGGAAAAAATTAAAAATATCCAAAAACGTGAATATTTTTACAACAAAAGGGCTGCTGCGTAATAGAATACAATTGAAATGAGTTTGTGTGACAGTTGCTATTAGCTATGGCCCGGCAAAATTTAACAATCGCAGAAAAAGTTGAGATTATTAAGATTTTTAGTGATAGCTTAAAATTTCAACTTTTTCTTTTAACCCAGCTAACAAATGTCAAACAAACTTATTTCAATTATTTTTTATTACGCAGCAACCCTTTTGTTGCAAAAATATTAAAGTTTTCGATATTTTTGCCCTTTTCCTCCAGAAATTCAACATTTTTATTTTGGCTTCAAACTCCGGACTTGCCCATTTGGGGTCATCCTGAGCAACTTTTCTTAATAAAATTTGTTGATAAAAAAATGCCTAATAGGTTTTTCGAATTTTTGGTATTTGTTTTTGGTCTTAGTAGGCTGTGGTTATATTTTTGAAAAAATGTTAAGTACTCCAAAAACACAACTTTCTGAGGTCTACATCCAAGAAAAAAAATTCTTACGATATTCCATAAAACAACAAAGATACAGGGGTGTTGCCGTCTAAAGTGAGACACACTGTATACCTGAGCCTGTATTCTGGATGCTATCAATTCTGGTAGCAACTCCAGCTGCTCTTGGAGAGCCAACAATTTATCCTCCATAGTAGTCAGACGATCTTCTAGAGTATCCTGCCTGGTACTCATATCCGACACAATTTCATACACCGTATTTTGCGTCTAAAATCATAAATTATAATTGACACCACTATTTTTCTCACCTTCGCCATGTCAGTTATCGTATTCGCATTATCCATTAACTTGCGTTGGTCCATTTTAACTTTCCGAAGACTAACAACATTTAAGATAAAACCACGAAAACGATGCCCGATACTTACGCATAAATTGCCAGCAGGAATTTTCTTTGGTGAGTCCGAACTCTTCCAGGATTAACCCTTTTCACTAGCCTTGTATGTTTGTAAATTAACCACGTCTCCCTTAGAACGTTCGCAGCAGCGTTTTTTAACTAGAATTTAAAAGTTGCATTGCGGGACCGTAAAAATTCGTTGCGTCTCAATAAAAGGCTTACCCTTTTGGTTAGCTGGGTGTCCATCATGAAATTGTGAACGTGTTTTTCGGCCCTAGTAAGTTCCAATTTCCTTGACACCACCGCAACGAGCAAAGCCGTGCAACCAGCTCCCTAAAGGATTACGGGAAGATTTTCAGTTTCTACTACTATAGAACGACGTAAATTGACAGTAAAAGTGTTGTTTTAAGGGGAAATAAATTTGTTCATTTTATCAGCCCCGTGTTATCACGATAGATGTGCGTGAATTTGTTAAAGCTTACCATGATACCAGTGCTGACCGCAATGCCCCTGCCACAATAAGTGTTAGGAACTATATCCCCAAAGCCGACGCTCAGGAAAGTGATCGCTATCAACCACATGGCGTTAAGCAAGTTCGCGTGTTCTTCATCGTGGAATCTGTAATGAATTGTCCTTACTTCAAGGCGTTTCTTATCTTTGGACCCGATAATGATTTTTTTTGGTAGGGGTGCTCTAACTGTCCGCTGAAACGGCACAAAAATCTGCTGTATTTGTATTTAAAAGCAAACAGAGAACGGGTTTTATGCAAAGTGTCAGCAAATTAATGCATTAAATAGTTTAAACCTGATTTGCCCTAATTATTTTGCATATTTCCACTGTATAGCGCATTGCAAACTGGTTGGGTCATCGACTCATCTTTACCTGCTATTTCCGGCTCGTATTGTCGTAGGCCCAAGGGCGGCAAAATGCTGGAAAGCCCGTGGGAAAACACAGGTGTAGATCAAATGTTTTGAGTAATAGCAAAAATATTGACGAGAGATGATCTTTCATTATGTACCAGAAACCAGTGTCTCAAAATGCTTAAAATAACAGTTTGTGACAAAATTTTGTTAATGCTTTCGGATACTGTGCTCTAAATGATCAAAGCTGGTCAAAATTGAAAAATATTTTATGGCAACCTAATTCACAACACCTCTTTGATATTTATTTGCTAGAGCTCCCCTATCAAACAAAATATGGTCAGGTCGGGTCAGGTCTAGGGCTGTGCGGATCGACCGGATTTTTATTTCAATCCGGATCCGATCCGGATCGGATCCGGATTTGTGAAAAAAAATTATCCGGATCTTATCCGGATCCAGTTTGCGATCCGGATCCACGGATCCTTTTTGTAATCCGGATCCACGGATCCAGTTTACTATCCGGATCCACGGATCCAGTTTGCGATCCTGATCCGCGGATCCAGTTTGTGATCCGAATTTGCGGATCCAGGTTGATATCCGGATCCGCGATCCAGTTTCTGATCTCGATCCAATCAAATATCCAGATTTGATTGATTAGTCAGTTTATTTATTATACGGGAGAGTCGTGTACCTTAGGACAGTACCTCCCTCGGGACAGGCCGAAATTTTGCTTAAATAGCGTGACAGGCCTTAAAGAAACCTGTAACATTTTAGATTACCACCAACGGATACCGCCAAGCCTAAAGGTTATGTTAAAAACGTTCATATCTAGCCACAAGACGATTAGTTTTCGAGGTAAGTCAATTCTTTTTGTAACATTTCGATAAGTATTTAATGCCGAATGTCACACTATCTTGGAAATTCGCCTAACCCTAAAACATGTGACATATCATCACGTTATTCAGAAAATTGGGTCAAGGTGTACCTTGGAACAATAAAATGTTTGTATCTTGGGACGTCCTAAGGTACAAATATCTAGATCCGGATTTGGATCCGAATCTGGATCCGGATCTAGATCCGGATTTGGATGCGAATCTAGATCCGGATTTGGATCCGGATCTAGATTCGGATTTGGATCCGGATATTTTTTAAGATCCGGATCTCAGATTTTGGATCCGGATCTGGAAAAAATTTGGATCCGTACAGCCCTAGAGGTCAGGCGATTGCGCGAAGTGACCTTTTTCGAAGAATTAGATGCATACCTTTCGCACTGTCGCAAAGTCCAGCTGGCAATAATCCACAAAGAAACCATAAAAACCAGAAGCACCGTGCCCGGACAGATGGTCATAAGAGTTTTTAAGACGAAACGCGTATTAAAATTAATTCGATTAAGAGCTCCTATACTGCGCGAAGATGCGTCCGTAAATAATTTGCTATGGAGTAACATCACTCTGCAGATTAAGTAAAGCCGAAGGAACATCGGTAAAGATAAGGGCACATCATACGGTACACACTTCGATCCGATCCCCCCGCCCTTATTAGCCAATTTAGTTGTCCACACAAAACGGTAGTGTCCAGGAATCGGATGCACTGCACAGATGACGAGTTCCATGGTGATTTGCGAAATCCTTTGCCATGTCATCGCTATTCGCCAATCGTCCGCACAGTTGTCGATCATGAAAAGCTGGAACAGACGCATTTGCATTGCAAACAAATCGTGTTAACCACGTGCTACCCACCTGCACTTCTAGAGCATGGTAAGCCACAATGAGGCCTAAAAGAATCACAGTCGAAACAGATATTAGAGTTTTGAGCGCAATTGAGTAAAAATCGTCCTGAAACAGACTCTCTGGAGGAGCAGACAAAAAACTTAAGCTCTTACTTTACGATAGACGCCAGCACTTGAGAGTTCATTTTCTATAACCATAACAATAATTCCAAACATTCCCATGACTAGAGCATAATCACTAATTCGTTTTCGTTTTTCGAAGAGAGCCTTGCGTCTACCTAACCGATACCCGACGTTAGGTTTGTGCTTGAGGCTACCAGATGAAGGCCCTTTGTAAACTCCACTTTCTATAGTTCTTTCTTCTAGGAACCGGGGGTAGTCCACGTGACCCACGAGGGCAACACCCGGTTCTTCTTGCATTTTTCCCCCTGCCGAATCTCTGCTCGAGTTTTTCACGGCTCCAGGGATGGAAAGGGTGGAGACCGGCTTTCGTAGCTGCAAGAGTTATGCTTATTTTTCGTCTACTTACACTATTTTAACACAACTTGTGTTAAAATAGTTGAAAAGCCAAAAAAGCTGTTATTTAAGGGAATTTGGGTTAGGTTTCTAGCACTAAACTCCTTCGCAGCGTCCATAAAGACTCGTCACCTCCCTTGCGCGCGATAAAAATCAAAAAGAATTTTACAGCAAAAACGAGGTGACGAGTGTTTAAGTTTAATCAAATCCCCCTACTCTGTGGATTGCAAAACAGAATAATGTAAGCTTATTTTGCTGAATACAATAAGCGTAGTGTCTTTGCAAAAAGCCATGAAATTATCATTTGAGTCTATTTACAAATTGTGCGTGCTTCTTTACGTTTCCACCCCTCGAAATCACAAAGGGGTAGAATATATTAATCTGAGGGGCTCGTAGAAAAGCACACATTAGGGGTAAGCGGCTATTGTGAAAACGTGAGCACTAACTAATAACCTGTGTTCCAAGTGTCTGATTATATGATATTGTCATCTAGGAGGTATGGCTACTTTAACTTCAAGGAAAAGACTTTAGACTCATTTATCACGATGCCACTAATTGTATGGTATTGATAAAAATTTCAAGACAATTACGGAGTCATTTCGACAAGAGCTTTGTAGTAAAATACCCTTAATCCGTTAATGGTGTGGCAACATCGATTTCGACGCCATTCGGAAAATAAATCGACTTCAGCCCTTATTCTAATGGGTCCAACTTTTATCTACATATGATTAGAGAGAACAACAGAAACCAGGTTTCGTGCTAGGAAACTTTCAGATTTATTAATCGCTTCTTTGACATCGACCGATCGATAAAATATGTTTTCATAGGCCATCCTGGCGCCTCCACAATTCCTTTTCCGACCTTTTTCTCATCGACGGTTTAATTTTTTCGGTTCTATTCGTAAGCTCACATCAGTTTAGGGTTTATTATCGCGCTTAATTGCACTTTGTCATTGTTGAGTAAAGAACTCGAGCTTGTCGAGGATTTTACAACTTCTGTTTTAATTAATTCAATTGCAATTTAGAAAGGGTCTACTGTCGCGTTGACCCCAAAGAAGCCATCCTGCCAAAACAATTTTATTACAAGACTATCCCATTTTTTACGATTGCTCCAACTGTGTCTTCTACCACAACTTTATCTTACTACCGAGGAAATTCGCTAACTATAACAAAAATAAATGATCGGCTGATGCGCTTAGCGTTAAGTGCTAGACACCGGATCTGTGCAAGAAACACACAATAATTGAAGTCTATGCATTTGTTTGCAAACCGTGAAAAAGATAGTAGATAATCCATAACTCCTCACTACTCATGTTTGTGAATTAACCATGTCACCCATAGAACATTTCGCTTAAAATTTTCTTTCATAATTTTAACTAGGATTAAAAAGTTGCATTGCGGTACCAAGTTCGTTTTTCACCGAAGGAAGAAGAGACTTTCTCTTTAAGCTTAACTGCATTTTTGGAAACGGTCAAATAAATCTTCCTACTCCCTATACCTAAATTTGACACCACCAACCCTAAGGTGTTTTCTGGGATTTTTCAAAATTTTACGATCTTTTGCCAGAAGGGCACTAAGTTTGATTACATTTTATTTAGGAAACAAGATTTGAAGACTTTTCTTGTGCTACTAAAGGAAACGGGAGTTTATTGTTTAAATTTCAAAGTGTATACTGGTGGTAAATTTTTCGTTGCCCACCATTGGGAATTCGGAAACCGTAAGAGATCGAGAGTAGGTTAAATTAGAAAAAAGTCGTGCTTTTTTAAGGTGATTAAGAATCTGTAAATAATTCCCCGATATCTTGATTCGTTCGTGAGTTATCGCGAAAAAACTGAAAATTGCGATTTTAAAGAAAAATTTATGTCTTGCTAACGATTGGTGGTATTCAAATGAAAGTTGGAACTTACATATTTGTGGCAGCTGTCAATTCAATGGTATTGACAGAAATTTTCTAGGCCATGCAGACTTGGAGCATCCACTGTCAAGTTTTCTTTTTCTTATGGCCGCCATATTGAATTTTATCACCACCGGTTGCAGAAAAAAATTAGCTTATCAAAAATATAATCAATATGGGCCTCTTTGAAAAAATATGTCAAAGTTTGAGTCGCACCATGCCACGGCGTATTTTATTACCGTTATGTTCAGAGATTGAAGAAGTCGGCGTACCTTCTTGCAATTGTTTTTCATCTAAGTTTAGGCTGATTATAGAAATTATTCATACCAATTTTCAAATTCTAACATCTGTCAAAAAAGTTCATGTTGACTAAATTTTGAAAAAGTCAATTTCTTTTGTGTATTTGATGGTGTCAAAATTCAATATGGCGGCCATAAAAGAATAAAAAGTTGACTGTCGCTATTCAAAATCTAGAAGGCCTGAAAAATTTCTGTCAATGCTGCTGAATTGACAGCAGTTGTCAAAAATATGAAAATTCCAAGTTTCATTTAATTACCACCAATCATTAGAAAGATATTTTTTCGGAATAACTCAGGAACGAATCAAGATTGCTGCTCGCCCGATGCCACCAAAATTAAATTTCCTCTTCCGCGAGTTATGGTATCTCTACCTATCAAATTTTAACCAAATCGACCAAGTAGTTTGGGCTGAAGCGTGTTATTTATTGTTCCTTCTAAATTTCGAATTTCATTTAAATTGGTTCTGTAGTTTTCGAGAAATCGTGTTCACATACAGACATACATACGTACGCACACACAAACATTTTTTAAAAAACACTTCTGGGACCTCGAAATGTAAAAATTGCAGTAACCTCCCATTATTAAATTAGTTGTGGGGAGGTTGATAATTGGTCGACTGATGCGTTTATCGTTAAGTCTTAGAGAAAAAGGTAGTAGAAAACCAATAAAAGGCCAGTAGAAATTTTACTCCGAACTGCAGGATTAACGCTTTCCATTAGCTTCGTGTGTTTGTAAATTAACCATGTCTCCCTTAGAACGTTCGCAGCAGCGTTTTTTAACTAGAATTTAAAAGTTGCATTGCGGTGCCATATAAATTTGTTGCGTCTTTGAACTTTTTCACTGGAGGAAGAAGAGGCTTTCGCTTTTGGTTAACTGGATGTGCATCATGACTATCCAATTTTTAAGATTGCTCCGAGTGTCTTCTACCACAACTTTATGCAAACTATAATAAAAATAAATGATCGGCTGATGCCCTAGCGGTAATGCTAGACACCGGATCTCTGCAAAAAACACAAAATAATTGAAGTGTATGCGTTAGATATGCAAATTTGTTTGCAAACCGTGAAAAAGATAGTAGATAATCGATAAAAGGCGAGACGAAGCGTTAGTTTTATTTTACTACCAAATCAGACCGGATGAATTTAAGCGACATACAAACGGAGACATAAACAATAAAGTGCTCGCTACTTGAATGCGACATCAATAACGGGAATAGAGATAAAAAATTACAACTGTAGTAAATGAATAATTGTGGGCCGCAATCAAAGTTACGACTAATAGTTATGAATAAGTCTTTTCCTTGAATTAGAAATGACAATATCGGAATAAGAAACGTCATGCCTTGTGCTTAGTGCCACTACAGGAAACCCTTAAGGTTTTGATTTCTTGCAAAATTTCTGGTACAAAACCTTAAGGTGTTTGCAGCTCAAAGAAATTTGCTCGCTTAACCTCAAGTAAGTTTTGTTTCAAATTAGATTTTTTCTTAAAAACTTAAGTAATTCGCCGAGATTTCAAACTTAAAGAAGTGGCGCGAATGATTCAAATTGTGAATTTACCTGAATGATATTCCTGGGAATAGCTTGAAATTGTCTTGAATTTGAAACAAACACATTATTGCATTTAGTTTGAGACTAAGCGAAAAAGCTTTAGCTGAGCTGGAAAGTCAAAAGGACTCTAGATGATGAGCCCACCGTTTTCACATAGGACACAGTATCGCTGGTTACTTCTGTAAGAGCGCGCTTGAGTCGTGTGCGGCGCGCTTGCGCCATGGTCTGAGAGGACGACAGCATCCCTGAACCCTGCGTAGGACCATATTATGCACGTTTCATATATTTCACAATTAACAGGAATTTTCGGAAAGCTCCACTTCTTCTGTTAAATCAGCCCTGCAGCTGATTTAACGCAAGAATTGTAAATACATAACAGAAATGTGTTGCCGCAAAGTTGTTTTTTCAAGAAAACAACGTCTTAGTCCAGCAGGAAGTAAATGATTTGTCTGTGCTTACCAACAAAGAGGTCAGCCACTTTGCCAACATTCCACTGTATCGATTTCACATTCCAATTCAAAAGTTCTCGTAAATTCTCCTAGAAACTTTATGTAGTTATGTGGGGAAACCCTCAAGTTTAATCATTAAATTTTCAAGCCTCATATGATAATTTTTAATATCGATAACCACAGGGGTGGTTAACTTTGCAAGTTCTTGTGTTAGGGGTGCTCTTAACTACATTTTAAATAAAATTACGCACCCCTTCATTAAAAAAATCACCCCTACCGAGATTAAAGCCAAAACATCCTTACTATAGTTATTTATAAACGTAGCTTTCATTTAATCGTCAAGATAAAGCCACGAAGAGATGTTTACGGAAACGAACTCGTTTGGGAAAAACGAGTAAATCGTATTCGCCCCATATATCCAAATTCAACTGGAATGTGTTGACATTGTTATTTGAATCAGAATTTTCATTGGGGTTGTTAACGGAACCGAGGGAAAACAGGAGATAAATTCATTCCAATTATGCATTATTCACTGGAGTGTTTGCGGAAAGGCCGTTTTCGATTTTTCTAGCGGATCATGTGGAATCCGTGGTGTGGAAACAGCAATTAAAAAGATAAGACCGAGCTTTTGTTGATTTTCGGTCACGGTTATGAAGTTTGCAAAAACAAAGCTTTCTGTTTGGATCGCCGCCAATATGGAACACAATAACTTTAAATAAGATGTTTACAGAGCTAGAATGTTAAATTGGGTCCTCCCCATTGGAGGGAAAGTAACATCAGCCCTCTCTGCCGGTTAGCACAAGGCAATTATTCCGCTGCTTACACCTTCTTCACTAGCGCACGGGAATAAATTTCCAAATTCGACTTTTTGATAAATTCGAGCGCCGCTTTTCCCAGACTTCATACCATATATCTTGATCAGAGGCGCCACACTTTATTTTAATTTTGAATTTCAGTTCGATCCAGTCGTTGAGATATCTCTGGCTTGGTTTAAGAAGAGCTTGAAGCTACGGAAGAGATGACACCTCATACCTCTATTGAGAAATAGGGGTAGTTAGGGGAAGGACCTCAGTGTGAATTGAGTTAAAGAAATACATTTTATCTTTGAAGATACCTACTTACCACGTCGACATAAAGCAGATCCCAGGAAAACCGTCATATTTCCCTACTTACAGGATGGAAAAAATGATGTTGGCTTTAGGCGCTACAGACAATACTCTCGGAAGGATGGTGTGATAGAGTGCAAAGCCAAAAGGAATAACACAATTCTGTCTACTCCTAAATCTGAAGACCAGCGAAAGAAGTTGCAAGTTCAATTTTCACGTGAGAGAGGGCCGATGTCGTAGTAATAGAGAACATTACGTTTTTCATACCTGGCGGAAATTCCGCATCGCACCGTTGATCCTTAGCGAATCTGCCGCAATTCCCGCGATTCCACCTTCTCCATGGTCCCGAAGTTGTCTGAGAGAGGTGGAAGGAGCGGTTCCATGTACACAACTTGAACCACAACATGGCGCTGAAGCTTCAGGTTGGGAACTTTGCCGGATTATTCTGGATCCTGGCAAAGTTGTCACTACTGATGGAGGTGCTACTGGACATGAACTGCATGATACCTGCAAATCATTAGCTAAGAGCTATCATTTTTTAAACCCAACAACATCTATCTCGGGTTGTAGAAGTCACAGGACAGGTAACACCTAAACACAGTGCAAGGAATAACAGCGACAGATTTTTACAACGTTTAGTGAGATTTTAACTTTTATGCAACAAATGTCCTGAAGCTGAGAGGTACGAAGATCAAATCTTCACGACATTTGCCACGTTTACATTTAAAAGATCTACATAAGGGCTGCGAAGCATAGAAGGGCTAATTAACTGTACCTTTACTTAATTTTGTTTTAAAACTTAAGCAGTTAGAGTTTAGGCACCAATAGCCTCTAGCTTTAAAAAAATAGTGGACAAACAATTCAATATTGAAAATGAACACGAAATTTGGAGTTTTGTGGGAAAGAAAAATTAGTTTTCAGTAGGTAAAATGTATGAACTAACTCTTAAAAATATTTGCCCATTACTTTTTCACAAGTAGAAGTCGAAGCTATCGGCAATCGGTACCTACCAAAAAACTGCTTAAATCCATTAAGGCAGGAAAAAAATTTACTTGAAGACTCCACGTGAATTTCACATGTGATAGCATCATTAGTTTTAAAGTTACTCAATTTTTCGAAAAGTAAATGAGACAAATGAACAACAATCTTGTTTTGAGAGGATATCCCATTTATTTATTTCTAAAAATTTTTTCACCGGAAGGACACGAAAGACATCGTATACTGTTTCAGCAACAATTTGGCAAATTTCGAAAAAAAAATCGCTTATGGTCCCCTTAATAACAATTCTTGCAGATATCTGCACGATATTTGTCGATTTCTTATTAGCTGCATGCAGTGGTGACAATGGTAACCCTGACGTAACATAACGGTTTTCTATTATATTCTCAGTGTCATTTTATGGGTTCCTATTGTGATTCTGATTATTTGAATCTTTGTAAGTATATACATCAATATTCCTCTATTTCAAATTGTATTCTTTAACATTGTTTTAAAAACTATAAACTAAGTTCTAAGTAAAAAAACTTTGTACCTAATAGGTTTCTTTTATAACCTCTGAACATCAACGCTTCGAAATTTATTTGAATTTAATTGTGGCCCAATCATGCAAGTTTTTTCGTGGAACCTTCCTACCTATTTACTGCGTGAGGCATAATGGAGCCCTAAAGGAAGGTATCTGGGGGTTGATAGCCCCCGCATTTAAGTCTAGGCAAAAACGTTTTGCAAAGGATCTCCTTTGCATTCCCTAATAGTAGTTTTCCAGTTTTAAATCCCCATAAATAAAAAATAATGGGCAAATTATGCCCTAGAATTAGTTAATAAATCAAAATTGAAAGTTCAAAATTCAAATCTCAAATACGAACGAGTACGATTACATTATCAAATGGTCGGGCGTGCTTGTTCGTACTCGCGGGAAATTTAAAAAGTCAACTTCAATTTTGATGAATGGACTAACAGGGGGATTATTTGTCCATTTAAAAATGGATTTATTTGGGAAAATAAAGATTCACGAATGCAATAAACCCATAAGCGGAAGAAGATTAAGGGGTCAAATTAGGTGATTTGAAAGGACCCCGCACTTTTCTTATGGAAATTGGGTTTGGGTCAGATTTTTTTCAAAAAAATATATGTTGTAGAGCACGACTCCCTGAGTAATTGTTACCATTGCGCCAACTTTGTGGACCTCACCGTTTCTTACATATGGAGGGTTGAAGATGAGAGGGTGGTAAGGCACAGAGTTAAAACGAATGTGAAATCCGCTGTTTTCGCCATGGTCAACGCTGCATATTGTCAGAACAATAAGCAGGACATCTTTTGAAAGTCATTGAAGATCGTCATTCTTGTTATTTCTTGAGTATATTCAATGCTATTTTAACACCTTCTGGGCTGTCGTTAATTTGGGTCAGATTTCTTTTATTTTTTATTATATGACACCTCAATGCATGTAGTCTCTCGATGATTTTTCAAAAGTTACTTCGCCCTTACCTCTTCGAAGGAGTAGGGTGCAAATTCTACATTTGTTGTGCCTGGAGAAAATCTTCAACTAAGCAAAGTTTCACCGTTTTCAAACACTTCTATGCTTGGACATGGTTCAATAAGAAGTAATATATTATGATAGCAATTTCAAAAATATTTCCTTTCTTAATTTCAATACGCGTACCACTAAAAAAGTCCCACACTTTGTATGTAGGTCATACCTTCACTCTACGCCTTAATTACTTGAAGAGGTAAGGACGACAAAACTTTTGAAAAATTCTCCAGAAACTAGATGTATACAGGCATGATATATTAAAAAATAAAAGAAATCTGACCCAAATTAACTACAGCCCAGAAGGTGTTAAAATAGCATTGAATATACTGAAGAAATACCAACAATGGCCATCTTCAATGAGTTTTAAATGATGCCCCGCTTAATGTTACGACAATATGTAACGTTGACCATGGCGAACACAGCGGCCTTCACATTCGTTTTAACTTTATGCATTACCACCCTCTCATTTTCAAATCTCTATATCTAAGAAACGGTGAGGTCCACAAAGTTGGCGCAATGGTAACAATTACTCAGGGAGTCGTGCTCTACAACATATATTTTTTTGAAAAAAATCTGACCCAAACCCAATTTCCATAAGAAAAGTGCGGGGTCCCTTGAAGGTTTGCGCTTTCTTTTATTACCCAAGTAACAATTTAAGTTTTATTTTAATCTACGAGATAGCTGTAAAACTTATTAACAAGAGTTTCTTTAAAGCTACTCTCCCTTAAAGGAGTAATGAACACTGTAATAAATCACTTATAAGGTGAAAAAGGAGAACCTTATGAGATTCTTCCAGAGCACTATTTGAAACTTCTTTAAAGCCTTTCCATCTTGATTCAACAGTGTTGATAACATTGTCAAGTCATCCATAAAACTTTATTTAAAACTCTAATAAAACCTTTGTGTCTTAATAAGATCTTCAAATTGAATTCAATAAAGCCTTACACATGTTTACTGAAAATAATACCTTTATTAGGATTTTAACTTAACCTTCTTATATTCTACTGCATCTACAATTGTTCTTTTGAAAGTTTTATAATAAATAATGTTAATAATGTCGTTTTCATCTATGAATCCTGTTTAAAATGTACTCTGTATTAGAGTTTGCAGGTCCCGCATGCCTATACTTAAATAGGTACAATTGCGTGTTCCTTGTTTTCGAATCCAAAAAACTTAAACAAAGGATTGTTTACTGACAAAATCCTACTACACAAGCATTAAAAACTTTACGCGCCCTGGAAATAAGCATTTTTTAATTAATAAGTTTTGATTTAAATAAAATATTTTTTATATAAATACTAAATTTTGTCAAAGTTTCACTTAATTATTCTGTTACAGATTGACTAGTTTTTAAGTCAAGCACACTTTTTCTATCTATCGCTCGAATTCCTAGATAATAAAAAAATATATTTACTCCACATGGCATTTCATCAAAATGGCGATAGCGGTTGAATATTTAGCTGCAATAATGGCGTGTTTGTTCATAAAACTATTAACTACTGATATATGTTTTAATAAGTCTACTTTGTTTTCTAAATACTTATTCAGAAATATTAAATTTATTTGTAATTGAAAGTGATTTGTCTAAGGGCACAGACATTTTGTCTGAGAATATCTTCTGTTAAAGTCACCAACTACCTATTTACAACAAATTCTAAAATAGCTTAAAAAAGTTTTTAAAAAAGCAATTAAGGTTTATGATGTATGTATTAGGAGAATTTAATCTTGAAACGTTTTTAATTTCACTTTTAAAAAGTTTAATTTAAAACCTCAGTCGTATGGTGCATCATTGAATAGAGTAAATAACCTGTAGAGCTGTTACATTTAGAAAACAGTTCTCAAACGGTTAATAAAACTATCTATAAAGCAGCCATAAAGTAAAGCTCTTATTTATTAATTTAGCAAGTCTATTGTGACTTAAAGAGTTTTTTAAGATCAAATACATTTGACAAGGTATTATTAGGTACCAACAATAAGAGAGCATTCAGAGCTGTATGCGTTGAGAGCATGTAGTTTTATAATTCATTCTTACGGATGCAGATAAAACTTACTTATAAAACCGTTCTGTTCTGTCTTTCAGTATTAATGCTATTTACCACAACTTTTATAAAGCTGCTGACTTCTGTAATTCCATTATAAACCAGTTATAAAACTTAGACAAGACTGGTTATTCTTAAAATTGTTACTTGGGTAACTTATTTGTTCTTGTTAATGTAACAGTTTGGCGGAAATTAATTTTCAAAAATACCGGATAAAAATTGTGCTCAACAAAATTTTTTCAAAGGCGAGTGTCATAATTTTATGTAGTCAAAAGTAGCAAAATAAAAATTTTAGGTTTAAGTAAGTTTAGTAGGTCTTGGAGAGAAGAAATGTTCAAAAACCTTTCGCACTTTTTAAATATTCGTTTTTCTTCACTTTCGGCACATTTGCTTAAAGTGGTCTATTTGTGATTCGATGCTCATAAGTTATTCAACGAATTTAATTTTTCATAATTCTTGAAGGTTATGCCTCAGGTCGCTACAACGTGAAATTCGTAAGATCTGAAAAGGTTTTGGTCTAAATAACTGCATATTTTTATTAATAGATTCGATAGTTGTCCTTTCAGGGTTGAAAACCTTAGGGCCATTATTTTCGAAAAATGTCATTTTAGAGGCGAACATCGCATTTTTTAAATTCATATTCTATCTTCAATATTTCATTTCAGGCCAAGAAAATTTTGTCCCCAAAGTGCTACGTTAAGAATATACTATGGAGAATTCTGGTCAATATTATTTCGTAACAATTTCGGATTGTATATTTTGGTTTTGCGAAGTGTCGTCAAATTAAATTTAAAATTCTGCCAGTCAAACATTCATCCATTCCAAAAAGTTTTCAGGTTGGCCTTCAACTATTATATTTTCAGGCACTTCAGGTAGGTAACTGAAACAGATTTAAATCCTCAGGTGTTAATATTGAATTTTTCAGACACCTCAGCGCGGTTTCGAGAAAATCGATCGAGCTGACATTAGATTTCTTTTAAATCAAAGAAATAGTTACCTTAAAGACGATGCAATAACATTGGAGATTTATTATTTCTATAGGAGAAACATCTTCAGTTCCATACACATCAGACATCAAGACAAGTTGATGCCTTTATTTATTCTGTAATCTTTCTATATTTTCTAAATTGTTTTACCAACCATGAAAGATTTTTTTAATATAAAATTAATCTAAGAATTGTACAGTTTTTGGTGGATTGATACGATACCGTCGACAATTTTATGCGCGCAGTTCAATTTTGCGGAATATTTATTGCACAAAGGTGCCGACGTAAACTTTACTGCAGAAAACTGGGAGATGCCGCAAAAAGTTTAAGTTTACAGCTTTACATTTAGCTCTACACCACTTGAACTGCAAGGATATCGTTACGTTTTTGGTAAATACAGATAAAATTTTCCCCCGTTAGAAAAAAAAACTGCCATTGAGTTAAATTCGGGGCCAGGTCGCAGGTGGATTCTGCAACCATAATCTGGTCGATATGAGGAATTGACAGAAGAACATATCAACGATACTCGTTCTCCTCTTATGCACGCTGTCCGCTCAGACAACGTAGAAATTGTACAAATGATACTGGAAAAGGGCGCGAGCTTTAGCAAACAGGTAAAACAAATAATAATTTATTTAAAAAACGTCTTGAAATAATGGGATGCTTTATAGCGAATGTAGCCAATTTTCTTGTTCATAACGCATTGCATACTGCATTAAGAAAGCGCAAGGAGAATTGAATTAATCGAGATCCGTTTTCTGGGCTTCTGGGGATGATTAAAAGTAGCAGAAACAAGATTTTAAGCGTACCACAACAATAATTTACGCAAAATAAATTAATTACAATAATCAACCACTAGAATAGATACCACTACACAATAATTATTGTTAACAAATTTTCATTGCTCTCCCAATAGTTTGGCTAAAACACGAATTCAGAAAGATATTTTTAAAGCGACAATGGCTTTCTTGAGTAACTTTTAAACCCATAGCTTAATCGAGATGAATAAGTAAAAATCACGAGGCATTGGGAGAAAACCGCCCTTTTCTGCTTCACAAAAGCTACACATTTTTAAGAAAAAATTACAGAATGTTAGCTTACTGTGCTTATTTGATTAATATACAGATAAACATGCAAGATGCTGGTGAAATGGAGGCGGTGAATTAGAAAGCAAAGAATATACATAAGATATTTACAAAGAGTCGTCTACATTACTAAAATACATTATTCTATTTCCTTTATTACAATATTCTCTTTATAGATTTTCCGTGAATCACAAGGAATGCAAGTGAAAAGTAAATTAACCGGGGTAAAGCAAATTTCATCAGCTTTATGACCGTTAATAATAAACAATCAAAAATAACGAGCAGTACTTGGGCTACAAGAGTTATAAATTGTGCGTTGTTGTCCACTTGACTTCTAGCTGTAAATTCTGAAAAAACTCGTAGTCGCTATATTTCATTTCCATAGAAATCCTTACCCTAAGACGTGTCATTTCTATAAAAAGTGGCACGTAGTGATTCTAACAGGATTATGGGCTTGGTAATGACATTTAAATCAGTTTTGAGCAGGTGATTAAGAATTTCAGGTCGTGGAACATCTGTAAAGATCAGGGGGAGAATATGGAAGACCCTGAATAATTAAGTAAGCCCCAGTTTGTTCGTTTGCGGGAGAATTTCCGTAATGAAACCTGCCTTGTGTTATCTAGTCTCCACATACCGCTGGGATTTGCCCCCGTTTTAACCAGATCGATTTTAAACAGAATAATTGTTTCCTTTTAAACAACATCGAGGCATGCATTTCGGCAACACATTTCTGTTAGTTTCCTTGCAGGAGAAGGGTTAGACAACAAAGGTTGAGCTCGCTTTATGTAAATATAGATCCGTGACAAGGAATTTTCATGCAAAAACCTGAGTTAAAGGTGAAATGTTTGGAAAATTCCTTAGCTAAGTTGAAACGCCGGAATTTCAGGGAGGACAAAGCTCTAGACAGATATCTATCTTACCGGAGCGTTGAGACACGGGCAAGTGCAATGGTGAATGGATCGTACGCTCTCTCTTGACACTGAACGTACAATTTTCAGGGTTGAGACCGGAGTCTGAGACGTCCTTCTTTCCAATATTCCTCGCGTTGATGACGTGTAGGGTGCTAGCTGAAATGCATTCGATGAACTTCTATTCCTTGTGGGGATGTTTGATGAGAGATTCTGCTTGCATCCTTTCACGTCTAGCCTGCAACAATTTTACACGCGTTAGATTACTGGTTTAGCAAAAAACGCAGCTCATTTTGACGTTTAGGGCAGACTTTCATTACAGTGACTAGACCTGACCTAAAGTTCCAAAGTGGCCAACAAAAAACCAAACAAAAATCCGTCCACTTGACTGAAAGTTCCAAAGTGATGAAGTCCTTAAGTGACCCAGCGCGTTTTCGGCGCCTGCTGGAAAGGCGAAGGACAACCGGTGTGTGACTAGACTTGACCTAAAGTTCCAAAGTGACCAGCAAAAAAACACAAAAAATCCGTCCATTTGACCGAAAGTTCCAAAGTGATGAAGTCCTAAAGTGACCTAACGCGTTTTCGGCGCCTGCTGGAAAGGCGACTAAATTTAATCCAATTTATAATTTCTGGAGCAGACTTTCATTACAGTGACTAGACCTGACCTAAAGTTCCAAAGTGACCAGCAAAAAAACAAAAAAAAATCCATCCAGTTGACCGAAAGTTCCAAAATGTCCTGACGCGTTTTCCGGGCCTGTTGCAAAGGCCAATAATAACTTTCGACTAAATTTAATCCAATTTATAATTTCTGGAGCAGATATTCATTACAGTGACGAGACTTTACCCAAAGCTCCAAAGAGACCAGTAAAAAAACAAAAAAAATCCGTCCATTTGACTGAAAGTTCCAAAGTGATGAAGTCCTAAACTGACCTAACGCGTTTTCGGTGCCTGCTGGAAAGGCGGAGAACAATCTTCGAGTAAATTTAATCCGGTTTATAATTTCTGAAGCAGATTTTCATTACAGTGACTAGACTTGACCCAAAGTTCCAAAGTGACCCGCAAATAAACAAAAAAATCCGTCCACTTGACCGAAAGTTCCAAAGCGATGTCCTAAAGTGACTTAACGCGTTTTCGTCGGCTGCTGAAAGGGCGAAGAACAACCTTCGAGTAAATTTAATCCAATTTATAATTTCTGGAGCAGGAAAATCCGCGTAACTCACATTCACGGCGCAAAAGATAACAGGATGTTAGAATTATAAGCGTCTCTGATGGATACTGCAGGATGTATAGTAGTCTCAAGAGGAAACTTTCATTAAAGATGTTGCAGAGAGGATTTTGAATAGTAGGGTGAAAAGAAGAAGGCACTCGTGGGAACGGGATTTTAATTAAAATGTGTGACTTGGATAATAACCAATACATCAGCCTCGTGAGTTTCAAACAATTAATTAAAAGGCTCAGATTGTAAAGTAACGAGCTCGATAAATGTTGATTCAAAGCTTTTTCCTCTCTTGTTTTTACCGAATAAAAAGGATTTTAAACCCCTCGTTTTTAAAGTTGCTAGTCAATAATAAAAATTCTCGCTGGATGAAATGTTATTCTGTTTCATTAAGTCAACCTAATTTAGTGCATTAGTCTTTGAAACTGTCTGCTCACTTTTATGCGGCTTAGTGAGACTAAAGCTGATTATGTTTTTGTATGAAACTTCTGCTTAAAGCTCACAAAAGAGGTTTATCGAAGTAATAAGACAAGATGCGGCTTGGATCTCCTTTTAGATTCAATAGAAGAATCAGAAATTACCTGCAGTGCAATTCTATGTCCGGTACTGAGCGCGTGCTGTTCTCCTCGAGGCAAAGAGATCCATCTTCCTCGCTATCGGAGAAAACTGAAAGTTGTGGATGATGAGATGACACTAAGAATGTGGTGCATTCTTGTCGCATCAGCACAGGTTTGGAGCAATTTGCAGGAGAGGAAGTACTTGTTATAGATGGTTGTGCGACCAGCAGGCTAGCGGTCTCGTCCTGACTACTCATCTTGCTTGGAAATCAGTTCTGAAATCAAAAATTTTCAATAATTAATTAATTAACCAAGGAAAAGTGAAATAAAAGGCACGAAGCCCTGCCACTTTGTGGCAAAGACCTGGAGCTTCTATTTTTAGCAATTTAATTAACCTTAACCTTAACCTTAAACTAATTAGCTGTAAACCACAAAAAACTAGTAAAATTGAAATCTGGATCTGCTAGGCAATTATTTTCCCAGCGTTTACATGACGTAAACGGAATAATTTCCCTTTGAACTTGAATGCAACCGAAACCCAATTTCACAAATGTTAAATTTCGCTCGAGGCCCTTGATTGAATTTTCGCAGAGTAAGTATTGACAGTAATTAAGATTTCGCTGGAAACAAACTTTCCAACAATAACGAGTTTATATAAAAACTTTCCCGATGAGAAAACTGCTGCCTCGTTCAATAACATTTCTAGGGACAGTCCATAAACCCGTTCGATTATCAGAATTTGGGAAGTTTCCAAGGCCCTCCCTTAGATTTCTCTCGACGGTAAATCGCCCACGTAGAACGGCAATCGATACATTGTTGACTGATTGAATTTATTTGCAATTTGTTTTTAAACTGGAAATAGTGAAGGCGTTAAAATAAATCAGTCAATCGTGGGACGCTCATAATCGAATAACTTTACTCCTAAACTCTGGAAGAAAATTGCCAGAACGCTGGCTAAAATCAGCGCGAAACAATTGTGTTGGTGTTAATGGTGCGAAGTAATTTCTCGAACCATAAATTTCACAGCTGCTATCGATACCTATAGGTGACAAATTTATTTACGTATTCACGTGATTACCCTTTTGTTACAAAGCATAAACTTTGAGGCTTTTACCGCAATTTTGCCAACATCGGGAGTGTTTAAAGCCACTTTTGTTTATTTTTGTACCTGCACAATGTATCCGGAAATTAATTTGAGTCTAAATGTTCTCACCAAACGCGAAGCTATTTGCTACTGTAAGGGAGGAAAGGGAAAAGAATAGTTCTAAAATATTCTGTACAGATTCAGGATAGGATAGCCGATTGGGAACCTCAATAGAAGAGTTAAAAGTGTATACGAAAATTTAGAAAATGACGGATCAAAAATAGAAAAGAACAGAAAAGAGAACGCAAGAGGAATATTTCCCCGCTGAAGAACCTAGTACACCCCCTGAGGAAGTGAGAAGTCTTATTGCATGATGCTATGATCAAAATCGTCAAAAATTGGCGTGTGATGGATGATCCATCGTTTCCGAATCAATGACTTTGTTTGATCCAGAGACATCCAAAACAGAAATAACACGGGTATGTCTTTATAGAGACCGCAAGAGCTGAATTTGAAGGCACAGACTACAAAATATTACTGTTGAGCAGTTAGAAGCAGGTCCACTTGGGTCAGAATATAATGATCTACGAAGTAGAAAAAAAAAAAGATCAAAACTGATTGCAGTTCTGAAAGGCTTGTAGCCATGCAAACCCCTAACTAACCAGTAGAAGAGAAAAATCAATCAATTTCAAACATGGCCATCTTATAATAAAGATATTGAAGGTGAATCCAAATGCACTTCGCTGACGAGGGCCAATTTGCCTGAAACCGGTCCGAAGTTTTTGAATGGCGGCTCTAAAATTCAAGTGTTTAAATTTGTTTAAAACAATCAATCAATTGACCATCCTGGGGTCAGTATAGACAACATTCAAACTAGAAAATTCAAATGAGCAAAGCGGAATAAAAAATAAACAAAATTGTAAAGTAAGAAGAAGATGGAAGCGAAATCTGTTCAAAGAGCTTGGAAATAAAATGAGAATAATTTCCATTCTGAGAATTTCATTTTTTAAGAAAATTACATTAAAACACTGAAAGAACCTCCATTTAACTTGAATTAAACGGATGTTGCCATTTCCTACAAAAACGAGAAACAATTTTTATCAATTTAATTAGCTAGAAGGGTGGAATGAACTGATTTCAACATTTAGTAGAAAACTTGCGGGTATATTGCACGGAATAAAGAAATTACATTTCTTAGATAGATAATTTGTAGTCGCATTTACCTCAATCCTGCCAAAATTTCCCGACTGATATCTGTTTGATTGCCTTAATTGACTAAATATTCTAATGAACTGACCTAAAATTTCGCCGTACTAAATTTAATCAATACCAGCCTCGGTGTAAGTGAGTTAAATAATAATTATATTTACATTTCTTTGTTAACCTTGCCCTAGTTCTTCTGATTACGATCTATATGTGAAAGTTGTTAACATCTCCGTTTATTTTTTATTAATACCTTTGGAATAACCATTTTGGCGCATCTATTTATTAATTTAAGAAAGTGCAAGTTAAATCTGGACGGGTTATTAACCGGCGCTGATAAATATAAACGTATGAATTCGGTTGCGACGTTTTATTTTATTCAGAAAATTTAACAGACTGTCCAAAGTTTTACTGTTTCATGCAGTTCTATAATAAATATCAATACCATCCACTTAGTGGTCGTAGATATCATCGCAGGCTTCATAAATAATTTGTAAATGTTACCAAAATGTAAATCAGGAAATTATTGTTGCTCCACGAGTCCTGCTTTTAGCATAATATAAGAAAACATTTTGACGATTTGAAATAAGGGAATTTTAACAAGCCCGCAAACTGAAACATATAACATGTGACAAGGTGAAATTAGCATTTCAAAACGATGCAAATAGACGACTCTCGTTGCACGTACAATAAAATATCATGCTAATTAACGCTAGTAAAATATTGAATCTGCCAAAAGCCACTTGCACTATCCACGGAAATTGAAACGACAAAGTTGCTTTTATAGTTCATCGATTGTAAACGTCGCAGTAAATTTTTAACGGCAGGTATCATATCCTTTATCCTTTCAGTTATAAAATTATGAACGCATTTGCAGATTAACTTATATTAAATCTGCTAGTATTCAATTTTCAAGTCATTTCAAAACTATCCCTTGGGAACGGTCAGGTGCAGTATGAATTTCAATTCGTTTGATCCCTGCAGAAGGATCGTGCATTAAAAATTCATGGAAATACACTTCACTGAATTAACACAATATTTGCGAATTTGACCTGTCACGGGATAAGCGGCTCAATCAGTTGTGAAATAAACTCGGATTTTTTTTTACAAAATGTAAATATATTCTCGCCTGATCGTTTAGATTAACTTTCTAAATGAAAACGTGTTTATTTTTCTTTCCAAAATTTGTATAGAGATAGGGAAAAATCGAAGTTACTTTGTCTGCCAGCAGATATTCTTATCGATTTATTTTCGAATTTGTAGTGAACAATGAAAAAACAAAGCGGCTGAATAAATTTTAATTACGCTCCTTATTTTTCTTTGGTCACAAAGAATACTCAAGAAGAGTAAAATCTGGTGATCAGGCGTGATTATAAAGAAAAAATTGAGCTTTGGAAGTTGGTCGATGAGGATGGTGATTTTTCAACCAACAAAAGTCAGACGTCGTATAAAGCTTTACCGCTGATGTGACAATAAATAAAGCTCATAAATAAATGCATGTATTGCGACAATACCTATAAATTCGTTGTATTAGCTGACCTTAGGTTATTCGATAGAATGGGGTCAATAAAAATGCTAATTTCCTTTTGTACCCGAATACGGCTAAAGATTAGAGAAATGATTGGAAGCGAGAAGGTTTATGGATAATTCACAATTGGCATTGGGATTATTTTAAGAAGTTTTTCAATAAATCGATTGTCGGTTCCTGAAGTAAACATCACAATTTTTTACCTTCCACGAATAGACAGGGGTCGGGAAAGCAAATATATCCCTTCGAGTGTTTGCGTAAGGAAAGGGTTTCTAAATAAATTTCAGAAAACGGGTTTATTAAACAGCGATTTACCACCGAATAATGGTGCATTGATTTGACATATTTTGACACGATCCATTCAATGAGCGCCCTAATTGAGAAAAGATTGCCGTTTCGGGGCTTATTTACCATCTCACAATTACAAAAGCGGTGTTCACCAACCCTGAATTATTCACCTTCGAATAAAAGGTTTTCAAAATGATTAAGCGTTATTTGATTACTTTGAGGAAATCAACAGGATTTTCGATTCATTTTAAGCAAGATGTACAGAGGCAAACCAATTAATTACAAAATCTAAAATTGATGGTGTACCAGTCAGTTCCTAGTCGATGCCACAAATTGTGAGTGAGTAAATCATGTTCTGGGCTTGATATCGCTTTGTGTACTTAATAATAATGCAGGATAGAACATGAATGATGGACTATTGTTTGAAAAATAAAGGGCTGACGGTGGGTGGAGTAAAAGTGATTGCTTCGCTACATTGTAACCTTTAATTTTATATCTGAATTAAACTTCAAGTCTTTACTTGTTAGCGGTTTTTGAAAAAAATTGTATTTCGTTTTGTTCGGCGGTCTCATAGCAGCCGCAAATACAACGAACATTTGAAGGGCCCGTTTAGACGAAGGCACGCAACCGAGATCGATGCAAATTACGTTAAATCTCTTAGGAAAGTGCGGCTTCCGTTATCCATCATTTATAATATTTAAATTATAAAAGACGCATTTGCATATGAGGGAATATCACGAAATGACAGGTTCTAAAAGAATCGTTAAGAACTCGTGATTTATTGGCTCGTACTATTCGATAGACATATATTTCACGTGTCTTCAATAAATCATTTTCTTTAGTTGCCAACTAAAAAAATTGGCTGTCTCGGAGACGGTAGAAACTTCTATTTTTTCACAGAATTTGTAAACGTACAGATCATCAACCAACCATATGAGCAGGTTATCGCTAAAGGTAGGTTCTATCGATTGAAGGCGCCAATTTATCGCAGCAGAATAACCTACAAGTACAAGGTCATGGAAGCTTATCGCCATTATTACAAAGAAATTAAATCGCTTTAGTTTTTAGTCACTTTTTGCCCTCTCTTTTGGCCTTGAGCCTCAGACTCACTCAGTCAGACCTCTTGACTACACAAGACGAGAACAGTGTTTTGTCACGTTTGTGTTTTAAAGTTTAAAGTAGCATGGAATTTACCCGAATTTACTAGCTGGATTTTAACCACACTGTTAAATTTAAACAAAAATAGAATAAAAGTCAACCATTGACCTTATTTAAAACGTTTCAGTTATTCGTTGCGTGCAAATTCGCGAAAAAAACCCGCTTTAACAATTTAAAACGTGAACGCTGAGTAAACGGTTGAAGATATAATAAAATCATAATTAGAAGATTTGTTGGCTACGAAAAGATCTACCAAAAAGTCCGCGACAGCATATAGGTATCTATGAAGAATAACCCACAACAAACAGGCAAACCGATTTTTACAAAAAATTAAAACACAAAAACACTTATTGTAGGCTACCTATCATAGATACTTATATGCTGCCGCGGACTTTTTTGTAGATGTATTTGTTGTCAACAATTCTTCTATTTAAGATTTTGTTCCACCTCCAAACGTTTAGGCAGAGTTCGCAAAAGAAGCGCACTTTCCCCGGATTTATCGGAGGCGCTCCCTATGTAAATGTAGGCGAGGCGCCATATAGACGTATAAATCTGAATATAATGTAATCAACCGATTTGCCCCAAAATCATTATCATCTACAGGGTGCTCAGTGAATGTGTAAGTAAAATTTTATCTCGATGTCTTCAGTAGTTTCAGCTGTACGAGCGTGTCTTCTATGATTTTTTTGCCAAAGGGCACTAAGTGATTTTGGAAGCAGAATTCGAAGAGCATTCATATGGTAACGCGAAAAATGGGGGTTTGCATTAAAATTTTTAAAGTTCATGTGCCAAAAAGGCACTTTCCATAAACGGATGTGGCCCAAGGTCTAATCAGCACCTACAAGTTGCCCACTGAGTATGTGTACCAAATTTCATCTCGATAGGTTCACTAGTTTGAGCTGCAGCGTGCTTACAGACAGACATTTTTTCAAAAACCATTTTTTTAGGTTTCCAGGACCCTAAAACGTAAAGATTTCATGTTTTTGGCGATTCGATTTTTTTGAATTTTCCGATCGAGAAGAGGAGAAGAGGAGAAGACTGTAATAACATGATGCACCCGAAGAAATTCCAATGCCAGGACTCGCTTCGCTCGGCACACTTGTCGAATTTTACTAAAATTCTCCTTCAAAATTTTAACACGAAAACGTGTTAAATAATTGAATTCCTGTGTTATAAATCAACGCGTTGACAATATTATTTATACCTTCTAGGAGTGGTAATAAATACTGAACGCGACTTTCCGTTTACAAGGGGTCAGTTCCTTTCGTGTCCAAATTTCGTGTAAAGGTGTAAAACTTTGACCGTAAAGTATGATTTGAAAACCTATTTTCTATACAAAAAACTGTTTACGGGACATAAAGTGCGGTGGATCGATTTAAAAGTTAATACGGAAATAAAAGTTTGGTAACCATAAAGTTCCAAAAATAAACTGAAACGATGTAAATCGACAATTTATTTAATTTTTCAGTTAAAACAGAGACTCTGAAATCTTTGCAAAACTTAACGATATTTAACAATTACCTGCAAATCTTTGATTGAGTTTCGTCGTTTAAAAGAATCAATCTTCTTAAATTACGTGATATATTTATCTTATTTTTAATTAGATAAACGGATGGGATTAACTACATTGTAATCATGCACTTGAGCTAAAAATGTTTCTCGGCGTACAAACAAAGATTAAATTTAACTTTGATTGAATTTACGGCCTTTCTATGGAATTTCTTAATAATTCTTTGTTAAAGCAACCAGTTCACGATAATTTTCAGATTCCTAAATAAGCATCTTGATAAAGTGATTTGTATACAAACGAGAACGTTTTTCTTAATAGAATTTATCACGCAAAACTCTCATAATGGCAAAAATGGAAAAGCATAGCTAACGCGTTTCGAACACAAAGTGCTCATTATCAAACCCAAACAACCACACCTTAAGAGCAATGTGAAGCACGTGACCTCGCCCATTGTCTTTCTCTGTCGAATTTCTGTGAATTTATTTAATTTCTCCAAAACTGAATTTGAGAGTCAGGTTTGGACGAATTAGCGAGATAGAGAACAAAAAAATACACCATCCTTAATTTTTTTATTACGATCTTGTTTTGTCCGAAGCAATTATTTGTGAAGTTAGAAAAAAAATCGTAATTCTCAAACTGTAACCTCAAACAAAGCAATATCTTCATAAAAAATTTAAGGGTTACAGATTTATCACTTTCTATCTCGCTAATTCGTCCAAATCTGACTTAAGTTTTCGAGAAATTAAATAAATTCACAGAAATTCGACAGAGAAAGACAATGGGCGAGGTCACGTGCTTCACATTGCTCTTATGAAAACTAACAACATATGTATTTGTAAATTACCGTTTAATATGTAATTTAAAGTTTATTTTATATATTTAATAATTTAAAAAGTTGATATAAAGTCTAAATATAAATAACGGGTGTCCCAAAAAAACCGAACGATTTATTTTTGGTAATAACTTTGTTAGTCTTTTATCGATTTTCCCAAATTTTGCACAGGACGTAGCCAAAAGATGAGGCTTTTAGAATTGACAATCATGTTCCAGATGGCTCCACTAATAATTTTTTTTGCAGTTTTTTACAAAGCTATTTTGTGATTGGCTGGAGTTCAATCATTTGTGTACCGATCAAAATGAAATTTGTGTAAGATGAAAGCTAACGCTTTCCTCTTCCAAAAGAACTTTATAAAATCTTATTCTGGGCGTTCTTTATTTTTTTACAATTTTTTTTGCGGTACAAGCACGGATTTTTTAAGGTCTATTTTTCATGTTGCTACCAATTTTGAAAAAAAGCTATTTTTAATACTTCGTAACTACAGCACTTGAGTTAAATACCTGTAAAGCAACATTATTTTGTGAAAGATTTATGGTATCACTAAAGATCCGGAAAATTTTGCCAAGAAATAAATAATAAATTTTAAAAATTCATGTTTTGGAGCATCGCAAAAAAATTGTAAATTAATTAAGAACGTTCAGAATAAAATTTTGTAAAGTTGCTTTGGATGAGAAAAGCATCAGCTTTAACCTTACACTATTTTTGTTTTAAACGGTTTACACATGCTTCAACTCCAGCCAATCAAAAAATTGCCTTGTAATAAATACCAAAAAAAAATTTCTTGGTGGCACCATCTGAAAAATGATTGTTGATTCTAAAAGTCTCATCTTTTGACTACGTCCGGTACAAAATTGGGCAAAATTGGTTGGATAATAACAAAGCTATAGCCAAAAATAAATCGTTCGGTTTTTTCTGGGACATCCTTTATAATAGCAAAAATAATTTATTTCCAGCAGGTATACGCCAAATTACAAATATACTATTTTATTTGTGTAGAAGAAACGATGCTTTTCGTAATTTACCTACAAAGATTTTGGGTAATTTACCCGATTAATTTACGGTAAAATGTATTTGGTATAATTTACTGTAATTTATTTGGTAATTACTTCGGTAAATTACGGTTTTACATCCCTGAGCACGCGGAGTTGTTACTAAAGTTTAATTTCACAGTCGTCAAAAATGTATAATCTAAATCTAGATTAAATAATTTTCAACTTTTGCAAATAATTTACGAGCGAAATTGCGGATAAATGCGTCGAGATAATGTTATTGCTGCTACCTGCAAAGCACGTCAGATTTCTGAATTAATTAACATTTAGCCTCAACTCCGCGTTAATGAACTCCGTTCAGTATTCAGAAATGACTGACTAGCGCTTGATTAGAAAATCATTGAAGAAATTTGCGCATCTCCGATTTCAGGTGGAGTATCGATCCTGCAAAACTTCTTAATTCGGTTAATTCAAAATGGCAGCAATTAGTCGAAAAATTAAATAAACCTTTGAAAATGGTGGAGGCGCCGTCCGTTCCGCGGTGTTCGGTAAATATTTTGACAGTGTTTAAACACGTTTATTATTTACATTCATCGGAGGTTCAACTTCCAACAAATTATTTTCACATTAATTAAAAATTTTAATTGACAGGAAAGTCAGTCCACAAACTTGTCGTGTTAAAAGTGAAAATTCTCGTCACCTGTCTGTAATTTATAGTTATTTCTTTCATTTGCCTGCTAGTTATCAATTATGACTATAAATTATTTAAGGATGTTCGAGTCAGCTGATCGTTACCAACAAAAACCATAGAAACGCGCTTGCGCTTCGAAATACCAAAAGTCCCTTCAAGTTTCTTTGTTATTCATCACTTGCTTTTTATGGACGATAAATGTCATATTTAAAACGAAATTTACAACAGGGATTCAAGACTAATCGATTGCCATACAAACCTACTTTTTTCGGTCGTTACAACTGCTATTAATTATTAATCAATCACTGAAATACCCGTTTATTTTATTCAAAACGCTCCAAATTATACCTCGTAAACGTGTTCAAATATTTTTCTTTAAATTCATTTAATTGGAGCGATAAAGTTAATGTTCTTGCGACAATAAATCAGGAATATCTGATTAAATGTCGGGAATCAAATTTGTTTAGAATTGTGAATGTTTTATAACTCGCTACATTTCAAACTTTGGAGAGGACACAGGTAATTTAATTGTCTCCAAATTAGCTGCAAACGAATTTTTTTTTATGTCTCGTTGCAAAAGTTAAATAGATTTGGTCGCAAACTCAATAAGTACAGTTTGTTCGTCGTTTTTTTAATGTGAATTTTCGGCAGTCTAAATTAGATACTGAAAAATGAGCAAAAACAAAGGTTTTAATTGGAAAGCATGATATGAATTATTCTGAAAAAAGCAGCGTTGTTTATTTCCTGAAAATAGTTTATTTAATAATCCATCGACATTTAAAAATACCTAATTGCGAGGCATAAATCATTCGTTGATTTTACTGCTGTAAGATCGCAAATAACTATTCCGGCGCCTCCACCATTTTTAGCCCATGATGATGTCACTGGAGCCAGGCACGAAGCGTGAAGAACTTCTCAAGAGGTCCTCGTCTTTTTTAAAATTGCATTCGCAAGCCTGAAGAGGCAATTTGGACGGAATATTTCAAAAATAGCTGCCCTTGCATTGTAGGAAAGAAATCATGACGCTTTAGTTTCCAGGATTAAAAACGGATGGACAATTCAGCGGTTTTATGGGGGTTTTATTGCAAAATGAAAAATAGATATTTGATTTATCGATCATTCTGAAACAATTTATTTAAAAAATGTTTTGAAAATCCACGTGAAGGTTGCATGTTTTGAGGAAGAAGAAGACATGTGAAGTCACGCAAGATACAAGGGTAAAATGTACCTTCAATCATTTTTCCGGATCCAAAATCGATCCCTCCAGGAACTCATCACAAAATAAATAAATCTGTTAGGCACTACGAGCAAGTTTAACATAACCAAATAATAAATTATCACCGGTTATTGATATGTTATTCGTGGTTTCGTGTGGCCCGGCACACCACCTGACGTTCTTATTCGATTCTCGGGTCATAACTACACGCTGCACGACGTCGTTTCGGGTGCGCGACGCGAGAACGCGTCGCGACGCTCAGTGGCGTGCTCACGGTGAATAGCCCCACCCGATATGCCAAAGTTCAATTGTAAAAGTTCGTCAAGCATTAAAGAGACGTTGTCGTGTTAAAAGTACTTGTTAGCGAGTTTTAACAAGTTCTAAATGACAGAATGATGAATTGATTAGCGGCATAAATCTATCTCCTATTAATTGCTTTAAAAATAGATTTCGGTATCTAAAGTAATAACGCCCACCGCTATTTACAACCAGGTTTTAGCGTTCAAGGATGCTCAATTTTACGTCATTGATGACGTCGCGCACTTTTCAACCCTGACTAGTTGTAAAAATGGTGGAGGCGCCGAACAATAACTACGCAATAATTGATTTTATTTTAAACTGATTTGAAATGTTAATCTTTTGGTTATATTCCGGAAGTCAACCAGGAGATTAGAATAGAAAATTAAAAATTGCCTTTACATCCTAGTCTAGGGGTCAAATCTTTTTTTTGGCAAGTTCACCAAACTCCTTTTTCCATGCAAACACGCCAGTTTATCGTTGCTTTCAGACAACTAAAAAACCAGCCTGACCATTTAAATAATTGCAATCCAGAGAAAGGGAGAGCCATTTTTCCGTCGATCCCTAATCCTTCAAAATAAATTTTGAATAGCCCGTCATTCCCACGTAAATTTTTAAAGAGATTTTCCCCAGATTTAGCCTTTAATGCGCCAAGCACCTAGTAAAGTGTAAATGCACTGGTGACAATATTAATACCGCAAGTGAACGACATTCCGTAAATTTCCCCAGAGACTGAACGTTGCATGTCTGTATGTAGACACTATAGTTTGTATTTAATCGGGTGTTTATATTTTAATAACTCTGTCAAAATAAACAGTGCCATAAATTTAAGGATGATCGGGAAATTGTAAATAAATTTGCGATGCATCAAGGTCGACTTCATTCATTCAAAAATGGAAAAGGTAAATATGTAATTATTTTTTATAAAACACGGCAGATGTGCAAACGTTTAGTTTTGAATATCAGGTGAAAAAATTGGGTGAACATTAAAAATTATCTCATTAAGTTACTAAGGTATTCAAATTTTTTAGATAATTCTAAAAGATTTGAAGGTGATTAATTGCTACCTAATTTGTTTGTGACGATCGAAAGTAATTTGATCGAGGGTCGAGTCGCCCTCCAGAGAGCCTCGGGCTTGATCAGTACGGCACACTAAAGAAGGCGATTCGACGCAGCGGCTCAACTCCGATTATATTGAAATTGGTGTAAGACGACGCAAAGCGCCATCTCTGGCCGCTAGCCTGATCTATCGCACTTTTTCCATATAATCATAATTGAGCGTGGGTCAAGTCGCCTTCTGGAGGAATAATAAGCCAGAAACAGTAATTAAAATATTTTAAATTAACAATCTAAGTCCCATTCTTGAGCTAAAGCCTCCTCCTTTAATTTCTACTCTTTTCTATTCCCTGCTATTCTCATCCATAATTTTCCTGTTCTACCTCTTCGCTCCATGTCTTCCTCTCTCTTGCACTTTAAATTGAGTGGTATCCACCCCCTTAGCTGCTTTGCTCATCTGCTATTATTCATTATTATCACGTGCCCTGTGAAACTACATTTTAAGGTCTTAATGGTTTGAACCAAATCTGCCACTCTAAGTTGTTCTTCTGATTTCCGTATTTCTGATTTTATCTTTCAAAGTTATTGGCATCATATTTCTTTCCATTTTGGATTGTGTTACTTTAATTTTCTGTTGTTGCCTTTGGGTTGACCACGTTTGACATCCGTGTGAGGGTTGCTTTTGAATATTTGAATATTTTTCCATGCTGCAGTTATTCCTTTCTCTGTCCATTAAATTTTGAAGTATATGTAGTCGTTTGCGTTTTAAATTTCAGTGCCATATATATATGTTTATATATCTGCCGTTAGTGCTTTCGAGAAGTCTATTTTAGACCTACTTTTTTGCTTTCATGATTTAGTTTTGATATCATCTTGGCCAAAGTTTCAGGTTGTTAACTGGTTGTCATTGATGTTCATTCCGAAATTTTCCCATTTCAATTGTCGGAATATTGTTTCTAAGACAGGTGAATAAGTTTGGAGACAGCGGATCGCCTTGTTTTACTCCCCTGGCTTTTCAAGAGTAAGGCTTTATACTCTTTATGAACGTTGATAGATTCTAGAGACAATAATAAATAAGAGTGTTCCAGTGAGTCAAAGGCTTTGCTGTAGTCGATTATATTCGTTGGTCTTTTCTAGAAGCTCGTTATAATGTGGAGGTGGTCTCTTGTGCTGAATGGCCTATAGTTGCGGTTTTGTTAGTTCTTCTTCTGCTGCTATCAGAATGTCATTGATGGTTACCTATTCCTCTTTCTCCTGAGCATTTCTCTCTATTTAGATCTTCTATTGAAATCAATAATCTGTAGTCTTTCGCTGGTGTTATATATTATAGGTATGTATTATAAGGAGTAACGACATAGAAGAAATGAGAATAGAAATTCTCCTTTCTTCTATGTCGTTACTCCTTATAATATTTTGTCTATTCAATCATACTTATTGTTTAGGTTGTGAATCTCAGGTTTTCCTGTTGTAACTGCCATTTTCCACTCTTCTCGTTACTCCGGATTTCTCTATTGCTTCTTCTATAATTTTTAAGATGAAATTGTTTATATCCTTTCTAAGTTCTAGGTTTAGTAATTTGTTAAGTTTTCCAAATACCATTTGTTGCTCGATGGTGTTATTTTTTGTGTTTTTCTCGCTCTTTGATGACTTCTCGCTGTTATCTTGATTTTCAACCTGTTATCTTTCAAGGGACATTTTGCCTGCAGTGTTAATTATCATGTTCTCTATTTTATCATACATACCTTGTACCGTCCGTTTCATTCCAGGCGCCGTATAGGGAAATAACACGGGAAAAGTGTTTTTATTTTTTGTTTGCTCCTGAAACTGGTTCCGGCCAAATCTGAGTAATACGGTCAATGGGCCTCAGTGTCCTGTACGCATGAAAAAAAAATGGCCCTGAAATGCCCTCTTGTTAAAACGGGAGGACCGGTTGAAAATTGGAATTTTAAATTTCGCGGGCGTCAATTCAGCGCTGTTTGACATCTCCGAAAACTAAACTTCCAGGGGCGGCTTTCACAATTTCTTGAGTTTTCGCTAACGTCATTTACTTACTTTTTTGGAATTTCTACAAATTATTGAGTGAATTCTGAGACGAAATAAACCGGCGCATTTTTGCAATAGTCCCAGAGAGTCTTGGTGTCAGAAACTTTACTAAAGAAAAGACACTATGAGGGTAACCTCACAAAAATTTTGTCTTTGGTTCCTTCGCTAGAACCAGACCGCATTTATTAACATTTTAATTCTCGAGGCAAGTCTCTGTTTATAGTTAAATCTGTCTTAATCGTTGTTTTGCTTAAGTTATGAATATTTTCACTGGAAGCACAGACTACGAGAAGGGTTGGTCGAATGAGGAAATGGCCAATATTTATGAACATTTTGCAACCTACCACCGTCCCCTTAATTATGTTTTGCTATATTTGTTTTGTAAATTGAATCCTCGCGAGGAACTTTATTACTTTCTCACCTTACAGTCTAGTTTAATAACAAATAAAATAAATAGTAAGTAAATAATAAAATTTTTGCTGCTTATATTTTTGATGTGTTTATCTTCAAGAGATATTGTAGTGACAATAATTATCTAAGTTATATTGTTTCATTTATATGAGCAGTCGGTACAGCATATAGCGGTCATAAAATCGCTAATTTGATTATTCAAGAATTTATTCAAAATTTCAACATTAAATTGTGAATTATCAACTAAAATATCTAGAAAATAAGGCCCATAAGACCTAGGTATGCTATTTTATTAATTATTAACATTTTTAGAATAAAACAATTAAAATTTGGCAAGCCAGTTACATATCTTCGTCCACACTCCAAACACGCACTCCGCGGTTAAATAACTGTTGGGGCAAAGGCACATCTTGTCCCAGGGGACAAGCAGGGCATGGTAACTCCTGCAACAGATTCCTCGGCACAGCCGAAGCCACTAGTCTAGGCAAGGCCATCACCACCAGCTTCCAGGCCTTGGAATGGAGACTGCAGGTGCCTTTTCCATCAGCCTTACAGGTGCTTGGTAAGGCGTATCCACCCTAAATATCAGAACCATCCTTGTCTTCGCTGTGACTCGTAAGGTCTATCGACACACCAATTTTTAAGCAAGACCTTCGCCTTACCTTCTGTGCTACCTAGCCTTTAGTGGCTCTCCATATTGTTATTCTTTAACAGAATTTGGTACCAGGTTCATGGTAACTGAATGTTGGCCATTTCCTCATTCAACCAACCCTTCTCGTAGTCTGTGATATTCCAGTGAAAATATTCATAACTGAAGCAAAACAACGATTAAGACAGTTTTAACTATAAACAGAGACTTACCTCGAGAATTAAAATGTTAATAAATGCGGCCTGGTTGTAGCGAAGAAAGACAAATTTTTGTGAGGTTACCTTCATAGTGTCTTTTCTTTAGTAAAGTTTCTGACACCAAGACTCTCTGGGACTATTGCAAAAATGCGCCGGTTTATTTCGTCTCAGAATTCACTCAATAATTTGTAGAAATTCCAAAAAAGTAACTAAATGACGTTAGCGAAAACTCAAGAAATTGTGAAAGCCGCCACTGGAAGTTTAGTTTTCGGAGATGTCAAACAGCGCTGAATTGACGCCCGCGAAATTTAAAATTCCAATTTTCAACCGGTCCTCCCGTTTTAAGAAGGGGGCATTTCAGGTCCATTTTTTTTTTCATGCGTAGAGGACACTGAGGCCCATTGACCGTATTACTCAGATTTGGCCGGAACCAGTTTCAGGAGCAAACAAAAAATAAAAACACTTTTCCCGTGTTATTTCCCTATACGGCGCCTGGAATGAAACGGACGGTACATCTTCTGTTGAAAAATTTGCTTCTTACTTATCTCTTGTGTCAAATCTTCATTTAATTTAGTTAAGGGTGGGCGATTCGCCGGTTTCCGCCAGAATACCGTTTTTTGCTTCTAATTTAAATTTGAGAAGGACTATCAGCTTACAATTGCTTTAAACCCTGTACGTTTACTAATGTAACACGTTGGTTAACAAATTATTGTGAAAACTACACTGGTTTTTCAAGTTTGTATAATTTTCCGTTTTCGCGCCAAGAAACAACATTATTGTATAAATTTGAAAACCCAAAGTTGTTTTAACAATAATTTGTTAACCAACGTGTTACATTAGTAAACGTGCAAGTATTGACGCAATTGTAAGCTGATAGTCCTTCTCAAATTTAAATTAGAAGCAAAAAAAGGATCTAAAGCACTTTTTTTTTCCTGTGCTTTGTATTTTTATTGACGTTCGTAGTTGCTGAGCACTTCCAAGTTTTGTTGAAAAAAGAATTTCCAATGATGGCTAAATGCGAAGTCTGTTAGGGGCTAATTCTACGTTGGTTTATGTCATGACGTAATGATACAAGTCTGATTAGTGCATAACTCAGAAGAGGTCGCTAGTAGTACGGTTTTACAGAGTTCTGCATTATTACCTTGATGAAACGGTAAGGCATACGTCGGCACTTTAATATGAAATTGTGGCTGCCGCACGAAATTCAGCAAAATAATAATGTACTACTGGCGACCTCTTCTGAGTTATGCACTAATCAGACTTATGTCATAAACCAACTTAGAATTAGCCCTTAGACCTTCGCCCCTTTCGTTTCTTTTACCATAACGCCCGGTTCCCTCTTTCCAATTCTTCCATTGAAGCTATTGTTATGTAATCTTGATCTTTGGATTCTACTATTCTTGTACGGCGTTATGTAAATTCCATAACTTCTTTGATGACAAGAAATCCTATTATCATATCGTAAACAAAAGCGGTATTTCCCACTGAAATGCAACATGCAAGCGACCTTGCTGGGATTCACATTTGACTTTTGAACCCAAAGAGATAGAAAATCTCAGATCATTAGCATTAGCCAACAATTTAGTCGTAATTAAACAATGGACTTGAGTAAACTGATTTTTGTGATCACGTTTTCGCCCCTCGTGTGCTGTAAGTTTCTATTATTGTCTTTTTATATTACTTTATTAATTTTCAGCAAATCTGAATATAATTTCACGAGGTGATTGGGGAGGTAGACCTCCTAAAGTCAATCCCAAACCTCTTAACGAAATTCCAGCCCCCTTTGTCGTCGTGCATCATTCTGATGGATCACAATGTCTCGATTTGCAAAACTGTAAACTGAGAGTTAAAGGAATTCAAAATTATCACATGGATCACAATAAATGGGACGATATTGGATATAATTTTTTGGTAGGTTGATTTTTTTTGAATCACTTATTTTTGTTTTACATAGATTGGAGGCGATGGGAATATATACGAAGGTCGTGGTTGGGGTATTAAAGGCTCGCATTGTCCAAAATTTAATTCCAAAAGTATCGGAATTTGCTTGATAGGAAATTATATGAGTATGTAATGTATACCTACTTAGTTTAACGTCCGTTGTTTGTTAAAAAAATTTTGCAGTTGAGAAGACCCCAAAGATCCAACTTGATGCTTTAAGAAATCTGATGGAGTTTGCTGCCAGCAAAAATTACATTAAAACAGATTACCATTTGGTTGGACATCGGCAGGGCAAGGCGACTTTTTGTCCCGGAGACCAGTTGTATAATGAGATTAAAAAATGGCCCCATTTTGACTCCGACATTCCGGTAGTGTAAATCTTTCTATTAAAAATTTTATTATGTTGTTTTGTAAGTTATTCGAATTACGACAAAAGGAAAACGGACAAGGATCGTCTGAGTCTAAGTTCTAATAGCTGCAGTTTCGATATCCATTATAGCACAGCTCTGGGCATGAAAAATTATTCTGCTTTTTTGCAAATATCTCGAACAAGATATACTTACCTTTTTTATAGGGCATTAATTCTCTCCAAGAATCGTTAAATCAATTGTTTGGTCTGTACGAGTCGTTAAAAGTTTTTCAGCCGTTTGTAGTAGGATCAAAAATTTAAAATAAATCGTACATCATCTGACGACCCTGAAGAATGTTTTATGACTCGATTAATTTTTCAAACATTTTTTGTTTATTTTGCAAAAACATGAAAAAATTAACTAATTATTTGGCGTTATACGTATGTACTTACCTATACTAATTAAATAAAAATTCGTTAAGAAAAACCAACGGAAAAAGCGATGTGTATCCCTGTAATTGTTTATTCACGGTGAATGATTCATATCAAGGTGGACTTGGTGGTTTTTAAATCTGCCGATAAGCATATGCTTCATGATAACGGAACCGATTTAAACTATAGAACCGACGAAAAAAGAGAAAATTTGCTACGTATCGTTACTTGAATAGGTCAATAATTTGTGGGGAGGGTACGAATTTTGCAAAGGAATTAGAAATATAAGCGAATTGTGGAGAATGGGGGTTGAAACAGGTTTGAAGTTTTCATGAATTCTATGGCACTTAGGTGCATACGTATGTACATGAGAACTTTATTTAAGCCGCCAGGCGGTAAGAAAGGACGTCATTTAAGTTGCAAAAATTTTCTAAAATTTCAATTGGCCATAAAAGACGAATCCTAAAGAAGTGCGGTTTGCGTCGTTCTTCTGTTTTTGATCCTCTTCAACATCGTATGTTCATACATATAGGACCCCCCTCTTCCCATGTTTTCTAATTCCGTGAAGCTGAGGACTTTATTTAAGCCGCCAGGTGGTTAGAAATAACGTCATTTTATAGAGGGTTAAATTTTCCTTCCAAATGGACTTTAAAAAGTCATTTCTGACGTTCCGTTCTGAAGTTATAATATGAAATATGTATTTAAAATTTACAATTTTCTAAAACGACAATACAAACGGAATTCTTCTGTTTTTAGTCCTCTTCTACATCGTATGCTCATCTTTAAAAAAAAAAAAACAAAAATTTCAATAGTTCTACCACACATACCCCTCTTCCCATATTTTAAAATTCTGTGAAGAAGATTACATTTTCATTCCAAAAATACCTTAAAAACTGATCTCTGATGATCCGTTCTGAAGTTAGGTACATTAGGTACTAGGTACAAAGTAAAATGTTTTTCTAAAATTTCAATTGGCCATAGTAGACGAATGGTGCATTGTAAAGAAGTGTAGTTTGCATATTCTTCTCAGTTTTTGATCCTCTTCAACGTCGTAGGCTCATCTCTTAAAAAAAATCGAAATTTTTCGTTATTCCGTGAAGCTGAGGACTTTATCTAAGACGCCAGGCGGTTAGAAATGACGCCATTTTGTAGAGGGCAAAATTTTCTTTCCAAAGAGATCTTAAAAAGTCATTTCTGATGTTCCGTTCTGAAATTACGTGAAATGTTGAAATTGAAAATTTGCTATTTTCGAAAACTTCAATTGCCCATAAAAAACGAACGGAGCGTCCTACAGAAAGGCGGTTTGCGCAATTCTTCTGTTTTTAGCCCTTTTGTACGCCGTATGCACATCTCTTTCAAGAAAAACCCAAAATTTTCATTAATTCTACCACATAAACCCATCTTCCCATATTTTCTATTTTCATGAAGCTGACGACTTTATTTAAACCGCCAGGCAGTTAGAAATGACGCCGTTTTGTAGAGGCTAAAATGTCAAATAATAATGAAAATTTTCAATTTTTCTTGCATACGACAGAAAAAGGACTAAAAGCTGAGCCAATTAAAGTTTTAGAAAATATCAAATTTTAAAATTTCACGTTGTAACTTCAGAACGAAACACCATCAGAAATGACTTAATCTCTCTTCCCATGTTTTTCTTATTCCGTGAAGTGGTAAGAAATTACATTAAATGTTAAAATTTTCGAAAAATTGGCCATAAAAAACCAATGGCCGTCTGAAAGAAGCGCGATTTGTGCCGTTTTTCTTAATTTTTGGTCTTTTTCTACATGCTTACATCTTTCAAAAGAATTCAAATTTTTCATTAATTCTAATCACAATCATAGTCGTGTTTTCTAATTCTGTGAAGCTAACGATTTTATTTAAACCGTGAGGCTCAATAACGTCATGTTGTAGAGAATTTAATTATCTTTCCAAAGAGACATTAAAACTTAATTTCTCGTGTTCCGTTCTTAGGTTGCAATGTAAAATGTTACAATTTGTAATTTTTTAGCTTTTTAGTTTAAACGTTATTTTGATTGATGTTCAATTTTATTGCTTAGACCTAAATTGTAGCTATTGTGAATTTTATATGTAACAATTGGACTTTATTGGTGTGTATTGTGAATTTCCAACTGTTGAAGGTTTTCTTATTTGATGATAACTCCCACTCCGTAATATTTTTGTTATCGATTCCTAAAATTACTCAGTAAAAACTTCAAGTAGAGGTGAATTTGCAAACAGGAAGGGAATCAAAAACTGAATGTAGAAGTTTAACAGCAGTTTATCAAATAAACACAAATTGACATTTTATATAATATTTATAAAAAACATAAAAAGTCTGATATTTAACAAAATAGTAAATAAAACTGTATATTCAGTACAGCCTTTCCAAACTTTTATCTCAAATCGTCTAACAAACATACAAAAGTGTACAAAATAATTATAAAAACAATTTAAATAGTTTTTTCTTTTTAATTACAAAAGAAATAATAATATAAAGAGTTATGAACTAGTTTGATGCTAGTCAAAGAAGCCAACGGTTAACAAACCGGGCGAAAACCAAGTAGATCCGTTTTGGGCAACAATAAGGATCTGAAAACAATTGACTATTCCTAACCCAGGCAACAGCCCGTAATATTGCACTAAAAATGGTAACTACATCCAAATTGGAAAAATCCACTGTCGCTTTTAAAAAGTGGTAAAATAGAAAATCAAAACAGTTATAAAAAGTAAAAAATGTAACTTTAAAATCTTCCAATAAATACATGGCTACATATGAAAAATATGAAAATTTACAATCAGTTGAATCTGACTGCACACACTTCTAAATCTCAAAAACGGATAAAAAGTTAGTTATATGGTTAGATCAAAACGACAGGACCGTTCTAAACCTGTTTTTTTTTGAGAACCGGTTTTCCTACAGAATATGTCCGTTTCAACTATTATCTACTCCCCACTGGGCAGGCGAGCAAATATACAAACAGTAGAAAAAGGAGTGTAAATCTTTACAAATCATATCAATACATATTTGTACCATTGTAGATGGTTCGCACGGGCCGGGTGGCTGCACCCTATGACTAGACGTTTCGGGGTACAAGCCTGCATTCTCAGCGCCCCGCGCCTATTTACACAATTACCTAGGAAACGTTATATATTCATTAATTACGGTTAAAGATAAAACCCTACGGCGTCGAGGTTGGCTTTGCCACTTCAACGCATTATTGCACACATCAAACTTTGCTAATCACCATTTATAACAGTTTAGTATAAAAATTCAAATTTAAAAAATACAAAGTCTTAGAATAGCTGATACTATATATAATATATACTATACATATCCGTGCAATTTATTTAATACATAAACACGTTTATGGTATCACACATTAAAATAAAGGATGGTTAAGCCGTTTGGGTCCTGAAACGGCATAGGAGTGCGGACATTAAGCAAGGGAAGCCAGGTGGGTTAGTGGGCTGAATAGCAGGTCAGGTACTTAAAAGGGAGGAGGGCTAAGTGGTCGCCGCAAGCGAATGTCCTCTGCCCAGCAGCGGCAGCGGCAGCTAGACTAGTTTGTATATTATACATTTACAAATACCCTGAAGATCTGAAAGTACCGCCACTACATTTCAAAACGTTTCGGATTGCGGTACTCATCGGTGCTGGTGCAGTGGTATCCGCTACCACCTCAGACAGAAATTAACTGATTACATGTATACTTTAAATATGTAATTGCTACTAGATAATTATGCCTACGTGCCGCCGATGGTAATAAGCTAAACGTGGCGGTCTCTGTCTAAGCTCTCCTGCGTTAACACCAGCGAAAAGGGACAGCCCTTGGTCTATCCGCACCCTCCTTCACCAAAGGCTTGTGAAACTCTCTCCCTGGTCTTGAGTGAATCGTCGCCCAACAGTGTTCGCAATAGTACTAAAATTTTACCTTAAAACCTACCTCTCAAAAAAACTTGCTGGTTTACCTGAAGACAAGTCACGTTAGCACAGAAGAACGGTGCAAACTTTCCACCACAACGCTGCCCCTGACATTCATCACACATTTGGTCATCGAGAACGTACGGTTTTACTTCTACCCTTTTATCTATATCACCATGTTGCAGTTGAACAAAGCGGGCACTGATCGCAGCTATGTAACTCTGTTGGTTACTAAAAGCCACTCTTCCAGCCCCTTTTGGATATTTGAGCTCCGGATCGGTGTCAATGCCAGCATAACACACCCCACCATAAAGACGGTCCATAATCATAGCTAATTCCACTGAAATTAAAACCGAGGATGGTCCAGTACAACTTAAAATATCCACTCACCAGCCTTCAAGGGACGCGGTACCCCTCCCACGAAAACGGTTTTGCGAGGATCCAACGGCATGGAGGCATCCAGCACGAAGTCCGCGTCCGACAACCTCCACGGTCTGATCTGTACGGGTTTGTCTTTTATTGTGGGGGATGACACGCAAAGGTACAGTTTATCCTCGTCGGTAATGCACGCGTCTATCAAACTCTGGACAGAGTTCTCGTCCTGGAAACAAGAACAGCAAAAACCTAAATCAGAGCCTGGAACCTTTGCACGCCGCACTAGAATGTGATGTCGGCGGTTATAGCATTAAATAATCCCTGTTTCACCTTCTGAGACCTGGGAGTAGAACAGAAAGCAAAAATTACTGTTTTTTGTGTCAGGGGGCGCAAACAAGACCCAAACGACCCATTGTGTTAACCCCCAGGGTCTGTTTTAAAGACACATTCGAATTTCCTCAAGCCCTGACGGAATTCACTAAGTTTGGTCAGTTCCAAGCAGTAGCATCTAGAGTAGAGGACCAAAGAGGTCGCAAACTAGCCCTCTGGCTTGGTCAGTTCCAAGCGGTAGCAGAGGATTTTGCAGAGGGTTCTCATCCTCTTCGTAACATCTTCTACCCATGACCTATGAGGAGTCCCAGAGTAAAGAACCAAAGAGGTCTCAAACAAGCCCTATGGCTTGGTCAGTTCCAGGGATATGTCAAAGGTGTCTCATCGTCTCTGTAACATCCTCTACAGGGGCCACGGATTCATGATCACCCTAAGGTCTCCCTTGTATACTACAGTACCGTAAGTAATCGTTGGCCTTACGACACGTGTGTAAAGCCAGAGAACGACCCTGGGTGAAAGACCCCAGTACTCTTCTGCACGTCTGCAGAGCAGCACTATCCTTTTCGCATCTAGGTATACACCCAAATAGGTAAGGATAAGAGTCTCGTAGGCAACTTTGGAGGCCCTGTTGAGAGCAATCCATAGCCACATTTAGAAACTTGCCTTGAACCAGTATAATGACATCGTCCGCCTATCTCTGAGCAAACACGTCAAACCCGTTAAGTCTCCTCAACTGACCCTGGAAGCGGAAACAGTCCTTTTAGTGAGCCTGATCCGTACCCAATGTATGAGCACTGGGTTGCATCCACGCCTCCTTAAGGCTGCGCACATTGAGTAGAAGGAGACACTATCAAACGCCCTGCAGTAGGTTTTCTCTCTGAGCCTTCACTTGGCAACGTTTTTATTCCACATTATTGAAGGAAGGGAAATTAGTACTTTCGATGCTGGATATCTGGTCACTAGACAAATAAGCGCCGGCTGTACAGTCCATGGTTAACTTTAAACCTGATTTAAACGCCAGAGTTAAGCGTTCTGGTTGCCAAACCAAGTTTAGACTAAACCCATGCCTGAACAACCGGCCCTAAATGAAACAACTCCTTTAGCATTAAGCTAACGTTTCGGTCATATAAACTGCTCAACAATTCAATTGGTCCACCCGGAAATTTGAGTCGAATTAAAAATGCCGCAATTCCTCCAGCAGTTGATCGATTTGAATGAACCTTTTTTCCACGGATAGTCCATTTCATTGGCCACGATACGGGATGTTCCGCGTTTTATGCAGGTGCCCCTTATTTGATATACAGGGTGTCAGAGCCGGGTACTGCAAAATGACGAAAATTTAAACCACCCCCGATTCTGAAAGAAATTTTTCTAATTTTTTTTGCCTGGTTGAGAAGACGTCTCAGGTTCATACCTCCAGACGTTTTTTTGAAATTTGCTCCATCTCCTCTAATTAGGGTGCAGGGCCATACTCCATTAATTTAATTTCTTGAGGTCATTGTGTAGTAAAAGCGTTACTCTAGGACACCATGGGGTCAAAATTAATCTAAAGCAAGGTGACCCAGAAAAGGGGGCCCTTTGAAATTGACCCAATTTTATTCTGCTTTCGAAGTAATCTTTAATTAAAGACGGACTAAATTTGAAACTATGCTTTCATAGAATCATTTGTCCTGAACATTTTAAGATGTTCTTCATCAGAATCGGATCAGAATCACCGGTGTTCAACCCAACTCTTCAACGGACCGTTTTTAGACAAAATACAGCCCCTTAAATTCGTGAAACCAAGGTGACAAAAATGAAAACAAAGAGCCATATTTCGTTGACAAAGTAACGATCCTTCAGGCTTTGTCAAAATTTTTGTCGCCTTGGTTTCAAGAAATTACAGATGTGCGAAATGCCTGCTTTTTGTCCGAAATCCTTCAACCAAACCACTGGTATCAGACAAGAGCATCTTAAAATGTTCAGGATGAATGGCTCTCTGACGGCATCGTTTCAATTTTGGTCCGTCTTTAATCAAAGATCATTTTAAACGCAGAATAATTTTGGATTCACTTCAGTGGGCCCCCTTTTCTGTGACATTTTATATCAGGATAATTTTGCATTGATGACAATTTAGAGTGAAGTTCTTGCGTTACAAGGACCCCCAGAAAATTAAAATTTGTGTACAACTAAAGGCGCTATTAATCACCGATGAAAAAACAGTTTATTCGGCTCTGCACCCTAGTTAGAGGAGATGGAGCAAATTTCAAAAAAACGTCTGGAGGTATGAACCTGGGACGTCTTCTCAACCAGCTAAAAAAAATTAGAAAAATTTCTTTCAGAATCGGGGGTGGTTTAAATTTTCGTCCTTTTGCAGTACCCGGCTCTGTCACCCTGTATATCAAATAATGGATACCTGCATAAAATGCGGAACATATCATGTCGTAGCCAATGAAACGGGCTATCCGTGGAAAAAAGGTTCATTCAAATCGATCAACTGCTTGAGGAGTTACGGCATTTTGAATTCGACACAAATTTCCGGCTGGACCAATTGAATTGTTGAGCAGTTTATTTCGGCCTTCAACAAGGGCAAAAACTTAACCACTTAAAATTAAATTGATGAAAAGTTAAAAGATTTTTTTCATTTATTTATCCACTGACCTGATATGCAGCATTGAGAGTGGTAGCTTTTAACGCTATAAAATTTAAAAGTTAACCTAGAACCTCTCTAAAGAAAACAACTTATGGAAAATATGGAAGAAAAATAATTGCTCGATTCTCGTGACTAATGAAAGTCCGCAATTTGCCTTTTTTAACGCAAAAAGTTAAAATTCAACACGTCATAAAATCTGAATGGAGATCCTTAAAGAAGTGCGGTTTACACCATTCTTCTCATTTTTTAATCCTCTTTCAACGTCGTATGTTTAACTCCTTTAAAAAATACAAAATTCTCTGAAACTTCACCAGGTATCCCCATTTTCTCATATTTTCCAGATTTGAAGTATTCCGTGAAGGTGCTGACTTTATCTGGCAGAAAATTAAATTTTCTTTTCAAAGACGCCTTAAAAACTCATTTTCGAGGTTCCGCGTTTAAGTTACAACGTAAAAAGTAATTTGAAACTTTCTAAAACTTCACTCGCCATAAAATCCGCATGGGGCGTCTTAAAGAAATGTGGTTTCTTTTGCCCAAAGAGACTTTGAAAACCCACTTTCAAGGTGGTTCATTTAAAGTTCTTTGCTTTGAGAGCGATTTTGCGAATTTGGTTCCAAGTAATAGTCCAGGAACTGTAGGATTTCACTTCGGAAAAATTCGTATACTGATTACAAGTAACCGGTCAAAAGTCTCCAGCGATAGTCCCTGGGCGTATTGTTTGACAGCTCTTGAAAGTGTTAAGAAATCGATTTTTCATTCATGTCTCCCTTTGCGACCAAAACATTTATACAGAATGTCTAAAAAGTAACGATTATTGCCCGTAATTCTAGAATCGTAAACTTTGTGCAAAAATCCTAGGCAGGGCTTCCAGCCGCTTTCGGCTTTGCAAAAAGTGACTAAGTGACCCCCCAATTCAAAAAAAAGTGACCAAAAGCGACAAATTATGTCTAAAAAGTGACTTCAAGTGATTCATGTATAAAGGATTTTTAACACTATTTTTTCTTCGATCGTGCTAGAAACGTCATATTCTTGACATACAATTATCATCCCAAAGCTTGCGTTTCTAGAACTATGTCACTGCATGACATTTTGCTATGCATCACATGTGCTAGCTGTAACTACAGAAAAAAAATTTTACGGACTAGTCATTAACATTCGATTAATAAACACCATAACCACGAGGAATAATTTGCTCGGTTCCACAAGAGCAGAGAACAGCATAAATAAACAAAAACGCAGAACCTCTTCTGTTTCAGGCAAGAATGCTTAAGGTGTGGCGCGAATTTTAAAATTCAATAAATTTTAAAAACTACTTACATCCTAATTTGTATTTTGTACCAATTTGTTAGTAAAAAGTGACTAAAAGTGACCTATTTCAAGAAAAAGTGATTAAAAGTGACCTTTCAGTGGAAAAGTGACCCCAAGTGATCTAAGTGACCCCCCGCTGGAAGCCTTGCTAGGGTTTTTTTTGCATTCTGCGTCCGATGGAGCAATTGCCGATTCTCTTGGTTCAGTAGTCTTTGACATAATGACGTCATCATCATTTTTTTAAATGAAACCCACATTTTTCTCAACGGATTCGGAAGGAAGAAAACATGTATCACACTTGACCGAAAAAGCAATCACGTCCATCCTAGGTTTTCAAAAACAGTAAAAGAATCAGTGAAAACCGATTTCTTCACATTTTCAAGAGCTGTCAGACAATACGCACTGGGTCTTTTGGGGACTTGGTTACTTGGTTACTTGTAATCACTATACGAAGGTCTGTACCAATTTTCAGCTATCTTGTAATTATTCCGAAGTTTTGCCGTATTTTTGTCTAAAGCTCCTGGAGTTTAAAACATGAAAATATCAACAAAAATGATAAAAAAAAGTGTTCTACTCCCAGGATGTGCAAATGGGGATTATTTAATGCTATACCAACAAAAGAGTCGTATCACATTTTAATTTTCAGCCTTCACATCCAATATTGAAAATGAGAATTCTCGGAGAGTCCTTAGGATTATAGGTGTGTAGGTGCGGTCTCTCTTGTAAAGGTTATAGTTTGGCTGTTAGCCGTCAGTCGTCAATGGCAACGTCGCAATTCTTTGTAGGTTGACAAGCAGTCTTTTACAAAAACGTTTTTCGACTGTGTTTTAACGTGGATAGTTTTTCTATAATGTTGTGGGTTAGCTGTGGAAATTACATCTGTTGCTGTGAATTTACTTCATTTTTGAAAGAACCACCCTAGAGGCTATTCCTAACTGATTCTTTAAGAAAAAAGGCGGTCTCGGAGACGGCAGGAACTTCTACGCCGCACTGCATTGGATTAATAACAGCAGCATTTATTAAATTTTTAAATATTTAAAATAAGAAAGTTGCTATGCCAAAAGGGCACTTCGGGTTGACTGATCGGCTTCAAAATCTAATCAGCTCCTCTCCCGCACAGACAATACCTATATACCAAATTTCATCAAAATCAGTTCAGTAGTTTCGGCTGTAGCGTGTCCACAGACATACGGACAGACACACAGACACACATTTTTCAAAAATAGGTTTTTTGGGTTCCTGGGACCCCGAAACGTAAAGATTTGATGTCAGTTCAATTTCGAATTTTTGATCAATTTTATATACTGCTCCGCCTTGAGCGTAGAAGTTAAAATGAATGCATAACGATTGGTTGTTAACTAGAGATGGGCGGTGGAAATATTCCCAAATGGAAATGTTCCCAATTTTGGGAATATTTCCGGGAAGGAAACATACTACTAAAGAAACTTTCCGAGCAACATTTCCGGGAATGTTCCTTTGGAAACATTTCCGGACATGTTTCCCAATTTGAAATTGCCGTGGTAACGCGTCCAAATCGGAACCCACCAAAAAAGTTATTGTATTGGAAAAGTATACTTTTTGCTTTCAAACAGTAATGTTATACAGGGTGTCTCAGAATCCTCGCACCAAATTCTAATGGAGTATTCAGGAGTAAATTCTGAGTCGATCCGTGTTTTTGAAAATTTCCAGGGACTAATAGTTATCTCACTGTTTCCTAGGTAACAAGATACTATCAATGAAAATTTATATTGTTGTATCTTGTTACCTAGGAAATAGTGCATCTAACATTAATGCACGATTTCACCGACCTTACTTAACTTTAAGAGAGCCTTAAAATGACAATAATGACCATAAGACAAACGTCATTCTTCATTTTTAAGTCTGACTTAAGTGTTAAGTTTGGTCCGTGGGACCGGCCTTAAATTACCTTGTAAAGCAATTAAGAGCTGAAATCTGATTGGTCCTCTTAAACCTCTTATGACTCTGGAACTACTGGACCCTGGAAATTTTCAAAAACACGGGTCGACTCAGAATTTAATCCTGAATACTCCATTAGAATTTAGTGGGAGCGTTCTGAGACACCCTGTATAAGTAATGCCAATGTTTGTTCAATAAAAGTTTTGCATTAAATTATTTATATTTCGATATTAAAAAAAGACAGAAACAAAATAAAAATTATTATGCCATGGCAATATTTCCAGGGAAAGTTTCCTTAGTAACTGGGAATTTGTGGGTGCCCGGAAACTTTCCGGGAATGTTCCCGGGAATATTTCCCGAAAAATAAATTCCCGGGAATCGCCCATCTCTATTGTTAACTGACCTAAAATAACCCTTAAAATAAGTACCACTAAAGTAGCATCCTGTACAGTTCGAAAGGCTGATTCTTTAGCTATAATTTAAGACCATGTTTATTCCCAAAAGCATTTCGTCCGTTTTGTTTAGGACACCCATGAATGTTACTGTCTTTGGTCAGTCATTAAATTATCAAAAAGATAAAAAAAGTTGCTATTTACAACTGACAGCTAACGGCCAGGTTTGATTGGACTGGGAGAATAAGCTTTTAAGACATAAGTAAATGATAAATTTTAAACAGAAAGAAAAGTCTGGTAGGCAGACCAGAACTCGTTAGCTTTTAGTGTACGATGGTTAAGAAGATCTTGGGAGGAACCATAAAAGACAAGTGGAAAGTGGAAGAACAAAAGAAAAAACCTGAAGAAACAGTAATAGTTACCTGAAACAGTAGGAATGCATATCCTTTGGGAGGGAAGTAGGATTTACTTTCGGCCTTATGCGGCCAGTCCACGACCAAAGGGCCGAACCTCCTGAAGCTGGCCGTGATTTCATCCTCGTCGATATCTGGAGGAAGCCCTCCTACGAAAACCTTACGTGAAAACCGTTCCCCACCTTCGGAACCCTGCGAATGTGGAGACGATCTCGAAGGTGAACTTAAGGGCTGCGCTCCTGCTAACGTGCTATCCACTAGATGAGGTTCTTCCAGTAACACCGGGCCAGCCTGATCGTCTAAGACTTGAAAATATGAGGATTTCCCTAAAAAATTAGCAACATCATCAGTTTCCAGTCCTGGAGATTCAAGGGAAATATATCAATAATAGACAGAGTCGCATGCGCATTTGCGCAGTAACTACCCCAATTTTAGAAGGGCACGTGGATAAAGTGCATCGACCCCCCATTCAGCACGTGTTCAAGTTGGTGGGGGTGGCCCTTCGCATCCAGACTACGATCATTACTCCGAAAATTTTTGTAAAAGGAAAATTTCACTAATTCGACCCACCTGTGTTGTTTCCACAAAGTAAACAATGAAGTAATTTATGAGAATGTTTTAATTTAATGTTACGTAAACCTAAATAAACGTGTCGTAAAATTAAACTGTTTTCAGTACTGTATACCACTGGTTAACCAAAAGAAAATAACTTTTGTAATAAGTTGCAAAACAACCACGTTGTAACCTAATAATTAACTAGCGGAGTTAAAAACTAATTGCAAAAACCATATCCCAACCTTGAATAGATTAAATTATGTCATTGCTGACAAAAATGAACCCCGCAAACTCACCTTGTAATTGTGATAAAGACTGGAAAGCGTTTGTGTTACAGTTGATGAACCCTGGAACAAAAATTTTAAGTGTAGGAGCCATAAATCGAAACCTAATTGAAATTTTGATACACAACCCACGGCGCTACCTTGACTTTTATTATTTTTTGCCTTTGTTTTCTAATACGTATGAACTCGATAATACAATTAGCACACAGTTACTGATGAATACTTATTTATTCTCCACGGACCACGAAACGTCATTTTTCTGATCACAACATCGCGACTTTCTCGATAATTATGTAACGAAATTAATTGTAATTAATTGAGTGTGCCAGTAGGTTTAAGATACACTCAATTTTTGGATTATAGTTTGTAAATTTGTAGATCGCTGTTGCGCAACCGGCTAGCCTTAAAGATTTTAAGTTTTGTCGCAGAGAAAGTGGTTACTCTAGAATCCGCGCACGTTAAATTTCATTGTGGCATTATGCAGAAATGTGGCTGGTTAGTGGTTTGCTTAAATTCTTTTAGGGGGCTCCAGATGCCTTTTTACGAAAGCCTAGAAGGGCCACATCAATTTTTATTTTATGATTCACAGAAAAAACCGTGAATTTGTCCTAATTTGCAGTTGCAACTGTGAATTAGCCCATTGTAACTGCAAATTAGAACTAATTCAAGGATGTAACTGAAAATTAAAGCTAATTCAATTGTCTCTGTGAATTATAGAATTCAGTCTTTTTCTGTGAATCATGAAATGAAAAGTGATGTGGATGTGGCCCTTCTACGCTTTCATAAAGGGCTAATTAATGCAAACTGTTTGAACATAACTTTAAATAACGTACGAACTTATTTCTGTGAATTAGGGCTAATTCATATAGTTGCTTCTGTGAATTATAGCTAATTTACAGTTTTGTCTGCAAATTATAGTTAATTCTCATTTGTAATTGTAAAAAACTCGAGGGGTAATTCACTCTTAAAAAGTATACACCTGATTTCAGGATTTCAGTGATTTCAGTCTGATTTTCAAGTGATTTCAACAGTCTAGTGAGAGATTAGGTATATGAAGAAGTTTTCAATCAGATATCTGTATACCGGGTGATTCAGTTTGGTATTCGCCCCCCTGTAACTTTTTTATTTCAAGAGAAAAATATATAAGACCATATATCGCGTGACAAATATTAAATGACGTCATTTAATCGTCTAAATGATGGCATACGTCAAAATTACGATAGTCAACTTTTTTTCTTCAAATGACATGCTGTAAATTCCTTAGCGCGGAAAAAAAATAAATTTGATACTTATAGCAATTCGACAATTTTTCTTATCAATAAACGTAGTTAGCCATGGAAAAATTGGATTATTGTGTTGACTAATGTCGCACCCATTCTAAGGAAAATGTCTTTTTGTAACAGTAATTTCTAATAGTAATAACGTTATTCTTATTAAGGAGTTAAAAGGCAAAAGGGGTAGGGGTATTATTAACGCATAAAGTGTAAATAAGTTATCATTTTTTTGAGAAACTATGGTCCTTACAATGAGTGAAGCTAAGTCAAACAGAATAATTCATTTCATTTCCATGACTAACTACGTTTATTGACAACAAAATTGAAAAATTGTTTTATGATTTTTTTTCTCGGAATTTTCATAGTGAAAGTATTAACTTTTTTTACATATTTGACTGTAGAAAAGAAAAGCAGGGTATATTCGTGTATTTATGTCCACAACGTCTTCAGCGCCCTCACCAACAACGGCGCCATGTTGGAAAATGGCCGCTTCTGGTCGAGGTTTCGGTGATTTTGATATGATTTTATTTTAGTTTTCGTGTTATTTCAAAATAATTTCAATTGATTTCAGAATGATTTCACGTGATTTCAAAATGATTTTAAATTATTTCAAATGATTTCAACAGATTTCAAGTGATTTCAGCTCCCGTGTACCTGATTTCAAAGGTGAATTACCCCTCGGAGAAACTGTAAGATTATATCTAATTCACAGATACAACAGACCGTGAATTAACCTAAACTTACGTACGTACGTACGTTTTTATTTTATATTTTACAATTATAATTCGCAGATAAAACTGAACTGGCTATAATTCACAGAAGCAACTTAGAATTACATAGCCCTAATTTACAGTTACATCTGTGAATTATACCGAACTCACAGATAAAACCGTAAATTAGCTAATTCTGACTGTGAACTATAGCTAATTCACACTTTTCTCTGTGAACTATAAAATAAGAAGTGACCTACGCTTTCGTATTACGAAATTTTATTTGCGAATTGTAGCTAATTCACAGATGTTAGTGTAAATCAAGGTGAATTCTCAGTTGTTTCTGCGAATTAAAGCTAATTCACAGTTTTAGTTTCATAATTTGCAGTTATAAATTCACAAAATCAACTCTGGACTATGATGGTCCATATTGTATTAAGTCACAATTTGATTTTCTTAATAAAACGGTGCGTAAAACCTGTCAGCCTTTATTAAACACTAAAGCAACCACATCAGCAAGTGTAAACGGGTTTCATATAGCTATATTTGAAGGGCAGATAAGACATTTTGACGAAACTAAAGTATAAAAATGATTCTATTGCATATTCTTAAAAATGTGGCTCTGAAGCCCAGAACTATGAATTTGCCTTAATACAAATTGTTTGCAAGTGTAAAGTTACAAATAAATTGCATTAATTAATCCTAATTTGCAGTTACAACCGTGAATTATGCTGAAGTGACAGATGTAACTGTAAATTAAGGCTTATTCATGGTTTTTTCTGTGAACTATGGCTTATTTAGGGTTGTAACTGTGAACTATAGCTAATTCACAGTTTCTGTGAATTATAAAATAAAAAGTGATGCGGTCCTCTATGCTTTTGTATAAATTAGGCCTAATTTATAGTTAGTATTTCTGAATTAACACTAGGGGGTGATTCTCTAACTTCTAGCATCAATGTTAAGCACTGTTATAATGTTAAATGACATTGCGGATGTGTTATTTAACATTATATCATTGCTTAACGTCGATGTTAAAAAAGTTACAGAATTAGGGGCTAATTTACAGTTACCTCGGTGAATTATTGCTAATTAACTGCAATTTAGAGCTAATTCACATTTTTTTCTGTTTATTATTATCCTTCCTATTTCAAAACATTTAGTCGTTTTCACTTCTACACTCGCGGAGCAGTTATTAAAATCGAAAAATCGAATCGCCAAAAACATCAAATCTTTACGTTTGTGGTTTTTGAAAAAGGTCTGTGTGGTTTTTGAAAAAGGTCTGTGTGTCTATTAACACGCTACAATCCAAACTACCGAGCCGATCTGGCTGAAATTTGTCCTACAATCCAAACTACCGAGCCGATCTGGCTGAAATTTGTTACGTGCACATTGTATAATCCACGGAAGAGTTGATTAGATTTTGGGACAAATCGGAGAGCTTTTCAAATTCTGCTTCTAAAAATGTAGACTTAGTGCAAAAAAATCCAAGAAGAAAACATATAGAACCATTTTTGGCAAGAGATCGTAGAGACCGTATTCCACGGGTACTTTGTACTGCTTCGAGCCTAATAAGGCCCGTAGTTCGAAGGTCCCTCTAAGGTCTTGAAAAAAAACAATACGTATAACTGCATATTTTTATCATTGAATTCGATAGCTGTTATCTTTATGGATGGAAAACCTTTAATTGCGATTTAAATTTAAACTTCGCGCCTTGAATCTAGTACATTTAGCCATAATCTAATCATTTGATTACTTAAATCTCAACAACGACAAATAAGAAAGGTACCAACTGAAATATTTATTAAATCTATTTTAGTTGTATGTAAAGGAGTATCAGCTTGGAAACTTAGTTTCTGTGAAAAGTTTTTATACCGTTTTTGAGGTTTTTTTCATTTATGAAATTTACAAAGAAAACCGACTCAGAAAAGGATATCTTCTAAGTATGAGTAGAAAAACTAATCCAGAACTAATAGGATTTTATAACGTATATGCTAAAGAAGTAAAGAATGAACTCGAGAAATGCACTTATTCGGACTGATAAGAAACAAAAAATAAACGCAAGAGCGAGCTTCTGTGGGTTGTTAAAAAGGGATTTGATTGAAACCGACAAAAAATATATTTTCGCTAAAGAATCAAACTGAAACACAGCTCCAACTGGGAATTACAACAAATAATTTCGAGACTGCTTTTACTTAAATCAAATGTAAATATTGTTCTGGGATTTGTTATTCGTGAAGTTAGCGATCAATACCTGTTCAAAATTCTCGTAAACCTTTGGAATAATAAAAATGGCCCTGGAGTGTTCAGGATAGTGGCAATTGAGGACTTTTTTACTTCAGTGGAGTACAACTACCCCGTAGTATCGATTGCAGGCACTTGAAAACACGCATGCCCTGGTTGTGTCAAAATCACAAAGATTGAAGCTGTAAATTTTACGAGCCTAAGATAAAAACTTGATCGAATATCATCCGAAAATTTAGAAGATACGCCTCCATAATTATCAAAACATGTGCGCCATATCCCCTGCTGTAAACGAGTGAAACAACTGTGCATGATTAACTTTTAGCATTGTTCCTTAGACATTGTGACGCAACGAACCTGTCTCCGCATAAATTAAACATTAACACTTTTTGATCCGACCGTCAATTTCTAAATCATTCAATCAAAACCTAAAAGTTTCAGTTATATTAGATAAGTAGCGAGACGAATAGGGGAGAACACGACCTCATACCCAATTTAATTGATAATTATAGCGGAAAAATAAGACGCAATGGACTCTTAAAATAATTTCCATCACGCCCTTCTTTCCAACCTCAACCTTGATGAGCCCTTGCATAATCATCCTGCCGCCAGTTTATTGATGAAATTACAGGTTTGAGGTACAGCAAACAATTTCCTGTACGGTTACAAAATAAATTACGTGTCCAAAGTTCAATTCTCTTGACCTAGTCAAAAAATTATTTGGAAAAAGCGAATAAGCAGTGGATGTCACGTAAGTGCATCTTAATTAAGCCTTTATCGTGAGCCGTAACTTAAGCGGAACCGGCCATTGCCCTTCGCGGGAAGCGCGTAGCGGAAACGCTTACTTTACAACAATTTGCCTACTCTATGAAATGATTTCGTAGCGAAACCAGTGACTGTTTCGGTTTTGGTCTGGTCCAATTACACTTTTAACGAGCTGAAGCTTCAGGCGTTTGGGGGCTCGGTCAGGTCTGGTCAGGTCTCACACTAAAAATTTCTTCTAAGAAAGAACAGCAACAACAACAAATTACAAAAAGTCAAAGAAATAATATAATTCAAGATATTGCGAAGATTTCTGTTGTTGTGGAAAGAGGGTGTCAAAATTTTAGCTAAAATGTACAAATTTCGGATGTACGTAGTTGCTACAAAGCAACATCGCAATTCCCAGTTACACAACAGTAGTTTTGATTGAATCATCTGGTAATTCATCTAATGATACTTCCATTGGAATTGTTAGTTTATAGTAAGCTATCAAGGTTAAATCATAATTTCCACGATTTTAAAAGATAAAATCTCACACCCTGAATTTTGTACGTCAAAAATTTTGAAGTCAACGACCCTGGCACGCGATAGCACAGGGGGTGCCCCGCTCCTGCTGCAGGGGTTAAAAATAAAAGCGAGCGCAAATAATTTTCACGCGCAGTAAATAACATTTTTCTCCTCGTGGTATCTGTAATTTTATTATCATCAATGTTTACATAAATAATCAGCATGGAGTTATGATAAATACGTCCAAATTGTGGCTATGGTTATAGTAATTAAAAAAAATTGATGTAGAGCACTTTCCTATATTTAAATTTGTGGAATTGAAAGTGACCGGGTGTCTTGTTAATCTATTGACAAATCGTGCGGAAAAAAGTGGTGCCAACCTTTGGATATTGTGTTGAAGGGTAATCCCCAAGTGTGCGTAGGGGTTGAAGTGTCCACAGGGGAAGTTCCGTAGGCCCTGAACATAGCGCACTAGACCAAAAGCACTGCGCGCGTGTAACAAACATGCGCCACTACAACGCCGCGAAATGAACTGACACTGACACGCGACGGACGAATGCGATAGAGGAAAATTATTAAAACCTTTAACAGAACCCGGACTGAGCCGGATCTGCGCATGTGAGGATGCCATATCCATACTGCACCAAACAGCTGGGGACCTGCATCACCGGCCCCAGCCCTAATTCCATCAAGAGGCTCAAAAAATGTTAAATCATGCTCATTAATTAAACAGAAATTATTCATTTATTTTATTTTATTTTATTTTACCTCTCTATACCCAAAGAAGGTATCGTCAAGCGTTCGCAATCAAAGCGCCGAAACCTGATGATGGGCACAAAAAGCGAGCGAAACGTCATTTTCGCATATGCCAAATTTCAGCTCGTACCTCGTCCGTTTTCTTTACCGGGCAAACGAACATTCAGCTTTATACCGGGTGATTCAGTTTGATATTCGCACGCCTGTAACTTTTATTTTAAGAGAAAAATATATAAAATCATATTCCAGGTGAGTCAGTTTTGAAAAGCAGAAAAGTTGTGATTATTGTTGGTTTTAACTTTTAAGCATTTTTGTATTCTTGTTACATGTTCTTTTAGGGCAGGAATGAAAAACAGCATATACTATGATTTCCCACCCTTTTTGTACCTTTAATGGTCAAATAAATTTATATTATTATTATTATTATTATTAGTTTGGTATTCGCCCCCTTATAACTTTTTTATTTGAAGCGACAAATACAGGGTGTCTCTTTTAAAGTGTCAGTTAGCGATATTTAGAGAATCATTTTGAGCAGCTAAACGAAAATTCACACACGGGGGTTGCAATTCATTGCCTATCGAACGAAAATATTTTCAACTCTGACGCACTTCCGGTTATACCGGAAGTAGCCGCCATCTTTGTTATTTTAAATGTGAAGCCTATGTTTTGACTCTAGATTCGGATTGGCCTCTTTATTGTGGGTTTATTGCACTCCCACCTTCCCTACCTGTCATAGTTTTTGACATACAGGGTGTCCCGCAATTAGCCTGCAATATTTTACCAGTGCGTTCTACGATCAAAATTAGGACTAAAAGTTTAGTAAACATTTTTCGAAAAATCCATCCTAAGGGAGCTAGGACCCCTCAAATGGGGTAAAAAAAAATTGTTATTTCTTCAATTTCTGAGGAACGGCTTACGATAGGGTCACGAAATTTTGAACTTTGTCGTAGATTTTTGTGCTAATGTAATGGTTTTTGGCAAAACTTCAGAGGCGTGCGTGAGTGGAGGGGTCGCGGACATTTTTGTACAACACCTTTTGTCAATTGTGAGCACAAATTTGAATTCTCCGTACATTGTTACGTAAAAAAGGTGCTCTAATTGAAACTCGATAGCTCAAGCCGTTTTCGGGGAAAATCGATTTGAAAGTTCAATTTCGTGGTATAAAAATGGGTAACTATGGCACTCAAAATACCTAAAATTATCAGATGCTGCGTGATCAGCAAAAAACAAACAAGTTTAACCTACTTGCATCTCATAGGCTTGAAATTCCAAAGAAAATCACAAGAAAATGAATTTTCCATACTCTATCCCATCAATTTTGCACATTTTCGGCGCGGAAAAAGATCTTAAAATCGATTTTCTTCAAAAACGGCCTGAGTTATCGAGTTTCAAGTAGAGTACCTTTTTTACGTAAAAATGTACAAGGAATTTAAATTTGTGTTCATAATTGACCCAAGATGTCGTACAAAAAAGTTCGATAAAAAAATGTCCGCGGCCCCTCCACTTACGCACGTCCCTGTAACTTTTGCCAAAAACCATTACATCAGCCTTGGTCAGCACAAAAATCTATGACAAAGTTCTAAATTTCGTGACCCTATCGTAAGCTGTTCCTCAGAAATTGAAAAAATAACTATTTTTTTTACTCCCTTTGAAGGGCCCTAGCTCCCTTAGGATGGATTTTTCGAAAAATGTTTACTAAACTGTTAGTCCTAATTTTAATCGCAGAACGCACTGGTAAAATATTGCAGCCTAATTACGGAACAGCCTGTATGTCAAAATTTGTGAAAAAAATGGATTTTTATCCGACAATAGAAAAATTTGTATCTTCCAAATGGTTGAAGATTAAGAAACCAAACTTGTGGGGTTGAAAGTACAAGGTTTGAGCTTTTGACTGATATCTCACTCGTTCTTGTCGACATAACAATATGGCGGAATTTGATTTTTAAAAATTGCGTAACGAGATTGCCCACAACTCCATTTTTTCAAATGCGAGTACCATAATTTTATGTATCCAAAAGATGCAAAATTAAATTCTCTTTAGGCTAGTATTAACGTTGCCTATGCGTATTTTCAATATTTTTGAAAATATTTGAAATAAATATATTTGTGCGAATTAAAAAAATTGATCGTCGCAAGCTTTGGATCAAACATGTGTCTTAAAGCTTGCTGGGATCAATATTTTTAATTTGCACAAATTCTTTTATTTCAAATATTTTCAAAAATAGGTATGCGGAATGCTAATACTAACCTAAAGAGAATTTAATTTTGCATTTTTTGGATACATAAAATTATGGTACTCCCATTTGAAAAAATTGAGTTGTGGACAATTCTGTTACGCCATTTTTAAAAATTATTTTCCGCCATGTTGTTAGACCACAAAAGAAAGCTGAAACCTTGTACTTTCAACCCTCCAAGTTTGGTTCCTTAATCTTCAATCGTTTGGAAGGTACAAATTTTTGTATTGCCGGCTAAAAATCAATTTATTTACTCAAGCTTTGTAATATGTCAAAAACTATGACAGACAAAAGAAAGCTGAAACCTTGTACTTTCAACCCTCCAAGTTTGGTTCCTTAATCTTCAATCGTTTGGAAGGTACAAATTTTTGTATTGCCGGTTAAAAATCAATTTTTTTTACACAACTTTTGTCATATGTCAAAAACTATGACAGATAGGTAGGCAAAGTGGGGGTGCAATAAGCTCACAATTAAGAGGCTAATTCGAGTCTAGAGTCAAAACATAGGCTTCCTATTTAAAATAACAAAGATGGTGGCCACTTCCGGTATAACCGGAAGCAGAGCTGGGCAAGCTACTTTTGATTTGGTAGCTAGTTACAAGCTACAGTTACTTGTAATTTTAAGTAGCTAGTTACTACGTATTCAAGCTACTTCATGAATAAAAAGTAGCTAAGCTACTAGTAACTAGTTACTGTATTCGTTTTTGCAGCTACTTTTAACAACTACTTTTTTAAATTTACCGCGCCAAAAATTAAAAACTTAATGGATCGTTTTTGTGTTTGGCCCACGACAGTATAATAGTTCCCCAACGCTCTTGAAAATGATACATTTAAGGGAATAATGTCTCACATCACGTCACAAAAGCAGACTCAATTATCAATGGTTTCGGTCAAACTGGTGAATAAATTAAAAAATAAATTTGCATAAATTATGAGGTAGGAGGTAGGTAATAATCTTTCAAAGGTATCTCTAGTAGTAGTTTAGCTACTTCGAAGTAGCTTAGCTACTTTGAAGTAGCTTAAGCTACCTCAGTAGCTTTTTTTGGTAACTAGTTACCGAAAAATTGGTAACTTTCGAATACTGAATGAATTTCTCTACAGCTACAGCTACAAGTTACTCAGATACACTAAGTAGCTTAGCTACAGCTACTTTCACAGAAAAAGTAACTAGCTACGTAGCTAAGTTACTTTGTAGCTAGCTACTGCCCAGCTCTGACCGGAAGTGCGTCAGAGCTGAAAATGTTTTCATTCGATGGGCAATGAATTGAAACCCCTGTGTTTGAATTTTCGTTCAGATGCTTAAAACGATTCTCTAAATATCGCTAACTGACACTTTAAAAAAGACATCCTGTATACAGGGTGGTCGTTTTATCTTGCGACTGGCAAATATCTCGAAAAGAAAGCATTTTAGAAAAAAATGTTTTGTATAAAAGTTTTATGACTTCGAGGGGGAAAATAGATGGCATCATCGCCATTTTGATTCAAGGTCATTTTCAAGGTCAAATGAAGGTCAACTTGATTTTTTTTAATGGAAACCCATATTTTTTATTACAGATTCTTATTCCCCATAAAAGAACAAACAACTCTCATCTAAACTATTTTTGGATCCGATGGATGTAAATTTTAACCTTTTTCGAAATCCCTAGACATTCCTAGTAACAGCGGCAAGACAAAACAAATGAACAACCGTTGTAACTTAGCAACGATGAATTCTAGATAAATAAGCCACAAAAATTGTTGTAGATTTTGTTTTTGCCATGCCGCTGTTGCTAGGGAAAGCAATGGATTTCGAAGAAGATTAAAATTTTCATTTAAATATCTGACAAACTATCCATCGGATCCATAGATAGTTTAGATGAGAGTTGTTTGTTCTTTTACGGGGAATAAGAATCTGTAATAAAAAATGTAGGTTTCCATTTAAAAAAATGAAGTTGACCTTCATTTGACCTTGAAAATGACCTTGAATCAAAATGGCGTCAATGCGATCTACCTTCCCTCTCGAAGTCATAAAACTTTTATACAAAACATTTTTTTCTAAAATGCATTCTTTCCGAGATATTTGCCAGTCTCAAGATAAAACGACCACTCTGTATAAAACCATATACAGGCTGTTTTGCAACTGCGTGTAAGTTTTTTAACATTAGATTGCCCATCAAACATGGTGACGATTGGCGCAAAATTGTTTAGGTCGAAGTCGTCTCCTAAGGAAGTTAGGGCTTTACCATAGGGAGCAGTTTTTCTTATTTGGATATCTCTAAAATAACGCATTAAATAAAAAAATACCAAGAATAGTAAAAGTTGCAGTTTAAGCTGCTCTTTACAACCGGCACCACCATTTTTAAAATGCGTGACCTTGAAAAATTTTCCAGTTACCTCAGGTACGGAAATCTCTAAAACCACGCATATTTCATTCAAATCCGTTAATCCGTTCCTGAGATAACTAAGAAAAACTGCTCCCAATGGCTGACTTTAAAGCCCTATAACTTCCTTAGGAGACGACTTCGACCTAAACAATTTTGTGCCAATCGTTACCATTTTCGATGGGCAATCTGAGGTTAAAAAACTTACACGCGGTTGCAAAACACCCTGTATATTTGTAAATCGCATGACAAGCTCTATTAAATGGCGACATTAAGTCGTCTCTATGTTGACATACGTCAAAATGCCGATTGTCGTCAACTGTTTTTTTAATTGACAAGATGTACATTTTTTAGAGGATTCTTGTAGACATATTTTGTTTACGCTTTCCCTAGAAAAAATTCGAGAAAAAAAATTTAACTAGACAGAATTTTAAAATTTCTTGTCAATAATTGTTGTGTAGTCCAATGTCACACATGATAAGGACCGTAGTTTCACAAAAAATGATTATTATTTGTTCTTTTATTCATTAATAACAATAATACCCCACTCGCTTATACTTTTTAATAACAATAACATTATTACCACAATTTTTAAAAAACACGACCCTTAAAGTGAGGGCGACATTAGTCAACACCACAAACCAACTTTTTCAATGGCTAACTGCGTTTATTAACAAGAAAACTACCAAAATGATTTATAAAAATTAATTTTTTTCTCGAAATTTTTCTACTGAAAGTGTCAACTTTTACTACATAATTGAATATAGAAAAAATATGTCTACAAGAATCCGCTAAGAAATGTATAGCTTGTCATTTGAAAAAAAAAAGTTGAATAATTTCATTTTGACCTATGTCATCATATCGCCATTTAATAGTGTTTGTCATGTGATTTACAAATATTATCGTTTTATATATTTTTCTTTTCAACTAAAAAAGTTACAGGGGGGCGAATAAGAAAATGAATCACCCGGTATATTTGTAAATCACCATGACATACTCTATTAAATTACGTCATTAAATCGTCTATTTGATGACATCTGTCAAAATTGCGATAGTCAACTTTTTTTCTTCAAACGACATCCAGTAGATTTATTAGCGGATTCTTGGAGACATTTCTTTTCTACAGTCAAATATGTAAAAAAGCTAATATGTACGTTCATTATGAAAATTCCAAGAAAAAAAATGGATAAAATAATTTGACAATTTTTTGTCAATAAAAGTAGTAAGACCTGGAAAAGAAACGGACGAGGAAACGGATTATTGTTTTTGACTAATTTCATTCATTGTAAGGACCATAGTTTCTCAAAAAAATATTAATAACTTATTTTCACTTTTTTTACCCCTTTTGCCTATTATCATTAGTCATTATATTACTATTACCGATAGAAAAGTTAAATGAACTGTAATTTAGAAAAAAACATTTTCCTTAGAATGGGTGCGACATTAGTCAACACAATAATCCAATTTTTTCCATGGCTAACTACGTTTATTGAAAAGAAAAATTGTCGAACTGCCTTATCAAATTTTTTTTTTCTCGAAGCTTTTATAATGGAAGTATGAATTTTCTTTGCATACTTGACCATTGAAATAAAATATCTACAAGAATACGCTAAGAATTAGGTATCATGTCATTTGAAGAAAAAAAGTTGACTATCGTAATTTTGACGTATGTCATCATATAGACGATTTAATGACGTCATGCGATTTACAAATATATATGGTATTATATATTTTTCTCTTGAATCAACCGGTATAATTGTGGCCAAAAATGAAAAAGTAGATTTTTTTTATTTTAGCTTTCTTGCAGTTTTTTTCTATTGGCGTAAGGATTTGTGACGTCATTCCCTCAGAACCGAGGGGAAAAACACTCGCTAAAAAAATGTACCACGGACTAAAAGCAGACTAAATCCAAGAGGTGTACAGCGGATTAACGCAGTGGTTGCCCCCTCGCCCAGAACCGTTCATTGTCAGTGTGGATTGTCGTAAGTGTCTTTGTTGCACTCAGTCACATCTTTTTCGATCGACCGCAGCAAATTCAAATAAAATTTTTATTTCGTTTTATATTCAGATCAGAAGACAGACGATGTTTCGTGGTTTTGTAAGGGGCGCTTCTGATAATTGCCCGTGACTTTAATTCGACAAAAAAATTAATCAAACCCGCGTAACTGGATTTTCCAAATAAAAATCTACTACATAATTATGAACATTTTACGTTGAGTTTAAATAGAAAGGTATACTTGTTTTTTACGCAAAACCAAACTTGATTGTTTCTCTTTATTAGAATAAAAAAAAGTTGCACCTACCAAGTGGGTATTGCTTTTAATTTATAATTTTGAAAACCTCTGAATATTTTTGTAAATTGTTTTTTTTAATTTTAAATACGTACGAATGTAAGCAAGATTTCTGGGAAACTACCGAACGGATTTTCATGAAATTTGGTATGAAGAAGATTAATTTTGTTGCCAATCCGCAAACACCAAGCGCCCTTTTTTGGCAAATAAACTATGAAATTTGAATGATTTCTTTTCAGCACAGCACAGCACAGCTCGCAACTTTTTTCAGTTCACTCGGCTGCGCCTAAAGATATGCTCACTTTAGTTTGGATCTTCTGTAACAAGTTAACAACACACTCTTCTTCGAATTTAATCTCAAAAGCTCAATCTGGCAACACCGCATATTCTGGCTGCGCTCGATTATACTGCAAAAGCCGAAAGCTTGCGAAGTATTTCGATTGCTCGCTTCGCTCGCATTTGAAAGAATTCAAAAATAAAATTGAAAACTAAACTTGATCGTTTTCAACGGCAAAAATGCTCAAACTGGCTACGAAAGCACAATCTGATAACACCGCATTTTCTAGCTACTTTTAGTTGTGTAATTAAATTTAAAACTGTACAAACAAAAAGTATCTTCAATTTCCGTTATTCGACTTGCATAAAACATGGTTTCTTATCAATTTCAATTAAATAGGACCAAAAGATTTTGAAAAGATTGTCAAAGGTTGAGTGATTTAGTGAAGAATAAGATAAATGAATTTTCCCTGCGCCTAAACGTATGCTCACTTTCGCTTTCACTTTAGTTTGGTTCTTCTGTAACAAGTTAACAACACATTCTTATTCGAATTTAATGTCAAAAGCTCAATCTGGCAACACCGCATACCCTGGCTGTGTTCAATTATACTACAAAAGCTTGCGATGTATTTCGACTGCTCGCTTCGCTCGCATTTGAAAGAATTCAAAAATAAATAGAAAACTATCCTTGATCGTTTTCAACAGCAAAAATGCTCAAAATGGCAACGCCGCATTTTCTGGCTACGAAAAGCACAATCTGACAACACCGCATTTCCTGGATACGTTTAGTCATGTAATTAAATTTAACATTGTACAAAAAGTATCTCAATTTTCCGTTATTCGACTTGCATAATTTCAACAGACTGCGAAAGGTTGAGTGATTTACTGAAAAATAAAATAAATAAGGAAAATATGCCGAGTTTGAATTCAAAATTCGCGTTTTTAGTTTTTAATTGTTTTTTTTTAATTTAGTCTTAAGCCCGACGGATGGAATAAATCGAACGAAACGTCATTACTTGGCTAAGCTAGAACATACTATAAATAATTTGTAAAAGACTTCTTCTTGATTGCCAATTAGACAAAACTCGCAAAGACGATCCTTAAAAATATTCTGATTTAACAGCTGGAATGTAAATTTGAAAGTAAATTGAAAGGATGAGATTTATGCCTTTAAAATTAGATGGTGGCATACAAAAATTAACGAAACTGGGTAAAAATCATAATTTGGAATAATTGAAAGATTCGACCTGCACGATTACATAACTTTAGAAACAATAAACGAATTGAGCGGTTTTTGCGCCAATCTAAAGCGTTGCGGTTTTAACAAATTTTTCGATTTCGTTAAGCCGTATTATTTGAAAAAAGTGACTTTCTCTTCCGCAATAGTGAAAAGATCGCACCTAAATCTGCAGACAAATCAAATCGAGTTAGGGATTTTATTCGTTGTCGGCCAAAATAATACTTTAAGTAGAACTGACCGTTGCACAAGTTCTGTACAAGACAATAGGAAAATAATTTATAATTTTAATGCAAATTACCTCTCTATTATAATGAATGACTTAATTAGGAACGGCGTGGTAAAATCCGTCGCCCGAGTGTATTTTTCTAATAATAATTCAGGTACAATTGTTCAAAATTGTGTCATTCAAGGTTAGTAAGGTTAAAATTTAATCAGAATGAGATAACGATAAGAAAGCCATTTTTAATTATCACTTGCATGTATGAAATTCGCAGGGAGTTGTGTCAGGGGGGAATTTTAAACACGGGAATTTGTTTATCAAGCTTTTGGGTGGGCAAACTAATCTTCAAAACTCGGCCGGTGTTATTTTCAATTTTAATAACATAATTTGTTTTCCTGTTTTGAATAAAGAGCAAGGGGCTAAATAATTAGTTAATTTATTTCGAAGTAAAAAATATTTAATCTTTTTAATTGGTCCGTATTTTGCATAACATTTCGTTTGCGTTTTGAGACTGCGTCACAGAATTAAGATTTTATCGAGTTTTTGACTGGGGACACATAAATTCGTAAACTGTCTTGTCGGACACATGCGACGTGTCCGCTTTCAGGACATTCTGCAGAAACCATCGAATTTGTATTGAATTGCAATATACAGGGTTTGTCAAATAGGTATGTGGAAACAACCGATTATTTCCGGAACTAATTACTTTATCAAAAAATTGTAAAAATAACGTTTGCATATAACCCATTTCATGTGGGTTTTGAAACTGCGTCACAGAATTAAGATTTTGTCGAGTTTTTGCCTGAGGACATATAAATTCGTAAAGTGTCTTGTCGGACACATGCGACGTGTCCGCTTTGAGGACATTCTACAGAAACCATCGTTTTTGTATTGAATTGCAATATACAGGGCTCGATACAGGGTTTGTCAAATGTGTATGGAAACAGCGGATTATTTCCGGAACTATTCACTTTATCAAAAATATGTTCAAATAAAAGTTGAATGGTAAATTTAGAGGCACGTTTTGGGTTAATAAATTTTTTTTTGACATTGACATTACCAAATAATGATAAGATATGTCAAGTGTAGTATTATTGGAAAGGTAATTTCTTTCTCTTTACAACGGTGAGAAAAAAACATGCTCCTACATAATGGAAATTTCGAGAAAATGTCAATTGAATGTGTTCCCAAAAATATGGATTTGGCCGTCTATTTCACAAACTATGCACTTTATCAAAAAATTGTTCCCGTAAAAGTTGATGTGAATCGCATCAAAAAGATGCGTCTGAATTTGCTTTTCGACTTTTATTGAACATTTTTTTGATAAAGTGCATAATTTGTGAAATAGACGGCCAAATCCATATTTTTCGGGACAGATTCAATTGACATTTTCTCGAAATTTCCATTATGTAAGAATATGATTATTTTCGCACCGTTTTATTTTAATGAGAAAGAATTCTAATGATACTGCACTTCACAAATCTTTTCATTAAAAAAAATCGATGACGTCATTATGTGGCAATGTCAATGTCAAAAAAAAAAATTGATTAACCCAAAACGTGCGCCTAAATTTACCATTCAACTTTTATTCGAAGAATTTTTTGATACAGTGAATAATCGGCTACATAATCCATACATTTGACTAACCCTGTATAACTGTATTATGTATACAGGGTGATTCTTAAATAGTGGCAGAAAATTCAAGCGGTGATTCCTCAGAATATTCTAAGAAGAAAAATTCCTATGGACATATGTCCGAGAATGCTTCATAAGAGAGCTAAGTCCCGTCAAAGGGGTATACTCGAAAAGTTAGTTTTCTTAAAATTACTCGGAAAATATGAATGACAGGATTTTGAAATTTGGAGCATACAGGGTGAGTCTGAAAGACTCCACATCCTTTATACCACAGAATCTACTGTTCAAATGATGAAGCTTGGTGCAAAAATTATTGGTCAATTGTGATTCCTCTTGATGTTATAAGCCGCCAAAGATTTTCATTTTTAAACGTTCTTTTTAAATATCTTTCGAAAGGTGTATCGTAGGATTTTGAATTTTTGCACAGCATTGTTACAGACCAAGATGCAACTACTGATGGTACTTAAGACATTATCCAAAAAGCAGATCCCTGTTATACAGGGTGGCCCCGATGTTATTTGCCCTTGAACTTTTTTGTGTTTGAAAATATTGCTAATTTGCCTATGCGGCCGTATTCCCCGTTCAATTATAGAACTTTTTTGGCTCTTAAAATTTTTCGAAAAAACTAACCACTCACGAGGAAAATTGAAAAAACCGAAAACATGATCATCGTGATAAACCTACAATTTCAATAAAAATCAAAGTGTACGTTGACACGCATCACATTTCAACTGTTTTTTTGCATTGAAGGTGTTGTCCTACATCTGTGGCCAGAACCATTGCTCACAACTGAAGAAAAAACATTGATGGTAATTTCACTTTTTTATGAGGTAGACTCATCATTGGTTTTAAGGTGATTACCTGCATCATGTTTTCGGTTTTTTCTATTTTTCTCGTGAGTGGTTAGTTTTTTCGAAAAATTTTAAGAGCCAAAAAAGTTTTAAAATTGAACGAGGAAATACGGCCACATAGGCAAATTAGCAACATTTTCAAACATAAAAAAGTTCAAGGGCAAATAACATCGGGGCCACCCTGTATAACAGAGATCCACTTTTTGGATAATGTCTTAAGTACCATCAGCAGTTGCTTCTTGGTCTGTAACAATGCTGTGCAAAAATTCAAAATCCTACGATTCACCTTTTGAAAGATATTTAAAAAGAATGTTTAAAAATGAAGATCTTTGGCGGCTTATAACATCGAGAGGAATCACAATTGACCAATAATTTTTGCACCAAGCTTCATCATTTGAACAGTAGATTCTGTGGTATAAAGGATGTGGAGTCTTTATGAAGCATTTTCGGACATAGGAACTATGGACATATGACTATTTAAGAATCAGCCTGTATATTTGGATATTTTCATTAGTTTGTGTTCCTAGCATCCTTAAGCAAACAGGAAAAAAAGCTGCTGTAACTTTTCTTTAATTTTTTTAATTACTTAGAAGTTTAATAATAATAATAATCTGTGTTTGATAACCACTGTTCACGGCCGATTAACATTTAAACACAGTAGCGCGTTGCTTCAACTGCAGTAGCTACTTATGGACATATTGATTTATTGTATACGTAACACGTACGCCACGATTTCATGATACAAACATATTACAGCATTATTCCATATTATTTACCTTACAAACTCGCCTCATTGCGCGCTTCTATCATCCCTACAACGCAGAATCGTGAGCTAAAGATTTTAACTTCTTTTTCATTGCTATGTCCACATCTCATAACTTCCGGCTATTGTTTTATATTAGAGATTTGAAATCTCACACTTGAACTGTCATATTTAGATTAATTTGCGTTTTTAATGCATTTAAACCGCGTTAAGCGTAAATTGCTGTAAATTTTACATTATTTTAACCGCGAGAAGCTTAATTTAACATCCTCAATGGTCTTTGAGATCAGTGAAAAGAAAGGACAATTTGTAAGAGACATCGACGAAAAAGAACAAAAAATATAACAAAACGAACATGAAGAAGACGAGAGGAACAATAGTACTTAGGTACAAATTTTGTATTAAAAGACCAGCGAGAAGTTTTGAGTTGATAATTTAGCCTTGACTTCCTAATAATTACTTTAATTAGAAATGCAAACAGGCGATTTTTCCCCAACGATAGGTACTAAACACTTATTTACCTTTGATATCCGTGGAGTCTGGAGGTGGTCTCATTATATCATTCAAATAGTGTTCTAGGCCTCTCATATTTTCTAAAGGACTGCTCCCATTGGCGTTCACCACTCCGCATCGATCCTAGAAGAAAAATGTTTGTTTGAAAAGAGAAAAGTGACGCGTAAATTCGTCTGCTAACCAATTCTCACCTTGATTCAAGCAAAAACCGAGTTAAAATTTTGTATCAACTACGCCTCTGTCATGTGGGTTGCCTATGCGAAGAACTGGGTCATTTCCTTACCTTCTACTAAAATCAATACGCAATAATTTTATAAGCAAGCTCCTCTATATTTTCCAGTTTAAAAAATTGTATTGTGTAAGAATAAGAGTCCACGCTTATTTATATATAGCTCATCAGTATGAACTCATGGCCATTGCTATTTTCAGCTCTGTGCTTACCTCACCTGAATGTCTAGCTTAAAGTGCAGACTTTAAAATTTTCTGTAACAGACTTTAGTGGATAGATTTTTTGACAACATAGCTTAGTTCTAAAATTATCATGATCCTGGAGTTATTTTGAGTCGGTTTTTTTCATGCCACGACATCATTAAAACATGCAAAAAATACCATGCCCGTAAAACAAAAACAAAAATGGGATTAATGGTTTATTTGAATCAAAATTATCACAAAGGTGACTAGAACAGATACTTGGGTGACACAAGAAGCAGCAGGAGCAGCAGCAGCGGCAGCAGCAGCGGACGACAGCACAAACAGCTAGCGTGTGATGACTGGCTAAAGTGGCAAACACAAGAGTCACAGTGCAGTGCTCGCAGGTGCCACACATTACCTGATAAGGAAGAAGTTCTCTAGCCTCATCCATGTTGGTTATTTCGAAAGTGGGTGGCTGCTGTGGGAAAGGGCCTTTGCCTGGATAGGAAGTGCTACGTCTGAACTTAACTGGAGATATGACTTGTTGATGGTTAAAAGTAGGACTAGGTTTTCGATTAGCAACCCCCATTTGTTGTAAAGGGTTTAGGTTTGGAACACTACGACCCCGGTTCCATGCCGAAGAACTTCCAGACCAGCTTTGCCCTGGGTTTGCCCAAGAGCCGTAGCTTTTGTAAAGGGGATGACCGGATTGTTGCCGGCCCATATTGTGTGGAAAATTGTGACTAGCCGTGATGGCTCTTCGGCCTTGATTTTGATTGGCGTTATTGCCAAATAGCTGCTGTTGGGACGGGAAGTTCTGGAACCCTAGACTACCGTTTACACTAGCCATGCTTGGTACGTAAGCGTCCTCGATTGCCGCGGACCAAAGAGCCCCCGACTGGGAGCCAGCCTCAGTTGGGTGGAAAAGTGGCACAGCCTTCGTCTGTGACACCTGTTCCGTCTCTGCAGACGAATTATTCTCGCAGTCTTTCTTTTCCGCGATTGTGGAGCCCGAGGCTGAGCCACCCACTTCATCACCACTTGACCCGCTGACAATCGCCTTGTCAACGAGCTCATCTTGCATGACGGGGCGCCCCTGAGCCTGAAGGATGGAGTCTGTCCCACTCGTCGACGTAGGTGTGGTATAGAATATCGGATTTGTACTATTCTTTGATGTGTTCACGGGTATCTCTACAGCACTTAAACCGATGTTCGCGTTTCCACTCAAACTAAACTCCCCCATTAGTGCACGTCACTGTGTTTAGGGCCGGTTATCGGTTTCGTAAGGTCATACACGTACGCCCGCAGAACACTCCACCAGTGAACCACCAGCCCACTTTTCTGTCAGTGTCACTAGTTTGCGCGGAAGACTAAACCGATGGCTCACGAGTTGGGCGTCGGCGTCGTTCGAGCCGTCGTCCTGCCAAAGATTACATGGAATAGGCCTGCGCGTCCCCAACACGCAAACTGTCGCTGACGGGCTGACGTCGTCTAGGAACTTGGCTTCGTAGCGCGCGCAGGGGATCGAACAGCTGATGACGACATATCAACCATGTTATGATGGTTTGCATCATGATGCGCGAGACGCATCAACAACACAAACGCCTCCGTTTCTTCCACACCTTCCGCACGACGTCCCTTTTCCTCACGTTTTATTCTTTCTCTCTTAACGAACCTAAAATTATTTAAAGGGGTTGAACCATCAGGGGATGAGGATTCAGGTGGTGGAATTCAAAACAAATTGCAAAGAAATCTACTCTGAAGCGGATGGAATGGTTATTTGCTTATTGTAACCGTTCTGATTTACCCAAGACATGTGCTGGTATGAAAAGGGGCTGCTGATTTGATTTGTTCTCTGTTTTTGTCTGTTCCACACCGTCCGCACGACGTCCCTTATTGTTTCTCTTAACGAACTCGAACCTAAAACTTACTTAAAGGGGTTGAACCACCAGGGGTTGAGGGGATTGGAAATCTACTCAGAAGGGGATGGAATGGTCATTCGCTTATTGTAATTGAAGTGACCAACCGTTCTGATTTACCCAAGACATGTTCTGGTATGAAAAAGCGCCCTGCTGATTTGTCCTCTGTTCAGTCAGTGTCCAATAACAATGATGGTGCGTTCTTTTTGTACAATTTATGGTGACTCAATTAATCCCAGCAATTTGATTGGGTTATTTGAATTTTGGCCAATGAAATTGCTGAGCTTAAGCGAATCACCTGTTTCGTTATTAAGGTCATGACTAGCTGAGTGAGTGATTGTAATTGTTAATTAATATAAAGTTCAAGACTAAACATGGTCGTAGCTCAGGGGGAGGGGGAGGGGGAGGATACGATCCCCCCCCAAAGTTTTGCCATCCTCTTTATAAGCAAATGGCTTTCAGCGGATTTGGCTGAAATTTTGATATATTGTAAATTTCGACCTGCTGATCAAAAGTCATCATTCTGAGGTACCCAAGAGTCTTCCATATAAACGTATGTTAATAAGGTGCCCCTGGATTTAACATGTGGAATTTTATGGCAAAATTGCTGATCAATTTTTCATTCATGCAGTTCTTATAGAAAAATTATGTCTTCGGATGGCTATCCAGAGTACACCTAGGCAGCAAAAACTGTTTGTGACCATTGAAACAACAAAAATGACGTTTAAACAATGGGAAAAATGTAATTCTTGCATGTCACTATTAGGAACCAATTTGATTTTATTTTTATTTCGCGATCACTAACGAGGGACGAGCACGCCTCCCAACCTAATATAAGCCAGTCATATTAGAATCTTACCCGAGACTAAGTCCTAAACCTCCTCCCAATATCTGGAACAAACTTTGCATGAAAAGTTATTGACATTTTTAAGAACGAAGACCTTTTTCTCCGTTTTTTCGCAAATACAGGGTGTCCCGTAATTAGGCTGCAATATTTTACCAGTGCGTTCTACGATCAAAATTAGGACTAAAAGTTTAGTAAACATTTTTCGAAAAAGCCATCCTAAGGGAGCTAGGGCCCCTCAAAGGCAGTAAAAAAAATAGTTATTTCTTCAATTTCTGAGGAACAGCTTACGATAGGGTCTCGAAATTTTGAACTTTTTCTTAGATTTTTGTGCTGAACAAGACTGATGTAATGGTTTTTGGCAAAAGTTTCAGGGACGTGCGTAACTGGAGGGGCCGACATTTTTTTATCGAACTTTTTTGTCCGACGTCTTGGGTCAATTATGAACACAAATTTGATTTCCTTGTCCATTTTTACATAAAAAAGGTGTTCTAGTTGAAACTCGATAGCTCAGGCCGTTTTTGAGGAAAATCGATTTGAAATTCTTTTTTCACGCCGAAAATATGGGATAGAGTATGGAAAATCCATTATCTTGTGATTTTCTTTGGAATTACAAGCATATGAGATACAAGTAGGTTAAACTTGTTTGTTTTTTGCTGATCACGCAGCATCTGATAATTTTAGGTATTTTGAGTGCCACAGTTACCCACTTTTATACCAGGAAATTGAACTTTCAAATCGATTTTCCCCGAAAACGGCTTGAGCTATCGGATTTCAACTAAAGCACCCTTTTTACGTAAAAATGCACGGGGAATTCAAATTTGTGCTCATAATTGACCCAAGGTGTCGTACAAAATCGTTCGATACAAAAATATCCGCGACCCCTCCAGTCACGCACGTCCCTGAAGCTTTTGCCAAAAACCATTACGTTAGTCTTGTTCAGCACAAAAATCAACGACAAAGTTCAAAATTTTGTGACCCTATTGTAAGCAGTTCCTCAGAAATTGAAAAAATAACTATTTTTTTACCCCTTTTGAGGGGCCCTAGCTCCCTTAGGATGGATTTTTCGAAAAATGTTTACTAAATTTTTAGTCCTAATTTTGATCGTAGAACGCGCTGGTAAAATATTGCAGCCTAATTACGGGACAGCCTGTATCTCAAAAGCTAAACGTGCTATGCTGACAAGGTATACTTACCTTTTTATTGCCGAAGCATGTGCGTCGGCACTGTAGTGTTAGTGAAATCGGTCGCTCGGCTCGGCCGGCCGACGGTCGTCCGTCTACTTTGTCTGTCGAATAACTTTATACGATTTTAATCGACCTTCAAGCGAAACAACTCGAGAACCAGTGGAGGTTTCTTACTGAAACTTGATATAAGGAAGAGGGGCACATTCGGACATTTCATTTATTTTCCCTTCTATTACCGATATTTTATAGATTTTCTTAATTTTCTTTGCGGCAGTACTTAGGCCATTTCAATAGCAATTTATATCAATTTCTAAAGTTTTATAAATTGAAGTTTGAATACCTGTTTTTGGGCTTCGTACGAAAGTGTGGTCTCACGTTGTCACCTGCGGTATGTCATCTGTCATTTTACCGGGAATTTGAATGGGGAGTGGGGGGCTGGGGGCATGACATCACTGTCATTCCGAGCTAACTTCAGACTAACGTTCTGATGCACGTGTTTCCATAGCCTCGCCCGTTATCACATATTTTCTGAACAGCACTGTACAATAAGACCACAAGGTGGACCAAGAGGTAGAAGACCTTCCTCTACTACCTTGTTTTTAAAGCCACCCTGAGATGTTACAATAATTTCACAAAACCCCGTGGAAACCACTGATGTAAAATATTTTAAAAAAACCTAGCACTCTTACACTAAATACTGAAGCTTTGAATTCACAATGAAAACCGAACTATTAAAACCACACAAGAAATTCTAAAAAGTAGAAAAGTTTCAACTGTTTTGACAGAAAAGTGACAGTTTCAAGTTTTGTTTTGATTTGACAGTTGCTATGGCGCAGAGGCGCACGCGCGGTCGCAAGTCGGTCGCCAGGGGGCAAAATTGTGACGCAACTCAAATCGTCCGTTTTGATTGAAGATTACTATAGCAACAGCGCAAATTTTAACCTTTGTGCCGGGCGCAATGCAACTTGAAATTCCAATCTAAGAAAACGGCACGTAAATTATTCTTAGTGAGATGTAACGTTAGAATCAGCAAATTCTCGACAGTACCAAAACATTTTACAGTACTTTTTTATAAGAAAATATGGCAATTTTTAAATATTAACATTTACCGCAATGTAACCCGTAATTGATTGATTATAAATTCAAGCAAACCACCTAGAAACGAGTTTGCCATCATTCACTGCAAGAATTTCAAATAAACAACTCAAAAAATTCACAAAAATCCGGTGACACATATTCACACAAGCTTTCTAATTTAATATAAAAATAATTAGCAACGCTTTCTTCTGGTTAACTTCGCATTCAGTAGATACATTTCCACGATACAATAAAATTCTCATAGTTGTAATTGTTGAGGTTTTAGCGGTACTTTTTTAAATCTTGTGTGACTCCTTAGACACAGTTCTGTGAAGGCAACGGACGGGGCGAGGGCGTCACGTTAACAACTCGCTGTGTCAGTTTGTCAAGTAGGCTGTGTTTTTAATTTAACAAAATAGCAGCGTGAAATCAAAACAACTTTTACAAAATGAAAAAGGTTCGTGAGAATTGTGAATTTTATGTGAATTTGGATGTACTATTTAGGAACGCACTTAACCTTATTTGCCTACAATGAGTGTGATGCTTTAAAAGAAGAATCAAGAGAGCTGTGTTTGTGTTCATGTTAAAACTCGCTCAGAATGAGTCACAACAGTGACCAGCAGACCCCAATTTCTCAACCACTAAAAGTAGAGACTGATGATGATAATAATGTGCAGGAATCTTCCAGTTATTATGAAGAAAAGGATAATTTTAGCCGAAACAATGATAATGGGGATGATTCTTTGGGGCCTCTGCCTCCGAAGTGGGAAAAGGCCTACACTGAGAGTGGAGAGGTTTATTTCATAGAGTAAGTCTATATTTTCCTTGAAATGTTTGTCAAGAAGAATCAAGTCGCTTTTGCAAAATCACAATAACAAACTTGATTCTCCTCGGACATGTAGTTGGCTTTGGAATTGAGTCATCTTTTCCTCTGACATACTTCCAATGATGACAAATCATTATTATAAAATGTTTCCAAAATCAAAGCCATCAGCCAACAACTGAGATGTCGAGGTATTGACAAAATTGGGGTTTCCAATCTTGTACGTCTCTTTCTATCGTATGACGTCATACGCAAGAATTCCGCACATTTCGAGGCAAAATTTGACAGCTGACAGTTTTAGTACGTTTTTGACACTTAAATGACGGCTCACACGAGGAATTTTGTGGAATTTCTGAGTGATTCTTTTTTCATTACAGAGGAATTTGATTCCCCTTTGAGGAAATTTTGGAATTTGCAAAGAAATTTGAGAAATTTAGAGGAATTTAATAGAATTTTCGGGAATTTGTAACTTACCTCCTAACTAGATGATTCTTGAGAATCCTTTTGGATACTATTGTTGGTCTTTGGCGACTGGCGACATTTTAGGCAATTTCAGACAGTTTCAAATCTTAGGGCCCCCAGAACTTTCAAAATACCTACTACCAATATCGCCATGTTTTAGTGTTTATTATTTTCTTGCTATGCATCTTAATTTTCAGAGTTATGATTATGAATAATTGGAATAATCGAGGGGTGATCCGCAGACTAAAAAACGTACACTGATTCCGGGAATACCCAAGTATTCCCAGAATTCCGATGTATTCCGAAGCTATTCCGAAACTCGACTTAAAGCTATTCCGGTATTCCGCCCGATGTAGATAATCGACAATTTTCCCCATCAATATTCCGGAGTATTCCGGTGTAATCCTAGTATTCCCATGTATTCCGGTGTATTCCCAAGTCGAGTCCCAAGTATTCCGAGATTTCCTAACCTTAATAGGCCCAGGCGCTTCCGAAGCTACCCCGCGTTATTCTGATGTATTCGGGGTAATTCTACCTATTCCTACAAATTATTCTCCAATTGTTTTGATTTATTTTAAAGTACACGCATCCAATCATTAAATTTTAATATATCGCAGGGAAATTTTCAATTATTCCCAACTATTCCAGAGTATTCCGGGTATTCCCATCTATTCCGATGTATTCCGACGTATTCCGATCTATTCCCGGTGTATTCCCGAAAAATGTACACTGATTCTGGCCTGCGGATCACCCCTCGGAATAATCCAAAGATGAAGACAGGCGTCTGAGACTGAGTTACAAAATTAGAGAATTATTGTTAAAAATTAAACTATTTGGGCATCACTGTTACTTTAGTCATAAGTAGTCATAACCATTAGTGTGTGAAAATACGCCAAAACACATTTTCTTGAAAAATCACAGAAAATTAATGCCTAAAAACCAAATCAACTTCTGAAAAAAGGTTTTTAGAGAAAAAGAACGATCTTCAAGTTTATGTTGTTTGACTGATCCTCTTACACCCTCGCACGAACGTAAAGTTAACTTTAAAAAAGTGCCAATCAGGCTACTACCACTACCACTACCATTTTTAGTTAAACTGACAATTAAGTTGAAAGCGAGGGGTTGACCACCCACGAAAAATGTGTAGGGACATCAATTTCCAAATACTTTTCGCAATTTCCAAATAATTTTCACAATTTCCAAACAGTTTCTCATTTTCCACAATATTTCCCATGAATTACACCAATTTCCAGGTGGTCAATCCCTCGCCTACTTAATAAATGTTTTGAAATAATTACGAAAGTTTTTCGTTTTTTGTTTATTATTTTTATTTTGACTAATTTCAAGGCTTTTCGGAGGAATTTTGTGGTGTTTTTGAGAAACATCGAGGAATTTTGGCATTTGACGGCAATTGAGAGGAACTTTTGGAAATAAAAAGCACTTCTGTGGCATTTTTGTGCAGAAAAAAATTTTTTGTCTCAAATCGGATCGTGGCTAACCCCTCGTTTTCTCATATAAACGTGCAAAATTAAAAACGAGAATTAATTTAAAAATGTAACGGGTGGCTCAAAAAAACGGACAAAATGTTTTTGACAATAACTTTTTCTATTCTTTGACAAATTTTTTTAAAATTTTTCAATTAATTAAATTAATGAAGTTATAGCGGTTAATTTTTCTGTTGTCTTGCAAGACGCATTGCAGACTTCTTCCAGAAAATTGTAGAAAAATAACTTAAACGCGATTTACGGCAGTAAAAAGCATGGCTCTTTCATTTGGTTCAGATCCGAAAACGATTGCTCGAAAATTTACCAATCTCCATGCATTCAAATTATGCCTTCAAAATGTGCAGCGCCATCTGTGATTTTGCGTCATATCCTGAAAACCCGTTTCTTTAGCTTTCACTTAAGCACTACAGGGTGAGTCTGAAAGACTCCAGATCCTTTATACCACAGAATCTACTGTTCAAATGATGTAGCTTGGTGCAAACATTATTGGTCAATTGTGATTCCTCTTGATGTTATAAGCCGCCAAAGATCTTCATTTTTAAACGTTCTTTTTTAAAGATCTTTCGAAAGGTAGGATTTTGAATTTTTGCACAGCATTGTTACAGACCAAGATGCAACTACTGATGGGACTTAAGACATTATCCAGAAAGTGGATCCCTGTTATACAGGGTGGCCCCGATGTTATTTGCCCTTGAACTTTTTGAAAATATTGCTAATTTGCCTATGCAGCCGTATTCCCCCTTCAATTCTAAAACTTTTTTGACTCTTAAAATTTTTCGAAAAAACTGACCACTCACGAGGAAAATTGAAAAAACCGAAAACATGATCATCGTGATAAACCTACAATAAGGGTTTCTAGTATAAGAAGGTCCTTTTCTAATCGTGACGTCGTCTAGCGCCCTACGACGTAATTGGTGCTTGAGCTCAGGTGATACATTTCCTATTGCGTGCTAACTTGCGTGTCTGTAACAATTTATCTCTCTTCAGGCGCCACCCCTGCAAGCGTACTAAGCGCAAAAGCCACGCGCACATCTTCCGTCTTTTTATACTATAAACCCTTATTTAAAAAAAAATCAAAATGTACGTTGACACGCATCACATTTCAACTGTTTTGCATTGAAGGGGTTGTCCTACATGTGTAGCCAGAACCATTGCTTACAACTGAAGAAAAAACATTGATGGTAATTTCACTTTTTTATGAGGTAGACTCATCATTGGTTTTAAGGTGATTACCTGCATCATGTTTTCGGTTTTTTCAATTTTTCTCGTGGGTGGTTAGTTTTTTCGAAAAAGAGACAAAAAAGTTTTAGAATTGAACGGGAAATACGGTCGCATAGGCAAATTATCAATGTTTTCAAACATAAAAAAGTTCAAGGGCAAATAACATCGGGGCCAGCCTGTATAAGCGCGATCCGCTTTTTGGATAATGTCTTAAGTACCATCAGCAGTTGCTTCTTGGTCTGTAACAATGCTATGCAAAAATTCAAAATCCTACGATACACCTTTCGAAAGATATTTAAAAAGAATGTTTAAAAATGAAGATCTTTGGCGGCTTATAACATCAAGAGGAATCACAATTGACCAATAATTTTTGCACCAAGCTTCATCATTTGAACAGTAGATTCTGTGGTATTAAGGATGTGGAGTCTTTCAGACTCACCCTGTATATTGAGCCAAATCACTACCTACAAACTCACCACAAAATCGAAAAACTGGCCCTATTCCCTTCTCAAGTTTGTTCACGTTATTATAATGATTTTTTAGAAACTCGCGTAAAGTTGCAAGTCCTTGTTACAGCCATTCGACCGGCACCTCCCACTGGCTAGACCCCCGATTGTCGAAATTCCAAAAAAAATCCTTAGAAGACTGCCTGGACGACGAATTGCCTTACGGCTGGGAAAAAATCAGCGACCCGAACTACGGCACGTACTTCATAGACCACGTTAACAGAAGAACCCAGTATGAAAATCCTGTGATACAAGCAAAGAGAGCAGCATCTCAAGCCTCTGCTAGAGTAAGTCAAACTTCCTTCACCAAGGATCCGGCGGAACTGTGCGGACAGAGATTTCGCACATCTTTAGTTAAGTCCTCTAGAGGACTGGGATTTACTATAGTAGGAGGAGATGATAGCGTCGATGAGTTTTTACAAATAAAATCAGTGGTGCCGAAAGGCCCAGCTTGGCTAGACGGAAAACTTCAAACAGGAGACGTTATAGTGTATGTAAATGATACATGCGTTCTAGGATATACCCACATGCAAATAGTTAGACTTTTTCAAAGTATAAACGTTGGTTCTACTGTCTCCCTAGAAGTTTGCAGAGGATACCCATTACCATTTGACCCAAACGATCCCAACACTGAAGTTGTAACAACCATAGCAGTTGACTCGAATATTCAACAAGTTGACAAAAGACTTGTAGATACGAATTATAATTTTTTGGATGGGGAAGACGCCGATGAAACTGTTGAGCCATCAGATGATCTCGATGATTTGATTAAAGGTATTGGCACTGTCGGTAAAACGGAAGTTAGGGTTCGCATAGTGAAGGGTAATTTAGGTTTTGGATTTACAATAGCTGATAGTGCCTGCGGACAACGGGTAAAACAGATTTTAGACCGGCAACGCTGTAAAAATCTAATGGAAGGAGACATTTTACTGGAAATAAACGATATATCTTTACTAAGTATGTCCCATGATGAAGTTGTACAAGTTTTGAAGAATTGTCCTTACAATAACGAAGCTACAATATGTGTTCAAAGAGGTTCCACAAATAAAACACCAAATATTAGGAATAAGTTAAGGAAAATAGACAATAGATTTGGTGGGAAAGATATTGGGAATGCTTATAGAAGCAAAACACCTACTGCGGATATTTACAGTACTCAACCAAGGGAAGTATTGCCCAGTCGTCCAAAAACACCTCTAGTTGATACTAGGAGCTTAAAAACTCCCGTTAAAGATCTAAACTCCAACTCCAATGAAATTTACAATGATAATTATGATAGGTCTAGATTAAGACTCTCCCTTATCGATAATGAAGATGAAGATATTGATATATCAGAGACTAATCAAAGTAAACCTTCGTATGAATACCCTCCGCCAGTTGATCATAAATATTCCTGGGGCGTGCCTTTACTGCACCACTATGATTGCACGTGTTATAGTTGTGCTAGCCCTAGGATTCTGGTTGAAAGTGAAGCTCATGATCCAAATTTGAAGAAAAACGTTCCTTTGGAGTCTTGGCCGTATCCTGTGAGAAACGCGGAATATGTTACAACCACGGTGGTGCTTCATCGCCAAGAGACAGGGTTTGGGTTTAGAATCGTAGGAGGCATTGAAGATAAGTCACAGGTAAGGTAGAATTTTTTTATCTGCTGAAACGAAGTGTCCTAGGCACTTCGTTACGCATGATATAAATTCACTTATTTTGTTTCTATTAACAGTTTTTGGCTTCTAGGTAGCTGTAGGGCATATAGTCGCTGGTGGAGCTGCTGATGCGGATGGAAGAATCCGATCAGGGGATGAAATAGTAAGTGTAGATGGCTTTTCTGTCGTAAAAGCGTCACACCGACAAGTCGTACGATTAATGAACGTCGCTGCGACAAGAGGACAAGTGGTATTAGTAGTAAGAAGACGAATCTATCCTCAAGCAATGGCAGGGGCTTATTCTGTAAACTGGGCTCAAGAAACCCCTCCAGCACATTTACCCTATCCTGATGGAACATACGACGTTACTGTACAGAGAAACGAGAATGAAGGCTTCGGATTTGTTATAATTTCTTCAGCTAATAAGCAAGGATCCACAATTGGTACTTACAAAACTACAATTTATTTTCTAATTTATTTCGTTTTAGGGCGTTTAATAGAAGATAGTCCAGCTGAAAGGTGCGGTAAGCTACGAGTAGGTGACCACATAGTCGCCGTCAACCACGTAGCCATCATGCAACTAAGTCACGGTGACATCGTCAATTTAATCAAAGAATCCGGCTTGTCGGTCACTTTAACTATTGCTCCAAACTATGATATTTGATCCATCACGAAACCTAAAGTCAGCTTGTTTAAGAAATTCAAAAGATTTTGCAGAAAACAAGTCACACTTATCAAATGAATTGTTGCCTAATACCAAAACGCATTTCAAACGTTTGTGATAGTATTTTAATGTCACTGCCTTGACTTATTTTAAAAGTTAAATTATTAAGTTGGACTGAAAATCTCGAGCGTGTTTCGGTGGAAAGAATCCTCATTATTATTAGTATTTTTATAACTCCTTATTAATATGTTACCTTACGTTATTTTATGCATGCAATATAACAGTAGTATGAATCTCATACCATACAAGTTTAATGTATTTTTAGATTTTTGTTGCTCTAAATCAAATATTAGCAATAACCTGTTTTAAAACATAAAATTGCAAATGTGATACACAATATGTCTTTTTACATATTGTGCCTTAATTGTAACTTGCCGTCAAGTGGGAACTCTTCTGTACTTTGTAATCTAAAATGTGAAAGGGTTTGTGAGCATAATCCTTCCACACTTTAGTATTGTCTTAATGTTAATTATGTTGTTCCTTTGTTAATTCCTTCAGAAAATTCAAATTTACTAGACTGATCCGTCATGTACATATTTATGCAATAGCAGTACTCGGTAAATATTAAATAAAAATAACGTACTGCAGCTTTGTATTTTTTATTTTTTTTTAAGTGTTACAGGAAGACAAATCTTTGACCACACTTCCACACACACTTTACAAACTAACTTAATAGATAATAAACGTTAAGTTGCAGTGAGCTGAGCAAAGTAAAGGTGATCACAAATTAAAAGTGATTACAAATCGGTTGAACATTATATATAAACAAAGTAAATAAAAACAAGTATCAATAATGATCGAGTAACACTGTACTAACAAAATGGAACTGTGGCAACTTGACAAATGCATACTTATACCACTTTCACAAAATAACTAACATCTTAATATACAGTAATTCATTCACTAAATAACCTTAATCTCACCTAAGCAGTTATATGAATAGGTACACACTAAAGCAAAAAACAGCCTATTTTTTTGTATTTTTATGCGTATAAAATTGTCTATATACACGAAATCGATACCACCCTCACTGACTTCGATATTGCAGATTTTAAAAAAATATCAAACTCGCTATTTTAAGGCAATGGCACTTAACACACAATTACTTACACCTTTTTACATGATAATTATACAATCAGTGCTGTAAGTTATCGGAACACTTTAGGCAGCATTAGTGGAATTCTCATGTTTTCCTTCGGGGTTCTTCTGTCGCCACGATTCACTTTTATTTTTGGGACGACTTGAATTGTTAAACGAGTAGGTACGAGTTCTTCCTGGATACTTAAACCCTGTGCCTGCGGGTGCGCTTGTACCAGGCTGGGGATGGGCCAAATCGTTCCTGTTGAACAATCTTCGTATTTTATTGTGTATATTAGAATGCCTCATGTCTTAATGTAGGGCCTCGCAACAAAAACGGGGCATTTTTCAAATTAAGCATAAGAAAAAAAATGTTGAAATCCAATTTCAAATCTCAGAGTTAAAGGACTAACCTTTGAGAGTTTCCACCAGAAGCGCGACGTCCATCATCTCGAGAAGTACTAGCTTCGCCATATTGCGTTTCAGATAAGCTGCGGTTACGGTGTTTTTGACGTTTCTGAATTTCAGTCATTGGCTGAGAACAGGATAATGAGAAAGAGAGAAGGAAGAAATAAGAATTACCTCCACTACCCGGAAGTCTTCGATACTCTTGAACTTGGAGAGACACTGCTTCAGCTTAGGATTAACTTGAAGATTGGTACTGAACTTGTAGTATTTCAAGAAGGCCCAAAACTTCTCCAAACCGTACAGCTGTCCACTTTCGTAGTCCTTCAAAGTCTCTTCTTGAAAATCTTCATATAGATGAGGCCTAAACTTCACTTCTAAACCGTACGAGTAAAACCTGAACAAACACTCGAGCCCGTAACGGTACCCCTTTTCGGCATCTTCCAAGGCAATTGTTTTGAATTCATTGTACATGGTACGATTAAAATTTTCCCGCAGAAAAAAGGACCAGAATCGGAATAGGGTGTTCATTTCGTTACTCTGACCAATTCCATAACGTTTCCTCTCTAAACCATAAAAAGTGGATTATTAATCTAATAACAAGAGTACAAAGATAAACAGTAGGAGCACTTGCTTAAATTGCTCCATGCTGCAACATGTGGTAGGGTTTTTGACTAAACACCAAAAGTGCCGACAGGAGAGTGCTTCTGCTGTGACATTGCAATTATTTTGAAGATCATACCTTTGAGACACTTTTGTCTGAACTTGTGGTAGGCCTGTTGCGTGAAGTTATTGTCCTTGAGCAAAGCATGGGATGGGTGCTGGAAAGTCGGCAGTGCTTGTGGAACGCTGCCGTAACTGGTGCCCAAATGAGTCTCACTGGGACTTGTTCCAAAGCTGCTACTGTAAATATTTCGCAAAGTTAGATAAATAATTGCACTGAAAGTACCTTGACGAGTTTGTCCGCATTCTGTGTTCTCGAACATCCATAATCCATCCGACGTGTTGCTCAACGGGAGGGTTACTAGAATGTCTGGTCTTTCTTTTCCTAGGAGTGGATGGATCAGGTTCTGCGTCCTTCTTGACTGCGTAAAATCTTGGCACGTTCCTATGTCCCCCAGGCTTGTTTTTCTTATTTCCAGAAGGCTTAACATCAATCTGCAAAAATTGTATATAGCACGTAGAAACTATATTTTTTTGTCAAGAGGCCGCTTAGTGATGAGCCAAGTGGTCCAGAGTTGAGCACCAAAGAGGTTTCAAACGAGCCCTGTGGCTTGGTCAGTTCCAAGCAGTAGCAGAAGATATGGCAGAGGGATCTCATGACCTATGAGGAGTCCCACGACCACCCTAAATTTTCCCCTGGGGGGCCTTAATAGCTCATTGCTAAGGTCCGAGCTCGGCCCTTCAATAAAAAGATCCGACTGGCTCAGACTGAGTCTCCCCTATTCCTCTGAGTGGAACTTGAAACCCAACTCCCACTGACCGAGGGATATAGGCAAGGCAGGCTTCAGCCCAACTTAGGCCCTTGATGAGCCTTCACGGGCCAGACCATTCGCCCGCCAAAGTAACTAGGCATACAGCAAAGAACAACTTTCTTGTTTCTCTTTGCTAGTTGCTGATGTTGACACAAGGGCTTGTTCACATTGTTTCCAGAAAGCTTAATATCAGTCTGCAAAAACTGTATATAGCACGTAGAAACGATATTTTTGTGTCAGGAAGCCGCTTAGTGATCAGCTAAGTGGTCCATTGGGTTAACCCCAGAGTTGAGGACCAAAGAGGTCTCAAACGAGCCCTGTGGCTTGGTCAGTTCCAAGCAGTAGCAGAGGATATGGCAGAGGGATCTCATCCTCTCTGTAACATCTTCTACAGGGACCCATGGCCTATGAGGAGTCCCACGACCACCCTAAATTTTCCCCTGGGGAGCCTTAATAGCTCATTACTGAGGTCCGAGCTCGGCCCTTCAATAAAAAGATCCGACTGGTTCAGAGTGAGTCTCCACAATTCCTCCGAGTGGCACTTGCAACCCAACTCCCACTGACCGAGGGATATAGGCAAGGCAGGCTTCAGCCCAACTTAGGCCCTTGATGAGCCTTCACGGGCCAGACCATTCGCCCGCCAAAGTAACTAGGCATACAGCAAAGAACAACTTTCTTGTTTCTCTTTGCTAGTTGCTGATGTTGACACAAGGGCTTGTTTACATTGTTTCCAGAAAGCTTAATATCAGTCTGCAAAAACTGTATATAGTACGTAGAAACGATATTTTTGTGTCAGGAAGCCGCTTAGTGATCAGCTAAGTGGTCCATTGGGTTAACCCCAGAGTTGAGGACCAAAGAGGTCTCAAACGAGCCCTGTGGCTTGGTCAGTTCCAAGCAGTAGCAGAGGATATGGCAGAGGGATCTCATCCTCTCCGTAACATCTACAGGGACCCATGACCTATGAGGAGTCCCACGACCACCCTAAATTTTCCCCTGGGAAGCCTTAACAGCTCATTACTAAGGTCCGAGCTCGGCCCTTCAATAAAAAGACTGGCTCAGAGTGAGTCTCCCCCATTCCTCCGAGTGGAACTTGAAACCCAACTCCCACTGACCGAGGGATATAGGCAAGGCAGGCTTCAGCCCAACTTAGGCCCTTGATGAGCCTTCACGGGCCAGACCATTCTCCCGCCAAAGTAACTAGGCATACAGCAAAGAACAACTTTCTTGTTTCTCTTTGCTAGTTGCTGATGTTGACACAAGGGCTTGTTTACATTGTTTCCAGAAAGCCTAATATCAGTCTGCAAAAACTGTATATAGTACGTAGAAACGATATTTTTGTGTCAGGAAGCCGCTTAGTGATCAGCTAAGTGGTCCATTGGGTTAACCCCAGAGTTGAGGACCAAAGAGGTCTCAAACGAGCCCTGTGGCTTGGTCAGCTCCAAGCAGTAGCAGAGGATATGGCAGAGGGATCTCATCTTCTCTGTAACATCTTCTACAGGGACCCATGACCTATGAGGAGTCCCACGACCACCCTAAATTTTCCCCTGGGGAGCCTTAATAGCTCATTACTAAGGTCCGAGCTCGGCCCTTCAACAAAAAGATCCGACTGGCTCCGAGTGAGTCTCCACAATTCCTCCGAGTGGAACTTGAAACCCAACTTGTACTGACCGAGGGATATAGGCAAGGCAGGCTTCAGCCCAACCTAGGCCCTTTATGAGCCTTCACGGACCAGGCCATTCGCCCGCTCATTCCCTTTGTAGTCAAAGTGACTAGGCATCCAGCAAAGAACAAGTTTCTTATTTCTCTTTGCTAGCTCATTCTGTTGACATAAGGGGTGGACAAGGATCTCAATCCCCTGTTGCAGAAGAACCGGCAGCGAACAAACATTAATCGCCCATAATTTTCTCGTGGGTGATTACTTGTTTTTACCCCCGAGAGACGGCTCACTTTATCGTTTCTACGTACTCGACCAACCATAATACTTACAATAGGTGGCGGGGGTGGAGGAACTTCAGGATTCGGCTTCTTCGGAGCAGGTGGCGCCATCTTCTTAAAAGTTTCCTGACTTATAACATTAACAGTTTTATAACTTCCAAACGACGAGCGATCATGATCCAAGTGATGCCACAAGTCCTCTTCGTAATAATAAAGTCCATCATTAATAGCCTGCTCCAAATCTTGCGTAATCTTAACCCTCGTAGTCTTGTCAGCGGTACGATCGAACCCCTCGTGTTTCGGTGGACGGGACTGCGTTTGCGTCACAATCAACAATTTATTGACATCATGATCGCTGAGTTCATCCGAGTCGTCTTCTGCACCTTCCACTGAAAACGTATTCTGCCTCCCACTGAGCAACTTTTCCGCCATTTCTTCGTCAAATTCAAACTCCAGCTCTTCTCTCTCGAAACTCTTCGTCTTCACCTCCTTTCTGCCTTTATTCTCCTTGTTTTTTCTCTTCACTTCTCGCCAATTCTCGTCGTCGTCAGTCGATTCGTGATTACGGTTTGGCTTAACGTCATTTTTGTTGTTGTTATGTTCAGGGATGAATTCGGCAACGTCGGGATTTAGGTTTTCTCGAGCGTTTTCTATTCTCATCGTTCGAGGCAATGGTGGTGGAGGAACTAGCTGGGATGGTTCTTTGATAATGTCACCGCTGGCGTCGGAAAGAGGCCACTTCGTTGGATCATGCTTCGGTCGAACCTATCAAAAATTTCAATGAAATTTGGTATAGAAATATTATAACTACCTTGAAACCTGCGTCGATTTCAACTTTATCGGAACTACTAATTGCGTCAACTATTAAAGGAACACTATCGGTTAATGCTTGGACACGATGGAAAGACGCGATCAAAGTGATAGGTAGGTACCCTTGAGAATCCATTTTTCTCCTCAGGAAGAAATCTCTCGACAAGTTTTCTTCACTGAAGTAATATTCTCTAAAAACATACTTTGAGACTTTTTTCCCTAATATTTTGTCTTACATTTGGTTTCTTATATATTCTTTCAACGTTGGCTTATCTAAATTTCCATAACTATTACTATTGAAGTAATAAGTACCCAGGTATGGTAGCACAAAATTTTGGTTGAATTGATTCGAGTCGTTGGAGAAATCTAGCAGATAGTCAGAATCGCTGGGATTTCTGCTTGACCCATTGAAATGTCTCCGTCCCCCCCTTAACCGTCCTCGACCTCGTGCAGCCACTGATGATGGCCTGGGATATCTAGGACCCTCCCTTAACTCAGCCCTCCAATCTCTATCACCATCACTAACAGTCGATTGTGCATCCCTATCCGACCTTATCCTAGGAGATTGATCTTTTTTACGAGCTTTTGACAGATCGATTTCAAAAGGAACCCACTTATGTTTAGAAGATTTTCTTTTATCATCTGGTTCCTCCGGCCGTTGGTCCTTGGGAGCCGTTGACGGAGTTGGAACCTCAGGTCGCTTTAATATTCTCATCAGTACACAATTAAATTTCAAAAACTAACCTCTAATGAACCATTGTCATTTAGTGTGGGCCAATCGCCAATGTCCGTAAAGTTGCTGGCCTGAAATAACTTATTTTTTACACGATTTTATTACTAAAAGTTACGTTACTTTGAGAGTAATCATCGGTAGAAACAACTAACGACACACATAGTAGCAAATAACAAACAACGACCTTAATATTAAAGCGTACTAACATTTTATCGTCAGCAATGCAGTTCTGATAACGATTTTTACAACCAAAAATAACAATTAAATGTGAAAAGTTAATTTACCAATTATGTGAATAACATTTACATCCAAGGTTAACCTGCACAACGCCTGTCTCCCGTTATAAATATCAAAGACTTCCGGTTAGTTTTTCGACCGTTCATCTGATTATATGTTTACGAACTATTTATTATAATTTTAAGGTGAAGGTAATATTATTTTTGCGGATATGCGTAATATTCGCTACGACTGAAATTGTGCATCGCTGCCGCACATAAAAATTTTTATTTTTAATAGGGCCCCATATTACCAATCTTTCATGGTTTTCACGGTTCCAACTTCCAAGGACATAAACGGACACATGAAATTGACAAAACTTTTTTTTTGCTTCCGTAATCAATTTGATGGAAAATTTAAGCAGTTAGGTGAAAATTATGGAACAACCGGTAACCACAGATTTTTTAGATACAAATAGGAAAAAATCAACATCTGATAAAATTATCATGAAAATGTTGGGTCATCTTGTTAAATTGCATAAAAGGAAACAAATTAATAGTTTTCGTAAATTTAAAGAAAAATTTTTGCATTCGAGCAATAATTAAAACATCTGTGCCGCTTTCAGTAACACTCCTCCATTTCCCCAATTTTCTATAAATTAAATGCATAAATCTGCCGTTTAGGTAAAGGTCAATTTTACAGTTTCAACACAAAAAGGGACCATCAGTTATGACAGCAAACAAAAATTCTAGTCGATTCCATGAAAACTAGGACATAGTGAATTCAGGTAACAAAACTAAAAATTGATAAACTGTCCAGTCGATTTATGGTAAAACTATTAAAGATGAAAATTCAAAAGTAATAACGTTTTTTTAGACAATGTGTAAACATTGCAAGAAATAAAAAGTAGGTTCATAACTAGGCCTGCGACTTTCAATTGATATATCGATATATCGATTATCGATATATCGATAAAAGTGTGTTATCGATATACCGAAATATCGATATATCGATATATCGATAAGTTATCGATATATCGATAACCGGTGTCCCGTATATCGATACATATAATGACACTTCTGAAGTTCTGACTTCTTTTAAATGTAGGAGTAGGTATTCGGCCTGATTCAGTCATTTGTTGACAACTGGCTAATATTGAAATGAATTGACAAAATTGAGGAATCTTTTCGTATACGTCTTGGAGATATCAATATTTTCGTGCAGTGTATAAACAATTGTATATAAACAATTTAAACAAGTGATGGTAGGAATTACTATACTTATTTAAACGACTTGTAGAAAATTTGACATCACAACTGATGTTTTTCAAAGCACCCTTGGCTCCTCCTAATATCGTTTATTTCGAGTATTACGTTATTTTCCAGGGCACAACGTAAACAACAATGTTTGAGCGCTCCAATCCAATCGATTCAATTAATAATTGATTTCAATATTATTAACTAACTAACATCAAGAAACTACAGAAAAAGGACTATTACCTATTCATACCTATCTAGCCCTTAAAACTAAGATGTTACTCGATTACAGATATAATACCACAGTAACGATATCGATACAATTGTATAAGTACCGATAAGGCGATATATCGATAAATCGGCATATTTAGTTATCGGTATATCGATATATCGATATATCGATAAATCGGTGTATCGGTATATCGATGTATCGATATATCGATATATCGATATATCGGTATATCGATATATCGGTTTATCGATATATCGGTATATCGATTAAATTTTAAATATCGATATTCGATATTCAAATTCCGATATCGCACAGCCCTATTCATAACCTTTAAAATTTTAACCTAGACTTTTATGGGGCTCTAACTCAATAAATACACATTTTCGAACCATATTTTATTAGGAATTTTCCACCTATTTGTACCCAAGGAATTTGTGGTTAGCTGTTGTTCTTATAATTTTGAGACACCCTAGTCATAAACGGCGGAAAAACAATGGAAAAAAAACCCCCCGACTCCTCCGAGGCTGGTTCAATTAATTCAGAAATTGTGGAAATTATTTGGAAATTGCGAACGGTTGACCACTTGGAAATAGTGGTGCACATTGAGGGGTGATCCACCGTGAAAAAATCGAGGACACCAATTACCATAATTTAAAAAATTACTAACATTTACAAAAATTATTAAGGATTCATATCCCTAAAAATTACTGAAAATTCCTAAAAATTGCTGAAAATTACAAGTTACAAATAATTACAAACAATTACCAAAAATTACAAAAAATTACAAGGGCTGGGACACCAAATTACCAAGGTCATTCACCCGAAAGGTCGTTCACCTTGAAACATTGAGGACACCAATTACCATAATTCCAAAAATTACTAGAAATTAAAAAAATTACTAACAATTACAAAAAATATTAAGGATTCAAATTCCTAAAAATTACTGAAAAGTTCTAAAAATTGCTGAAAATTACAAAAGTTACCAATTACAAAATACAAACTATTACCACTATTACCAAAAATTACAAGGGCTGGCACCAAATTACCAAGGTGATTCACCCCGAGGGGTGAGCCGCAAGGGAAAATTTTGTACACTAGATTTCCTTCTAGAAAGATTTCCCCTGCGGCTCACCTCTCGACTTATCCCCTTTTTGCAGCAAGGTCTTCAATTGTGTGAATTATTCGGAAATTCTGTAAATTATTTGGAAATTGATTGGAAACTGGAAATTATTTGGAAATTAGGAGCGGTTGACCACTTGGAAATTGTTGTGTACACGCATGAGAAATTGCGGAAATGATTTGAAAATTGGTGTACAAATTTTTCGGGGGTGCTCAACCCCTCGATCGCACTCATTCGTATTGGCGGAAAATTTGAATTCCTCACATGTACGATTATGGAACCATAGATAAGTAGGTACTAAAATTGTAAAATTTGACGGTTATAATAATTGAATTCATGGACAGGGCGGCTGCTCCAAGCAGAAACACAGTAACCAACATTTTTTTGTGAAAATGAGTTTAATATTTAGATGCATCTAGTTTGTTTTCCTTTGTCTTTTAAGCCAATAGCCATGGCTCTATCAATTCCTGGTCTATCGATGTTCGAAAAAAAATTGTTTTGATATATGTAATAGTCGGTAATAGTTTTCTACGGCTAAAATCAAAATAAACTTTTGCTATTTTCGCACTTTTTGCTTAACACTTACTGTGTTTTTGCTTGGAGCAGCCGAGGGCGGTTCTGTTATGGAAAAAAACCAGGTGGTTTTTTGTTTTAACCGAGGTTTTACCCACTCAGAAAAACCCATAAATGGAAAAGTACAGAAAAACACACTTTTTACTAAGAAACCTATACGAAAAATATGAGGTATACAATATTGAAGACTAATAGATTCCCCACAAGAAAGTTCCTATGTACTTTTTACCTACTTATTTTTTTTCTTGGATAGGTTCGAGGATAGGTTATTAGAAAACACAAGACTAATATTATTGTTTGGCCAAATGTAAAACATATACGGCTCAAGAGCAGAAAAGTGTAGAGGAAAACAGAAAAACCCTCATTAGTTAGGACGCACTCGTATTTTAAATTATGTACAATGGAGTCTTATGAAACTTCCAGTTTGTTAACAACCCAACTACGGTCTCTTTCAGCTAAATTTTCCGCTTCAGATTAACTCGAGAGTCCCCAAACCAAAGGCTTGCCCATTGTTCGGCCGCGAACAACAAAGGACACAAAGCGCCGAGACTTAATCCGAAAGTGGAAAATTTAGCTGAAAGAGACTGTACAAGTTAGTACTCCATAAATTGAGGTTTTTACGCAATACTACCGGTTCAGAATTTAAAACTAGCTAACTAATAAAAAACATTCGTCAATTAAATAAAATTAAATCCGTGATGACCACGTATGTCGATTCTTATTCGATCGGATGCCAAGTTGTCGCAGCCAGTACACAGGTTCTCGTGCACATTTTAAGCTTATTTACGTTTATGAAAATAATTTCTGCATTACCAATCATTCCTTCGCTACAGGAATAAAGTAAAAACATATTATTTTAGTGTACATAGTAAAATGGGAAAATTTACAACGCGATTGACGTTCAAATTTCGCGCCGCTATTTTCTATTTTCCCTGTACGCTCTCAATTATTAACCGACTCCACATTAACAAAGAGCGTGGCTGTACATTACCTAATAATCACGTCAAGGTCAATTCAAGGTTCCGTATTGTTCTGAGCCATGGGAAGTATATCCTGACATCAAAAACGTTAAAATATTAGTTTAGTGAGCTGACTATTGGTAAAAGGCGGTAAAATTGATGGAAAACTACAGTGCTATTCAGAAAATATGTGATAACTTTGAATATACGGCCTGTTAACAGATTGCGATCCATTTGTTTTTATTTTCTGAATAACACGTTATAATTAGTAAAGCTGTCACCCAAAATAGCCGAACTTATCAAAGACATACTTCCGAGCAATGGACTCTAGATCTATCTCCCTTTTCGTACATGGAAATACATCTGAAATTTTTGCGCTAACCTAATTTTAACCTGTACGAAGTTAGCAGCGTCCTTGAAACCCGTACAAATGTTTGTAAAGTGCTGCAGCTCTCGTCTGTACATATTCATAAATGAGTTTTTTTGTTAACAAAACGTAATTACACTTCCGTCCAATTATCTTTTTTTAATGAAGCCACCTACAAACCTTTTTATTGTACTTGCGACGATCCTTGGGGGCCTTGACAAGCGAAGTGGAGGCTTGGGCCTTTTGCACAGTCTCTTGTTTCTGCGGTTGCAGCACCCTCTTATCACTTTTACTGTCCGCAGGATTATTCTTGACTTGCCACACGTTAACTTTTGGTATTGGAGCTGCAACAAAAACTTTTTTTGTTTCGGCAGTTTCCATCCTGGGGGTTTCCGGTTTATCAGTTTTCGTTTTGGTTTGCTTCGGTTGTTTTTTATTCTTCTCCACATTGCCGTTCACTAAATGTTTATGTTTATCCTTCTTGTCATGTTTACGTTGGTTCCTACTGTGACTGGCCACGGGAGTGAAGCTCTCTGCATCGTCTTTAACTACTGGTTCTTGACTTTCAGGGGGGTTCTCTGGCTTGGGGTCATCTGTTTCACTTTTAGGTTCGGCAATATTTTCCTTGTTGCTATTGTTGCTTTTGAAGTTGAGAACTGCGTGTGCATAGGAGGCTCCGGGGCTATCCGAACTGGTGGTTTTGTTGTCACCATTTTTTGAGACAATGCTGGGGGCTACTGCCACTTGCGCCTCCATGTTAGCTTAAAATCACGAATGCTAAATGCAACTAACACTTATTTAATAATATTTTAAATTTAAACGAACAATATGGAGTGTAACCATGCTGGTCATAGAAGCATGGCAACCACGATTTTAACTATTTTGATATCAACACGTCGTCGACAAATATCACTAGAAACACTATTTTTAACAATATTTCGCCGCTGATTTTCCTTTACTTAAAACTAACACTAAATGAACACAAAAGTCTTGTTACACTCACACGCAATACTCACGCTTCCGAGCCGATAATTTTTATTATTACCATTATTACTCCGTTGGGGACATTTTGCTTCGTCACGTCATTTGTCAGATTGGCGAACCTGGGAGGGCGCCAGTTTCGAATAAATTTTATTCAAAGCGGAATTTCCGGCAATTCTGGTGTCTCAAAATTGTGTGCTCTTATTTTCTCTTCTTTGAACGTGTTCCTCACATTTTTTAATTCATATTTTTTTAATCTTTTAAAGAAAAACCAGATACGTCATTGTCATTTTTCATTTTAAATGCAACGTTGCCATATTATCGCTAAAAATTTAATGTGCCGTTTAAAAATCCTTCCTATCTGAATTTTCTGCCAATTGTAGCAATCATTAGGTATTTAACTTGGATTATTTATAATTCTTTAATAAATAATAGTAGTCAGGCAACCAATAATACACAATGTCGCTCTTATTAGGTTATCTTGTCATAAAGTAGGAAAAAGATAGAGATAATGGTTAATGTGGAATTATTCAGAAAATACTCTTAATTTGTCTTCGAGAACATGACACCGCTTTTTTTCTTTCATATAGTTAATCTTTAAAGAAAAACCTGACGTCATTTTTTGTTTCAGATTCAACGTTGCCAAATTACCCCTAAAAATTTCATGTGCCGATTTAAAATCCTTCCACTCTGAATTTTCTTCCAAATGTAGCAGTACAATATAAATCATTAGGTATTTCCATCCGACTAAATTTAATGCTTTAGAAATCATGGTTGAAACAAATATGATAATAGTAGTCAGGCAACCAATAATACACAATGCCGCTCCTCTTACGTGGAAGATTGCGATTCACTTGTTTCCATAGCCTCCCGTTATCTGCCGTTATCGCCATTCTGAATAGCCATTAAAACGTGGTCTACAAAAAATATGTACCACGGCACACTAGATGACTAGATCCGCAACCAAATTTCCTACGCCTACCTAAAATTAAATCATTTCTGGAAAATCAGAGAGAGAAAGACAGCCTGACTGGATATTCCTCTTATGCCGTTTTCGTGCTGCAGCTGTAAGTACTGTAAAAAGTAGGTACTGTAAAAAAAAGTCTACTATTTGCGATTCAAAGACGATGCCCTCTGTGTGTGATGCCACACGTGGGGGAGGAGCTATGGGAAAAGAGCCAATGAGGAGCGCCGAAATATGATGACAGACATTTTTGGTGACATTTAATTGGACGCTTCCAACAAAATATTCCTACGTGTGACAGCACAAAATTAATTTAAATGGCCTTATTAACCCTTATTAAGGGTTTCTAGTATAAAAAGACGGAAGATGTGCGCGTGGCTTCTGCACATAGTACGCTTGCAGGGGTGGCGCGTATAAAGAGAGATACATAATTGTTAGACACGCAAGTTAGCACGCAATAGGAAATGTACCACCTGAGCTCAAGCACCAATTACGTCGTAGTGCGCTAGACGACGTCACGATTAGAAAAGGACCTTATACTAGAAACCCTTATTCTCAGAACGATCCATAGATTACAAAAATTTAAAAATATGTATACCGATTGTCCACATTTAGAAATTCAAAATTAGAGCCATTTCCGACGTAATCAAAAGTGATAAAAATTTGGAAGAATGTATTTCAAAAAATTGACAGTCTCGATCGGAGACTGTAGAAACTTCTACCTTTTCACATAATTTGTAAATGCAGCAATATTAACTTTAACCAAGTCAAAATGGGTAAGTCGAGTTCGTCGGCTGGGTGAACCGTGGGCTGGGTGGTGATCACTGATGCTGTATTGCGCGTTGTGACCTGCGTTCATTTTCTAAAATTTAAAATACTAATGTTTTTCAACCCTAAAATGACATTTTTTGAAAAAATGGCAATAAGGCTAGCGAATTCGATAATAATAATAAACCCTTTTTCTAAGTAAAAATCAAAAACCGGAACCTTTGCCCCTAAAATGTCAATTTTCGAAAAAATGGCACTAAGGTTTCGGATCCGTCAATGTAGCAGCTATCGAATCCAATAGTAAGAAATTGCTGTTTGCTAAGAAAAATTCAAAAATGGGCTCTTTTGCCACTCAAATTTCATTTTTCAAAAAAATAACACTAAGGTTTTTGGCTCAAAAAAAATCAGCTATCAAATCCGGCAATAAAAATATAGTTGTACATAGGTTTTTTCACGGCACCGATTATTAACCAAAAGGGCATCAAATATTAATGCATTTTTAGAAGCAAAAGAACTCATAATGGGGATGTGAAAAATAGGGGTTTGCATTTACATTTTTAAAGTTGATGCGCCAAAATGGCACTTCCTATGGCCGATTTAGTCCAAAACCCCTTCAGCTCTTCCAAAATCCATAAGATATCCACGATCTAAATTTTAGCCAGATCGGTCCAGTATTTTTGGCTGTAGCGTGTTTACAGGCACAGACATTTTTTCAAAAACAATTTTTTTGGGGTTCCCGGTACCCTAAAACGTAAAGATTTGATGCGCGGAGCGTAGAAGTTAAAAATTACGTCCGATGAGCATGTTTTACTGGGTGAATTTTCAGATTTTTTTCTCTTCTTAATTATTGATGCGTTATTGTCCGCCATAACAGTCCAACAAATGCTCCAACATAAAATAGTAAACTCTACATAAAACTCAAAAAATTTGAAGCCACTCTAAAATGCCCAGCAAACCTCAATCTTATGGCCGGTTGCCGGCCTGAATGAGGCTGCCCGGACAAGCCGGAACCGGCCCAGAAGCGAGTGCCAGATCTGGCGCCGTCCGCATGTGTGCCTCTGGTTTTGTTACGGCCGATCTACGTTGCCCAGGCACGGGCCGGGTCTGGTTCTGTTTGAGCCCACATTACGGCGTTCTTATGGCCACGTTCAGGCCGGAACTACCTCGGGACGAAAAAAAACGTGATAAAACGCTTCACCACCGGGAACCGAACCCGGATTCTTTGGACGATAGTCGAGTTTCTTGCTACTAGGCCGCTTCACTTCATACTTTACTTTGTTCGTATCTTGTACATAAACTAACTGGCAATTATTTAAAAAATATGTAATACTCTTTAATTTTGCGAATTGTATGATAGTAAGGGTTACATTATCAAATTAATCACTATCATCATATTATTTAACTACAGAAACATTTTCAATACGGCCAGAATGAGGCAGCCAGAGGCCGGCCGGGCTAAGGCTGTCAGGAGTCGGCCGGGTTAGGGCTGCCAGAGGCCGGCCGTGCCATAGCTGTCTTTGTCTGGCCGTTGTTCGTATGCCCATAGTACGGCCACGTTTGTGGCTGCTTTCGTATGGCCGATTCTCGTCTGGCCAGTACACGGCCGTAATTCTATTGCCAGTGCCGGACTTGCCGGACAGTTGCCATAACACGGCCAGACCTTCTGTGTTTGCTGGGTGGTGCCAATATATTTGAATCCAAAATATTTGTGCCCACAATAAAAGTGCCCACCGTACAAAAAACCAGCAAAAGGGTGGGGGAAGCTGCCCGGAAAGGTTGCGCCTTGCACCTGAAATGATTACCTACGCTACGTCTATGGTCTATGTTTGACCAAGACGCCACCCACCAGCCACCCTTTCGGTAGGTTCTTGTACGGTGGGTCAATTTATTTTGGAATGTTTGTGTTTTGGGTTCAATTATTTTGGCTAAACATGCTTACTTTGGTAACTTTTTTATTGGGCTGAAATACAATTGGGTCCTAATTATCAGGGTACAGCCTAATTTGCTGACTGGGGAAACAGTGCTACTACCAGCGAAACTAATGAAGCGACCAGTCTCTGCTTGGGCTCAGCTTCATCTTGGGACACCCTTTACCTGCTACCGAGATTTCAACCCCCTACCCCCACATTTGGGGGTAGTTCCTTCTTTGCATATTTCAGTTTTCTGCTACTACCGGCGAAACCAATCAAGCGACCAGTCTCTGCTTGGGCTCAGATTCATCTTGGTACACCCTTTACCTGCTACCGAGATTTCAACCCCCTACCCCCACATTTAGGGGTAGTTCCCTCTTTGCATATTTCAGTTTTTGCTACTACCGGCGAAACCAATTAAGCGACCAGCCTCTGCTTGGGCTCAGGTTCATCTTGGGACACCCTTTACCTGCTACCGAGATTTCAACACACTACCCCCACATTTAGGGGTAGTTCCCTCTTTGCATATTTCAGTTTTCTCCCTGTTGCAAATCACAGTAAAAACTATTGAAAAAAATTTCTAGTGGATTCTACTGGTTTCAATGTGTGTATTTGCACGGGTAATTCCCAGTACAAACCAATAGAAAATTACCCTGGTTCGCACTGGGCAGTTCCAACAGACACCAATGGAAACCAGTAGAATCCACAAGAGATTCCCATAAAAACACTATAGGGTCCAACAAAAAATATTTTCACTGGAAATTCACAATACAAATATTAATGGAGCGCTATTGGCTCTGCGTATGATGGCGTACGTGACTTTCTTTTCTCGCCAAGTCCATTTCCTGCAGCCAATGTTGAATGATCTGTAACGTAAAAGTTTGGTTCTCAGAGTGAAAAGTACAAAAAAGAGTTTGAGTAGGTTTTCGAGATATCAGTCGAATACAGAAATTATCGAAATTGGAAGTTTAAAGAATATAAAACATGATTTCTGGATCGAAATATTTTAACTTACCCACTAGGTACCTAGTGAGGAGGATTTTTCTCTTCAAGCAATTTGAAGAATTTAAGTGGTTGCCAAATAACGTACCTAACTTTTACTTCAGGCTCTTGTCAAAGCAAAATGGTGTTTTTCTGTTGACTTCGCTGGCGGGCTGACGCTCATCCTGAATCCTAAACACTATAAACTGTTCCACATTGTCCTCAACGATACATTGTCCACACTTCACCAAAATCTCCTAAACGAAATCAGAAACTCACGAAAATCTTGCAAGAAAAACATTGCCAATGATTAAGACCAACCGCATCAAAGATGGCTACCTACTAATATGAAAGATGATATGAATTGTAAACAGGCAGGACTTGCTTGATTCCTATTGGCTCAAATTCTGCAAGTGGCGCCATCTACTCTAATTCTAATGGATTTTCCCAGTACGAATACGAAGCCAGTACAATCCATTAGATTTTAGAAGAAATACTTTTCTCATTTCTACTGGTATTTCCAAGCAGTTTACTGGACCAGTAGCATCCATTAGAAATCATTATAAAAATCAATTCGTGGGATATTCCAAGTACATTCCAGTTGTATCGTTCCAGTGCAGACCAGTATACACATTAAACACCAACACAAACCAGTGGCAGTTTCTAATGGTTTCTATAGCACTTCTACTGCTCATTTGCAACAGGGTGCTACTACCGGCGAAACCAATAAAGCGACCAGTCTCTGCTTGGACTAAGGTACCTCTTGGGACACCCTTTACCTGCTACCGGGATTTCAACCCCCTACCTCCACATCTAGGGGTAGCTCCCTCTTTGCATATTTCAGTTTTCTGCTACTACCGGCGAAACCCATCAAGCGGCCAGTCTCTGCTTGGGCTCAGGTTCATCTTGGGACTCCCTTTACCTGCTACCGAGATTTCAATCCCCTACCCCCACATTTAGGGGTAGTTCCCTCTTTGCATATTTCAGTTTTCTGCTACTACCAGCGAAACCAATCAAGCGACCAGTCTCTACTTGGGCTCAGGTTCATCTTGGGACATCCTTTTCCTGCTACCGGGATTTCAACCCTCTACTCCTACATTTAGGGGTAGTTGACTGTATTCATAATTATAGACCTATCTCCCTAACGCCTGTTCTCGGCAAAATTTTCGAAAAAGTTATTTATAAGCTCGCTTTTGTGGTTTTAAGGTATTTGTTCTATATGAGAATGAGAAAAAAGGGGGAGTCTTTTCGAGGATTGTAACACCCGTACTTGTGGAAAGGGATTAAATTTAAGTCCCTTACTTAATTAGGAGCCATCATGACATCATGAGGCATTTCTTTGAAGAAACTCGCTTTTCTCGATATTAAAAAAAGATTTCCCAAAGGGATCATTGCATATACACTATTGACACTTATTGTTTACGAATCGGTCCCTTTGGAAAACTTAATTTTCAAAAAAGAAAACAATATAGTGCCTTTTTGTGCCCTAGCAACTTTCATCTGCCTTATAGTTTATTAAAACTAAAGCCCCTAGGATCGTTCAGTATCAAAAGTAAGCGAGGGGCAAATCTATGGGTGAAATCATTGTACAAGCTAGGTGAAATCATGGTGGTGAAATCAGGGGAAATCGGGCGAAGTCAAGGAAAAACAGGTGAGATCAGGGAAAATAAGGTGAAGTCACCAGGCGTAATCATGGTGAAATCAAGTGAAATCACGCAGGAAGATGAAATCAGTGTACAAAATTTTGCTAATAGATTTGCCCCTCGAAAGTAAGTAAACGAATTCCAAAAGTTTTCGGATTGTATCCTGTATCTCCATCCTGAGGATTTTCTACCAGTTTGGGCAAATTTGAAGCTACTTTAGACCGGAGCTTGCAACTGAAAGCTACTGGTGACTATCCTGCCCCATTAAAAGACCATATGGCACCCGCATTTTTGAAAAAATTTTGCAAAAATTGAATTTTTGGATTTATAAAACTCCCCAAACGGACCTTTCTGTGCATATTTCAGCTTACCGACGATATGGGAACTCAAAATTTTGGAATAAATTATATTTGTGACTTTAAGGTCTTTTTTCAATATTAGAAGGGCTTCTGTATCGCGCGGTCCTCGCAAGGAAGGGGGGGGGTCTCTTTAAGGATTGTAATACCCCTACTTGCGGACGAGGATTAAATTTAAGTCCCTTACTCAATTGGGAGCATTCGTTGCAGTGATTTGAGATGGACCTGTGAGGATTTCTGCGAAGGAAATTTAAAGATATTGCTTTTCTCGATTTTAAAGAAAGACTCCCCAAATGGATCATCGCATATACACTTATCGTCATGTATTGGTCAATTTGGGGAACGATTTGAGAAATGCGATACCCGTAGTTGTGGAAACGGATTAAATTTAAGCCCCTTACTCAATTAGGAACCATGAGGCATTTGTCCAGTATTTTGGTGGTTCTGTGAGGTTTTTCTGCGAAGATACCTAAAAGATTTCGCTTTTCTCAATATTAGGGAAAGCTCCCTAAAGGGATCATTGCAAATACACCATTGTCCATGTATTCGTCCCTCTGGGGAACTCGAGTTTTTTAAGAAAAAACAATTGCATGTCATCATTGCTTTCTTGTGCCCCAGCAGCTTTCATCTGTCCCGTACCTGTGTGCTAGAAAACTGGATTCTCTAGTCTAAAAATTTTAAGCAAATTTGAAGCTACTAAAAAGGGCATATTATTGAGACCTGCCAGAAGCCGTAATATCCCATATTTTGGGAAAAACTATGTTGAAAAGCAAAAAAAGGTAATTTTGAAGAGGCCTTTCCATATATATTTAAGTCTACGGATTGATCCGTTTGGGGCACATTTTCTAAAAAAAATCAATTTGAGCCATCATTTACTTATTTTGTAGCTTAAACCTGTCCTAGAGAAAACTAGGGCTCCTTACTAGGGTAAGGATCAGAAATAGGTAGCTACACGAGTCTAAAAAATTTTCGGATTGTATCCTGTACCTACTTCCATCTTCTGCCATTTCAGACACGACATTGCACTTAAGATGACACAACAAAAAGGTCAAGACACACGTATTTTTAAAAAAGGTCTGTATGGAATCGAATTTTTGAGGTTATGGGGCTCTCCAAAGGGACCTTTCCATATATGTTTCAGTTTACGGATTGGTCTTTTTGGGGAACACAATTTTTTTAACAAAATTTTCATCCCTTTTCTGAGCCCTAGAGGCTTCCATTTATCCGATGTAGTATTGAACTAGGGTCATAAGGATCTAATCTGGGCAAAATTGGAATACTAGATATTACATTGCAATTGAAAGCAAATAAAGTCTGCCTTGCACCGTCAAAAGGTCACATCGCCGGCTATTTGGGGAGAAATTTGGATTTTCAATAAATTTAAAACTGTTTTTGATATTCCGTTGCAATTGAAGGGGTGTTGTAGCTGCCCCACACCAGTATAGGGTCAAACCAATCATATCCTGTGAAAAATCTTTTAAAAAAGAAATGGGCAGATGTGAGACTTCCGAAACGAACCTTTCCACATATAGCTGCAATTATTGACTGTTATGCAACCCGAAGACTTAAGCGGTTGCCATTTATTTGCCATAGCTAGGTTTTGATTTCTGTATTGCCGACTGTTTCCTGGTAGTAGCAGAAAACTGAAATATGCAAAGAAGGAACTACCCCTAAATGTGGGGGTAGAGAGTTGAAATCTCGGTAGCAGGTAAAGTGTGTCCCAAGGTGCATCTGAGCCCATATACAGAGTGGTCGTTTGGTTGGTTTTGCTGGTAGTAGCAGAAAACTGAAATATGCAAAGAGGGAGCTACCCCTAAATGTGGGGGTAGAGGGTTGAAAATCTCGGTAGCAGGTAAAGGGTGTCCCAAGATGTACCTGAGACCGGGCAGGCAGTGGTCGCTTGGTTGGTTTCGCTGGTAGTAGCAGAAAATTGAAATATGCAAAGAGGGAACTACCCCTAAATGTGGGGGTAGAGGGTTGAAATCTCGGTAGCAGGTAAAGGGTGTCCCAAGATGGACCTGAGCCCAAGCAGAGGCTGGTCGCTCGAATGGTTTCGCTGGTAGTAGCAGAAAACTGAAATATGAAAAGAGGGAGCTACCCCTAATTGTGGGGGTATTGGGTTGAAATCTTGGCAGCAAGTAAAGGGTGTACCAAGATTAATCTGAGCCCAAGCAGAGACTGGTCGTTTGATTGGTTTCGCCGGTAGTAACAGAAAACTGAAATATGCAAAGAGGGAACTACCCCTAAATGTGGGGGTAGAGGGTTGAAATCTCGGTAGCAGGTAAAGGGTGTTCCAAGAGGTACCTGAGCCCAAGCAGAGACTGGTCGCTTGATTGGTTTCGCCGGTAGTAGCAGAAAACTGAAATATGCAAAGAGGGAACTACCCCTAAATGTGGGGGTAGAGGGTTGAAATCTCGGTAGCAGGTAAAGGGTGTCCCAAGGTGCATCTGAGCCCATATACAGAGTGGTAGTATGATTGGTTTGTCTGGTAGTACCAATTTTTCCCCAGTCAGCAAATTAGATTTTCCCCTAATTAATTGGACATAAATATTTTGGGCACTTTTGCGCCCTCCCCGCGGTATTCGCTAATCAAACTAATTATGTGACGTCACGTGGGAATATTTTCGTCCAATCAAATATTTTTTCAGGGCTCCTCATTGGCTCCTTTCCCATTTGTGACGTCACACACCAGAGGGAGTCCTCCTCAACTAGAGTCGCGAATAGTCGTAGAATTCGTATAGTGCCGTAGAAATAACACGCTCTGATTGGTGATTTCAACTTTGCAAGGCATCTTGAAGAGACCAAGCCTGAAACCAACCCATTGTTCGTTGTAATTTACCTTAATTTTTCAAAAAAATATTATGGTCTTCCCAAAGAAAGAGAATTAATCAAAGTCAAAGACATCCCTAGTTTTAAACTTGGCGCCATAACGAACCTAGTAACTTTCGATTTTCCCCAAACAAGTATGCGAGTAATTTTCAGCAATTTCCGCGGAAATTGGGCAAAATTTCACAATAAACCATTCGATTAGTCACTCCCTTTCGCCGAATTCTCGATTGCTGCCTTCCAGTAAGTGTTAATAAAATTCCAACCGTTGATTCTAGTGACATTAGGGTCCTGGCAGCCCTGCCCCTAGTGCATCTTTGTTTTGTGCATTGGACAGTATTTCATTGAAATATTGAGAAATAAACGCAAATCAAAATTAAATTTTGTTGATTTGGTGATTAGTGAAGTTAAATTCGATCTTGTGAAGATTTTTGTGTTGTACTTTCGCATGGTGGAAGTTTCTTTGTTAAGACGGTTCAATGAAACTTGCGAGACGTAGTGAGGGGTATCGGCAATTGGGTTGATCCCGTTAAGCCGAACTAGGGACGGTTTTGTGCGAAATTCATGACATTGTTATAAAATTTCCAAAAGGTATTTATAGCTGGATTTATTTTTATTAACTTGTGGTTGTCAGCATGTAAAATTGTTTGTCAATTGTTTTCAACATGGCCGAAAGCGCCTGGACGTGATTTTTGTGAATATCTGTAAGAATCCTTAAATTAATGTTTTCCTTGAGATTTAAACAATTTAAAGCGCGTTTTTTGTTAAATATTTCATTGTTATATTAAGATTTCACGTTGTCGTAAATTTGAGTACAGTGACTAAGCGATATTCATTTGTTTCACTCCTTGTTTACTTCAGTGTGCATTAACCACTTGATTAAATTTTTTTCTCCAATTTCAGCTATGAATTAAACAACTTATGGCAAAATGAAAATAGATCGTTCAAGGGTGCGAAAAAGCACTTCAGAGGTTCCTATCGAGTGCCAACAACTGATCGAGAGACTTCAAGCATGTTCTCGTACGGAGCTTCTGGAAGAGTTGTCCAGAATCAACACCTGGACTTTTGGAAAATGTGAACTTCTTCACTGGGCATTAGTTCTCGATGTTTTTGATAAAATTCTCGGAGAAGCAGGCCGGAAATCTTTAGAAAACAAGTGGGCTTTATATTGTGATACTCACTATAACAACACTGTAAGTTAAATATAAAATTATTAAAGTTACCTTCAATTTTCAGGAAAAAAAACTACTGCTATGGATTCTCCATTTCACGACATTGCTAATCGAACATTCGTTTTCGAGGCATTTATACAACTCCCTGGAACATCTTTTAGTACTTCTAGAATCCAACGATATGTCCGTGGTTCTGGGAGTCTTAAATTTGTTGTATATGTTCTCGAAGCGTAGCAATTTTATTTCAAGGCTTTCCCCGGAAAAGAAAAACTGTTTGTTATCCCGCCTACACCACTTGGCAGAGGTAATTTATTTTGTGGTTTTAAAATTTCACGAAAAATTTTCAGAATTGGGGAGGCAAGGAGAACGGGTTTGGTCTTGCAGATTGCTGTAAAGCTGATCAAACTATTCCCCCTTCTGCCACTACACTTCACGTGGAGTTTCACAGGGAGTTAGAGGATTCCAAAGATGGTGGTTCGAAGGAGAAAGGCTCACCAAATATTATTCACATTGAACATGTCGATAAGATTCACAAGACTCCTGCTGAAATCATGAAATCTTTGCTGGGGATTTATTACGTGCCTCCTGATAAACAAGTAAGACTTATTTTTTACCTTCTCATTACGAAAAAAACAATTTTGACCCTAGTGAAGTCATTTAAATCATTAATAGTAATTGTCTCTTTTTTCTGATTGAGATTCTTAGTTAATTTATGTCATAACAAATCTGCTTACACAAACCATGAGATGGCGCTAGCAGTAAGATTTCTGCCTAGGAATGTCGGGGTGGGGGGGTCATAAATAAATCAACCCATAAAACACGTTTTTTTGGTCTCTAATAATGTGAAGTGGATAGTATTGTTCCCTTTTCATTTCATTCGCAATGCTGTAAAACTATGTTGGATAGCACTCGCCTTTGGCTCGTGCTTCTTCGTTTTTTCATAAGCAAATCTTCAATGTTGCCAACTTGATTTCTGGTAGCACGTTGGCCGCACTGCTTAGAATAGTCAATTGCCATAAAATTGGCAACAAACTAAAAATTTACCTTTAGTTTTGCAATATTGATCATAAAACAGAGGTTAAGAGTGGCAGTGTTGCCAACCACGAATTTATTAAGCTTAAAAATTTAAGGAGCTTCATTGCTTTTCTTTACTTCTATTTGGCAACCTTTCCCTCTAGTTTTTTGGTTGGTAGTACGGTTTTGTGCTGTTATCTTTCTACCGCGAGGTCTATTAGAGTTGGACAACCATAGGCAAATAACATGGAAAATGTATTTTTTTATTTACTCCAAAAGTTTTAGCGTGTGTGGAGGGTAGTATGGGCCAGCGTGTATCTCTTGAGATTTTTTCTGTTAATCAGCTCCTCTTAGGTACTTAACAATGATTTTTTGAAAATTGAATTTTAAACAGGCTGGAAATTTTTGGGGTACCATCGACAAGCTTTGGCAGTTTACGACTCCAGGATCAAACCAATTTTGTTTCTTGTTAAGATTTGTTCCATAATTATTCTTATTAAGATTCAAAAGAATCCTGATTGCTTCAGTGCTTAGGATTCGTCACATCAATCAATTTTCAAAAAATCATTTCAATTTTTAGCATTTTGAACACATTTTTGGCAACCTCTCTGAGATAAAGTCATTTCTTAGTGATCACACTACTCAAAATAATGAAAAGTCATTAATATGTTTATTTTGAAATATTTATCTTCGTTCAAATGTTGTAGAGTCTCTAATTTTAGTATTACAGGCAAAAAGCAGTTTGGCCAACTTAAAATTTGTCTTTTACGGAAGACTTTTAAACATCACAGATCGATTATCAGTGTATCCAACCAAAACGACCTTGGTTAGCTTGTAAGGCCCAGTTTTTCCATCTTCGATAACCTCCAGTTTACCAAACCTGCGGTTAGTTGCTAGGATACAGCCAATCAGAACACTCGTTGCTATGCGACAAACTGTTGGTTAGGTTATCGCAGATGGAAAAACCGGGCCTAATAGTTGTACAAAAATTTCATTCAAGCAGTGCTACCTACGTTAAAAAAGCTGAGATTGCGACAACCACTATGCAAGTGCATTTACAAATTTTGTCCAACTTCCTTCGTATTACCTCAATTTTTACTTGGGTGTTTGGTAGAAGTTTAACTTTGACTTGGCACTTCTGACTTTCCCTATAGTTCCAACGACCGAAAATCGGTCTTTTGAAGAAAAATGTTTCAAAGTAAACTTTTTGAGCAATTTACAGTGATAAAATTACATATTAATGGTTTTAAATTATTTTCAGTGCTTTGATTGCGAATAATGACTTTATCTCAGGGGAAGTTGCTAGAAACGTGTTCAAAATGCTAAAAATTGATTAGTGGGCGTTTATTTAGTGCGAAACGATAGGTCATACTTGGGTGTTTTGCAAAAGTTTAACTTGGCCTAGCACCCTTGATTTTCCATATAGTTCCAGCGAAAACTTAACTGATTATTCCAAGGCCCACTCTAATTCGTTTTTTATTAAATCTGTCGGTATTACTGATTATTATTATTCTTTTTGTTTAAATGTGTGTAAGTCAAACACGAAATACGGCATTATACTTTGAGAACTTTGACAGACACTTCTCAGGGCTACGTTTAAAAATGTTCCCCCTGCTAAAAAGAGACAAAACATAGCCTCATCAAATAATAGCCGTACATTCTAGGGAAGACTAAAACGAGATAGAAAATAGCGGTTTTGAAGGTAAGACTAAGATTCACCGATGTGTGTACATAAGCCAGTAGAACCAAAATACCTCGTAATTAAGTAAGACTAAGACATCAAAAAGTAATTTTCCAACCTAAAATTTGTCTTATAGACGATTCTCAGTTTTTAGCTTCCAAGATACAGGATGTGTAAGCTTTGAAAGATCCACAAATTTTTATCTTGTTTTTTTGCAAGGTTTTTGGTCCATTTTTGTTTTTTCCCTTTTTGTCTGAAACGGTTCATCATGAAAGAAAAGGTTAATTTAAATAGTTGGTGATCCATCACTGTCTGGTGGTGTATATTCAAAGTTAAAACTGTCTTCCAGACTTGGGCCCGTTTTACTACGTTTTTTTAGTACCCCAATACAGTTTTAACTTTGAATGAAAAGAAAAGGCTACCTACATCTATTTAATGTAAACTTTATTATTATTATTATTAAAATTTTCAGTATACTTCACAGATTGCTGTTTATTTGATATAGTTGCAAACGAGAGAGAAGAGTGATGAGACAGAAAATAAATAATAAATTCCGAGTGTCCAATAGTTCTCCATTTATAAGATATAAAAGGATCAATTTAAAGTTAAATGCACTATTTCCTAGGCGACAAGATACTATCTATGAAAATTTATATTGTTGTATCTTGTTTCCTAGGAAATTGTGCATCTAATATTAAATTACCTTACTTAAATCTTTTAAATCTCTTGTGATTTATGAAAAGCCAACCTTAAATCGTAATTTTATTTTCAGATGTGGTTGTTCACGAGAGTACGCCTGGCCCACCACTTCGCGGACTACAACAACCGCCTACTCTGCGTCCAAGCCCGACTTCAAGCACTGTCAGTGCTCGTCTATTCAAACGCAATCCAAGATTCTCCCCACAACCTACTCTACAACGGCCTTCTGGAAGAGTTAGTAGAGCTAGTTGAAATGAAAGAACTTCACCTAGTAGAAATTCGATCAGCAGCTCTTCGTACACTAACAGCTATAATTCACTTAGACAGAAATCCTCATATTCCAAAGTAACTAAAACACGCCCCTCGATAATTTAACAATTTTTATTCTCTTCTAGAAAACCCGGCTCCAGATTGAATAATATAATTGATGTGACAGGTGCTAGTCAGTACCACGGTTTCCTTCCTCAATTAGTTAGAAATTGTATATTAACGCTTACAAATCAAAACGGCGATGAGAAGAAAAACGAAAGCTTGTCCAGTGATGGGAGTGATCATAGAATTGAGGAGGATTCCGATATGTTTGAAGTGGACGTGTCCAGTCCTCAACAAATTGTTGATGCTAATGCCAAATTTCCTTTGTCGCTTGCCACAGCATTGTTCTCGTTTTTGTACCATTTGGCAAGCTATGAGGCAGGGGGTGAAGCGCTTGTTTCTTGCGGGATGATGGAGTCACTCCTTCAAGTTATTAACTGGAATGGTGTTGAACTTGAACACATCACGGTATAAGATCGTTTTTTTAAGTGTAAAGTAATTATTCATTTTTAGTTCGTTACTCGTGCCGTTCGTGTAATTGATCTGATCACCAATATCGACATGCAAGCTTTCCAGACTCACGGTGGACTACAAAGCTTTATTAACCGACTTGATGTATGTATGATCACGTAGAAATATGATAGTGTTACAAGATGCAGGGCTTCCAGTGAAGTCACTAAATGTCATTTTCTTGGACATGCTCAAGCGGAGTGTCCTCGGCAGAGCGTGCCAAGGACACTACATTTCAGGTTTTTTAAGTTGGTAGTGTCATTAGGTCCAGCATAGTAACACCTAATAATAATTAGAGAGTCTCTGAGTACAGGCAAAAAACAGTTTGACCAACTTAAAGACTTCATCACAGATCGATTTTAGTTGACGTCGATTTAGTAAGAAAAGATTAGGTCACACTTGGGTGTTTTGTAGAAGTTTAACTTGGTCTAGCACCCTTGATTTTCCATATAGTTCTACTAAAAACAGATCTTTTGAAGAAAAATGTTTTAAAATAAACTTTTTGATCAACTCACAACGATAAAATTACATATTAATGGTTTTTCATTATGGCTTATCTCAGGAGAGGTTGCTAGAAATGCGTTCAAAATGCCAAAAATTGCTTAGCTGGCGTTGATTTAGTGCGAAACAATATTTCACACTTGGGTGTTTTGCAAAAGTTTAACTTGGCCTAGCACTCTTGATTTTCCGTATAATTCTAGTGAAAACGGGTATATTTTGAAGAAACATTTTTCAAAATGACCTTTTTGAGTGATTTAGGATCAAAAACTTACATATTGATTGTTTTTCATTATTTTGGGTACTCGATTGTGAAAAAATGGCTTTGTCTCATTGCAGGTTGCTTGAATCTTGTTCAAAATGCGAAAATCCCTTAGTTGGCGTCGATTTAGTAAGAAACGATAAGTCACACTTGGGTGTTTTGTAGAAGTTTAACTTGGTCTAGCACCCGTGATTTTTCATATAGTTCTAGCAAAAACGGGTATTTTGAAGAAAAAATTTTCAATGACCTTTTTGAGTAATTTAGGTTCAAAAAATTACATAATTACATATTGTTTGTTTTTCACGGTTTTTCATTGTTTTGAGTACTTTGATTGTGAAAAAATGGCTTTGTCTCATTGGAGGTTGGTTGAATCGTGTTCAAAATGCTGAAAATCCCTTAGTTGGCGTCGATTTATTAAGAAACGATAGGTCACACTTGGGTGTTTTGATGTTCAACTTGGCCTAGCACCCTTGATTTTCCATTTAGTTCCAGCGAAAACGGGTCTTTTGAAAAAAATTATTCAAATTAAACTTTTTCATCAATTTACAATGATAAAACTCCAAAGCGATTGCACTTTGAGTACTTTGACAGACACTTGTCAGGGTTCTTTAAAGGCAAAGTTAGCGCTGGAAGCCCTAAAGATATTTATACAAGTTTTTCATGCTAAAGATAAGGATAAAATTATAAACATGCTTTGTTACTGTGTATTAATACACATTTGGTTTAAGCCGTTTGGGTCGGGTAATAACACTTCTCCAGCACTCTTGTTACTTGTTTTATGCACCCAAACGGCTTAAACAAAAATCTTTTCCGTTTCAAATTATTATTATGCTCGTTAGGTGGAAATAAAACTGTGCAAAGAAGAACAATTGTTCGAGTTGAGATCATCACTGAATGATCAAGAAGAAAACGCCACCCCTAGTACTTCAACAAATGAAGGAACAAACGACACTAGTGCAGGTGAATTTATCACAGTAGTGGAGTTTGACCACTGCATAGATAACAACGGGAAAACTTGCCTGCCCCAGCGTGCCGCTCTACTAAAATCAATGCTGAATTTCCTGAAGAAAGCTCTACAAGATTCAACATTTTCCGATAACATCCGTCATTTGATAGAAGGATCTTTGCCAACTTCCCTGAAAAACATCATTGCCAATTCAGAGTATTACGGTCCTTCTTTGTTTCTCTTAGCCACAGACGTGGTTACAGTTTACGTATATCAGGAACCTTCTCTCTTGACCGCACTACAAGACAATGGTTTAACAGATGTCGTCCTTCACTCTTTACTGGTTAAAGATATACCAGCCACGAGGGAGGTTTTAGGGTCTTTACCCAACGTCTTCAGCGCTTTGTGCTTGAACAGCCGAGGTTTGCAGTGCTTCATAAAATGCAAACCATTCGAAAAAACTTTCAACGTCCTTCTATCAGCGGATTACTTGCCCGCTATGAGAAGAAGGAGAAGTTCAGAGGCAATGGCGGATACTGCCTGCAACCTTGGAAACGCGATGGATGAGTTGATGAGGCATCAGCCTACCCTGAAGACTGACGCAATCAAGGCCATTATTAAACTGCTCGAGTCTTTGGTGCAGTTGGGAACTGATCCAAAGTATATTTGTTGGAAGCCTCACAGCAAGTCTGAGGTATCGCCTGCGAGCAGCTCTCGTTCGGCCACGACCACCGAAGGTAAGTCCATTTTTGATGTGTCTCAGGGTGCAAAAATATTGATGCACCAACTGTCAGATAGTTAAAATTTTAAGTACAAAACCCCAACAGTGCATTAACTTATTACCAGGGATGATACTGTGAAAATATTGAAAGATCGCAAAATGTCTAGTTCGTCTCTCTTGAAATATTTCCTTATTGTAGTATGTAGAAACGATATTTCCCTAAGCCGGTTGGGTTGAACTGCTAAGCATGTCATTACCTACTTAACTAAATGTCGTTTCTACGTATTGTAAGGATCTTTTAAAAGTACCTTGCTAAGACTTCAGGGGACCTTTATCCTTTAATTAATTAATTATTACTGTTAAATGATCCTTACAGTACTTTAACCAAACTAAGCGAATCCTTATTATTCGAATATCTACATGTACCATATGATGAACAACAGAATTTGAGACCAAGAGAGCCACGACTTTTTAATGGCACGTCGAGACTTTTCTGATATTCTCATGTTCACATATTAAGTTTAAAGTTGCTCTTTTAAAACGTTTCCTTCGAAATTGATTAATGGTTTATTAAGGTTCCTCGGACGAGGAAGACGAAGACGAGGAAGAAGCATCGACCTCGTCGCAAAACGCTCAGAACGAAGCTGCTGTGCAGCAGGAGAACAGCGAGAGAACCCCGATAGCATTAATCGACTACATATTGAACACGATGAAATTCATCGACGCAATTCTGAGTAACAATTCGACCGACGATCATTGTCGAGAGTTCGTTCAGCAAGGTGGCTTGAGCCCTCTCTTAAAAATTCTCGGTTTACCTAATTTACCGGTGAACTGTCCCGTAACGAACCCCGCTCAAGCTGTTGCGACTGTTTGTAAAAGTATCCTGAACTTGGCTCACGAAACGAATTTGTTCAAGGAGGGATTGACGCAGCTTAGCCAAGTTTTGGATGTTTTAAAACCGATGTGCAGCAAACTGGATGTCCCTAGCGGGCCAAAACTTTTACTAGAACTGGCTGGAGCTTCGAATGTTGAAAATGCGTTTAACAATGCCAGTGCAACGCCTTTATTGCACGCGATGGGAGCTGCGCACGGTTATATAATAATGCTCGTACATGTTTGCCGTACTGGTCAGAGTGAAATTAGAAACTTATCGCTGCAAAACTGGGGATCTGAACAAGGTTTAAGAGTTATTAAAGGTTTAGCTGATTTATACACTTCGTTAGTTTGGGAGAGCACACTTTTATTAGCCTACTGTAGCGAGGAGTATATTCCATCTGACTTTGCTAGGGAAGATATTGAAAAACTTAACGCGTTTTTCGATAAGGTTTGTCGGAAGATTTACTTCTGGTTTTTAACGATCTGTGTTTTAGTGTGAAAGTAATACAGGAAATGATAGTGCAGTAAATGTAGCCTCGGCAATGGAAGCTCTTACCACGAATCCTCAAAACATGTCGATGGATTTCGACCAAGAAGCAGTGACGCTCAACCTAAGCAACTGTTTGAAATACATTAAGCCCTTGTTGGGAGCATCGTCTCGCCTGGGACGTGCTTTGGCCGAACTTTTCGGCCTTTTGGTGAAACTTTGTGTCGGCTCACCGATTCGTCAGAGACGGGGTCAAAATATTATAGCGGCACCGCCGTTGCCCACGCCGTACGCTCAAAGTGTGGCAACTGCTCTAAATGTTTTATTGGCCGATGGGTTGGATTTTGGAAGACTGCCGGCATGTCCACTGCTAAAATCCAGGATTACGTTTTTGATTTGCAGTTTGGGTTTCACTAGTCCCATGCTTTTCGATGAGAAAAGGTACCCCTATCATCTTATGTTGAAGAAGTTTGTCGCTTTGGGAGGGCAGGCTACTTTTTTCAGTACTTTCCGCTGGGCTCTTACTTCTGGAGGGACTGTGCCCATTGATAAAGTTTTCGACGATGGAACACTACCCGAGGGTAAGTACGAGACAAAATACATTTTTCTGTTATACCGGGTGGTCGTTTTATCTTGAGACTGGCAAATGTCTCGGAAAGGAAGCATTTTAGAAAAATATGTTTAGTATAAAAGTTTTATGGCTTCGAGAGGGAAAATACATGGCATCATCGCCATTTTGACTCATCTATTTTCCCGCTCGAAGTCATAAACCTCTATTCCGGATAGCTTCTTGAATTCGTCGAACTAAATGCTTTAAGCGTCACTTTGATGTTTTGCACCCCCAGGGTGTCGTTCCAAGTGGATTTATGTCAAGTAACACTGATTGGATACAAAAATCGTAAGATGGCGCTAGCAGTAAATTTTACAAGTTGTCAAATAGTCGGGTACTTAGTTGTTAAAATTTCTCTTAGCAGCTTAAATTAGATGTCAACTCGTATTATTTTTGAGGGATACCACAAATAACTGGGAACCACTAAACTTAACCGGCGGAATTTTCGTTATTTCCAGGAACGGCTGGTTTTCTAGACGCGTGGTTGATGCTCCTCGAAAAGATGGTGAATCCCAAAGCCATCCTCGAATCTCCCCACATAATTTCAAATCGCTCCTCGCAAAGCTCAACGTACCGCGGATACAGCTTTGATCCTTTAAAATACCTGATCCAGATTCATAAACTAGCCTTCGAATCCGTAATGCTGTTGTGGGATAAGGCTCCAGTCGCCACTTACGGCACACGTTTGTCCGAAAATATATTAACGATATTGAGACATATACTGCGAGGTGAAAAAATAATCAAAGAAAAACTGAAAGCCGAAGAAAACATGACGACAGACTTGAGCCGCCCGAAAGGTTCCACCAGCTTCAGTCGTGTCCCCGACATCGATTTCGAAAGTGTTACTCAGCTAATGGACATGGGATTTTCACGCGAACACGTTACTTACGCGTTACACAACACGGATACAGTTGAAGAAGCTACTGATTATTTATTAACTAATCCTCCCTCGCTGTATAGAATTTCACAGTCGTTAATGAATACTGATTCCTTCGAGGACGATCAGGTGATGCAAGCAATTGCGAATTCTCTAGGAACTTCTTCTGCTCCCAGTAGTTCCAAAAAACCGCAAATTCAAGACGACGGTAAACCACTGGACGATAAATTAATCGCAGATTTCACTGACACCGCATTGGATGCGTGTTTGAAACTTCTAGATGCCAATCCTGACTCTGTTCACAAAATCTGCGAGTTGTTGGTCACGATTATGAAACGCAACGGTCGTAGCTTCAGAGACAACTTACTAGATACGCTTGTTAAAGAAATCTACGATAATGCAGACGCTGTTTGGTCGTATTACCAGGAAGTTGAAGATCGAACCCTCGACCTACCTTGCCTGCCACGTTTGTCGAATTACCTCCATTTGTACATCCTCTTCTTCGAGGTATCTTCATATTTTGAAATGAAGATTCCCTGTGCTTTGGCTGTTCACAGAACCGAGCTTGTAAACGTACTCACGAAACTTATAACACTCGCCGAGCAATTAATGAGTACTGAACCTTTTCCTGAACCTAAATGGTTGGCACCTTCGTTTTTGTTAATAGACGCCGTGGCTAAAGTCACAACTTGCACACAACGCAAACGCAACATGCATCTAAGTACAACCCGTATATGGCGGTGGTTTCACTTAGAAACAGGAAAATGGACTCCGTACTCTAACAGTAATAACAAATTAATCAACGACGCTTATTGGAATGGAGAGCAGAGCGTTAGGGTGACGTGCGGTCGAAGAAGATATACGGTCACTTTTGCTAACATGCTCCAATTGAACGATGAAAGTGGAAATAATAGACCAATCTGTATGACTTTAATCAACTCGGGATTACCGAGTTGTTCGGATCAGAAAATCATCGATGAGGAAGAAAACATGGTTGCTGAATTAACAGAGAAGGAAGAAAAGCGATGTAGCTTAGTACCTAGCCTAACTAAATTGCAAGAAACTCAGATCATTCGTGTTTGTGTCAAGTTTTTACACATGCAAATCGATAAAGATCTACTTCACGCTATTATGCAAACTTCAATTAGATTGACGCGAGATTATGAATTAGCCAAGCAATTTGTGCAGCAGGGAGGTGTCAAGTGTTTGTTAAAAATGAAGCAAGTCAAGGAATTCGCCGGTTTTGGTATTCTAGCTACTATATTAATCAGGCATTCTCTTGAAGAACCAAACACTTTATCTTACGCGATTGAGAAGATAATTAGGGCTAGAACTCTATCAACCATACCACCGTACTATAAAGAACTGTTGTATTTGACTCGTCAAATCGGGGGGGCTGTTACACGTTCTCCGGAAACCTTCCTAGAAGTCGCAAGGAATATCCTAAGAGTTGATACTGAAGTAAATCGCGAGGATGTAGAGTCAGGAATCCCAGTGAAAACAGAACAGCCTACTAGACAGAGGGCGCCACCGTTGGAAGAAATGGTTTCAAACGAAGTTATTTGCGATTTATTGAATTCCTTATTAAAGCCTCTTGAATATCCTGAAGATGCCCAATCTCAGACAGATTCACAAGCGAGTAGTTCGAAATCCAGTGAAATTTTAGTTGTCGATGATGATTCTGGGCCTGGTTCTCCAACAAGGACACAAGCTGAAGAAATGCAAGAACAAAAAAAGAGGAAAATGATGCTACCAAAATCGATAATTTTGAAGATTTTGGGGGATGCTGTCGTGTCTTATGGCCCCGTTGCTAGAATTATCACGGAGTATACGTATAAAGCAGGCTCGGCGACTTGTCTTAAAGAGGATTGTACCGCGTTGGCTTTTATTCTCGACAAAATTTTACCAGAAACGGAGAACGTATCAGACGGAGATTGCTCGACCATGTGTCGTTTACTAATAGCAGCAATTGCTAGCTCTAATCATTCGCCTGAAGCTCAATTTACTCTGGTTAGTGAAGTTAGATCAGCCCTTCTCCGAGCCTTGACGATGCCAGAATCGACGGAAAAACACAGCCAGGTGCAGTTAATCGCAGGAGTTATATCTATAATGATCGAGAATTGTCCTTCGAATCAGAACAAAGTCAAATCTCAACCACCAGCTCCCCAAATGAACAACATAGTAAGGTTGATGATTAGAAAATCTTTGTTTAATGACTTGGCCAGAGTTCCCCATTACCTCGACTTATCTTCGCCGAACACGCCGTTTACTGTCAACGCTTGCCTTAAATCCCTCGAGGCACTTTCTAGAATCGTCAATCAACCAGTACCAACCAATGTTCAGAAAACTAAGAAAAACCAACAGGCCAATGATGAAAGTACAACTCAAGGCGGTACTTCAACTGAAACCACAAACGCGCAAAGATCATTAGATGATACTGTCGTTATTGAAGATTCTGAAAACACCGAACACGATATAGCCGTAGTGACTTCAACAACAATCGAAGTAGAGGCAAACGAAAACGAAAATGTGCTGGTTCATATGATAGACCAATTACTGGAGCAGGGCAACGATGACGTTGCATCTAGAAATCATCCCATGGATATAGACGAAGATGGCAATCTCACTTTCGAGCATGAACGAGAAGCCACAGAGGAACTGATGAGCACCGATTCAGGAGAGTCCGATTCGAATCCCTCCGATCAAGTTGAAGACGAAGAAAACGATGATAATGACGGGGAGGATGACAATATGGATGACGGTGATGACACTAACTTCGATGACGACGATGCAGGTGACAGGAGAAGAGGTGAGTGTTTATTTTGGGAATTCTTCTCATTTAGAGTTTTAGCTTCGTACGTTGATAGAAACGACGATGTCTTGATGATTCAGTATACGAACCCTGGGACAGAGAATGAAGTTGTCACTCGAATGGTTGCTTATCCTATGGGAGTGAGTGATCATAATTCCTTCCCAATGCCGCTGTTTGATGAGATCAATAACACTAATGATCATACAGGTACTGTATAAGATAGCTCAACGTCATCTAGTGGTCTTTGCCAACACTGGAGGATTTCCTGTCAACAAGGTTAACATCGAAATCCAAAGTGTGGCCGACCACTGTGCACGAGCAACTCAAAGACGGAATCAATGGTTGGTGATCGAGTTGTCCTGCCCGACAGGGTCTTTTTTTTCCCGCCGGAAGGGAAAATGCTGTTGCGCACAGTTCGGCTCTGGGCGGTAGTATGGAACCCCGTTCCTCCAGTGTTCGAGGCGGCCTGCCTACTACAAACCCTTCCTTTCTTTACCCCCCTCTGAGACCGCTTTCGCATTAGTTTTTACCAACATTTGTAAAGGATCACATCGAAACCCAAAGCGTGGTCATGCTGTGATGATCGGCAGAAACCGGTCTGCAGCTGTCACCAATCATTGTTTTCGTCTTTGAGGTATTATATAATTAACTGTCTCTGATTTTTTAGGTCCCATAGTACATCCCTTGTTGATGTCTCGCACCAGCTCAGAAAATAGCTCCAACACTGTCACTCGCACCCAACGAGTGACCAGGGCTAGACGCTACCAATACTTGTTCAATCCGAGAAACTCCAATCCGCCGGTGATTCTCCAAAGGTTGCTGGGCCCTCACGATCCCCAACTGACATTCACCCCTGCTAGTAGCCTCTTGACGGGCACGCAAGACGCTCGCGAATCCGCCAGACTAGTAGTGATGGACGGTTTTGGTTTGTTGCCTTCACACGAGGAACAGATAGATTTCGTCGACCAATCGGGTTACTTGTTCGGTCCCAGCTTAGCAGCGACTTTAAACCACATTTCACCCGTCTTGCATTGGTGGAATATCGAATCAAAATGCCTGGATTACGAGTCGGTTTATGATTGCACGTCAGAAGTTTGCAACGCTCTTATCCCACTCCTGATCAAATATAGAAACATCGAATTGAGCGAGAAGAAAAAAGGTGATGGATCTTTCAAAAGCCGACTAGAATCTAAGAAAACTAAACCTGTCGATGATTCAGCTGAGCCGAGTGCTACCGATGGAACTGACGAAGATATTGATGGAGTTCCAATAGAAATCTCTGATGCGTCGAATGACGATCGAGGTGCGAGTGATAGAGTTGGATTGACTTACTCGATGTTTGATAGTGGGGCAGAAGCTGTACGCCAAAACCGAGTTTCCTTAGGTGAAAGTGCTAGACCAAACACTGAGGATAGTACGGAAAGTAGCATCACGGATAGGAATAGTGCTTGTTCGAACCCGTTTGACTTGATGGCGTCATCCCCGCTTCTGCCGCAGTCCCATCCCGCTGCCATTTTCTCAGCCACGTCATCAGTATCCGACGTTGCAGAAACAATTGACGAGGAAAATAACGAAGATGCGTCCAATCAAAGTCAACTGTCGTCGGTTGGTGCAGTGTTTAACGATAGCGTGAATCCGCAGTTGGAACCTGCCTCGCAGGATAACTTTGATGTCGCTATGGCCGATCAGTCACCTACTAACAACGCTACTCTGGTTTCGGAGCCTGGACCAAGTGAACCCAATGAAGAAATTCCGGATGGTGTTGATCCCTCGTTCTTGGAAGCCCTGCCACCTGACATGAGGCAAGAAGTTTTGGAGCAACATCGCATTTTGAGGCTTCAACAAAGGATCGCGTCTCGCACTGAAACTTCAGACACTGCTCCTGGAACTTCAGCTGAAGTTAGTCCTGAATTTTTGGCAGCTTTGCCTCCAGCTCTTCAAGAGGAAGTTTTGTCACAACAGAGGTTGGAACAGCAAAGGCAGGCTGCAGCTCAAGCTAACCCCAACGAGCCTGTAGATGCTGGAGCCTTTTTCGAAACGTTACAGCCTTCACTGAGGACAATGATCTTGTCAGACATGGAAGATTCACAGATGTCTGCATTACCTCCAGATTTAGCACTCGAAGCTCAAACTTTACGAAGAGACTGGGAGGCTAGAAACAGACAAATGGTTCAAGAGAGAATACTGCAAAGCAATCTAACGAGCATTATAAGGCATTCGACTAGGTCTCGTCAACCCCTTCACCATTCATCAGGACATTTCCACAGAGCTCAGTGGGCACACTGGAATAGAGATTTCATGAATAATCCCGTCGGAACATCACCAAATTTGAAGATAAAAGGACGTCAACTCTTGGATCACGAAGGTCTTTCTTGCCTTCTGATACTTCTGTTCACCGACGATCCTCATTTGGGTAAACTGAGGTTACATAGAGTCATCCGGAATTTATGCTACCATGCACCAACACGAGAATGGATTGTTAACGCATTACTATCAATCATTGACAAAAGCGTGAACGCGAAACCAGATGAAAACTTGAATAAGCCATCTAGGAAATTGCCAAAACCAGGACCATTGTCTAGCAAATTAATGACCGATGCGAAATTACTCCAAAACAACGCGAATTGGTTAAATATTAGAATGGAAGCTGCCTTGGGATGTTCTGCTAATGTTTTCATGATCAACAGAACTACTACTGGGAAAAGAAGTGACAGAACGTCGTCTTCAAATATTTCAATTCACCCCCAAGCAGCTCCGATAGTGTGTAGAAACGCTTTAGATCTATTCACTTCTTTAGCTAAAGCCTTCCCTTCATGTCTCCTACCGATTAAATGCATCCGAGACGATAAAGAAGATAAAAACAACTTGTCACCAGTGAGAGTTAAAACAGACGGTTGTTCTGATTTCTGGGAGATTCTTTTGAAATTGGATTCAGTTAGCACCAAGAAAGGAAAGAGCATACCGAAGAGTACCGGTAATAATTCTTCTTCTGAATCTGATAGTAAAGTAGTGAGTTTCGAACAGTCTGTGTTTGGGCAGCTTCTAAACATGTTATCCTCACCAGTAGTTAATAAGAATACGCAACTTACCGATAACTTATTGAGGTTACTATCTGTGATAACTTCAGGAATGCCAGAATTAGCTAAATCTCCCGTTCCTGCAAAGGCGGTAAAGAACAAGAAAATCGATAACCTCACCCCTACTAACGCTCTTCATTTGGCTGTAAACGTGATCACGTACAAGAATTGCTCCGAGGAAGGTTTAGAGTTTATTACTAACCTCCTGTTGAATTTAGCTAGCTCAACCTTAGAGATGAGCTACATGATATTGAATTTATTACTAACCGGAGCAGTGAGAATAGGTGAAATAGTTAGGGAGCAAATTCAGGATATGCTCAAAGAACTAGTGGACTACAACACGGAAAAAAAGAGAATACCAAGTGAGGATGTAACTCCGTCGACATCGAAAGGTACAATAGCCAATCGCTTCACCAACGAAACCGTGATCATAACGGCATCAAGCAAAGCCAAGGCTTCGTGCGAGCTGCAGCTACCTTCAATGGTGCCTTTAACCTCGAAAAATTCAAGCCAACTGTTCTTCTTGAGGGTGTTGCGTGTCATCGTTCAAATCAGAAACTCCTTTAAACAGAACGTTAAGAAGAGCGAGAGCCCTTGGAGTGATATACCTGCCTTAAGTGATCAGCTAAGCAGTCTCGGCAGTCTTTGGGAGACTTTAAGCGAGTGCCTTTCTGAATTGGAGCATACTCCAGATCACCATGCCGTCCTCGTCCTTCAGGTAGTGAAGTCATTTCAATAATCAAATTTTCTTAACAGGCTGATTAACTTTAGGTGACCCTTAAAATAATTTAAGAAATCACCAACCATTGTTTTCGTCTTTGACAAAAATGATGTTTACATAATAAGAAAAATGTTCGTCATTTTAAGGGTCGCTGAAAGTTAATCAACGGCCTTAAGAGGGTTTAGGATTTTTGGTTAAGCCGACCGTAATTAGATTGTAGTGATTCCATTTTTTTTGCAGCCTGCAGTTGAAGCGTTCTTCCTGGTTCATTCTCCCCAGCAAGGCCCCGCCAAAAAGGAGCCAGAAGCTGAACAGGCTTCCGCAGAACCTCAATCATCAGAAAGGACAACAGAAAGCAAAAGTGCTTCAGAAAAGAACTTCGTCGCTAGTGATGTGGAATTAGCTGCAACTGAAACCAACACCAAGGCAATCGTTCCCCCAGAACAGCAGAAATTTTTGAGTTTTGCCGAAAAACATAGAACGGTTCTGAATCAAATCCTTAGGCAAAGCACCTCACATTTGGCAGACGGACCATTTGCAGTCCTAGTGGATCATGCGAGAATACTAGATTTCGATATCAAGAGGCGATATTTTAGGTCCGAGCTCGAAAGGATGGATCAGGGAATCAGAAGAGAAGAAACGGCCGTCCATGTTCGTAGAAGTCATATTTTTGAAGATTCGTTTAGGGAGTTGTACAGACGATCACCCGAGGAGTGGAAGAATCGATTCTATATCGTTTTTGAAGGTTTTGGAATGTTCTGCGAATGTTTATTAATTTCGTATATTTTAGACGAGGAAGGTCAAGATGCTGGTGGTCTGTTAAGGGAGTGGTACGTGATAATCTCCAGGGACATCTTCAATCCCATGTATGCCTTGTTTACGGTATCGCCAGGTGATAGAGTGACTTACATGATAAATTCAGCTAGTCACTATAATCCAAATCATTTATGTTACTATAAATTTGTCGGGAGGGTCATTGGTAAGTTTATAGATTAAGCAGCTGATTTTAAGTACTTAGGTATGCAAATCATAAGATGCTGCCAAGGACACTGCTGCTCATGATTTGTGCACCTAAGTAGACTTTCAGCCTCTTAGAAGATTGATCATCACGGTTTTTTCAGCAAAAGCCATATATGACAATAAACTTCTCGAGTGTTACTTCACTCGATCGTTCTACAAGCACATTCTGGGTATATCAGTGAAGTACACCGATATGGAAAGTGAAGACTACAGTTTTTACAGAGGCTTAGTTTATTTAATGGAAAACAATATAAACAATTTAGGACTTGATCTAACATTTAGCACTGAAATCAACGAATTCGGAGTGACGGAAACTAGAGACTTGATAGCTAACGGAAGGCACGTCCCTGTCACTGAAGACTCAAAAATGGAATACATCCGACTTTCTTGTCAAATGAAAATGACTGGAGCCATCAAACAACAGTAATTTTTTCCCTTGAATTATTTTTACTAATCTTTGGTTTTAGACTAAACGCGTTTCTGGAAGGATTTTACGATATTATTCCCATGCGCCTAATCTCCATCTTTAACGAGCAAGAACTTGAGCTGCTTATTTCAGGATTGCCAAATATAGATATAGACGATCTTAAATCCAACACTGAGTATCACAAGTATCAAGCAAACTCCTTACAAGTGAGTTGTTCAATTCTCGATTTGTTTTGAAAATCTTCTTTCAGATCCAGTGGTTTTGGCGTGCTCTACGTTCATTCGATCAAGCAGACAGGGCAAAGTTCCTTCAATTCGTAACTGGAACTTCCAAAGTTCCGTTGCAAGGATTTGCAGCTTTAGAAGGCATGAACGGTGTTCAGAAGTTTCAAATTCACAGGGATGATCGCTCCACTGATCGATTGCCGTCAGCACACACTTGGTAAACATTGTTCACTGACTTGGTCCCTGATCTTCACACGTTCTTATGTAGTTCAGGGATCAAGCTATGTTTTTTTTTTGGTTTTTTATTTAAAATTTCCAGCTTCAATCAACTAGATCTTCCCGTGTATGAAACCTACGATAAGTTACGCTCGTACCTGTTGAAGGCTATTCATGAGTGTTCTGAAGGCTTCGGCTTCGCTTAAATATGCATTAAGACTGATACGGTGTTAAATTTTGTTAATATCAAACTAGGATAGTCCAATATGTAAATAAGATATATTGTACTGTACAGAACTCACTGTAATATAAGGAAATTGTTTTCATTTTATATGGACAATTTAGTTACATGTGGATTGCATTAGCCAAGTGTATTTTTGTAAAGGGCCATCTGGCAATTTGAGCGTGATAGATTGAATTTGATTCTCAGATTCACTCCCTTATTAATGGTCGTTTAGTATTGTTATTTCTTAGTTTTTGAAAATTTGTCTATTTTCTATCATTTCACTTCTCTTGGTTTCATTTTTTTACAGTTTGAATGTTCTAATGGTCGATTTCATATTTAATAAAACTTTTTCTTAACAGCAAATTTTCAATAATTTATTTACATACTCTAAATCTACAAGGCACAACATCTTCAGCTCATTGCAACAAAATGATCTACAAATAAAGCTATTTGTACATGTTAGTAACGCACCTAAAAATAAATTGGAAGTTAATAAAGATAAGTTTTAAATGATATGATTAATTCTTGTTGACCGTCGTAAAACGGTTTGGTACTTAGCCTAAAATTAAAAAAGATCCTGTAAACAAACCTAAATTAAACTATACAGAAGTCATAACTTGTTGAGTGCAATTTGTTGCAAATTTATCTCTAATGGACCATTCTAACTTGGAAAGTGCATCGTCGGAGAATTTGTGGCCAATTAAACCGCTGATGACGTTCATATTTCCAGAAAAACCCTCTGCGGATAGACTTATTTCTGTTATTTTCCCATTTTCCACAGTTATTTTTGCTTGTAGATACTCGGAAACGTCCGATAGATGTTCGGGAATTGCAATAGAGCGGGATACTTGGAATTTTGGTGTCCTCCCATAGCACCATTCCCAACTTGCCAAATCGTTCCTAATGTGCGAAATACCTGCGAAAAAAAAATTAAACTCGTCCGGCCTGGTTACCGGCGTGAAATTTCCTTACCTGGAAACCAGTGTTCAGTAGGATTAATCATTTGAAAACCTTTCTGTTGATTCGCTAGCTCCATTCCCCCATCCTTCACCGTAAGCGCATGTGTCCTAAGGTACTCCCATCCAATAACCTTGTACAAGTCCGGAACTTTAATCTTTGGATACTGTTCACATAAGTTAATTATTTTTGATTTAGTCGACTTTGTCGCATTAGTATCAATGTTTAGGTTTAAGTTTTGAAGAGCTTGATTTAGGTTCACTTTATTGGAGTTGACTAGAAGGGTGCAGTGATGGTAAGCGCTGGGTCTACCCAACTTTGCAGCTGTCCCTGACACCGAATGCTCATAGTTAAGAAAATTATATCTCCACCTAGTAGGGGTCACAAAGACAATGATAAGATATTCGTCACAAGTTCAAAGATCAAACCTTGAGCGAATATTTTTAAACAGCGGACTTTTAAAGGATACTTTATCACGTAGAATGAGATCTTCTCTGGGTGAAATTTCCAGCTTGGCTCCATATTCTCTAAATAAAGCTCTGGTGACAACTTCAAGATTATACTTTCTGCTATAGTTTTCTCTGGAGGTGAAGAAAGTTAAGTTTAGGTTTCCATGATCATGGTATACAGATCCGCCCCCGCTGTTTCTTCTAGCCAATTGAACACCATCTTTAGTGATAGTCCCAAGCTCAGTTATATTAGCTTCCAGCCAGGGATTTTGGTATCTACCAATAACTACGCAAGGATCACTTTGCCATAGCATTAAAACGTGATGATTGGTAAAATCGAAATTGCGATAGAGCCAATCTTCTAACGCTAAATTGGTGAATATATCCTTTGATTGAGAGATGAATACTGATTTTTTAATGTCTCTCTCAGTTGAGTGGGAACGAAAATTGTAACGGGAAAGGAGCGCACTCACTTTATGGAAATTGCGTTGCACTAGTGCCATTTTGAGTCTTTGACGCTCAGGTGTTGTGCCTATAAATGGTTTTAACAGGTTGGTCTCATAGAGGCGTTTTTATGAGACGAGGTCAAAGCAATGAGATATTCGTGAACGGTGATGGTCTGGTGCAACCACTTCCAGGTTTGATGCAAGGAGTTTATACGTAGTCGAAGACCAAGGCAATCAGTAGTACTCAGCATTCCTCCCTTGGCTGCCAGAATGAAAATAAAAACAAAAAGTTAAAAAATTAACACTGAAACTCTGGAACACAAGCGATGTTAATCAAGAGCGCGTTGAACTGCAAATAACAAATGAATGTCGACGTTACCGTTCTATATAAGTATGTGGGGTCAGTTATCTTCACAGGGGTCATAGCTTATCAGCAGACAAAAGAAAAACAAGGCTCCTTTCTACTCTTATCATAGGCAACTGTGATTTAATAATTACGTAAATTTGCTCAAATCTACTCAAAATTGATTTAAAAGCGGATTCAAGATTTTCACTTACCAGATTTGCAAAAATCACGTTAAAACCAAACCGATTGTCATGGTGATGCGGCTTAATTAATTCGAGGCGATTTATAAAACAATTGAATTGTTTACACCGGATTTTGGCAAATTTTCAGAGCCACCATTGTTTTTGTTTGTTTACCAAATTCACGCGGAGGGCGTAACGTGAGATGAGTGTCCTTGAATATGGCGGGAATTTAAACTGCTGAATAATGAAACAATGGAAGTTTCCAAGATTAAGATGCGTTTATTAAAAAGATTGGAAAAAGTCAGAAAGGTTTTGCCTTAAATTTCACTTAACCTAGAGTGGCAGCTAAATTACTGGTTGACTACCCACAAGCTTCTTAATCTCTTAAAAGTTACAAAATAATAAAAATATTATTATTATTATCTTATTTTTACTTAACAGTAATACAGAGAGATAAGATAATAAAGGTGCTCACTGGTCGTCATCGTGGCTAGACGACCGGTAACGGTTGGTGCTATCCAGCCAGTAAATTCCATCGCGTGGACCCGAGTCCAAACTTCAACTGTCAATCTGTTATTCAGGTCTATGTCAGGTAAGGTCTGTTTTTGATTTAAACTATAATTTTTGGGCTTTGTAAGGCGGAGAAACTCGTCATATGTAATTTATCAGCTGGTTATAACCAGCCGTTACCGGTCGGCTAGCCACGGCATTAAACTTTTCAATGGATATAACGGGTGTCCGAAAAAAAACGAACGATTTATTTTTATATGGTGTTAAAATACAATATTGCGGCCATAAGAAAAAGAAAAGTTGACTTTCGTTACTGATAATCTAGAAAACCTAGAAAATTTTTGTCAATGCCATCGAACTGGCAGATGTCAAAAATATAAAAGTTCCAAGTTTGCCATAAATTTTTAACTTCTACGCTCGCGAAGCAGTTACTGGAATCGATCGGAAAATTCAAAAAAATCGAATCGCCAAAAACATGAAATCTTTACGTTTCAGGGTCCTGGGAACCCAATAACGTGTTTTTGAAAAAATGTCTGTCTGTGTCTGTCTGTGATCACGCTGCAGCTCAAACTACTGAACGTATCGAGATGAAATTTGGCACACATATTCATTGGGGGATTTGTAGGTGCTGATTATAGAATCTGGGTCACATCGGTTCACGAAAAGTGCCTTTTAGGCACATCAACTTTAAAAATTTAAATGCAAACCACCATTTTTCGCGTTCACATATGAATGCTCTTCGAATTCTGCTTCTAAAAATGTGTTCACACTTGTGCCCTTTTGGCCAAAACATGGTGCCGTGAAAAAAAAACCAATGCATAACTGTATATTTTTATTACCGGATATGATAGCTGATTTTTTTTCAAGCCGAAAACCTTAGTGCCATTTTTTCGAAAAAGGTCATTTTAGTGGCAAAAAGGCCCTTGTTTCAATTTATTTTACTACCTATTATTATTTATCTTACTATCGGATTCGACAACTGCTGTTATATTGCCGGATCAAAAACCTTAGTGCAATTTTTTCGAAAATTTCCATTTTAGGGACAAAAAGGCCCCTTTTTGAGTTTTTCTTAGCAAAAGGGCATATTATCATTATCGAATTCGATAGCTGTTGCATTGCCGAACCGAAAACTTTGTGCCATTTTTTCGAAAAATGTCCATTTTAGAAGTGAAAAACATTTGTATTTTAGATTTTAGTAAATGAGCCCCGGGTGCATCAGCCATCCAAACGCTCCGCACGCCCGACCTTGGCTAAATAAAGTTAAATGCTACATTTACAAATTCTGTGAAAAAGTAGAAGTTTCTACCGTCTCCGAGACTGCCAATTTTTTTTTAGAATGTCAATTTTCAGTTTTTTCGGAATAACTCAGGAATGAATCAAGATATCGAAGAATTCTTTACAGATTCTTAATCACCTTAAAAAAGAGCAACTTTTGTCTAATTTAACCGATCTTCTAACTCTTTCCCAGATCGCAATAGTGGGCAATGAAATTGGCAACACCTGTATGCATTACATTCCTTTTACAGCGAGGTAATCTGTAAACTGTAATAGAGGTAGTCAGCTATTAAAGAACAACAAAAGAAACTTTTCAACTTTGCCGATAAAATAAAAATATGGAATTGACAGTTAATATTTTGAAATTTCCCGCCTCCGTGACGCAATCCATGTGTGTGTTGATTAATTTGACGTTTCGATTTTCCTTGTAACTGTCCCTAATAACATTTCTCCCAGCCTCTGTAAAATGATTTTAATTGTATTTTATTGAAATATCGCGATTTTAGTTGACAACAACAGTCCAATGCAGGAAACAATGTACAAAGATGAAGACATTTATTGGTACCATGGAAAATTGTCCCGGGAAGCTGCAGAGCAGATCTTGAAAGAAGGTAAAGTATGTTTAAACCTTCAATTTTTCATTATAAACCTTCAGATGAACGACCAAACGGCAGTTTTCTTGTTCGAGAGAGCAATTCCTCCACTGGAGATTTTGTGTTGTCCGTTCTCCACAACGATGATGTCAGTCATTTTCAGATTCGGAGGCACCAGGAAGATGCATTTTTCTCAATTGGTAAGTCTAATTATCCAAATTAATTGATTTTGTAACATTTAGTATAATTTTATTCTAAATCCTTTGTCTGAGTTTGCTTTCAATTTTGACAGATCTTTGTTTACTTTTACGTTAATTAGTCTTTTTCCTAATTGTTTACGTCTCTAACGCTGATTTTTGTAATATAATCTTTCTATTAGGATTCAAAAATGATTAATTTCTATTTTTGAGAGGTTAGAAATCACCTGACAAAGGTGACAAAAAAACGTGTGTCTAAACTTAGTTCAATGGTATGTTTTGTTTCATAGCTATCTTGGAAGGATTAATTTTAAAGATGATGTGAGTATGAAAGTTGTTATGAAATTTGAAAATAACCAAGGAACCCACTTATTCTTTTAACGTTCGGTAGTTAATTTTTATTTATTTGAAATATTTAAGAAGAATCAATGTTGAAATGTCTACCATATTGGAGCCCACCAAGCACCAAATAAGCCACGCCATTTTGACATACGGAATTTGTAAAAACGATAATTAAATCTCAATTTTGGAGTCTATATTATTTGTATTCAAAATGTCCTGCTGAAAAAGTTGCAGTTTTATCCCAATCGGTGAACAATTTATACAACCCATAATACACCCGTTGACTATTAAAAGTTGCAATCAAAACATTTTTATAAGGCTACCAATAATTTTTTAATTTCAAATTGTCGATTCATTTTTTCATTAATTTTATGTTTATAATAAAAGTTTTAGTGGATATAAAATACCTCGTAAAATACTCAAATGTTGAGTCATTTTTCATGAACAAAGCCAATAAAGGCTGATTGTTAAAGCTTTTAATCCTGAATTATATATGGATGCATAATAAAATGCTGCAGTGCTATTCAGACAATATGTACTAACGGGTGGCTATGGAAACAAATGAATCACAACCTGTCGAAAAGACGTTTGTCCATAGTTAGTTCGTATAGAATATTTCAACTGTCATTTTACCGGGGACTTGACATGTCATTTCGACAGATTCCGATTCATTTGTTTCCATAAAATGACACTTCGAAGAATTATAGCCGGTTGAACGGGTCGGAGAATTATAGAATTATGATATCACGTGCACTGTGCAGTGCGTAAACAGTCCCGAATGGCACTAAGGTTATCGATACCGCAATACAACAGTTATCGAATTCTATAATAATAATGTGGTCTTTTGCTAAGGTGCCTTTTTGCCCCTAAAATAGTAATTTTTGATAAAATGGCACTAAGGTTTTTGATCTACAATAGCTATCGAATCCGATAGTAAGAATATATTCTTTTGCTACAATTCATTCAAAAAAGGGCCACTAAAATAACATTTTTCAAAAAAATTGCACCAAAGTTTTCGATGGGGCAATACAATAGCTATCGAATTTTATAATAATAATATGCACTTTTACTAAGAAAAATGGCAATTTTAGAAAAAACTAATGGCACGAAGGTTTTTCATCCGCCAATGCAATAGCTATGGAATCCGATAGTAAGAATATGCTCTTTTGCTACAATAAATTCGAAAAAGGGCCTTTTTGCCACTAAATTGACATTTTTCAAAAAAATGGCACTAAGGTTTTCGATCCGGCAATACAACAGCTATCGAATTGTGTAATAATAATATGCTCTTTTACTAAGAAAAATTAAAAAAGGGGCCTTTTTGTCTCTAAAATGGCAATTTTCGAAAAAATGGCACGAAGGTTTTTGATCCGCCAATAACAATAATTTGTTCTTTTGCTACAATAAATTGAAAAAAGGGCCTTTGTCACTAAAATGACATTATTCGAAAAAATGGCATTAAGGTTTTCGATCCGGTTTTTAGAAGCAGAATTTGGAGAGCTTTCATATGGTGACGTGAAAAGTTTGCATTTCAATTTTTATAGCTGGATGTACGAAAATGGCACTTTCCGTGGGTCGATTTAGCCCAAAATTTTCCTTAAATCATACAATGTGTACATACCAAATTTCAGCCAGATCGGTCCAGTAGTTTGGACTGTAGCGTATTTACAGACACACAGACACTCTTCAAAAATCACTTTTTTGGGTTCGCAGAACCCTGAAATGTAAAGATTGCTTTTGGCGATTCGATTTTAGTAACTGTTCCTCGAAGCGTAGAACTTGAAAACCTAACTCACGCTAAAAAATTGGTGCTTAATTGTCACTTTGGGTCTGCCTCTTTTTCAATTGTTCCTCTCGACCTGCGGCCTCTTGTTGAAAATTTACTTTCGGCCTCCCATTTAATTTTTACACTCAGTCTGCGGCCTCCCCTTTAATATTTACTTTTTTTTTAATATCAGGCACATCAGGTTAGTATTTTGTTTTCAAAATTTTACATTAAAAGTAGGTGCAAAATTTTTTATTTTAATAAAGAGAGAAAAAAACAAATTTCCATTTAAAATTAACACAAGTTTTGCTTGGACAGTCGACTCTTTTACGTTATTTTTAAACGAAAAGGTACAGGGCTATTCAGAAAATATGTGACAGCGGGTGGCTGTGAAAACAAATGAATCGCAACCTGTCGAAATGACGTTTGTCCAAAATTAGTTCGTACAGGATATGTCGTCTGTCATTTTATCTGGGGTCTGGGCGAACTAATTTTAGACAAGCGTTCTTTCGACAGATTCACTTGTTTCCATAGCCTTCTGTTATCACGTGTTTTCTGATAGGTAGAAAGCTTTAAACAATCAACCCTAGTGTGTTATTCTTATAACGGGTTTTTATTAAAAAAATTATTTGGAATAGGCTGGTTTTTGACAGATGTAAAAAGACGTGCGTGTTTTCTGGCTATTGATCTCGCAAACTTGTTTTGATTTGTCAATTTGTGTGTAAAAATTGATTGTGTTGTGAAACTATCTGGCATATTTTGACTTTGTCTTCTTTTGTTTTCCAACTTCTGCTCCAAATAGACATTTATTTGAAAACTGTGTATTTGTCTTGTAAGGTTGCATTATACAGTGTGCTTTACGCTTGCAATAAATAGTACATTGTAGAGATATCTACTTCTTTACTGTAATTATTTAATTAATAAAAAACATTCGTTAATTGAATAACATTAAACCGGCGACGATAACGCATGTTGTTGTTATTCGATCCCCCATGAAGTTAGACATTCTCGTGCACATTTCAAAGTACAGGAATAAAATAAAACTTCATATTTATCACTTACACTAATGTTATCTATTGTACCCCCCCTTTTAGATGAAAGTACAAAGTTTCACGGCCTCGAGAGTCTGATTGAACACTACATGAACACCATTGGTGTTCTCTCCGAAGGATTATGCCTAACAGTTTCAGTAAAAGGTGAAGCCCCTCCACATAACTCACGTAGACATGGTCGAACAAATCTGTTGCATAGAGCAACCCTTCAGGGGAACTTCACGATCGTTTCAGAGCTTCTAAAAAGTGGATATCGACATGAAGCGAAAAATAAAGACGGACAAACGGCGGTGCATTTAGCTAGTATGAAAGGACACGATGACATTGTTAGGGAACTGCTGGAGTATGGTGCTAGCGTCAATTCTCGAGATACAGCAGGATATACTCCTTTGCATGTGAGATGTTCACTTTTTTAACTTCTCTATCGTCGGTTTTTGTAGTACGCTTGCCAATTTAATTTTCCATCGACTGTAAGGTTGCTGGTTCAAAGTGGGAAAGCAAATATTCAGGCAAGAAACACGGAGACGGGTGCAGTTCCTTTGCATGAAGCTGCTAGTCGGGGGTATAAAGAAGTTGTTAATGAACTTCTCAGCCTTAATGCCCCCGTCAATCCTAGAGACACCGAAAATCGCTTACCTTCACACCTATCTAGAATCAGTGGATTCACAGAATGTGCCTTAATTTTAGAGAACTACAAAAGTCCAATCCCAAAAACGCATAGAAGTCATTGGTACCACGGTACATTAGACCGAGCCGAAGCTGAAAAAATAATAAAACAGTATATTATGAAAGAAGGTACATTTCTAGTACGATGGAGTGATAGAAACAAAGGTTATGTTTTAACTCTCACCAACGAATCGTCTTTTTATCATTACATCATTAGTAAACAAGTACTATAATTTGATATGTGACAACTAATAACAATTAATTTTTAGGAAAATTATTTATTTATAGATAATGGTCCTTATTTATCTTCTTTAGAGCATATTGTAGATTACTATAGTTTTATTTCCGATGGTTTGCCAACCATGCTACAAATTCCAGTACCTCCAAAACCTAAACCACCCGTGCCTGAGGTAAGTCTTTCATTTTAACCTCACTTGAATTAATAATTTCAGTTTTCCACGATACCAAGACAGAAGAAGAAAAGTGTACCAACAGAATCTGAAGTTCTGCACGAATCTCAATCTGTCAAATCCTTTCCTAGTCAATTCCAAAACATAACATTCACAACGAATTTTTCGAATAACAATAATAACTATTTGACAATCGACAACGAAGAAGATTATATACCTTTAGAAAGGTTGAAATTGGGAATTGTGATAGGGGAGGGGGAGTTCGCCTCAGTTTATAAAGGTACTTACACGAAACGAAACGGCGAAATAATCGACGTCGCCATTAAAACTTTACGAAACGAACAAATCGAAACGAATACAGAAGCGTTTCACAGCGAAGCTCAAGTTATGATGAAGCTAAATCATCATTGCATTGTTAAGTTTATAGGGTTGTCATTAGGTCGTACTTTGCTCATGGTCCAGGAACTTGTCGCCCTTGGCTCAATGCTGCATTACCTTATTTCCCAGAAGGAAAGAATCAATCCAGATTATGAATTTAAGATTTGGGCCGCTCAAATAGCTTGCGGTAAGTTAATTATAACCTTATCTTAATCATAACATTTAAAAAAATATAAACATGAGTTCATGGTTTCGCTTGTTGCATCAGAAAGTACCGTGTTTTAGGAATGAACTATTTGGAAGAACAAAGATTTATTCACAGGGATCTAGCGGCAAGAAATATTCTCTTAGCTAGTCAAAATCAGGCTAAAATTAGCGATTTTGGTTTGTCTAGGGCTTTAGGTACCGACCATGAATACTACAGGTGAAATGAAGGAATGTAGTAAGTACGTAGAAACGATTTTTAGGGTCGTTTCTACGTACTTTATGACTTATTTTTAAAGAACGAACTTCTAGGGCAATGCAAGGAGGAAAATGGCCGTTAAAATGGTACGCCCCAGAATCATACAATTACGGTACCTTTTCGCACAAAGGTGACGTTTGGAGTTTTGGGGTGACCATATGGGAGATGTATACTTTTGGAGCTGTGCCATACGGGGAACTGAAAGGGGCGGAAGTGAGTCGAGTTAATTAAATAAATCTGTTTTTATAAAATTTTTCTAGGCTATAAACCTAATTGATAACGGAGAGAGGCTGAGCCAACCGGATCTTTGCCCTGAACATATTTATGATATGATGCGACGTTGCTGGGAGTACGAAGCTGAAAACAGACCGACTTTTAAAGAACTTTTAGATTTTTTCTCTTCCGACTCGGATTATATGAACATTAGGGAACTTTTACCGGAAGCCAATTTGGCGTAATTTTGTCTGTGCCAAATAGATTTTTATACTAAGTGCAATAAATTATATTGTTTATCCATTCCTCCTTCAGTGATAAATAAAAGTATTTTAAGAACACAATTTTTCCTACCCTCCATGCAAGTTTACACTTCAACATAAGTCTCGGAGCCGGTAGAAACTTCTACTGTTTCGCAGTATTTCTAAATTGTTGTTGAACATGAAGAATTATCGTGTGAATTATGATAAACACGTGGACTGCGTAAAACATTCAGTCGGAGAGAGATGGCATCGATGTCCGAACAAGGCGGGCGAGGATGGAATGCGGCAAATACAAGATACGGCACTTATAAATTGAAATAAAAATGTTTTGCACCCCTAAAATAAATTCGATTGTAATAATATACCCTTTTGTTAAGAAAAGTTCAAAAATGGACCTTTTAGCCCCTAAAATGGAAATTTTCGAAAATATTGCACTAAGGGTTTCAAGTTGAAAAAAATCGGCTATCAAGGTAATAAAAAGCCATCAATGCGATGTGTATCCCTGTACACCTTTATCAACATTGATGTGCTTATAATCTTGTAAAGATCGCCTGGATTTACTATTTTTATTTTGGACGTAGATTTTAACAATCTACACCTAGTGGTAGTGCCTCGCATGATGCTCTTTAACAAATACATAATCAGAAGGTGTTTATCAGTGCGATGGGTATCACTGTAGATACCTATTTATCACAGAATATGTCTAGATCAAATTGAGATTTAACTGGCTATCTAGACCCACACTCATTTTTAATACGAAGAATACGTTTTTCTCTTGAATTATCAGCCGTCAATTTTCAACCCAAAAGCGAAATTTTATTTGAAACTCCGTACACCAAGTTGCAGCCTCATAGTTCATATCACGTTTTCCACCCCTAACTTTCACCACCGTGGTCGGATGTGGTCCAAAAGCAATCCCCGCCGAAATATTCTGCACACGAGGGCGCGTACCAAATTTCGCCTCGATATCTCCATTCCTTCTCAAGTTATCGTCTGGACGAGTGAGACAAATTAAAGACATTTGCAGGGGTGGGAGTGGATATTTTGACAGTCGTTGAGTCTTTCCAGGTTGCACAAGGTTTTTTTTTATTATTGTCCCACTTTTATCGATAGAGAATTTTTTTCTGATTTCATGGATATAGGAGGGTAGTTGATAATCCGGGGTTGATAGTTTTCGAGAAGAAAATCCTAATCTACGAGAAATGTCCGAATGAAAATGGCAATCATCCCAAGTAACACTCCACCGTTTAACATACGTCTTTTATGCGAAAAACTTGTATATAAATGGTAAACGTATTTAATAAACCTAGTCTAAACGCCAACCATTTATAGACGAGAAGAATACGTCCTTATCATTCTGAAATAATACGAATTTGGGTAGACGCTAAAAAAACGTATATAGACGACTAATTTTTGCTAATTAACATGTTTATACGGATAGAATACGTAATTGATATACAACAATCAGACGTATAAATAACTAAATATAGGTACTAATGTCTTTCAAATACTTTAATAATATGTATTTCATTTGATGCGAAATATATGCGTATAACAATTTGAAATAGATTGAAAACGCATAATAAACATCCTTTACGTTTATTAATAAGCAGTTACTGGAATCGATCGGAAAATTCATAAAAATCGATTCGGCAAAAACATGAAATCTTTACGTTTAAGGGTCCTGGGAACCCAAAAAGGTGGTTTTTGAAATAAATGTCTGTCTGTAAGCACGCTGCAGCTCAAACTACTGAACGTTTCGAGATGAAATTTGGCACACGGTACGATGCGATTTTGGGGCAAATCGGTTGATTACATTATATCTAAATTTATACGTCTATATGGCGCCTCTTCTACGTTTACATAGCTTCTCCGATAAATCCGAGGAAAAAATGCGCTTCTTTTGCGAACGCTGCCTAAAGGTTTGGAGATGGAACAAAATCTTATTTAGAAGAATTGTTGGCAACAAATAGATCTACAAAAAAGTCCACGACAGCAGATAAGTAGCCCACAATAATTGTTTGTGTTTTAAATTTTTGTAAAAATCGGTTTGACGGTTTGTTGTGGGCTATTCTGCATAGATACCTATATGCTGTCGCGGACTTTTTGGTAGATCTTTTCGTAGCCAACAATTGTTCTAATTATGATTTTGTTATATCTTCAACCGTTTACTCAGCGTTCACGTTTTAAATTGTTAAAGCGGGGTTTTTTCGCGGACTTGCCTGCAACGAATAACTGAAACGTTTTAAATAGGGTCAGTGGTTGACTTTTATTCTATTTTTAATAAAATTTAACGTTGTTTTTTAAAATCCAGCTAGTAAATTCAGGTAAATTCCATGCTACTTTAAACTTTAAAACACAAACGTGATAAAACACGGTTCTCGTCTTGTGTAGTTAAGTGGTCTGAATGAGTGAGTCTGAGGCTCAAGGCCAAAAGAGAGCTCAAGTCATGACGTATACAGTCGTGGCAAAAAGTGACTAAAAACTACAGCGATTTAATTTCTTTGTAATAATGGCGATAAGGTCAATAATAGGATCGAAAATCTTAGATGTAGATACCATTTTTTCGAAAAACGTTTAATGGCGATAAGCTTCCTTAACCTTGTAGGTTATCTGTTGCGATAAATTGGCACCTTTAATCGTTAGAACCTACCTTTAGCGATAACCTGAGTACGTTGTTAGTTAATGAAATAATAAAAACTACAAACGCTATCACAGTGCTTTATTTATTGTCTTAACTAATGAGAGAGGCAGTCGGAACTTGATTTTTTCGTTGCGCCATCGGCGTAGATTCACACATATTCCATTCACTCATCACAAGACTTTGCGCGGCTTCGCCTCTATCTCTCGCTTTTCTACCAAATATGCTGCTCCTTCTCCTTAAATGTCCACCTTCGTCATAAGAGACGTAAGTCGGTTCACTCGTATTTTCATGCCTTCTTCCGGGAATATTTACCACACATCCAATGAGGATTCCCACAGCAATTCCGTAAATGAATGGAATCGTAATCGATAAGATAGGCGATAAACCTATTATCTCCTCCAATAAATTTTTTTTATCAGTTTTCGTGGAATTACTGCAAACTTCTACAATTACGGTTTTATTTTTATCTTCATCGTCATCAAAAATCCAGGAGTTCTGCTCTTGAACAGGATCAGGAGCTGCGTTAACAATACGCTCGAATTTTTCTGTTTTATTCTTTACATCCTCGCAAGAAGTTTTGAGTCGAATCCCTTTTTTTCTACAAAATTTCGTGAGTTCACTATTGCGGCATGTAAGTGGATTTTTTTCAATGTTTAAAAATGTTAGGTTATGAAGAGGCTTAATAACGGTAACATCAAGATCCAATAAATTATTATCTGACAAGTCCAGCATCTCCAAAGCGGGGGTTTTAACAAAAGTGTCGTTTCCTACATATTCGATTTGGCAAAAACTCAAATCCAATTTCTGAAAATTAAACAGTGACCTGACCTGACTTGACTTAATCTGTTACCTTAATTGTTTTTGATTCAAACCGAGGTCCGTCTGTGAATCTTTGAAAAGAATTTCCTCTTAAATAAACTTCCTGCAAGGACTTCAAGCTCCAGAACCAGTGCGGCAACAGATATTGTACAGCATTATAGGATAAATCCAACGTTCTTAAATTATCCATTTTATCAAATGCGTTATAGTGAATTTCTCCAACTTTATTGTGCGATAAATTCAGCAATTTTAGCGACAAGAGGTTTTCATCCTTAAAAAAATCATAAAAAAACTAATAATGGAATAAAAACTTACAATGAAGATTCCGTCATTTAATTTACTTATTTGATTGTAGGATAGATCCAAAATTTCAGTTTTTTTCGGCAAATTCGCCTCTATATTAACCAGTCTTTCGTTAACACAAACAGCGCGTTTTAGCTGCTCATATATATCACATTTACAATAACTGGGACACTTAATTTCTACAGTTTTTGCAAAATTTTCAATAAATAGTAGTAAAAAAATTAAGAGCAGATGCATTTTCGTACATCACACTCTGACTAACCGTGATAAGACTGATAAGCTTTTTTCTGTTTATTTTTCAGTTTGTTTAGGGTTTGGGTAGATGGCTCTGTAGAAATGATGAAAATTTTAGAATAAATAAGATGCTTTATTGACATCCGCTACCTACAACACTTAATTTAAGTTATTGTTCTTAGTGACATCAGTAAATTTAAGTGACGTAACCTTAATAAATAGTACTATCACAATAAGTTTCTGTAAATTTTACGAAATATTCACAATATTGACGAACTTCTCGGGCGGGGCCCTTGTTAGAAGATAATTACACTCATGCATCTAAGTAACAGCGTGTAAGTATTAAAAAACGGGGGGGGGGGGGATTTAACAAGTGGAAGAAAGTTCTATTATCTACAAACAGCCTTTATACTTATTATGATCTTTGGTGTTCGTATAAATAAATTCATGAACAGTTAAGTATTCAAGTACATAGAGATTGGAGAAAGTTTTAACCATCCAGGCACGAGTTTGTTCCTGGGCAAGCCTCTAAGTCACAATAATTAACATCGGCGTCAAGACGGAAAGAGGTTTAGGATATGTATTCTACTTCATCAAAATCAATTAGTGCCATTACTATGTGAGATTCCGTTCTAATTTCCTGTTTACCTCTCCAACTTGAGCCATGAGAAAAAATTACTGTAACTACTAAACACCAAAATGTTTAAAACATCAAAAATTTAGCACAAAATATTCTCTTCTAAGGTTCCACGAACCACTAAATGTAAATGGCCCCAAAATTAGCCACGCAGCTTTCGTTTTATATACAGTGCAGTATTATAGTCTATTAAAATACATTTTTAGCACAACGTCATTAAAGTTTGGCGTATAAATTTTATGCAAATTTTACAACAAATGTGATAGAGGTACATAGTTGGTTTGGGAATGGTTTAAATTTTAAAAAAACTTAACAGGAAGGATCACAATACAGTATCTAAAGTTTCTAAAGATTTGAGAACATGTTCATCCCTAGAGCACCACTGCACCAGTTCTTCGATGGTCACGACGCCATCCCTGTTCGTGTCTATTAACTGAAAGATTTTTTTAAGAACAAAGATAGCTTGATCCCCGAACTGCGTGGTAGAGGATAGGGATCGGGGATCAAGCTATAACTTACATGGAAAATTTTTTCTACGTGCTCTTTGGCGGAAGTCTCATTAACAGTTGGATGGGTTGCCCTCCCCAACATTTCGTAAATACTGGTAACGACATCGACCATTTCCGTTTTCGTAATTAATCCGTCGCCGTTCAAGTCGTAGAGTCCGAAAACCCACTGCAACTTTTCTTGTACGCTACCCCTTGACACTTTCGATAAAATACTAAGGAAATCCTGAAATTAAAATAATAACTGAGGCTACAGGTGTTCGTGTATTGCTAAATATTCAGGAGTAGCCGATAGCGTGTCTGCAACAGGTTTTGTTTGCCCGTTTGAGTGCTCATAAACGGCCGAATTTGATCGCATGCGATTCCTGGCAAATTCATGGTACCGGGGTTATTGATTACCCGCGTCAGACTAGAAATGACAAATGGGGAGGGAAAACAATCTCTAAAGGTTTTTCAAGTCATTCGATTCTCACGTTGGGCACCTAATTCTTTACGATTGAATAAATTGAGAGAAATGATTCAATGGGGAGTTCGTCAAGGGTGCGCCTTAACTCCAACATTATCGCTTGCTTTTTCACTGCAGGAGGGTTTAAGTCAAAATGTGCTTAAAACTTGTGACAAAGGCTAAGACGACGTGGGAGTCGCTTTGAGCGCTCGTCTAAAACGCTTAAATAAAGAATAATTCATGAATTTAATTAGCGTCTTCATTAGACTTCACTTGATAAGTTTAATTATGCAGAGCAATTAATTAAAATCTCTGGAAGGGGAAAAGAACTTTAATTTGATGTTACAAAAATAGCTGGGGTCGTCTTCAATCACCCGCTTTGACCATTGACATTTTTGATGAATATCGAGGCGTTTGTCCGTTAAATTTGTTGTTGGGTTTCTAATTAAGACTATGGAGGGACAGCTGCTGCTGCTGTTCTAATTTGGGTTTGGTTAAGGGCAAAACCGGCCGTAATAATTTATGGACACTCGAATTGAACTGGGACGAGATGTTTAAATTTTAGCGGGTAGCCTGAGAATTTAAAGAAAACTGCGAAGGGAAGTCGCCCTTAGGGCGGCTAAGATGAGAATGGTGAGGAGCGCCAAGCGCACCCTCTGCTATTAATAGAAGGAATCAATATTACCTCGACTCGACCCCAGCGTCAACGCCACCATCTCGCCATCCCTTCAACCACGGCCAAGGACAAAGTCTTATCCCATCTCTGGGATAACCTTCACTTTCAAATAAATTTTTCTCTTTGATCAGTCGCTGTTTAATTGAAAAAGCCCAAGAAACTTTTATTGATCTCGCAGTTAGGATGAAAGAGGCAGAAGCCAGAAAAGTTCAATCAATTTATTTAAGTGGAAGGTTTGGGGATGCTGCCTTCGATTTTTTGCACAATTTATTTACTTGTTTTCTTTGGTCTGTATATTTGGGTCATTGATGTGACAGCAATTAAATGGATTCATATTTTTCGATAGCTTGTGGCCATTAAAGTAGTAGAACAGTTTCCTCTCGAGACCAGAGCCAAAGTTTGTTTCAAGCTGCAAAGAAAGTCTTGAAAATTATTTGAAAAGCAAATTTCGCCTTTTATATTTCCTGAATATTTGAGTAGCGGGCCGTTTGGTCGAAACCTACGAAGGAGCCTAGGGGTCACGCCACTATTTTATTTATTTCAATATAATGAGATAAATGTCGCAATATAATGAGATAAATATCACAATATAATGAGATAAATATCACAATATAATGAGATAAATAGGGTGTTATTCAAAGGACCATAGTAGCACGAAAGAGCCTAGGTGTCATGCCAGCCTTTTATTTATCTCAATATATGGAGATTGACTCCAAGAGTTATACTCATTTTATTTCAATTTATTTAAAAAGTGTAAGATACGATTATGGGATCTCGAAAACTATAAGAGGTGGAGTGTTGGTTAAATTAGAGAGATTGCGCTTTTCTACGGTAATTAAGAATCTATAAAGAATTCTCCTTTATCTTGATTCGTTCCAGAGTTATCCCGATAAAACTGAAAATCGCTATTAAAAAATAAAATTTATATCTTTCTGACAATTAGTAGTAATAGGTACGTCTTGGTATAGTAAGCCTTAAAGATTTGAATACCGCCTATCGTCACAAAGATATAAATTTTTCTTTAAAATCACATTTTTCATTCTTTTCTGGATAACTCAAGAACGAATCAAGATAAAGAAGAATTCTTTACATATTCGTAATTACCTTAAAAAAGTGCAAATTTTCTCTAATTTAACTAACTCTCCACTTCTTATAGTTTCCGAGATCCCAATTGTGGGACAATGAAATTGATAACACCCTGTATACCAGTCCGAAATTTGGAGCAGAGACTATCGGTACAAAGAACTGCATTTTTTTAATGAAAATTAGGTATAAACTAGTTATTATAGTATAGTTCGAAGCCGTTTAGAGCACAACACATGGTTTTCGAACACAATGGCTCTAATTGGTTTAGAGAACGAAGACTGTATGAGAAAATGTTTTATTTTATTCCTGGAATTAGCGAAAATAAATTCCCTGTACTATTTTGGAAAGAAAAATTCATGTGGACATAATGACGGTAAACGCTTTGTAAGGCAGCTATGAATAACACCCTATTTATCTCATTATATTGAGATATTTATCTCATTATATTGCGACATTTATCTCATTATATTGAGTTATATCTCATTATATTGAAATAATATGTCAGTATATTGAGATAAGTAAAAGACTGGCATGACACCTAGGCTTGGAAAGAAAAATTCATGTGGACATAATGACGGTAAACGCTTTGTAAGGCAGCTATGAATAACACTCTATTTATCTCATTATATTGCGACATTTATCTCATTATATAGAGATATATCTCATTATGTTGAGATAATATCTCATTATATTGAAATAATATGTCAGTATATTCATATAAGTAAAAGACTGGCATGACACCTAGGCTTGGAAAGAAAAATTCATGTGGACATAATGACGGTAAACGCTTTGTAAGGCAGCTATGAATAACACCCTATTTATCTCATTATATTGAGATATTTATCTCATTATATTGCGACATTTATCTCATTATATTGAGTTATATCTCATTATATTGAAATAGTATGTCAGTATATTGAGATAAGTAAAAGACTGGCATGACACCTAGGCTTGGAAAGAAAAATTCATGTGGACATAATGACGGTAAACGCTTTGTAAGGCAGCTATGAATAACACTCTATTTATCTCATTATATTGCGACATTTATCTCATTATATAGAGATATATCTCATTATATTGAGATAATATCTCATTATATTGAGATAATATCTCATTATATTGAAATAATATGTCAGTATATTGATATAAGTAAAAGACTGGCATGACACCTAGGCTTGGAAAGAAAAATTCATGTGGACATAATGACGGTAAACGCTTTGTAAGGCAGCTATGAATAACACCTTATTTATCTCATTATATTGAGATATTTATCTCATTATATTGAGATATTTATCTCATTATATTGCGACAATTATCTCATTATATTGCGACAATTATCTCATTATATTGAGATAATATCTCATTATATTGAAATAATATGTCAGTATATTGAGATGAGTAAAAGACTGGCATGACACCTAGGCTCCTTCGTACTTTCGTAAAAACCTTCTTCGGCGATTAAGTTTAAATCATTCATCTTATACATGACAATCAATTTGTACGTAATATGTTTAATCCTTCGATGCATCGTTTGTAGGCTCCGCTTGCTTTCAGCTATAAAATTTAATTTAATCGTTTTAATTTATGGCGGGGTCTGAAAGCCGAGGCGACATAACGTTTTAAAAGGTGACAAGTAATATATTTTTCTGCCACCGGGGAATATAACTTGGTGGAAGTATTTTCTACAAGTTTCTACGAGAAATAAAATATTTTACAATCGTGCTCTTCTCCTATCCCTATTTACATCAGCGATAATTAACTGACCGGCACTCTTGCGTGACACTAATAAATTATCAGTGCAACAATGCCGTTAAACGTTTTGGAAATCCTGTTGCTTTATCATCGGGTTGAAATGTGTTTCGTGGTTGACTTGGAAATTTCAAATCAGGATTGATTTTCTTGAGCTTACCTCAAAACTGATTTTGCCTGTTTGTTTCTGCTTGATGGTGTTAAATACGTAATGAGCGTAGTTCGTTGCATCTGAAACAAAAAAATGAAGTTACTATCTCAACGTTAAAATGTTCAGTTCCATATATTTCGAATATAATATGATACTGAAATAGGTAAGCAGTTGAAATATTGATAGGGTTGCATCTAAAAATACCCGCCTGATGCATTCGCTGACGTCCATGAATTGATTGTTGAGAACGTGAATTTGGTTTAGCTGAGAATAAATCCATCGAATGGGCACTTAATTATGCTCGTCTCGCGTGGAAAAGTCCCAAATCCCAATCGAAGTTTCGTAAATTCAGGAGGAACCCACGTTACCTGCGAGATTTTACGGCTACGAACAGTTCTGAGGTTCTTTCAATTAAGGAAATGCGAGAATTGTATACGTTACTGGAAAATAATTTTCAGTCGAGACGAGCGCGATAAATCCTCTTGTTTAAGTTCCTGATTTTACTGATGCGTTTTATGGATGAAAACGAGAAAACCCTTGTTCGCGAAGTAAAAACACACATTCTAGGAGAATTTCAAAAAAACCGCCGCAAGGGTTGTCGCTACGTTTTAATTAAAGCTTTTTCTTCGAACACAATGTAATCCTTGAATCCATCGGCTTGATCGCGCCCGAGTGGTAATTAATTAAGTGATTGATGTCTAGATTCAAGAAAAATGCGCTAATTTGCGGTATGAAAGCGGAAGTTCGGGCTGAAAGCTGAAACAAAGCTCTTGACGAGGAGGCTTTACGGGAAAACCCGTTAAGTGCCCTGAAACCGATCAACAAACACATTTTATATGAAGATGTTGAGTAACGTTTGGCAAAGAAACCCTTCTTTTAATTTTCTGGATGGTATAATAGAAGTCAAAAGCAGAAGAAACGTTTTCCCCGGTAAATTGTTCGAAAGTTAATGTTCGATAGAAAAATACTTCGAATGTAAATTGTTCGACACACAGAGTGTCCGACATCCAATTGTTCGACAAGGAAATTATTCGACAAACAAATTGTTCGACACTCAGTTGTTCGACTGACAAATTGTTCGACACTCAGTTATTCGACTGACAAATTGTTCGACAAAGGAATGATTAAATAATAAGGTTACTTTTATTTATCGTCATCACCTTTATTTATAGCCTTCACTGCCTGAAAATTATTATAAACAAGGCATGAAGAAGAAGAGAAAAACTGGCTAAGTCCATTTGAAAATCGAGTCAGAAATAACAAAGTTATAGCGTTGTGGAATTTTAATCTCGCACCCTGTATGCAGACGCCTGACGCGTGATTTTAAAGATTATTTTTTAAAAAAACTACGAAGTTTTCAACATTTTATTTGCTAAGGAATTCTTGACGATTTACAAAATTTGTTGGAAAGACCAATTTTGAATAATTAATCAGGGGCGAAGCCCACATGTACCAAATTATTCTATACATGTATGACTTCTTGTCAGAGCGCCGAATTACTCCTTTGGGAGAAGTAAAGTAAACTCCACGTCAGCAGTTGGCCGCAAATCAATTTGGCATGAAAATTGTTTTGTTCGCTTTTGGTAAATTTAAAACGTTTCATTTCTCCAATTAACCCATAAAGTAATCTTAGCATAGCCCTGGATTAACTTGAGGTTAACTTGGCATTTAGCAGGAATGTAAAAACCCTCCGGATTTATAGCAATTGCAGAAACCATTTATACCCGACTTCTTGAATAATCGCTACGGCTTGTGCCACAATACGATTAAATATGTTACGTGGGCGCTTTTTGTACAGAATTCGCAACAATAGACAGCTGAAATAAAACGAAATATCTTTTTAATGCTTACTTCTTTCATAGAGGGTGATTCCGTCTCACATTTCAGACTCTTTTTATGTTACGATTACGATGTTGGGGTCATCTTATTACAAGAGATTTTCTCGATGTACTGTTCGTCTGTCTTATTAAAGGCGAATATGGTCAGATTAAAGTTACGGGTTTTCATAAACCACCCGACCGCCCCGACACCGACAACCGAATTATCTACTCTAACGTACCAAGAAAGTCTCTTACCGCCTAATGGGAAAAATTGAGAGAATATGTGCTTGAAGGAATCCTCGTCGACCATGCCGGTCGGGCATTCCTGCAAAATAAATCTGTTGTAAAACAAATCTGAACTAAACTGTTCAACAATTGAAATGATACACCCTGAAAATCAAACTTAAGGTCAAAAATTAAACAAAACTTTGGATTTTACAAAAGTTTTGAACAACTTGGAGAATGTTTTAATATTTTTACGGGTATTTAAAACTAAAATGAACTAAAAAATTTTTGTGTGACCATTTCAACCGCTGAGCAAACGGCAACGAAAAACATACTGGGTCTCCCAAAAAAATCAAACAAAATATTTCTGCACTGAAAGAAATACATGGCTAGGGTGAACAAAAAAATTGTAATGACAACAAATAATATACCTTAAAATAGCGACAGCGAAAAATGTTGTCGCAACAGCAAATTTTTTTTGCTCCAAAATTTATTTTGCCACAGCAAATTATTATTTGCTCGTGTAACAAATATGTTTGTACTAAAGAAAATAATTATTTGTTGCATTTGATTATACTATTTGTACTCATGACAAAACTATTATCGCCGGCAACCAAGCCATTTTGCAAAAAGGACAAATATTTTTGGCATACAAAAACGATGACATTTGTCCTTCAAAATAATAAATTTTTGCTTCACAGCAAATGATTATTTGCTCGTAGGGCAAATAAGTTTGCCCTAAATAATGAAATTCGATTGGTATCTCTGGGTTGTTTTATTTGTATTCGTGGCAAAACAATTCTCTTCTACAACTAAATGATTTAATGAATGGAGCAATTATTTTTGGTCGTCAAAAGTAATAAATATAATTGGTATACAAAATTTTTATTATTACGCATAGGTACATATAGGTATAATTACTGAGTAAAAAAATTATAGATTACAGCATCTGTCTTAGTGTTGCATAGGGATTCACATCTGCACATACAGAACACATCACCGGTTCCTCTGGGTTCCTCCTCTTTACACGACGAGTTACCACCAGTTGCAGCGGCACGCGCATCGTAGATTGCATCAGACGCTGCAACAAATGGAAAAAAACACTTCAATAGTCAATAAAGAACAATAATTGACAAAATATGTAGTATGCTTACATTTTGATTCTGACTGGAATGATGGAGTAATATTCGGTGGTAATTCCTCTTTATCCTCTCTTAAATCCACATCAGCATCAGATAACACATGTCGACTAGATTATCATCCAACCCCATCTCCATTTTAGGCAGGAACAAAACACAAAAATAAAAGAATTTATGTGTGGAAACAGAAAATCAAAATATCAAAATCGAACAATGATGGATGAGAGCACACTACCAAGCCAACAGCCGACCAAGAATCAACTAAATGTTAAAACTTAAAATTACTGAGTCGCTGAAGAATATTTTGTTAGGTACAAAAGTGAAAATAGTCCCAGAAACCAGAAAGCCAGATGTTAGAGCTTGGGTGATTTATGATGGGATTTCGGAAGTTTTGGGAGGCATATAGTTTTATGGTGCTTTACAAACACTTCCTATCAAATCTCAATTCAAAAACATGTCAAGACCATGAAAAGAACAGGAAAAAATAATAAATAGGTACTTACCTATCTGAGGCTGTTTACGTGACAGATGCAATTGATTTGCAATTGCAACAGAATCCACAGGTCGAAAAAATACGTTTACACAAACTAATAAAACATCTGCAGAGGCCTAATAAAGTCATAAACCAAAATGGTTTATGCCAGGGCTCTCTGTTTACCATGCCGTTATATTTTGAAGGCAATATCTAAAGTGATTTCAATTCCCAGAAAAGGAACTTAAGTTATGAAACGGACATCAAAGAACATAGGTATATGCTTGGTATATGTATTTGCTTATTATTTTACATAATATGCAAATCGCCAAAATACTGTTCTGTTGCACATGTTTAACCCGAGGCTTAACCGTATACTATATACCTATACATGATCTATATATTGTTAAAATAATAGTTTAAAAGTTATAATAATGCCACCATGTACTTGATTGTTTACTGAAGTTTGCTTTTAGAGCAAAATCCTAAATACAAAACACTATTCGTTCAGCTGACAGATGTAAATTTGCTACTAGTGTTAAGGCGGCTGTGATATTTGTCTTCAGAGCAAAAACTTGGCTTTTAGAGCAGGGAATGACTGAAAAATATTCTTCACATAATTGGCACATTTGGATTTGCTGTAAGTGCGAAATTTTTGTGCGTGTTTCTAATGTTGACAAATACTTTACTATCTGCAACACATATTCAGCAGCAATTTTTTTTTTGTTAGGAAAGTCTAGACATTTCTTTCAGTGTGGGAATAAATCAGCGTTTTCGTAAGTAATTTGGATTACCTTGAACCTTAAATTTTATCGCTGGCCGTGTTTGGCGAAGCACGGTAACTGGGAAAAATAGTGTACTTTTGACCCGAGTTCAAATCTGGACGAGGCTTATTTTTTTGAATTGAACAGATAGTAGGTACCGAAAAGCCAAAAATATCAAATTTTTACGTTTTATTTTCTTGCATTTCTTGTATATTTACAAATTCTGTGTAAAAGTAGAAGTTTCTATCATCTCATCTCCGAGATTGCCTATTTTTTTTATAGCGTTTACAGCGTTGCCGTAATAGCCCTATTGATACTTGTTTTTAAAGCTTACTTTAAATGCATGGAGAATGGTTAGACATCAACCAATCGTTGTGAGACTCAAATATCCTTTAAAAATCTTTTTTCAGAAGTCGACTTGATTTATCCATCACTTTTTTGTCATTTTAACGTCTATATACCTTTTTACGCCTTAATATTTCATGAGTAGAGAACGGATTTTATGATGCAACATGTATATATTTTTATTTCCGGCTCTGATGGTTGTCGGCCCAAGGGCAATAAAATGCTGGAAACCCGTGGGAAAACACATGAATGGATCAAATGTTTTGAGTTTTGACTAATAGCTAAAATATTGACGAGAAACGATCTTCCATTATTGCTTGTGCCAGCAACCAGAAACTTCAAAAATTTGCTGAGTGAATAAAGTTAAGTGTTGTCTCAAGATGTTTAATATAAAAGTTAAACCGTGGATCAGACCCTTTCCGGAGATTTAAACGATGTGTTGAGCTGACAGGTTGCATTTTTTAAAATTAATTCATAATTCTTATTGCAGTTGTCTTGTGCACACCAAAACTACTCTGCACATTCGTAAATTAAAAAATTACAAATTCGCAGCAATCATTACTAGTGTTTAAAAAAAAATTGGCGACATCTCGGAGACGTTATAAACTTCTACTTTTTCACAGAATTTGTAAATGTAGCAACTAACTTTAACCATTTATTATAACAATTATAAACAAAAATTGATCTAAAAATATAAATCCGGTCTTTTCAATCTAATGGTTAATGTCCGAATGGAATATGTGTGTCAGAAGTCGTCGGGTTTGCTAATGGAATGCCGTGATCGCTGATGCTGTCGGCGCTCATTATTATTAAAATAAATTTAAATAAAAATGTTTTTCTATTTCGGTTTCCTAATGAACACTTTATAGCACCCAAATGCGTTCTCTAATGTGCTCTATTAGAGCACGGCTTTTGTTTACATCGTAACCTAGACAACGATTGTGTCCAACAATCGCCAACTGTCAAGCGAACATTGACCTGTCTAGGAAAATGGAAAACCAATTTTTTTCTAACAGGTTATGCATATCCGAAATAGAAAAAATTGTATAAAAAACGTGTTTCATAAGGCACTTATCGCACTCGGATTTTGTAAAACTCGGGCTTTTCGCCCTCGTTGTCCAAATATCCTCGTGCGATAATAATGGGCCTTATGAAACGTGTTTTTTAATATACTATTTTCACCCCTAAACTGACATTTATTGAAAAAATGGCACTGAGGTTTTCGATCCGGCAAAGCAACAGTTATCGAATTCGATACTAAGAATATGCTCTTTTGCTAAAACAAATTCAAAATAGGGCCTTTTTGTCGCTAAAACGACATTTTTCGAAAAAATGGCACTATCTAAAGTTTACGACCCTCTACAATATCAGCTATTAATTTCGATAATAAAAATATACAGTTATACATAGATTTTTTCACAGTTTTTGGCCAAAAGGACAGCAACTGTGAATACATTTTGAGAATCAGAATCTGAAGGGCTTTCAAATGGAGACGTGAAAAATAGAGGTACATATGTATTTAAATTTTTAAAGTTGATGTGCCAAATGGTACTTTCCGTGGGTCGATTTGGCCCAAAATCTAATCAGTTCTTCCTTAAATCATACACTGTACACATACCAAATTTCGGGGAGTAATTTAGGCTGAAGCGATGTAGCGTGTTTACACACATTTTTCAAAAACCACTTTTTTGCGTTCTCAGGACCCTGAAACGTCAAGATTTGATGTTTTTGGCGATTAGATTTTTCGATCGATTTTAGCGAAGCGTAGAAGTTAAAAATATCTCGCTAACTAAACTCTGTGAACTGTGACAAAATTTTGTTAACGCTTTCGGATGCTGCGCCCTGCATGATCAAAGCTGGTCAAAATTTAAAAATATTTTATAGCAACCTAATTCACAACAAATTGGAGAGTTATTACAGAAACGACACTTTATTAGGGAATCTGACTTTGGGTTAGGTAGATTCTTCTGAATTTTGATAATTTTGCAGCTTAATTTTTCCTAAACACTTTGGTCTCTATGTTGTTTGTTCAAAGAACCTCTAACAGTTTTTAGTGTTTTTAATTTTTTTCAAAAAATGTTATCCTTACTTTTAACACTTCCTAGGTTGTTTTTTTAATATGGAGCACAAGTGTGATTTCTATGGTAAGCAAATTTGAAGACATTCGATATTCTATAAAGTAAAAAGGAAAAAACTGCACCAATTATAAAAGCTGCCTGTGCATTAAACGGCAATTTAATTCAGGTTTCAGTTTTCCGTGAATATACTTAAATAAGAGATTTGCCAAGAAAGTTTGGCGCCGCCTTCTTTTTTATTACGAACCTGTTTGAATCCTCGGTACATTAATTGAATTTCTTTCCTCGTAAATTTCGTTTTCGAAGCTAATTTCTGTAATTCTTCTGGCCTATACCTCGCTATATGGAAATTAAATTCGTCGTTCTCCTCATCTGGAACAAACAAAGTCAATTAAAACGAGAAATGATCGAAGCATAAATCAATATCCTGTAGTTAAGTTCTGGCAAATATTTAGACAATTTGCAAGGATTCGCTATTGGAAAGTTCTGCGATAAACCGGAGACAGAATATGGCTAGTTCGGCGCCTCTACAATTGCCTCCGTATAAACTGAAGTCAAGAAAATAATTCTTTATTCTGCGCTCGTCAGAAGTGCTTTTACAAGAAAATTTCTTGATTGTTTTATCACAAAAAGCTCTTTGTAATTGAAATAAAAATCAAAACATTTAAATTAATGCAAAGTAAAGCCCACATTATTTATGAGTGGGATCAATAGAGTGCAAAAGTTGGTTACAATAAAATTCTGTCCAGTGGTTATCGTCGTTTTTCTGTCCCAGAAATATCGATTCAATCTGGGTCTACAAGGCGAAACTTTATTAAATCCATCTCTGCGATGGCAAAGTCTGATTAAGGACGAAAAACGCGGTTTCACACTTGCCACTTCCCTGCAGCAGGAAATTACACACTTCCCTTGCAATTTTATTTAACTTACAACGCGAAGATGTTGTGTTATTAATTTTTATTCATTCGTCGGCCGGTTTTTGTACCTTGAATATTAATAGTTTTCACCCCTGTGAGTAAAAAAGAAAAAAATTATTTTCACGGTACACACTACACCTTTTCTAATTGTATTTGAGAAACGGTCACATTTATTTGAGAAAGTACTATTTGTCACTTGTAACTGAGGATGTAGTAGATGTAATTCAGATTAATCAATTAAATACAAGAAAGCAATAACTGGAATTCAGAATAGCAAATTGTATTTAAGAAACATCAATTGTAATTCAGAAGTGGTCATTTGTATTTGCTACGTCTCACTTGTACTTGAGAAGTAGATGTATTTCAGATTATCAATTACATTTGAGAGAGCCGTAATTGTAATTGAGAATAGTCAATTGTATTTAAGCAAGAATTAATTGTGATTTAGAATATCTTAGGGATTGATGATTGGAAAACAAATGTCCCTCAACAACGAAGTTACCTATTAAGAATTTCTCACGATTTCCGTTAATACTGAAAGTGGAAAAATATCTGTCATCAAATCAGTATCACAAAAATAAAGTAAGAACCTGATTTTTCTATAATATTCGTCTGCAAAAGTAATTTATAAGAGATACCATTCTTTACAATTGATGCTTTCTTAAATACAATTAACTATTCCGCATTACATTTATTTCTTTCCTAAATATAATTGATTAATCTGAATTACATATGCTACATTCTCAAATGTAATTGGCTAATTACAAGTGAATACGGGTGAAGATCGATGAAACGCAAATCCTTTAAGGATTGTTTTATTTTTACCTGGAAATAAATTGTGAATAATTTTTATCTCGTAATAAGAGTCGTTCGCGATAGATTGAGACATAGATTGAAATAACGCGTGCTCGGAATTGATGTAATTAATCAAAGCATCAATCAATATTTATTGCGTTAAAGAACTGGATTCGGGACAAAGTTTTTGTGTGTTTAACTTTTAATTGAAGAAAAAACCGTTATTGGTATTGGGATCGATATCAAGCCAATTATTATCAAATCACCGGCACAAAAATGGAGAAACTGATAGAATCGCGCAAAGAGATCATGATAGATTAGGAAGGACAGCCAAGAAAACAAAGAGATTGAGGAACTGGAAAAAATAAAACACAAACTGAAGGTTAAGACGAAGGTTGACAAGGTAGAAATAATAGAATTAAGAAACAACAAGAAGTTAGTCGCAAAAATTGTGGACATTAAGGATAAACAAAATATAATGCAAAAGAAAAGCCAGTTAAAAGATACCAAAATCTTTATTGATGAAGATAGATCGGAAGAAGAAAGAAAAATACAAAGAACAGTCAAAGACAGAGCCAACAAGGAAAGAAACAAAGGTAACAACGTTAGAATTGGAAAAAAAATGTGGCTGAATGGAGATGGAATGAAAGAAACGGAGACATAGAAGAAAGCGCAGACATAGAGAGTGATGCAGGAGCAGGATGGAAGGAAAGAACCGAAAAATGAGAAAGATAATGTAATGAAAATGGACACGAGAAAGAAATCGAACAAAAACAAAAATGAGAAAGATAATGTAATGAAAATGGACACGAGAAAGAAATCGAACAAAAACAAAAAGGACCAAGGCGAAAGGAAAAGGAATAATGAAGGTATAATTAGAATAGCGTCGTGGAATGTGAGAACACTGCTGGCATCCGGAAAAATGGAAGAAAAATATTCGAAAGAAGAATAATAAGGACGATAATGGGACCAAAGGAAACAAACGAAAATGAGCATTGACCACTAATTCATCACGAGATAGTTGATATTATGGGAAAAGAAAATATTGTGAGAATAGTAAAGGCAAACCGGGATTCGATGGTACGGACATATAACATTACTACAATTCTTCTTTGTACTTACATCATTATGATAGTAACTATTACTACTATTTCAGGATTTTCTCATCCACATCTGTCCATTAATGTTACTGTGGGAAATACCCATTCCCCATTTCAACATGCAACAATAATTCCAATTCCCAAGGGTCACAGCGCTTTACAAAATAATTTGCGTGGAATTACACAAGCGATTTAAATTTGAAATAGTATTTTTATTATACCGGTCCAGGTAATCAATAATGAATTGCATTTTGGCAGCCGGATATCCATTTGCACTCAATTCAAGTGGTCATTTGTCTCTCTTCAAACAAATTGGCCTCCTTGATTTGATACAAAATGTAGGTCAGCAATTTTCATTGCCAAATTTTCAATACTGGCTGACATTTATTGTGAATAACTGCTGTAATTGGCCGTCTGATTTTCAAATGTTATTTTAGCTAGTTTCAGTTCACTATCTACTACTTAAAGCTACAAAAGAATATTATTCAACAGCAAAATAAGCAACGTTGAACTGATCATGAATTTTCCACAACCTTTCTAAGACATGCTCTCGAATTCGAATATAAAATTTAAAAGCAAATATTTTATTTACAGGCTTCTGAAGGCGGATGCTAACTTTATCTGAAAGGAATCTAAACAATATGTATTCAGGGGAAGCTTCCTATACATCAATACGAAAGCGTAGAGCTGCCATGATATTTGCAGACTTTTTTAATTTTGTAATTTACAGAAAAAGTGTAAAGGGCCCTAGTCATTAGTGACTGCTTGGGAGAATTTTCTTTTTTTTTGTAGTTTTGGAAAGAGGAATGCTCAATTAATGAATCCTTGAAAAATAAAAGAAGAGTAATTTTTAGTTAAGAAAATATAAATTTTCAAAAATCAGTAATTTTAAGTATATTATCCTATGCAATTTGGTCCAAAACCAAGCTGATTTCTTGCCGTGTAGTACGAACAGATAACCATAATGTAAATTTGCAGACAATTCACATCATGCTATTTCATATATGACACATAACAACCTGATTTAAGCAACAATATAGGCCCATCCTGGATTCCTATTCATATTACATAATTTTGAAATCTCCATCTTGAAATGCAAGCTCAATTTAAAGTGTGACTGCTTGGGCCAATTTTTTTGCATTTAGTCTTAATCGATTCAGGAGATTATAATTCATGCCCATAAAAAAAATTAATAAAGAGTAATTTTTCGTTTTCAAGATATACAGGTTTTTTTTTTAAATCTTTGCTTCTTGAATATCTTCGGACGAAAAAAAGATATTGAAATGAAATAAACGCTGATCAGCTCCGCATGTACAGGGGGATACCTTCGAGCTTGTATTTTTGTAAAAACGATAGCTTCAAAATGAAGGGTCATGAATACGTTGCACATCGGTGTTGGGGCACCCTGTATTGTTACTCTCGACTTATAATATTACTTTAGCAAACATCTGGTCCCACTTACACTAAGAAAAAATAATTTGTTCATTTTCGACTGGGCCGAGAATTCGCCCTTAACGTATAGGGTCCTTTACAGAAAAATGTGTAAGTTTACAGAAAAAGTGCAAATTTACAAATTTACAAAAGTGTAAATCTATGTTTTCATTCTAAGAGCACCGTTACCGAGTTGTACAGGCTAATTCAAATGTATTAATACACGGCACTCACGGCCAAACAATAAGATAAACGAATAAAATAAATGTAAATTTACACTTTTTGATGTAAAATTACAAAATAAAAAAAGTCAGCACATATCATGGCAGCTATACGCTTTCGTAATAACCACCCAAGCAACAATTTAATTATTGACGCCACTAGAACAGACGTTTTAACAAGCGCTTTTGAAGTCGTTGTGAGAATTGTAAAAATCACTCCGCTAATGAGTGCGACAATATTTCACGCTATGCACGCTTTAAAAATCTTTTACACAGATGCCGCAACGCTAATTCATTAAAAATTCAGCAGGAATATGTCCGGAATTTTAAAAAAGGCCGCGGCTAACAAAATTTTCACGCAATCGAAATTTGGGGTCAAGTTTTATCGTAAGCTTTGCAATAAATTTCAGTGAATTTGCACGTTTTTATGATGGCTGTCGTGGGGTTGTGAATTGATTAGGTTACTGCCTTCTATAGAACATTTGCAGTAATTTCTAATGAACTTTAATGTCAGGCTAATCCGAGCGAAGGACACTGCATTAATCACATTCATGCAAGATTAACAGGGGTTCGAATCGTGTCTACTGGGAGGCTGAATGGCAAATCTACTCTTAGACAATGCTCTGCTTGTTCTAGGAAATGGATTTAATTGCACAGGCAAATAATTGACACATCCAAAGAAAAATTTTAAGATGTTTGGTGATTCATAAAAGCTTCAAACAAAAATCCACTCAGATATCATAAATAATTTTGGTTGGCATCTTCGGTCGAATTCCTGTTGTTCCGAATTCAGTTTAGAGTTGTAAAGATGGGTCAGAATTTTGCTTTCAGAGTTTTATCTTGCATAATTTTTACATCCTGAAACGTCACAACAATGATAAAACCTTTTATATTACTGTCGGGCGAACGACTAGTTTATGAGTTTAGAAATAGAGTCGCACATTTTTGGGCGGAGATTTTCACACTTCAGAAGCCATTCGATTCGTAAGCAATAATTGCGTCGTTGGGCGTGAATCTGCAGTTTTTTATTACTCAAAGTGGTCCATGTTTGTCGTCCTCTAAATGGATATTTTCCTGGTGAAAATGCAATGTCTCCTTTTCTCTGTATTACCTAAGCAAATATTTGAAAAGAAATTCCAAAAACTTTTAATTACCTATTATTAATTATTGCTTCTTGAAGTGAATCAAGCATGAAGATTGACAATAATATTATCTCCAAAAACTTTAGCGAACAAAGTCTTCTGGTCATAAAATCAAATTTCTTCTAAATTTTGTGAAGGAAAATGCGCAGAAAGCAAAGATAAAGTGTTGTGCACAGTAATTGCAAGCTACATGTTGTGGTGTTGTCAAAGGACCCCGCACACTTCTTATGGGAAATTTAGATCGATAGATTTTTTTTGTTTTTTTACTATGTTGTAGCCAGGGCGATGCTGATTAAAACGTCTCACGGGCGCAACCTTGTGGGGCCCACGGTTTGGCCGGTAGAGCGAGCGCCCCAAAGGCGGGGCCGAATTCCACGAGGCAAATAATTAAAAAATCGATATCTCAGTTATCTTTGAAGTTAAAGCCTTCGCTCAAAAAGTCTTTGGTAGATATTTTGCCAAACTCTCTTGTCATGTACATAGAAAAACAAATGACGATCTTCGATAAGAGGACTTAACTTACTTATGTACATTTTTAAAAGGGGTTATACAGGGTCCTGCAACCGTGCGTCGGGCTGCCATAGCGCCTAAACTATCCAAGCTAGGAATTTCGTTCAGGTACATACTTAAACTGTTAATGAAGGTGCATTTCAGGAAAATATTTTTAATTATACAGGGTGGTAAGAAAAAGTCGACTTTTTTTAAATGGAATGCCCCGTATATTTTAGCATATTTGAAACCCCCTTAGGAGCCTTTATTCATCCCTAAAATATTACGGCTTTTGAATCTCTGGTTTGGGAGTAAAAAAATATTTTCAAAAAAAATGGGAGTTTACACCATCCTGCTTAAAAAATCTCCATTTACGCAGGTACAGTTTTCATAAGAAAATAAGATGAAGACCTTATTGCAGAGGCTTGAAAACAGCTCTGATTCAATTTTAGTTGTTACGCTATGTACAGGGTGCTCAAAATCTATTTTCAAAATTAGAGAATTTTGAAGCCATTTTTCTCAACTTTTCCAAATGGAACACCCTGTATATTTTTAGCTAGCGTAATGTAGATTTCATAAAGGAACGTTTTTTGTCCTACAAACATATTGGTTATTTTCATCCGTTTTCGAGTTATTCGCAAATATTACAAATTCTAAGATTTTTCGGGATAACTCATTAACGAGTCAAGACATCGGGGAGTTCTCTTCAGATTCTTAATCACAAAAAAATAGCGCAACTTTTGTCTGATTTAACCGACCTCGTATCTGTTACCGGTTAAGAGATGCCAATGGTGAGCAATGGAGTTCGGCCCTGTCTTTGGGGCGCTCTAACGGCCAAACCGTGGGCCCCACAAGGTTGCACCAGTGAGACGTTTTAATCAGCATCGCTTTGGCTACAACATATTAAAAAATAAAAAAAATCAATCTAAATTTGCCATAAGAAGTGTGCGGGGTCCTTTCCTCTACTGTTCTATTTAATTCTACAACATATTTTAACAATTTTCACAATAACAAATGTGTTCTATATGAATAATTAATTTTGAGTTGTAATGTAAAATGTTCTAACGGGAATATAATTTAATATTTTTTTGGTAATTGAAGTCCAAATGAAACTTGAGAATGAAGAGGTTGTAACACTGTTTCCGCATACCACTGTAGCACGTGTTGTGTCCCCTTGTTTACAATGTAGAAGTCCATTTCCGTTCGATTGTTTGAAGTATTCAGGGGGTGGTTTTCGACATACTACACTAGTGTTCGTTTATTAATGCATTCAAATTCAGTCCCAATTGTTGTCAAAATTCTACCTCGTGTCATTAATTTTATGGTTAACAATTTTGTTAACAATTATGCCTACGAATTTATAACCATATTGCTGTCCACTTAAGATGAAGACAACTTCATTTTTTGAAGAGCATAAAATTTTCTACTAAAAAGGTCTATAAGTTTTTTCGTAACTATCATATTCAGTATGTAAATCAGAAGTTGGTTTAACGAAGTTGTGACACATTTAAACAAAAACAAATTTAAAAAATATGAAGTAAAAATTAATTAATATTTTGTCATCGCTAGGTAGCGAATTACATTTCAGCCCTATCCCGGCGCATCCACCATTTGTAACCATCCAACTGTTACCTTCGAGATTTCTCGTTTAAATCAACAGTTCATGTCGGTTAAAAACTATTTATTAGCTTCACCGATTTACGACCGGTCATGAAGTTGGTCAAGAAATATAGACCCTATAATTAGTGGAAACAGGCACGGATTTTGAGATTACAAACCGATTGCAATCTGCGTCATTCGTTAACTAAACTCATTAACAAATCGAGCAGGCAATAAAACTTTTACATTAATCACGAATCGAGAATAACCCGTTTAACCGAGGGATTTTATTAAGAATTTATGTTCGAGTTATAACAACATAACGTGCGGTTTATTGAATTCAACCCGCGGGTTGTTTTGCGGCAAAAATTCTCATTGCAACTAACAAAAAGACAGTTTTCCAACTTTGCTCGTTTATTTCCGATAAAGTTCAGTGAAAGGAAATGTGGGTAATGCAAAAACCAATCGCTTTATTGTACTTTTCAAATTGGTTCGGATTTATTCAAGTTGCTATTCATCCATAAATTGGTTTCAATTCAGCACCCATGCACTTGTAACTAAATTATAATTGAGCTAATTGAAAAATTTGCTATACCCATTATGCATCAGGTCCGCGTGGCACGTATACGAAACGCTAAAAGCGTCGCGACGCACAAGAGTCCTGGACGACAGGCGTCGGGCTACTAACACGACATCCCTGAAGGAGCCAGCAGCGCAATGTTAGCGCGCATCATTACTAAACTAGCCTATAGCCACCATGCAGTTTATACATTTTATATCATTCCGTAATTTTCCCATAAGGACATAGCTATTTTCCTTCCATCATGTCATCAATAATTTCCACAAGCCCCAACTTCTGTGACGGAAACTATTCCGGCTAGACAAATTGTCTAAGTTTCTTGTTTGCTAGATGATATCAGATTAAACATGCTCGACATAAAAAAGATTCCATGAATTTTCATAATTAGCTAACTTTATGCCTAAATCTGTCTCAAACTTTAAGATAACTCTATTTTCATGCGCCAAGTTATTTCCGCAATGGGAATGTGGAGCTAATGTAGAATTGTAGATGCATTACAAAGGAACATTAACGTAAAGAATTATTCCGTTAATGCATACTGGAATCTCACTATTATTTTAGCCATTGTTTTGATTTAGAACTAGAGATAGGATATCGATTTTACCCTAAGGTATTTACAACAGTTCAAATGTAGCTCTATACAAGCTTATTGTGAGTGACACAAAGCCCAATTCTGTTTCTCTTTGACCAGCAAATAGTTCAGATCTTAATCCCATCGACATTTTTATAATACTGACTTGCAGGTTGATTACAAAAAATCAAGAACAACTCCTACCTGTTTGGATATCTGGGCTACAACCAATAGATTAACCGTAATACACAATAGTTATTATTAACAATTTTTCACTGAAATAAAATTCACTTGAGGGTTGAAACTGTTCTTTTTGAAGACTTAATTACGAAGGAATTGGCACAAATTGGGCATAACAACTCAGAAAAATAAAGGTTTCGAAATTTGTATGTGGTCCCGGTTCCGGTCCCCGGGTTACTACTAAAGGGTGGCCCATAAAAAACCGGATTTTTTTGTTTCTAAATATCTTCGTAAGTTTTCGTACGATATTTTTCAATCTTATACACAACGTAGCTGAAGGTTGAAATTGTCGATGCCATTCATCAGATTTGAATTTGCACCATCAGTGTCCTCCTTAAGAAGGTGTAACTTAACACCATTATTTAGGCCAATGGGGTGGGGTTACAATTTGACGCATGACAGAGGCGTTCACACATGATCCAAGCCTGTCTTTTCCTCTTTCCAAATTAACTTTCAGAAATAAAATTGATCAATTCCTCAATTTTTTATGAATTTTGTAAAATGTTAATTTTCGTAATTATCACAAATTGTGAAAGGGAACGGAGGACAATTTTTTTTGTATCTTTGTTACTTTATGTCCAATACTTTTGAGTTTTATTCGGGATGTAACCAAAGTGTGAGCCTCTCGATTTCTCTCTTTGGGTTACAGATAGCACTATCATTGTTTTTCTTAAGAAGGTCTAACTTAACAGCATTATTTAGAAAAAAGGGGTGCGACTATCATTTGACGTATGACAGAGATGTTCGCACATGATTAAAGCGCGTCTTTTCCTATTTGCAAAATTTCATTTATTTTATTGTTTTATTAACTTCCTTAATTTGTCACCATATGTATTTCCTTAATGGCACATATGCAATAACACTTTTTAGAGTACTTAATTAAATTATAAAACAAAAAATTAAGGCATGATTTGACCACCGTCCAATCGTATGCAACATAACCCTAGCAACAAATAATCAACCTGCTCGATTTCCCTTTTAAAACACAATTTGTTATAAAAAGACTGTTGCAAGAAAATTGACGTAATTTTAGTTTTGACATCCATATTAGACAAAAAAAAGCGGGCTTTAATTATGCGTGAACGCCACTGTCATATGTCAATGAGAAAGGCCATCCCTATTAGTCTAAATGATTTAGACCAATAGGAATGGGCTTTCTGTTAAGTTAGACGTTCCTAAGTAGGACAATGATGGTGCTATCTGTAGCCCAAAGAGAGAAATCGAAAGGTCCACCCTTTGGTTACATCCTGAATAAATCTCAAATGTATTGGATAGAAAGTAACGAAGATACAAAAAAAAGAGTCCTCCGTTCCCTTTCACAATTTGTAATAATTACGAAAATTAACGTTTTTCAAAAAAATTCATAAAAAATTAAGGGATTGATCAATTTTATTTCTGAAAGTTAATTTGGAAAGAGGAAAAAACAGGTTTTGATCATGTGTGAACGTCTCTGTCATGCGTCAAATTGTAACCCCACCCCATTGGCCTAAATAATGGTGTTAAGTTACACGTTCTTAAGGAAGACACTGATGGTGCAAATTAAAATCTGATGAATGGCATCGACAATTTCAACCCTCAGCTACGTCGAGCATAAGATTGAAAAATATCGTACGAGAACTAACGAAGATATTCAACAACAAAAAAATCCGGTTTTTTATGGGCCACCCTTTACTACTTTTCACATACTATTATTTTCTGTAACAATTTACGAAATTCCAGCACGTACAATACAAAGGAAAAGTAAACAAACCAGTATTTCAGTCTTACGCCAAGATTCACCACTGTTTATGCAGTGAAGAGAATTTAATTATTATTCGCGATATAGACGGTAAAAACACTAAATTTCCTCCACCGGAATTTAACAACTGTATTCAAACGGTTTGTTTGAGTAGATAAATTTATAAAAGAGAAGACTTGCGGTTTTACGAGCACGTCCTATATTACGCCACGAAATTTCATATCACTATAACCTGAGGAGTCGAGGTATGATCGCTGAGCTCTTGGGATCTCGCTAAATATTTAACTATTCCTGAAGATCGACATGGGTTTAAATATAAAAATGAACGACTTTAATCCTCCTGGGTTGCTGTTAAGTAGGCATTAGTGTTTAATAAATAATGCCGCGGATATTTGATGCCAAATTGTTGCAGAAGAACTTTAATACATATTTTTATCTACTAGACGATGCGAATTTTTGTTTTTCGTTGACTGTGTAAAAAATCGAAACCTTAGGGTGGAGTTAGCAGCAAGATTTCTGCAATATTACTATAATTGCATTTTACTATCGAGGAAATTCATGCTGAAACACTTTCAGCATGAAAGTGCTCGATAATGAGATGCAATTATTGTAGTGTTACTAGCGCCATCTCATGATTCGTGTACCTAAGTCATTTTTATTGAAAGTAAATCACAGTAGTCAATCGAAAAAATATCGGTAAAAGATTTTTATGCCTTACAACAGTAGCAGTTAATCAATGTCGATCTCGTCTTCTAAAGATGAACAGTAAACAATGCTGGTCGAGTTAATGGATTCGTAAAGCTTGTATAAACACCAGCGAGGGGAATAATACGTAAACACGTGTGGTAAATTAATGTCATGACAATGAGCAGGTTGATCCTAAGCAACCCTTCTTTGCAGAAAGCTCTTCAAATTTAGATTTTTATTCAAACTGAGATAATTTGGCATAAAGGATGAAAGTGCAATTGTGAAAAATTAAGCGCATAAAATCCTATAATGGCAATAACAGAAATTTTAGTCTTAGGTAATATTATCAAGACCTTGATTTTGTATATTTTTAAGAATTCTTTTTTGTTTCATAAGTTGAATTTGAGAATTACTTTCCGGGTAAAAATGATAAACATAAACCAAAAATGGTGGATTCACAGGCAATTTCTAAAAACACATAGCACCAAAAACAAATGACCTATTTAGAGAAAACGTGCCAGAAAAACAATGTTATGAATCATCAGCTAATGGAAAATCGTGTTTATAAAACTGGAAATAAAACTGACATTGTGTTTTAACAGTGAGACGAAGACAACGGCAAGAAATCGTATTCAGCAGCTTAATCTACATATCAATAGGAATTAATCCAACAAAAACAGAAACCACTGCGAGATTGGAGGCGGAGTAAAAACTGGCCATTATTATCAATTTGACATGACGTTTAACAAGATCATTGTTCTCCAAATTACGGTTTTTAGAGTAACAGAATTGGGTCGATGTTAAATGCAGGGATGCGCTGGCCAGGGAATTTGATTAAAACCTGAATATCACTGGATTTTTTCGGGCCACCACGTCAAGTTTCTTGGTGGTAGAAGAAAATAGTATTCTTTTTCTGCGTTCTGTGATTTACTGCTTGCCCGAATCTTTCTAGCTGCGTTCCAAACGCACTTCGCTGATGTGGTCAATAAGCCTGAAACCGGTCCGGAGTTGTTTGAGTGGCAGCTAAAATAATTAAAACAAATGTTTGGGTTTGCCTTCTTTGTGTCAGAACATCCCACGAAAGAGCATTTTTATTCATGTCTGCCTTCCAATTCTCTCTTCATGAATGTGGCTCCGATTGTCTTTCTCCGATAGCAAATCAAAGTAGTTTCAGTCTAGGTTTAGCATGTCCTTTAGAGCCAATAATCCTCCATTGCACAAAGTGAGAGGACACTACCATTCATTCAACTTATGTCAAAAATTAATTACTCAAAACATCGCCAACTATAGTAGATTGTGATGGTCAAAATGCTAAAGAAATTTTAAAGCTCGTGGCAATGGCTTATTTGGAAAATAGTTTTCTGTTAAATTTTCGTCGTCCCAGGGAAATTTAAAGGACAAAGAACTTTAGGGTCAACACTTCCTGTGATTTTCTTTCCCTAAAAATCTTTTAAAACGTTTAAAAGCCACTAACTACTATCCAGCCTGTCAGACTATCTCAGCTCGGCTGGTAACAAGAAGCATTTATTAAAAACGGCAGTTTATATTTTAGTATGCCGCCGTAGTAAATAAAATCACATTTCTGAAATTTATAACTTGTCGTAAAATTTTCATTGTTGTCTCCGCATCCAACGCTAGCGTCTTTGCAATTTAAACTTGAATTACCACAACAAACATGTGATGTGGAGAACCCCGTGTATTTTACTGCGGGCTTTAAGCCAACATCAAACAAAACTAATCGCGTTTAAGCCGTTTTTACACGTGTAGACGGTTCGGAGACACTTTAATGATAATTATCAGGCTTTGAATGGAAGTTAAGTGTAGCGGCGGCATCAACTCCTTGTAAAAATTGCCGCTGCTAACGAGGATATATAAACCAATCAAAGCAAACGACTCGGCCTGATATTATCTTTACTTTTCGTGCCAGGAATAAAACGAAGCGCCTGATTTATCGGATTTTACGTTTCTGCCTCAATTGATAATTGAAATCGATGGTAGACTATAGGATTGCCAACTGGACATTGTGAAGTAACCAATCTATACGGACGTCCGATGAGACCGAAAGTTTACAATGCAATCAGTGGGAAGTTACAACGCGATTAATGAATATTATAGCCGCATAAGGGAGCTGAGGAAATCTCATAAACCGCACGGTTTGAAAATCTTAGCTATGCCACTGAATCTTTAATTTGCGGGGTTACAAGTCTGTAATTTAAGTTTTTTCGTCTCTTGGGGAATACAAATTTAATTTAATCACTGCCAGTCGAAACAGTAGTAACAGTGGTTTAATAGTCCCAATGAGTCAATTATAGATAATACTAATCGATTTTTGGTTATTACGTGGAATATATTGTGTGCATAAATCAGTATTAACGATGGACCGTGTAAACACGCTGATAGATATATTACAATGATGTTATTGACGTTAGGGCAATTAATAATAATACATCAACCAACGAACATTGACTACAAGGAAGCTAGATTCGAAGCTGATATAAGAGTCAACCATGATCGGAAATTTGTACATAATTTATTACCCCGTAATGAATTATGGCGCGATAAGTATTCATTAAACGTAATTTCCAAAATTGACGAGCAAAATCAATGAAATAAAAAATGACCACACGGACAAGGGGATTGAAATTTTTCTTGCCGCGGTAGATTATATCGGGCGCATGAGAATACGAAGAGCAAAAGGTGTAACCCATGAAAGTTAGAAAATTGATTAAGTTGGCGTGAAAACACTTTCACTATCTGTAAAAGTTGGTTCAATAAATAAAGTTTAACTGTCCTGGTTGCTAAAGTTCCTAACCGAAATTCCTGCTTATGTATTTGTCGTAAATCGTGATTTTGACAGAAAGATAATTTAGGCGTCTCGCTTGCTTGCTCTGTTACAAGCTGATGTCAACAGCATCTGCGTAGCTATAATCTAAGTTAGCACCAAGAATTTTCTAGCACGATTTAAATTGTTTTATAAACCCAAAAAATATATACTTAGGCGATAAAGAGATTATGCGAAGGTCTCCATCAAAACTCGATAATGTTGACTTTTAATTAAAGCGACCGTTTGCTGAACTTAACCCCTTGTCTGGGCTAATTTAGGACGAAAGAAACGCACTAATGGCACACTGTTATTGTCGTTGTGGTTAATGAAGGTAAATTGTATTCTGCTTAAGCTGCGCTGTAAAGATAAGCTTTATCATTGTAGTTGGTTTCCCTTTAATTTTAATTGTTTGTCTAAACGATAGTTTTATGTAAAGTCTATTACTCATATGAGGCAAAGAAAATGCGGTAAACCTCCTTCAAGGAAATGTTGTAGAAGATATAAATGGCACCGGTCGTTGAGAACAGATGATGGCGACAGAAAAGACGCAACGAGAAGTAAAGATTAGTTCAATGATCTACGATGACGGGACAAATATTGCAGGAATTTTTTCCCCTTTTTAAATCCATTTGGGTAAAATATTACATCCCACAATTCACAGCGTAAGCTCTTTTTAACATCAGCAAATATGAAAACCACCTTATGCTTATATAATTATAGCTCTCAAAAACGCCTGTCGCCCATACTAAATTTACTTGAAAAGTTTCCTGCCGGCGTCCACCACAAGCTTTGTACTCCGTTTTGGCAGCTTATTGAAATATATGCTCGAAGTTCGTCTTTCTGTTCATTTAGAACAAGATAAAGGTATTGTGTTCTCAACGGACGCGTCGGACAAAGACTTTCGCTTCAAATGAACAGTAATTATAACAATCCGAGACTTAATAGGACCATTCTCTTTTTCAAGAATATTTAATCATTATCCACATCATTAGTTTGGTTTGTCAATATTTAAATGAATACTCATAAAAAATGGGCAGCTACGGAAGCGGCTGGATCCTCCCCACTTTGTGAATAAATCCCTACCTCACATTCGCCGTGACCAGGCTTTGAGTCTCTGAAAAACTATATACTCACGAGACTAGACTTCGACCAACGACTGTAATTATTTTTCGCAGAGCACTGTATTTTTTGTTCTTGATGCTTGTTCAATTCCCTACAGGTCTTTCAGATCCATCGAGCTAGGGGAGACTGAGACGGATCAGACCAATTACACCATCATCTTACATTTAATTAAACTTGTCAGCTATCGCTTTAAAAATGTGTTTGGTGTTGTGGGGTGTAAGCTTACTCAAAAGAGCTTGGAGCCCAACGTGGGTTCTACCTAGAGAAAAACCTATTGCGGCTTCCAACCATCCGCCATTTTAAAATGGCGTCAGACCAGGATTTAGAGTTTCTAAAAAGCTACACATTCACGAGACTAGAATTCGAGCAACGACTGTAATTATTTATCGTAGGACACTCGGAGGAAAAACAGATGTATATTTTTGTTCTTGTTGTTTTTTCAATTCCCTACAGGTTTTTCAGATTAATCAAGCGGGGGAGACTGAGACGGATCAGATCATCTTACATTTACTTTTTTTAAATAAATATCAGCCTCTGAGAAATTCCACGGTTGTTAAAAAGATTTCTGTCGCCATAAAAATAGAAGTTGTATTTTTGTTGGTCTTATGGTGTGTAAGCTTACTCAAAAGAACTTGGAGCCAATCAAACATCAGCGTGGGTTCTACCTAGAGAAAAACCAAACCATTCGCCGTTTTAAAATGGCGTCGCAGTGGTGCTGTAAATTCTGTTTTTTCTTGTGGTAGCAAAACGACAAAATCAACACTAACTTCCTGGAAGCAAGGACCATAAGTCCTGCGTCATTTAATTTACGACGGACACAGCGAGGAAAGCTTTAACCGTGGTGCAAATGATGCGGTTTAAGGAAAAACGAAAACGAGTGAAGGATCGGAGTCCTTAATCAATATCACAGACAAGAACGCGTCGATTTCGACATGTGGAAAGCATGAGTAACGTTTTCCTTGCAAAGTAGGCAAATAAAAGAGCTAAGTTAAACCCTTAGATAAATAGCAGTTAAACGAATAACTTCAGTCGCGTTAAGTAGAGTAGATTTAATCGAAAAAATAACGTGAGTAATGCCCAACAAAAAAGGTCGTCCAACTAAATAATTTATACTCCTGCACAGATTTTTCTCGTTTCTCGTAGCTTTTTATCCGCATAATTCTCTAACGAAATGAACGAGGCAAGTAAATACCCGGAAAAGAGTAAATGGAAGCTCATTTTCATAATTACTCAATTGATTCAACGCCTGGTATTTATTTAAACGAAATATTGTTAATTTGTCTTTTTGCGAGGAGTTTCATAGTGATATAATTGAGGTCAACCCTCAATTCTCGGATGTCCTAACATTTCACATTTCACAGATAGAACCGGACAACATTTCTGAAATGACTTTGCAGAGGCGGAACAATCAATAGCTGCAATTCTCTTTCACCGCTGAAGTCACGAAAGAACAACCTGTATGAAACGTGCGGAAAACGTTTAAACGGTATCATTCTCATAATGGGAAATGTTAATTTTAAACGATAGCGAGGCTGTGAATTTCCCAGATAACCTAGCTCTCGTTTTTAAAATCGAAAATCTTTAATATTTTTCGACAACTAGACACGCCCGGAATTAAAGCAAATCCAGGGGGAACTTATGCAAAATTTAAACATTGCTTTTAATACCAGTGGTTTAGGGTTTGTTACAAATTACCGAATTATTTAAGGAAATTTGCATCATTCTGTTTGGGAGTTGCAAGCGTTTATCAATTTTGGTTGCCGAGGTGACTTTTTTATTCAAAAATGATTCAACGAGCCTAAAGCGAGTAATGTTTTTTAGTGTGTATTTCTGGAACCAGTTATTCAGATCTGAAGCTCGAGGGCGCTATTTAAAGGAAAACTTATTGTCTCGATTCAAATAGTACTCGGACAAAGCTTTTAGGTCAACCGCGTGAATTTTATCGTCAGCATTGTTATATCGTTGTTATTCATCAATATACGTAATGAAATTGCGTGCTTTGGAATTATTCATTTATTTATTAAGTATTGTAATGATAATGAAGCTCACAATGAAATAATCGCGTTTGACTGATTGCAGTGAGATTCTCATTAAAGTTTTAGTTTAGTTAGGTCGCTTGTGGATAATTATCATAATAGGTGTTGGAGTAGCTTCGCTTCTGTCGGTTTTGATGAAGGTTTCGTTTTGTTTAATCCTTGACTGAATCCTCCAACAGTCATTTCTTATTAATCTCCGACTGGACGATTAGTCGTTTGGCTTTTTGCCACAGATCGTTACTGAAAGTATTGATGACTAGACTAATATCCTGCGAAATATTTTTCTTGGCCATTGTTTTCGTCGGAAAGCCGATATCCCGGTTAATTTCAAGCTCATACTGCCTCGGAAATTATTCACAACACGATTTTCGTACGCCATGGATTAAATGACAATTAACGCGTGGGATTTGTTAAAATTTCACGGGCTATTCAACCCCTTCATCACTTTAATTACTTGCGCTATTAATTCTCAACTATAAATACCGACGTTCATTAAGAAAAAATAATGTTCTTCGAGACAATTAGGTATTGTAGTTGGAACAGCTCAAATAAATGACTCTGGTAGAGTTCATTTATTTCGTCACGTGTCAGGACATTTTTCTTGTTTTCTTGCCGTTAATTTCTTTCGAATGCGACAGTTTTTCTTTTTGTTTCACATCGCCGCTAAAAGTTAATAGTTTGTTAATATTTCACAATGGAAAAACTGGACAACTTCAGTGGAAGCACTATCACTAGAAACATCGCATTACACCCAAAAACTTGTTCACACAACTAACGCGTTTCGAACACAACGTTATATTTGTGGGTAAGGTTGGACGAATCACAGATCGAGAAGTGGTTCCAAGCGGATGAGTACGTTTAAATATGTCGTGTCTTAGGCGAAAGTCCACTTTACAGTTCCTAATGACCATAAAATAAGTGATAATATTAAGTTAGTTTGTAGTGTGAACAAGGTGCAATGGAGAGTATCGTCATTTATAAGTCTACCTTCACAGGCAAGAGGCGGAGCTATACTGGTCGAGCGCTGTGGTGTTTAGCTTTGAGAATGAGTACGTTGTGTTCGAAACGCGTTAGCTGTGTGAACAAATTTTTCGGTGTAGCGATCTTTCTAGTGATAGTGTTAATATGTAAGTAAATTAACTTTTGGTTTGTGCATTCGGAAAAGCCGAACTTGTTTACGTTTATGAGTATTCACTTAAAAATTGACAAGCTATACGATAATCAATAAAGGAACTTCAAATGCATACCCTGCACAGTCAGAGAAACAGAATTACAGAGACGTGATAAACATTCAGGCACAATGTGATCCTATTTCCAACTCAATATCTAATACAAAGTTGCAGCCCTTTGATTTCCTTTTACTTCTCCAAGAATCATTTCAGAATAATTAGTTTCGCTCTTCAGGACTGGCAGTAAAACTTGAAAGCGGGAAACACTTCCAACTACTTTTATACAGAAATAACAAAAAGCAAATTCCGTATACACCTAGATAGAATAATGCTAGTAACGTTATGCACAGCCCTTGCCCATAAAAACGTAATCAAATGCGATTGCAGCATGAGAAAGATGTATAAGAAATTTCTAACTTTTAAAATTGTTTCGGCATAGGAGTCGTAAATTATTTTCAAACTTTTATATTGATGTCCCTGAAACAGAGGATCTAAATTCAGTTACGAAATCATTTGTTTGATCCTGAATTAATACGAGGGCAATTTTTCAATCTCCAAGTGACAATAAGGAGCTGGAGAAGTGTCGTCCATGAGAGTGCGGTACAGCTAGAAAAACTTATCTAAACTAACGCTGAGGTGATCAATCATATCAATGCAAGTATTCTCCCTTTATGATCTTTTTCATTGAGTTGACTCCGAACGTTCAGGATGGCGCTATTTATTCGAATTTCCGTCAAGCATCAATTCGAAAACCGTATTTTTTCTTAAATTAGATAAATATGTCACACTAGATTTATGCATCTTCTTTCGAGACGCCGTTTTCATATTCATAACCCCTAAACCTATCCTGGGAGTACCCCAAATCCAACTAAAACAATTTGACGTTCGCTTTAGATTATTTATGAGTCGCTCGCCAGTTGTGAATAGAATTGTGATATTGTCACGTAGTAGCTTTTTAACTTTTTCATCTGTTTTAACAGTATCATGTGAAGAGAGAATTTATTTTCTTACGTAATGAACTTCCACTCTTACAAATTCTATACAGGTTCAAATAAATTACTGAGCTTTCAGAAGTTGCCTAAAGCTCACGAACTTTTTAGTTTCTTACTCACTACATTAATAAAACGCATTTAATAAATTTCCTTCTTTTACCTGCTTTCACAGCCTCAGCTACATGTCTTACAGCTTAATCATCTTTATTTTCGTTGGAAAGTTTGCTCGTTTCCAGAGCAAGCAATTAGGAGCTTAAAATTTGCGACAACGACGTTTTGTAAATAGTTCATTGTATTACGGACGAAATTAAATCTGGGTCAAATTATAATCAACGACCATAAATTGGAACAATTGGAACAATAGAGCGGCAAAAACAATTCAGCATTGGAAGAAACGGGCCGAGGGTAATAAAGTTCGGACCCGAGAAAACAATTTACTTCAAGGGAATTAAACCTGAAAGGGCCCTAAATTTTTATAGGCTCTTCGATTATTTAACCAATCATTTAGTCAGTCTTTAAATTGAAGGGCAAATCCGTTTTATGTTAGTAGGAGGTGAATATCGATTAAAGCTTACGAGACAAAACAATATCCTTAAACACGTAATTAGGCGAAAAAATAAAAAGCTGCTGATATTTATGGGGTGATACGGCGAAGTTTGTTTATCCGCAATCTCGGTGCATTTTAAGCTCCGCTTTTATTGGAAGATTTATGGCCCTGTCTGGTATTCATAAGAGTGTCCAAACTTTGACCTACAACGTTAAGTATATATTTTTGTCCAGTATTTTTCTGCATTATTATGTGTGACCCAATAAAATATTTTTCCTTCAGAGCTTATAAAAACAATTTTGTAAAATGCTCTCGAATTGTAATGGGGATATAGTAGTTTAACGGTGACTGGAAACTACCGGATATCACGCAAATCGTAACTTAAGCAGAATCATGAATGATGGGTTCGCGCGTTGTTACATTATAGACGAAGAGGGGTTAACAGTTTTTTGGTTTCATTAGTATTATTATTTTTCTTTAGTAATTTAGTACGTTTTTCTCTTTTTGGTTTTTAACTCAATTTCTCCCTGTTAAATTTATCCGCCGCCAATATTTATTTGTAACTTTTGAGCAAAAGTAGGACGAAACTCACAATTTGTAATATTAGCCCACTACAAGTCAAAAAACTGCGAGGTTTTTTTATACCAAAAATGCCGTGCTTCAGGTGATTTCCATCGTTGCGTGTTCACTGGGAGAGAACGTGGGAATATTTCAAATCCAGCCATCAAGCCCTACAATTGAACATCACAAATGCTCATTTAATTTTTCTCGCATTGAACTACCTGCAATTTAGTTTTCAACGCGAATCTCGTATGCAAATTTGCCGTTCTTTGAAATATGTCTCTGTAGCTCTCGAAGTATGTGAACTTCTTTGATATTGGATCATCTGCATTATTATTTCGAAGCTCGATATTTATTGAAGCCAGAGAATAGCTGGAGAAGTCTCACGCAATTTCTGTACTTTACGTGTCTGATGCACCCCTCGAAGCGTTAAAGAATTTCTACGGAATTCCAACAGACCATTACATTTGCTCGGAAGTTAGATTATAGGGAGAGAATCGCGTTTCGCACCTAATAGCGTAATCACTATTATACATCGTGCAAGACTTAACTATCCCGGCGCCTCCACCATTTTCACATAACTAATTCAAAGCTATTACTGTCGAAAACCGCAACACAATTTATAAACCGGCCGTAAATATCCCACAGATATGTTTCATATTTTTCAATTTTACATAAAGCCCGCTGGTAATCTTCAGTTATTGATTGGAATAAAAATACGCCAGCAGTTCGCGATGCACTAACTATATGAAATCGTAAAATGGTTAAATGGTTTATGGCTAATAACATATTTTATGGGTGATAATAGATCCTGGGCGTAACTTTTAATTGCGATAAGTTACAGAAATTCTATTTGAGAATATAATAAAAAGAAGTTAAGCAAACAAAGGGTTGAATATGTATGCCATTGCATCTCGATATCTCCAGCGTTAAAAAGTATTGAAATATACTGAAAAAGTTTTTTTTTACAAAATATTCTAATGAGCATTGTACTGCTTAAAATTTTGAAGGATAATCCCGATAAGACTAGATTCTGAGAAAAATAATAAAATTACAGTTTACCTATTATCACTGAACAGTTCAATAAAACGTTTAGTTCTTAGAAAATATCGATTTTAACTCTAACCGTGGACATACCAGTTTGTCGTTGAAAATGTATTTAAATAAATATACGTAGCGAAACATAAAACATTGATAGTATAATTTGGACGCAAATCATGTTTTCTATTGAAAGCTTTTCATAATTAAGCTATGGATTTAATTGCAGGATTTAAAATTGAAATATCCAGGCACTTGGGCTAATTTAGTCGGGCGCATCCACCATTTCTAATTAAGTTAGTTTTGATCAAAGCCCAAGAATAAACAACTGTGAATCAAAAATGAATGCAGGTTTTGTTTAATTTGTAAATGTACACAAAGGGGTATTTCCATCGTAAACCTAACTGGCGTGCGGCGTGTAATTTTACTAATTTTTATATTGAAAAGAAAACTCACCTTTTTTCTTCCCTCCAAACATGTTAAGAATGTTTACATTGGGAAAGTTTCTTTAGCGCTCGAGGATAGCACGTGCTTACGGTTTAAGTAAAGGATCAATGTGCACTAGAGTACACGTTCCGTGAAGGCGCAGGACTCGCAGGATATGTGTCTACAACAGCTCTTAAACGCAACCAACTGCGATCCTGAACATTCACGCAGAGCTTTGTACCTCCGATTCCTACCGATCCAATACGAAAAGTCAATTATTTCGGCATATTTTGCCCCTCGATTTAATTGGTTTTTGATGCCATGGAAAGCAAGGACAATCGACAATCCTTGGAAGCAACCCAAGTGCTATAAAAATAAAACCGGATATGGATTTGACTAAATTCAGCTTCAGTTTCATGAACTGATGTCCCTGCGAATAATGTAATTTCCCTTAAGATCAGATTACTGTTGTATAATTTGGGATGGAAAAATTCGGGGTTGCGTTTGGAAACTGTCAACTTTAACGAGATTTTTATCAGGCGACACGATTTCACACTTTTACTCGCTGTTTCTTTACTGGAATCGTATCGATTGTGGCTGTGATTTTCCTTGTCTACCAGTCAACAATAACAATAAGGCTTTACTGTTTGTAGACCTTATTGACGCAATCACCCGGTACTACTCTAAATTTAGAATTGCTACCCTGTTCAATTACCGTTACCACGCCTAACCACAGTTTTGAATTAATTGATTTAATCAGTAATAAATTGAAATATTATCAGCACAATTTGACCTAAATGAAAATTGATAGATTGAAACTTAAACAAACAAGTTTAGCTAAGGATTTTTTTGTTTCGTAATTAATAATTGAAGATAAAAGAACGGATTTTCATTGCATCTTTCAAATATTTGATCCCGCAAGAGTCCCTGATTCCTGAGCATCTCCTGAGTAAAGGTTTTTCTGTTGTTGGAGGTTGCACACAGTATTCTTTTATTGATACGAAGTTGAGCAATGAGTGTTTGGATGAGAAATTAAGATAACCTATTAAAAGGATATCCTAATTACGTGTTTATACGTTGAGAAGAAGTTGTCTAATAAGAGACTATCCCAATCCTGTACTGTCCGGTATAGGATGGCAGTGATCACGTCGGCAACAAGGAGGTATCAACTTCCATGCCCGAATTATCACGGGCTATATACTTTTATATAAAGTTGTTTGTTCCTTCGCATTAACTCTCACCCTTGTTCATGATGTCATATCGATAGAACAACAAATTTATTTGTATTTGTAGAAGGGCCTCCGCAGACGCGCAAATGTGTCAAAAAGATGAATTGTTGAAAAATACAATATTAAAAAATTGTGAATTGGGATGAGAAACCTTACACACACTTTACACAAAAATTATGTGAAGTCAGAATTAGAAGTACAGGCAAGAAAAAATTTACTGCAGTTAAGTAAAAATACTAAAAATAATACTGAGAATAGGTAAGACAATTTTGTAAATTTATGTTTTGGAGGGGATGAAATATTGTGAAGAGGGTGTAAAAGTTGTAAAGTGTGAAAATATAATCTAATAAGTAAATGATGAGTAGTTACCGAAAAAAAACAAAATTCGGTGAATTTTATAAATTGGTGCTCAATGGGTTGAAAAACTGCAAAGGGGGAAGAAAAGTCAAGAGGGGTGAAGATTAACTGTGATTAAGTAGAATTACAAAATATAACACGAAAAAAAATGCAGCAGAGAAGCGGCTGGAACCTCCCCATCGCGTGGATCTTTGTATTCTGTGTAGATAGTAGTCAATTCAACAGAATTTGTCATCCACTGTCAGCCCGCTCCCTTTCAATGAGAAAGAATTTTTTCTCTATTTTCCACTGAAATGGTAGAAACTGTGAATATATTTTTAGAACCAGAATTTGATCGTCTTTCTAATGGCGACATAAAAAAGGAGGCCTTGCTTTAAAATTTAAAGTTGATATGCTTAAATGGCACTTCCCGTGGACCAATTGCTTCCAAAAGCCTTTCAGGTCTTCAACGGGTCACCCAATCTCCATGTAGCAAATTTCAGCCAAATCGATTCACTAATCTGGGCTATAGTGTATTTTTAGTGGTACTACAAAATTTCGATTTTTTGACCCAAAGAGCACTAAATGCGAACGAATTTTGTCTTATTTAAAACCAGAATTTGAAGACCTTTCTGATTGTGACAATAAATCTTTCAAAAACTTGTTTTGGATGGTTAAATGAGTGAATAATTTTAAAGTTGGAAATTGGTGTGCCAAAACGGCACTTTCCGTGGGCCGATTGAATCCAAAATTTGTTCGGCTCTTCGACGTGCAATACAATGCCCATGTGCAAAATTTCAGAAAAATCGGTTCAGGGGCTTGGGCTGTACCGCGATTTAAAAGTCCGATAAAAATCTTTTTTTTTTAAATTTTTGGTCAAAAGGGCACTAAGAATGAATGCATTTTTAGAAGCAGAATTTGAAGGCCTGTCCTATCGTGACGTGAAAAATGGGGGTTTGCATTTAAAATTTAAAAGTTGATGTGCCAAAATGGCATTTCTAGTTGCACGATTGGCTCCAAAAGCTTTTCAGATCTAAGTTGGGTTATGAGATGCCTACGCACCAAATTTCAGACAAATCGGTTTAGTAGTTTTGGCTGTGGCGTGTTTACAAACGTACGTACGTACGTACGTACACACACACAGACACATTTTGAAAACCGCTTTTTTGGGTTCCTGAGACCTCAAAACGTGAAGATCTGGTGCTATCTCGAATTCGAAAATTTTAGTGATTGCAGTAACCTCCCATTTTTTTAAAATTTTGTTGGAGTTGGGGAGGTTAATAAGCCAAAAATGCAATTTATCCTTTTGTGGGGATTGAAATTTAGATTTACTTACCTACTGCAAAGGAGGCTGGAAAATTTTAAAAAGTAAACTGAATCCAAAGATTTCAATTTATTACCGAAGACAAACGAAATTACCCGAATTTTGCACAATTAATTCTTAGGGGGTTGAAAAATCGTAAAGGGGGATAAAAATCAAAGGGGATGAGTATTAATCGTAATTAATAAGCAGAATTACAGAAAATAACACAAAAATAAGTCAATTATGCGAATCAGACTTTTGTGGGGGGAAGTAAAGTAAAAGTTTTTTTATTCCTGAGGAATGTTTAAAGCCCCGAGACAAAGTCGAGTGCTTTAATATCCCTGAAGGAATAAAAAACACTTTAGTCCTGTGTTACTTATACTATTTTTTCCAATATCGACAGACTTACACTAAATTCAATTCTGCAATAATATCACCTACAACATTTTATTTATACAATAACCAAAACGCAGCCGTTTATTGCGATTGTCTGTTATGGTAACGTTAGTTTAATACCAAAAAAAGACGGGGAATCAGTATTCCCTCAAAATCAGGGATTAAAAATTTTTAATTCCTCAAAATCAGCGATTAAAAATTTTTAATCCCTGATTTCCACAAATGAGGGATTAAAAATTTTTCCTCCCTGATTTTGGTAGCGGTGGATTAAAATCAAATTTTAGCCAACGAAAATCAAGTGCTTATTAAAATCAAAGCAAATGGGTCCCCATTGGAAAATAAATTGAATCCCTCACTTAAGGGAGTTTTTCCCTAATTTTTTTTGGCATTAAACTAAGTTTACTCATAACAGACAATCACAATAAACGGCTGCTTTTTGGTTATTACAATTATAATGTTGTATAGGTGACATTATTTCATTGAATTTAGTGTAGGTAAGTCTGTCGATATTGGAAAAAATTGTATAAGCAACACAGGATTAAACTGTTTTTTATTCTGTCAGGGACTTCGTGTCGGGCTTTCAACACCGCTCAGGAATAAAAAACTTTTTTAGTCCTTATTTTCGCACGGGATTATGAAATATAAAGGGTGTCCCAAAAAAAACCGAACGATTTATTTTTGGTCATAACTTTATTATTATTGGAGCGATTTTCCCCAATTTTATACGAGACGTAGTCAAAAGATGAGGCTCTTAGAATCGGCAACCATTTTCCAGATGGCGCCACTAATAAATTTTTTATGGCAGTTTTCTACAAGGCCACTTTTTGATTGGCTGGAGTTGAACCATCTGTGAAGCGATCAAAATGAAAATAGTGTAAGTTTAAAGCAGATCCTTTTCTCTTCCAAAGCAACTTTACAAAATTTTATTCTGAACCTTCATGATTAATTTACAAATTTTTCTGTGATGCTCTAAAACGGATTTTTAAAGATTTATTTGATATTAATTCGCTACCGATTTTGAGAAAATTTTCAGAATCCTTAGTAACACCATAAATCTTTCGTAAAATAACGTTAGGTACTTTGTGCAGGAATTTAACTTAAGTACTATATGGTTGTACAAAATGTTAAAATAAATGAAACCCAAAAAAAATGGTCTAACATTGACTTGTTTGTAAACTGGACAAGTTGTTCTTCAGCTTATGACTGTTATAAAGCACATATTTGGATTATTTTAAAATCCAGAATTGTTGTTTATTCCAATCCAGCCTGTTGTCTGTAGCCGCTTTTAGTGCTAATATTTTTTACTATGGTCTGTCCGGGATCCACACGACCAAGATTCACCCTATTTCCATGGCGAATCATTGTGTGAGTCGCCATGGAAATTGGGTGAATCTTGGTCGTGTGGATCCCGGACAGAGTATAATAACAATTTCATATTATTCTCGTTAATTTTTTAATCAAATGTGTTCATAAAAATTTGCTAGGGTGGCGCCATCTGCAAAGTGACATCATTTTGTGAAATATTGATGGTGTTACTTAGGATTTTGCAAATTTTGTCAAGATCGGTGGCCAAATAAAAAATAAATCTTCAAAAATCCTTGTTTTAAAGCATCACAAAAAAAATTATAAATGAATCAAGAACGGTCAGAATGAAATTGTGTAAAATTGGTTTAGAAAAGAAAATCATTAGCTTCCATCCTACACTAATTTCATTTTGATCGGTTCACAGATGGTTCAACTCCAGCCAATCAAAAAGTGTTCTTGTAAAAAACTGCCGCAAAAAATTTATTAGTGGCGCCATCTGGAAAATGGTTGCAGATTCTAAAAGCCTCATCTTTTGGCTACGTCCCGTATAAAATTGAGAAAAATCGGTCCGATAATAATAAAGTTATAACCAAAAATAAATCGTTCGGTTTTTTTTGGGACACCCTTTATAATAATAATAATAAAAGTCTTTATACTTTCCTGTCCTGGCGGGATTCAGCAGGGCTGTTCTTTCACCCAACCAGGACAAGATTAAAATAACACTCATTAAAAAAATTAAAAAATTTAGAAATATGACAAATTAAGAAAGATCCGTTGGTTTTTACATTTCCCCTCTGATTTTCGAAAATTTATACAGGGTGTTTTGCAACCGCGTGTAAGTTTTTTAACCTCACATTGCCCATCGAAAATGGTAACGATTGGCACAAAATTGTTTAGGTCGAAGTCGTCTCCTAAGGAAGTTTAAAGTCAGCCATCGGGATCAGTTTTTCTTAGTTATCTCAGGAACGGATTAACGGATTTGAATGAAATTTGGTGGACACTAGTAGCCAGTGAATATACATCTACATGGGGAATTTCATTGGATTATGACCACGGGATCCCCAGAAAACGGAGAAACCTTTGACATTTTTCTTCCGGAAAATGTTTTAAGGTCACGCGTTTTAAAAATGGCGGTGTCCGTTAGAAAGGGCAATTCAAACTGCAACTTTTACTATACTTGGTATTTTTTGATTTAATGCGTGGTTTTAGAGATATCCGTACCTGAGGTAACTGGAAAATTTTTCAAGGCCACGCATTTTAAAAATGGTGGTGCCTGTTGTAAATAGCAGCTTAAACTGCAACTTTTACTATTCTTGGTATTTTTTTATTTAATGAGTGGTTTTAGAGATATCCAAATAAGAAAAACTGCTCCCTATGGTAAAGCCCTAACTTCCTTAGGAGACGACTTCGACCTAAACAATTTTGCGCCAATCGTCACCATTTTTGATGGGCAATCTAATGTTAAAAAACTTACACGCGGTTGCAAAACACCCTGTATAACATGTTATACAGGGTGGTTAATTTTTCGATGCTCACCATTAGCATCTCGGAACCCATAAGAGATGGAGAGAAGTTTCAATTGGAGAAAAGTCGCGCTATTTCTTGGTGATTAAATCTGAAGGGAATTCCCCAATATCTTGATTTTTTCCCGAGTTACCACAATCTGAAAATTGACAATTCAAAGAAAAAATAATATCTTCCTAACGAGTGATGTTATTTAAATAAAACTTTAAACTTTTATACATACAGGGTGTCCCAATTGTCTGTATTCGGTCGATAACTCCGTTGCTGTTAGAGATAGCGAAAAATTGTTAAATACAAAGTTTCAGAGGGTCAAAAAAGGCACATTTTAAAAATACAATACTGTATACAGGCTGTCCCACTAAGGAGTAAGAGCACAAACATAGGTTTTTTTAAATGGAACATCCTGTATTTTAATTTTTTATTGGATTCTATGATGAATTCCAAGTAACATTCATTTATCATGTTTCCATCTGAAGCGAATGGTTTAGAGGATATTGGTAATTTTGTGGGAAAAATTACTTTTGCAGCACTTGTTTTAAAAAATCACCCCACAACGAATTTTCAACCTTTGGTTTTGGAAATTTACCACGTCATTAAGGAAGGTTTGGGTTATACTTAAAGCTCTTGAAAACGGTCTTAGCTTCTGAAGTTCGTCCCCAGTAACATTATGAACCTTCAAAAATGTAGAGGCTAATATTTCGAAATTTTTAAATGGCACCACTATCAAATGTTATAGCCATAAGCTGTAGTATTAAATTTGCTTTCGTTTGATATAAAATGTCCCTATATCCAAGTCTTGAATTTTTCGTTTTATTCAGTTAATTATGATTTTTAGGAATTTCCATTTTTGCCTACAATAATGTTTTTGAAAGGCTGCTGGGACACATATCTTTCACAGTTGTTAATTGAATTGATTTGGATAATGATTACCTTTTTCAGTTTCTCAACCCCCCTCGCAGTATTTCAACTCTCCAAAGGCTAAATTTGCTTAATGGCCTTATTTTTGTGTCATTTTCTGTAAATCTACTTAACTCGGTTAATTTTCATGGCTTATTTTTGCGTTATTTTCTGTAATTCTACTTAACTTCGGTTAATTTTCACCCCCTTTACAATTGTTGCACCCCCTAAGCACCTATTTTGCTAAATTCACCTATTTTCGTTTTTTTTCGGCAATAAGTTGAACTCTTATGTTTACTTTTTCCGCCCCATTCGCAATATTTCAACCCCCCAAAAGCTAAATTTGCATGATTGGCTTATTTTCGTGTTATTTTCTATAATTCAACTACGGTTAATTTCCATTACCTTTGATTTTTCATCCCAATTTACAATTTTTTAACCCCCTAAACGTCTATTATGCTAAATTCGAGTAATTTCGTTTTTCTTCGGTAATAAATTCAACTCATTTGGATTATGTTTACCCCTTTCACTTTTTTAAGCCTGTTCGCAATATTTCAACCTTCCAAAAGCGAAATTTGCGTAGTTGGGTTATTTTCGACTTGTTTTCTGGAATTCGACTTAACTACAGTTAATTCTTTTTAGATTTCGCGTAACGACTTTCCAACTCGAATTAATCTCGATTTTTCGCGTGAAACTTTTTAAATCATCCGTTCATCAGTCATTTTCAAAAACAGGCATGAAATAGATAATGGGCGAGGGTTATTGTCATGGCCAGCATCGATTTCACGCTCTAAACGAGCGTTCACTGGAATTGTTTGAAGTTACAAAGTTGAGCAAAACGAAAACACTCTCAATGTTGACCCAACATATGAAATTAAATTTCCATCCTCTTCCAGGGAACTGGAATGGAAATATAATCGAGTTAACAGATAAATGCTAAAAGTCACGGTTAATTTATAGCTGTAGTGTTAACGTTGTTATTAACCTAGTCCTTCGTAATTTATGGTTAATATTTAATAACTCTGCGTGCACCGGAAAGATTTGAAAAACAAAGGTGGTCGAGAAATATGAGGAACACATGGCGACACGCTGTGATAAATTGTACGTGCAAACTCGGAAATTCTGGCTTGGATTTACATTATTATCGCACAGCCTTGATGATGAATTATTAGCGATTATTATTGGGGAAATAGCAACATGTGGATAAAAATCTTTTCGATGAGTCATCTACTAATACGTTGATCGATCTATTTTCAATTTTATATTGACAAGACTATTATATTACTAATAAAAACAAAACAAAATAAACGATCTCAATGCGGAATACTGTGACGCACCACCATTTAACTTTCCCGGCACCTCCACCATTTGTCCACGACAGAGTCTCGCTTCAAATATTTTATATTTATTAAGTGAAATATTTACTTCCAAGTTTGACAACGCGGCACAATTAGTCAAAAAAAAAACAAATTAATAAATTTAAACAAATTTAAATATGTACCTGAACCTTTCGAGCCACCATTCAAAAACTTCGGACCGGTTTCGAGTTATTTAACCCTCATCCGGTAGAGGGCGTCAAAACTCTCTATCGCTTCTTAAATTAATAAATAATGAATAGTAGAATTTAGAATAGTCAAAAACAAACACTATTCAATGTGGATGGAGCATTGATCTTGCACGAGGCGCTACCGGTGGCGTACTCTAGTAAAAGGAGGACGAAGTATCTCATGCAGCTTATTCCTACCTTCTTCTTTATTGAAATGTTGTCTGACGCAGTTGAGGATGCGCTGATACAGTGTTAGCTTTCTTCTGGGGATGTACTGGTCACACGCAGAACTATCATCGCTCTGTTGAGGGCGCACCGAACGGTCATCTCTTCTACGGTAATTCTGGTTTGCGACTACGCTATACATCGTTCATGCCGTCGCTAAAAAAAATGACAAATGATTATTGAAATTTATTGTCAGAAGATGCTCGGAATAAATAATAATGGGGATGGTTTATGCGTCTATTTAAAACTCTCAACGCGTTGATAGAATCAAATTATGCGGCAGGGTCGGCTTAACGGAGGTTTTTACGCTAAAATTATACAAACCGCTAGCGTTGTGAATTAACATGTTATCTATGAACCGGGTTAATTAACATATGTTATTTAACCGGTTAATTAACACCTCCACTTGTGCTATTTATGACCTATTTTGGGAAAATAATTTAAAATGAAGTAAAATGTTTACTTCCAAACAAAAAATATATTTGTAAGGGTTTAACAGTTAATTAACGGTTAATGGACAGTTTTTAAATTGGTTAATTGACACCCATGTTATTTAACACAATTTTTGTTATGATTTTTAACTGTTATTTTAACGGTAAGTAATTAGCATTTAATAATTAACCGACTCACAACACTAAACGAACCCCAATTACCCATACAGACAAAATAATTAGATAATACTTCTACTTTTCACAGAATTTGTAAATATATCGAGTGTAACACCTCGCCATATATCAACTTGAAATTTTTATGAGATCAAATACCTATAAAAACGCTAATTTTGACATATTTACAAAGTTGATGGTTGATGATACAAAGACGACGGTTTTTTTACACGATTCGAAAGACATTTTATTTCTCTTTATAGTCATATCAAAAAATGTTACCACAAAGTTTCAAAGATGGCAGCCAGGGCCGAAATGTTTTTAGTCAAGTTGGCTGTGATTTCTGCCATTTTAAGCTATTCAAGATTACTACAGGAGTCCTCTAAAATGTGCATATTGTCTAAATAATAAACATTTTCATAAATTATTAATGCGAAGTTGTTCATTTTTTAACTTTGTTAACTGTTTATTTTCGCTGAGACATTGATTTTCTAAGCCAAATTTTACGTTAATTTTAAATCGAAAGGTACATGCTTTTTGAGCTAAAACAAAAATTTGGTTCTTCCTCTCTCTAATGGACGTCAATAAACAGAATATACCAAGCGGCAAACGTTCTTGATTAAGAATTTTTAGAACCTCTGTAAATCCGATATTTTTACACTTTTTCCAAAACACGAACAACTCTGCATTAGAAAATTTATGAAAATGTTTATCATTTAGACAATATGCGCATTTTAGAGGACTCCTACACCAATCTGAATAGTCACGTTAACTTAAAGTGGCAGGAATCACAGCCAACTTGACTAAAAATATTTCGGCCTTCTGGCGGACATCTTTGAAACTTATGGTAAATTTCTTTTGTATGATTGTAAAGAGAATTAAAACGTCTGTCGAATCACGTAAGAAAACCGTCATCTTTCTATTTAATATAAGAGAGTTAACAGTGAGAGTGTCATGGGCATTCATTGTGACACCAAAATTCACATAATTTGTTGGATTTCGCTAAGATGCGTGGTTCTTCTAATCTAATTAATTTAGTGCAGTAAATAAATAATTAATTTTTTGATATTTCTCAAATCTCGACTTAAAATCAAACATAAATGAGGTGAGATACAATTTGGTAGCCTAATCTGTCAATCAGAATTTATCACGTTTTTACGTTTGTTAAAATTAAGCTAAACTTGTGTTATTCCTAACTTCAAATGAAGTTGCTTAAGAAGTTATTATGACTTGATAATAAACTTTAAGATGTTGGTACACTATACTAAAGTTGTTTCCAACGTGAAAAAATAAAAATCATTAATTCCATTTATTTTTAATTTCCTGCGCTAAACTAACGAACATAATTTAACTCGAAAATCATGTCTCTTAGCAAAATTCATACTTTTTGGTGTCCCAAGGAGTACTAGTGACAATCGTATCCTTATTTAGTAAAAAAACCTCCTTGCAGAAAAAATATGCGAAAAATGTCTAAGCCCCCCTAAGAACGCACGTCTCTGATGATATGAAAAATCAGAAAAAATACAAAATACAGACGGTTATGTAAGTAAACTATGTTCCAAATTTCAAAAGCGTACGTGTGGTAGTGTCTGAGCAAATTCTAAAAAACTGATTTTTGGGGTACCATTTCGTATAGCTCTCAGAGGATTCAGTTTAGCACAAAAAGTTATACTTGCTTTTTCTCTTATTTTCACCAAGGAACGTGTGGTTAAGTGTTGGCACCATGTTTTTGAAACACCCTGTATACCTCCAACGGGAATTGAACGGAGTCCGTTGAAGTTATACATAAATATAAAAGGGAACATTTTTCAAAAACCCCTTTTTTGGGTTCCCAGGGCCCCAAAATGTAAAGATTTGATGTTATTGACGATTCGTAAAGTTAAGAGTTAAAAAAACTGCAACGATATTGTGCCTTGGAGCCAGGCGGGCCAGGCCTGCATTCTGAGCTCGCCCGTTAATATTTAATCATCTCGTGTTGCGATTTTACAACGGTAAGAAAAACTTAATTTGACTTTTCTAACGAAGTTACGTTGGAATTTCATTAACAGCATATTTCTTGCAAAACACTAATCCTTTTAAGGAAATTCAGCAAAAAGGGGTACATGCAGCTTTATCCTGTCAACTGCCCTAATAGAGATTTGTCAGATAATAGTGGCGCGGAATTAGAGTGAAGAATTTACGAGCCGTTTAATCTATTACAACAAAATTTTCCGATACACTAAGAAGCACTTTCGATATTAAGTTTCATAATTCCGAGCTTTCTGACTAATTTATTATACAATTTGGGAATCAATCATTGAGGCGATGACGCCCGAGGGTTTTAATGAGTCTAAAATTGTGGTCTGGCCAATAATTGTTGCTCTCTAGGAGTAACGAGCAACTTCTCCAACTAAATAAACAACTTTACTGGTGAATTACGTTTTTATAGTTTAGCACGACATGCTCCAACTTTAATGAAAGAAGGTCACTCTTTTATGTCTTCTACAATGAGAGCTAAGATCTGAGTTTTTATCTTTTTGAAAAGTCACGGCAAAAATGTTCCAAACAATTTTACGAAAGATAAATTATTACCTATTCGAAAAGTAAAAATTCTTTCGTCGTGAAATGAGGGGTGTTTTGACGTGTAAACATAACACGTATTGAAGCGTTCGGGTCCTGTTTTTCCTAAGGACGCGTCTTTACATTCATAACACAGACCTAGAGTCACATTTCAACTTGTGCTTTCATTTACGTCAAAATTCCTGTCAGCGTCGTGTCAGTGCCAACAATATTGGTGAATGGAATCATGGTTGTCCATTACTTCCGCAGAAGGAAATGTGAAGAAAAATGGGCAGCTACGGAAGCAGCTAGAACCTCCCCACTTTGTGAATGATCCAATCCTATCACCCATAAATTTCAATCCAGTCTTTACCTAAGTGTTTTGGTAGTTTTTCAAAATTTTTATTACTTATTGCCAATAGAGCACTAAATTTAATTGAATTTTTGAAAAGAAAATTCAAAGACTTTTCATGTGCTGATAAAACAAATGGTGGTCATGTTTCAAATTTCATAGACGACATGCCAAAAAGGCACTTGTTATTGGTCGTTTGCCACCAAAATTAAGTAAATTTTCCTACTTACTATAAGTTTTGATTTTTTGACAAAAGGGCACTATGTTTGAGGACATTTTTGGAAACGACATTTGAAAACATTTCATGTTCTGATAAAGAAAATGGAAGTTTATTAGTCAAATTTCAAAGTTGATATGCCAAAATGGCACTTACCGTTGGCCGATGGCCACCAAAATTAAATCAGTTCTTATGCGGCTACTGGTATCCCTACCTACAAAATTTCAGCCATATCGATTAAGTAGTTTGAGCTGTAGCGTATTATCTAATGTTGCTTCGAAATTTCGAATTTTTTGATTTTAACCCAAAAAGGCGCTAAGTGTGAATACATTTCTGGACATAGAATTTAAAGACTTTTCATCAGTCAAATTTCATAATTGATACGCCAAAAAGGCACTTGGCGTTTGTAGATTAGCAACAAAATTAACTGGGCTCATCAGAGGGCCAACACTAACCCCCGTTCCAAATGTCATTAAAATCTGTTCGGTAGTTTTCGAGGAATCTTGCACACATACGTACAGACATACAGACATTTTTTAAAACCCACTTTTTTGTGATCCTGGGACCTTGAAACGTAAAGATCTGGTGTTATCTCAATTTCGAATTTTGGAGTGATTGCAGTAGGTAACCTCCCATTTTTATATGGTTGTGGGGAGGTTAAAAAGAAAGTAAATTCCTGTTCTGGAATATAGCGGGAATAAGGAACAAAGATGAAGAGGTATGGGAATATATTAAGGCATTCGACATAGTGAATTAAGAAAATGGAAAACTAAAAGGGAGAATGCAGGGAAAAGAAAAGACAAATGAAGGAAGAAGAAGAACAAGGGATAAGAAGTACCTATAAGAACAGAAAAAGAAGCGTGGAAGGACATAAAACAAGAGAGGAAAAAAGGGAGAGAAGAGGGAAAGGGAAAGATAGAGATAGGGGAATGGAGAAGGCATTTTGTACAGTTGTTAGAGGGAGAAGAATAAAAAAAAGGAGAAGAAGAGGACGGAGAGGAGGAGCAGGAAATAGAAAGTACAGAAATAACAAAGAGAAAGTGAAAAGGCAATTGCCAATTGCCAAGAAAACGTATCACACTTGACCGAAAAAGCAATGAAAAATCTTGATTTTTTATGCATTTCTTCGATGTTTTTGAAAGTCTAAGGTGGTCAGGACTGCATTTTCGATAGTGTGTTACATGTTGTTGTCCTAGAAAAATTCGTAAATCCCGAAATCGTTACTTTTTAGACACTCTGTATATTAGATGTAAAAGATCATGACCCATTACAAACCAAAAGGGCAAGTAATAAAGTAAATACAACTCCTACTAATACCTACATTACTTCCGCAGTAAATAATAAAATAGCAATTTATAATTACCAACATCAGTTCCGACAGTTTAAGAGTTAAATCGTTTTATTTTTATCTGGCAACGACCCAGAAGTATCGAGAGTTTGAAGACCATTTAACAGAAATGCCTCTAAACTCCTCCCTTTTCAAGTAATGCAAGTGGCTGCCGGAAATAATTTGATAAAATGAGAGGAATACGTTTGGTATTCATTTACAGAGGGTTGTCGTATTGTTTGTATAGCAAATTGATTCGGAATAGTTATTGTTTGTATTTTGGTATTGGAACGCTTCCATGGAGTGCAAAGCATGTGGTGTATGCTTACACAAACTGGCGCTATTTTCTCGAGGGATGATAATCTTAAAACTTCATAAACACGACAAATACAATCAGAAAGGGTCGGGGTAGCTATTATCTCGGAGCGCATTGTTTCAATAATTTATCCCTTCGTGTTTCTTCAATAATTGCTGTTTCTCTTATTTTTGAACGAGCAACTCAACTTTAATTAAATTACAACGATGTTGCCTGCCTCACTATTTTATTTATTAAGAAACTTTCAACCTGTAAAGTGGGAAGTTCGTCAGTATGAAAAATTTCTATCGAAAATATCACGATTTTGTTGTTTGCTCTTTCTTTTTCTTTTTGGTTTATTTTCACAATATTGGTTCGATTACATTATTTGCAAATCTGTTATAAACTAGTTTTTCTTTTTCACTTGGCCTTTGTACAGGGTGAGTCTGAAAGACTCCACATCCTTTATACCACAGAATTTACTGTTCAAATGATGAAGCTTGGTGCAAAAATTATTGGTCAATTGTGATTCCTCTTGATGTTATAAGCCGCCAAAGATCTTCATTTTTAAACATTCTTTTTAAATATCTTTCGAAAGGTGTATCGTAGGATTTTGAATTTTTGCACATCATTGTTACAGACCAAGAAGCAACTGCTGATGGTACTTAAGACATTATCCAAAAAGCGGATCTCTGTTATACAGGGTGGCCCCGATGTTATTTGAACTTGAACTTTTTTATGTTTGAAAATATTGCTAATTTGCCTATGCGGCCGTATTCCCCGTTCAATTCTACAACTTTTTTGGCTCTTAAAATTTTTCGAAAAAACTAACCCCTCACGAGAAAAATTGAAAAAACCGAAAACATGATGCACTTAATCACCTTAAAACCAATGATGAGTCTACCTCATAAAAAGTGAAATTACCATCAATGTTTTTTCTTCAGTTGTGAGCAATGGTTCTGGGCACAGATGTAGGACAACACCTTCAATGCAAAAAAACAGTTGAAATGTGATGCGTGTCAACGTACACTTTGATTTTTATTCAAATTGTAGGTTTATTACGATGATCATGTTTTCGGTTTTTTCAATTTTCCTCGTGAGTGGTTAGTTTTTTCGAAAAATTTTAAGAGCCAAAAAAGTTTTAGAATCGAACGGGGAATACGGCCGCATAGGCAAATTAGCAATATTTTGAAACATAAAAAAGTTCAAGGACAAATAACATCGGGGCCACCCTGTATAACAGAGATCCGCTTTTTGGATAATGTCTTAAGTACCATCAGCAGTTGCTTCTTGGTCTGTAACAATGCTGTGCAAAAATTCAAAATCTTACGATACACCTTTCGAAAGATATTTAAAAAGAACGTTTAAAAATGAAGATTTTTGGCGACATCAAGAGGAATCACAATTGACCAATAACTTTTGCACCAAGGTTCATCATTTGAACAGTAGATTCTGTGGTATAAAGGATGTCGAGTCTTTCAGACTCACCAGGTATAACTTAATTTTTACCTTTTTATTTTAATTGTCCTGTTATTGGTAATAATTACTGTTGGGCAATAAGTGTATTATTATTATTGAAAATGAATGAAAATTTATGGAACTGAAACTGAAATAGTAGCTTAATTCAATAATCCGAGTGAAATTCAAAATAGCTATTATAATTTATGTGCAAGTCAATTGAGTTATTGACGGCCGTATTTTTTGCGAAGAATAGTCGAGTCGATGCATTCGAAAAATGTTGGCAGTCGCGATCTCATTTGTAGCTCGTTTTTCGCTGTCAAACACGTATACTTCACTTGCAGGTTTAAAAAGCTTGAAATACTTTTCCGCTCCCAATGTTTATAATTTTCCAGCGATAAATCAACCGTGAAATAAAACTGACGGACGTATATAGCTTTTCTGCAATGTACTTATTTTAAAGTGATGAATAAAATAGGAGTTGCGGTGAAAATTTAAAATCTCCAACGCGACAGTAGTAATATTTATTGGAAGTTTGACGCAACTTTACCTGCAGTATAAATTATTATTCACTCACAAACTTTTAAACGAAAAATTAAGATCACTTGTTGAAATTTACCCGGGCGATGCCGAAACAGGATTGCTAACCGTTTAGCTCCGTGGAGACATGTGAGTACTGCAGGCGTCGCAACTCCCCTAATATTGCACCACGCCGGTCCATCAGATACAGGTCGGTATTATAACTCACCGCCACTCAACGCACTGCGTTCAAACCTTTTTGATTTATCGATGGCATTGTTTATTAACAAAAATGAAAGCGGCATCAGCGATTTTTATAGCTTAAATGAAGCCCGCCAAATAAGGAACAACAAAAATCATTGTAAGGACATTACAGCTGACAAGGGGGTTTAAAGGAAAATTAATGTACTCGTTCGAAATCATTTATCTTCAGGGCCTCAGCTTATCGGATATCCTCTACTTCATCACGAGGCTCTATTTCTTTGACTTACAAATCTCGAAATTCTCGTTTGTTTCATCGAAACCGTTGAATTATATTAATCGACACTGACAGGAAGTTTGACGTAAATGAAAGCCCGTTTAACACAACCGGAAGATGGACGTGTATCCCTGTAGACGTTTATCATGCGTATGGGTATGTAGGGGCCGCCTGAATTTACTAATGAAATCAGATTTTATCAATCTGCAGCTAGTGGTAGTGCCTTCGCAGACGTACACATGTGTCAAAAAGGCGAATTGTTGAAAAATACAATATTAAAAAACTGTGAATTTGGATGAGAAATCTGAAAGTGTCCTTTGCATTGTTTACATTAGAATATGAACAAAAAAAACACAAGAATTATGCGAAGTCTGTAGAATTAGTTTACTGCAGGTAAGTAGAAATACCAAAAGTAACGCGAAAATAAGACAATTTTGTTAATTTATGTTTTGGAGGGGATGAAACATTGTGAAGAGGATGGAAATGTTGTAAAGAGTGAAAATATAATCCATAATACAGGGTGAGTCTGAACGACTCATACCTTCATACCACATAATCTACTGTACAAATGATGAGGTTTGGTGCAAAAATTTTTGGTCAATTGTGATTCCTCTTGATGTTATAAGCCGCCAAAGTTCTTCATTTTTAATCGTTTTTATTTAATATCTTCCCAATGGTGTATCGCAGGATTCTGAAATTTTGTACAGTATTGCTTTTTTGGCTCTTAAATTTTCTTGAAAAAACTCACAATTTAGAAGCAAAATTGTAAAAACCGATAACATGCTTCAAGGAATCACTATAAAACCAATGGTAAAATTTCACTTAAGAAGAGTGAAATTATCACCCAAGTCTTTCTTCAGTTATGAACATGAATTCAGGACACCGTTGTCGAAAAATGGCTCCCTTGCATAAAAACAATCGAAATATGACGCGTATCAACGCATATTTGATTTTTATTGCAATTTAAGGCGCTATAGCGATTGTCATTTCTCCGGTTTTTTCAATTTTTCTGGTGAATGGTGAGTTTCTTCAAAGAAAATTAAGAGCCAAAAAAGCTTTAAAATTAATCGAAGAATAACACTGCATAGACAAATTAGCAACATTTAGAAACATAAAAAAGTTCAAGAACAAATAACATTAGGACCATTCTGAATGAAAGAGATCCGATTTTTGGATAATGTCTGAAGTACCATCAGGAGTTGCCTCTTGGTCTGCAACAATACTGGACAAAATTTCAGAATCCTGCGATACACCATTCGGAAGATATTGAATAAAAACGAAGAAAAATGAAGAACTTTGGCGACTTATAACATCAAGAGGAATCACATAATTGACCTAAAATTTTTGCACCAAACCTCATCATTTGAACAGTAGATTATGTGGTATGAAGAATGTGATGTCGCTCAGACTGTATAACCCAAATGGAACTATAGTTATCGGTAAAAAACAAAATTCGACCGAATTTTGTAAAATGGCGCTCAGTGGGTTGAAAAATTGGGAACGTAGATGAAAAGTCAAGGGGGGTGAAGATTAACTGTAATTAAGTAGAATTACAAAATATATCACGAAAATAAGCCAATAATGCAATTCAGACTTTTGTGGAGGTTGAAATATTTGAATTTGCCTATTGCAAATGAGTTCAATTTATTACCGAAGAAAAACGAAATTACCCGAATTTTACACAATTTTGCACATAAGGTTTGAAAAATCTTAAAGGGGGATGAAAAATCAAAAGAGATGAGATTTAATCGTAATTAAGTAGAATTACAAAAAATAACACGAAAATAAGCCAATTATGCAAATTTGGCTTTTTTGGGGATTGAAATATTGCGCAGGGGGTCGAAACAGTGAAAAAGGTAAAACAAATCCATATAACTAAAATTTATTACCGAAAAACCGCAAAATTGCACGAATTTTGTCAATTATCGAACACCATAATTTTATTCCAGAGCTGGGTAAACTACTTTTCAAAAGTAGTTAACTACTAACTACTAACTGCTTCATTAAAAAGTAGTTTTAACTACTTCTTAAAATGCAAGTGAAACTCGAAGACTTTAAGCCAAGGAAAAAAGAGCTTTAATCGGAGAGAAAGAAAAAGAGAAAGGATGCGTTTTTCAAAAATATGTATTTCTCGCCGATTTCTTCGGTGTTTTTGAAAATCTAGAGTGATCGTGACAGGTCAAGTATGATAATTGTTTCTAACTCAGAAAAATTCGTAATTCCGAATCCGTAGAACAAAAAATGGTTTTTATTTAAAAAAGTAAAAATAATGGCCATCTCCTATTAGCACGCGTCTTATATTAAGTAAATTCTTCGAATTACTTTTGTTCGTGATTTCTCCGAGTTTTATAAAAAGATAATTAAAGAAGTAGTTAACTAAAGTAGTTAACTACCGCAAGTAGTTAACTACTTTAAGTAATTAACTACTGCCAAAAAATTATACTCAACTACTAACTACTTTTATGAAAAAGTAGTTAAAATAGTATTCTAACTACTTGGTAGTTAACTACTCCCCAGCTCTGTTTTATTCCACCACTTACATGAAAAAATTTCCAGTTTCAACACTTAAATTTGACCCCCCCTTGTTAGCTGTAAATTAACACACCAAATGCAGCCTTGATTCGTTAACCAATTTTTGAGTTCTCGCATTTTTGTGTTTCGGCATGTTAGGGGTTGCACCGCCTTTAAGGGTCGCTTTTCGCGAATGATGATTAAGACCTTTTTTGTACCATCGAATGATAGTATTAATTTCAACCCTACATTATCCAGTGAAAGTTCGAGTTTCCTTCCTTAATTTTCATTCCAATGCAACCCCTCATTTATACCCCCTCTGACCGATCCTGCGGAAAATCCCCCACAAGATTTCATCGAAATATGTGCGTACGTTGGGTTTCAATTAGCTAGTACAACCCTTGCGGAGTTATCATATTTTTTATGATTTTCAACCCTTAAATTTCATCCCCTGAAATTGGCACTCCTTCACCTTCAACAGACTTGAAGGACGAACGTGTATTCAAGTTTCAGCAAGGAGCCTCTATCATTATTATTAAACTAGTTGCAATTAATTGTTTTTCGGTTTTTCATTCTCAACTACCATCCCCTTGGTCCCTTTCTTAGTTAACATTCATTCACACACATACAAGATGTTTACTTTTCAAAAAAATTGCTTTAAAGTTTTCAAATTTTGCAAATTAATTTTGGACATCCTGTATAACGGTAAATCTCGAAGGCCGTTCATTAGAAAGTTTTAGCGATCCACTTGTAGAAGAATTTTGAAATTTTAGTACTATACCATAATCGTCCACGCACGCCCAACATAAAATATTTCCAACCCCCCAACACATTTTTGTTATTTTAAACAAAAATCCTCGTTTTGATTTTAGATTCGGATTCGTCTCTAAATTGTTAGTTTTTGTCTACCTAACTGTCACCGTTTCTGACATGTCAAAATATGTATCAGAAAGTTAATCTGCATTCCACAATAGAAAAATTGACACAAGGTGTTCAAATGAAAACGAAACAATAAGCCAGTTTTTGCACATTTACTGCCATTTTTTCGAAAAATTATGGAACAGGTCGATTTTTGTTTCGAGGGGTACACATTCATCCGTGGTGGGCGTTATTTCAAAACACCCCCTAACCCCTATCAACCCCAACTTTAGAATATCAAATGACAACCCCCCATTTGTGAGACATAATTTCAAAGCTAATTTCATAACGGATCCAATGGTGTAAAAGTTTTCGATATTCGTTCAACTCCAGCGCCCTCTATGGTCGAATTTAGAATTACATTAAGGTCCTTTGAGATACATGAATAAAATTATCTGTAAAAGGGTGCACGAATTTTTGAAATCCATCGAATTCTTCAAAAGTTATACTGAAGAACATGAACTGGTTCTAGACATAGAAATAATTATTGTTTTCGCTGTAACTTTTGAAGGAGTTGATGGATTTTAATAATGTTTGCACTGGTTTATAGAGAATTTCATGCTCTTTCAAATGATGTATCACAAAGGGCACTAATATAATTTCAGAGGGCGCTGCATATGAACGAATATCAAAAAGTTTTACAACATTGGATTCATAAAGAAATTAGCTTACAAATGATGTATCACAAGTGGGAGGTTGCCATTTAAAACTCTAAAGTTGGGGTTGATGGGGATTAGGGGGTTTGTTTTTCGGAAAAATGGCTTTAAATGTGAAAAAAACAGAAATATTGTTGAAAATATTTTACGTTGATTCAAAATTAGTTGAAACACCTGTGCACAAATTTTCATGACGATGCTAGACAGAGTTCTAGAGATACGGCTAACTGACGGTCGTCAAGGGATACCCTGTATAGATTTGTGATTTGAGGCAGTTATTTCATAATTTTTTCAGTGTTTACCAATCGTAAACAAAACACAGTAATGAAATAATAATCATTCCCCGGGTAGATATAATTACGTTCAATGTTCACCTTAAACACGAAGCGTCAAATATTAATAATAGACCCTGCCGAAAATTGGATCGTCTGCTAAATAATGTAACCAGTGAATTATCAACATGCTAACAAAGGCGATGTCAGTTTTCTTAACCTTCATGAAAATTTAATTCTTTATCAAAACTTCTCGACTACGTTAACGAACCGTTTTAATATATTTAATTAATAAAAAGCGCGAGATAAATTCCCCATCCCGGCGCATCCACCATTTTTAATTCTCAATGCATAAAAACGTGCAAGGAATCGCCGACGAGTTTTCGACGTGAAACCTGAAGCCGGAGTATTTATGGATAAAACGGGTGTTTTTACTTTTGGTGGGGTTTAAAAAAAAGAAATAAAGATTGTATTGCCCATTTTGGAGGTAACAGTTACTCGCCGATTGTGTAATGAGGCATTCAGAGATAATTTGACAAAATATCCATCGGAAATGAAAAATATGTTTTATAAACGCCCTCAATTTAGAAGCATTCGGCGGAAAGCCGAGAGACAGGCACAAAGGAAGGTGTAATTTAAAATGTATGGAAAAACTCATCGCGCTTTTAAAACTGTATCCATCGCATTAAATAACTTTATGGCAGCAATTCTTCAAAATTTTGACATGTCGTAAAATTTATTGACTTGACCTTGGGTTTTATTACAGCTTACCGACTCTCCCGTCCTGTCGCTTTTAATTTCCGTAATGAATAATCATAATCTGGGTCGATAAAAGCAAAATCATAAAAATTGCACCCCGCGTTTCGCTCTGAAAAATTAAGTTTGTTTACAACTTGCCTTTCAATTCTAACAATGAAGCATTTCCGCATTTCTTTCAAACCTAATTTTGCGGTGTTAATAATTAAAGCGCAGCTTTCGCTTTCAAAATCAATTAATCCCCGAAAACGTCAATAACGTAATATTATCCTCTTGAAAGGTTTTTTACCTGAGTGGGCGGCTGCTATAAACATCTGTTATTTTTGAACCACTGCCCGATTTACCTGCATTCATTCAGGAATCGATGTTTGTCCCATTTAAATGGCCATATGTGATTTTCGATGGAAAACACTTTCAATCAGTAATTTTGTGGTCAAAAATATCCGATAACGTTGGTTGAAAGATGATACGAGGTGCGTTCGGGACTCGGGTGTTTGATTTTTAAACAGTTTCAGCCCTCATCTGCTGGTTGTCACTTTGCATACATTTTCGTGAATAATTTCTCTGGTTAAAGCTTTTAGTCCGATTGTTGTAATTTGTTGTTTTGCTCGAAACAATTTCATAAATAAGTATTTTTTGAAATATGATTGTATTCGGTTTATATCGCCATTCTACTATTAGAGATTATGAAAAATTGTTGAATACAAAGTTGCAGAAGATCATTAAAACCTTCAAGCTCTTGAAAACGACTTTAGCTTGTTAAAAGTAAAATATGTGGCGGATAAAATCACAAAATTTTCATCTCTGTAATTCAAGTTTCGAATTTTTCGTTTTATTCAGTAAAATACGATTCTCGGAAGTTTTTCTGTCAGCAGTAGTCCTGCGTCAATAAACAATAAATTATCGTGATCAGATGTTTTTTGGATTGTTCGTTTATTCATTCAAGCGAGCAGTATCGTGTAAACATAATGACATCATCATCGTTTTTTTAAATGGAAACCCCATTTGTTTCAACGATTTCGGAATTTACGAATTTTTCTAGGGCAAGAACATGTAACACACTATCGAAAATGTAGTCATATCCACCCTAGACTTTCAAAAACATCGAAAAAATGCATGAAAAATCAAGATTTTTCAAAAACGCATAAACACGTGAACTTCTTTTTGACGTAAAGCCAACGCGCATTTAATTTCTTAAAAATACCTTTTTCTTTTTTCAAAATTTCATTATGTCAAAAACTATTGAACCAAAAAAATCGGCAAATGCTCCATCGGACGCAGAATGCAAAAAGACCCTTTACCCCTTCGAGGATTTTTGCACAAGTTTACGATTCAAGAATTCGTTACTTTTTAGAAAAATAATATTTGAATTGTTCAGTTTATTGGAGCATACAGGGTATCCCTCCACGAGGGTCAGTTAGCCGTATCTGGAGAACTGTTTCTAGCATCGTCATGGAAATTTGTTCACAGGGGTTTCAATTAATTCTGAATCGACGTAAAATATTTTCATCAATGGCGAACTTCCGGTTATACCGGAAATAGTACTAACTTCCTTATTTTAAATGGAACACCTGTATATTATGATATTTTTGGAATTTACGTTTAATTCTAGGTGAACTTTTACTAAAAATTGCTATGCCAAAAATCAACCGTTTTTTGTTGAGAAAATCAAGAATTCCGCTTTTTTATGTCAAGTGCAGGCCTAACTTCAAAAAGCTGTAACATCCTTACAGTATGAAATGGGAAAACGATATTTATTTGACATGAAGTCTAATGTAGGATGTATCCGCCCCTAGACTCAAGTAGGGTGAAATAATACAGGATGTTCTCTGCAAATTTTTAAACATCATCAACTTCATTTGTCAAAAAGTCAATTTTTTCAAATGGAATGCCCAACTATTTTATGGCACATTAATGCAGAATTTAATTGTCTATTATTTTAATCTACATGTTTGCCATAAAATAGTTAGGGCATTCCATTTTAAAAAATAAATTTTTTGACCAATAAAGTTGATGATGTTTAAAAATTTGCAGAGAAACCCTGTATGTACTTGATCCAATTTCAGTCCAGGGGCGGATATACCCTACATTAGACTTCATGCCAAATTAATATCGTTTTCTCATTTCATACTGTAAGGATGTTACAGCTTTTTGAAGTTAAGCCTGCATTTGACATAAAAATGCAAAATTCTTGATTTTCTCAAAAACGGTTGATTTTTGGCATGCCAATTCTTGGTAAAAGCTCACCTAGAATTAAACGTAGAATCCAAAATTATCATAATATACCGGATGTTCAATTTAAAATAAGAAAATTAGTACCTATTTCCGGTATAACCGGAAGTGCGCCATTGATGAAAATATTTTCAAAAATATATAAACATATTTAAAATTTTTGTTCTCAAGACAGTTCCGGTAAAACAAAAAGTGATAAAAATTATTTAATTAGTGCAAATATTAGAATTTATTACCCACTCTGCGCTCACTAAATGTGATTCGAATTGATCCATAAATTAAAAAAAGGGGGTGCGCCTGGTCTCGTTTACACCGGTATAATTCGAAAGAAATTTGGAGCCAAAAACCGAAAAAGTTAACAAAAGCCTCAAAATCAAAAATTCAAAAAAATAGCACGCAATAATGTCCCTAGGGCATCAATACCTACTTTAAGTCTGTAAGTAAATGGGGACCACTATGTCGTACCGATAAGCCTGACAGGCAAAAATGAAGTTATTTACTTATGCCGCGCTGGCGTAAATAAGTGGATATGGTCCGAGAAACGCTTTATAAACACAAACATTATACCCTCAAATTACTTTGAAATTAATATAATCATTAACTATAAAGGAATCACCAAAATGAGTGAACTAATGAGGGGCATCAAGACCGAAAAAGTTAGAAAAAGTCCTAAAATTAAAAATACTAAAAAATGGTACGAAATAATCGCCTGATTTGTCACTAAGGTGTCAAAACCTACTTTCAGCCTGTAAGTAAGCCTAAAACAGGCAAAAATTAAGTTATTTACTTGTGACGGGCCGGGTGTTGACTGTTGAGAAGGGGATGTGGTCCGAAACGCGCATTATAAGCACAAACATTATACCCCCATAAATCACTTTGAAATTAATATAATCATTAAATGTAAAGGAGTCGCCAAAATTTAAAAAAATTATGAAATAACGAAGAGCATCAAGACGTACTTTAAGCATGTAAATGAGGACCACGTTTCTGGTACTGACAAGTCTATAAAAGAGGCAACAATAAAGTTATTTACTTGTGACGGGGCGGGCATAAAGAAGTGAATATGGTCCACAACGCACACATATAATTTGAAAGAAATTTGGATCTAAAAACCGAAAAAGTTAGAAAAAGCCCTAAAAACAAAAATACGAAAAAATGGTACGAAATAATCGCCTCATTTGTCACTAGGGCCCACTTTAAGCCTGTAAGTAAGTGGGGACCACTTTTTCGTACCTACCGATAAGCCTAAATGAGAAGATGAAGTTATTTCTTGTGACGGGCCAGGAGTAAAGTAGATACGCCCATTATAAAGACAAATTAATATAATCATTAGATATAATTCGAAAAAAAAATTGAAACAAAACTTCTGATTAGTCAATTTTTGATTTCTAGCAGAAAAATTTAAAAAAAGGCCCAAAATAAAATATTTCTGTTAAAAATTTTATTGAAAAAGATGAAGGAATCACAAAAATGAAATATATGAGTGAAATAATCGCCTCATTATCACTAGGGCATCAAGACGTACTTTAAACCTGTAAATGAGGACCACTCTTCTGTACTGTCAAGGGACAAACGTTAAAGAAGAACAAATAAAGTTATTTACTTGTGACGGGCGTAAAGAAGTGGATATGGTCCGAGACGATCATTATACACAAACATCATTATACTCCCAAATTACTTTGAAAAAAATTTCGAACCAAGTCAGTTTTTAATCTCTAGCCGAAAAAATCCCAAAAAGCCCAAAATAGAAAATGTCAATTCAAAATTTTATTGAAAAAGATCACGAAGATCACGAAAATTAAAAATATGAGTGAAATAATTGTATCAAGACGCGACGCGCATTATAAACACAAATATTACTTATCCCCTGAAACATAAAAAAATGTAAAGCCGAAAAAGTTAGCAAAATGATTTTCTGAGATTAACATCAAAGTGTTTTATAGTTTCTAGTGAAAGTGTATATAGCGTGGAGATGGTCTAATGAATACCTTGACCTAAACAACAGTGAGGGGTGTAAGCCTTTCCCGAATCGCCGGAATCTCGTTTGGTGAATGAAAAAGGAAAAAGTAGGGAACATGTTAGAAAAGAGGAAAACCTTGACACAATGGGGGGGTGTAATATTAAAATATTGAGAAGTAAACCTTGACCTACAGAGTTTTGAAGGGATGAAAAACCTCTCCATCTCATCCAGTAAGAATTTTTTATTTATTTTTAAACAACTTTTTTGTGAGATTCGGCCGCCGCCACCAATGCAGTAACAACCAAGTCGATTACATTTATCCTTGAATGCCTTCCTATGTAGTTTTTATTGAGCCAAACCTGATTTTACCAGCTATAAGATATAAAAATGTTTTGATGAATTACACTGTTCGCCCCAAGGTTCTGCTTCCGGCCCCCTTCTTTTCGACAGATATCGCGCTTATGCAATTCCATATTCTTATAAACGAAGTGTAAACAGATAAGGTCAATGAAAACACTAGCAATTTAGAACTTAACGGTGCTCACCGTGTGGCCCGAATATCCATTCTAACATTTTTAGAAGTTCTTCGAGGTCAAGGTCAAACTACTTTTATTTTTAACTTTTTCCAATGGGTATTGATGTTAATTCGCCACTGCATATAAGCCGTGCCAATGACCAAGTTTACTACAACTGTACTTGTTTTTTGCCTTTCCTACATATTATTATGTATTTCGAACAATCATTATCTGCATTTTCCGCACGTAGTTACTCCTGTATCCGCGTTCCATTTTACCCCCGTAAAGATGAATCGGTGTTCACTTTTAACAAAAACCGTAGCCAATCGTGACCAAATATTTTTGCCGACATTCCCGGAAGATTCAACAGTCGTATCCCTTTTAATAATAGCAACTATTTAGTACTTAACCTTCGTAGCTATTGTAAATCAACAAGTGCTGGCACTTTTATAATCCCAAATTTTTCACGGGTGGCACCTGACTAATTGCTTCCATACAAAATAATTATGACCGTTTTTTTTTGCAAGCGAATTAGAGGTTTGTTCCAGCAAACGTAGAACTAACGGGATGAGCTGATGTAACAGGCGAGGAATGCAACAATAGCACCACATGTTCAGAACAAACTGTACTCTTCAGTCTCAAGAAAGTAATAGAAAAAAGTGATTTAACAGTAAAAGAGAATGGTGTCTCAGAGCCGGATTCATTTTTACATAATCATGTTCATTTCATCCTGTTCAAAGAACTTGCGCAAAAACATTGACCCTCGTGGAAATTCGGCATGTCTTTGACATTGAAGAAATTTAGAAACTTGCGCAACGATTTGTTATGATCCACATCGGTATTTACGGAAGCTTCTAGAAAATAATCTGAATTTGGGTGAATACTGAATGGGATTAGACAATCTGGAGAAAAAGTAAAGTAGTCCAACTTTCCTTCTAGACGTTTCGCAGTCGTAAAAAGTAACTTACGCTTTGATACAGAATGTCACTTTCGTTATTTCATAATGTTTAGCAAGGCGGCAATATACTTGCAACAGTTTTGTTTATTAAAGTATCACGCCACATTTAACGCCAATCAATTAATAGAAAGACGATTTTTGAATTCTTCTAATCTGGATCTGGTTAGAATTTGGAGAGGTGGGCAATGGGCATTCAGCAGCAAGTCGCGCGAGAAGAGGAGAGAGTGAGAGAGTGCAAGAGAGTGTTTCTTTGCGTCATGGAGAGTGTTACACTGAAACTCGCGGTCAAGTTCACATAGAAGAGTGAGTGAGAAACCACAACACTTCTCGCTCGCCGCCTGCAAATTAGGTTAAATATCTCTGTGTAAAATGTTGCAACATAACACCAGCCAGCCGTTCCTCATTTCTTGAAACAGAACATCCCGCAATAAAAAGTTTTATTGAAACTGAGTCCAAGCAAAAATTTTCACTTCAAAAAATCACTTTTTGTATTTTGGAATCTGTTAATAACCCCCGTTATTACATAACGGACAAGTTTTCGCGAAAAAGTGAAATCCTCAGTGCCCAAGACCCAGATCTAGAAGCTTCGAATTAGAATCCCGTTACTCAAACTTATTGCGCAATACTGCCCCTTGCGATTCTAAGAAAATCTAGAATGGAATATCACCGATGACCCAAAACAACAAGTGCAAGTATTTTGTGCCGTTAGATCAGTTTTGGACGGGTCAGATCGTTTCATTTCTCTTGATTACCTGTTATGTAACGCTTTCAGTGGTCTCTTTTCTCTTTCTTTAGGAGGAATGTGCGACCTCTCTTAAAAATGTAGAACAATAGTAAAGGAACCTTTCTTGTTCACATAACGGAATCGCAAACTTTATATGCGCAACTGCACGATCCCGATTTTTTTAGATTAAAGTCATGGTCACGGGCAAAATATTTAACTAAACGAAGGTGTTGACCCCAAAACTTAGCACACGGAACCGACGAGTTCAAGGTTCTAGTCTGAATTTTCAGAAAATCTAGCCATTTTCTGCGGTCAAGTGAAAGGATCTGTATGAACTTTAGATGCAGCCTCTGGAAGATTTATTCAAAGCCAATTATTATTCCACTAAAAAGTGGACAGGATCGTACGTAATTAATAATTCCCATTTTCATGACCATGACTCAAACGATGGTCAGTCAATTCACGTATGAACGTCTTGCCCAAAAACATCTACAATAACTGGAAGTACGATGGTAATTCCAAATTAAATAACAAAAAGATGTCTGGCTCTCAATTGGCTAAATTTTAATGCACTTGTCGAGAATTCAACTCGAAAAAATGCAGGTCAGTTTTTTCACTACCTTCAATCATTTCTGATTGAAACACTAATTATGTAACTAGACACCCAATTAACAACACTGTTTTACCACTCAGCACTTTTATTCTACAATAGTTGATTGTTCGCCTGAAGTCAATTAAACTGCAATCGTTCATTCAATAATAAACACTTTTTTCCAGTTGTCGTGAACTTTGATCCTGAAATTACCAAATCCCACTTACCAAAATTCTCATTTATTTACAAATCAAACCGCAACAGGATTTAGCGATCTGTATGATGCCATTATGTGCAGATTTTCATTAAACTTATTATGTCTGTGTAGTGGAATATAATGCCAACAATTCAAAAAGTAAACAATTATTGTTGCTGCAGTTCGATTGACTAGAAAAATACAGAAACTGATGTGTAAGCTGTACTATTAGATAATTAAATGAGTAAATAATCCAGTGTAATAAACTTTTTTCAATTAAACAAGATCTGATGAATGATATAAAACAGGTTGTGGTTAGTTCTAATCCTCATGAATCCGCCACTCATTTACATAAAATATAAGAACACCTGGACCAATTTCTATTGGCGATTAGAAAAAAAACTATACCCATAGATGATTGAATTATGTATTATGTCATTGACTCTGACTAGTCTGTAAAAATTGACAATGACAAATTCAAATCGAATTATGTAACAAGATTAAACAAAAAACTGTAAACACCCCATCAAGACCATAAAACCAATACCTGTTTGTAGAAATATTTACGAGCTTAACTACCTCTTTATTACTTGTCTGTCACGGTTTCCTGGCAGGTAGTTGATTTTGTCCGTTCAGGTGTTGACACTACAATCTCGAAAGCTTCAATTGTACGAAAATTTTAATTAAAATTAATGAATAGAAAAAAGAGATTATACGCTCAAATGACGTGGTATTTACATCATCCTGCGGGCTATAATCTGGGAATTTGGTACCACCTCGGGCGTAGTTTTCATTTCTCAGAATTTTTTGCCTGAATAAGCTGACTTGGCAATTTTTTTGTTAATCCACGATCAAACTACTTCCTGTCCTTAACATTATTCTATTGCACCTGAATTCGGGGAAAAAATTTTGCCGCGGGAACTACAAATTTTTTTTTCCTAAAAAATTGTTTCTCGATAAATTATCCAACAATTTATGTGAACCATCCTAGAACTTTGTGCACCATAAAAATTCTAATTTCTAATTTTCGTATTCATAATATTCCTAAATTATTTTTTGTAGATTTTTCATTGCAATGAAACGTATAGAATACGTCAGCAATCTTGGAGTCTTGGAGATATCAAAGTTTCTCTCAAATCTACAAATAACAGCATATCAGTACTTATTTTGACTATATGTCACAAACAAATACCTACCTGTTCAATCTTAAAAAGGAAAAGTTTGAATAGGTATTTGTATTTATACAAATAAGTAACAAAATCGTACCGATACCTAATTCAATACTTTTAATTATACAAGAATTTTCTCTATTTCTTCGAAGACAATTTGGGTTTGAGGCTGAGGGGGCGATACCTGACGTGCCGAGTACCCTCCTGCCGTGTACCGCTACTTTCTACTCATGAAATCTTAAAAATAGGCTGCCTTAAGCTTGGATCCGTTTTTACCTGCGGAAACTAGCCTCAATAACACAGAATCCAAGAGGCTCTTTTCGAATAAAACAAGAATAACTTGGTTGCTGGTTTGTGTGGTGGCTTAGCACCTCCTAACACTTGTTTTATTCGGAAATAGCCACTCGGGCCCTGTGTTGTTGAGGCGAGTTTCCGCAGGTAAAGATCGACTATATTTTAAAGATTTCCTGAGTAGAAACGAGCCGTTCAGCCTCAAAAGTCAAAAAGTTGGGAGTTTTTAAGAAATAAAAAGTGAGAAGGCTCGTTAAAGCTCGAGCTTTTGTGGCGATTAGAAAATTAATGGTAATTGAGTCATACGTTTCACACTGGTTTCGCTGATTGGAATAAGTGGTGGCAAAAAGTTGTTTACGGGGAGAGCAGTAGAGTGTTTTACAATTTTCTCGTCGGTCATGGTTAATTTAATATGTGATTGTTTTTGTGAAATAATTATTATTAATAACAGATGGAGCTAGTCGGGATCGGAAAATAAAGAAAATGCGGTTTGACCAATAGAAGTTTAATGCGTGCGAAAAGACCGCGCCAGCATCCAACGTGAACTTGATTAACCTACAATTTCTTAACTAGTTATTAGTCATTAATTCTAAGAAACGTTTTGTAACGTGTTTTGTTTTTGTATATTGATAAGGACATTAATCTTTGCATTTTACCTTTCTTTCGTAATGTCGAAAATAATTTCGGAGAATAATATGTATGTAGATGTCGCTTCACTTAAAAGCGAAAGCGTTTTTCACCGAAACACTTTTATTTAATATTCCCTTCGTGGACTGCATTTACATAAAACAATTACTCCGCTTATTGTTTTTATTTTCTTAATAATAGTTTGGGGAAGAATGATATTCAAATTTATAACATCCCACTTCTTGCCTAACTTTTACCTTTGACGTTTTATATCCATAATTTATTGCATAATTTAAAACGCCTAATCAACCAGCCGCTTGCTTTTTTTCAAACATTTTTTCTGTCTTGCTCGGAGAAATTAATTTTTCCAATAAATCTATATCAGCGATTACATAATGATTAATTATATTCGCTACAAACGGGCCACCCAAAATCTATAATCAGAGCGTGGGATATTTACAGCTACAGATGTCTTTAAGTAATTTTCCCATATCTTTGCATATTAATCATGCTAATCACGCCGTATACATGCTAAGCAATCCTAATTATGACTAGTTCCTGTCCAACCATCCACGACCAAAACTACTTTTTTCCTATTGAGTAATCCTAAAATATCAATGTGAGGGTCACAGGGAGTTCTAAAACTCTCGATCTCATTTACTCCTAAAATCTTCAACAGAGCTGATTGAATTTCAAACCTCTCCACAATAATTTCAAATTGTATTAAAAATGAGATTATTTCGAGGAGGAGACAACTGCTAATCGCATTGAAAGATCGACTAATCGGAAGCTTCTATTTTAAGTGGTGGGGATGTGGTTTCCTCATTTTCACATATAACTGTCAGGTCAGGGATTCAAAACACTTTTAAAACAAACAGAAACGATGCTCCTTTTATTAATGTTCTCAAACTAATTTTAAGACTGATTTTGGAAATTAATCTAAAATAGATGAAAATGGTTTTTTTTTGCTCAAAACTATCCACTTGGATTTTATGCGTTTTGCATACCACAAAAAATAAACATTGGGAGTTGAAGATCCGGAGATGAATCAGTTACAATTAGGGAAGCCCCATCAGTATGAATGTATAAGTTTAACAGGTAAAAAAATCAGCAGGTAGGTTCCTGAACATTTGAAATTATTTGCAAATGTTTCGTCAGGTAATCTTAATCCCTTAAACGGTTTTTCGCCTTCTGTAGATTTGAAAATATACTACTCCTTTTCCATGTTTAATTGTAATTCGGAAGATTACAGTTATAATCCATTTGATGAGAAAATTGAAATTGCCATTCTGAATGCCAATTAAAAATTTCTCAAATAAAACTCATTAATTGAAAAAACGCGTATTATAATTAGAAATTAATCAATTTTGAGGAAATATCATTTATGATTCAGAAAATTCCTTTGAATCTAAGTACATAGACACGTACCCACTTAAGTAACCTTAAGAATCCAATATCTTTTACCTACTACACCTTTTCCAATTATATTTGAGATAATGAGATTTATTTGAGACATGCTTAATTGTAATACGAAAGATTACAGTTATAATACAATCCATTTGAGAAAATAGCAATTGTCCTGCTGAATTCCAATTAAAAATTTCTCAAATAAAACTCATTAACAAAACGTGTGTTATAATTTTGAGAAAATATCATTTGTAATTCAGAAAATGCCTTTGAATTTAAGTACATACGTAAATACCTTAAGAGTGGTATCTTTTATAAATAACTTTTACAGACGGATATTTCTGAATAACCCTCGAACGGGTTCTTATGTTATTTGTTATGTTTTGTGATTCGGATTTGACGATCAAGTATTTTTCCCGCTTCCCGTTTAAACGGAAACCTGCATTTTTCAACCAGTTCTGAATTTACAATTTTTTCTTTTTTCTCAAGTTTTTGACCGACTGGTGGGTCACGTGATGAATTCTTGGTAAGTAACTTCGGGTAACTTCTATTTTTGTTTTCCAAGCATCAATCTGAGATTTTCTGAATTACATCAGATAATTTTTTCTTAAATACAATTGACTATTTTCATTTACAATTACGGTTTTTTCAAATACAAATAAACGTTTCTGAATTACAATTGATGGTTTCTTAAATACTTTGCTACTCTGAATTCCGGTTAATCGGCCTAATTCTGTAATTTGTTGATATCTGTCAACATTGAAATCAATTGAGATAACTGGATTGGCCAATGTGACTATTGTTTACGCTGTTGTCTTGGAGATATCAATATTTTACAGAAACTTATCAACATTTTAAGCAAGTGGTTTTGGGACTTGCTTGAATTTCAATTGACTTGTAAAAAATATTGATATAAAAATTTATGTTTCCAAAGAAACGACGTAAACAAAGCTTACTCCTCCAATCAATTTTCGCAATTGATTTCAATATTGACTAGTTATCAACAAGTTACAGAATCAGGCCGATTGTTTTCTTGAATATAATTGATTAATCGGTATTACATCTATTGCATTCTACAAATGGCACTTTCTCAAATAAATGTGACTTTTTCTCAAACACACATCTCTTAATTCAAATTTTCGTTTTTATTTATCATTCATATTAGATGATATTAGGTATAGAAGTTTTAAAATAGTTTCAAATAAAGCATAAAAGTTATTCATGTAGGCACAAAAATAAAATTAGGAATAAATAACTTACCAATTCGCATCATCACAGAATAAAAACCAGTGACAGAAACGGAGGAGAAAACAAAACATAAGCAAAAAAGAAAATTGTGGAGGGACAGACAGTCGAGTGGGGTCGGCTAGGAGCGGTTAAGCAATAATAAGAAAACCGAGAGAATGAAAAAGACTGAAAAAGACTGTAAAAGTAGATATTTTCCCAATATTGTGAGTCACGGAGCATCTAAAAGAGTAATTATTATCAAGGTGCAATTGCTTCATAGAAACATGAAATTTTCATTAGAGCAGATCGTTAAAATTTCAAAACAAAAAATTCTTGTCTCCCAATTTCGTCATAGTGAAATATGGACCGATAAAATTTTCTTGCCTTGACCTTAGGCTGCACGGAGAAAATCTGCTCTTAGCTGTTGAAACATTTAAAAGGAATAAATCGAAGATAACAACAAAAGTTGGTTCCGCTGAATATGATACCACTCAAAAAATCTCATTAAGCAATTTTATAAATTTATGTTAGGGAATTTTGCTGAATTGTATTTTCGTTAAAAGTAATGTAGAACAGTTTTCTACGCGTATTACATTGATTGAATTTCACAATGACGGAACGGAATTCTTTAGGGCCCAAAAAGTGTACCTTTCGTTATGCAACGAAAAAGTAGGGAATTTCCGTTGTTCTAAATATAATTTTCGACGTTTAGCACAATTTCGTACGTCTCGGTTACGTAAGTTTTTTTACCAAAAGCTATTTCCTGGTAACCCACGTCAATGTTTCTTATGTGACCGGCGTGAAAATTGAAAATTCGTTGATCCCAAAAATTTTGATTCGCAAGGATCAAGGCAAAACCCAATCTGGTTACGCAATGGTTTTCGGAAGATTCTATCTATTGGTAACTAGTAGAAATTGCATAAGTAACTGCACGTCTTGCAAGAGTTTTATTTTTAGAACTCATTAATTATCTCTTTGGTAATAGATTTGAAATTGATTTGGTGGATGAAGTGATGCGTGTGCGTCGCGGCGGAGTCGTATTACTGATGACGATGAAAGTGCAAAGGTGTAGGAAGGCCGCAGTCAGACGGTGAGGAAGTGGTTGTCAATTTTCACATAAAAATGATGACCTCTGGTCTGGCGATTTGCTGGTGGCGGGGGCGGCAACAAAACCATCTTCAGGCCAATCTCCAGATCGCAGCTGCACCCCCTGGTGGGGCAAGAGAGGGGAGCTGTCATTGGTCGCGCACCAACTGCTGGCCGTCATATAGAGGGTAGCGGTCCGACTACTCACAGTGACCAGTCTAAGTGTATTCGCTGCAGACATGCTTGCGATATTCCTCGGTGTGTTTGTAGTGCTTCTGATGTTGTGGTGGTTATCACTATCATCTCAAAAAACGACAGAAAGTACTCTTCCGGGACCTCGAGCATTTCCACTAATTGGCAGCATGCACCTCCTCGCCAAACACCAAAAACCATACCAGGCCTTTACGGCACTTAGCAAAATTTACGGGGACATTTACGGGATCCACCTAGGATCAACACCATGTGTCGTTGTTAGTAGCTTCAAATTGATCAAAGAAGTTCTAATATCAAAGGGATCAGATTTTGGTGGACGACCGGATTTCGTCCGTTTCCATAAACTTTTTGGCGGAGATCGAAATAATTGTAAGTATATGGAACCCGGAAGGATCGGGTTACTGTCTTAATCGATCGTTGGTATCTCCCAAAACTGAGTTTACCGGTTAATTACTGTAAAACGCGAGTACCGTTACATTTGCCAAGATTTACCAAGAAAACTTTATGGATTCGATTACTCGCGCGGAATTACTTTCTCACGATTTACTGATTCATTCATAACTCTACTACTACACACTCGATTGCCGTGAACTTGAACTTGGGATTCTAATGAAATTGAAATTGATTGCCGGCTAAAGTACCTCAATTACCATAACATTATCATCGATGGACAATTAGTAACCTGTTTGAAATTGTGGCGATTTTCGGTTAACGGTCTGCCGTCCTTGGCCCCCATCGGGTTCCTTTACACGTTAGCGTTTGCATTTCCGCATGAAATATAAACAAGTGGAGTTACCGGTGCATCGCCGAGAGTGGTTGGTCGGCCACGCGACTCAATGGGCATCTGTTACTGTTCCGCGAAGTAGTCTGAGTAGCTTGACGCGTGCCATGATAGGCGACCTTGAGACTAGCCTGCGTTTTTTGCCCCCTAACATGCATGTTTGTTCCAGCGCTCGCCCTGTGTGACTGGTCCACGCTGCAGAAGACGCGTCGCAACATTGCCCGTACTTACTGCTCGCCGAAGTTCATGTCCCTCGAATACGACAAAGTCAACACCGTCAGCGAAAAAGAGATAAACAGCCTCTTGGCCGAAATGGGCAGATTACCGCAGGGAAAACCCACCGACGTTAAACCCACCATCCTTGCTGCTTGCGCTAACATGTTCACCCAGTACATGTGCTCGACCACTTTCTCCTACGATGACGTAGAATTCAGGAATATCGTACGCAACTTCGACGAAATCTTCTGGGAGATCAATCAGGGCTACGCCGTTGACTTTATTCCCTGGCTCCTTCCTTTCTACACAAATCACATGAGAAAACTCTCGGATTGGGCGAGCAAAATCAGAACGTTCATTCTGTCGAAAATCATCAACGAGCATCGCGGAAACTTCGACAAAGAAGAACCACCGAGAGATTTCACTTACGCGCTTCTAATGTACCTGGAAGAGGACCCCAACCTCAGTTGGGAACACATCATTTTCGAACTAGAAGATTTCCTAGGTGGACATTCTGCTATTGGAAATTTAATAATGGTCACCCTTGCCTTGGTAGCACAAAACCCACAAGTTGCCAGGAGAATACGAGAAGAAGTCGATAAAGTGACAGGAGGGAATCGCAATCCAGATTTGTTCGACAAACCCCGAATGCCATATACTGAAGCCACGATTTTAGAAACTCTTAGAACTGCTTCATCACCAATAGTTCCTCACGTTTCCTCAACAGATACTGTCATCGACGGCCACAAAATAGAACAAGGAACGATCGTTTTTCTCAACAATTATGAATTAAATTTAAGCGAGGAGTATTGGAGTGAACCGAGGGAGTTTCGGCCAGAACGTTTCCTAAATTCTGCCGGAGTAGTAGTTAGACCTTCGCATTTTATACCCTTTAGTACTGGAAAAAGAACTTGTATAGGACAAAAATTAGTCCAATGTTTCAGTTTTGTTATTTTAGCATCGCTGATTCAACATTTCGATTTCAGTACAAAGGAGAAGATACATCTTGAACCCGGATGTGTTGCGGTTTCACCTGATTGTTTTAAATTAATAGTTAAAGCCAGAAACTGATTTAGTTTTAGACTGTGAAGAAGTGCTGTCAAGAGACGAGGCTCAAAGCCAAACATCACCTTCATTCATCATTTATTTTATTATCGTTATTTTATTATCATGCATCCATTGTATATATTGTATTGTAAAAACTAATTTATCCTTAATTGTAGTCTTCCCAGTGTTAAGTCCGATATAATGAGACTGAATAAATTGTGTATTTTCTTAAATCGCTCTTTATTTTCGCCGAGGTTACAATCGATTCGAGGTTAGATCAAAATTTATTGCACTGCACTTGTAACTTGACCAAAATCATAAATTTCAAGATCATACTTGATAAGAAAGGTTACGGTGTTTTTTTAAATCTTGTTTCCCAATTCGCAAGACTCCGCATTACATGTTCATCTAATCGTGAATTCTACTTCTAATGCACATATTTATTTGCTGCAATTACGATTTCCTCAATTACTAGTAATTGCAGTGGAACAAAAAAAGTGAAAATGTAACCCAATTTTAATGTTACGCAACAGATTCCTTCTCAATCCTTGGAACTTCCTCCAGTGAGAAATTTGCGTGAAACGATGAAAACAATTATTAAAATAATTACTGACAATTATTAAAGGTGCTACACGTGATGAAATTGTGGGAAATAGCCCTTAAAAACGAATAAAAGAAAAATACAGATGGGGAAGAAAATTTAATCCGTCAAAAAACTGAAAATAATTCCTTTTATTTTTGTTTTAAGAACATCCTTATGGGAAAATGGTTTTTTTCTGTGGATTTGACTCAAACTTTGATACGTTGTATATTTCGACCTGATCAAAAATTGTCACTGACACAAAACAATTGTACCGACAGTTTTTGCCAGAGAAAATAGAGTTTTCCCATAAGGATAAACAAATTTTTGGGACCACCTCAAGTTAAAAGTATAAGGAAATCAAAAATACCTAAAAATCCACTCGTTGTCTTCAATAGAAACCTACATTTTTCTCAAGATCGTGTTTCATACTTGAGCAGCAACATTTTTGAAAAAAACATCTCAACCCTATTTTTTCGATACAAATTCAACTGCTCAATTATATTTTTAAAGAAAATTTTTATTTGTTATCGCGCTGTCGACTTTTCATTAAAAAATAGTACAGAACTTTTTTATTTTTCAAAAACCTTCAACTTTCAATGATTTCTTCGAAGTTTTTGAAAATCTAGGGTGACTGCACTTAGTAGATTCCGAATCCATTGAGAAAAATGTAAGTTTTCATTTAAAAAGATAGAATTAGGATAATTTCCGGTTAAACCGGAAGTGGAAGTTATCGAAAAAAGTTGTTATAAAAAGTTATTCCAATTTTGACTCCCTATGCCGAGGAGGTTCAATAGAAAAGGACCCTATACGATAGTGGCCCAGGAGAAATCAGATCTAGACGATTCCAAAATTTGATTTTTGCTGTGGAGGTACAATAAAGTGTTCTTACAACATTCAATACAAAAATATAGAAATTTTCCCAGGCAGTCATATTTTTATGTGGCTCTAAACCAATTTGGGCGCCGAAAATGGCATTTTCACTAATTTTTCCCTCGGAAACTAGAAGGTACCACTCCTTCATTTTTCCAATTTGGTAGAGATGGGCCCAGGCAGTCGCTTATTGTATAGGGTCCTTTGCATTTGAATTCTCCAAAAAAATGTTTCAAGCTCGATTTTATCCGTTTGCGCTGAAGGCATCAAGGCAAATTTTCAATTTTTTTTTTAAATTAGGATTTTTTCCGATTTTTCTAAAGTTAAAAATGCGGATCTTAAATTGAAACTTGGCATATGGAGACAAAATGAGATTCTGAACAATTTATTCTTATGAACTTTTGCGATATCTTGATCGCGAAGCAAAATATTAAACAATGGCCCTATTCCCAAGGTCGCAGTAGGCTGCGTTTACAACTTACATTCAAGTTGACTACCCCAAAACATGCGCCTTATTATGTTCTATAAGTGTGCAAAAACTCCTACAAAAATAAGGAAAATATCTGGGTGTCTTCGTGTTTTTAAGTGGGACACGTTGTAGGTATAAACATTATTAATTATTTTGGAATAGGACTAATTATAGTTAAATGAAATTAGCTGGAATTAATTAGAAGTAATATGATGAAATTATTTAGAATTGATTGGAATTAATGTTGCATCATTATAATTATGATACTTATAATTGAGCTCTCTGGCTCTGATGGACTTCGAAAGTTTTTGCAAGCAAGTCCGACCGCCGACCGCAGAAAGCTCAATTATAATAATAGTTAATCATGCAACATTAATTCCAATTAATTCCATTAATTTCTTCTCATTTCCGTCAATTCTAAAATAATTAAGTAATTCCCAATTAATTTCGTCTATAGGTAATGTTACAAAAAGTTAATGTGGAGGTAAATTGGTATTAACGGAATTAATTTGGAACTGTGTCGAAATTAATAGAATTATGCTGGAATTAAATTTATGGAATTGAACTGGAATTGACGGAATTAAACTGGAATTGATCTGGAATTGAACTGGAATTTATGGATTTTAGTGGAATTATTTTCCCTGTGAAAATACGCATTTTTTGTGGAGTGATCCAAGATAGTAATGTACATAAGGTAAGGACGGGAAACAGGATACCTAATTTACAATTTTAAATTTTCATGACACATATTTTGCCATTGACCGATTAATGTTTCGATATAACAATTACATGTAACGTTATTCTGGAGAAATTTCATCTTCGGCATCTTTTATACAATCAAAATTTTAGCAAAATTCGCTGAAAGCCATTTCCCATATAAGGATAATGCGAGGCGCTTTACAGTTTCTCAAATTGTCACAATAATTAAATATTCTAGAATTAAATTCGTAGAAAACCAATTAATATTAATGCAGCTAAACTAAAGTTAGATAGAAATTCATTGTAATTGTTGCACTTAACTGAAAAATTACAAATTAAAATCAGTTTTATATTCCAAGGGAATTTATAAGGCTACAAAACAAATTACTCGTATTTATATCGAATTTTATTGCAAACTGTGTCAAAGATCATTCATATGTTACATTTAATTTTGAAATTATCAAAAAAATATGTATTTTAAAAAAAAATTCTTTTTGGAATTCTGCTTTCTACAAATTTTAGACCACCGGCTGCAATATTTTAAAGTATTTTTTGGGATTTTTCAATCTTTTGTAAAAAGAGTCTGAATATATTTTGGAAATAGAATTTGAAACCCTTTAATATACAGGGTATCCCTCGACGAGCGTCAGTTAGCCGTATCTGGAGAACTGTTTTTAGCATCGTCATGAAAATTTGTACACAGGGGTTTCAAGTAATTTTGAATCGACGTAAAATATTTTCATCAATGGCGTGCTTCCGGTTATACCGGAAATAGGTACTAACTTTCTTATTTTAAATGGAACAGCCTGTATATTATGATATTTTTGGATTCTACGTTTAATTATAGGTGAGCTGTTACTAAGAATTGCTATGCCAAAAATCCACCGCTTTTGAGAAAATCAAGAATTTCGCTTTTTTATGTCAAGTGCAGGCCTAACTTCAAAAAGCTGTAACATCCTTACAGTATGAAATGAGGAAACGATATTAATTTAGCTTGAAGATTAATGTAGGGTGTATCCGCCCGTGCACTCAAATTGGGTCAAATACATACAGGGTGTTCTCTGCAAATTTTTAAACATCATCAACTTCATTGGTCAAAAAGTCAATTTTTTCAAATGGAATGCCTCAACTATTTTATGGCACCTCGTTGCAGAATTTAATTGTCTATCATTTTAGTCTACATGTTTGCCATATTTAAAAAAAAGTTTTTGTGGTATTTCAAAGTATTTGGAATTTGAACAAAATTTCATATTTAGCACGATTTAATAACCAAAGTTAGCTATGATTTTAGGAGCCTTTAGAGTTCCTTAAGGCTGCTCAAACGAAAATTGAAGCCCATTTTAATCCTGTTTGAAAATATGAAATTTTGGTCAAATTCCAAATACTTAGAAATATCACAAAAACTGTTTATTTAAATATGGCAAACATTTAGACTAAACTGATAGACAATTAAATTCTGCATCGATGTGCCATAAAATAGTTGGGGCATTGCATTTGAAAAAATTGTCTATTTGACCAATGAAGTTGATGAAGTTTAAAAATTTGCAGAGAACACTCTGTATGTATTTGAACCAATTTGACTCCAGGGGCGGACACACCCTACATTAGTCTCCATGCACAATTAATATTGTTTTCTCATGTCATACTGTAAGGATGTTACAGCTTTTTGAAGTTAGGCCTGTACTTGGCATAAAAAAGCGAAATTCTTGATTTCCTCAAAAATAGTTGATTTTTGGCATAGCAATTCTTAGTAAAAGTTTGCCTAGAATGAAACGTAGAATCCAAAAATATCATAATATACAGGGTGTTCCATTTAAAATAAGGAAGTTAGTATCTATTTCCGGTATAACCGGAAGTGCGCCATTGATGAAAATATTTTACGTCGATTCAAAATTAAGTGAAACCTCTGTGTACAAATTTTCAAGACGACGCTAAAAACAGTTCTCCAGATACGGCTAACTGACGCTCGTCGAGGGATACCCTGTATTAATAAAAAAAGCAGTTCATTCTTAAAATTTCATAGATAACGTGCCAAAAAGACACTTTCTGTTTGTCAATTGTCAGCAAAATTAACTGGGCTCATCTACAGGCTACCACTAACATCTATTCGAAATTTCATGAAAATCCGTTCTTGTTTTTGAGAATCTTGCTCACAGACATTTTTTAGAAAACACATTTTCGTGTTCCTGAGTCCTGGAAACTTAAAGATCTGGTGTTATCTCAATTTCAAATTTTGCGGTGATTTTAGTAACCTCCCATTTAATTGGTTGTGAGGTTAAAATTACTTTCAAACTGTGTTAAAGGCCATTTTTACAGTCCTAACGTTCAGTCGGTTGTTCTACTTTTACAGTAACAGGTTACTTGCAATTAAGTAAAGAAAAGTTTTTGAAACTATAATTTTCGAAAAGTACTACAAAAAATTATTAATAATTTGGCAAAAAAGTGAAAAACAAGTTGGTGGTTTTTTAAATTCCTTCTTTTGCGTTTTTTCTATTGGTGTTGATTCGGATGACGCCATTTCCGAAAAACCATCCACATCCCGAGCTTCGTTTTCTAGTATCAGCGAGCCTTTTTTGATCGAGAACAACAAATCTAAACGGGATTTCCATCCCATTTCATATTCGTCATTTTGCAAGGGGTGTTTTTGCTAATCTCATTAGACTTTTAAACGTTTAGTAGTAGTGTAGAATCGTTAAGTTCTCTTCACATAAATTGGAGTAACAAGAATCTTTAGTTTCTTCGATATTCGTTTTTTGTACGCGAGTTGTCAAATTTCTTCCAATAAGATTTTTAATGAATCCAGCAAAATAGGGGTTAGATTTACGTCGAAAATGCTTTATTCACGACTTGCCTACATTATTAGATGGTTTGGCGGGCAATCATACAGTGTGTCTCATTTTATCTGGAACCACCCAAATATTTCGGTTAATTTTAACCGAATCAATGCGTTCTATTTTTCTGCATGTAGAGCTCCAAAATCTGCACCTGCGTGATGCTTCACTTTTTTTATAGACCGAAATCCCAGCCTACTGCGATTTAATAAAGAGGCCAAAAATAACGAAATCGTATTAGGCATTTTTTTATCGAAAAATTGTATAAGGAAAAGTTGCTCAGGATGGCTCCAAATGGCCAAATCCGAAATTTCAGGAAAAAATAAAAATGTTGAATTTATTGAGGAAGAATCATAAAATAACGAAAACGTCAATATTTTTGCAACATAACGGGTGATGCGAAATAAAAATACAATGAAAGCGCATATATTTGCAATGTTTGCACATTGCAACAGATTAGTCCCTTGAAATTGTTAAGAAAAACGAAAATCTTACACTATCTTAATAATTACAACTTTTTCTGCGATTATTAAGTTTTATCCATCCATAGCCGATAGCAAATGTCAAATCATTCATTTCAATTGTTTTTTTATTTCACAGCACCCATTATGTTGCAAAATTATTGAACTTTTCGTTATTTTGTGATTCTTCCTCAAGAAATTCAACATTTTTATTATTTCCTGAAATTTCGGATTTAGCCATTTGGAGCCATCCTGAGCAACTTTTCCTTATAAAATTTTTCGATAAAAAAATGCCTAATACGATTTCGTCATTTTTGGCCTCTTTATTAAATCGCAGTAGGCTGGGATTTCGGTATAAAAAAAGTGAAGTATCACGCAGGTGCAGATTTTGAAGCTCTACATGCAGAAAAAAAGAACACATTGATTCGGTTAATATTAACCGAAATATTTGGGTGGTTCCAGTTAAAATGAGACACTGTATAAATGTCTTTCCGGATTGTGACGTCACACAAAACTAACTTTTTGGATCAAAGTTCAAGTTTATTAACAAAAAATACGGCCTGTCTTTTTATAAGAGTAGTACCTATCTATTTATTTTTTTAATTTTTAAGTAATATATAATTTTTTTCTAAACCAAAATGCTACTCGAACGACAGACGAATTTAGCCTGGCGCCTCCACCATTTTTTATCGTTCAAATAAATGCAACATCCTCGTTGGAAGATGTTTTTTTTGCTAGTTTTAAGGTTGCTCTTTCTGCTGTTTCTCATTTAGACATTTCCTTTAGCTTATCGCTTAATTTTCCCAAGTGGAAATGAACGTAGAAGTAGCGTTGCAAGCATCCGTTCCAAGTATTTATACAAAGCTCGCAATGGTGTTTAATTTAAAACACATGTAAAAAATTCAAAATAAACAAAATCGCTTCAAGTGTAAGATCAGTGTTTCAATGTCAACGGCGAACAGGTATTATGTAACGATTCAGCACGTTATGTTGTTAGTGTATGACAGTAATTAGGTAAACGAGTTGAAAGTTTAACGTGAAGGCATGCTCTTCTTTTTCTGAAAGGCACGTGTTTTTTAGTAAATTAAACGTGCAGTTTACATTCTCATCATCAAAACGCAACTAAGCAACAACTTTCTTTGACATAATTCTCAAATATCTCGAATGAAATTCACGATTATATTAGTTATTTAATTTCGATAGCGTGGCGTTTTGTTTTGTCGAGAGAAGTGGAACAATGCAAGGAAAGTGAAATTACAGAGCTCTGCTTCCAAGTTGAAATTTTTTCGGGAAGTTGACCCAAATTGCATAATTGTTGATTATCGTTGGGTTCTGGTTGCATTTTATGGGTTTTATAAAAAGTTAAGTGAACAAGAAGTGCGAGTACAACACGCATGGTCTGGCTAACGCATCTACCAGCTCACCTTGCACTGACATTGAATAGAACAGGGCCGCTGTCTGCACTCATGATCAGATTTATTACTTATTGTAGTTGATAGTGTTTTTCAGCTGCTCCTCCCTCGTCTATGTAGGTCAGTGTGATGCATATCATACTGTTGACCTTGATCGCTACTCGGAAGGATGAACTGGGTAGCTGAACCAGATGGACAACCACTAACGAGTGTCAATGGGAGCTTGAACCATTTAGATTTCACCACCAGAATCTTCTATTCCACTCTCTTCCTTTAATTTTTCCATCAAATTGACTAACGCTTCCGAAATGATCGACCCTGCATTTTGGCTAGTTTTTCTTCACCCCAAAAAATGATGATGATGAATAAAGATGCTCATTTTTAGACTTCATTATTATTATTATTAATATATTAGTTGCATAATAACCCCTTAAACCGAACTAATTTACGTTGTTTACTCCACGTCCAAACCCAATTGTGATTGACAACACGTAAAAATTAACATTTAAAACTTGCACGAAGCTAAATTTCTCAAATTAGTTCGTGTGAAGTGGTTTAATGACGCATTCGCTATTATTTAAAGCGACTAAGTATTTAAATTTTAAAAAACTGTGTCACAATGACGTTAAGCCCGTACCTGCAAGCACGAAACGCATTTTAAGTGAATCCGCTGGTATTATTTATACTAAATAAATGATGATTAGCTCGAGTATTACCTAAAACTGAAAGGACGTTATGAAATTATTTGTTTATTGTATGCAGTTACGCAAAAAATTGAATAAATCCGATTGAAATTACCTTGATGGTAGCGTGCACGTGGAACTGAAATTTGTTTAACGGAAAACGTGATGTCGTTCAAGTTTGTCGGTAAATATTTGCGCGAAATCAAAACTGGAGGTAGACTTCCGCATGCTTCTGGTAAGTAGGAGATATATAAAATATGTAGAAACGATGAATACGGCACGCGTTTCAAATATTTAGCTCGAGTAGTAGCAGAGATCAAAAATTTGAGAACCTGATTAAATAATTTATAAACTATTGTCCAAAATATTAATTTGTAGAATCAGTATCAATCAGCAGTGCGGGATTAAGGTGGTTCCGAAAAAATATTAAGAAACCATGGTTTGTCTCGAAATAACCTCAGATTACCTCGACAGAACTACCTTAAGATATTCAATATCCTTAGATATCCTCCGATTACCTCCTAGATATCCTTAAGATAACCTCAAAAATTCCTTAAAATAACCTTAGATTACTTCAACAGAACCTCAGACTATCCCTAGGAAACCTCAAGATATCCGATATCCCTATATGTCATGTCCACAAGACGACCCCAAATAGGTATTCTCAGGATAACCTCAAAGACACAATTAAGGAAATTTCCATGGTTTGTCTTCATATAACCTCAAGAATGCCTTAAGATAATCTCGTATTAACTCAAGATAACCTCAAATTCTCAGATATTTTCGGATAACGTCGTTTATATCTCCAGATTTTCTCTGGGCGACCTCAGATATCCTCTGGATTTTCTTGAATATCTTCTGAAAAAAGTGAAGAAAAGTTCCATAGTTTGTCTCAAGATAACCACAAGAATACATTAAAATAACCTCAGATTACCTCGATAGAACCTGACCACAAGATAACCTCAAGATATCCGATTATCATTAGATATCCTCAAGACAACCCCAGGTATCCTTGGTTTGTTTCCTTAAAATAAGATCAGATTACCTCGACAGAATCTCAGACTATCCCGAGATAACCTCAAGATATCCGATATCCTTAGATGTCCACAAGACGACCCCAAATAGGTATTCTCGGATATTACCTCAAATATCCTCAGGATAACCTCAAAAACACAATTAAGGAAATTTCCATGGTTTGTCTTCATATAACCTCAAGAATGCCTTAAGATAATCTCGTATTAACTCAAGATAACCTCAAATTCTCAGATATTTTCGGATAACCTCGTCTATATCTCCAGATTTTCTCTGGACGACCTCAGATATCCTCTCGATTTTCTTGAATATCTTCTGAAAAAAGTGAAGAAAATTTCCATAATTTGTCTCAAGATAACCACAAGAATACATTAAAATAACCTCAGATTACCTCGATACAACCTGACCCCAAGATAACCTCAAGATATCCTATTATCATTAGATATCCTCAAGACAACCCCAGGTTTGTTTCCTTAAAATAAAATCAGATTACCTCAACAGAATCTCAGACTATCCCGAGATTACCTCAAGATATCCGATATCCTTACATATCCCCAAGACAACTCCAGGTATCCTCCGATTGCCTCAGATACCCTCTGAATAACCTCGAAAAACATAATTAAGGAAATTTCCATGGTTTATCTCCATATAACCTTAAGAGTGCCTTCAGATAATTTCGTATTATACCTCAAGATAACCTCAAATTCCCTAAATGAAACAACCTCAGATATCCCCTGGATTGCCTTGAATATCTTATGAATGACCTCAGACTAGCAAAAAAATTAAGAAAACTTCCAATTTTTTGTCTCAAGACAATCCCAAGAATGCTTTAAAATAAGCTCAGATTACCTCAACAAACCCTCAGACGGCCCCTAGAAAACCTCAAGATATCCGATTTCCTTAGATATCCCCATGAGAACCACAGATATCCTCGGATTACCTCAATATCCTTGGGATAACCTCGAAAAACATATTTAAGGAAATTTCCATGGTTTGTCTCCAAATAAAGTTAAGAGTGCTTTAAGATAACCTCAAATACCTGTAGATAGCCTCTTTGTGTACGGAATTCTGCGAGGGGTTGACAACTGCGTAAAAATCTGTACACCAAAACTACAAATATTTCTAAAAAATTAACAAAATTTCAAAAAATTTCCTATTTCCTAAGCTTCAAAAAAATTTCTCATATTTGTACAAAAAAATTTACAAGTTGTCAACTCCACGAAATTTCGAAAAAAATACAGGGTGTACCATTTAAAACCAAACGCCGAATTTTGAACTATGTTAGGGCCCTTTGTGATACATCATTTGAAAGGGCTTGAATCTCTCTGTAAACTGATGCAAGAATTTTTTAAATCCATCCATTCGTTCAAAAGTTACAGCCCAAGCTAATGTTTTTCAATGTAACTTTTGAACGAGTGGATGGATTAAAAAAATTCTTGCATCAGTTTACAGAGAATTTCAAACCCTTTCAAATGGTATCACAAAGGGCCCTAACGTAGTTCAAAATTCGACCGTAGAGGGCGCTGAAGTTCAACGAAAGTCAAAATTTTTGCAAAATTGAATTCACAACGAAATTAGCTTTCAAATGATGTATCACAAGTGGGGTATTGCCATTTAAAATTTTGAAGAGGGGGTTGGTGGGGGTAGGGGGTGCGTTGGAAAATTTCGCCAAGTACGGCATTAAGTGTCCCCCTCCAAAAAAAAATCGACTTGTTTCAACGTTCTTTCCTCAAATCACTGTTTCAGGAGTTATTCAGGGTGTTTCGTTTTAAATGGTACACCCTGTATATCAGATGGAACTAAAAGCCCGCTTAACAAAACAAAAAACTGAAACAGCGCTTTTGCACAAAATATCTTTAAAAATCATTTCGCTATCAGTTTATGCAAAACAATATTACACTCTTAGCACAATTGGCTGCCTACCCATCCTACCACTTGTAATTAGAAATAAATCAAGAGCTTTCGAGAAATAAAGCTTACTGTTGAATCATCTAAGTCATTAAGCTCGACTTCTGTTCCTGACATCCTAGCCCGTGGTTACAAATTTAGTACATTAGAGTCAACGGTTTTAGACAAAATCACTCCGTTATTTATGATTCGAAAGCTCGATCTCTTCCATATTGAAGCACTAATCTGCGTTTCCATCAGAGTTACTGTTTAATAAATAAACTGCAATAATGCTGTTTTAGCAGGATACTCTACGATGGATGATATAAAACTGCATATTTGATGGGTTCGTGGAAAAGTAAATGTCAAAAATCTTTTTAAATTTCAGTTCAATTGGGATTGCCGGTTAAGATACATAGTGTCATTCGTGTCGCGTGTTCTTAAAAAACGGTAAGAAGGAATTCTTGGTGTTAATATTAATGCCCCCTTTGCCAGTTTGGGGAGTTTTTACTTAAATTCCCCAGAAATAGAGCGATTCTATCGCAAAAAAATATTCTACTGCTGACAATCTCATGTAGAGTCGCTCACAAAACAAAAAAAAATATATGAAAGGGTCGTATCGTATCGCAACTTTCTTGCGGTATATCGCGATTTCTGGGGATTTTTACTGAATTTCTTGATGAAATCTGTCAATATTTAGTGGAAAACCCCAGAAATCGCGATATATCGCAAAGATGTTTGCGAATAATCGCACATTCGGAAAAATTTAAGGAAGGATAAATCTCTGACAGTTTAACAGTCAACCACAGAACAGTTGACAACACAAAAAAAAACCCAAAAATTTTATTTTCCATTACTTGCATAATTTAACAAATGAGCCGATTTAGTGTGAATCTTGCGCGAGAATTTTCATGATGCCATAGTAAAAATTGCACAAACCTCATAGTGCGATCCATCATTTTTAGGTAAAATGATCTAACTAATAAGCGAATGGGGATGTTTAAATTTTGACTCGACCGAAATTCACTTCAAAAAGTTTTTTTCTGGAAAAATTTACTGAAAATTGAAAGAAAAAACGAAATATTTCACTTTTTATTAAATAATTTAAGAAATGGGCCGATTTGGAGTGAATCTTTCACGAAAAAAGCAAGTCGTCAGGGAAAGTCAAGGAAAGTCGAAAAAATTAAATTGGCAATGGCCACGGTAAAAATTGTAATAAACCCTATAGTGCGACCCATCATTTTTAGGTAAAATAACCCAACTAAGCGGATGGAGATATTTAAATTTAGATTCGACTAAAATTCACTTCAAAAACAGCATTTTCTCGGAAAAATTTACTCAAAATTTAAAACAAAAAACGAAAAATTTGATTTTTTATTAAATAATTTGAGAAATGGGTTGATTTGGAGCGAATCTTGGGCGAAAATAGCAAGTCGTCAGGTAAAGTCAAAAAAATCAAATTGGCAATGGCCATGGTAAAAATTGTATAAACCCCATTAGTGCGACCCATAATTTTTAGGTAAAATAACCCAACTAAGCGAATGGAGATATTTAAATTTAGATTCGACTAAAATTCACTTCAAAAACAGCTTTTTATTGGAAAAATTTAAAACAAAAAACGAAAAATTTGATTTTTTATTAAGTAATTTGAGAAATGGGTCGATTTGGAGCGAATCTTGCGCGAAAAAAGCAAGTCGTCAGGTAAAGTCAAAAAAATGAAATTGGCAATGGCCATAGTAAAAATTGTATAAACCCCATAGTGCGACCCATCATTTTTAGGTAAAATAACCCAACTAAGCGAATGGAGATATTTAAATTTAGATTCGACCAAAATTCACTTCAAAACGAACTTTTTCTCGGAATAATTTACTCAAAATTTAAAACGAAAAACGAAAAACTTGATTTTTTATTAAGTAATTTGAGAAATGGGTCGATTTGGAGCGAATCTTGCGCGAAAAAAACAAGTCGTCAGGTAAAGTCAAGGAAAGTCGAAAAAATCAAATTGGCAATGGCCATGGTAAAAATTGTAATAAACCCCATAGTGCGACCCATCATTTTAAGGTAAAATAACCCAACTAAGCGAATGGAGATATTTAAATTTAGATTCGACTAAAATTCACTTCAAAAACAGCTTTTTATTGGAAAAATTTACTCAAAATTTAAAACAAAAAACGAAAAATTTGATTTTTTATTAAGTAATTTGAGAAATGGGTCGATTTGGAGCGAATCTTGCGCGAAAAAAGCAAGTCGTCAGGTAAAGTCAAAAAAATCAAATTGGCAATGGCCATAGTAAAAATTGTATAAACCCCATAGTGCGACCCATCATTTTTAGGTAAAATAACCCAACTAAGCGAATGGAGATATTTAAATTTAGATTCGACCAAAATTCACTTCAAAACGAACTTTTTCTCGGAATAATTTACTCAAAATTTAAAACGAAAAACGAAAAACTTGATTTTTTATTAAGTAATTTGAGAAATGGGTCGATTTGGAGCGAATCTTGCGCGAAAAAAACAAGTCGTCAGGTAAAGTCAAGGAAAGTCGAAAAAATCAAATTGGCAATGGCCATGGTAAAAATTGTAATAAACCCCATAGTGCGACCCATCATTTTAAGGTAAAATAACCCAACTAAGCGAATGGAGATATTTAAATTTAGATTCGACTAAAATTCACTTCAAAAACAGCTTTTTATTGGAAAAATTTACTCAAAATTTAAAACAAAAAACGAAAAATTTGATTTTTTATTAAGTAATTTGAGAAATGGGTCGATTTGGAGCGAATCTTGCGCGAAAAAAGCAAGTCGTCAGGTAAAGTCAAAAAAATCAAATTGGCAATGGCCATAGTAAAAATTGTATAAACCCCATAGTGCGACCCATCATTTTTAGGTAAAATAACCCAACTAAGCGAATGGAGATATTTAAATTTAGATTCGACCAAAATTCACTTCAAAACGAACTTTTTCTCGGAATAATTTACTCAAAATTTAAAACGAAAAACGAAAAATTTGATTTTTTATTAAGTAATTTGAGAAATGGGTCGATTTGGAGCGAATCTTGCGCGAAGAAAACAAGTCGTCAGGTAAAGTCAAGGAAAGTCGAAAAAATCAAATTGGCAATGGCCATGGTAAAAATTGTAATAAACCCCATAGTGCGACCCATCATTTTAAGGTAAAATAACCCAACTAAGCGAATGGAGATATTTAAATTTAGATTCGACTAAAATTCACTTCAAAAACAGCTTTTTATTGGAAAAATTTACTCAAAATTTAAAACAAAAAACGAAAAATTTGATTTTTTATTAAGTAATTTGAGAAATGGGTCGATTTGGAGCGAATCTTGCGCGAAAAAAGCAAGTCGTCAGGTAAAGCCAAAAAAATGAAATTGGCAATGGCCATAGTAAAAATTGTATAAACCCCATAGTGCGACCCATCATTTTTAGGTAAAATAACCCAACTAAGCGAATGGAGATATTTAAATTTAGATTCGACCAAAATTCACTTCAAAACGAACTTTTTCTCGGAATAATTTACTCAAAATTTAAAACGAAAAACGAAAAATTTGATTTTTTATTAAGTAATTTGAGAAATGGGTCGATTTGGAGCGAATCTTGCGCAAAAAAAAACAAGTCGTCAGGTAAAGTCAAGGAAAGTCGAAAAAATCAAATTGGCAATGGCCATGGTAAAAATTGTAATAAACCCCATAGTGCGACCCATCATTTTAAGGTAAAATAACCCAACTAAGCGAATGGAGATATTTAAATTTAGATTCGACTAAAATTCACTTCAAAAACAGCTTTTTATTGGAAAAATTTACTCAAAATTTAAAACAAAAAACGAAAAATTTGATTTTTTATTAAGTAATTTGAGAAATGGGTCGATTTGGAGCGAATCTTGCGCGAAAAAAGCAAGTCGTCAGGTAAAGCCAAAAAAATGAAATTGGCAATGGCCATAGTAAAAATTGTATAAACCCCATAGTGCGACCCATCATTTTTAGGTAAAATAACCCAACTAAGCGAATGGAGATATTTAAATTTAGATTCGACTAAAATTCACTTCAAAAACAGCTTTTTATTGGAAAAATTTACTCAAAATTTAAAACAAAAAACGAAAAATTTGATTTTTTATTAAGTAATTTGAGAAATGGGTCGATTTGGAGCGAATCTTGCGCGAAAAAAGCAAGTCGTCAGGTAAAGCCAAAAAAATGAAATTGGCAATGGCCATAGTAAAAATTGTATAAACCCCATAGTGCGACCCATCATTTTTAGGTAAAATAACCCAACTAAGCGAATGGAGATATTTAAATTTAGATTCGACCAAAATTCACTTCAAAACGAACTTTTTCTCGGAATAATTTACTCAAAATTTAAAACGAAAAACGAAAAATTTGATTTTTTATTAAGTAATTTGAGAAATGGGTCGATTTGGAGCGAATCTTGCGCGGAAAAAACAAGTCGTCAGGTAAAGTCAAGGAAAGTCGAAAAAATCAAATTGGCAATGGCCATGGTAAAAATTGTAATAAACCCCATAGTGCGACCCATCATTTTAAGGTAAAATAACCCAACTAAGCGAATGGAGATATTTAAATTTAGATTCGACTAAAATTCACTTCAAAAACAGCTTTTTATTGGAAAAATTTACTCAAAATTTAAAACAAAAAACGGAAAATTTGATTTTTTATTAAGTAATTTGAGAAATTTGTCGATTTGGAGCGAATCTTTCGCGAAAAAAGCAAGTCTTCAGGTAAAGTCAAGGAAAGTCGAACAAATCAAATTCGCAATGGCCACGGTAAAAATTGTATAAACCCCTTAGTGCGACCTATTATTTTTAGGTAAAACAACCCAACTAAGCGAATGGAGATATTTAAATTTAGATTCGACCAAAATTCACTTCAAAAACAGCATTTTCTCGGAAAAATTTACTCAAAATTTAAAACAAAAAAACGGAAAAGTTGATTTTTTATTAGTAATTTGAGAAATGGGTCGATTTGGAGCGACTCTTGCGCGAGAAAAGCAAGTCGTCAGGTAAAGTCAAGGAAAGTCAAAAAAATCAAATTGGCAATGGCCATGGTAAAAATTGTATACCTAAACCCCATAGTGCGACCCATCATTTTTAGGTAAAATAACCCAACTAAACGAATGGAGATATTTAAATTTAGATTCGACCAAAATTCACTTCAAAAACAGCTTTTTCTTGGAAAAATTACTCAAAATATGAAACAAAAAAATGGAAAATTTGATTTTTTATTAAGTAATTTGAGAAATGGGTCGATTTGGAGCGAATCTTGCGCGAAAAAAGCAAGTCGTCAGGTAAAGTCAAGGAAAGTCGAAAAAATCAAATTGGCAATGGCCATGGTAAAAATTGTATAAACCCCATAGTGCGACCCATCATTTTTAGGTAAAATAACCCAACTAAGCGAATGGAGATATTTAAATTTAGATTCGACCAAAATTCACTTCAAAAACAGCTTTTTCTTGGAAAAATTTACTCAAAATTTAAAACAAAAAAACGGAAAATTTAATTTTTTATTAGTAATTTGAGAAATGGGTCGATTTGGAGCGAATCTGGCGCGAAAAAAGCAAGTCTTCAGGTAAAGTCAAGGAAAGTCGAAAAAATCAAATTCGCAATGGCCATGGTAAAAATTGTATAAACCCCATAGTGCGACCTATCATTTTTAGGTAAAATAACCCAACTAAGCGAATGGAGATATTTAAATTTAGATTCGACCAAAATTCACTTCAAAACGAACTTTTTCTCGGAATAATTTACTCAAAATTTAAAACGAAAAACGAAAAATTTGATTTTTTATTAAGTAATTTGAGAAATGGGTCGATTTGGAGCGAATCTTGCGCGAAAAAAACAAGTCGTCAGGTAAAGTCAAGGAAAGTCGAAAAAATCAAATTGGCAATGGCCATGGTCAAAATTGTAATAAACCCCATAGTGCGACCCATCATTTTAAGGTAAAATAACCCAACTAAGCGAATGGAGATATTTAAATTTAGATTCGACTAAAATTCACTTCAAAAACAGCTTTTTATTGGAAAAATTTACTCAAAATTTAAAACAAAAAACGAAAAATTTGATTTTTTATTAAGTAATTTGAGAAATGGGTCGATTTGGAGCGAATCTTGCGCGAAAAAAGCAAGTCGTCAGGTAAAGTCAAAAAAATCAAATTGGCAATGGCCATAGTAAAAATTGTATAAACCCCATAGTGCGACCCATCATTTTTAGGTAAAATAACCCAACTAAGCGAATGGAGATATTTAAATTTAAATTCGACCAAAATTCACTTCAAAACGAACTTTTTCTCGGAATAATTTACTCAAAATTTAAAACGAAAAACGAAAAATTTGATTTTTTATTAAGTAATTTGAGAAATGGGTCGATTTGGAGCGAATCTTGCGCGAAAAAAACAAGTCGTCAGGTAAAGTCAAGGAAAGTCGAAAAAATCAAATTGGCAATGGCCTAGGTAAAAATTGTAATAAACCCCATAGTGCGACCCATCATTTTAAGGTAAAATAACCCAACTAAGCGAATGGAGATATTTAAATTTAGATTGGACCAAAATTCACTTCAAAAAGAGCTTTTTCTCGGAAAAATGTACTCAAAATTTAAAACAAAAAACGAAAAATTTGATTTTTTATAAGTAATTTGAGAAATGGGTCGATTTGGAGCGAATCTTGCGCGAAAAAAGCAAGTCGTCAGTTAAAGTCAAGGAAAGTCAAAAAAATCAAATTGGCAATGGCCATGGTAAAAATTGTATAAACCCCATAGTGCGACCCATCATTTTTAGGTAAAATAACCCAACTAAGCGAATGGACATATTTAAATTTAGATTCGACTAAAATTCACTTCAAAAACAGCATTTTCTCGGAAAAATTTCCTCAAAATTTAAAACAAAAAACGGAAAATTTGATTTTTTATTAAGTAATTTGAGAAATTTGTCGATTTGGAGCGAATCTTTCGCGAAAAAAGCAAGTCTTCAGGTAAAGTCAAGGAAAGTCGAACAAATCAAATTCGCAATGGCCACGGTAAAAATTGTATAAACCCCTTAGTGCGACCTATTATTTTTAGGTAAAACAACCCAACTAAGCGAATGGAGATATATAAATTTAGATTCGACCAAAATTCACTTCAAAAACAGCATTTTCTCGGAAAAATTTACTCAAAATTTAAAACAAAAAAACGGAAAAGTTGATTTTTTATTAGTAATTTGAGAAATGGGTCGATTTGGAGCGACTCTTGCGCGAGAAAAGCAAGTCGTCAGGTAAAGTCAAGGAAAGTCAAAAAAATCAAATTGGCAATGGCCATGGTAAAAATTGTATACCTAAACCCCATAGTGCGACCCATCATTTTTAGGTAAAATAACCCAACTAAACGAATGGAGATATTTAAATTTAGATTCGACCAAAATTCACTTCAAAAACAGCTTTTTCTTGGAAAAATTACTCAAAATATGAAACAAAAAAATGGAAAATTTGATTTTTTATTAAGTAATTTGAGAAATGGGTCGATTTGGAGCGAATCTTGCGCGAAAAAAGCAAGTCGTCAGGTAAAGTCAAGGAAAGTCGAAAAAATCAAATTGGCAATGGCCATGGTAAAAATTGTATAAACCCCATAGTGCGACCCATCATTTTTAGGTAAAATAACCCAACTAAGCGAATGGAGATATTTAAATTTAGATTCGACCAAAATTCACTTCAAAAACAGCTTTTTCTTGGAAAAATTTACTCAAAATTTAAAACAAAAAAACGGAAAATTTAATTTTTTATTAGTAATTTGAGAAATGGGTCGATTTGGAGCGAATCTGGCGCGAAAAAAGCAAGTCTTCAGGTAAAGTCAAGGAAAGTCGAAAAAATCAAATTCGCAATGGCCATGGTAAAAATTGTATAAACCCCATAGTGCGACCTATCATTTTTAGGTAAAATAACCCAACTAAGCGAATGGAGATATTTAAATTTAGATTCGACAAAAATTCACTTCAAAAACAGCTTTTTCCTGGAAAAATTTACTCAAAATTGAAAAAAAACCAAAATTTGATTTTTTATTAAATAATTTTAAAAATGGGCCGGTTTGGAGCGAATCTTGCGCGAAAAAAGCAAGTCTTCACTCTTCAGGTAATCACGGAAAGTCGAAAAAATCAAGTTGGCAACGGCCATGGTAAAAATTGTATAGGTACCTACCTAAACCCATAGCACGACTCATCATTTTTGCTAAAATGACTCAACTAAACGAATGGTGAAGTTTAAATTTACATCCGAAAAAATTTCACTTAAAAAAATTAGTTTCTTGAATAAATTGTCTCAAAATGGAAGTAAAAATGAAAAATTTGATTTTCTATTGGATGATTTAAGAAACGTTGAATTTTAAAAACTTCAAACATCAAATGTCAGTTTTTAAGTACAACGCGATTCGGAAAAATTGAAGGCAGAATAAACCTCTTTAACAGTTTAACTCTGCTACTTTTGTCATTTGTCATGTCAAAATCACCATCATTCACTATCCTTGAAAAGCCAACTATTTTAAAATGAGTAAGAAAATTTAAAAAAGTAGAGAATTACTCCCAAAAGTGTCATCTTAGACAAATAATACCCTTTTACTCCTTTTGTTTCAAAAGACGCCCTAAAAGGGGTAATGTTCTGCCATCTGGCAACACTGATGTCGCTCATGCGATAATGCCGTTTTTGTTGTGAAACCCTAACGACGCGTCGCTTTACATTAACGTGCGTTTTTTGTGTTGTGGTGTAAAACGGGCTAGCGAAATTAATGAAAATCAAATCAAAACACTTAGCATTGTATTTATTAAAAACAGTATAAAACACTGTACATTTGAAGAAGATGAAATAAATAATAACAATAACTCTTACGACGCAACTTTAATTTTGAACGAAATCGCCAAATAAGCCACAACCAAGGACACTAAAGTGGCCAAAAGCTCGCTCTTCAACCAAGGGCCATTGTAGGCGCCAGGATGGTTTACAACCACATCGACTAGAGGCGTAACCGAGGACGAATCCTCGCCGGATCTTAAAGCTTTCTTCAGTGTTGCATATCCGTCTTCGTCGAAAATTCTCACAATTTTATCACCCCTTCGTGCTGTTTTCACATCTTCAGTCCAACTGACCTGAGGACAGAGCCATAAAAAAATGTGTAAAAATCGTTAAGTACAAACCTGGTAGTGGTCCTCCCCGACAACAGAGACCGGGATTACATTCCCAGAAACTTCGGCGTACAAAGGCGAAGCACTTTCAGCACCACATTTGAGGGTGAAATCGGAAATGTACGCGATTTTTGTAACGATTGTAGCATCTTGAGTGGTAAATGAGGTTGAGGTTACTTCGGGATTTTTGCAGGACTGGGAATAAACGGAGAGAAAAAATGAGAAAAAGATTAAGGAAATGGATAATCGGAACATCTCTTTCGTTTCGTGATGTCGAGTTTAATAATTTTAATTTAAAATTTGCGACTTTTGAAGGGAACAGCCACGTACCGACTAACGAAACGTAAACGTCACTTTGACAGAAGGAGGTGATGATTTGGAACACGTGGCGCGAGGGGACCAACATTCTGAGGTTCTCGGCGAAAAACCCTAATGAGGTGTATAGCTGGTTGCCTGAGCTCACGTTAATTTAATATATAGTTGGATGCTGTTTAGCTGGTTGTATAAGTCGAAATTCAAAGAATTCTAATTTTCATCAAGCCTGTCGCTTTCGGTCTGTCCTGCACTGCGCGGTGCACTAGAATTGATTGGCGAATGACTAATCCAGGACTAATTTTGCGAAAATAAATGATAAAAATGAATATTTTCGAAAAAATACCCTTCTTAATTAATTAAAGCAGATGTTTGCGATGCTGGGGGAGGAAAAGTATCACCAAAATGCCAAAAATGACGCCTGTCATTAAATTTTAGCACTCCTTTCTCCTATGTGACGTAACGCAGTTAGTTAATACGTTTTTAATTAAAATATTTCGCTACAGCTAAAAATTCGACTGTTCTCGTGAAAACAGGTATTTTTTCAAATTATTAGTAACCCAAAACAAGTAAGTAAAGAAAAAAAGACACTTTGAGTAGTAAAAAACGCTATTTCAGGTTACAAAAAACACTTTAAAGTTAAATTAATTAGGTACGATAGGTAATAAAGTGCCAAAAACTGGGAAAAAAGGTATTTTACCTAAAATCTGGTCCCTACTGATGACAGTATCAGAACAAGTAAATGCCTCAAAAACGACAAATAGATAACAAGGTATACTTCAAGATAATACGGTTAACGGATGTTTCAAAATATTTTTAACAAAAACCGAGTGAAGTAATTTACAACAGGGAAAAGCAAAAACTATTTTAATAGTAAAGTCAATTAACAAACTGATTTCTAATTAATGGAGGTGATTAACTCGAGGCGGGTTAAGCTATAAACCCAAAAAAATTAAGTAAATTGGAAAGGATGCCTAGATATAGGGATTTGTTAAGAAAGTTGACCTACAATTTAATTCTCAATTAGATGGCGAAAAAATTTCAGAGTCACTCCATTTGAATTTTTTTGAGATTTTGTCTTTTCAATTTCTGTTTATTTGAAATTTTGTGCATGAAATTTGTCATCCAAGTGCGTTGTGAGGTAGCCCTGACCTTTCTTTAGGGTGTGACACAAGTTCGGAAGAGAAAAAATTCAAGGCTTCGGAAATATTAATTTTTAAGTGAAGTCTTGTTATCGGCCAAAACACATTTTATTGAGGGACGTAGAAACCAAAAATGCATTGATATATGGGGATGGATATTATTTTGTGCTGCCCCTCCCCTTCATAGAATTTTTAGATTTGGCACATTTTCAGTAATTAACGGTTGACGCACACAGATTTTTGATATTATTAATGACGTGGACATAACTGGACTTTGACGCATTGTTGGGACACTTTGTATAATCGTGTAGGTAAGTGTATGTGAAACAAAAGTGACATTTACATATTTAGTACATTCAGATAATTACAGATGAAGCTGAATTTGTGAACATCGTCTATAGAGGCTGTCTCAGAACGCAGGAATAGTTCTCGAGTTATAAGAGATTTAAGAGGCGGACCAATGACCAATCAGATTTCAGCTCTGAATTGCTTCAGCTGAAATCTGATTGGTTCTTTCTTAAATATCTTATAACTCGAGAACTATTGGACCCTGGAAATTTTGAAAAACACGAATCGACTCAGAATTCTGAATATTCCATTAAAAGATGGTGCGAGTGTTCTGAGACAGCCTTTATACAGGATCCTGCAACAAAATTAATTTTTTTTCATATTTACGACCCTAACCCTTTGTTCATCCCCAAAATATTACGGCTCTTGAATTTTTGGTTTAGGAACAATAAATCAGTTTTGAGAAAAATTTAAGTTTACATCACTGGACTACAATTACTATTTTACTAAACAATCAGCTACAACACATATCCTTCTGACGATTTGTTATAGTTTTATCGAGTTTGGGGTGATGGTATTGCAGGAATCTTACTACAAGCGCCATCTCATGATTTACGCGCTAACTTAGTTATGTTCACAGTTGTACCAAAAACGTAAAACTTTTGACAAGTTGTGGAAAACATTTCTTTTAGTAAGTAGTTAAATTTTGAACTATTTAGACGAATTTGGACAAAAGTTAAATAGGGAAATGAGGACTCCTGACTAATTCATATTTTTGTTAGGTAGGCAGGTACTACATAAGTACCTACCTATTTTTTACATGAATGATAAAGGTAGATAGGTACTAAAAATGTCCCAAATGGGCAAGATGTTGGTTTGGGTGCATATTTTAAGTAGAATAGTCGCCAAACAAAAAAATGTAAAGCGAATAACTCGAAAACGGCTTGAAATTGGACTTTTGATGCAAATTACAATGCACGTGCGCATAAAAATAGTTCGTTAGCTGTAATAGGTTTTCCGATTTTTTTGCCCAATATAATAACAATAGCACACACGCACTCAAGTATCAGTTTTTAATTGGTCTACCAAGTCACGTCACATTCAAGAATTTACATAAATCCAGTTGAATCTATAATGACTTACATAAGAATTGTTTACGATAAAATCAATTAACCAGAGTTCCCCAATGTCAAAAATAATACCTACTTGAACAGTATATAATCACTATTCGGAGAAAGTAGAATTCCGATCGAGTTAATTACTCAGTAAAATTCGGGTTTTACACGAGTGTGTCATGAATAATAAAATCGGATGTAGAGATTGAAACAAGTTCCAGGCTTCAAGGATCCGGTAATTAATTCAGTAGTGTCACGGCGAACTGGAAGAGGAAGATCGGAATCGTGTGGTCAAAATTAAATTCGAAGTGCACTCCTGTGAGGTACTAAAGGATCGCATGAAACAAGTTGCGGTGACGCCAATGACTTCTGGTAAATCCAGTACTATTTACATATATCTTTTATAACATAAAAGAAAGAAAAAGACGCAGAATCGCTTTTGAACCACAAGTAGAACGATGTTTTGATGCCTCTCGAAATGACAACAAAACTTCAGTGTTTTATATTGTTAAATTGTTCGTTTGCGTTTGCGCAAGGTAAGTACAAAAATCACTTTTTTTAATTAGCTATTAATTTTTTCAAGGATAAAACCTTTTAAACTGTTTATATTTTTTACAGTGGGAGAAAGGTGTATACTCAAATCAACTGGCGAGACTGGTATTTGCAAAACTTCAGAAGACTGCCCTTCAGTTCAGGAACAAGCCGAAAACGGAATTTCGCCCACAATCTGCGGTTTTTATCAACTAACTGTTCCAATTGTGTGCTGCCAAGCTGATACTTCCCTAGAACCAAATGAGAATTCATTTCTAAACAGAGAAGACCCTTTTATCTTTCCTGATAGTACCAATGAACCTCCACCACGTCCAAACCATCATCATCGGATCAGCAAAAGCGAGCAAAGTAAGAATTTTTTCATCAAAACTTTTTGAGTGAATTCTTGTAGAATGCCAGGAATACAGCAAATCTATTACTGGGGTGGTTCAAGCAATTCCCTTAGTGACTGACACACAACCCATCAGTATTGATATTGTCAAATGTGACTATAATGGCGTTGCGTTAATAGTCGGGGGCAAGCCAGCATCCGCTGGGGAATTTCCGTTTATGGTAATTTAAAATTAATGTATGTTAACGAAAACGTAGCTTCTAGGCCGCTATTGGATTCTACGCTGACAACAATCAAGTCGAATGGAGGTGTGGGGGTACTTTAGTTAGTGAGGAGTACGTTTTGACGGCCGCTCATTGCACGTTCTCAAGGGAGGGGTAAGAATGTGATCTATATTAACATTTTGTGGTTTTCTTGCTTGGTATTCCAAACATTTATGAAAATTCTTCACGCAATATGATATCATTTTATTTTCTAAGATTTTAACTTCTACGCTCAAGGCGGAGCAGTATATAAAATCGATCAAAAATTCGAAATTGAACTGACATCAAATCTTTACGTTTCGGGGTCCCAGGAACCCAAAAAACCTATTTTTGAAAAATGTGTGTCTGTGTGTCTGTCTGTCCGTGTGTCTGTCCGTATGTCTGTGGACACGCTACAGCCGAAACTACTGAACTGATTTTGATGAAATTTGGCACACATATTCAGTGGGAGATTTGTAGGTGCTGATTAGAATCTGGGCTACACCGGCTCACGGAAAGTGCCTTTTTGGCACATCAACTTTAAAAATTTAAATGCAAACCCCCATTTTTCGCATTACCATATGAATGCTCTTCAAATTCTGCCTCTAAAAATGTATTCACACTTGGGCCCTTTTGACCAAAAAATGGTGCCGTGAAAAAAAAACTATGCATAAATGTATATTTTTATTACCGGATTTGATAACTGATTTTTTTTCAAGCCGAAAACCTTAGTGCCATTTTTTCGAAAAATGTCATTTTAGTGGCAATTTATTTTATTGTCTGTGCGGGAGAGGAGCTGATTAGATTTTGAAGCCGATCAGTCAACCCGAAGTGCCCTTTTGGCATAGCAACTTTCTTATTTTAAATATTTAAAAATTTAATAAATGCTGCTGTTATTAATCCAATGCAGTGCGGCGTAGAAGTTCCTGCCGTCTCCGAGACCGCCTTTTTTTAATTAAGTTATTGCCAACTCTCATCTATAGATATCTTTCATTTATATAATTTTTTTAGTCCTTAACTAATCTGGAAACCAGAAGTCGCAATTCATTATCACGATTTAATGCAGAATCCTGCTTCCGCTTGACATTAATGAATGTTACGAAAACCTGATTGATCAAAAAAAAAGCCTTGGATTTTGACAAAACGCAATTATAAAACTGCGCTAAATATATCTTTTCGGAAAAGTCGAAGAACTTGCTCACTTCAAAACGTTTCTATAAAAATTTGAGTAAAAGTAAGAAAATTCAGCTACGTCAGTTATCATATTAACCGGAAGTAAAATGCTTTTATAACACGCTTATAGATTCAGAGAAAATTAAGGGAAAGGGTTGTCTGAATAACATATTTGTTTTAAATTCTACTATACAACTGAATCTCCGTCTTAAAATGTAGGAAATTATTTGCTGCATCTAATATTTGACTTTAAATGTGCTTTTGTCTCAATTTCGCATAAATTGCTTTGGCAAAAATTATAAGAATAATCCGCACATTATTACACAACTTTATGAAATAATCAATTTTCAAAGCAATTTAGCACAAAGAAGGGGTGTTACAAGGAGAACCCCTCAGTCCCATTCTGTTTATTATTTTAATTACAAACTATTACTTTTTCAAAGAAAATGGAGCTGAGGGTGTTAACCTGGATAATGTCAACGATCTGCTTCATACGAATGATTTGTTTATTTTGGCATATTCTGAGGCCGATCTTAGCAAAAAGTTGGGAATCCTAGAGTCAAGTGAAGTCTAAGATTGTTTGCTTCAGCAGAGGGGGAAGAAAAAATAAGTATCGATCTATTACAAGAATGAAAGAATTGAAATGGTGTCGAAATAAAATTATCAAATAAATCCTAAAGAATTATGCACTTTTAATTTAACCAATCGTTATTTATACAGGGTGTCTCAGGTGTGCAGTCATTAATTTTCAGGGGTGATTCTGCATCAAAAAATATGAAGAAAAGCTCCTATAAACTATGTGTCCGGAAATCTCTTCTAAGAGGGCGACGGCCCTCTATGAAGGGGGCGCTTAAACTTCGATTTTTATTCAGTCAATTATTAAGTTTTTGCATAAGCATGTGAGGTTAATAACCATAATCAGATTACTTTCTTTAAGTACAATCTTCTCGTAAACGGTTGATCCTACAGCGTTACGAGAGCTGCTTTTTTATGAAACTTTAGTCAGGGGACCATAAAAAATTGGGTGAAAAAGGCTAAGAGCCCCGCCCCTAGTAAAAACACTTTTTTCTGATAACTGAATCTGATGGAGCTTATTGATTGAAAAACCGAATTAATGACTGCATACCTGAGACACTCTGTATATACATCCAAGATAGGAATTTCGTTCAAGTGGATACTTAATCTATAAATGAAGACGCATTTCAGTAAAATATTTTTGATCATACAGGATCATACAGAAAGGTTCAAAAATGACTTTTTTTAAATGGAATGCCTTGTATATTTTAACATACAGGGCGTTCCAATGAAAAGCATCCACCCCAAACATTTCGTAAACCAAATAAAATATGAAAATTCGCTCGGACAGGTCGATTTTTATTTGGAGGGGGACACTTAAATCCATGCTTGGCGAAATTTCAAAAGTCACCCCTTAACCCCCATCTACCCTCACTTCAAAATTTTAAATAGCAACCCCCCACTTGTGATACATCATTTGAAAGCTAATTTCATTGCCAATCTAATGCTGTAACAATTTTTTATATTTGTTGAACTCTAGCGCCCTCTTTGGTCAAATTTTAAATTACATTAGGGCCCTTTGTGATACATCATTTGAAAGGGATTGAAATTATCTGTAAACTAATGCAAGAATTTTTTGAATCTATCCATTGGTTCAAAAGTTACAAAAGGATTCCTAGGCCCAGAACCAGCTCATGTCTTTCAATGTAACTTTTGAACGAGTGGGTGGATTTCAAAAATTCTTACATCAGTTTGCAGAGAATTTCAAACCCTTTCAAATGATGTATCTCAAAGGACCCTAATGTAATTTGAAATTTGACCATAGAGGGGGCTAGAGTAGAGTTGAACAAATATCAAAAATTGTTGCAACGTTAGATTGGCAATGAAATTAGCTTTCAAATGATGTATCACAATCGGGGGGTTGCCATTTAAAATTTTGAAGTGGGGGTAGGTGGGGGTTAGGGAGTGAGTTTTGAAATCTCGCCAACCATGGATTTAAGTGTCCCCTCCAAATAAAAATCGACCTGTCCGAACAAATTTTCATATTTTGTTTGGTTTACGAGATATTTGGGGTGGATACTTTTCATTGGAACACCCTGTATTTACAATCCCTTTAATAGCCCTTATTCGTCCGTAAAATGTTACGGCTCTTGAATCTTTGGTTGGCAGCAAAAAAATTATTCTTGAAAAAAATTCCAATTTACATCACTCCATTTCAAAATTCATCATTTTCGCGGATGCAGTTTTTGTAAGAAAACAATATGAGGACCTTGTTGTAGAGGCTCGAAGGAATTCTGATCCAATTTTAGTTGTCACCCTATGTACAGGCTGTTCAAAATTTATTTTCAAAATTTGAGAACTTTGAAGTTGTTTTTCTCAACTTTTTGAAATGGAACACACTATATATTTTTAGCTGGTGTAATGTAGAATTTATAAGCGAACATTTTTTGTAATACAAACATCTTGGTTATTTTCATCCGTTTTCGAGTTATTCGGAAAAATTACTAGTTTTCTTGTATGCAGACAATTTTAACTTCTAAAATTGCAACATAAGCACTCGAGACTAATACTATGAACAATTTAATTTGTTCATGAAGACATTTCTACTACCCTTCCTTCATTTGAAATTTTGGTATTTTTGTTTATAGGATTAGGCACATTATTTTTATACTAAATGTTATATGTAATAGAAATGACTTTTCAAGAACCAATGAAATGGTTCATGAACCAAAATAAAGACATTTTGAACATTTATTTTTTTGTTAGTATTTTTAACAAATTGTCTGCAAGCAAGAAAATTTATAATATTTGTAAATAACTCGGAAACGGCTGAAAATAACAAAAAATGTTCGTCTACTAGCTAAAAATATACAGTGTTCTATTTGTAAAAGTTAAGAAAACAATTTCAAAGTTCTCAAATTTTGAAAATTAATTTTAAACACCCTGTACATAAAGTGACAACTAAAATTGGATCACAGCCTCCTTCGAGCCTCCACAACCAGGTCCTCATCTTATTTTCTTAGAAAACTGCAACTTTTTCAAAATATAATTTTTTTCTTCGCAACCAAAGTTTCAAGAGCAGTAACATTTTAGGAACGAATGAGGGCTATCAAAGGGATTGTAAATATGCTAAAATAAATACCTGGCATTCTATTAAAAAAAAATCACCTTCGACTTTTTTTTTTGATCACAAATATTTTACTGAAATGCGTCTTCATTTACAGTTTAAGTATCCACGAAATTCCTAAATTGGATGGTTTAGGCACTATGGAAGCCCGATTTTTTTCTAGAGGCAATCGAAAATATCGATCACTATTAATATTTTGTCGTTTTCTTTGCTTTGTGTTCCAAACATTTACCAAGATTTTTAAGTTTTGTGCTTTTTTTTATTGCCAACTGTTTCATGTTTAATTTATATTTATTTTCTAGAGACACTCCCAAAATAGTCCGTCTGGGCGAGCTGGACCTATCAAGAGACGACGACGGTTCCACCCACGAAGACTTCAACATCCGCGACGTTATCGTTCACCCCGACTACAGGTATCCACAAAAGTACCAGGACATCGCTTTGATCCGTCTGTCATCAAAAGCTCGATTTACAAAATACATAAGACCTGCTTGCCTCTACACAAAATCACTCATAGAGCAAGCACAGGCGATAGCCACCGGATGGGGTAAAACCGACTACGCCGCTCCTGCTATAAGTGATAAGTTAATGAAAGTATCGCTTAGTTTATTCGAAAATGAACAGTGTTCAAGAACTTACCAAAGAAACAACAAGTTGCCCAGAGGTATAATTTCTAGTATGTTATGCGCCGGAGAGCTGAAAGGGGGGATGGATACTTGTCAGGGAGATTCGGGGGGTCCTCTTCTCATCACCAAAAAAGGAAATCAATGCAAATTTTACATAATCGGAATAACGTCTTTTGGGAAATCCTGCGGCCAACAGAACACACCAGCAATTTACACGAAAGTTTCAGAATTTGTGCCATGGATAGAAAGGACCATCTGGTAACCAATCTTCTTTTAATTCACATAGTAATAGAAAATTTTTATAACGTATTGAATAAATAAAAGGAAGTACCCTAATATTACTTCAGATTATTTCGATAGGGAAGTGAAGAGGACGTTTCAATTTGTACATACATAGACCAAAAACCCATTTTCAGCATTTATTGCAGTTGCAATTATCATTAGTCCTGACTCTTGACTAATTGGTACTAATTGATATTTCTGTTAGGTAGGTAGGTAGTTAGTACATACCGGGTGTTCATTAGAAAACTTTCCACCCTGAATATCTTGTAAACGAAATGAGGCATGAAAATTCGCTAGGACAGGTCGATTTTTATTTCGAAGGGACACTTAGACCGCAAGTAGTCATATTACATAACGCACCCCCTAACCCCCAGCAACCCCAACTTTGAAATTACAAATTACAATTTATTACAAATCCAATGATGTAAAGCTTTTTTCTATTCGGACACCTCTAGCGCCCTCTACGGTCAAATTTTAAATTGCTTGGAGGCCCTCTATAAACTGCCCAGCAAACCTCAATCTTATGGCCGGTTGCCGGCCGGAATGAGGCTGCCCGGACAAGCCGGAACCGGCCCAGAAGCGAGTGCCTTATCTGGCGCGGCCCGCATGTGTGCCTCTGGTTTTGTTACGGCCGATCTACGTTGCCCAGGCACGGGCCGGGTCTGGTTCTCTTTGAGCCCACATTACGGCGTTCTTATGGCCACGTTCAGGCCGGAACTACCTCGGGACCAAAAAAACGTGATAAAACGCTTCACCACCGGGAACCGAACCCGGATTCCTTGGACGACAGTCGAGTTTCTTGCTACTAGGCCGCTTCACTTCATACTTTACTTTGTTCGTATCTTGTTCATAAACTAACTGGCAATTATTTAAAAAATATGTAATACTCTTTAATTTTGCGAATTGTATGATAGTAAGGGTTATATTATCAAATTAATCACTATCATCATATTATTTAACTACAGAAACATTTTCAATACGGCCAGAATGAGGCAGCCAGAGGCCGGCCGGGCTAAGGCTGTCAGGAGTCGGCCGGGTTAGGGCTGCCAGAGGCCGGCCGTGCTATGGCTGTCTTTGTCTGGCCGTTGTTCGTATGCCCATAGTACGGTCACGTTGAGGCTGCTTTCGTATGGCCGATTCTCGTCTGGCCAGTACACGGCCGTAATTCTATTGCCAGTGCCGGACTTGCCGGACAGTCGCCATAACACGGCCAGACCTTCTGTGTTTGCTGGGTGATGCAAAAATTTTTGAAGTCACTCAAAATTCTTCATTCAAAAATTACACTGAAGAAAATGAATGGGTTTTGTGCATGCAAATCTTGCTTTTACTGCAACTTTTGAATTAGTGGATGGATTTCAAAAATTATTGCATCACTTTACAGAGAATTTCTTGAACTTTAAAATGATGCATCACAAAGGGCCTTAAAATTTGGCCATGGGGGGCGCTAAAGGTAGCTGAATAGAAAAAAACTGCATCACTGCATTTGTAATGAAATTAGCTTTCAAATGATGTATCACAAGTTGGCATTTGAAATTTCAGAGTTGGGCGGGTTGCTTGGGGTTAGGCTGTGCGTTATGTAGCATCACTATGCACGGATTTAAATGTCCCCCTCGAAATAAAAATCGACTTGTCCGAGCGAATTTTCATGCCTCATTTCATTTACGAGATATTCAGGGTGCAAAGTTTCAAATGAACACCCGTATAAGTAAAAATTGTCGCCAAACAAAAAAAATTCGAAAACGAATAACTCGAAAACGGATTGAAAGAAATGCGTTTACCTATTTTAGTTTGGACTTTTGAAGCAAATTTTTAGTGTCGGGGCATATGCGCAGGCACTAAAGTTTAGAGAATTCACTCGTCCGCTCGCTCCATCGCATAACTTGAGAACGAAAGCAGATAGTGTGTATACTCGGAAAATCTCGGCAGGGATTGCTTTTGGGGCATATCGGACCAAGGGGGTGGGAGTTAGTGGTGAAAAACCGAAGAAGTATTAATTGCAAAAACTCGAGAACTAGTGGAGGTATCTTGCTAAAACTTGGTATGTACGTTCGACCTTCAAGTCTGCTGAAGGTGAAAGGGTACCAATTTTGGGGGATGAAATTTAGGGGATGAAAACCACAAAAAATATAATAACTCCGCAAGGGTTGCACGCAGCTATTTGAAACTCAACGTACACACATATATCGGTGATAGGGTGGAAATTAGGGTTTGTAACTCGAAATTCCGCTTAATATGGTATCGGCCGAAATTGGAGCCATTCGATAGCTTTCCATTAATGACTCAAAGAAGGTGCGAAAAATCACCCTTAAAGGTGCTACATTTAAAATAATTGAATTGAAAATTCAATAAAATAGATTTTGATGTCGTGTGACTCAAATTTTTCAGATGTTTTTTCCAAAAAAGTTCTTCCTGGTTATATTTTTGAAAAGCTAGGTAATTTTTTTATGTCTTGGATAGTAATCAAAACTTGACCGTCATTGTTCAAAATCTAGAAGGCCTAGAAAAATGTTTTCGATGCCATTTCATTGACATTGTCAAAAATATCAAAGTACCAAGTTTCATTTAAATAGCATCAATCGTTAGGGAGGTCATTAATTTTTATTTAAAATCGCAGTTTTTAGATTTTTCGGAATAACTCAGGAACGAATCAAAATACCGGGGAGTTCTCTTCAGATTCTTAATCACCAAAAAATAGCGCTACTTTTCTCCAATTTAACCGACTCCGTAACTCTTACCATTTTAGAGATGCCAATGGTGAGCAGTGAAAAAGGAACCACCCTGGGAACCACCCTGCTGTATACACCTGGAAGATACCAATTAATTTAATCACCTGAAATTGACACCGGCACTACTACAGGTGCAGATTAAATCTGCACCCAAAACCACCAAGCCCACACCTCAATATTCGAATCATTCACGTAGAATGAAGATGTACAGGGATACACATCGCACTGATATACATCTTCCGTTGGCTTTTTTAAATAGGTTTTCCGATTTTTTTGCCCAACAATATAATAATAGCATCACTTAACGCATTCAAGAATCAATTTTTAATTTACATAAATCCAGATGAATCTATAATGACTTGCATAAGAATTGTTTGCGATACTTAAAATTAATTAACCAGAGCTTCCCAATGTCAGAAATAATACCCACTTGGAACAGTATAATCACCATTCGGAAAAAGTAGAATTCCGATCGAGCTAATTACAGTTAGTAAAATACAAGCTGAATAGCTTTTGTACCACAAGTAGAACGATGTTTTGATGTTTCTCAAAATGTCAACAAAACTTCAGTGTTTTATATTGTTAAATTGTTCGTTTGCGTTTGCTCAAGGTAAGTAAAAAATATTACCTACAAATTTTTCAAAAGATTAGACTTTTTTCAACCATAAATTTAAACTGTTCATATTTTTTACAGTGGGAGAAAGCAAAAGCGAGCAAAGTAAGAATTTTTTAATCAAAACTTTTTCAGTGAATTCTTGTAGAATGCCAGGAGTACAGCAAATCTATTACCGGGGTGGTTCAAGCTATTTCCTCAGTGACTGACACAAAACCCATCAGTATTGATATTGCCAAATGTGACTATAATGGCGTTGGGTTAATAGTTGGGGGCGAGCTAGCATCCGCTGGGGAATTTCCGTTTATGGTAATTTCAAATCAAAGTATGTAACAAAAACGTAGCTTTTAGGCCGCTATTGGATTCTACGTTGACAACAATCAAGTCGAATGGAGGTGTGGGGGTACTTTAGTTAGCGAGGAGTACGTTTTGACGGCTGGTCACTGCTCATTTACAAGGGAAGGGCAAGTATATCGATTTTGTGTTTTTTTGCTTTGTATCCAAACATTTATGAAAATTCGTCTATTTCAAGATTTTTAAGTTTTGTGTGTCTATTTCGGTGTCGTATCATCTCATCCTACATGACAACTCATCCCAGGGGTTGATTTGGTCTGGGATGAGTTGTCAACTACGATGAGCTACCTTTTGGGATGAGTTGACGCATGGGATGAGTTTCGACTTGGGATGAAGTATCACTTGGGATGAGTTAGTTATTGCCATTATTATCACCATAGAGTTATCTTAGTTGGTTATTGGGATGACTCGGTTTGAAATGAGTTGTGGTCTGGGAAGAGGTGCCTTTTGGGATAAGTTGTCCGTTGGGATGCGTTATCCTGGGATGAGTTGTCTGCTTTGATGAGGTGGCCTGGGATGAGTTGTCCGTTGGGATGAGGTGGCCTGGGATGGGTTTTTCTGGAATGAGTTGAATTCTGGGATGAATTGGTTTGGGATGAGCTGTCTTTTGGGATGAAATGTGACTTGGCCCAGCAAACCTCAATCTTATGGCCGGTTGCCGGCCGGAATGAGGCTGCCCGGACAAGCCGGAACCGGCCCAGAAGCGAGTGCCTTAACTGGCGCGGCCCGCATGTGTGCCTCTGGTTTTGTTACGGCCGATCTACGTTGCCCAGGCACGGGCCGGGTCTGGTTCTGTTTGGGCCCACATTACGGCGTTCTTATGGCCACGTTCAGGCCGGAACTACCTTGGGACGAAAAAAAACGTGATAAACCGCTTCACCACCGAGAACCGAACCCGGATTCTTCGGACGATAGTCGAGTTTCTTGCTACTAGGCCGCTTCACCTCATACTTTACTTTGTTTGTATCTTGTACATAAACTAACCGGCAATTATTTAAAAAATATGTAATACTCTTTAATTTTGCGAATTGTATGTATGATAGTTTCAATACGGCCAGAATGAGGCAGCCAGAGGCCGGCCGGGCTAAGGCTGTCAGAAGTCGGCCGGGTTAGGGCTGCCAGAGGCCGGCCGTGCTATGGCTGTCTTTGTCTGGCCGTTGTTCGTATGCCCATAGTACGGCCACGTTGTGGCTGCTTTCGTATGGCCGATTCTCGTCTGGCCAGTACACGGCCGTAATTCTATTGCCAGTGCCGGACTTGCCGGACAGTTGCCATAACACGGCCAGACCTTCTGTGTTTGCTGGGGGGATGAAGTGTCACGTGGGATGAGTTGGTTATTGGGATGAGTTGTCTGCTTTGATGAGGTGGCTTGGGATGAGTTGTCCGTTGGGATGAGCCAGTGGTCGGAACATTACTTTTAAAAAGTAATTCATTACCATTACACATTACTTCGTCGAAATTGTAATGCATTACAATTACTCATTACTTTTTTCAAAAAGTAATGCATTACAATTACTTAATAAATGTAATGCATTACTTTATACATTACTTTTAACGTGACATTTCTTAAATTTCTGATTGTAGCTGACAGATTTTGAGATCTGCAGTAAATTGAAACATACGTCATTCCAGACACGGCCAACTCTAATTGGAATTTTAAAAAATGCCACGTTATAAAAAAACTGTAGGTGTATTATTTTAAAACAGTAAATTTATTATTTAATTTTAATTTAATTTGAATAACAATTGCGTTTCAAAATTTACCACTGCTAGGAAATTATTTCAATTCTGTAGAAATATTTAATCCGGAGTAATTGCAGAGAATATCGCTACTTAAAAATAGCAGGAAAACCTCTTTGGAGGCGATAGGTAAACAGAACCCCGCTGGGTTAGGGTTAACTCTGATACCAGTAATACCTAGCTACTTCCTGTGGTGATTATTTCATTTCACAGAATTACATTTTTCATAAAAGTTTTATTTTTGAGTTTATCAATTAAGGGTAAAAAAAGTAATGGAAAAAGTAATGGTTTTCCATTACAATTACTAAAAAAATGTAATGCATTACAATTACCCATTACTATTTAAAAAAAGTAATGCATTACAATTACTCATTACCAGCTAAAGTAATTGCATTACAGTAATGCATTACTTCCGACTACTGGGATGAGGTGGCCTGGGATGGGTTTTTCTGGAATGAGTTGAATTCTGGGATGAATTGGTTTGGGATGAGCTGTCTTTTGGGATGAAATGTGACTTGGGATGAAGTGTCACGTGGGATGAGTTGGTTATTGGGATGAGTTGTCTGTTTTGATAAGGTGGCCTGGGATGAGTTGTCCGTTGGGATGGGTTGAATTCTGCGATGACTTGGTTTGGGATAAAATATGACTTGGGATAACGTGTCACGTGGTTATTGGGATGAGTTGTGACGTGTAACCTGGGATGAACGATAATTGGGATGAGATGATACAAACCCGGCTATTTCATTCCCTTTCATCTAAGTAGATATTTTTTTTTACAATCTTTTTTTTTTAGAGATCCGCCGAAAATAGTCCGTCTTGGCGATCTGGACTTATCAAAAGACGACGACTCCACCCACGAAGACTTCAACATTCGCGACATTATCGTTCACCCCGAATACAGGTACCCACAAAAGTACCACGACATCGCCTTGATCCGTCTGTCATCAAAAGCTCGATTTACAAAATACATAAGACCTGCTTGCCTCTACACAAAATCAGACATAGAGCAAGCACAGGCCATAGCCACCGGATGGGGTAAAACCGACTATGCCGATCCAGCTATAAGTGATAAGTTAATGAAAGTAACGCTTAGTCTATACGAAAATGAACAGTGTTCAAGAACTTACCCAAAAGAGAATAAGTTGCCCAGAGGTATAATTTCTAGTATGTTATGCGCCGGAGAGCTGAAAGGAGGCAAGGATACTTGTGTGGGAGATTCAGGGGGTCCTCTTCTCATCACCAAAAAAGAAAATCAATGCAAATTTTACATAATCGGAATAACGTCTTTTGGGAAATCCTGCGGCCAACAGAACACACCAGCAATCTACACGAAAGTTTCAGAATTTGTGCCGTGGATAGAAACGATCATCTGGTAACCAATCTTCTTTTAATTCACATAGTAATAGAAAAAATTTTATAACGAATTTTATAAATAAAAGGAATGACTAGAATAGTTTATGGCCATTCATCAATGCCCTCGTCGTGAATTGTATGCCACGTTAAGCCATCACCGACTGGCTCATGTGGTGATGGTAGAAGTACGTGGCGACGAAATCCTCTGCAAATCTTATGCTAATTACTAGAAAATGGTTCAAGATAGTACCTTCCTTGAACAAGTCCAAGAAATATTTTCCAGTTTTTTCTGCTACCAAAATTGTACGGGTTCGTGTATAGTCTTCCAAGTTTTTCCAACCTCTTGGTTTCAGCTTTGTTAATGTTAGCTTCTATACTGGTTTCACCTCGGCCTATCAATTGACTGTGCCACACTGCCAAACTTCCCAAGGCTAAAAACACTCCTGCAAAACAATTTAACAAAAATTTTTCGAGTGATATACAAACCTCCGTTTATTAGCGCCATGTATATGACAGCTCTTCGTTTCCACGGGTTTGTTGGCTCGAATTGCTCGCTGAATTCATCTTCGACTATAGGAGCGTCAATGTACAAAATGTCAGTCTAAAAAAAACCGTCTCGAGTAGAATTTCAAATAAGAAAATACCACAGGAATTAGGGCGCCAGTTTTGTTGAACTTAACGGGATGTCCCTCCAATTCCGGTTCGTCTGAATCCCCACCAGACAAAATAACGGAAGTGTAGGCTAAATCAAAACCACAAATCATCACAAAAAATACGCCTACCACCATGTAGACCATGTACATGAAGAAATATCGATGGTTTCTATAACCGACGCAGTTATTTAACCAAGCTGGGTACAGTCAAGGAAAAATATCGCTTGTGTGCCAGATTTCATCTCGATATCTTCAGTAGTTAGTTAATTAAAGGATACGGCAATGATGGTCCATTTTTAGAATACATCTGTTACAGACAGAGCAGTGATGGGTTCTTGGAGGCTTTGGTGCAATGCATTTCTTGCATATACTCACAGCCTCTGTGATTAGTTCGCCCTAGAATTTTATTTAAAGAAAAAAAAGTAAGAGTGAGATTAAAGTACATAGTATGTACTAATAGTTTTAAGTGGATTTATCTCATGACGTTACGAAATATGTATAAGTTTGCTTAAGTTGCTCTAGGGATTTTACAGATTTCTGCAGCATTGCATCTCATCGAAGACTTTGAGTCGGACAATTTAAACTTGCAATTCAATTATCCTAATTGGCACTTTAAAGTTTGAATTTGCTATTAAGGCTTAATTCACACTTTATAAACGTCAAGGATTATGTTCTAACATTTGTTATTACACTAATTATTACATTTCAGAACTTGCAATTAAGCCTTAATTGACACTTCAAACTTACAATTAAATCTTAATGGGCAGTTTCAATTTAAGTTTAAAGTGCCATTTAACGCTTAATTGCAAGTTTGAGGTGTCAACTAAGAAATTTAACTGCTAGTTTAAAGTATCAATTAAGTTTATTTAAAGTTTGATGCTGAACCGGAGTGACCTCAGCACACTCTACTGAGGACACTCCATTTCAGCACGAATTTCCTTGATAGTGAGATGTAATTACTGTGAGTTCCATCTAGTTGGTTGTTATTATTACATTTGCATTTCACAACTTATAATTAAGCCTTAATTGACACTTTAAACTTGCAATTAAATCTTAATGGGCACTTTCAATTTAAGTTTAAAGGGTCATTTAAGACTTAATTGCAAATTTGAAGTGACAATTAAGGCTTAATTGCAAGTTTGAAATGTTAATTAAGCTAATTGTAAGTTTCACCGGAGTATCCTCAGCACGCTCTACCCAGGACACTCCGTCTCAGCACGAATTTCCTCTATAGTGAGATGTAATTATTGTAAGTTGCAGAAATCTTGTACTAGCGCCATCTAATAATTCCACTTAGAATCAGCCCCTATAACTATTCGCGCCCTCTGGTGTGTGACGTCACAAATGGGAAAGGATACGAAAGCAGCAAATGATATGGTGGCATTTGATTGGACGTTTCCAACATGTGACGTCACGAAATTAGTTTGAATGGGCTTACCTGAGGAGGATAGCCTGGATGAGTAACCACGGCCATGTAATAATGGAATGAAATATTCAAAAGGATCCAATGTCCAATAATGACTAGAATGACACATAAATATGGATTACGCTGCCACCAATATGGAAGGCCTATCCAATACGCAATAAAAACCACAGAAGTAGTCAATCCAACCACAGCAACTACAAAAAGCTAAAAAACTGGTTAAGCAACAAGTTTTAATGGGAAAACATTACCGGTCCTATAGCATATGTGAAATTATCCACAAACCAGAACATGGGCTCCATACACACATCGGCAGCATAATTTGTATCCATAAAATGATTGTACATCAAGGAACGAATTGTTAGTTGACATTTTTCGAAAAAAGATTTAAATAAATAACTGAAACAAAGAGTTTTATCGAAGTTTTCCAATGTAATACTTACTATAACGTTTTCGGTAGTTTTTGGATTTGCCAATGAATGGTAATCATATTTTCGATTTAGTTTTATGTCATAACTTTGCTTTATCCATATTTATTGTTAAATGGGGCTGAAGTTCTGAAAATTGGGGTTTAATAACTAAATTTATGTTGTCTACTGTTTTGAGGTTATGATGCGCTTGATTAGGGTACTCGGAGTAAATGGAGTGTGCGTCTTCCTTCTTTCACCTGTGGAAGTGGGATCTGCTGTCTTGCTCTAGAGGTGCTCCAGATCTCGCACGATCACACGTAACAACGCGCTTTGAACAACAGCAAAATGTCAAATGTCAAGATTTGAAAATAAGAAAATAAGTGTTAAAAAGCTATTTTTTTAAAAATGCCCGAAGAAAATTATTTTTATGATAAGGAACTCGAAATTAATACAAATTCTGAATACGTAAGTGTGCCTTGAAAAAAAATTTCAAAATCTGTCAATAGTATTTAAGAACGTGTGTACAGGATGTCTCATCAGGAATGTGTATCATCAAATGTTTCGGATTCATGTGGTTTTTTATAGCCCAAACTGCTGATCTCGAGATGATATTTGGCTTTCATTAAATTCTTCTTCATTATTTCAGTCGTTTTATTTAAAACAATATTATTATGAACAATTAAAAATATGAGACTTGGAAATGCAGTGAGACTTCTTCTTCAAATGTAGTTTTCAAAGAGATCAACCAGCCTTTTAATTTCTTTACTAAGAAAGTTAAGGATCATACGTCAAACTTGAGCAAAGTTAAAACTGAAAGGATACATTCTTGCCGCGTAGGTTTGAACCAATCTCATAGCTTGAGTAACCTCCTCAGTCTTAGCCATCATCGTGTACATACTCTAAAATAAAAGAAATTATTAATTTTTAAGCCAAAATCCCATCAACCTTAATGTTGGAATCCATTGCATCTGACATTTTTGAAACAGCGTTTTTATAAACATCAACATTATCAGCAGTGATGGAAGATATCTGAAACAATCATTTAATTGGAAAATACTAGGTAAATATATTTTGATATGTTTACAGAATGCAAGATTTCGCACAAATTCTCAGTTAAATTGTCAATGGATGAAGCCATGCGTTGAGCTTCACATTCTAAGTCGTTTAGTAAAGTTGTTTCAACTTGGCCTACTTGTGGCATCAGTAATTGCCGGTAGAGGGTGCTGGGGGTGCAACTTCGAGAGCTTCCTGGGGGCGGGGGAGTATCTGAAAATTTAATTTTTCAATTGTCATCTGTCAAACTCTTAATTCTTACATGTAACCACGAGACAGCCTGTACACATATCAAATCAAGCAAGTTTTTTCTTTTTTTTAATTAAATACGCAGAGGATATGTTACTCTGACTAATAGTAAGGCAAATTAGAGAAATATAGAAGATAGCTTCTTTAAAGGCAAAACAATTAAGACAAGAAATACCCTAAAATCATAAAATGTATTTGGTCTTTCAAAAAAACGTGACTTGGCAGCTTTAATTCATTTTTGTACAATTTTCACACTCAATGACAGATCATATGTCTACTGTCAGCAGGAGATGAATTTAGAAGAGGCACGTCTTTCTTTTTCATTTGTTAAAAACCTGCCTGCTCCAAATTTTTTAATGAGCGTTTTTTACATTTGTCAGTTTTTTGAAAGATACAGTGTGTCTCATTTTAACTGGAACCACCCAAATATTTCGATTTTAACCGAATCAATGCGTTTTTTTCTCTGCATGTAGAGCTCCAAAATCTGCACCTGCGTGATCATTCACTTTTTTTATAGACCGAAATCCCAGCCTACATAAAAATGTTGAATTTCTTGAGGAAGAATCACAAAATAACGAAAAGTTCAATATTTTTGCAACATAATGGGTCCTATGAAATAAAAAAACAATTGAAATGAATTGATTTGACATTTGCTATCGGCTATGGATGGATAAAAGTTAACAATCGCAGAAAAAGTTGAAATTATTAAGATAGTGTAAGATTTTCGTTTTTCTCAACAATTTCAAGGGACACCCCAACTTAATCTGTTGCAATGTGCCACAAATAGCAAACATATGCGCTTCCATTGTTTTTTTATTTCACATCACCCGTTATGTTGCAAAAATATTGACGTTTTCGTTATTTTATGATTCTTCCTCAAGAAATTCAACATTTTTATTTTTTCCTGAAACTTCGGATTTAGCCATTTGGAGCGATCCTGAGCAACTTTTCTTTATGAAATTTTTCGATGAAAAAATGCCTAATACGATTTCGTCATTTTTGGCCTCTTTATTAAATCGCCGTAGGCTGGGGTTTCGGTTTATAAAAAAAGTTGAGTATTACACAGGTGCAGATTTTGGAGCTCTACATGCAGAAAAAAAGAACGCATTGATTCGGTTAAGATTAACCGAAATATTTGTGTGGTTCCAGTTGAAATGAGACACACTGTATATGTAATAAATTTTTTTGGCAGGAAATAAATCGTAAAAATCGCAATTGATATCATTATAATTTTGCAAAACACCAAAAATAGTAGTTCATTTTGAATTTAAAATCCACCATTTTGAATCCTTCTTAAATAACGGTTCACCTACACAGCCCAAAGCACAGTAGACAATTTTAAGGAAAAATTACTAAAGAAATTAATACTTATCTTCCGTCTTTCTCTAGTTTAACTATCCTTAGCTAAAGTAACATTTCTGAACATACTCGTATCCTTAAAGTAAACTAGAGAAAGATAGAAGATAGCCTTTTTAAATACGAAACAAAGACAGACAAAAAATACACCAAGATCTTTCAAAAAACTGACAGATGTCAAAGAAAGTGACTCCTAATTTAAGTTTGCACAACTTTCACACTCAATGCAATAGTAAATTCTATGAAAGCATCGACTCACCTCCCTTTTTAGTTACAGGACTGGACAATTTGATCTTATACTCCAAATCCTCGGCAATAAAATGCGTCATATTCCCTTCCACGTGTACAGTTCCCTCCAAATTAAGTGGCCCCAATGGTTTACAAATGGAAAGACTCCTGTCACAACTTAAGGTGACAGGTCTTTGCATAATATTCTCGGCAAGAGGAAAGGGGTCCATCGACAATGAGACTGGAGTCTCATTGTCTTCGGGGCTTCCTTCAGATTTAAAAGAAATTTCACTGTAGGAAGCAGTCATTTGCTGGGAAATCTCATCGTCCCCTTCGGGGTCGTCAGGGGTGGGTACTCGAGGCCTCTATAAAAAGATTTAAGTAAGCTTGAACAATTGTCAGATTTCACCTGCCGCTGGAGGTTCTGAAAGTGGAGATCCTTTTTCAGAATTCATTTTTTGAACAAATATTATTGATTAGTTTGACCTTGACGTGATGCATTGACGTTTAGCTGAGGCGCGAACCAAATTTAACAGAAAGCTGGCAAGGTGTTTTAGTTAAAACCTCCAGAGCGGCGCCACTAGTAGTGCGAGAGCGAGGTACTTCAACTGTTTTGTGGCTCTAGCTCTAACAGAAGTGTCACTCGACAGTTCGTGGTACTCCCAGGTCAAAGGCGCCGACACTGAGTGTTGCTACTGTAAATGATATACTCTAGAGACTGAACTAATATATTTGTTGAACAATTATTAGGTACATAATTACTAAAATTTAGGGAGTATAAAAATATGTCTACAATATAAATTAAATCACGTGAACAGCTATGTGTTTCTAACAAAACCAGTGGTTGGAGGAGGGCCCAAATTGATAGTTTGATGTATGGGTGCCGTGGGGTCCACCGCAAATTCTGGCCTTGGAAACTTTGACGCTGATTTCGGTGACGCCGGAGCCCTTTCAATACTCATTGTTTGTTGTGGTATCTTGTCATCCGGTGTTATACTCATACTGTTATAAATTTCCTTCAAAATTAACAACATAGTGTCTTCTGATTCCCAATAACACACGTGACTGGTTAAAGCAAACATGTACTCGTTGATAAATTCAAATGGGGCTTCCTGCAGCACGTAGTCTATCCTTCTATTATGGTTTAACAAACCCAACGACAGATTAGTCGTTTGTTCTTCTAGCTCTTCGTTTTCGCTTTCCTCAGTTTCTCGCAATTGCTCGCTAAACGCTTTATCCACTTCTTCTTCCAGAGATGATTGTGCATCTGGTCTATGAAACATCGCGAGTTGATAAAACGAATTCCAAGTGGTCTTCATTGAATCTATAACTTTTTGTTTTAGGTCTGCACCAACTCTCGCCATCGTTTCCTTGAGTTCTACAAAAAAGTCAAAAAGGTTTTTTCTTATAAATACTCACCCAAATGCATTCTTTTCCTCCCTTTATGGTGGGGTATCAAAACGGGTTTAAGTTTTCCCAGTTCGGGGTTTATCAACGATTCGATTCTGTAAGCAACTGGGTCGTATGGATGAAAAATGTTGAAGAAGGATGGGCAAGTCGGAAGGGCAAATTGCTCTCCGAGAGTATCTAAACCTCGGACTGTTACAAACATTCCAACTGGAGATCCTAGTGCGAAGAAAGCGTTAGGCTGGAAGTTCAGGTGGGGGTAGTGGATTTGAGGTTGGCCAGTACCAACAGTACCCATCATGTAACTAATTCTTCTACTCATTCTTCTCTGCAACGGTGGTGGTTTTTCAAACTCTTCATCTACAATTTTTCACTAGAATCAACCAAGAAAAAGAAAAATACCTCCAACAGGATCACCACTTGGATGTTGGTGGCAAAGCAAATCAAAGAGGATCAAAGAACCTAAACTGTGACCTCCTAGTGAAACTCCACCTTGGAAGCTGGGATTGCGTTGCTTGAAAAGATCAAAAGTTCCATTCAGTTGATTACCAACCGTCGACATAATAGTTTGACAATAAATTGGACTTGTGTAGAATAAAATATCTAGGAGAGTATCATTTGTAAAGTCTCGAAGACGAGGAATGCTGTCGAGAGTGATGCTTTTTAGTTTTCTATCAATCCCTGTGTCTTCAGAATGGAGTTCATCGTGCCAGCTGATTGGGAGGACTTCAATTCGGTTTGCCACCCCTCTTTCGCAGGAAGACTTGTAATGTGCTTGGACCAACTGCAGAGATATGCTTCTGAATTCGTCCACTGAAGATAAAATTAGCCAAATTCCAACGTCAACTAAATCTTACCAACTTCTTCGACAGGCCTGAACTTCAGATCACAAACTGAGCCGATCCCATGTACCAGAAACAGAAGATGATCGATTTTCGCAGGCTCTCCTTCGTCAATGTCAAACTCATCCATCCCCCGCTTCACGATTCTAGGCCTATGCTGGTTCTAAAATTTAACTAATTTTAAGCCTTTGAAGAAAAAACAAACCGGAGTGTTTCCCCAAGCATCAGGCGATTGAGAAGGAGGAAAAATAACCAGAACGTCAGGAGCGTGAATCATCAGAGTCTCCCCATTCGGTAATTCGACTTTCCGATGCCACTGCCCAAGCTCAAAAGCAGTTTTAAACTCGTTTTCCAATCTTGTCGCAACGTTTTCTTCATATGGAACATATTTTCCGTCGGATTTACCTTTGTGGAACCAGGAACATCGACGTACTTCGGTTGCATCGCCTTTCCAATACACCGGAATTCGTTGTCTTCGCAGAATGTTTACGTCGAATCGTCCTCCGTCGGTGGCTACCACGTGGTCGGGGTCTAAATCCGCTGGAAATAAAATTTTACTCAAAATTGATTGATCAAAGCGTTACCTGAAGTAAACGCGTTTTCTAAAGCCAGAGAATCGACCATAGAAAACGGTAGCCACAAGGTTTTCCCTTCTACTTCTTTTTTATGGAACCAGTGGTGGTAAACAGGTCTGTAGACTTGATTAGTTACCTAAAAAATATATTATAATTATTATCAAAAGCGAGCATGACCTACCGGTGCCGGAACCCGTTCCCCATTTACACCCGGGCTTGCAATTTCAATGCTGGGTTCCAGTGGAACCTCATGAGGTGGAATAGCAGCCATAACGGGGGTTGTGAAATTTAGTTGTGGTGAAACCGGTTTCTGAGGCAAAGAGACTTCTGGTACCGGTTGTGGTTGAAAATAATTAGTCGAGAGTCCCGGTACTTGAGCATAAACCGGTTTTTTAGATCCCGCTCTACGAAAAGTATTGGCAGGTCCTTGGGGAGGTATCGGTTTATTTACTACTCCAATTCCAGTTGAGGGAAAAAGTGGAACAGGCTCGATACCAACACCAATTAAATTCTCGATACCTGCTGGAGGTGGCACTATTTCCTCCTGATTTTGAGAACCTAAGTTTAATATATTGGAAAATGAAGAAAAGAAATTTGTTTCAGGATTGGGTTGTTGATAACTTGTTCCTGGGATTTGCTCCAATTTTTCTTCCTGAAGAAACGGTTCTGAAACTTAAAATAAATCAGTTGCTTCACGTCTGGTTAAACAAAACGTAACAAAACTAATATTTAACAGTTAATAATTGATTATTTAAAGGTCGTCAGAATCGCGCCCAAAATCATGTTTTTTCTCAACACGACGCTATTTAATCAATAATTTAATGGTCGTTTCAAAAAACTTAACCATCACTAAAAAGTGCAATAACAGGAGCATTGACTTCGGTTAATAGAATATTTATGGAGAAATAATACCAACTGATAATGGTGCGTTGAACAATATCCGTTCCTACCCACAATTTGTCATCTTTTCACTACAAAAGCAAAACATATTTGGGAATAATTTTAGTCAAGTGATAAAACATGCTGAAGTTCACAGTAATTTGCTTAATCACGTTCGCAGCAGCTTCCGAAAGAATTCTTTCGAAATATGATTACACCAACAAAAAAGAAGAAGTGGCAAGACAATTCCTCCAAACCTACGCGTCTTTCAACCCCGTTGCAATTTTGGTGGATAGCACAAAACAAAGCCATGAAGATGCCTCGAATTTCATCAGAAACGTGCATAAATTGGATAGGAATAGTGCGAGGATAAATTTTATGATGATAAAGTTTAATTCTTCGGGTAAGATTATTTGACAAACTTTTGGGAAGAATGAGATTTTTCAGGAGCTACGGCAGTGTTGGAAACGACTCAAAACAACAGAAAAAGATTTGAAGACCTTCTTCAAAAACCTATAGAGCCTGCAGCGTCAACTTATTTAGGTCGGGAAAATGACAACAAAACCGCAGCGTTTTTCGCGATCTTAAAAGCGACTCAAGTAACTCCAAAAGGTGCAATCGTAGTTTTTATAAACAGAGGAATTGAAGATGAAGAATTAGCCCACCATGCTGCTATTGAAATCGAAAAAAACAGATTGCGGGTTAGTATATTTTAAAAAACATAATTTTGACTCGAGTGCAGGTTTTCGTGGTTTGGGGTGGCAAACCCACAGGAAAAGAAGAAACAGTTCTAAAGCAGTTTTGTGAGCATTCTCGAGGTGAATTTTGGATCAGCGAGGACCAAAATTTATCGGATTTATACTACGCGAAATTCTTGGAAAATCCGGACACAATTGTGGTACGAAACTACTATTTAACAAAATTTAAAAGAAAAATTCTAGTCTAGTATAGTGACTCGTAGAAATTTACTTGGGGAAAACAATCTGTTGTTTCCAGTCGATTCGGATATAACTGGGATCCATATAAGCATAACCCCAAATATCACCAGCGGAATTCTAACCACTCCCACAGGTAATTTTTTTTTAATTTGAATAGTTTAAAAACTAAATTTAGGTTACAAAATCGACGTTATGGACAGTGAAAGTGTAGCCCAATACACAGAAGGGTCCTTTTTGAAACGTGATGCAGCCGGAGGTCTACACGAAATACATTTTAATACTACGACGGCAACGACGCAGGACGTCGGATTATGGCGCCTCCGCGTCTATGCGCGCACCACTTACAACGTAGCAATTTTTGCACACACAAAACTGACAACGGATGCCTTCATAACATTTCAAAATTCAACAGGTAACTCACCAGTTTTAAATCTGAATATCAACTGATTTTAACGCAAGCGACATTTCTAAATGTTTCAAATAGACTTTGAACAGCAGCAGTGATGCTGAGCGGATGCGTCATGCAATTGCGTAAAAGTAGAAGATTTTACATGTAACCTTGTCTGTTTACTAACAAATCGCGATATCAGACACGAGGGAAATTGTTGCCTTTTTTGAACAGACGATTCATTTTCGGCCTGGAAAAACATATTGTTCCATTTTTTTGGACATTGCTCGGTGATGCAACCGTTCTAAAAACAATGTGACCTTGACCATTTTTTCTTTAATGAACAAAGTGATAAAAAATTATTATTCGCCCTTTGTGACACTGATTCGAAGCGCTTGAGGGCCAGTATAGCTTCTCTGACTAACAGACGACTAACCCTCGGATTTAGGACAACAGGTTTCGGTAGGTGTCCCTTGAGGTTTAGGGATTACCCCAACATATTTCGGGAGATTTAGGATCGACCCTTTCTCAGGAAAGTTTCGGCCTTCCTCCAAACGTTTGATGGGTAACACTGAAACCTCGGGGTTAAACTAGTCAAAGATATGGTAGCATTCTCTTGTCCTTCATTAGGTTTGAACGATCCTGGAACTCGTCGAAAAATAATGAAACTAGGATTAACCGGTGACATCAGCAAGATCAAGAGCGTCACTTTCGTCGGAATAGACGGCAACCCAATTTCGGACAATGTTAAGTATACTTTCGATAAGAACTTCGAAGATTACTCAACACAGCAAGAGAAGAAAGAGATAAAAATTGAAATAGATAAGGTTCCACGGGAAGAGATTTACGCAGTCGTCAACGGAAAAGATTCCAAGGGTAACTACAGAGATTAAATAATGATTTCGAAATTTCTTTCAGGCTATGACTTCACACGCATGTCGTATGTGTCTAGAAATGGGGAAAGTGATATCTTTCCAAATGAACCTTTAACGATTGAAATAGGTTTAGGTTCTGAACTGATCACGCAGCCTAACAGGCAGCCGCAGATTTTGTTTGAAATCACTAACAACCATAATTCTGCCACTCTCGTCAGGTTTTATTGTAAAGATGAAAGATCGATTCTCTTGGCAATGAGTCATAATTAGTAAGTTGGAAGCTTGTTTTTTAAATAAAGAAAAATATTTGCAGCAAGTGGATTAACCCAAAAGAAAGTACTACTGTAGCAGTTACTTTAACCACCAGTCCAGGGAGTTACAAGGATTTTATTACTTTCACCGCTGTGGGATCAACTACAGTAGAAAAGAAATTGATAGTAGACGTTGGGGGTGACCTAAACGACAGGACGGATCCCGAAATTGATTATAAGTTCAAAAGCGATTGTACGGAAGCTGTTTTCGAATCATGTGAAGAAGGGACTTGGACTGTGGAAGTTAAAGCTAAGGACACGGGCGCAGGTATTTCACAGTAAAGATTCCAGAGTTTTACAGAAATTTTAGGGCTTTTAACTTTGATATCGAGGCCTAAAGGGCTTCATTTCCCGAACGGTTTTACAGCAGGAACCCAGGAACAAGTTAGCGGGTACTACAGCAATACTTGCTGTAATCCGGACTTGCAGATTGAAGCTGTAGACAGGCACAATAACAGAAGGGTTCGGAACATCAACGCGTATAGTAAGTAGAAACAATTTGTAATATTATTTAGTGCCAAATGTTGGAGGGCTAGTACACGTTTCTCCATGTACTCACCCCCCCCCCCCCCCCGATTACGGACTTAACTCGACAGGTTCCGATGGGTGTCTCTCGAGGTTTAGGGGTTAACTCAGACTTCGGAAGGTGTCCCCCAGGGTTTTGGACTTACCCCAACATGTTTCGGGAAGTGCCCCCGCGAGACCACTTAACGGAACCTCTACGCTTAAACTTGTCTGTTAATCGTGTTTAAACTCGCTTGTAACAATAAGTTATACTGGCCCTCCGGCGCTTCCGTACCGTTTTCGATCGGATTTAGGTTTGGAGTTCTTGGCGGCTGTTTTAAATTATTTTAATTTTCAGGGGCTACTCTGGGTCCTGGAGCTATCGCAGCTATCGTGCTAGGCGTTCTGATATTAATTGCTTTAATAATAGTTCTGGTCTTCGTAATTCGTCGATTTTGCTTAAAACCAGAGTCGGGAAGTTGGGATTTACCAATATATCGTGGACCCACCAGCAATTCAAGAAGATTGTAATCATAATATTGATCGCGCCTGCGCAAACGTACAACTACCACGTGTTCTGGGAATTGGCAGATGGCACCACAAACTAGAGGGTAGTGTCCAGTTCCATCCCACTTTTGTATTAACAAATATTTGATAAATAAACTAAAATTTCTTACCTTGAATTTGTGTAACAGGTTTGGGTTTTTCCAAAGCTGGCAATAGTAGAGCGTTTTGGGTAAAATCCTCCAAGGTACCACCCGTAACCGCAGTATTGAAAAGAGGATTCTTAACTTTTTTTGGATCCGTCATTTTCCAAAAATTACTTCTGGGAACAGCTGTTACCACCAATCCGAGTTGTCAACTAGTTACGTGCACAGGTTTATTACAACACGTTATCAGCGCCATCTATCAGCAAAATTAAAGCTACTCTCCAGTAGATGTCGCCTCGCAACAACTTTTGCGATCGCTTGAAAATAAATATTTCGAAAACTTATTGCTTATCACTTTCCGATGATTCAGTAATGAAACATGTCCTTATTACGTAAATCGTCTTTGTACTTTAGGTAGTCACTCTAATCATTTATCAAGACAAGTTTCAACATGAAAGTGATAATCGTAACGAAATAATTTTGGATTTCCGTTCCTGGAAGAGAATGATGCGTAAATCCCCCAGAATTACATAAAGCGAAGTTTTCCCAGTTCGTCATTTTAGCAAGATTTAAATATTGACGAGTTTCAAATATTATAACTTGCGCACAAAATATTTACGTATGAATCGCAATAATTAATACGTATGGCGGAATTATTTATCCGCTGAACGTATTTCGCACACGATTTCCATGTTTGCGATGAAATACAAAATACTGTGTTTACGCGGAATATTTCAGGTTTGTGATTTAGAATATTTTAAGCAGGCGATAATGTTATGAAATTGATATTTAATGTCAAAACAGCGGAGGTTCGGGATGGCGCCCTTCAAGTAACTTATTCGAAAACAATTTTTCCCCTAGCCGAAAACGAGAAGTCTCTATACAGATCCACTAGTCAGGTCAGGTCCCGGTCTAGTCTATAGAATTTAAGTCTGGAGATTTTAGCCGAAAACGAGAAGTCTCTACAGATCCACGACTATTTGTCAGGTCAGGTCAGCTCAGGTTCAGAACTTTAGTCTGGATATGGCTCCATACTCCGAAAATCCAGTCCAAGAGGGCAAGAGATGCAAGTTTCATTAAAAATAAAAAAGTAACATGTCCATCATTAACTAATTTGTTATTGACAGCAAACATGACTAACAAACTCTTGACGCTTAAAAATCAATTAGCGTAGGTCACAGAATGCATCTTTTACAAAATAAGTTATAAAATAAAGACGAGTGTTCGGTTGAAAGGTCTTTAAGCCCCTTTGGGTTTTGGGTTCAGCTAAAATTAAAAATAGAAGAAAGCTAATTAATTAAGATGGTAAGGACACGTGAGAGATATTGAATCAAGAGGCTGCAAAAATAGAACAGGAGGTTAAGAGATAGAGCAAAAGATCAACGATGTAACACCCTCCACTGCTTTAACTCTGAAAACTGGTGAATGCGCCGGGAAACGCAGCCAATTAAGTGATTCAGAGAAATTCAAACGTTTGCTCGAAAATTCCACAGTATTGTAGAATCACTGATGAGTATGATTAATACGTGTTTACGTACAGCAACATTTCTATCAAAAATATTCGAATCCAGAATTAGTCAGGACTGGAAGTTGGCGTAACAAGCTTCAAATTTAAAATATTTTTCGCGGAATTATGGTTGGCAACATATTTTTTTTGTACGAAAATAATTCTACCTGCAGTTCAATCTGAAATAAATAGCGACGCATTAATTTAAATCGGTTGATGTTATTGGCTCTTGAAATCTGATGAAAACAACCCACACAGGTACGTCGTTCAAGAATCTGATCGCTGTTTACGACTCGACTGCAGACGAGGCCGCTAGCCAAGACGGAATTTTTTGCGCGAATTTTTCAGAAAATCGCCTGCAGTATCGATCTGGGGCAAAACCTTCGGGTTGTGCAACATTGAACAATTTCGGTACAATTGAATATTTATTGCGCCGATTCGTGACTTCTCTGATGCGAGAGGTGACTTTCGGCGGGCGTTAACACGAATTGTAAGTGGCATCGTAAATACCCATGACGCAGTGGAGCCATGTTGAGCCTCAAATCTAGAATTAAGCATTGCGCAACGTTGGCTGTGGTCATGGTCTGAGCGCGTGGAACTCGTCCGGAGATAATAAACAGACTTTTAACAATGTTTTCTCAATCTTCACAGGTTCCGTTTGTATTCAACTAAAACTGTCTTTACAAAAACTGCAATGATAAGCCGTATAGCTTATCTTTTCGATCATTTCCTTTGTGAAATAAATTCAATAAAGAGGAGTTTCGGTGAAGCCGAAAGCGAGTAGTTTTTGAGAAGTAGCCTCCGCGTCGGACGCGAAAGGCTTAGACCAAACCCCCGGGACCTAACCTGGCAAGTCTTTGTTTAAATTAAAATTGAGAAACGAAAATGTTAAAAATTGGAGCAGGTCAACAAGTCCAACACCATCTTTACAAATCCACTAAAAGTTCAAGTTTTTGTCGGACGCGAAATGCTATAAGCCCAGATCGGGACCTGACCTGACAATTCTTTGTCTAAATTAAAATCGAGGAAAGACATTGTTCAAAATTGGAACAAGTAATGTTAACGTATCTACCGAAAAGTTAAAGTCAATGGAAGGTCAAGTCATTTGTTCGAAGGACTTCTAAGAATGTTTCCGGAATGTTCGTAGGTTCCGCTTGTATTGTATTAAACAAAAAATGTCTTTATAAAAACTAAAATGATAAGTCGTAGCTTACGTTTTAGTCATTTCCTTTATACCTAAATCAAGTCAACAGTCCATTTTAACGAATCCACCGAAAAGTTCAAGCTATTATCAGGTGCGAAGCGCTTAATAGTCGTAGACCAGACCGGAACCTGACCTGGCAAGGGTCAGGCCAAATCTGTTTAATTTAAAATCGACGAAAAAAGTAGCAAGGAAACAAGTTCATCACCTTGTCTATGAATCCACCGAAAAAGTTAAAAGTCCTTGGTATAGGTCAAGTCCCCGTCTTGTCCGAAGAACTTTTTAAGAATGTTTACAGGTTCCGTTTGTATTAAACCAAAACTTGTTTTTTTACCTTAACTAAAATGATAAGCTGATAAACCAGTCAAACGTTAATTCTTCAAAGACAAGTTTCGAACGAAGTTCAAGCGTTACTAGACGAAGTGCTTAATAGTAGCAGGACCTGACCTGACAAGATCAAGTTAAATCTTGAATTCAAATCAGTGAGAGAAAATGTTAAAATTGGAGTCAACAAGTCCATCTTCGACGAACCCACTGAAAATTTAAAAGTCCTTACAGTAACATCATTTAAATTAAAACCAGCCTCTGCGATCAAGTCAAAGTCCATCTTTACAAATCCACCGAAAATCAAGCTATTGTCAGGTGAAGCGCCTAAAGTGATGGACCACACCTGGACCTGACAAATCTTTGTCCAAATTAAAACCGATGAACGAAGATGTAAAAAGTTTGAGCAAGTCAACAACCGAAAAGTTCAAGTCCTTTCCTTGTTCGAAGACAAACGGACTTTTTGCGAGTAACGGATTGAAACAAGTGTTTGAAAAACGATGCAAATATTTATTTAATACATAGTTAGGATACATCATGTTGGTAATATGAAAATATATCGTTACTTTCTTTATAATGATGATACCGACAGAATATCATACCGGACGAATCAGATTCATCAATTCATTGAGGTAAGGTCCGGCTTTATATTGATTGATATACATATAAATATACAATGAATGAGAAATAACATAACGTAGTGTAACAAAAATACATACATATTATACATAAATAATCGACTTGTAGTCTAAAAATCACACATTTGCAGTTAAAAATAGAAGGTACATGACTCCCTATGAGATGACGAAATAATGGTGACAAAGCAGCTGATGATGCTAAAAGTTATATTAAATAGACGGGATAGTCGTAGGAATAATCGGCAAATAAAAGCAAAAAGTCCATTAAAATAAGTGCAAGTGCAGAGATCAACCTCCGTCTCCGAACTCACCAAACGAATAAATACCTAACACTAGAATAAATAGCTCTCAGTGGAGCGCTGATATGTCCAATCCATCACAAGTACGCGCACGACGAGCACACGTGGGAAAATCCCCACTCCACTAATGTCGCAGAGGTTCTTTATCCTTCCGGACAATCATGGACTTCAGGGTGGCAACTTCGGAGGACAGCCGTACGATTTCTGATTGGAGTGTGTTTTTATCGCTGGCTTCAGGATCGTTTGGTTCCTGCATTGCCAGTTGCGATTGTTTCTGGAGAGTCTGGAGAGTCGCTGCTGCTTGTGCAGCTTGCGAGGACCATTCTGCTCCCAAGGAAATTCCGGAGTCACGTTCATCGCTTGAACCCTCACCATCCCATGGAGGGCTGGAACGTGGACCAGGTTCCTGTTTGATATTGTGAAGGGATAGAAGGGTACTAGCGGCATCTTTGTCGACTGAGACGATATTTTTATGGCGGAGTTTCAAGGGGAGGCTGTTGTTTGTCTCAGGCGAGGTTAAGGCGACTGGTGTGCTTTCATCTCCCGAGTTACTGGAAATCTCAAACGGGGATTGTCCTCTTGAGCGAGATCTTGCGGATAAATTGAGGGCGTCATTTGAATCGTAATGAACGGCTGGAGGGAAATTTTGGAAAGGGAAAGGGTGGTGATACTCGGGGTGTTCTCTGTACGGTGGCTCGTGGTGAGAAGCTGGTGGGTGTAGCATATTGTGGGCATGTGGCAAGGCTTGTGGTGGAGGAGAACTCATAACTGGTTGATGGATCACAGAAGTTGGTATCGGGCTATGTGCGCTGAACATTAAAGGAGTCGGCGTGTGGGTCAGTTTTTGCCTTTTGGTTAGACTGAGGACTTGTTCGTTCGTGGGGAGATTTGCCAATACTTTTTCTACACAAACTATGTTTTCTCCACAGATCCCGTACTCTTCCTTTATCGCATCCAATTGTGCCTTCAGAATTGCGTTTTCTTTAGTCAACTCCACGACTCGTTGCTCCAAAACCATATCATTGAACCGTCTTTTCTCGCGAGATCTCTTCGCAGCCTCGTTATTACGACGACGCCTGTCCCAGTAGCTGTCGTCCTTTTTATTGTCAGGAGTAAACTCTCGCTGTTTTCTCTGCGAGAACAACTCCTTGTGCTTGACTGACTGCATCGAATAGTTGGAGTTGTACTCCGAATCGGGAGATGTCGAAGAAAGCATTTCTCGTCCGTGACTAGCAGGCATGTTGGAGTTTAGTTGTGGAATTTCACCATTTACTGGAGATCCACTTTGACCGCGCCCCACGAATTCGGCAACCATTATACGTTGCTTTAGTACATCTGAAACAGAAGAAGCTTAAGTGTGATTCTTTGTTTTAGGTCGTTGTCTAAAGCAAATGCCCCAAGAATCCCGCAACGGAAGTGATTCAGGCGCTAAAATTAAGTGACGTGATTCATCAAGTTCACAGGTACAGGACTTACAGATATCACAATTCTACATTATGCAATATAGATGTCCGGAAACGTGAACTTAGCTAAGTGAACGGATAACAACGTGATCCAGTTCACGTGTAGAGACCTGGTTACGCGCGTTTTGTTCCAATTTTCCAAATACTGAAGATGTGTGACGTGGCCAAATACGTCGCCAAATATTACGAAACCGTTCTAAATTTAATACAATCGATCATAATAAATCGGTGTCATGAACCTCTTCTGGCTTATGTCATTTTATAACGGCAAATCAAAATAAAAACTGTTGTCACCAAACAAATATTTGAAAATGGGTTTATTTTTAACCGCACGTGGACAGGGAATAAGAACAATATTTTCGCTATATTGATCCCACCTATTCCTTGATAAGTTACGCAATATGTTTCCGCTAGAGCGAGCAATAAGTTAAAAGGTTGCGGCCAGCGACAATTAGAGCGGTTTATTCGATCCGTGGATTTCCCGAGCTGACTCACCACGAAATCCTAGGACCTAACCGATAACAATGCCGTTGTCGCTGCAAGAAGTAGGCTAGTGGATCTCGCGAGTTCAAGACTGCTCGCACTTATCTCTTACATAATTCAATTGCAAAATCATGATTTGCTTTGTTCGGTAGTCGAGACCAAGGCAAAAATATCTCGACAGTCCAAGACAATGATTTTCATAGAAGATCGTTAGTCACTTCATCTTACTCAATATTACATCATAATATAGAATTTCGGCGGGTTAAAAAATCTCGTTATTGAGATCAAGAATAACAAGTAACGGCGCCGTGATAGTTTTTACAATATTATTAGACCGTATCTGTCACCTAGAACCATGCGACCGGAACAGATAAGAAAAACAATAGGGCTTTTGGTTATTTCCACTACTCACCAACGGATGACGTTTTGTTATCAAAATGTAAAATCGTCGTTAATTCCAGGTAACGATGTATACAAACAATGAGCACCAAAACACGTCTTAACAAATCTACGTTCTGATCAAGACTGAACACGCTGCTAACGCGTCTACGCTGCAAATACGATTTGAGTTTGACGGTGGCGGGTGGTCGCGGCCGCGTGTTGATCATGATCAGTCTCGACGAGTGGGGGGAGTGGTGGGGGGGGTTTCCGAGGACAACACCCTCAGTGAATCACCAATCAGAGCAGTGACAGGTCACCTTCGGATGTTACGTAACCTGCTCGTGTCCCGTCGTGTGTCTTCTTAATATTTTGGACGGCATGTGCTCGGGATTTTCGTTTATTACGCAATTTTAGAAAATTCTATTGCGCTTCAAATAAACAAATCGCGTTATTATCAATTTCGCAACGTTTCATCACTTAGGGGTGAGAAACTGTTGTTATTTTTACGCGTTATCAAAATAAATATTTCTGGCACAAGTTATCGAAGAAAAAACGTTGAGCCAACCAATGTCATCAAAAAACAACAACGGAGCTGTAAACAACTGAAGATTAGGTTGACATAGGTTAGGAATATTGCAACTGCATAAATATCGATTTATAATAAGGAAAGTTCAGGGTTTGCAGATAACAAAAGATTACTCTTTGAAAAACAGCTTTAGAGGTTGTTAAACTGTGGATGGCAAACGTTTTTATTTTTTTTTTAATTGCGCAACTGTCCCGCTCACCACGAACCTACTTTTTCAACTAGTCCCATGTTTTTACGTTTTGTCTTGGAGAAAGCTAGGAAAGTCTGGAAAGTTCCCATTACTATCACTAATTTTCTAGAACAATTTTTGCAGGAGCACCTGGGTCACCTTGCCACAACAAAGAAAAACACCATTCATAAAATCTTCTTTGTCAAACGCGCTATCAGTTAACGACATTCTTTAACTGCGATAACAAAATTTACGGATCATTTAACGCTCAAATGATTTAATTTTCCAATTTTTAGATAAACCAGTCAAAGTCGAAAAAATATACCTGTTGTTCTCCAGTTGCATAACAATAGAATTAATCTTATCTAAAGGAAGTGTTTGAAATTATAATATCGGTATTTCTAGTTTTATTGTTTCGATAAAACCTCACAATGACACCATGTTTTGACGAAATTTTCTCTAGAGAGGTTGACCTCAGAAGACAAGGCCACCTCAGTTGTAACTTTTCCGGTAACGTTTTTTCGCGGCAAATCAAAAATCCAGCCTTGGGACTCACCCATATTACGAAATAACCGAATTTATGTAATTCGTTCCTCTGCAACCTTGGTAGAAAGTCATGAACAGAGCGGTTCGAATTTTCTATCTACAAACTGCAAAAAATTACTTTCGCAACGTGCTGACATTGACGTAACCGCCTGGCCGCGACCCTCAAGGCGCTCTTAATTACCCCCGTCTTCGATGCGGTCAGCGAGCAGCAATTTCTACCGCTTTTTCTTTTAAAATGTTTTCGCACTTAAAAAAAATCTCATTATCCCGGGCAGGAACAAATTAAATCATTTTTGAAATGGTCTACTTATTCTATTTTTTGCCAGAAAGCTTCTCTTCGAAAATTTGCTTTTTCGTTTCCTTAGAATTTCATTTCAGTTGTATTTGCCTCCAGATAGTCCAAACAGTTACTGTAGCGGGATAAATTTAACTGGAGGTGAAAAAAGCGACCAACAAATTAAACATTTTTATGAGATGCTGATAAAATTTTTCGGTGGGTCGGTGCGAAAGGTGCGAGATGTCTTGACCAAAGTGATCAGAAAAAAAGGTCATCTCCTAAAGTGTAAACCTAACCTGACCGAAGGTTTCCAAATTTGTTGAGCAAAAAAAAGGTCAGACCTGACCCAAGGGACTTCCGACATAGGGAAACAAACTTTCCCTACTGCGTCCCGTTTGTCCCTTGCCCTTGCACCGTTAGCTATGTCACTGAGTAGAGCCGAAAGGGGGTAGCTTTCAACACACAAAAAGTGCCCGTAAAATTTTCCAAATGTTTTTTGAATAGCCTTTTTGAAAGACCAAAGTGATCAGCAAAAAAAGGTCGCTCCTGACGGAAGGTTTCCAAATTTGTTGAGCAAAAAAAAGGGTCAGACCTGACCCAAGGGGCTTCCGAAATCGGGAAACAAATTTTCCCTACTGTGTCTCCTTTGTCCCTCGGGCTCTTGCACCGTTAGCTACGTCACTGAGTAGAGCCGAAAGGCGGTAGCTTTCAACACACAAAAAGTGCCCGTCCGATTTTCCAAATGTTTTTTTGAGTAACCTTTTTGAAAGGGCAAACTTTGCATCTGGATAATATAAATACCTAACATAAACTTCCAAGTCGTAACTAGAGTACAAGAGTGGGACTACTAAGAGGATCTTGGAGAAATGATGTCACCTGCATTCAAGATCCTCGATGGAGGAGAGAGTGATCAAGATTTCCGGTACAAGATAAAGTCGTTCCAGGTTGGTTGATGCAAATTGACAATATGACCATATAACCTCAATACAGGCTAAGTGGGCCAAGTTTTCGAGATGCAATTGATAATTTAAAAATAGCCTCGCCATTTGATCGTTAACCCCACTGGCAGTGCCGCGGCTTTCTGCGAATTCGTGCAGTTTTAAAAATAATGCGTCCACCCTCCTGCGCCCGAAATAATCCAAGTCTAAACATAAGGCTGTCTGTTTTTACAAGAACTTTCCATGGGTTAGTTTTAAGTTCCCGCAAAATAGTTGGCTTACCAGAAGGAGAGGAGTAGATTAATCCGTTATCAGGGTGCATGGTGGGCATCATGAAGGGCCCAGGGCCTTGAGGCCTGTGCAGTGACGCAATGATGAGGCCTTGTGATGAACACAACACAACACATACAGTTGAAGCACGCACGTCTTAACCGATCAGAAGTCGAGTAGGATATACCGATACCGCTTTGCAGCAAGTGCAAGCCTGGCCGCGAGGATGTAAAAGTACGAGATAGTGACCTACATGGCCGCGAAGTAGTGGCAAAACGAAGAAAGCGGAGAAAGGGACTCCAAAAGGAAATGCGGCCGTTACAAGTAATACGTAGTTACGTGAGATTACCACGACATAATATGTTTATGTCCTCAATTTAGACCGACTTTCGGCCGTACTGCATTCTCGGATAAAAATGAAATCGACTGCTTAGAAACGCTAAATAGGGTTAACCAGAGAGAGTTGCTTCTAGTTTCTATTCTCATAGGAACAATGCAGTTTGGATATGGATTTTCTGCTTTGTCTTTGGAGTACCACCAACCAGGACAATTCTGATTACTTTATCAGAAACAAATATAGTATACAAAACAATTTGTTTACCGTGTCTACCGCGAAAGATAAGGTATATTTTTGTAGAGAATTAGTTAAGAAATAAACAAGTTATAATTCAAGTGCAGTACCAACTTTAGTTAAAAGCCATGAACTGGGAGTTATTTGCACAACAGTGTAGTAAACAAAATCAAGGCCACCACCATATGAAATGGTGTCTGATAAAAAGCCGATGCACTTCTTGACGATGAATGACCGAACCGAAAATATGATGCACTGTCTGTCGCGCAAGGCCATTCCTAATGGCTACTGCTCCTTGCATCATAAGCTAATGCTGCCATTTTTTATAATTTTTAACTGTCCGTCAAAGTCCGTCTGGCCTTGCAACGCGAAGGTTTTGGCCGTGCTCGGACGTTCAACTGGCGACCTTTCACAGTCAACAATTCATCCGCCCCTAACCGACGTCGCCGTCGGCCATCGTAGACGGGAGGCGTCGCGCAAAAAATTTCCATCTCACCCCATTATGTCACACGGTGTCAACGTACCAAATATCTCTACACCCTTAAACCCCCCCCTCCCACAATAAAACAGGTTTTCTGAAAATTCTCCGGCTATCGCGTAATCCCTGAAATGGATGCAACAGTTCTTATCTATTATCAGTATTAAATAATGTGAGTCAGAATTGATGGTCGACCCCCCGACCGGGCCCCTTCAATCGTCGGGACGATGCACTTGTTTTCGCAAGATTTAAAACTGCACTTTCCAACGAAAAAAATATACTAAAAATACTTTCCCAGACTGTCGAACTCTGCTCTCGGCCGAGGATTATTTTTATGTCGCTTTATGAAAATGACCCTTAGGGAAAGCCAGGAATAATGATGAAAATCCCTAACTGAGGAGCTTTCGTTGTCGGTCGGGGATCACATTAGTTAATTATAAAAAAAAATTGTTAATATTAACTGCTTCTCCAGGTTTTTATTGAAAATGGGGTAAAAGTTGGCGCCCAACGTGGGGCTGTTATGGATTAAAATTGCCAAAGAGGGATGTCCCAATGTGCATTGACGTAACATTTAAAAATTGCACTTTTTACCATCCATGTGTACAATAAGTCGCCAGACGATACATGTTTGTTCATTTGATGTTCGACCTTCGCGAAAGTGCATCGCACGGGTCCAGGGTCTGCTTCTCTTTCTGTTCGATTTTCAGCCATCTCTCTTTAAATACGCGAGATATTTATGGGCATATATTTTTTTAAGTCACCCTTACCAGGCCCCCGATTATCTCGATCTCAATTATCAGATATTACAGCCATTTCTGTTCGATTTCCTTTGTTATGATTTCGAAATGTGACGCAACGTACATGGAATTAAAATTTTGTTGAAATAAAAAACGCAGGTGCACCTACGTCGCGCGATGGGCGGTTTTAGAAGGCCAAATACCCGAATTTGGGGTCACAGACATTAGACGATGCAGACGAAGTGCATGTGCAAAACCTAGGGCCAATGGACTATTCAAGGCAGTCGGCCAGTCGGCCTGTAGTCTGCAAAGCCGGCGACCCGCGCACTTCCACCGGCAACACAAAACCAGCGAAATTATTATCTATTGTTCCAGATCTACTTAGACTAATCGCTACCTTAGTTTCTCAAAGTTCTAAGTGTATTTTGTATATTATGGACAATTAACATTGGAAGTTTGACCTAAAATCTTAATTTCATCAAAATGTTGGTCAGAACCTTGTACTGAATATATTATAGAGTCCCTTTTGGGATTAGGTAATACTGATAGGAATAGGAAAGGTCGGGTAAAGCACTGGTGCTAAGTGTTAACGCCTCGCCAGACGGCCTATAGCGATGCACCTAGTTAACCTTGAAGGACCCGGCCCGCTAGATGCAGCCGTCTTGGGCCTTGCATTGGCCCTGAGCCTGAATATAGCAATCATGCCAACGAACAGTCGAACGTCACCTCCCGACGCGCAAAACAACTTTTGCAACGCCTTTAATATTATAAGCTCACTCTCAGCAAGTATCTCTTGCAACAAAGGAAATATGCCAGACAAGGACGGACTACCTCTTTTTCCCCTAATAAATCCCATAATTGCGAAAATATAGGCACAGGTCATTGCTTGGATGAAAATGTTGAAGGTACGGCTGATTCACAAGACGGATTCGCAAATTATTACAGGCGAGACTAAAATAACCCTCAAGGTGACTCCACCATAAAATGTTTCAATTATTACCTCTTTATTCGTGCCATGCCCTTACATAAACTCGAATCTCTGCCGCTAACCCCTATCATTTCGAAAACAATCTGGTTAAATGACGCAAAAACACAGTTACAGAAGCGTCTGCATTCTCTCCACTTGCCCTGGTGGCACTTCCCTCAAGAACAACCCTTGGCCTTTTTTAACTTCTGCAGTGCAACAATTTACTAAGATGACTCAAAAAATTAACCAAATCAGCTCTTAGGCAGGTTATGACATTTCTACGTACAAAATTACAAAGGACCCCGCACGATTCTTATGGAAAGTGGCTTTCGGTGAAATTGTCTAAATTTTTGATATGTTGTAGTTTTCATGATTCTGAACAAAAGTTATCATTGCGCCAAACTCCTGACATGGACAGTTTTTGCTACAAAAAATCCCGAAGATAGAACTTTTCCCATAAGAACTACATGTAGCGAAAATGGAATCAGCCGTTTTGCCATCATAATTCTACATGATAAGTTCAGAGGCACCTTTCTTACACATACTGCTAACATAAGTCTGTATGGAGGCCTTTTGAGCGTATTTAAATATTATGTCGGGAAGTGTAGGAAACGAATGGCCCAAAAATGTGTATAAACCTTATGGGAAAATTCTATCTTCGGGATTTTTTGTAGCAAAAACTGTCCATGTCAGGAGGTTGGCGCAATGATAACTTTTGTTCAGAATCATGAAAACTACAACATATCAAAAATTCAGACAATTTCACCGAAAGCCACTTTTCCATATAAAACGTGCGGGGTCCTTTCAACCAAATCGAGCCAGTAGTTTAGGCCGCAGTGTGTGATATGTTGATTCGAAATTTCGTGTTTTTTTTATGTTATACTAAAAACGAAAGTGTGAATACATTTTTAGATGCAGAATTTGAGGACCTTTCATCGTGTTCATCAGTGAAATTTCATAATTGATATGTCAATAAAACACTTGGCCACACAACTGTTGGTGGTGGTTTAACAATAATTAAGCAAAACATGAAAATTAAAACAAGCCTAGGCGTTTTTTCTCGATTTTATGTTTTTCAATACAAATTAATACAAATGGGCTCTCGTGATTAGTCAGCTTACTATTTTTTAAAATTTGTATTGAAATACTGTCCCTTTGGCTGTCAGTTTCAAATTTTTCTCGAAAGGACGATTCAAATCTAACATTATTTTGACGGTATTTCAATACAAAACAAGACTATTTCCTATACTTTCAAATGCAAGTTTGTATTTCAATACATAAAAGAGTGCCTCGCATTTTGCTTCGGCACTAAGACCGAGAGAAAATGCCTTCTGTTTGCTCAAAATTAAATTGACAAGTAGTGAAATGAAAGAACTTTGCTATTTTTTGATCCACGCTCAGCTTTACATTGTATATGTTTACATTGTATATGTTTACTAATATGGTTTCTGAAAGTTTAAAGATATTTCAAAATCAATTAATGAAAATTGGTAGTATTGGTACAGAATGTGAAGATACAAAATATGAAGTTACGACTTTTTTATATGCTTTGCAGGAAATTGCTTCAGTAGATAGTATTTTCAAAAAAGTTCTGGAACATCTTTGTTATCCATGTAAAGGTCATGAAGTAATTTTTATCTTTTGGCATCTATAATTATCAATTTTAGATAACTCTGTACATCGTGCGATCCTGCGATCAATTGTCAACGATCAATTGACATATAATCGCAACCAAGGCGATCTGGGATCAAACCCAAAACGTAGTTCGTCACAGAGGTTGAAATATTTAGCAAAATACTGACTGACGACTGTAGTGAAGGTCCAAAACAAAATACACAAAATGAAGTAACTTAACGAAATGGTCGAATGTCGAATGTTCTAGAAACCAAAGAAATTCAAAAGGAACAAAATCTAACCACATCAATCTGTCAAATCTCACAAAAATTTGGCCAATGTCAACAAACCGAATTATTCCAAAATAAAATAACCCCAAGGAAGACTGAAACCAAAGATATATAAATAAATAAGTATATACTTAACAAAAGACCCACCAGCACAGGTAAGTATATCAGCAGCGAATAACACTAACAAATGGTTGAAATAATTCAGAGAACGACTATACAATTAGAATGGCAAATTTTCAAAATCGCAGCCTAAAAAAATATTAGTTTAATTTTTTTCCAGTCTAGACTAAATACAGCAGCTGTGAAGCGCTTACGAAATATTTGAATCTCATTAAGACTCCATTAATTAAATGTTTACAAGCACATCAGCAGAAAACAAAAAGAAACCGGTAATGTATTGTGTAATCTAGTTCCAGGAAAATCCTTATCAACTTATTTTTTTATAATTTTTGTTTGGATTTCAAGATCAGTGCACTTGTAAACAAAGCTCTTTGTACGAATTGGGAAATCCTGGGGTAAAAATGTGAAATACCAAAAAGCGAAATTTAATGATTTAATGGCTTTGAACATCAAGTAGGCGAGAAGTGCAGTCTTGTGACGTCATCGCCGACCTTGACGAAATAACTATTTGTCAATCAGCCGTTGACCCTGTTATTGCCGCTTATAGCAGACAACTGCGCTGTTGCCCTTTGCGCCTGCGTATACTAACCTTGCATACATGCACTTGTTCTCATATTATAATCTAAATATGATTTCTTTTGTTTTTACCTCATAATAGTTATTTTTTCAGAAAGAATTTGTTATGTACTAAGGATATCTCTAAGCGATTATGTCGCGGCATAATTGTGCAATTTTGATTCTTTGTTAGCGACTTGGTATTTATTTGCTTAATTGGCATTGGGGATCGCGGCTAATGTGGAAAAGGTTAAAAAACTAAAACTTGTTATTGAGGTATTATTTAAATTCTTCCCTGGTTTCACGGTTGTTATTCCACCAATAATTATCGTGTCGGAGATAATTAGAAAGCAATAACGAAATAATAAGGGATAAAAATTAAATTAGTCAACAAAAACTTGGAATTAGTTAGGTATAATTTGCAAAATAACGCATCCAAATATTTTAGAATGCTCCAGACTTTCGGCTGTCTAAAAATACGTTCGGTCTGAGTTTGCAATTTCTTTGTGCAAGTTTAACGGCCTCGTATTTTTCTGCAACACCGCTTATGTGCATACCTTATTATGAATATAATTTGCAAACACAAAAGGTAATTCTCTATTAAATAATGCCGTATATGTAATTATAACATGAAGTCGACAAACATCCGGATTAAAAAATATTCAAATAGTAAATGTCTCACCTCACTATCCCGGCGCATCCACCACTTTCGCTGGATTCAGGACTGTTTTCATAGTCTCAACCTGCGTAATGAATGTATATATAAATAAAACGTAAAAAATAAAAATAATACGTATTGAAATTCGTAATGTAGGTTAATCCCGATTTTTTTTAAGATACATAAATAATACGTAGTCATACTGGAAATTTACTTGTTTACAAGTGCAAAGAAGAATGGTGTTATTAAGTAGCGTTAATTTTGATTTGTACAAAAGTTATTGCGAAAATATTTACAAAAATTATCTTAATTTATAACTTTGATAATAATGTTTTAAAAATTAAACTTGCAATTGAGATGGCACGAAGTATGAAATATTACGTGAATTTTTACCGCTTGTCAAACAATGACTGAAGAGATATCAGAATGTTGACCCCACAAATTTATAATCGACATGATTGTATGTTATAAATATTTCATATCGTCCCATTTTGGTTGGGTTTACTTTGAGTAGTTATCGAAACTACAAATTGAAAATTATATTCACCTAACCACCAAAATATAAAACTCAGAACAAGGCTCAAATTGTACGTCTTAAAGCCTGTTAATTCAATTAGAATTAATATAACAAAATATAATCGAATCATATTCTAACGGAAACGGGGGGCAGTGTCAGGCGTTTGAACCTTCTCACAACCAATATAAAAAAAATTGGCAGGTACAGAAGCGGCTGGAACCTCCCCACTTGGTGAATGATCCCTGTCAATTTTCAAGACTTTTTTCCAAAAGGGTACTAACTTTGATTGCATTTTTGTAAACAAAATTTGAAGACCTTTCATGTCCTGATAGAAACAAATAGTAGTCATATAATTTCACAGTTGCCATGCCAAACAGGCACTTGTCGTTGGCCGCCAATTGAAAACAAAATCTAGTAAATTTTTCTGATTCCTAGACCTGAAGCGTTTTCTGGAATCACTCCAGAATTCAAAATTCGATAATACAGATCTTTGCAAAATGAAATTTTCTTTACACCAGTAGTATTAGCATCCCCACAACTTATTTTCGAATATATCAAATATGAATGTTTTTTTTAGGTTTAAGCAATAACTTTAGGTCTTGGAGAGAAAAAAAATTCAAAAAGGCTTTCCCACCTTTCAAATATACTTTTTTTTTGGTATGAAGGTTAGTGTTGGCCTTATGGTGAGCCAAGTTAATTTTGTTGCAGATCCGCATACGCCGCATACTATGAAATTTGACTGATGAATACCAATTTGTCTTATCAGTACGTTAAATCCTTTAAATTCTGTATTTAAAGATGTATTCACACTTAGTGCCTTTTTGTCATAAAATCCAAAAAATTGAAAATTTCTTAGGAACATTAAATAACACGCTATATGCCAAACTACTGGATCGATTTGTTTGAAATTTGGTGGGTATAAATAACATAGCTTGACGAAGGGCTAACTTAATTTTGGTAGTATTTGGCGAACGGCAAGTGCCATTTTGGCATTTCAACTTGGAAATTTGAGTAATAAACTACCATTTTCTTTATCAATAAATGAAAAGCCTTCAAATTTTGTTTCCAAAAATGTAATAAAACTTGGTGCCCTTTTGGCAATAAAAGATTTACGTATAAGAAGCAGAAAAATTTACTTGACTTTGGTGACAATCGGAGGCCAACGACAAGTGCCTTATTGTCAACTGTGAAATTTGAAAGGTGACCGCCAATTGTTGTATCAGCATATGAAAGGTCTTCAAATTATGTTTCCAAAAATGCAATCAAGCTCAGTGCTCTTTTGGCAAAAATATTAAAAAATTTGAAATTATCTTGCTGCGCCTCAGGTCGCACTATTTTTTCACTGCTCCCTTCGGCTACGCCTCAGGTCGCAAATTTTAGTCTTTATAACGTTGACAACACTTAAATTTTACCCCTAAAATCGGTAAAAATAACTTCGGATTTGGGGTTTTTTGTTCCTCTTGGTATAGCCTTTTACTACTTGTAGGGGTGGTCACCGATTTTCTGACAGTTCTGGCTTATAAATTTGTGCTTCTCTTGTCAAATTCTTTCGTTAATCACAAGTCAATAGGCGAAAATATACGAAAAAGTATTGGGAGTAGGAAGTAATAGAACAGAGAAGAAATAATCAAGACATAAGAAATTAACTTAGGAGATTTAAGAATGGAACAAGATAGACACAAGAAAAGAAATATGGGAGGAAAAAACAGAAGAGGTAGATTAAGAAGAACGTGGAAAGATGCAACAGATGACATACTGAAGGAGGCTGGAATAGAATCAGGCAAAGAAATTGCAAAAGCCAGTAAGTAGGAAGTGATGGAAGAATTTTGTACAGAACAAGAAAGTAAGCGAAGAAATACCTTAAATTATTAAAACAATAAAAAAATATTTTGAAAAGCCTGATAGACTAAGAAATTTGACTATGTTTTGACACCAAAAGTTAGAAAAAGAAACCCAAGCTCATGATGGCCTCTCTGGTGTTAAATTAAATATACTGTTTTCTTGGAGTTTTATTTACCAATGTTGTTCCACGTGAATTTTTCTTGAAAAACAGCTCACCACTTGACCCAGAAACCGTACCTACGTCAATCCCTTTAGTTATAAAAAATGACTCATAACATTACGACATTTTTATGACCGTATAAATAATTAAAGAAAATGAGTCAAACTTTCGAGAACGCTAATGAAATAATCAATAACAAAAGCGTAATAACAAGAGGTAACACCGAAAAAGTGGCTTATTTTCACTAATAACTAAATTACAAAACAAATATCGTGATTCTGTGCTATTGTTTAATTTCTCCAGAAGTGGGTCAAAGAAAGACGTACGAGGGAGAGGGATGTATTGCAAAGTTACACGGCGACAGAGACAATGCAGTGAAATGTATGTCAGAAATTGCGGTCGCACTTTCTCGACGTGAGCGTTCCCCTCTTCGCTCTTTCTCCGGTTGTAGCACCAATGCCAAAATACATTTACCATAATAAGTTCATTTTTAGGCATTAGAACTGGGTCGCGGATTATCGCTATTTTTCCTATCGACTTTTACGTACACGTAATAGGTATAAAACAAATGCTTGTACATTTTTTTCAACAGAGATTTTCAAAAATACTGATTCTTATTTTTTTACCTTAAAAAGTATAAATGTATGTTTTTTAAAGAAGTTTAGTAAAAAGAAAATTAATTATTTTCATCAACAAAATGCGTTATTGGCGGGTGCGTCCACGTGGGTATTACTTAAAATCAGCAAACTGTTCAGTAGGTTTTCTGGGACAAATCACTGTAGCTGAACGAGTCAAGAAGCGAATAGTGACCTGAATAGGAAAACTAGGTCACAGCCACACTCACAGATAGAGATAGATGCATTTCTCTCACTGCGGCTGGCAAATCAACTGAGCGTTCATTGTCATAGTCGATCTAACTGTCTCTCTAATCCTGACCTAAGATACCGCGCTGCACAGTTATTCAAATAACTCTCAGGTGCGAAATTTTCCAAAAAAACGCAGAAAATCTTTTGACTAAATTCCATCAATGAAATAAATAGCTTGTCTTAATCACCGCACGATTACGGGGGTCTTAAGGCCATTTTTGTTTAACTTAATGTAATCAGTGCTGACCTAACACAATTTTTTCGAGTGTTTATTAATTGGAACAATTGTCCACGTTCGACACTGCTGCGCTGGAAAGGCCGTCGCATAATTGCAAAATTGTTCTGGCCTTAGTCTGTCTTTTAAAGTAAATGTTTTTGTCCTTTACTATTTGTATTTTTCCTATCAGCACAAATTTCATTTCGATATCTTCAAAACAGGTTTAAAATACGTTGAAGACGAAACGGAATAACCAAAGTCAAGAATTTGTTGGCAGCTGACAGGTATTTCAGGAGTGATAAACAATAAAAACTATGCAAGGGCATAAAACACATATTTAAAGAGTCAAATTGGAAAAACGCTTAAAACCAAAACATATAAACAAGATGAAAAAGATAAAAATACTGGTTAGTCAAGAAAGATTCAGTACCAAAAGCACCAAACGAGAAATCTAAGATTAGTAAACCTAAAATAAATTTAAAGATGCACGAAGATTGTAGATCATTGTTATCTCTAACAATAAAAATCAGGGAAAACCCGAAAATAATATGTACCTAATTGTCTCTATCTATGAATAAACTGGCAAAATTATGACTGAAATTTCTTCAATTTCCTAGTTGATTCTTCCTGTTGGGCTACCCTTTGGAGCATCAGCACAACCTTCATAGTGTAATACGCAAAAATTAGAATGTTACCTAATAGTTTCCTTGAGTTTATTTGTGATGTATGCACAACATTTTAATTGTTCTGATAAGTAAAAACAGTTATAATAATAAGTGAAGTCATCGCAGTGAATCAGATAATCTCGTGATTTCATAATTATGAAAATTCTGGATAATATTCTATAAAATAGTCTTCGTACACTGTTCTAGTTTCTAACCGATTCTACAATGTCAATATCAAAAAGTTCCCACTCTGTTTTTTCCTCATCAAAGTTTCTCTTTTGCTAATACCTAGCGTAACAAGGTTACGAAGAAATAACGAATGCAATATTATTAAACTTTCCCCGATAATCTCGAATCTGTTACTAGAAATCACGTAAGCTAACTGAAATTTTTGATAAGAGCCTTGAGGATCATAAAACGGAAATAAAGCATTCGACTGAGGTGAACCAGGTTACATATCGGAAGTAATAATTTATAAATAAATGAAAAACCTCTCAATCAATTTAAGCCTATATAAGGAGACAATAATGATCTGGCATTGAATTATTACTATCGCGAGGTATGAAGGTAATCTATACAATGAAAATATTATAAATTGATGTCATTTTGAAACACTTAATTTAAAAATAATTGTAGATCTTGAAACTGGAACAATTTCTTTTTGTTTCGATTCGCTTTCCCGTTGAAAGTGCACAATGCAACTGTACACGTTTTGGTTAGAATTATTTTTGTGAGTTACCCGATGGAAAGAGAAAATAGTGAAAGATCGTCAGGTGCCACTTCCATAATTATTGCAGTTTCTTCCATGTAATTGACTTAATAGTAAATAAAAATCCGCACATTAAAATTTTACGAGTCATAATCCACGGTGTTTTACTTTGTGTGATAATAATCACAAAAGTAAACACCATTTTGTTACAATAATTACATCAACATTTAACACTTAAAAAATTAGTACGTGCAAACAATAAAAAAGAGACATACAACAATGAAGAATGAGGAAGAGTTATTTGACCGCTAAAACTTGGCCCTGACTTTTGGTCATAACTTTCATAATACAGAATTATACAATCGACAACTTCAGCAAATGTTGACCTAAATTCATGATCCATGTCTCTATTTCTGTTATTAGCGTACGTAATGCTTTTTTGCATTCTACTTGAATAGATCAATTATTAATGTGCTATTATTATTCGCATTGTGTCATTTTTCGATCAGTTGCTGCATAATTAAAGATTTAATCACGAAGTATACTTGTCTGGCGCTAGGCTCCATCATCACGATTAATTATTTCTAAATTTGAATTTCATCTCATTCAAAAAAAAAGATTCAAGTTTTCTATTTCTAAATTCCTAACTTATCAAAAATTTTATCACGGATTTGGGGCCAGGTAAGGGCCAGTATTGAAAGGTTCGAGTATTTTTACCGAAAAAAATCTAAAATTTTTCACAGGGTTCCGTTTAATTTCGGGTACTGTATTTCTTAATTTTAACGACAATTTTTTGCTGAACAGTGGGTTTGCGGGTACCATCATATTCAGTAAACTAAACTACTGGCGTTTTCACTGGAAGTATCATTTTTCCTGTGTAAATACTAGTATATATTGAAACGGGGGTTTTTAGTGCCGTAGCAGTATGCGAGGCACTCTTGTTTTAGCTTATTCGCTCGCTCGCTCCTCACTCTGTGTGTCGGATATCTTGAGAACGGATTGTTATATCTGGCTGAAACTCGGTATACAGCTTTACCTCTCGAAAAGTAAGGCGGGGATTGCTTTTGTATATCGGGCCAAGGGGGTGGGAGTTAGGGGTGAAAAATCGAAAAAGTAGTAACTGTAAATAACTCGAGAACTAGTGGAGACATCTTGCTGAAACGTTTGACCTTCAAGTCTGCTGCAGGTGATGGGGTACGATTAACTGTCATCCCCCTTTACAATTTTTAAACCCCCTAAGTGTTAATTTTGCAAAATTCGGGTATTTCGTTTTTCTTCGGTAATAAATTGAACTCATTTGGATTCAGTTTACGTTTTGTAATTTTCCACCCTCGTTTGCGCAATCGGTAAGTATATATTTCAATCCCCACAAAAGTCTAAATTGCATTATTGGCTTATTTTCGTGTTTATTTTGTAATTCTACTTAATCACAGTTAATCTTCACCCCCCCTTTACAGCGCCATTTTACAAAATTCGCCGAATTTTGTTTTTCTCCGACAACTACTACTCATCATTTACTCATTCAATTTGGATTATATTTTCACTCTACAACTTTTTCACCCTCTTCACAATATTTCATCCCCTCCAAAACCCAAATTAGCAAAATTGTCTTATTTTCCGTGCTACTTTTGGTACTTCTACTTAACTGCAGTAAATTTTTTCTTGTCTGTAGTGCTAATTCTACAGACTTCGCATAATTTTTGTATTTTTTTCTTCAGTTTCTACTGCAATATGAGGGGGCCCCTTGGTTGTGGGCCAGCTAGGGTATGGTGCGTATTTCGTACTGTCAGGAGACTCTAAAAAGACTAACTGCCATTAATTTTTCAAGTGAAAAACCGAAAATGCCAATTTCAGCAAGAGGTATACACTGGAAGGTGATTTTTTTTTAAAACCGTTAGCGACCTAAAGTGTGACCCATCTTGCTTCCTCAAATTTGAGGGAGAATCAATTAGCGCAAACTTCGATCTTCTTAGAGCCACCCACTTCGAGAAAAGTAGATTTTCATTGGTTTAAAACTTAAAAATTGGATAAAGTCAATAAATCATGACAAGTTTTAATTAAAATCGGATTTTGTATTATAAGAGATGCTAGTAAAACCATTGCCGCACCAGTTTTTCTAAGAAAAAACCTTAAAACTTAAACTTTTTTACATTTTCTAAAAGTTTTTGCGACCGCAAGTGTGACCCATCTCATTTCCCCAAATTTGAAGGAGAATCGATTGGTGCAAATTTCAAACTTCTAGGACTCACACACTTCGAGAAAAATAGGTTTTCTTTCATTTAAAATTTCAAAATAGAATAAAACTAATAAAAATTGCATTTTGTATTATCAAAGGGTCTAGTGAAACCAATTTCCAGAAATTTTCCTGATAAAAACCGTAAAACGCGAAATTCACTAGAAAGGTTAATTTTGTAAAAGTTTTTTGCGACCGCAAGTGTGACCCATCCTATTTCCTCAAATTTGAAGGGAAATCGATTAGTGCAAATTTCAAACTTCTAGGACTCACACACTTCGAGAAAAGTAGGTTTTCTTTCATTTAAAATTCCAGAATAGAACAAAACTAATAAAAATTGCATTTTGTATTATTAAAGGGTCTAGTGAAACCAATTTTCCTGATAAAAACCGTAAAGCGCGAAATTCACTAAAAAGCATAATTTTGTAAAAGTTTTTTGCGACCGCAAGTGTGACCCATCCTATTTCCTCAAATTTGAAGGGAAATCGATTGGTGCAAATTTCAAACTTCTAGGACTCACACACTTCGAGAAAAGTAGGTTTTCTTTCATTTAAAATTTCAAAATAGAAAGAATAAAACTAATAAAAATTGCATTTTGTATTATTAAAGGGTCTAGTGAAACCAATTTCCAGCAGTTTTCCTGATAAAAACCGTAAAACGCGAAATTCACGAGAAAGCATAATTTTGTAAGTTTTTTGCGACCACAAGTGTGACCCACCTTATTTCCTCAAATTTGAAGGAGAATCGATCGGTGCAAATTTGAAACTACTAGGGCTCAGACACTTTGAGAAAAGTAGTTTTTCTTTAATTGAAAGTTCCAAAATAGAACAAAACTAATAAATATGGGAAAGTTTTAATGAAAATTGCATTTTGTATTATCAAAAGCTCTAGTGATTTTCTTGATATAAACTTTGAAACGCAAAATTCACTAGAGAACATAAATTTTGTAAAAGTTCTTTGCGACCAATCTTATTTCCTCAAATTTGAAGGAGAATGGTTTCTTGCAAATTTCAGATTTCTAGGACTCGAAAAACCTTGAGAAAAGGCGATAGCGGTATAATAGCGTATAATGCATCATAATACACAACAGTAAGTACTTAGTTGTTTTGTTGTTAGGAATATTTTTTGCAATAATTACTGAATTACAAAATTGCAATTACCAGTCGGGGACCCCTACAAGTTGGGGGATCGGGGGCTGCGGCCCCCCTAGCCCCCCTTCTAATCCGGACCTGGGATTATGTCAAGTTTCTCATCCCAATTCAAAGTTTTTTTAATATTGTATTTTCAACGAATCGCCTTTTTAAGACATCTGTGCACTGTGGAGGCACTAGCACTAGGAGCAGATTGATAACATCTGCACCCATTAACGTGATAAACTTCTACAGGGATACACATCGCATTGATGAACATCTTCCGGTGGCTATTGTTGTGAGGCCCTAACGACGCGTCTCCTTACATTACCATAAGCATAAGGAACCTGGAATCATTATATTCTAACAGACAAATACTTCCTAATACGACATTGGCTATTCCTTTTACGTAATTCCTTTATTTTAATTTAAAAAATAATCGCATCTAATGCGATGCCGTATTTTGTTTATTAGTACAATAACAATGGAAATTTTATTACACAACCTCGCCAAGGTGTTTCCAACTTAACCACCAAGCTCATAACGGAAATTTTGTTGAAAACAGTTACAGACTAGCAGTCTTTGTGTTATGGATGATCGCGATTAGATTAAGAAAATTATGTCACCTGCCTTTAGGTACCTAAAAATAAAAGCATTATTTCATTGTTTAAGGATTTGAATCGATTGTTTTTGTTATCAACGTGTTGACGTAAATATTTTTTAACCAAATTATTGCCGCACGTTCCGGTTCGGATTTTCACTCATAAACCGTCGGCGATAAGGACTATTTGGATATTAAAAAACAAAAATTCAAGAGGATGACGAATAAAGGGTAACGAACTAAGTTGTGATTCACAGCTTTGCATCCCTTTGTGCCTCGTTCTATGAATAATTCGTAAACGCGCGTAATTTAACGTAGGCTAGTGATTTTCTCTGCAGACTGTAAGTGTAGTTTGACCCCACGTTTCTAGGCCATTGGAACAATTTGCTAAACGAAGATTTCACTTGGCCGTAGGCGCATTTACTATCTAATATTTATAATGCAGCCATCATGTTCTGTTTGTAACATTTAACGAGCGCTAAGGTCTGGGTCAAGTTCTTGACACTCAAATTTGGGAGGCATCTGTAGCCTCGAAATATTACTTTTAAGTACTAAGGGCCTCATTTTAGATAAACTTATACGCGGAGTTACATGTTACTACCAGCGCCATCTCATGATTTGGGCACCCCAGTTCATTGTCATCGATTAAAGATGAGTGTAATTATTATTCTGACCCCCACTTCTTTCACAATTTCCTGGAAATAATTATAAAGACAAAATCAGGCAAAAATCGTATTTGAAACAAGGCCTCAATAGGTTTAACCTTTATGAAATCCTCAATGATTGCTTTTCGAATACGTAACAATTAACAACGTGATCATTTTGACCTCTTGTAAATAAAACTCTCAATCGAAATAAACAAAAATGGCAAGGAAAAATATGAATGCAACATGGAATGCAAAAAATACGCAAGGCGATTGCAACTATACCGAGATGACGCAACTAGGAAATGTAATCGATTGCACGTGAAGATGAAGGAAGCTTTGGCCAAGGTGAAAATGTGCATTGATGGTTAAAGGTAACCGTAGACCATTCGACGCTTTATTATCTGTTGTAAAATGATGTCAAATCTTATCAAAAATTGAGTCACAACAACAAACAGATCTTATCACAATTTTTTAAAACAATAACTCAGAAAAGTACCCGTTTTATGCAGTACCTTTGTGGGAATGAAGATTTTTTAATTAATAAAATGTCGCTTAATATCACAAAAATGATACGAGATGCAAATCGAGGACATAGGCATAAAGCATAATAATAGGTTAAGCGTATGGCGAGAACTGAGACCTCGATCGACAAGGCTGCATTACGCATAGCAATAAGGAACTGCAACACGTCCACGCCTGGCCCTGATTCTGGCTGCATTTATCACGTACCTATATCAAAATGCGACATCTGTACCAAAAAGTGTCAAAAAAAAACAGAAAATTTCTCTGAACAACAAATGATTTCAGTCGGTAAAACCTACAATACCTACAATATATATTTTTTTTTAACTTGGCACATTGTTTCTGACATACAGCGCACGTGGACAAGAATATATTGGCCTTAATGGGGCTTGTCGACATTTCAGGTAGGGTGGTCACGTTTGAAGTCCCAGCTTCACATGTTCTTGGCGTAGGTACGTTGCATTGTGATTGCGTAACAAACGACAGAAAACGTGGGCGAATTATTTTAATTATTCCAACAAATATTTACGTAATATTCTAGGTGAAATATTATTTACCGTTAGTTGTTTCATTTATATCAAAACGCCACGTGCTCTTTGTATTTTTACAGCGAACATTTTCTCGATAATTTTAGAATTCAGCACATTTGAATGGTTATCGCGAATTTTGCTATCTCTCCTCTTTTCCTCATTTGATTGTCTGACCTCTTTGCCAATTTTTTCTACAATACATTTTTGACTATTCATCCGTCACTATCTCTGTTGCATAATTTCGAGTAATCAGAAGGAAATCATCAGCAATTTCTTAATTGATTGCGCTTCTTTTGCAACTTTTCATGTTTTATCCGCGCATTTTTTTTTAATTGTGTAGCATCTCACTTCGTAAACAATTATTACTTAGAACGTCCACAGAGTTTACTTTATTTTGCTAGGAATCCAATTCTTCATTTCAATTTGCAAGTTTGGCTTTATTTTGCCATGATGGACACAGGTATTGAACTTTTCGTTATAGACCTATCAGTCGTTCCATATATCCATCAGTGCTTGGACTTTTTGATATACACTCACCAGTGCTTGGACTTTTTGCCATATACCTACTCACTATAGTGTTTGGACTTTGTGCCATACACCCATTGGTGCTTAGTTTTTTTTGCCATACACTCACCAGCGCTTGGACTTTTTGCCATACACTCAACAGTGCTTAAACTTTGTTTCATACACTCACCAGTGCTTGAAGTTTTTGCCAAATACTGACTAGTGTTTGGACTTTGTGCCACACACCCATCACTGGTGCTTAGTTTTTTTGTCATACACTCACCAGCGCTTGGACTTTTTGCCATACACTCACCAGTGCCTGGACTTAGTGAACTTTGTACTTACACGTGGCTTCAGTTTTATTCTCATTATTGACTAATCACCCTTTATTCATGTGCATAATAATATACAACAAATTGTCCCAAATAATTTTATGTACCTATCAAATGGTTTCTCTCAACCTTGATACCTTTCGTTAAGCAAAAACCACTATCACAGTTTTGTTAATAATGGTGCTGCAATCATACGTTAAATTACATCAACATGAACTGAAATGGGAATGGAACAGAGTTATTGACAAAAAATAGAAACAAAAGGAATGAAATCAGCAAAAGAAACAATCAAATTTTTGACGATGGTAGATTAAATGCATTATAATAAATTGTGATTGTCACCTATCTCAGAGGGGGCCAACGTTGGGATTTGGGAATATTACTAATGTGATATTTATGTTAACAAACCAGCAATCATGCGAATTAAGGTATTGTGTAGGAAATTTAGATAAAAATATGAAGTGCTGCTTTTGTAATTTAAATTTTTTTGTGTAGCAGCATTTTGAATCTTCTTGTAAATGTATAATTCATTAATTAAATTAGTTAGCGCAATGCCCTGGAAGTTTAAAAACCGCGAAGGTCGAAGATTTCATAAGTATTGAATAACTTGTTCTATATCGAAGCATTGTATATTAGAATATTTAGTATCAATGTTGCAACAATACGTAACATGTTAGATTTTTTGTAAAGTAGTTGCAAAATCTTTCAACATTGAGGGTAGTCCAGATTCAGATTTACCAATGCAGCAGGAGAATAATTATTAATTATTGCGGTCAATGGAAGGTTAGGATAGGTTAGCTTAGTTCCGTGTATTATCCTTCAGAGGACGTTTCTTTATTCAATCTCAAATAAAAATTTTACTTTATTATCTGCAATGACACGCTGACGCCACTTCTTCACGGTTACACGATATGATACAACTTCCGTTATTATCCCCGCACCTTATCAGAATAATTTATTTCTTGGTTTCTGCATTGAAATTGTCTTATATTTAATGAGCAGGTCATTGCTGTAATTATTGTAAATAAGATTATTTCGATTATTTAAAACAAAGTCCATAATTAGGTATTTCATCATTGATACGGAGAAAGTGCAACTTTATTAGTCATTTTTATCGAAAAGTAACAATTTTTGACCATGGTTTTTCAGATTTGCAAAAGTAGAGTAATGTTTTGCTCATTTTTTGCTTTAATTAATAGCTGAACTTCAGTATGTATTGTAAAAGGGAGGTTAATAGAAAAACGCGTCAAAACAGTTTGTCCCAATTTGCTACTTTCCGCATCTTAATTAAGTTTTTAAATAGAACGTTAAACGCTAAAAATGACCAACTGACGTAACTCTGAAATTACAGTTAGAAAACAAATTGTGTGTAAAAAATTGTAGGTCAACAGTTTTTAACAAAATTGTCGTCCTACCCGATAAATATTTAAAATAAAAAAACAGTTTGTCCATTATTTGCTGGAGTACTTGAGATTTTACTTGCAAATAAACCGGAGGTTACCGACATCGCCCAGACAACAACGAGCAAATTAAAGGACAATAACATGAAAATATTTTTCGGGTAACATTGCGAGATTATGTAAAATTATTAGAACGTGTATTATTTAATCCGATCACGAGGTTGAGCGACATGTAGAATGACCGCATGTGCTCTAAGGGCCCCGTGTTGTGTAATTATTTAATCCACGTGATAATTCTGAACACTGAACAACGTGTAATGTGTTCCCGAATAGCACGTTCCATGACACTAAGTAAATTCAAATAATAATGATGACATGCGAATTACGTATCTCAAACAAAGGAAACCACATCAAAAATTCCGAAGGAATCCATAACTAACAAACAAATAAGTCGCGACCCCGGTCAATGCCAAACGGTTGATGACTTTGTTCGCGAAATTAACCATTCACTGGACAAAAACAAAAATACGGTGACCGACCATCACCAAGTACAGTACCAGTGGGCGATGGTGAGGAAAATAATTCAACATAAAATAATTATAAATTTAGACAATCTTATTATTAGTTGTTGCATTATCAGCTAAGGTCATTACTCTCGAGGCTCGATGATGTAATATTAAAATAAATGCGCCATTGGAATATTTTGCAATAGGTATACATATATTTACTTTTTTAAATTCGAAAATAATCGGGACAATTATTTCCAGCCAAGCCGAGTAAACAATAAAAAGCAGTGGGATGAGGAGGTAGCCAGTTCGTTGACCATGGCGTGGTCCTTCGTTTTTTCTCAATGTCTCACTCCATCGATTTTTGTACAAAACTTATCAAATTTCGTAATTTCAACTAGAATCAATTCATTTTCCTAGTAAAAATAGAAAATTTTCCATTATATAACAACATTTTGCTTCATCATTGTGACGCCCTTAAATTTGAATGTCACAATTATTACACTTGTTTTTTTAATGTTATTGCATACAAAATATTTTCGAAGAATTCCAGTCCAGTCAATAATTTAATCTATTTGTTTATTAAAGACGTAAATGTGCAAAACGGTAAATATGTTTACAAATTTTTATAGCGCGTTAATCTGATTCGTCTTCATACTTTTTACTTTTGTTGTTTACCTCTCGCTTTTACGTATCATCGAACCGATTTTCACAATCATTAATTTGAGAACAATAGCGACTAACGAGCCGCACGACCTCTCATGCCAATCCGTGTAAATTATTAACGACTCGGGCGCCGTCTTTTTCATGATAGCCAAACTAATGGAACGAAAATAACTCTTGAAGAAGTCAACTGTAATTCGAATCGCTCCTGGATGTTAGTTCCAAGTTTTAAAAAGAGAGCGTTTTTGTTTTACTTTCATGTTAATTACAATCAAAATCCACGAAATAAATAGGACAGCTCACAACTAATAATTTATTTTCACCGTTTAGCAGAATTCAAGTTTTAAAGCAAGGAGTAAGAAATTACCTCCCTGTGCCTATTTAGGTGTCAGCTTTCTGGAGACTTCATAAAATTGCTCAGCTAATATACAATCGAAACAAAAGGTTCGTAACGTCAAGGGTGCGTACCCAGATAGCACAAAATATTCCCTAAATATTCAGAAAAGATCCATTTTATATCCAGAACATACCGAATATTATATGTATTTGCCAAGAACGCACAAAATATTCCCTGAATATTCAGAAAAGATCCATTTTACATTCAGAATATACCGAATATTATATGTATATGCATCCGTATGTCAAATGAACATTTGAATATTTTCATCACATTAACGTTTCGTATAGTTACATGTATTTAAATGCAATATTCATACGAAGTTCACCTGAACATGCGGTGTATGTACATTAGGGTGTATCGAAAAAAAAGAATTTTGGAATTTCGTTTTGTAATAGTCGCCAAAACTTGCCTTGTACTATCCTGAAAAGAAAGTTTATTTCAGGTTTTGCTATAGTTCAACGTTTTCAGCCCTCTACCGCCCCTCAAATATTATGTTATTTTGAAATCTCAAGTTTACAGTGAAAATTTTTTTTTAAATGCAACATTTATTGTTTTTCTGTCACTAGTAGGCTCGGAGTAGATTTTAAAGATCACTAACAGCTGTTTTTTCATCTCTAGTTAAATTTAGCTACCTACTAGATGGCCATTGCATTATAGTTTCAAAGACAATTAACTCATCAATCAAGTTGCTGGTGCATGCATGACAGAACTTATGTATGACAGTACTGGTTGACGTCTAAAGTTCAAACGTTAAATTTTTGTGCGTTTTTTAGTCTTCGAAGGCCCACCAAATATAGGCCACTCGAGACTATTTCTAGTGTAAATTGCCTTTGAAATATTCTTATTAACTCGAAAGGGAAGCACAGAAATTCGAATAAAAAACGCACGAAAATATAACGTCTGAACTTTAGACGTCAACCAGTAGTGTCATAAGTTCTGTCATGCATGCACCAGCAACTTGATTAATTAGAGTTAATTGTCGTTGAAACTATATGGCAGTAGGTAGCTAAATTTAACGAGAGATGAAAAAAACGGCCTTTAGTGGTCTTTAAAATCTACTCCGAACCTACTAGTGATAGAAAAACAATACCTAAACAATGAATTTAAAAAAATTATTCGTTGTAGACTTGAAATTTCAAAATAAATAAATATTTGAGGGGCGGTAGCGGGCTAAAGATGTTGAACTATAACAAAACCTTAAATAAACTTTCTTCTTAGGATAGTAAAAGGTAAGTTTTGGCGACTATTACAAAACGAAATTCCAAAATTCTTTTTTTCGATACACCCTAATGTACATACATGACATTCGTTACAATGAATATCCAGATGAAGTCCAGAATATGCGACTCATATCTATGTTGAAATTTGTCGTTGATAGATGGCGCGCATGGTACAACTAGCTGCGCATAAAACCTCTCAATGGTATATAAAGCTTATTATAAGATCTGACTCGAATAATCTAACCACACCATCATAACCCATAACCATCATTCAGATTGGTGCCTCGTGCTTAATTGGGACTTGAAATGGTACATACGTGGTATCTACAGGGCTGAGACCACGCTATTCATTTCCGTCTTCAAATGGTTATGCCATGAATATTCCTGTATGTTCAGGGAATATACATAAAATAGCTAACTGAAAATTTTAGGAATGTTCATGCTATACACTGTGTTTATTCCTGTATATTCATGTTAAAAATGGACATCCGATGAACATTCTATGTATTTTCATGCAAGGAAATTATTTATCTAATATTCATAAGTATAGGTATATCAAATTGATATTCATATGAAACTCGAGTGGATGTATTTTGATGCTACCAGGAATCAAAAAAACGACATTTTGGGTGATACTGAGAATGTTCATGGGTCATTCACAATGTATAGTGTGAATATACATACTAATTTGGAATGAGAACTCTAAGTCTTGCCACCAAAAATTATATTGAAGTTGGTGGCAAGACTTAGAGTTCTCATTCCAAATAAACTTTTGATGCCACTTTGAGACGATGGATTATTACCTATTATACATACTAAGTTCATTCATGGTATGTGTTTGTGCTATCTGGGTAGACCATCAGATCTCTGATTTTCTCCAAATCATGGTTTAATAGGGCGGCTGTAGCCTCCTTTTGAATTTGTTCACGATTTCGGCCCGAAATCCTTTGGGGCAATTGAGAGAAAATGCGAGTCGTCCTACTATAGACAGTTTTCTGTACAATTTATTTATCGTTTGCGAATTACTGAAGTTTCGCAGGAAAACGAAAGTGTGTGTCCAAAAATAGGGTGAACAAAATCAATATTTTTCTGCACGGTGAGTGACCAACGCCGGCGTACAAGAAACTTGTTGAATCGGTGTTATGGTCAGTAAACTTCACCACTGCAGTGATCCTGGATGCCACTTTCAACAATGTCAAAAGAGTCCAGCGAAGTCATAGACTTGGAAGACAGAGACCCAAATTCTCTAAGCCAGCACTTGCAGGTAATCGAAATGCTTTTTTTCTGCTTACTCTCTCTTTAGGTTTCTTGGGAGGAAGTTATCGGGGAACCCCGCGCGATCAGAAGCCCAGAATGCGCCTGGAGCGTCAGCAAGAAATGTTTTAAACTGTCACGAGATGGTTGCTACATTTGTTTATCAGTTATTTGCGCTCCGATTACAGCATTTTGTCTTGGAATTACGTTCGCCTGTTTATCTTTTGATGTAAGTCCGTCAGATCTTTCACAATCTTCTATCTATATTTTAGCATATTTGGTGTATAACACCGGGACTGCGAATATGGAAAATCTCTTGTGCGGCTACGAGAAACTTTGTTAGCATATTTAGTTATGCTATTATTACTCCTTTGACAACAGCTTTGGGGTATTTCTGGTCGGAAATAAAAATCAAAAAACAAAACATTTCCGAAGAACGAAAAGAGGATGTTTTACCACTATAAAAGCTTCCACTTATGAATAGTTAGCAATTTATTATATTGTTTTACATTGGGGGCAGTGACTTTTTAACTGCCAATCTTACACGCGATATTTTGATCAATAAAACTAACCTGATTTTCTACAGCCTTTAGTACTCGTCCTATATTGATAAGAAAATAAGAAATATCAATTGAAAACTGAATTCACTAACCTCGGTTTAAAAATAGCATCTGCGCATGGTGGGTCGACGTTGCGTTCTCTAATAATTATTATGTATTATTCTTAAATTTCGACGGTATGATTTATTGCATTTCGGTGATTTTGCGTGACATCAAATAGGTGGGTAAGTATATTTTTCATGTTTAGACAAAGGTCATGATAAGTTGTGATAAACAGATCAACAAGCAGTTGCAAGCAAGTGTTTGTGGAGAGATGTCGCTAGTTAACGGAAACATTCTCGTGTTTTGCAGAAACAACAAAAATGTTTTCCGAAGTATCCTTTTTATAAAAAACTATCAATGGTATTTCCTTAATAATTTTAGAATTATTTTCAACAAAAGCAACGAGTAAAGGTAAACAGTGGTATCAAAAACACGACTGTATTGTATTGTTGTAGTTTTGTTTAATTGGGAGGATCCTCTTGATCTGGAATCGCAAATAACGCAGGATGAGAAACTTGTTAGAGATTCGTTCAGGAGTTATTGTCAGGAACAGTTGCTACCGCGGATCACAAAAGCCAATAGGACTGAAAGTGAGTTTCTAATTCTGCTTCTTTGGAAATGAAATAACAGATGTGTAAACATACGATTTTAAACGATAAAGACGGAGAAATGGGGCATTACTAACTTGTTCTGAATTTGAACCACTTCTTTGAGTTCAAGGGGTAGAAAGGGGTGAGCTATGGAGGCAAAATTTTTGAGGGCCACTTAGTCTCTTCAGGTTGTAGGTGGTTCAAGGGTTAGTTAAACTACCCAAATGCCAATTTTTTGTTTTTTTGGGGATTGAAAGGGGTGAGCTAAGGCTGTAGAGGCTCAGGTCGACCTCCATAGAAGCTGGATGACGTAAGCTCACCGAAACCTCGCGGCAACGTAAAATAGCACAATGTACACTTTACAGTCAAATGTGAAATTTCAGCCTTCGATCCTGAAATAATGAAAGAAATAGGGCAGCTGGGGGTCCTAGGCTGCACCCTTACCGGATACGGTTGTGCCGGAATCTCCAACGTTGCCTATGGGCTTTTAACAAGGGAAGTAGAAAAAATTGACAGCGCTTATCGATCAGCTGTCAGCGTCCAGTCCTCTCTGGCAATGGGAGCGATCTATTATTTCGGGACAAATCAACAGAAGGAGGTTTATTTACCAAAACTAGGTGCGTTGACTCGCGTCGCCTTGACATTCATACATGATCTCTCTACTTTCTTTGTAGCTAAAGGAGAAATTATCGGTTCGTTCGGACTGACGGAGCCTAATCACGGCAGCGATGCAGGCGGATTGCAAACGAGGGCTAAGTATAACGCGGCGACTAAAACGTACACCCTTAATGGCAGTAAAACATGGTACATTAACTAAAAAAAAAAATTGTTGCATTCGTCGATTTTAGGATAACAAATTCACCCTTGGCCCAGGTTTTGGTCGTTTGGGCAAAATGTGATGACGATAAAATCCGAGGGTTTATAATTAATCGTGAGGAACACAGCAAAGGGTTGGCTACACCTAAAATTGAAGGGAAATTTTCCCTAAGGGCTTCAACGACTGGAATGATTTTAATGGATAATGTTGAGATTCCTGAAGATCACCTTTTGCCGAATGTTGAAGGGCTCAAGGGTCCTTTCAGTTGTTTGAATAATGCTCGATATGGTATTGCTTGGGGGGCTTTAGGGGCGGCAGAATCCTGTCTTAGTATTGCGAGAAGTTATACTTTGGACAGAAAACAATTTAATAAACCACTAGCTGCAAATCAATTGATTCAGAAGAAACTTGCGGATATGATTACAGATATAGCCCTAGGCTTGCAAGGCTGTCTCCAATTGGGTCGATTAATGGACAATAAACTGTACGAACAATTCAAATAATTCGTTTGTAATTTCTTTTTAGGTATACTCCTGAAATGATTTCTTTGTTAAAAAGAAACAATGCAGGTAAGGCTTTAGATATAGCCAGAACTGCCCGCGATATGCTAGGAGGAAATGGAATTCAAGATGAATATCACGTAATTAGACATGTGATGAATTTAGAATCGGTGAACACCTACGAAGGTATAAGAATAAGAATCATTACATTTTCTCTCTAATTCCGTTGTAGGAACCCACGATATCCATGCGTTAATCCTAGGAAAGGCAATCACGGGAATTGCAGCATTTTAATGTTTATGAATTTTAAATAAAGAGAGGAACTCGTTATATGTAGAAAGGGGGTCAGCGTGAAGAAAGTTTTGAAAACGCGAGTGTTTTCTCCGCAAAGATTTGTTTGGAAAAATGTGGGAAAGGGGTTGGGAAAGTAGGGAAACGCATGCGCTAGCGCATTTCAACGATTTTGGCCCGCGCGATGTTATCACCGTAATATCGCTTCATTTGTATTCGCGCATTGTTCTATATTTTTGATTGGAAGCTAAAATAAAATAATAATGTTCACGAGTTTGGAGACAATCGGAATACTGTGCATATCTATAGTGGGATTTCAAATTCTCAGATTTTTCTATAAAATAATTTACGACAATTTCATCGCGATCGCATTGGGGATTAACAAAGTGAATTTAAAAGAAACTGGAAAATGGGCCGGTAAGTTTTTTTTATAGAACCGTTTTGGCCAGGGATACTAGTTATAAAATTTTGTAAAAATACCTGCTTATTATTGTTATCATACCGGACGTGATAGATAAGCATTTTAATAGGCTACGTAACAAAAACAATGAAAATTTCATAATCGTTTAAAAATGCAATGCATATTCAACGTTTCATGAAAAATTTTAGTTGTAACAGGAGCTACTGATGGAATTGGAAAAGCTTATGCACAACTTCTGGCAAAGGCAGGTCTCAACGTGGTTCTGATCAGCAGATCGCAGCAGAAATTACAAGATGTTGTCAAAGAAATTGGTAGGTATTGGATTTTTGAACAATAGTAGGTATAATGTAAAAAAATTCGTTTCAGAAACAAAATACAAGGTAGAAACTAAAATAATCGTGGCAGACTTTACGAATACAAAAGAAATTTACCATACAATCGACAAGCAGTTAACAGGACTAGAAGTGGGGGTACTGATCAACAACGTAGGAATGAGCTATCCCTATCCCGAATATTTCCTGGATTTAAAGGACAAAGATGAAATTTACAATAACATAATCAGTTGTAACATCTACTCTGTTACAAACATGTGCAAAATTGTTTTACCAGGAATGGTGGAAAGGCGCAATGGAGTCATTGTGAACGTCTCATCGACCGCGGCTCAAATTCCAAGCCCTTTACTGTCAGTTTATTCGGCTTCAAAAGCTTACGTAGACAAATTCTCAGAAGATTTAGGAACTGAGTATGTAAAATATGGCATTACGGTACAATGCATTCTTCCGGGATATGTAGCCACGAATATGTCGAAAATTCGATCGTCCACTTGGATGGCACCTTCCCCTATCAAATATGTTAGCGAGGCTATGAAAACTATTGGAGTTTTGGAACGTACGACGGGATATTATCCGCATACTTTACTAGTTGGAGTACTTCATGCCTTAACATGCCTTTCTCCTAGGCTAGCAAAATGGTTAGTGATGCGGACTATGGAAAATATCAAATCCAGGGCTTTGAAAAGGGCTGTTCATTGATGATCTGTCGACTGATTAAACGTTTTGTTTTTGTGATTAAATAAATCTATGGTTATTATTACTAATACGTGTAGTTAATATTTTGGATATTGCCATCCGAGAAAATAATACATTTTGCAAAAAAACGACAAAGCAACCTTCAATTAAATTTAACGATAAAAGGGTAACACGCCCATGAGATAAATACTGCCGGGCAACTTTTCAAATCGACTAGTTAACAGTAAAATATGGAACTACTTACCAACACGCAGACGCAGAATAATTCATAATTTCAGCAATAAATTGTCAAGTTGGAATTAAATCCTTCCGCGAAGCACACGCCAAGCTGCCTTTGAATTAAGTCTTATTTTTTCTTCCTCTACCCGGACCTGCAATGAAAAATAGGGGTTGTCACTTAAAATTTCAAAATTGGACCCTACTTCCGGTAGACAGTAAGACCTAATTTAGTTTGGTTAGTTAGTTTATAGAGGGTCGAATGGTCACAGACCAGTTTTGATCTTTTGTTCTAACCCTCCAGGTAGTTGAATTTCCCAGAAACTATCATCTTTGCGAAATTAAAAAAATTTGACTGAAAAGGCTTGTTCAGTTGTTCATAACCTCTTAAGGCGTTACTGTTGCACCTTCAAGATAAACAAGCCGTAATTGCGGTAATGCGTTATAATTGCAGATCAAGTGTTCTTCGAATATTTCACCATGCCAGCATTGGCACCCCTAGTAAATCTAGTATGTAGGTATTGCTTCTTGGGAGTCTGGAAAGTGCGTCTTAATCAACGCTTTTAGACTTTCCAGGCTGTTTTGAGTGTAAGTACCATATTGCTCTGGTTTATACGATCAATGGCATTTGAGTCATATACCACTGATGCCTAGTGCTTTTTGGATGCGCACTGCCAAGGCTGTCCCTTGGACTTCCTCAAGTCCTTATTATTACGGCTTCAGGATAGGCTTATTGTTCTTTTAGCCCTGTTATATGCTTTCCTGGCTTGAACTTTCAGCTTAGCCATTTACAGACTACCCTTTTCTTTGTCGGACAGTTCATCATAGGTCATTAATCATTATACTCTGGCCTAAATGGGCTCCTAGATAATAGATATTCTTTAGTATATGCCTTCAAATTAGGCTTTTTATAATCTCTTCAAGAGACACCTTCAATCCGTCTTTTTGGGTACTCTACACTGTATTATTTCTGTGTCTCCAGGTCAACTGAAATCATTGCTGGATCATCCATCACCCGCCGATTGACGATTTTGGTTCCGGAATAGAATTCTGGAAGTGAAACATATTTAATGTCTTTCCTGAGCGCTGAAGGTTTCTGAATGCACTTCATATATTCGAAGAGGACGCATCCTAATCTTTCCCCGTTTAGGGTAAGGTCCTCTCTCCTTCGGTCCAGACTTCGGGTCTGGTTCCTTGGAGATAACACCTTACATTTGCGGCTCCAACTGAGACTTACTCCTGGCTTCCTAGGAGGTAGCTCACGAGGATTTCCACGTGAGGTATTTCATCCTCTCTCACTACCTCCAAGGCTTCAACTCGTCCTGAATGCCTTTTAGCCACTCCGAGCCAACCTGGTCTTTTGTGTACTTAAGGCTTTTTTCCACCATTTTGCCCAGAATGGCTTCAGGAGCGTGTCTGGAAAATCTGAGGGCATTATTCCGACTAAAGGTGGATCCTTTTCAAACCCTGCTGAGTGGCAGCTTTTTGCTCCATTGGTTTGTGAGCAAATTCTCTTGCATCTACCACAGGATCACCTGCTTTCTTGCAGCTCCACTAAGACGAACCCTATCAGCCTTTAGTTCAAAGGTACCAAGGGCCTGCTCTTAAGGAGTTCGTTCTCAACCTTCTGGTCTGGAAGTCACCTCTAGCTGTGGGTAATAACCGCCTTAGCCATTCAGTTTTTCGGCATTATTCTGTTCCACGTCAACTTCGTGATTTTTTATAGAAGTTTACTTCTCACCAAGTTCCCGAGGTGCTTTCTTGCTACAGTTAGAGCCTCTTATGGCGTTGCTCCACCCGTACTCCGAATAAAAGCCTGAGTAACTGGCTCGAACAATAAACATATTTAAGGGATACGATATAATAAACAAATAAACCCATTTTACATTTATTTCCGAGACAAAATATAATCACAATGAGGTATGCTTAATAATACTATAAAATGGGATTATAAGAAAGTTTAAAAAATATTGAAATACCATATTAACAAAATATAGTGTTAATAAAACAAGTTGCTTTAACACCATAAAAACAAGATACAACACAATCATACAACATGCACACATTAATAAATAAACACATTCAATATTCACGTTATCAAATACTTCATAACTGTACTTGTATAATATCTACAGGAATTACATATTTATACTGGGGTAGTATACTCAGAACTTTGTAAATATACAAAATTAATGCCTTAACATAATATCACTGAAATTTTAACGTAAAACATAACTGGGCTTGTTAAAATTTAAGCTGCATACACCACGCGATTAGCAAAATAAAATTTTGACAATATTCCTATAAAAATACTTTTGTTAAGGCCTCCAAACGTAGCTCACTAATACTATTAACGACCGTTTTGTGGTATATGTAGCTTAAGTCACAATTTTAAAAATAAAATTTAAATCTAAAGGCAGGAACAAAAACAAAATACAAAAAATTGTACCATACAATAGGAAATTGACTGACCCATTTATACTGTGACTGGATCTGGGCGTGTATCACTTTCGGCATCAGGTCGATCATGATTGGTTGTTCTAGCATCACAATGCAAAAGTGGAGTGTGCGAGTTATTCGCTTCAACTGAGGGTAGATAGTGCACACTGGCAGTTCTGTTCATACTCCAGTCTGTTTCTGGTGGAGATTCGACTATTAAATTGTACTCTTCGGGCATTAAATCATCATTGCTGCGTTTAGCGGAGTCACCAGTACCGCTATCCTTGCACGATGATCTATCTGACACGTTGTCAGTAAAGTGAACAACCGTCTTGTCGTTAAAATCCAAAACTGTACCCTCCAGTTGTTGCCCGCTTCCACTAGATGGCGACAGTCTCTTCCTCGTTTGATAGATAATAAAAACCCATACAAAAGATGTACCGACGGCGCAACAGACGACAGTTATAATTATAATACCCATGCGATCAGTCATTACTCGGTTTATTGACGAGCCATTAGACTTCCGTGGCTTCACTTCTAATTTACTAAAACCGGTCTCCTCGCCTAATGAATTATTTAAGCGACATTCGTATGTTCCGGTATCACTTTCCACAGTATCTACGATGATCATAAGCTGATCTTCCGCTGTAAAAAAGTGTCTTTCCGTGGCTGTTAACGGTCCGTTATCTTTCAGCCAAGTTATTGACGGCTTTGGTATACCTCCTGCCATGCATTGCATTACGACTACTTCCCCGGCTGTCACTTCTTTATTTTCCATGGGTTTCACGAATGAAGGCTTCTCTGCAATTAATGTAATTATGTAGATGATAAATATGCGACGCGACCACTAATTGGTCGTACAGGGAGCCGGTGGGACGGGTTCTGTTTTTAAGTAATTGCAGGTTAGGATTGTTGCGGAAAAAGTGTGGCGGAATTTTTACCTCATTTTGCGACTGCCAAAAAAAGTAACAGGAGGAACGAAATGTGAAGGTATCACACTATCAAATCAGGTAGTTATTTACCTTGAACTATTAACGAAGCATTGGCGACTATAGATCCAGCCGCATTGTGGGCAGTACAACTGTAAATACCCATATCACTAGGCTTAACGTTGACTATGAAAAAAAGAACGTCCGTCGGCATAACATGCATACGTCGTTCTCTAGCTGCCGGAAAATCATTTCCACCATCCTTCTGCCACGCTATTTCTGGTTGGGGTTCTCCATGGACGGCACATTCAAGCCTAGCTGTGTCCCCAGCCTGTACAGTTACATTAGCAGGTGTCTTCACAAAAGTTGGGTATACTAAAAAGTAAAAACACCAAATTATTGAAGTCACTTAACATGTTTACTTACTTAAAACGGAAATACTAGACTTTTGGGAATACGTAGTACCATGCTTGTTGGAAACCACACACTGATACTTCCCAGCATCCGAGTGTTGTACCTGATAGATATTCAATTCTGATACAGTTTCCGTAGTGTTCCCATCAATTCTTAATTTAGCTACCACATGCATGTTGCTAAGCTCAACGTTGTCTTTTTTCCATTGGAAAGTCATTATACTACTTGAACTAGACATAGCTGTACAACTAAGACTAATATTTTCTCCTTTTAAAGCCATAATTTCCGGTGCCGGTTGTTCGATTAACCTGGGTTTAGGGTGTTCATCTAAAACTATTATTTCAAAATGAATATTTCCATTTATATGTAAGAAATACCGCAAGTAAACGTCTCGGGAGGGACATCCAAAATTGATGTACCCTTCAGTCCTTCTGGATAAGCGCAAACAGTTTGAATCTTAAAATCCTTCATATGAAGCCAATCACAAAACCAACGTAAATTACAATCACAAAGTAAATAGGTGGTGTTAATTATGAGATCCTGGAAATTTTTGATAAGACTTATCTATTGTTTTCATATTTACCGAAAGTAAAGGCACTTCAGCGAAAGCGTTATCTTGAATTGAGGTAATATTATTATTACTCAAGTTAAGGTAAGTAACGTTTTTCAAACCAATGAAGGCGTTTTTATTAATAGATTTAATGTTGTTTCCCGCCAGATTAAACTTCATTAGGTTTCCTAATCCTTGAAACACTCCATTTGCATCTTCGATCGTCCAGAATATTTTATTGTTGTTTAAATTCCTGTTAAAATCGTTAATCAAAACCCACTAACAAGCAATACTTACAAAGTCTTTAAATTTGGTAGATGGCTGAAAGCTTCTTCTTGTATAATTGAAATCTTATTATTATTTAATACTAGTTTATGGAGATCACCTAGATGCTTGAAGGTATCCACAGTTATAGCGTCCAATGCATTGTATGACAAGTCTCTGAAACGTGAGATTAAATAACGTTTTTACAAGCCTCACTTACAGCATCGTTAACTTTTTACAGAATTCCCAAGCGTCAGGCTCTATGATGTTCATATTGTTGTGGCTGACCGACAACTCTTTCAAATTTTCCAATCCATACAGCCACCGTTTGGAAATGTTTCTTACGTTGTTGTGGTCCAAGATCCTTCAAATAAGTTACTTAACAACGTCCCTAAACTTATTTTTACTATCAATGTTTACATTTTTTTCCTCTTTTTAATATTGCCCTGTTCGCCTTCCGGGTTAGAGCTACCTTTCAAATTTTTCTTTCAATTGAAGGCGATTAACAAAAGAATATACCAAATCAGGTAACGCTGGTAGTTCTTTACGTTAAATCGAATTTTGGTAAAAATCAAAGTTGATGATGAGAATCAACAACAGAGGCAATTTTCTCATTAAACGTATTGTACCACAATTCACACTAATTGAATGATTGCGGATTTCTTTCAATCCTTATTAGCTCCTTAATTTCATAAGTGGCCTATTTTTAAGGTACTTACAATTTGTCGATAGAAGTCAAGCCATAAAACGCTCCATCATGAAGGTGTGCAATTCTGTTTCTCTTCAGCCTCAATACTGTTAAATTCTCCAATGCTTTAAAGGTCAAGGGAGAGATAGACTTAAGCTGATTACGATTTATTTCCCTACAACAATAGCAGTGAATAAAACCTAAAAACATGAAAAATACTCACAGAATTTTGAGCTTCTTCTGAAAGCTGAAAGCGTCATCGGGAAGTAAATTGATTTGGTTTTTGCTTAGAAATACTTCTGTCAGCATGGTTAGATTTTTCCATGAAATCTCGTTTAATTTCTTGATGTTGTTGTTTCGTAAATCGCTAAAAGATTTCGTATGAAAACGGCAATTGTTAAACATAGCTTCTTCTTATAAACTTCTTACTTCTAACAATTGAGAATAACGAATTCGTGTCGACATATTTTTTCTAAATTTAAAACTGAAATATGTAAAGAAAGCGTACACTTTCATTAGAAAAATTCCAAGAATAAAAATACATTTTAAAGAACAATTTGTCAATTTTGTGTCAATAAACATAGCAAAAAATTGATTATAGTGTTGACTAACGTCTCTCTCATTGTAAAGACTATAGTTTCTCCAAAAATAATTACTTATTTATCCTTTATGTGTTAATAACACACTATTTGCCTACTAACTCGCTAGGGCGCGGACTTTATGCAAAATGCATATTCGAAACAGATAGTTTCACCAAAAATCTTCGAGATCTGTACGAATTCCACCTCGAATTCCACTAAAAGGAGTCATTTGACATAATTAAAAATTTGCATAATAAATATTTTAGTGCACGGAGCATATTTAAAAAAAGTGAATATTCTTGCATATTTAGTCAAGTTCCTATATTTTCAATATTTTTTTTCAAAATCTTGCTTGGCTACATGAAAAATATATTCCAAAATCGATACCTGTGAATGCACGTATATATTGGGTGGTATTAATAAAACGCTAGCATGTGCTGATGCTACAAGTTTGTAAGCAAATGCTACCAAATCCTGAGATCTTATTGGCCGGTTCAACGATATCTACTAGCATATGCTTATAGAATTGGTAGTGTTAGCATATGCTATATTTTATTAATATGACCCAATATGTCTATTTTGTCAGTTTCCTGTGCATACAAAACCACGCCCTATTAATAATACCAATAACTCGAACAATAACGTTATTACTATTAACAATTGAAAAAAACACTTTGTCAGTGCGACATTACGTTTATTGACAACAAATTGTTTTATCAAACTTTTTTTTTCTACGAATTTGCAATTTTGAAATCTGTCATAATATAGACGACTTAATGACTGTCATTTAATAGTTTCTCATGCGATTTATACAGGGTGATTCTTAAATAGTGGCAGAAAATTCAAGGGCTGATTTCTCAGACTATTCTAAGAAGAAAAGTTCCTTCAAAGGGGTACTCGAAAATTTAGTTTTCTTAAAATTACTTGGAAAATATGAATATTTGGAGCATAGATTAGTGTGATAAAGAGCTATCTTTTCAATTTTTTTCAGATTGTTAACGATTTTTAAATTTGGAGCGTAGATGAGTAGTCCGGGAGGCAGTGAACATTTTTGGCATGTCATTTCAGCAAACTTGGTTTAGCAATTTTATAGATATTTTCATGCTGGAGAATACTAAAACGGAAATCTACCATAAATCTTGTGGGACAGGGGCTAATCGACAGAATATTATGAAATTTGGTTCAATTACATACCTTGCACAAAAGACAAAGTGAGATGACGAAAAGTTTTCTAAGCCTTCTAGATTAAAACATGACATTTTCCAGTTTCTTCGGTATATTTCTGGAACCAAACCAGATATCTTGAATTTCTTTTCAGATTCTTAGAAATCTACACTGACTAACACATCTTTTTTCTACTGTCATAAAAGTAAAATGGCCGCCATTAGCCCCTGTCCCACAAGATTTATGGCAGACTTTCGTTTTAGTATTCTCTATAAAATTGCTAAACTAAGTTTGCTGAAATGACATACCAAAAATGTTCACTGCCTCCCGGGACTATAGTGTCACAACGAGCTATCTTATCAATTTTTTTCAGATTTTTAAACTAACTTTTCGAGTACCCCATTGAAGGGGCGTAGCCCCTTAGAAATCATTTTCGGACGTGTCCATTGGAATTTTTCTTCTTAGAATAAATGTAAGGAAGCACCCGTAGAATTTCTTGCCACTATTTAAGAATCACCCTAATTTGATTCTGGCAACATCTAACTTCCCCGAGACACAGTATCTAAAAAGTAACGAATATTGCCTGTATTTCTTCAATCAAAAACTTCATGCAAAAATCCTCGAAAGGTTTTTTCTAGGTTTTTTGGCATTCTGCGTCCGACGGTGCCATTGTCGATTTTTTTGGCCCAGTCGTCTTTGACATAATGACGTCATTGTCGTTTTTTTAAATGGAAACCCACATTCTTCTCAACGGTTTCGGGATCTACGAATTTTTCTAGGGCAAGAACATGTAACATACTATCGAAAATGCAGTCATGGCCACCTTAGACTTTCAAAAACATGAAGAAATGCATGAATAATCTAGATTTTTAAAAAACGCAAAAACAGGTAACTACGCAATTACTTTTTTAAGCAATTACTTTTTTTAAAATACCTTTTACTTTTTTCAAAATTTCTCCACAGCATTTACAATTTCCAAAAATTATAAAAATTATTGAACTAAATATGTAATTGAGTTTGGGTTTGTATAGAAAATCTTGGGTTTTCACTGTTTCTTTCGCTGTTTTTGAAAATCTAGGGTGGACGTGATTGCCTTTTCGGTCGAGTGTGATACATACGAAAGCGTAGAGCTGCCATGATATTTGCTAACTTTTTTTATTTTGTAATTTACAGAAAAAGTGTAAATTTACAGAAAAAAGTGTAAATTTACAGAAAAAGTGTAAATTTACAGAAAAAGTGTAAATTACAGAAAAAGTGTTAATTTACAGAAAAAGTGTAAATTTATGTTTTCGTTCTGAGTGCACCGTCACCGAGTTGTACAGGGTAGTCCAAACGCATTTATACACGGCTCTTACCTACGGCCAAATTTTAAGATGAATAGAATAAAAAATCCATGGTAAATGCTTGTATAATTTAGCAATAAACAAAAAGTACATAAATTGAGCAATAAATTTTTAAATTTAAATTTTCATTATTAAGAATATTTTTTCAGAATGCAAGATTTGTTGTTTTTGGTCATTTTATTAATTAACAGCTTGATAACAGCCCGATAGAAAATATAGCAAAATGGCTCGTAATCCTGCACTCTGAAGAAACATTTTTTCCTTTGTAACGAAATGCGCCATTTGTTGTAAAGAAACTTATAATTAGGCCCCGTTAAAATCCTTTAGTGGGCGTGTGCAATTAGTGGGAGGCATGTGGTAAGACGAGGACGATTGCATCGGTTGCACATATGATGAAATGCGTTGTTGCCGGATCTCCGCGCGAAATTTGAATTAATGAAAATTTAAAAATTTACTGTTAGATTTATTAAAAAAATTAAATTATCACCATAAAGAAGGACTCACAGGGAATCAAAAAAAATAGAAACATGGGTGGTGCCATTAAAAAAATAAATATTACTCATTGTTTATCGCTAAATTATGCAAATTCCAAATTGCGACGAAATGAAGGTAATTTATTCTAATTTACATTGGATTTTTATTTTATTTATTTATCTTATTGCTTGGCCGTGAGTGCCGTGTATTAATACATTTGAACTACCCTGTACAAATCGGTAATGGTGCTCTCAGAATGGAAACATAAATTTACACTTTTTCTGTAAACTTACACTTTTTTCTGTAAATTTACACTTTTTCTGTAAATTTACACTTTTTCTGTAAATTTACACTTTTTCTGTAAATTTACACTTTTTTCTGTAAATTTACACTTTTTTCTATAAATGTACACTTTTTCTGTAAATTTACACTTTTTCTGTAAATTTACACTTTTTTCTGTAAATTTACACTTTTTCTGTAAATTTACACTTTTTTCTGTAAATTTACACTTTTTCTGTAAATTACAAAATAAAAAAAGGTAGCAAATATCATGGCAGCTCTACGCTTTCGTAGATACATGTTTTCTTCCTAGAAAAATTCGTAGATTCCGAATCCGTTGAGAAAAATGTGGCTTTCCGTTTAAAAAAACGATGATGACGCGAGGGGTGATCCGCAGGCCGGAATCAGTGTACATTTTTCGGGAATACAGCGGGAATAGATCGGAATACGTCGGAATACATGGGAATAGATGGAAATACCCGGAATACTCTGGAATAGTTGGGAATAATTGAAAATTTCCCAGTGATATATTAAAATTTATTGATTGGATGCGTGTACTTTAAAATAAATCAAAACAATCGGGGAATAATTTGTAGGAATAGGTAGAATTATCCTCGGAATTATCCTGAATACATCAGAATAACGCGGGGTAGCTTCGGAAGCGCCTGATGCGCCTGCGCCTGTTAAGGTTAGGAAATCTCGCAATACTTGGGACTCGACTTGGGAATACACCGGAATACATGGGAATACTAGAAATACACCGGAATATTGATGGAGAATATTGCCGATCATCTACATCGGAATACCGGAATAGCTTTAAGTCAAGTTTCGGAATAGCTTCGGAATACACCGGAATACTTCGGAATACATCGGAATACTTGGGTATTCCCGGAATCAGTGTACGTTTTTTAGTCTGCGGATCACCCCTCGTGATGACGTCATTATGTCAAAAACTGCTGAACCAAAAAAATCGGCAATTGTTCCATCGGACGCAGAATACAAAAAAATTGTATTCCGAGCATTTTTGCAAAAGTTTACGATTCAAGAATTACGGGCAATACTCGTTAATTTTTAGACACTGTATATTTTTCTCTTGAAATAAACAAGTTGCGGGCACTGGCGAATACCAAACTGAATCACCCGGTATGTCGCAACCTAAAGCTAAATAGTCGTGAAAATCATTATGAAGAAGGCCGTGAATGTTTAATGGCACGTTGGTTACTCATTACATCTCACTAACAATAACTGACGCGGCCTGGTTTATACTCGCAAAAAAATTGGGACAACCGAAAAAAATTTCAACCCCAAAACTCAAAAAATGGACATAGAGGAAATTGAGTGTCCGGATTTTTTTGCGAGTAAGTGTACCTATACAGGGTGCGAGATTACAACTCCAGAACGCTATAACTTTGTTATTTGTGGTCCGATTTTAGTGAACTAAAAACCAAATGAAATTGCTCATAAAACGCTACAAACTCAAGACGGTTTTGATTTTTATCAACTTCAACTTGAATGTCAACTGGATGTCAACTTTTCATTTTCAGATGGACATACCCAATTTTTTTTACTCAGTCTAATAGATAATTTTATTCTGCGTCTTCTGATGTACAATAAGTTATGTTTGGTTTATAATTAGTTCTGAAAATAATTATAAATTGTTGCCAAAATTGGAATATTTTTTACTAAAAATTTTCGATTGTGCTGTGGATCTGACAGAAATTTAACAAAACATTTAAAATATGTTAGTTTCTAACCTGTAAAGGCATTTCGAGAATTTTTTTCGTGGCACCCTTGAAAATTTAGCATAAAAGCATTCAAATGTTGACAACAATTTTAATTATATTCAAAATTTGTTATAAAAACCAAACTCAACTTACTGTACATCAAAAGACGTAGAAAAAAATTAGTTATTAAACTTAGTAAAAAAATTGGGTATGTCCATTCGAAAATGAAAACTTGACATCCAGTTGACATTCAAGTTGAAGTTGATAAAAATCAAAACCATCTTTAATTTGTAGTGTTTTATGAGCAATTTTATTTGGTTTTACGCTCACTAAAATTGGACCACAAATAACAAAGTTACAGGTTCTGGAGTTTTAATCTCGCACCCTGTATAACAATAAAATTTTATAGGAACTGTTGGGTTTGAAAAAATATTATCTCAGTGGGCTTTTTCAATAATTTGACAGAATCAAGACATCCAACTGCCAGTTTTTGAAAAATGGCCGTGTAAACAAAAACAAAACAATACTCACAGGTGATTTGACCATTTTGGCAGGTTCAATGGAACATGATCTAATTTCTTCGATGAGCAATCGACGTAAAATCCCAGGCAAGTGCAGATTACAGGGCAATCTTTATTACTTTTAGAGCAACTTCCAAAGCCAATGATGTAAATAATGGTCGTAGCCAAATAACAAACACCCACCATTTTGAGAAACGCTCAATTATCCGTCATAGTTGGACCGAAATTCGTGCATTTTGGTACATTTTCATCGTACGACTATTTTCAAACATTCCACTTCACTTTCGCACGGTTCTTATTTAAATGGACCTTGTTTATGTAATTAAAAACCTCAACTTATCAACATACTGACGCAGTTTACAATCAGACGGCTACCATTATGCTGTTTATACTGGTTTTCGATTGGCAAAGTTGGCGCGCGGATGTCGCCCTCTGGCGGATGTACTCGGAATCCTCGTGTATAACTGGCTGCATAGCTTGCGTTGCGAGTTTCTTCTCCTACCTCAAATTTATTATTTTTTCTGCATTATTTTCATAATTATTATTATTAAACACGATGTTTTGTGTAACTATTCATTAAAATTATCAATTGTTGCTTTAAAAATGGTAATGAATATTGTTAATGTTATCACGAGTACTTACCTAGGTATACCGACTCTACGTCAAACACAAATACAGGGGGGTTTTGTTACAAATTATTGTATCATCGTAGATATGGCTTTAAAAATAAAACAATTGACGTTTAACGCATTTACTGCTGTGGAAATAAATTATGGGTACTTAGTTGTTAGATAGGTATAGCCCCTTATTATTATAAATTTCCACTTTTTCATAAATATGGTAGAATGTCATTTATTAGGGTAAAATGGAAACTAAACAGTTGGCGGAAGAGTTTTTCGTCTTATTTTGATACGAAATAAATAAAAATACAGAGGTTAAATGACGGTGTTACACATATCTAATGTTTACTATGTAGTAATAATTGTTAGATAGCCCCTTCTTATATGTAAATTTACACTTTTTGATAAATATTATGATACAATCTCATTCATTAAGTTAAAATGGAAACAAAACAGTTGGCGGAAGACAGTTTTTAGGTAATTCTTTGTCTTTAAATGAATTACCTAACTAGAACACTATCTGATTTTCATGATAGGATCTTGCAGTACTAGTGCGAGAAGCTAGGGCAGTTCAGGTCTATGTCAGGTCAGGTTTTTTTTTTAAATTCTGCCCGTCGAAAGTGAAACGAGACAAAAACCAAGGTAACAAACAATATTCGAAATAGCATTAAGCTAGGTTAGCCATATGGTTTTTGTCCAATTTGCAGAAAATTGGACAATGAATAACTTCAATAATTCGAAGAATTACCGGAATTTTGTCAGTAATTATGCTTCACGTTCATGCACTGCATCACAAACACTGATAAACAAATCAATTGGATAACTCATTTTAGAAAAATTTACGTGTAAATGTTGGCCTTTATGGAGGTTATACCTTTGTATTGGGGGCTCAAATAAACTAATCTCAAGCAATTTATTTTTTACCTTAGGCTACGGCGCCTCAGGCCCGAAGTGCGCGAGTTTTGAGACACCCTATGTATACAGTGTGTCTCATTTTAATTGGAACCACCCAAATATTTCAGTCAATATTGAGCAAATCAATTCGCTCTTTTTTTGTACATGTAGAGCTCCAAAAACTGCATTGTGTCATACTTCACCTTTTCCTTATCCCGAAATCTTAGCCCACTGCGATTAATTAAAGAGGCCAAAAATAATCAAATCGTATTAGGCATTTTTTTATCGAAAAATTTTATTAAGAAAAGATGCTCAGGATGACCCCAAATGGGTAATAAATAATAAAAATGCTGAATTTCTTGAAAAAAAAAACAAAAATATCGAAAACTTCAATATTTTTGCAACAAAAGGGTTGATGTGTGATAAAAATCAATTGAAATGAGTTTGCTTGACATTTGCTGTTAGCCAGGGCTGGGCAGAATTTAACAATCGCAGAAAAAGTTGAGTAATTAAGATTTTTGGTGATAGCTTATAATTTCAACTCTTTCTCTAATTGTAAAATTTTGCTCAGCCATAGCTAACTGCAAATGTCAAACAAACTCATTTCAATTGTTTTTTATTACATATCAACCCTTTTTTTGCAAAAATATTGAAGTTTTCGATATTTTTGGTTTTTTCCTGAGCATTTTTTCTTAATAAAATTTTTCGATAAAAAAATGCCTAATACGATTTCCTTATTTTTGGCCTCTTTAATTAATCGCAGTGGGCTGAGATTTCGGGATAAGAAAAAGGTGAAATATCCCAGAGATGCAGATTTTGGTGCTTTACACGTGGAAGATAAGAGCGAATTGATTTGTTCAATGTTAACCGAAAGATTTGGGTGGTTCCAGTTAAAATGAGGTAACAATAATATTTATAAAAATGTGGAAATGTTAAAAGAGGGGACTATAGGTATATCTAAAAATGGATGCCTAGTAATTTTTAGGTACAGAGCCCCTTCAATTTAATTTATTTATTTATTTATTTATTTATTTATTTATTTATTTATTTATTTATTTATTTATTTATTTATTTATTTATAGGGTCCAAATTGAAAAAAGCTCCTTTCCGCCACCTGGTTTGTCTTCATTTTATTGTATTTAATGAGATTCTTTTAATAATTTTCTAAAAAAGTGTAAATTTACTAACGAGAACGAGGCTATATCTAACCGTTATTACCTAGGTACCATAAAATGTCAATACCATTTGCTGCCGGTAAATCAGATATCGGTGGCAATGTCATTCAAATAGCATTTTCCTAGTGTTTTTTATGGTTCTTTGCATTAAATTAGACAAATTATTGTTGACAAATTTTAATCAAAAGTTGGTTTTAGTCGTGTCATCTTTAGTATCAAAACAGCGCACGACTGAATGACTAAGGTATACGACCTATCTACCAAAATTTAGCATTTTTGTAATACCTAAGTATAGGTATCTCTTGCGGGTAAAAAATATCTTGCATGGTAAAGTCATCATCACCGTTACGTCGTCGCAAATTCCGACCTTCAAGGCATCTTTTAAGCATGACTGGCAAAAACTAACGAATATTTTGTTAGTTTTTTGACCATTCATCAATTAATTAGAACTGAAGGTATATGAATATAAGTAATCGAATTTTGTCACTTTAATTTATCGATGAAGGTCCAAAGCACAGGTCCAAAGAGTAGGAGTCTAAAAGTCGGCAGTCTAAAATGAGTTACCCCCCAAAAACGTGCAGAATTTTAATCACAAAATTACACCTGCGAACTGATTGAGGTCAATTTTTTTCTCGATTTGACGCAAATAATCAAACATCGCGAAAACATTACGCTCTGTGTCTACCTAATTATTTATCGAGAAAAACAGATCGAAATTATGAAATTAGATGCCCTTGGTGTTGCAACTATACTCAGTTTAATTGTTTTGCTGGGGTGGAAACATGAGAAATGCGTTCACAACAAATTATTGTGAAATTGGATGAACTCGATCGCCTGATTATTTCAAAACTGATTCGTAGTTTTTATTAGTTTATAACAATAAAATTATTGGCCAACATACTAGTTTTTAGAATACTTATTAATAATAAAATAAATTTTCATCTAAAAAGTGGTTTTTGAGCAATTACTTATTTTAAATTAATAATTACACTTGACACGATTAAAAAAATTCAATTAATTACCTGTCAGTTTCAATTAGCACCGAATAAATAAATAATTTTCATCGTTCGTATTGATTTTCAGCGTTCAAAAGTTAGTTTTATATGTCGATAATGAAAATTTTCATTGGCCTTATTCTCAACTCGGTTGGGAAATTTGAAAAAGTCAACTTTCAATTTTGATTTAAGTGTTTTTAAAACTACGGGCTTATTTATTACTTTTCTGGCACAAATTTTTTACAAATTCCAAAAAATTGCATTAGCACAAAATCACGAATGTCTTGGCTAAAGTTGGGAAAATCATAACAAAAATATAAAAAACATACGACGAGGTTGAGGTAAAACCTGAATAAATTTCCATTGGGAGCGGGTGGAAAAATTAAGATTTTTGGAAAACACAAAAACACGTTAGCTCTCATTTTTTGTTGCATTAGCCTAATCGACAAATTGCAAGGAATATGAAGTTTTTGTTTTATTCTTATAGATAGCGAAACAATGATTGGTGATGCAGAAATTATTTGAATAAACGTAAATATGTTAAAGATGTGCACGAGAATATCGTAACTTCACCGCGAACGAGTGTATAGAGATGTTAGTTTTCATGAAAAGTACATTTGTTGAAACTTTTCATGAAATTTTGAAAAAGTTTCAAAAAAAATTAAAAGTTGTCTTATGGTAGTATAAAGTATTCTGGAGAATTAATTAAATCTACAACAGCTGAATAGGGAACATAATATAATATTAAATGACAAAAATAGTAAGTGTATAGGTAAACAAGTTAATAAGTCAAAATAAAAGCATCAAACATTAAAATTCATCGTTGTTTTCATCTTTTAAGTAGTATTTCACTTCATTTCACTGTTTCCAGTGCTCAATGGGTACTGATACTACTTAGAACGACTAGAATTGGCGGCACTGTCGGTGGAAGTTTATTATTACCGCATTGATACTTTCAACAACTTTTCAAGAAAAAGTGAAAAGTTTGAAAATAGGCTGAAACTTTTCAATGAAATGAAAAAGCTCACATCTCTACGAGCGTAGCAGCAACTTGACGTCCTACCGAACAAGAACCGACATACGTCGTCGCCGGTTTAATGTTATTTAATTGAGGAAAGTTCTCTTAATTAACTAATTTTAAATTCTGAACCAGTACTTATTGAGTAAAAACCTCAATTTATGGAGTACTTGGCTATTAACAAACTTAAACTTGACAATTTCAACTGGAAGCTCTGTAATTTAAAATACGAGTGCGCGCTATTTCTAAAACTTAACCTAACTAATGCGGTCTATTGACAAGCAGTATAAATATGTTTATAGTTAATGCAAATATAATTCTGTATTATGGTTATTAATTATGGATAATCTTATAATAAATCGTTATCTTATCAAGGTGATCATGGCTTTGATATAATGCAAGTAATAGCCACTGTTATCTACAAAAAGTCGCATATTAATACCTATTATAATAAAATGATGCGTAGGTATATTAGAAATTTTAATGTTTTGTAAAACGGCTCAGAAAATCCCGAACAAATCGTTATGGCCCAAAACTTGATGTTCATAGTCATTGTTTACTTCTGCGGTGGTCCCTGGAAATCCCAAACTATACGAAGTTTCCTGCTCTACCAAATTACCATAAATTTAAATGAAATTTGAAATAATTTTTAACAAAATCTTTTTTCCGTTATTATACTTGAGGAAACCTAATTAGAGGAATAAACTTTTGGCTTCCGCAGATCAATTATTTGCTCTTAGTAACCATTGACTGGGAAAGTGCCTACATTCGTTTCACAATTAATTTCCGGAAAAATTGCTGAGTGGGACGTGTCGATTTTCAAGTATTATTTTTTGTTTGTTAAACAAGACGAGGTGAAAATGCAGTCCTTGAACTAGATTCACTGCCAAATTTCAATGCTGTAAGTGCGAAATGAAGGCGTATCCGGAATTTCGATTAAGTATTTTTTATCGTACCTACGAAAAATTCGCAAATTCTGTGTCAACACAAGGAAAACAGGTTGATGTCGTCTCAGACATGTTTTCCAGCAAATACGTCACAAAAGTAATTAATTAAATCTAGAGAATACTTACAAGAGCGGCGGAGTTAATTGTTTTCATGGAAACGTACCAAAAAACATTTTATTTATTTTTTATGTAATTGTGCGAGTAGGTATTCTATGATAGTCCTGGGCCACTTTCAAGGTTACGATTTACAAGTTTTGCAGATTTGAGTTATTTTTTCGTAAGTTGAGGATCGCCTAAAACTATAGTACTTATTCTGTAGGAGAGTGTAATTTATGTTCTTCTTCAAACTTTAATTGATGTTCATTCTTATTAACCCATTAACGTGATAGTATAGTAAACACGTGCTTTTCTACCTACATATTGCGCATTCCAAGGTAATTTGTAGAAAGTAGCGATGCCTCATTACTTGCACCAAGAAATGTCTTAAACACATTTTCGGTTCTAAAAGTCCCAATATTTCAATTCTCACTTTCTATGTATCCCTAAACAATTTGTACAACATATTTTTTATCTGACTTGGCATTATAAATCTGTGGGTTACACAATTCTACGTCTGCACGAAGAAATGTGAACCTTGACCAAGCCATACTAAACTTTCGTAAAATTCCAATATAGGTTCCCAGCTAATTGCACGTTGCTTATCTGTTGCAAAAATATTCTTTTTAATTGCCTGCCAATACAGGTACTTATTATGTTTATCGGTGTGGTTATCAAGGGTAGATTAAAAAAATAGTTTTTTCGATTCTTTTAATTTCCTTTTCTTAACCAGAGGTATACAACTCTCACTAAAATAAATATAATAATAATATTACTAATAACAAAAACATGAGGAAAACGACAAATATCACTCTTTTAAATTAAGAACACGCACTTGCACACTGGAACCATGCTAGTATCACGCATACAAAGCCTAAGCATTTATCACACTGGCCCTCCTATATCATGTTGATAACGAGAGGTAAGGTATTGGGCAGCTTCCGTCATTTGCTTTAAAGAATGTGCAAGTCCGACTAAATGCGTTCTAAAATTCTGTGCGACCTGCTCCGTTCTATCACTGTAACCGTTTTCTTGTGACTCATCAATTCCTGAGTCGTTTTCGTTTCCGGTTTCTGATTCTGAATCGCTGATGGTGGAGGTTGAGGAGTTGGTAGAGGCTACGCTGACTGTTGATGGTCTTCTCACGTGACCCTTAACTGGTGGTACTGTAGTGGGTGTCTCACTCACGTGACCCTGACCCCACAGCAAATCAGCCTTAACGCCGTTCAACATATTGTAGATTTGGAACAAATCTACCGAATTTAACATTTCTTGGACGTGGTGTTTTGACTTTGGGTGTTTCTTTGGGCATGTTGGGTCGTTCTCGTCGCCCACTTTCAGATCCATCAGACGGCAAGGCACTAGGATTGTGTCATCCATCGTATTGACAGTTTTAACGAACTTTTCCATTGCGTTTAGGATGCTCTGGTTGGAAAATTCTGTGTCATCGTTGCGGGCAATACGGCGGAGACTGTTTCTGAAAGATAAAATTCATCAGCTCGAGTGGAAACATACTTAAAAGGTTATTTGAGAATCGGTGTTCGTGCTATCTTAGAACCTGATGGTGTTACTATACTAATTTTTGAAACTGTAATTTTAAGTACGAAAAAGTTTTATTGTAAATTGCGGCAAAATAGTGAAAGACATGTTCTAACATATGGCGTTATGCATGTTTTGTTTCTAGTGGTTCGAGGATGCGAGGCAGTACCACTAGGTGCAGATTAATTCAGTTAATTCAAAAGATCATCTTTCCTGATCTTGTAAGAGGTGCTTTTGAGAATCCCCTTGAAGTGAGTACCGAATTGTATACCAGAAGGATTCTAATGAATCCAGCAAAATAGAACGTTAATTATTGGTTGGTTTAGCAGCCAATCATAAAGGGTACGGAATTCAGTGAAACAAAGAATACTTTTTTTTTTGATTTTTGAAATGCAATATTTATTAAACTTTCAAATGTTAAGGCTAACTTTTAATAGAGTATAACAATGGTTAACGTCAACAAGAGTGGTAAGAGGTCAATTAATCGCGAGTGGAAAATTGTGCTTAGGAATATTATACGTACACTTTTTCTGTTATTTTAGAACAAAAATAACATGCCTCCGATCAGTTGTATTATGAAATTACTGATAATTTGTGGTTAACCCTGTAATTTTAACATTTTAGCACAATCTGAAGCTAATAATTAAAAATATATGCAATGGTATGAAATGTATTGAAACTTAACGGTATTGAATAAGGTGTAGGTACTCGAGATTGGTGCATTTATCATTTTCTAAAGGATACTGGGGCGGTGTTAGTCAGGTTACAATGGCCCCATCTAACATGCATTACCATAATTTCTTGCTGTCAACATAAAAGCCGGATTCACATTAGCCCTGTGTCCGTTAGAATATGACTGTATATTAATTAAAAAATGATTTAATCGAGAAATTTTCGTCAACTAAAATAAAGTTGGCTGCCCTGTTTCACTTTAACGCCACCTTTATGAATTTATTAACTAGTAACAAAACAATACTAAATAGTTATCTTAGTGGGCTTTGCAATTGACAGTTCTTGACAATAAGAAATCAGACTTCAATTCCAAAGCGAGAAATTACGAATAGTAGATTTTGCAATTGACAATGAACTAGAAAATCCGCCACGAATTATAACTAAACTAAAAATAATATTTGGAAACAAAGCCGCGCCTAAGTTTTCGGCAAATGATATTTTTAGAAATAGTCAAATTTTATTGCAATTTCGTAGATTTGTTGTTTATAGTGTGACATACTTGCTTATTGCATAACTGAAATATGCAAGCAGGTGGAATTTTGAATGAGAATGTATAAGCTTTCACCAATAGAACAAAAACAAATGAAAGAAAAACCAACCTGCTATTCTCCAAGCTAGCTGTGATGTTTTCTGAGTAGGAATTCATTTTTCAGTAATTTTCACTAAAACACGTTCAAACACGACAACTGAATTCTAACAACAAACTAACTTGAGAATTTTGTGCAATCCTCGCGTAGCACCTCAAACTCCACTACTCCACTCACATATTAAAGTATGTTTTATATGGGGATGACGGATGACAGGAGTGGGGCTTAGGAGGTGGAAGAACAATCGTTATCATATGCATAGGTCGTGATCTCGGAATTTATCAAAAGCAGCCGTCGTTCAGGATTAAACAATAATCATTGATTATTCTTATCGCGCATGGAAATTCACACCTGCTATTACTTTAATTCTTTTCCAATTAATAAGTTTAAACGGAATTTCCGTTGCGAATCGCCGGATACGTTTGCTCCGGAACCCCAAAAGTCAGACCACAATGCTGCGATTCCATTGGTAATTTCCACAACGCTGGTTTGTTATTGGATAATGGGAGCGTGGAGCCATCACAGCCCACTTCAAATTTTTCTATATTTACTATTCTATTATTTATAAACATTGATAATTTTTTTTAAACTATGCAGGATTTTAACTCGCAGGGCGTGTTCGCTTTATCACTCGCGCTGACACCATCGATTTTTATCTGTGCTGATAAATGATGATTAATGCATAAGACGAATTGTCTGATTAACGGAGTCAATAATATCGAATCAGCCGATTTTAACGCAATTATTTTTTACGTGTACAAAAAAATCGAACATTTCATAATCATATTTATACCTATTTCAATTTCAAAATACTGACAATAATAAATGCCATACTTATTAACCTTTCCAACTTTGATAGACACTGCGTACGTAGGTGGGGGATAATTATTGTACGTTGGCCTTTTGTTCATTGAAAGTAATTTTTAACTTCTACGCTTTAGCGCAGCAAAGCAAGTTACTAAAATCGATCGACAACCATTCACACTTGGTGCCATTTTGGCCAAAGATCGCGCTGTGAAAAAAACATTTGTATAACTGTAGGTACCTATATTTTTATTATTGAATTTAATAGCTGATATTTTACGGGGTCGAAAACCTTAGTGCCATTTTTTCGAAAAATGTCATTTTACTGGAAAAAAGGCTCCTTTCTGAATTTTGCATATTATTATTATTATTATTATCGCACCTCTTGGTGCCATTTTTTCGAAAAATGTAATTTTAGAGGTGAAAAACATTTTTTAGTTAAATAAATGAAGGCGCCTCGTGTACCGTATGGATGGCGTACAATCTGCACAGGACTCGAGTCCAATTCCCTTTCGTGGGCAGTACTTTTTTCATCCTAACTACTTAACCTTTACTTTCAACCCAGTGTCAACCTTTGCAGCTTCTGTAAAAAATTAGAAGTTTTTACCCTCGCCAATTTCTTTAAATGCCATATTTTTAACTTCTACGCTCCGCGGAGCAATTACTAGAATCGATTGAAAAATTCAGAAAAACCTAATCGCCAAAAATCATCAAATCAAAAAAGTGGTTCAAGAAAAACTGTCTGTCTGTCTGTAAACATGTTACAGCACAAACTACTGGACCGATCTGGCCGAAATTTGGAATGTGAACATCTTATGGATTTCTGAAGAACTGAAAAGGTTTTGGGCTAAATCGGCCCTCAGGAAGTGCCATTTTGGCACATGTACTTTAAAAATTTAAATGCAAACCCCTATTTTTCACGTCCCCATATGAAAACTCTTCCGATTCTGCCATTTTGGCCAAAAATCGGTGCCGTGAAAAAAGCCGTGTGTATTTTTATCACCGGATTTGATAGCTGATTTTTTTTCAAGCCGAAAACCTTTCGAAAAATGTAATTTTAGTGACACTGGGGCCTTTTTTGAATTTTTCGTAGCAAAAAGCATTTTCTTACTATTAGATTCGATAGCTGTTGCATTGGCGGATCAAAAACCTTAGTTGCCATTTTCCCGAAAATTGACATTTTAGGGGCAAAAGTTCCAGTTTTTCAATCTTTCTTAGGAAAAGGGCATATTATTATTATCGAATTCGATAGCTGTGGCATTGCCGGATCGAAAACCTTTGTGCCATTTTATCGAAAAATGTCATTTTAGGGGTGAAAAACACATTGTATTTTAAATTTTAGTAAATAAACGCCGGGCACAATGCGCAACACAGCATCACCCAGCCGACGAGCTCAACTCACGGATTCTGACTTGGTTAAAGTTAATTGATACATTTACAAATTCTGTGAAAAAGCAGAAGTTTCTACCGTCTCCGAGACTGCCAATTTTTGAAAATAAAAAATGAATGTACTTTTTATTATCATACGTATTATTATTATTTTTTTTTATCCTTACTGAAGCCCTATGGTGACTGACTTTTAATCCGTGTAAGTGCTCGTATTTTTAGCAATTTCGCCTGGCAACCGATAAAATGCGGTAATAAGTCTTAAAATTTTAGTTTTATCTTGATCTTATCAGCATTGTTAATAAGCTCATCAGTCTCAAGTATTTTAATTCCTCGTTTATTTATTTTGCTCTATTTTGTTTTATTTATTTATGAATTTCAATTTCCTAGTAAACACGCAGGTACACAATGCAATTAAGAGGTAAACAATTTCCATACGACAAAGAACAATAGGAAATATTATTAGGTACTAGGTATCATTTAAAAATGGTAAATGGAATCCACCTGTAAATACTATTAAGTAGTACCTAGCCGGTTAAGATGAAATCGACCAACAAATGTCTTCACCTTATAGGCAGTAAAAAAAATTGCAGAAAATATGTTGTTAGTTAGTTGTGAGATTGTTTTAGAATAGAATCCAAACATCTCTCTTTAAAACATTTTGCAATGTTAATTTTTGTATCAACAGCACTACTGGGAAGATGAAGTAACTAGTGTCATATACGATCAATAAACGTTTTCAAGATTTTATATTGATATCGACAATTTGTCCTAATTATTAATTAAGTTTATTCGGTAGTGCATCTAAAAATGTAAACAGGAAATTGGTCAAAAATCATTTCTATGAATAATTTAATAACATTTTCATAACTTTGATTGTGATGTCAATGATTAAAAAATATAATCGGAACGGATGTCACCACATTCCATTTTTTTGATTAATATGCATGAGTATAGGCGCAACAATAGATGAAAGCGTCGATCAATTAACATTTGCGCTTTGGCTATTGTTATATTTTTTAAACAAAACAGCTCGAATAATTTTGATCATGCTTCCAGAAGATGTACTGTTTCAAAAATTCCATCTGCCTCTAAAATTTCCACAATTAATTGTACAGCAATCGAAAGTTTTTCGGCCTAGATTTTGTTAAATTATCATCTAATGAGGCCAACCAACTCGACAGTTTCCATTTAGATGAAAGTAATGGTCGAATAGCAAGTCCGTTACGAATTTTAAACTTTCCAATAACCAACTTGACATTGCACTTGACCTTAAACAGTGACATTCAAAAAGGGCGGATCATTTATTTCACAAAAATATTTTGAACGTATGTAGGTAGATACTTAAGATCTTGACCTAGCCTTTATCAAATCTGACATGACAGGATAAAACTTCGATTATCAAAATACAATGAAACTTTGGAGAAAAATATACTTTGTCACCTGAATGCGTGAATACGGGCTATTTAAATTAATTATGAGGCGATTTATCTTCAATCGTTTAATTGACGGCGATCTAGTCGATAAAGACGATTATTATTCGTTCGTCAGAATCAACAAAACGCTTATTATTTGATGCTTTGCATATTTTTTGCAAATTATTGCGTATGGGTATACCTGATAACGATTTCATTAATTTGCAAGCAGTTCTTATATTCACAATAACAAACGAATGAGTTAATTTCAAGAGTTTCACTGATTTAAAAACGCTACAGGTAAAATATTTTGATCGTTTTTAATTAATTTTATCTCCAAATAATATTGAAAACTAGCTACTCCCATATTTTGTGGCAATTTGTTCCGCATAATTTTTTTGTTTAAAATTGTTGCTGATTATTTTTTTCATAAACTAAATATTTCTTTTTGATTGTTATAATAAAAAAGTAGAATCTACATGTAGATTTTTGCATTTGAATATAATAGGTGAAAATAAAAATACAACTATCACATAATTCTGAATTTTATTAATTAAAATGTCAGGAACAAAATGTGATATTATAAATAAAAAAAAATCGTAGGAATACTTGATGTTATGTCTAAAAATAAAGCACCAGTCCGTCTCTCTCCTATAACGATGGAGGCTTGGCAATATATCCAAAAACTAATAATAAATTCCAGTTCACAATGGATCGACATTTCACTAGCGGTTGCAACTTTTTGACTAATAAACCTCAAAACATACCAATTTTAAAATAACTTAAATTTTTAAAAGTGAGATTTGGGAAAAACGGCATGTTTCGCAGTCTACAATCAAATAATTATTAAATATATCACAATTTGTTGTAAAAAATAAAAAAGGACGAGTTTCATAAAAAAATATTCCCTAAAATCAATTAACTACCTATAAAATCTAGAAATTGTATAAAATATCGAGGAATTCAGAGGTCAGACATCCACTACAATTTCACTGTCTTCATTTGATATATTATCTTCGTCTTCGCCTTCTTCTTCTAGGATGGGGGTCTTTAGAAGATTTGCAGAGACGGGCACGCCAACCACTAAAGTAAAAAAATACCACCTTGAGCATATAATTAATCATTAAATAAAAAAATATATCATCAGTTAAACTCGACAATATGTTAATTTATAGCAAAAATATATTGGGTGCAGAAAATATGTGATACTAAATACTAACCTTTGTAAGTTGCATATTGATCGAAGGTGTATTGAGGATCCATTTTAAAATTATTTTCAATTTCGATATTGGGTAAAATTTGTTCTTCTAAGACGGGCTGTTGAGAGCAATTTTGAGGTAATTGGTATTGTACTTGTTGCACTTGAGGTAAAAGAGGCCTGACCTATTGGTGAGAAGCAATTGGCTTTCAGTTCTTTTATACAAGTAGAAAAGTTATTGGATTGGACTATTGAATTACTTATTTACTTACTTTATTGCCATCGGGTCTATGGGGGTTTCGACAACCCCTGCACTTACATTCTGAACAGGGCTTACTGTCAACATAGCAGGGACATCTCTGCCCGCAGCATGTCAATTTGCCGGGGGTTAAAGTAGCGTTGCCACATCGACACCCTCTTCTCGGCTTCATTGAACATTTCGCTGGTGGTTTTTTAAATACGGCCTGGAAATAAAAAGTGTCACTTGTAAATTTACATTTTTTATTTAAATTTTATGAAAGAAACATTTAAATTATTGCGAGCAGTCATTTAATGATGATACTATCCATCATAATATTTATACAAAAGTGAACAATTATAAGGCGCTATATCCGTCACCTCTTTTTTACATATTACAGTGTCTACAAACAGATTTGAATAAACTTGAAAATAATTTTTTCTTTAAAATTAAAAATGCGAATTCTGAATAGGGTAACGTCGCAATTAGTTTTGTTGATTATTTGCTGTTTTGAGGTGTTTAACTAAGAATACGTACATATTTGGGAGATAAAAATTCCATTATGGGCTTATTAAATATCTAGTCTACTTGTAAGCACCTTAAAACACAGCAAATATAGAAAATTGAGACGTTGCCATTTTCAAACGAATGGGATTAGTTGTATGTCTGTCACCTGTCATTTTCACTCGCGTCATTTGTCAGTTGACAAATATTCATTTGTTTCTTGTAAATCCTATTTTTTTTCTAACGACCGTACTAGCTAACAGTACTAGCCCTAGTTTCCACATTTAACTTAACATCTTTAACATCGTGGTTTTAAAGGTTAGTTTTGACATAAATGTCATACTTAGGGGAAAGAAATTGAAACGGGAGGCCGCAGGTCGAGAGTAAAATTTGAACAGGAGGCCGTAGGCCGAGAACAAGAATTGAACGAGAGGCCGCAGGCCGAGAGTAAAAATTAAATGGGAAGTCGCAGGCCGAAAGGAAAACTTAAACGGGAGGCCGTAGGCCGAAGAATAACAATGGGCTTTTCCAACAATTTTTGAAAATGATAAAATAATAAAGAATACGCTTCGTCAAGACTTATCAAAGACTATTACAACTATTTTTTCCAAAAAACATGAAATTGACTGGAAAATATTAATCTTTGAAAGTTGTTGGAAACCCTAAAGTGCGACCCATCTTACTTCCTCAAATTTAAAGGAAAATCGATTGATGCAAATTTCAAACTTCTAGGACTTGTCCACTTCAAGAAAAATAGCTTTGAATAGCTTTAGAACTACAAAACCTAATAATATTAGTATGAAACCGCAAGTTTAAATAAGAATCGCATTTTGTATCGTCAAAGGCTATATAAACCCAATTACAGTTATCTTTTTCAAATCAACACGAAATTTACTAGAAAATATACATTTTAAAAGTTGTTGGAAACACTAAAGTGCGACCCATCTTACTTCCCCAAATTTGAAGGAGAATCGATTGGTGCATATTTAAAACTTCTGAGACACACCCACTTTGAGAAAAGTAGCTTTGAATAGTTTTAAAACTACAAAATGCAAAAAAAACAATAAAAACCTACCTAGTTTAATAAAAAAATCTTTGAAACTCCGAGTCAGCATATATGTATGACGTCATATATGCCGATAAATAGCTGATAAACTACTCAATGGTATTGGCTAGAACCCCCGCATGTCCTGCTTTAATTGGCTGAATTTGATTTAAAATTAAATTGAACAAATGGTTTTTTCACTGGAAAGGCCCATTAGATGGGAGGCCGCAGGCCGAAAGTAAATATCGAGGTAAATATTAAACAGAAAGCTGCAGGCCGAAAGTAAATATTAAACAGGAGGCCGCAGGCCAAACGTAAATTTTAAACAGGAGGCCGCAGGCCGAGAGTAAAAGTTGAACGGGAGACCGCAGGCCGACAGTACAAAGTAAATGGGAGGCCTTATTCTAAAAGTAAAAAATTGTCGAAAAAATTAAACTAGAGGCCGCAGGCCGATAGTGAAGATTAAACGGGAGGCCGCAGGCCGATAGTAAAAATTAAGCACCCATTTTTTAGCGTGAGTTAGGCTATTTTCTGTTGCTTTGTAAAACGGGCTTTCAGTTGTTTCTGCTTTTTGACATTGACAGGAATTTGTACACAATTGATAACCCGTTTCACAAAAAACAAAACAACAAAAAAGACGCCCGACTCACACGATAAAAAATTTTTCATTTTTCTACCGTTATTTTAAAAGTCCTTTAGAACCTAATAAACATTTTCAAAAAAAAATGTAATCTGAAATTGTTTGATTCTCAGAAAAAGTAATTCCCGCTTTTAATAAAGGGTATCCAATTTTTGGATTTGCTTAAAAAACAGATACCTAGTGCTATTCTGAAAATATACAGTAACGGGAGGCTATGGAAACAAATGAATTGCAAAGACACAGTACAGTCCCCAGAGAAAATGACAGATAACATGTCCTAACTTGGATAGATTCCGATTCATTTGTTTCTAGAGCCACCTGTGAATGAATATGTTGAGCTAAAATCGCTCTAATTTAATTATTAAATAAAAAAAAATTTCAGATCATGTTGAACCAATAATATTGAACACATTACTTGCAATTTCCTAATTTACCGACAATATTTTTTGACAGATCACAGCATACTTTCTAAGTTTGACAGATGACAGCAAAACGAATTTTTTGACACCAAACTGTAAATTTAAAAAATACCTTCTCGTTTATCTCCCTTCTCACTGGCGCTGTCTTTGGTTTGCTTTCGGGGGCCTCCTTAGCCTTCCTTTTGATTGTTATCTTGTTGCCTGTCCCAGCGAACATAACCGAGTACAGGGAAGTCCCATTTTTGTTAGCATTGATCACATTTTTAGAATTGCTTATTTGTAAAGTTTGTGTTGAGGAATTGGTGTAAACGCAAGGCAGGATGCTATAAGCTGATTTAGGTAAACCCCCCTTGCTCTCATAATTATCCTGGAATGCAGCCCCCTCCTTAATTAATACTATTAAATTACCAGCCCCCCTCTCAACTCCGGTTGCACTTTGATTCTTCGCTGCTTGCTCTAAAAGTCCTTTGAATATCCCCGATTTCACTAAAGCAATACACATTTTTTTGTAGCACTGGAGAAGGATTCGGAGATGTTTGTTATCACTGTAATCCTTACAGTCTTTGCACCAAGCACAAGCTGGTTTTATTTTCTTCCTACCCCCTATACACCTCCTGCATAGGTGATGTTGACATCGTCCTATTGTAGGGCTTAAAGGGTTCACCAATAAATTTCCACAAACAACACAACATAAAGAGTTCCTCAAGTAGGGGACCAGTCTGTACAGATCTTGCCACGAATTTGGATTATTTGGATTTGATTTAAGAATTATTTGATTTGTCGTCACGTACAAACTCGTTGAATTCATTTTTTGAGGTTTTTTTACTAAATTAATAAAAATTATTGTTTGGCATAACCGTAGCTGTCAATTGGTTGTCAAACAAATTGACGTTTCTGCGATTGTCCGTCTCTTTCGCACTTGAGGTTATGTATGGGCATCTCTTTTTACGAGCAGCTGCTGACATGGCGACTCGATTTGTTAAATAACAAAACAAAGAGTTTTGAAATTTCCCGCGCAATTTATCCAATCAGCTTCCAGAATTCACCTCATTGGTTGATCTTGAAACATCATTTTCAAAACAAGTCAGACTTCTGACAAAACTTAACAATAATAAAATGAAGAACGGTCAACCATTTTGGAGCCCATTAAATATAGCCACGATCAAAATCTGGTGTGTGACGCCACAAATTGGAACGGAGCCAATGAGAAGATATTCTTGGCGAGATTTCCAACAAAATATTCCCATATGTGACGTCACAGGTTACTCACAAGCAGTCATAATAAATAAATACAGTTTAATCATTAAATAGCTCTTAGTACTTATAAAAATATGTACAATTAGTAAATCAAAATGAGGCAGATTAGTCGTCGATAGCCACCAAATGGCCGTGTACTGTAGCAGATTGGTGATAACGTCTCCTATTGGAGAAGTCTTCATTGTCTTCATTTAGCTGCGATGAAGTTACATCGAGTCCTGGATGAACGGGAGTAACCACGATTTGCTCATAGTCATACACTTTTTGCCTATAAAAAATAAAAATAATTAATAACATTTTAATCGTCTCTTTATCAAAACTAAAGTGTCCTTTAGATATTTGCTTAGCAACGTTTCAAAAGGACTGCTCCTGATTGGTCAAAATGCCCTTTAAAGTCGACATTAACTTTAAAAGACCATTTAACTTTTATTATGAAATCGACCCTTATTGTTTCACAGTTTAAAAAAGTAATAAATAAGTTTGATTGATTCACAGGCAGCCACAATTCAAGGACTAGCAGGTAGCTGTTTGAGCTTAGGACTTGTCCTGCATGATGTTATTTAAAACAGAGGGACGAAAAATTTGGATTCAAAATGTTAAAACACTTGACTAGCTTGTACATGGTAGATAATAATTGTTTCCTCTACTCCCTTTGCTTTTTCTAGCTCTTGCCTGTATTTTCACTACTTTCTTTTTTGTGCCTTCCTTATTTGTCCATTTATTACTTCCGACCCCTTTTCTTCTAGATATAGCAGATAAAAGCATAATGCATGAAACCAATGTATAACAATGGAAAAAGGATATGTAATATGGCAACAGAAATGAGCACTACTGTCAGGTAAAACAACAGGAAATCAAATATACCAAAAAAGAAAAAAAAATAATACACGACGTTAGATCATACAGAGGCAACAAGTATAATAAAAATGAACTGATGAGATAAGTAAATGAAATTATAAACCAATAAATTGTACCAATATTTAAGAGCTTTTTATCCTGGCTATATTAACACAGGGATTTACATTCTTTGTCCCTTTCTGCTCCATTTAGTGATATGTTATTACTTCCTCGATTATACTTTTAGAAACTTTTACCTCGCCTTTAATTTAATTTTCATTTCTGTGCAGTAGGTATATCGCATTTACTTGGTTGCACTTCCAGAGAGTCTTTTTCTCTATTCCATTTTCGTTCCTTTCCGTCGATTATTAGTTTTCGGAAAGTTTTCTTACAATTTCTTCTTTCTATCCTCTATTACTTTGATACAAGTTACTATTAGTATGAATAGCAAGCAAGAACACCTATTCCAATTTATCATGAAATGTTTTGGAACAAAACTATGACGTGTGTTAAGTACTTAACTCAATTTCACGAAAAAAAACCTGTACCTAACCAATCACGGAAACAGCATACATCCCTTCCAACTTCACGACATGATAAATAATAATGAAATTATAAATTACCCCATGCATCTTAATAATACTGTTTTTAGCCACTTGAAAAATCGGAAATCTGAAGCCAGCCCAGGCTTTACGGCAGGATTTGCGGTTCCAATATACAACCAGACAAGAATAACAGCGCTGATACACGCCATTGCATACACCCAGTTGACCAAAAACATTATGAGGATTTTTAGAGCAGCCTGAAATTTTACTTTAAGCCAGTACTAGTTGATTTTCCATATTTACCCCAAAAAGTGAAAACCATCGATTGCACAAGTTAGAATACCAGTTTTTAGGCTTGGAGTGTATATGTGTCTTGGGTGTTATAGGAGTAGTTTCAATGTTTTCATCTGGGCTGCTGGGGGAGCCTGAACTGGATTCACCCTACAACATAATTTAACTAAACATAACTTATGGAGATACCTACCCTTAAAGTTTTATGCCTTGTGCGTTCTGGGAACAATCTATCCAAGTCATTGTCCTCTGACTCGATACTAGAAGTTTGGTGTACCCTTTGATGATGAAATCTTTGCTCCCTTTGATGCTGCACATCAAACGTTTGTGCTAAGGCAAAATATGAATAGTCTATACAGGCATATGTCAATAAATAAGGCATTGTTACAATTGGTGCTAATGTATTAATTTCCCCAACTAAAATAAATGCGAGTGTTACAGTTGCCACAACTGCAAGAGAGTATAAGGGAACTTTATTTGGTCCTCTCTAAAAAAAAAACATATAGGTAAATTAACAAAAACCAAAGGAATTACCCCCGTTCCTAAAATGCTGAGTCCTGGAATGACATTTTCCAATGATATGGACTGTAGAACACGTGGTGTTCCATACATAGCTCCTAAACAACTAGACATTGACGAGACGTAAAGTCCAGCCAATAGTAAGACACGAATGGCAGACACTTTGGCAGCAATCATGAAATCAGTATGCAACACGTCTCTTCGACAAGTTGCTCCCAAAAATATTACAAAAATTAGGTAAAGAAACGTTCCGGTTCCGACTGCGGCTAAAGAACCATTCGGAATGTTGGTAGAGGGTGCTTTTAAGTCGCCGCTCATGTTGATACCGGAGAGGATACCAGTGATTGTTGGGAAAAACACTCCAAAAACAGTGAACCAACTGTAGTCATCTTGATAGTCTGACCACATGTTTTTACTCAAGTCACCATTAAGCCATCCATCAACTCCATTCGCTAAAGGAATTGATGTAAAGGGACACGTCGTTAGGGCATAATAAAAATACTTACCAACATCTGTATGAACGAAACTGCCAACCATAAAATCAAGCCCAGCCAAAAGTAAAATGAGTAAAAGAATAAACTGCAGTTTTATGACCCATTTAACGCCAGCAACATTTATGACGCTAAGTAATAAAACAGCGGCTCCAGCTATTATCCTGACAGCCCATTTGGAGTCACCAAAGCCAATAAGTTCAGCCATGGATTCCCCAAAACCGAGAACATTCAACGCGCAACCTACAGCCTGAAAATTTTGATGAATTGAGAATTTTTCTAAAAAAAACTACCTGTCCAAAACAATACAAAAGTCCAAGAGACCCTCCAAATCTAGAACCCAAAACATGCGCTATCACGAAATAAACTCCTCCACTTTCAATCCTGCATCTTTCACATATTCCCACTGCTGATAGTACCGAAATTAAAGCAGTCAACACTGAAAGCAATGATTTAATGTTTTGAATTAATTTAAAAGAAAATACCTGTGGCTAAAACTATTAAAACAGCGCTACAGACCCCAGCCTGGGCCACAATCCATCCTGATCTTAAAAAAACTATAACTCCGAATATATTGATCAAGCAAGAGGTGAAAACACCATCCCAGGTGCCAAATAAAACAGGCTGTGATATGAAAAAATTTGATTTCCACCAAGGCACATCTCCCTAATTCATGATTAGTTTAGTCACAATTTTGTTTCTCACCTGTTCTTCAGCAAACAACTCATTAGCTCCAGAAGCCTGATGCCCGCCTACTCCATAATCAGTGGACAAATCAACAAATCCACTAGTATTTGCTCTCAGTCTTTGCCCAGTTTCTGTGCCTAAGCCAAATCTGGACCAGTTAATGTCCCTGTTTTTGTCTCTATTATTTGGTTCCATGGTTTACCTAAAAATTAATGGATTAGTTCTTTACCACTATTTCGTATACTTACAAATTCTAGTCATCTAACATTTTTTAGGGGATTAAGAAAATTGATAACTAATTTCCATTGTAACAATGGTATATCTACATCAACAGATTTTATCGATCACAGAAGCTTACATTATCTCTTCTTTATTTATTGTAAATTTGGAACTGACATCGCTGACATCTCTGTGTCATCCATTACGTCATCGCGACACTAGCGCCACGCGGCAGGCAGCCGAATGAACCATAGGCGTGCGTCAGGCCTTAAGGGTGCGCACGGATTCAACGAAATGCAACCAATTATACATTCTTCTTTCATTTAATCCTGTGTATTTTTAATTTCACAAAAATATGCCTTACGAAAACAAATTAACTGCGGAAAAAATTTACAATTGGAAGAGCAGTCGTTACATTGTTTATTGACTATTCCGGATTTGTTATTTTGTTGGATTAAATTTAAAAAAAAAATTAAGAAATACAGGATGAGTCTGAAAGACTCCACATATCCTTTATACCACAGAATTTACTGTTGAAATGATGAAGCTTGGTGCAAAAATTATTGGTCAATTGTGATTCCTCTTAATGTTATAAGCCGCCAAAGATCTTTATTTTTAAAGGTTCTTTTTAAATATCTTTCGAATGGTGTATCGCAGGATTTTGAATTTTTGCGCAGCATTGTTACAGACCAAGATGCAACTACTGATGGTACTTAACACATTATCCAAAAAGCGGATCCCTGTTATACAGGGTTGCCCCGATGTTATTTGCCCTTGAACTTTTTTATGTTTGAAAATATTGCTAATTTGCCTATGCGGCCCTATTCTCCGTTCGATTCTAAAACTTTTTTGGCTCTTAAAATTTTTCGAGAAAACTATCCACTCACGAGGAAAATTGAAAAAACCGAAAACATGATCATCGTGATAAACCTACAATTTCAATAAAAATCAAAGTGTACGCTGACACGCATCACATTTCAACTGTTTTTTTTGCATTGAAGGTGTTGTCCTACATCTGTGCCCAGAACCATTGCTCACAACTGAAGAAAAAACATTGATGGTAATTTCATTTTTTTATGAGGTAGACTCATCATTGGTTTTAAGGTGATTACCTGCCCTCATGTGTTCGGTTTTTTCAATTTTTCTCGTGAGTGGTTAGTTTTTTCGAAAAATTTTAAGAGCCAAAAAACTTTTAGAATTGAACGGGAAATACGGCCGCATAGCCAAATTAGCAATATTTTCAAACATAAAAAAGTTCAAGGGCAAATAACATCGGGGCCACCCTGTATAACAGAGATCCGCTTTTTGGATAATGTCTTAAGTACCATCAGCAGTTGCTTCTTGGTCTGTAACAATGCTGTGCAAAAATTCAAAATCCTACGATACACCTTTCAAAAGATATTTAAAAAGAATGTTTAAAAATGCAGATTTTTGGCGGCTTATAACATCAAGAGGAATCACAATTGACCAATAATTTTTGCACCAAGCTTCATCACTTGAACAGTAGATTCTGTGGTATAAAGGATGTGGAGTCTTTCAGACTCACCCTGTATGAAATTTCTTAATTTTTTTCAACAAAATAACAAATTTGGAATAGTCATTAAATAAATATAAAATAAAACTTAATGACTGCTCTTCCATCTGTTAATTTTTTCCGAAGTTAATTTGTCTTCGTAAGGCATATTTGTGTGAAATTAAAAATACGTAGGATTAAATGAAAGAAGAGTGTATAATTGGTTGCATTTCGTTGAATCCGTGCGCACCCTTAAAAATATTTTGACGGTTGTCTGTGATTAGTTAAAGTATATCTAGGAACGTAGGTTGTTATTTATTTAATTTTAAAATGTCTTCTGTAAATTTTGGTATTCGTCCCAGAGACTAGGGCGGCTGATGTCAAATCGCTCTTGTCAACTGTCAAGAAACTAACATAACCTCCAAACAGGTTGAATCTAAATTGTTGCAAGCATTTGTCATTTTCTGATCATGCACAGAGTAAGAATAATAAATTTGATAACTTTTATTTTAGAAACATTTTTTCAATTTTTGGTTTTTGTGCCAGTCTAGGGCGGCTATGGACTATAAAATCAGTTACGTCAAATCACTGAAGATGTCGCTCGTGTCAACTGTCAACTAACATAACCTCGAAATTGGTTGAATCATTAAATTCCAAGAATTGCCATTTTCTAATTATGTACGGGGTAAGATTAATAGCTTTGCTTGAATTTTTAATTTAAAAATGTTTTGTAGTCAGGTGGATATGCACCACCACCTCCAGCCTTCCAGCAATCGGGGGCCACCCCGGATGTCCAGCAATGGTTCAGTTCCGTGGATAAGGACCATTCGGGACAAATAAACTACCAGGAACTACAAAGTGCCCTTATTAATGCCCAAGGGAATAATTTCTCAGACTCAGCTTGCAAGTTAATGATTGGAATGTTCGATAAAGATAAGACAGGTACGATTGATGTTAATGAATTTCAAGAATTGTATGCGTATATCAATCAATGGTTGGCTGTTTTTCGAAATTATGACCGGGACCAGTCTGGGCACATTGAGGAGCCGGAACTTGGACAAGGTAAACAAAAGTTCAGGAAATTCATTTATTAACAATAAAAACATTCACCAAAATAATATTGACCAGAAGACATTAACTTTGGAAAAACTCATCCCCAGGGGGCTTTGATTATATGACAGCAAGTAGGACAGTTAATATATTCGACAGAATCAGACATAAACGTGACAGATTAAAAGTGATTCGATTGACAAAGATGAGTAGTATACACAGAACATAGAAGTGATTAATATCTGATATTTCTTGTGGTTTGACATATGACAGTTATAATTCCAAAGCTTACTGAGAATACTGCAAAGTCTTTCTCAGTCAGCTTTGGAATTGATTTACATTTTTGACAAATATCCCATAGAACATAGAAGTGATTATTTGTTTTTCTTTGTGGAACAATTTTTTGGGGATGAGTTTTTTTATTTTGAAGGAAATACTTACAAAATAAACAAATCAGCTTTATTTTGTAAGTGTTCACTTAAATACTGACAAAGTATATAAACATGACAATGCATACATTTTTTCAGCTCTACAACAAATGGGATTCAAGTTCACCCCTGATTTTATAAAATTTCTGATAGCAAAAAGTGACCTTAAGGACCATCGGCAAATGTCTGTGGATCAGTTTATTGTAGTTTGTGTACAAATACAGCGTTTTACTGAGGCATTCCGCGCAAGAGATTCAGAGCTGAAGGGTACAATCACTATTGCATTTGAGGATTTCCTTAGTGTTGCTATAAATTGTTCTACATAGCTCTAATTTAATCTATTTAAAAATATAGTTGAGCTAGATGTATATTTTCTTAATCTCAAGATTTGATTCCAATATTATTAATGCTTCTTAGCCATTTTTTAACTGGTAATAAATGGTAAAATAACGATAATCGTTTTATTAAAAACTTCGTACATATTGTAAAGAATTTTTGTAGCAATTCTAGTTTAACAAAACGCTATAGGCCTGTGCGTCGATTACTTAAACTGTTTTCAAACCTTTAATCAAAAAGCTCTAATCTAAAAAATATTTAGAGCACTTTGGGTGATAATATAAGAATGTCATGTATGTCGATATACAATTTGACGGAACGCCAAAAAAGTCTTAAATTAATCTTACAACATAACGAAATAAATCTTAATCACAGCATTTTCACATAATTAGGTACCCAGGCAGGGCGATCCAGAAGTGAGGTAAAGATCCGTCAATCCGTCAGCTTTTACGCTAAAATATGAAGTTTTTACTTTATGCTTGGTAATGCAGAAATTACTTCAATAAGCGTAAATATGTTAAAAATGTGCACGAGGATGTCGTCGCCGGTTTAATGTTATTTAATTGACGAATGTTCATTTCTTTATTAATTCACTAGTTTTAAATTCTGAACAGTTGTTGAGTACAAAGACTAATGCGAAGAAATGTACTTACATCGCAATTGGATCACCCTATACAGAATGGTTATGTTCGACTTTATTTTTTCTTACTTCCCTATTTAATTGAATATTAAAAAAAACAATTTTCATCATTGATTTATGAACTTGTTTTGGCGAGTATTATTTCCTCACTGGAATACTTAAGCCTTAAATTTTTGATCAAATTAATTATGGAAGCAAGAAAAAATAAATCGAATTTGCACAAATATTGCAAACATAATCATGCCGTATATGTATGTCGATATAAGAAAGACAAAACGTACTCTTTGTCCAAATCTATTCACATTGCCTTGATTTGAATGCAAATAGATTTTTCCAAGAAATTCTTTTAAAACTTGAATTTGACAAGTCCGCAACTTAGGGAACCTCGTTAAAAAAACTTTGACAACTCGGTTTGCAAAGAACTGTCAGAATTCAATTTTAAGACTAATTTAGTTAATCTAGGAAGCTAATTTAAATTGGAAACTGCTATATTTACTACTGCAAACAATAGGCAAGGCCTAGACTTGAGATTGACTATGAGAAGGTAGAAATGTAATGAGTTTGATTTTAATATTATAATAGTAAGCGTCATTATTGTGCCCTAAGTTCAGTACATGGTAAAAATATTTTCCCTAAAAATTTTATACGCAATGTCCTAGATTGCAACATATTTGATTTAAATGAAATTTTCTGAACTAACAGGTATCATACATCTTCCTTCACGTTCCTTTGTTCTGGTCTTAACTGTGTTAAGCTTATGGTTTCACTATAAACATCAGTTGCGTTTCCTAATGTTATTGGTGTAATTAAAATTTCGGATCTCGGGGGGCACAAGAGTGTCGTTTCCGTTGCTTCCTGGTCCTCGGTGTCTTCTGAGAAATCTTCATATTCTTTGGTATAGTCCAGTTCTGCAGGAAAAATATTTTAAAATCCTGTTGTTGGATTATTTTAAGTAGACAAATAGGAATTCAGGCATTTGGGTTAAAGTTAATAGTGTTAATACAGGCCCGCACTATTTCACACCTAAGGTGCACAATGTACTCGAATCCATGCAAAAGAGGAGTTTTTTTTGTCGGGGTGGCCTTATTGTTACACCCAAATACTTAACACACGCAGAGGTTTATTACACATTGAGGCATGAATTCGATTTTCGTACAGTGGTCAAAGATTGAAGTGGTTCATTAGAAAATTTTGGATAAAACTGACGTAAATTTTGAAAGCACTAGAATTTTTGAGATCTTTTTTTACCTTGATAGCTAACTTTGTTGGCTACGCGGTGCTGTGAAGCATTTCACCAGGTGGCATTCAGAATTTGCTATAGGGGGCGTCATGTTCAGATGTTGCAAAAATCGAAAATTTTTGTCGGCTCCCATTTCTACGGCAAATTTTTCTGGATTATTGAAATTGTTATAAGCCACAAAACGGTATTTTAAGCTTTGTCTTATCTAATCTAATTACGGCGCAAATTATGAAATGCTACTTTTTGGGGTATATCTTAAATAACATTCTTATTAGCAGTTAAAATTTAAGTTTTATTGGCTCATTTTAAAGGAAAAACTCCAGTGAGTATCTGCTGTAGCAAAAAAGATCCTAGGCTCGAATCAACAAAAATGGGGCTTCCGAAAACAGGAAGCAATGTTCAGATGCCCTCCAAATTGTATGAAACGCAAAAAAGCCAAATTTGAGTGTCTTGATACAGGAAAAAGGACATGTGAAAGAAATGCGAATGATAGCGAGATTCAGATGCGGAAATGAGGAGAGAGAAAATAAGTTCTGGTAGGAGGAGGAAGAGAGGAGATGCAGGGTGTGTGGGGAAACGAGAGAGACAATAGAGCATTTGCTTAGAGAGTTTGAGGGAATGAGAGAGAAAGAGATTATTGAATGAAAGAGGAGAGGGAATAAAATGGATGAAGGAAGTAGAAGAGGGGGAGGAAGAGAAGACAGAAACAGAAGATAGAAGGAAGAGAAAGAATTCAGTTGTATGATTTATATGAGTTAATGATGTGTTTGTGTACATTTATTGTACATAGTTTAGAGATGTAGAGACGGCAGGGCCCATTACAAGCCATAAAGGCAGTATCAAAGATTTTTCTCTCTATCTAAAGAAATAAGAGTTTATTATTGAAATTTCAAAGTTGATATGCCAAAATGGCACTTGCCGTTCGCCGATTGCCACCAAAATTAAATCAGATCTTCGGCAGTTAATAGTGTCTCTACCAACCAAATTTCAGCCAAATCGATCCAGTAGTTTGGACTGTAGCGTGTTGTTTAATGTTGCTTCGAAATTTCGAATGTTTTGATTTTATGCCAAAAAGGTGCTAGGTGTGAATATACTTTTAGACAGAGCTCATCAGTCAAATTTCATCGTTGATACACCAAAAAGGCACTTCATTTGTGGATCGGCAAGAAAATTAACTGGACTCACCAGAAGGCCAACACTAATCCCCATTCCAAATTTCATTAAAATCCGTTCGGCAGTTTGTGAAATGTTTCACAGCATCGCGTAGCCAACAAAGTAAGCTACCAAGCAAAAAAAAATCTCAAAAATTGTAGTGCTTCCAAAAGTTTCATCAGTTATATTGAGACTTTGACCACTGTAGATACGTTTGCGGACTTTTATCAAAAACGGTAAAATAGTCCGAGGTTGACGACCAAAAAGTATACTCGGGAGGTACATATATTTAAATAGTTTTCCTCTACCCACTCTCTGGACGCTCTGGCAGTGTGCACTGGTCATGATTCTCGAGAACTTACCACAAATGCAATACGCATCAGACAAGAAAACCTTTCAGTGAGATCAATTTCAGATTTAGTTTAAATTGAATAATTATATATTTATCTTCTTCGTTTTTGTTTATACACTCTGGCAAAATATTTCTCAGAAGTGTAATTCCTCATGACGAGAGTATTTATGCCAAAATCAACATTATATTGTTAATTTGCCAGATGAATGATGAAACACGTTTGCGCCAAGAGCCTGAAAATGTCATTGGAAAATACTTTAAGTTATCTCAACCCAGTAATTCTTTTGGCGGGAAATGTGAAATCAATAGTCGAACGAGTTGCGTCAAGGGTGCCCGAAACTTTTCAAAAGTCAAGAATTTATGTCACGCAAAATACACAGAATATACGAGGGGCATGCGTTAAACTTTTAAATGAAAAATAAGAGTCCTATTTGTCGTAAGAAGTAGGGTGGGTTTTAGTCGAAATTTTAGTATTTTAGCGTCGTTAGTAATCTTTCGAAGTATACGAAAAGTTTCATGCACATTCCACAGTATCGATATATCCAATGACGTACACATTTAACTGCCTTTTAGGGGTTCGGTAAACTCACTATCTTAGCCCGCAATCACTACAAGGAAGTAGATGATGAATAACCATCATAAGAAGCTGCAAAATAACATTAAACTATTCGAAGCTGCGAAACAAAACGACAATAAAACTATTATTACCGGAACTTTCCGTTGCCGTCCTCGGACTCCCGGGTTCCCTTTCCTGAGTTTGAATTTCCGTCATGGAAATGGCACCACTCGATGAGGCGACGGACGTCTCGGCCGGCCGGGGTGGGGGCGGGTTCAGGGGTGGAACAACAATAACCACTTCGCCATCGTACGGCGTGCTGTCCGGCGGGCATACATAATTCGATGAAATTGAACTGTGAAATCATATCGAACGTCATTTTGGTGCCGCGGAAAATTTTTCAAACTTTTTAGAAGGCCTCTATTAATCTACTCGCGCAGTTTTTTTGGTTTCATAAGTAAAATTACGAAAATGATGTAAATAAGTGATTAATAGTTTGACTAGACGGGACCTGAACTGCCAAAGACCACCGGTCGGCATACATTATTCGATGAAATTGAACTGTGAACTCATCGGAATCATTTTGGTGGCTCAGAATATCAGAATTTACAAACTTGTAAAAATACTTCTATTAATTGGGTCCAGGTAAAAAAAAAATCGAGGTTCGTATTAAAATAACGTAAGGAACTGACAAATTAACTTCAAAATTAATAGTTTGACTGGCCAAAGACCTCCTGTCGGCACCTTTCTGACTACATTGAATAACGCGTTAAAGAGACAAACCTGAGCGTGACCCTCTTTTTTATCCGGTTTCCGAGATCGGAAAATCCCCGATGCATCGGTCTTCTGCTGACAGGAGTCGGCGGTGGCTCCTTAAAGTTCTTGGTAATTGGCGAACTGGGCTCCGATGATTGTTTATCGACGAGTATCGGTTTCGGCTTTAGCACAGTTGATGGGTATAAAGGTGCAGAGTAGATTTTGTCGAGGGTCGGTTGTGGAAGAGTTAGGAAGCGTTTGCGATCTTCCATGTACAGATCGACGAGTTGATCTATTTTTGATTCAATATCGTCTACCTGTAATTTGAAATGCGCGCGATCACGCTTGCGCAATAATAGTTAGTATGTCCTACCTGTCTTTCTACTTTAACTATCCTAGAGGCTAGACTGATTTTGGAAGCGTAAACATCCTTCGCCTTGGAACCTTGCTTTCCCAGGATTTGATCTAATCTGTAACATCGTTTTGTTGAACAATTAGTCGCCTGTTTCTAGCCAAAGGTGAAATTTATTCATGCTTAACTATAAACGAATTTATGTTAGATGTTGGATAGTGTGGGTGCAGGTTACATATATTCATGCAGTGCGGGAGTGAATAATTTTTTGATGATATGATGTTTTAGAAATTTACAACTCTTGTTCAGGCATCTTACCTGAACTGTAAGTTTTTCACTCTATTCAAAAGATCTGCATGCCCAGAAGAGTACTGTTCAATAACATCTTTAACGTCATACGGCTTCAAGGCCTCTCTAAACTTCTTTCGTGCCACAAAATACTTGAGCTACACACACAAAGCGTGGTACAAATGATTTGAGGTAATAATCATTTAATGAGATTATTAATATATTATGGTGCTGTAGCCGTATAGATGTTATGATCGCGGCAAGGGGCGGTAACTATAGAACACAGCATGCGAAGAGATTTTCTTAGTGAAATGTTACATGTTGACCACACATACAGCACAAAGTCAAAGTGACTCGTCTTACAAGAGATGACAAGACAGAGCAGACAAGTAAAGGTTGATTGAGATTCAACGCTTGAATGTTAGTCTAAGCCAGCTACACAATCAACCTTCACGCTTACACCATCAGAGTGTACCTAGTTTGAACGTTTTTCACTCTGCCAAGTAAATCAACATGGCCGGCTGAATATTGTTCTATCACATCTTTGACATCGTATGGTTTCAAAGCTTCTTTAAATTTTCGCCTTGCTACAAAATACTTCATCTAAATAATAACGAAACATGGAATCAATATTGCTGGTTGGCTATATTAGAGGATTGTTCTTAGAATATAGAAATGCCCACCTTACGAATCGCCCGGATCGCTCCTTTATGCTGATTCGTCAGTTGGATATATCGCGGCTGCTCTTCATCCTCATCTACAATTTAAAATACGTTATAACCCGTACCCTATTGCAGTAAACACGCAGGTTGGCATTTCGGGGGCTGCCTTATCAAACGAAAATTCTAAATTAAGCAACGTCGCTGCACTAATCAAACATCGGTGCTCGTAAGGCAAAACCCCAAACATTTTAACGTGTTCACTGAGCAAAAAGCGACAATTTACCGTCGGAATTTTTCTTGGACAACATCGTCTCCGCTACGGAGTCTTCGCTATGACTCGCATTTAAATTGCGCGTTCCATTGTTGCTGACACCTCCTGCCAAAACGCACAACGGTTAGCTAAATATATATCATGCATTTAAAGCAATCTACATACATCCCAAATATTTACCTAAATTCTCTGTTGATGCATTAATATCTACAAAACTTCTACCGCCCCGCGGTGGTCCTTTATGCATTGACGGGGAATGCAGCGAGGTGCTTTTATTCCTGCGGATGGTTGGAAGGCGACTGACGAACGACGCATTGTGCTTAAAGCTGCTCGATACTCGCCTAAAATAATTGACCATAGTTACGCACTTTATTAAAGTTTTGAAATGGAAAGGACTCGAATCTATGTGGCATTCAAATCTAGCTAAGGGCTTATGACTGTTTGTGGTGTCATTTTTTAGTTTGCATCTAACAGTGCCAAGAAAAGAACGGAGGAACTCGTTGACAGTCCCCGTTTGTCAGGTCAGGTCCTCGTTTGGTCAAAGTATTAAAAGCGACAACGACTAGGCTACTTACGAAAGCGTAGAGCTGCCATGATATTTGCAAACTTTTTTTATTTTGTAATTTACAGAAAAAGTGTAAATTTACAGAAAAAGTGTAAATTTACAGAAAAAAGTGTAAATTTACAGAAAAAGTGTAAATTTACAGAAAAAAGTGAAAATTTACAGAAAAAGTGTAAATTTACAGAAAAAAGTGTAAGTTTACAGAAAAAATGTAAATTTACAGAATTAATACACGGCACTCACGGCCAAACAATAAGATAAATAAATTAAATAAAAATCCAATGTAAATTAGAATAGATTACCTTCATTTCGTCGCAATTTGGAATCTGCATAATTTAGTGATAAACAATGAGTAATATTTATTTTTTAATGGCACCACCCATGTTTCTATTTTTTTGGATTCCCTGTGAGTCCTTCTTTATGGTGATAATTTAATTTTTTTGATAAATCGAACAGTAAATTTTTAAATTTTCATTAATTCAAATTTCGCGCGAAGATCCGGCAACAACGTATTTCATCATGTGCAACCGATGCAATCGTCCTCGTCTTACCACATGCCTCCCACTAATTGTACACGCCCACTAAAGGATTTTAACGGGGCCTAATTAGTAGTTTCTTTACAGCAAATGGCACATTTCGTTACAAAGGAAAAAATGTTTCTTCAGAGTGCAGGATTACGAGCCATTTTGCTATATTTTTTATCGGGCTGTTATCAAGCTGTTAATTAATAAAATGACCAAAAACAACAAATCTTGCATTCTGAAAAAATATTCTTAATAATGAAAATTTAAATTTAAAAATTTATTGCTCAATTCATGTACTTTTTGTTTATTGCTAAATTATACAAGCATTTACCATGATGGATTTTTTATTCTATTCATCTTAAAATTTGGCCGTAAGAGCCGTGTATTAATGCGTTTGGACTACCCTGTACAACTCGGTAACGGTGCTCTCAGAACGAAAACATAAATTTACACTTTTTCTGTAAATTTACACTTTTTCTGTAATTTACACTTTTTCTGTAAATTTACACTTTTTCTGTAGATTTACACATTTTTCTGTAAATTTACATTTTTTTCTGTAAATTTACACTTTTTCTGTAGATTACAAAATAAAAAATGTTAGCAAATATCATGGCAGCTCTACGCTTTCGTAGCTACTAGATAAAAGATCCACCAAGAAAAGTCGGGCCAGGTCAGGTCCTCGTTTGGTCCAAATATTAATAAGTGATTTTTGAAACTATTCCGACTAACTACGTTGTATAACTCTGCGGACAATAAATGTATTCGTTTCTTTTGAGTGTCGTCGCCGATGGTTTCATCAAATCGCATTTTGCTATGCTGAATGTAAAGAAAAAGTATCAATTTTTGACCTTTTATCCTCAGAATTAGAGTTCCGAGAATAAAGCGGTGATATACACCAAACACGCATTGTAACTAAAGAGTGGCTGGAATTTAATACAATAATCAACCATTCGCTTAATGGTCTATAAAGTTGATCGGAATATTTATGAAACGCCACTTTTTATTTTTCCAAACGCGCATAAATACCGCACGGTGGCCATGGCGTCACTATTTTATGAGCGAAAGTCATATGATGAAAGAAAATAAACCGTTCTTATCTTGACATAAGGATATTTATTAAGTTATAGGTACCGAAATAACACCACCAACTGCACCATAAATATCGAACTTTACTGTTCTCACAAATACTTACCCAGAATTGTCGAATTATTGGAAATATGTGAATTATTTGCCCAAGAAAGTAAATTTAAGTCACAAGATGGTAGTAAAATTTAGTACTTAGTGTTAGTTTTCCAATAATTCTTTTTATAACGAAGTGGGGTGCCATTTGTACCGAAAGGATATCTTGAGACCCCACTGAAAATTCTGGGTATCTCGAGGGCGAAATCCCGTTTCTGGACGTTTTTATTTCCTTTTGGAACATATGGGGGCCCCGTAATGTACATGCAGAAGTCAGATAGGCTCATGCTATATACAACACAACACACTTACACAACAGAAGAAATAGTTTGTATCTTCTCTGCCACCTTATCAGATTCTTGCAATTTAGCTCTGGTAAACGTGCAAAGTTGAAAACATAGTGAGAGACAGTAACACAGAATAGAATAGACATAGAAAGAAATAGGATTCTCTATTGACCTAGGTTTTCCTTAGCCGTGTGGTAACTATACACACACACACTGGGTATTCGTTAGTATTAACAGAAGCTGGTTTTAACATAATATATACATGTATGTACAAGTAATTGCGAGGACTTACGAAGGAGGGCTCGGATGAGGAACTTGATGTATTTTCCAAGTGGCCACTGATAAGGAGTGCTCGTCTGCCGCGTAGCACCTCCAAAGTGATTGAATTAACATTGCGGCTGGTTGCCTCCTTCTTATCATGTGCTTCTGCCTCTGCTGCTGCTGCACTTTTAATGCGAATCCTGAGCCCAGGATTCCCTGAAATATCATTTTTTACCTCCTGACACGCAAATCACCCACGGCTTCATAACTCCTACTCTGCTTTAAGTCGGTTCGCGTGATACGTAAAGCTTGTAACATATTGGAAGTGGCTTACGTGATCTGCACACGATTGTATCCAGCTTTTGGTGAATTTCATTTTCCATTAAACGCACTTTTTGTCCCGTTTTCGATAATTTAGAACTTTAATTAATCATCCTGAATCATTTTAGTAAATTTAATATGCGACAAGCTTGGTTTCAGGAATGATTGCAAGTTAACAGTTCATAACGCGGAAGATGATAAAACGAGTCGAGAATATCCATGTTAAATTGAGAATAAGAATGATTGATGAAATGAAACTAGAGAGGGGTATGTGGATGAGAACCGTAATAAATGTGGAACAATTGAACAAAGAACAATGATAAAAATTTAAAAGAAATTAAACAATGATTTCTGTTGACATGAATGCCGGGAACGAACGTTTGTTAAGCTCGTATACAATTTCCGGGTTAGTTAGGGTCGAGGAATTCCCCAATATTCAACGTCAACGAATTGTTTCCGAGATAATTAATCTCGGACGATAATGTCAATAACTCGGAACTCTGTTACTGAAAACCTTTTTATTTTAATCCTAGAATACTCACGGCGGGTAATGCGAAGAACGAAATACCAAGCAGGGCGCAGAAAGAAGCAATGATTTTGCCCTGCCACGTTGTCGGAACTGCATCACCATAGCCAACAGTACAAAGCGTAATCTAAACGAAAATTCCTAGTTTTTCGAAGTTAGCTTTCCGCAATACTTACAACTCCCCACCATAAAGCTTGAGCGAAATTTGAAAAATTTTTATTTACATCCTTTTCCGCGAGGAAAACCAAAAAAGACGCGAAAATCAAGCCCAGAAATCCTATGTACAGCGTTGTTATCAATTCCTGCAACAATAACCTTGTTTAGTATACAAGCAGCATTTCTGTTCCCAGGTCCGTTGTAATAGTAGGGTTTTCAGCGTTGAAAAAACTCTCTAAAACAGTGATCCTGTGATCATTTTAATTCTAAAAGCTGAAACTTTGGGAAATGAAAGCTTAAGCTCTAGTAGTTTAGTCACAAAAAAAACTTCAGTTTTCAAAATGCATTGGGCTTAATGGAGCTTCGCTACGTTCCGAGGTCGATATTTCTGTTGAAAAAATCAACTCATTTCACCGCCTTTTTCCGTTTCTCAACGATTTTCTCCTAAAGTACGAATCCGATAGGAAAAATTCCTGGACAGGATTAATGATTAATGATTAATGCCCCATTCTTTGTGATTACGACGGCCAATTTTCATAATTTTAGTTCCATAAATAAATTAATTACAAAATATAGAGACTCACCCAAGCCCGGCTTCGCTTGGAATTGTGAGGCCCTCTCTTTACATTTCCTGGGGGGCTGTCTAGGGTTGCCATATATTTCAAAACAGTAAGCGGGACAGTGGAGTGGTAAGTATACGTAATTCGCGTGTAAATGGGGGATGCGAAATTTTTTTACCCCGCCCCCCCTTCTCAAACCTGTTTTTCAGTTAATGGTTCTAAGGAAAATAAATCCACCTTCTTGATAAAATTCTTGTCTATTAACAAAAACTTTGTACTACAAAATGGAGAGCTGTTGACATCGTTGGTCTGAAGATGGCACATGTTGTGTCGAAACTAGTCACCACAAGTTTTTGTTAATAGACAAGAATTTTATCAAGAAGGTGGATTTATTTTCCTTACAACCATTAACTATGGACCTTCTTTACACCACTTCCACCTTGGACAAGTATTTTCAGTCCAAATTCAAATCAAAATCAATTCATTTTATTCTCATTGCGAAATAAAAAAAAAGCACTTGCGTTGTCACTGAGCAGTGCACCCAAATAAGAGATAGACACAAGATTACCTTGCTATTTTAACGCTTGCTAAACGCTGGTTTTCAATAGCAATTAAGGAAAATAAAGGGAAAGGGAAAAGTCAGAAAGCAAATTTAAAAATCGGGACAAATTCAGCACTAGGCGGGACGCGGGACTCATTATAAGAAATCGGGATAATCCCGCCTAAATCGGGACGGTTGGCAACCCTAGGGCTGTCACTCAAAAAAATTGTGTACAATTAATTCCAATCGGGAATTAATTCCAATAATTCCAGTTTAAATCCATTAATTCCATTCTAATTACATTAATTCCAATTTAGTTCCATCAATTCCATTAATTCTAATCAATTCCGCGTCAATTCCATATTAATTCCAAATAATTCCAACTAATTCCTTTAATTCTTTTTAAATGATGTACTTATCAATTCCAAATAATTCCTTATTAATTCCAAATGAATTCCAAATAATTCCATAATAATTCCAGTTAATTGCTGCTAATTCCAGCTAATTCCAACTAATTCCGGGTAATTCGGGCTAATTCCGTTTAATTCCTTTTCAATTCCATCAATTCCAGAATAATTCCGGAATTAAGTCCAAGCCGGATGTACAACTAATTCCACTAGTGATCAGCACTTCACCTGTATATTTAGGCGCATATTCAATAACTTATATTGGGTATAATGTTGTACTTAAAATTAATTCCAATCAATTCCGCATCAATTCCAAATAATTCCAACTAATTCCAACTAATTCCAGCTTCCAACGAATTCCTTTAATTCTTTTAAATTGGAGGGCTGATCACTAGTGGAATTAGTTGTACAAGCGGCTTGGAATTAATTCCGGAATTATGGAATTATTACGGAATTATTCTGGAATTGATGGAATTTAAAAGGAATTAATCGAATTAGATGGAATTAGCCGGAATTAGTTGGAATTAGCTGAAATTAGTTGGAATTAACTGGAATTATTATGGAATTATTTGGATTTGATATGGAATTATTTGGAATTCATAAGTACATCATTTAAAAGGAATTAAAGGAATTAGTTGGAATTAGTTGGAATTAATATGGAATTGACGCGGAATTGATTGGAATTAATGGCATTAGTTGGAATTAGCCGGAATTAGTTGGAATTAACTGGATATGGAATTAATAAGGAATTGATAAGTACATCATTTAAAAGGAATTAAAGGAATTAGTTGGAATTATTTGGAATTAATATGGAATTGACTCGGAATTGATTGAAATTAATGGAATTATTATGGAATTAATGGAATTAGAATGGAATTAATGGAATTAAACTGGAATTATTGGAATTAATTCCCGATTGGAATTAATTGTACACAATTTTTTTGAGTGATCAGCCCTCCATTTTAAATGAAGTACTTATCAATTCCAAACAATTCCTTATTAATTGCATATTAATTCCAAATAATTCCAGTTAATTCCAACTAATTCCAGCTAATTCCGGCTAATTCCAACTAATTCCATTAATTCCTTTTAAATTCCATCAATTCCAGAATAATTCCGTAATAATTCCATAATTCCGGAATTAATTCCAAGCCGGATGTACAACTAGTTCCACTAGTGATCAGCCCCCCAACATTTCCCGCATCTAGTCCCACAGCCGCTATAGCTTCTCAACACGGATACAACAAATATTTTTGCTTTATATGGTTTCAAAACACCCAAATATTTTTGCTTTATATGGTTTCAAAACACCTTTTTCTCAAGTTTTTATAATAATTCCCAAAAACTATTGCAAGGCAGAATTCTGAAGTTTACTGTATTTTAAAATTCGTATTTTAAGGGGAAGTTTTACCTTTGCAAATAAAACCGATCGCCCCGAAGGATTCTATAGGAACTCAGCGATATCACGCTCGTCGCATTTTCGAAATTAAATCTTTGTTTTTCAGTTTCTTGTCATAAAATTTTTCACACACTTAGCCAAGATATCCGGGATTCTGCGCTAATAGAATTTTTTTTTGAGACTAAACGGCTACAGATAACGTTCTGAAAGTTTAGCTTGATGAGAGCCGTCAGGGAGCAAAACATCTCAAAAATTTTTGATAGTGCCCTTTTGCACAGGACGACTTTTGGAATAAGGCACTAGGGCCTCAAGCTTTAATTTCCCAAAGTTTCAGCTTTTAGAATTAAAAGACCCACAGGTTGACACATTTCCTCCCACTAGAATCTCTACTACAATAACAAGTGGCGCCATCACACAATAACCAAAAAAATATTTATGATGTCAAAGAATAATGTAAGCGTCCGGGGTAAACCACCCCTGTCGAAATAATGCGTGCGCGTTTTATTTTTATCGCCAGTTATAAATAATTTATGTAATATATCCGGTAAATATTTTCTGCGAGAAACGGTTGGCGTTATTAATTCCATGTCGCGGAGAGATGAATGATTGGTGAACCACTTAAAACCAAAGAGGTGATCAATCTATCAATTTAAAAAGCATTAATTACCGTCAAAATTAAGTTCACGGAAAAGAAAATTTTTAAAAAATTACTCACTTGTCTGTGTGCATAAACAACAGATCCTAACAGTTTCCACGTGCCTCCTCGCCTGTCCATTCGAACCATTCTAAGTATTTGGAAGAAACGCAGCCCTCGGAGGGCACTGGTGGCCAGGACTTGTCCGCGTGACCGCATCACCAGTACGACAATCGAGGCTATAATGGTTATTACATCTGGAAAAAAAATTAAGTTTCTTGAAAGGTCTGAACCTTGCCAAAACAACAATCTGGATTTTTTTTACAAGGCGAAAATTTACTAGGACGGAGAGTCTCTTGGAAAATCCGAACTGATGGCTAAGGATTGCATTACAAGGTAATCCTCGGAGATTAGATCGTGCCAAAAAAGCAATTAAACTTTAGCGATTTGTTTTGAATCCTGCTGATGTTTTCCCATCAAAACTACAACTTCAGCATTACGCGAAAAAAGCCCGTTCAACATCGGGTTACACAACTTTCAACTTGTTTTCGTTGGAAAATAATAACTGATTATTTTTGGTTAGTAGACAGTGACGAGTTTGTCAGTTAAGTTCCGACTTGGTCAAAGTATTAAGTTTTAACGAGAAACGATCTGTTATTTAAACCTGTAAATTTTTTTGGTTGGGACGAAACGAGAACGAGAAAAAGGAAGCGATTTCAAAAAAACTGATAAAATATGCAAACAAAAAGACGGGAGGAGTTCGGAAATAAAATGAATAATCGATTTTCCCCGTGCAGTTTCAAAATATAATAAAACAGAAAAAGACAAACCGTCGTCATAGGGGATCCAAATCAAATTTGCTCAATTTAAAAGTTAATTTTCCGCAGCTTAAAACTGCATCTATTGGGTGTGGAGACAGAATAATAGCGAAATGTAATTTAAATGTAAAGAGCCCCTGTCCCATTCAGTATAACAGTTTCGTTATCTCGTACGGTTTTCGGAAACATTCTACGTAGAGATTTAAAATAAGCGGTCCTGAAATTTGAAATTTCAGAGAGGCACTCCCGTCTTACCATTAATTAAAAATGGAAAGACTTTGGTTGACGATAAATCCAAGAAAATGATTTTCATGAAAATTTATCGAAGGACCGCTATTTAGTTAAGTGGGCATCCGAGCTGGATCAATATGCTACAGCGTCAGAATTTAAGTTAAATAAACTGTACCTCGGGCTTAACCACGGATTTGAATTCAAATCGGGCGGTTCAACTAAAGTTACTTGAGGAGATAGGGTACGTTTTTACTTAGGTTAACGAACGCATCTATTGGGAGAGAAAAATACTAAAGGAATCTATAAAGTGATCCGATTTTTGTAAAAACTATTAACACGTGAAGAGTCAACATTACACATTTTATTTACTGAGCGACGTGAACCTTTTTGTTTATTTTGCGGTAATGAAATTTGAACAGGAAAATAGTTTCGTTTAAAATTACGTAGTGACGTCGCGACGTCTCAGAGTAGAGTTTAATTTTTTTTTGTCAGTCACTACCGCAAAGAGTAACTGATGTTTGATTTCCCTAAATATAGGGTAGATTCAAAGTTTTAGATCCTACAGGCCATAAGAGACGAATGGAGCGTCTTAAAGAAGTACAGTTTGCGGCATTTTAAACAATTTTCAATTCTTTTTCAAGTCGTATGCCCATCTCCTTAAAAAAATCCAAAATTTTCATCAATTCTACCATTCTTATGTTTTCTAATTCCATAAAACTGAGCACTTTATTTAAGCCGTCCGGCATTTAGAAATGATCTCATCCGTTCTGAAGTTACACCGTAAAACGTTAAAATTTTAAATTTTCTAAAATTTCAATTGGCCATAAAAGACGAATGGAGCGTCTTAAAGAAGTACGGTTTGCGGCATTTTAAACAATTTTCAGTTCTTTTTTACGTCGTATGCTCATTTCTTTAAAAAAAAATCCAAAATTTTCATCAATTCGATAAAACTGAGGACTTTATTTAAGCCGTCCAGCATTTAGAAATGATCTCATTTTGTAGAAAATTAAATTTTCTTTCCAAAAATTACCTTAAAAGCCCATTTCTGACGTTCCGTTCTTAAGTAACAACTTAAAACTCTAAAATTTTCTAAAACTTCAATTGGCCATAAATGACGAATGGAGCGTCTTAAAGAAGTACGGTTTGCGGCATTTTAGACAATTTTCAATCCTTTTTCACGTCCTATGCTCATCTCTTTAAAAAATAATCGAAAATTTTCATCAATTCGATAAAATTGAGGACTTTATTTAAGCCGTCCGGCATTTAGAAATGATCTCATTTTGTAGAAAATTAAATTTTCTTACCAAAAAATTACCTTAAAAGTCCATTTCTGACGTTCCGTTCAAGTTACAACGTAAAACGTTAAAATTTAATATTTTCTAAAACTTCAATTGGCCATAAAAGACGAATGGAGCGTCTCAAAGAACTACGGTTTGCATTTTAAACAATTTTCAATCCTTTTTCACGTCGTATGCTCATCTCTTCAAAAAAAATCAAAAATCTTCATCAATTCTACTAAATATATAACGGGGGTTTCACTCACCTACGATACAGAATGGACGTCTAAGAAATTTAAGGCGGCCAATATATCCTTGATAGCGAGAGCGACATCCTGAAGACCATAATCTGAAAAAACAGAAGGAAAAAACTAAGAACGAATAAAAGTGAACTGCGTTGTTGACAAAGACGGGCGCCTGTGAATGTCCGCAAAATAAAACAATTCCTTTCACAGTTTCCCTTTAAAACTTTTTTAAATTTTAACTTACCTTAAGCTAAATTCGACAGCGAACCAAACAACAACGAATGACTCCATGTAGGTTAAAACTTGCACTGTAACGTCTTCGTAAGTTTCGATCGTTGAAAAGACACTCAGTGTTAGACATGTAAAAACCATCAAAAATCTGAAACAATGCCAGAAAATATTATTTCACAGTGGCTTCGGTTCTAATCGCCTCAGGTTAAGAGTTTTACCGACGAGATAAAATCAATCATAAAATCGCTCTTTTATTTAGAAGTAAATAAGACCATAAAAGCCGGCTTTCGGAAATCCTCTTCTCAAACAGAATAAAGGCACATTCCGAACTTTTACGATTCAAAAAAGTTCGATGTTGCATTGCATACCGACTTGTTTTAATATACAGTTAAAGTGTTGAAAACAATTAGAATAATCGTTCGAATATTTAAAGAACTTACATAAAAGTGGAGGCACATTAAAAAATCTAAATAAAATACAAGAAAAATACGAAAAGTGTAGTCAAATAGGACAAAAGAAAAAATTGACAGAAGCATAAACTTCCCGAAGATTCGTATTTTACATACTCTTTTGATTTATGCATACTTTATAAAGAATCTAAGTGCTACGGTCTGAAATTTGGCAAAATTGCTTCGTGAATGCTGAATACATAAATTAAAACAATGGAAGTAAAATATTAAAAATACGAAAACTGTAGTCTTATGGTATAAAAAAAAGAAATCGTCATCAGGCATAAACTTCCCGAAGATTCATATTTTTCATACTGTTGTGATTGGTTAATTGTAATTAATTTTGATTTATTCATACTTTATAAGGAATCTAATTGCCACCGTCTGAAATTTGCCAAAACAGCTTTGTGCATTCTGAAGACATAAATTTACTCAGCAGGGGAGCAATTTACGTTGAATGCAGCGCAATGTAAAACATATTTTGGCTAAAATTCAAGTCAATTGTTGCTCGGTGACGGCTGTAGCCCCCATAAACATAAAATAGCAAATTTCAGGTATTTACCCCGCTTTTGTAATTCCCATTTGCCATAAAGTTCTTATTACTGCGACAAAGTGGAACAAGTTCAATATAACTTTAACAATTTGTATGCGTTGAACTGGACAGTTGCGTCAATTTAATTGCCAATCATAAAACTGTAAAAAGTGGAAATTAATGCAATAGTATATAGGAAACTGAAGTAGAGATTTTAAAAATTTTAATTCCATTATAAAATGCATGTTTTAATTTAAAGCAAAGAGTGCGCGTCGCTATGAATGTGAATAATTTAAAGGAAACGTCTGTTAACTATTCTGAGCGAAATTGCAATCCTTTAGTCAGGTAATAATAAATACGTTATTCGGTACGTCGGGATTGCAATAAACACCCTCTACAATCGCACAACAGCAGAAAATTTGTTTTGCTCATAACTTATGAAATGTGGGGGATGAAATCAGCACAGCCCTAAATTAACTGGAAGCGTGAATAAAAAAAATGTAATTTTACAGTAATGTCTACACGTATCTCAATAAATCCGCATTCGTTCAATGATATGAATGGGGTGTATGCCTGATAAAGAAGTCCTGGTAGGAAAATTTATTCCTGCAGTGCTGAGTTCCCCTATTTACTTTATCCTGCAGGAATCGTGGAGCTTTGTGCTTTCGCGTCAGAGGTTAATTACTATAATTCATGCTATTCTAGTCTCTGATAGAAAATTTTTAAAGAGCAATAGCCACTTCAGAGGAAGATTTTTATGAAACATTAAAAGTCGGTGACACTTTTTTGCTTTTGAGTAAGTTTTAAAAATTATTATTATTATTAAGGGGCCCATAAATTTCGATTGTCCCGGGGTCCTGCAAGTCAGCAACAAAACCCCACATTTCGTCAGTTATGTAAAGACTTGAAAACAATGCTCCACTGCAAGAGAATTATGTAAAAACAAACATGCGATTAGTCTCTCCATAATTGCGGGTTTAGAGCGTCTTGAAATTTCTCCTCGTGCTATTTACACAATTATTTGAGTAACCGCTCAAGAAACTTCTCCCCATTTCCTGACTTGGGTATCTTTTACGCGCATTCCATACGTCGAGGGATAATAACGTAACATTAGATGTAGCGAAGGTTGTCGAAAGCAGAGAAATAAGAAAGTAAAATAAATGCGGCTGAAAGGTCGTTCTGAAAATAGGCTGATGGCACCCGAAGGAAGAGGAATGCCAAGAGCAATATAAACTGATCAAGGTGGTTTGATGATGCGTTGAATATAAATTTTGGACTTTTAAGGCAACAGTAGTTAAGCATTTTAGATCGATGTCTGGAGGAGTTTATGTGACATCTGCAGCTGGTGAGTGATGGTCTAAAAAATCTCATTATACTAACAAATTCCGTGAGTTGTCCCAATTTCTTTGCCCGTTCTAATTTATGTTCTGATTAGAGTGGGCCAGCCTTCACAATTTAATTTATGATCACTGGTAGACTCAGAATGTTAATTTCCACCAGTTTCTGCAGCAGTTGCGATTTATTCAATAGATGGCGTGGTGCTACCTCCCCACCGGTGATTCTTCGCCGGTTCGAGGACATTTTATTGTATTTCCTTGTCTTCGGAGGGTGGATAGGAAGAAATAATGGAAAATACATTATCGCCGATCAATGGCAGTGCCGATTGAATTAAGAGAAGCGTAACTAATTGGACACTTGAGGCAAGGTTAGTTACTTACACTATCATGTGATAGAAGATAGCGACCCCCCTAGGCCTTTCCAGGAAGTTATAGACACGACTTTGTATACGGCGATACCGGGCATCCCGTCGTGAAGCTCTGTAGTTGAGCGGTCTACCAAGAAGACTCATCCGGGGTTGTGTGAGACGGCCGCGCTTTTGCCGCAGCGTCAAACTGTAAAAAAAAATTACAATCAACCTAATCGGTAAGAAAACGACACAATTTTTAAAATCTACTCCGTTGCGTTTATTATTCATGACTTCTTAATAAATGGACCGCGTGGAATTGAAGCAAATGTAAACAGAGTTAATTCCGCCGTGGCTTAATTAAGACCTCAAAGGATGTGCCTATGCAATTTTTAGAACGGGTTGTAATTAATTTGTTGTCTAATAAAAGATTCAGAGTTGAAGAAATTGCCTCTCAACTTTCTGGGGAAATACGTGAACATGAGCGAAGATTCTTCCAGCATACATTTTTCACGCGACGTCTGATTAGACTTGCTTGGGTCATCCGAGGATTTTCATGCGTGCTTCTATCAAACATGCAAACAGTGTAAAAGGTCAACATAATTAATATCAGCCGCATTGGTGCATTTAACTAATTGCATTATTGATTGTCGTGTACTATTTAACTGTCACAAGAAAGACCGTACCAAATCCCTGCATTTTATGCAGTGAACTATGTTCAAATTATGTCCAACAATTCCACTAATTCCGTTCAGCGAGAACTACATATTTTATTATGCAATTGAAAGACTAATTGTGTGAAATTCACAGGGGATTTTACTATAATTATCGAAATCATTAATTTTTATTTTAGCTGTCTCTCTGGAGGTTGAAGTATTTCAAATGGATCCACACAGTTCTTGTTTTATTTCATTTTATTGGAAAAACATTGCTCGGCGAGATGCAAAAAAAATAGTTCAACTCCAAATTGAGATTGAACCAACGCCGTAAAACTAGAAACAATCGCTAGCAGTTCAAAATAGTCAACGAAATAAATCGAACAGCTCACAACTGATAATTGATTCCCAGCCTTTAGCAGAGTTCAAGATTCAAAGCGAGTAGTGAGAAATTACGTAGCCCGGTTATTCGGTGCATTCGAGAAATTTCAATTCCATTAAGGCTGATAATTGCTGATAAGTTAATTAAATGAAAAAATGGTGGTGTAGATAGTTGATCCGTCTCACTAACAACGGTTTCCAATCAAAACGGCGTCCCGCAGGGGTGTACCCTAGCTCCAATTCTGTTAATGATTAATAAATTTTGGGTCGCTTTTATAGCGAAATACCATAGAGCAGAAAACGAGGTCGATGCCATCAAAGTATACTGGAATTATTAAAAGCCAAGGGCTGTTTTCGCTGATGGCGGTGATGTAATAATAAGTCGAATTGTGTCGTTCCGTTTTTACTGTGTAGAAGGGTGGCAAAACGTAAAGTATTCATCGGACAAAAACTCATTTGCAGCCCTGTCCATCATACTCCCGAAACAAGGCGTGAAATATCTACCGGAATAATTTAATTGAAAATGAGAACTAGGTGTAAAAACAAGAATTTAAGATCGATACTAGGGTTACGAATGTTTTTGATCCTAATCATCGTAAATCCTTCAACATGATATTTGTTTTAAATATTATGCTTATCGTGGAAATTGTAGGAAGCTTTTAAACTTTTCACGCTAATAGATGTCCGGTCTATTAATTTACTCAAGAAATCTAATTTGATGCAAGTGCCGCATGGTAAACTTTCAAATCTGATACTGATAAAACACGTTCTCTGTATTTCTGCTGGACATTTACTACTAGGCCGTAAAACATAAAAACTTCACCCCGGGAGCACGATTTGTTTGTATTTCATTTTATTGCGGATGGGGTGGAACCCAGGAATTCCAAACTAAATAGCACCTGCATAATTATAATAAAATTTCGATTTTGGTCATAAAATTTTTAAATATCTCCTCTGATATTCTTTAGAGATTAATTTATTCACCCTCTGTTCTTTTATGAAACTGACAAAAATTTGCCTTAATAAACACGCGAGTCTTCCAAAGAGGATAAATTAAAAAGGGTCTCAAACAACAATCAATCAAATGCTTAAAAGAATTTTAATTACTCTTTATCTCTGGTACTTTAATGACTTTCCTCAAGTGATGTTAAATTGTCCGAACCAATCACCTAAATAAGTTCTGCGGTCCAAAGTGTCGGAGTTTTATGACATTCTCTACACGCTCGTGTGAGTTAAATTTCGACCCAACTCATTTAAAGGGATAGCAAACCGCTCGCATTATTATGTCATAGTCGGAGAAAATTTCACGTAAAATTGTTTAAATTTTCTGTCTCAGTTTGAATTTAGCGACGTAGTTCTAGCAGAATTATGATATTTAGCTGCGACTTATTTGCTGTGATTAAAGACGATTTTCTTTAAAAAATCGCTGAACAAAAAACTGCAAGGTGAACATCCGAGTTCTGAAACGAGATTAAGCTGACGTGTCCTTTTCAACAGAATTGGTTGAAAGAGTACAGCTTCATGTCGTAAAGTTTAAAGTTTATTTAAACCAAACAAATCGATTCGGACAAGCGACTATATTTCAACACAGAATGGAATTCGACAGGGAACCAGGGCTTACATACGTGATGAAAATTGAACTTATCGAGGGAGATGTCTGCGCTTCATTGCCGTCAACGGAATTGTGTTCTGAAATGCTGGGTTTTCTTTTCAAAGTCAGAACTTATCAAGGAATTCCAGAAAATAATTTGAAAATTAGAAAAAGGAAATTATACTTTTGGAAACGCTGGAGGGCTAGTGTAGCTTGTTCGACTAACGAGCAAGCTTAAACTTGACTAACAGAGTTTCAATAACTCGAACAACAGACGAGACGAGTTTAAACACGACTAACAGCCGAGTTTCAGCGCACAAGTTTCTGGACGCATTCCCCCCACCGAGGTTTCGGGCTTACCCCTCAAAGGTTTCGGTAGGCTGAAACTTTTGGGGGAGGGTAATTCCGAAACCTTCGAGGGTAAGCCCTAAACCTCTAGGGATACCCTTCGAAATTTGTTCTATTGGAAATCTTAAAGTACCTTATCGGGTAAGTCCCAAATCTTGAGGGACACCTCCCGAAAAATGTTGGGGTCAGTCCGAAACTCGGGGAGGGGGAGTGGGACGGGGAATACGTTCCGAAGCATGATGTATGCTTAAAGGAGGATTCAAATCAAGAAGTTTAGCAAATTATACAGAAGGTTATGCCTTGTTTAAATTTTTCACGTGATTTTCACTTTATACGGCACCAGTGCAACCCAGAAATTTCATGCCAGTGATAATGATAACAAATGCACCATCACCATCACCATCAGTTTGTCGGCTATCCCAACGACCAAGAGGGTTTTCTACATTACAAATTGTGTTAATTTTTTATTGGTGGTACATTTAATGCCTGCTAAATGAATGAGGAGTTGATTTTTAATCGGCTTGGCTTGCGATCCCGTCATCAGAGGATGAAGCTTATCAAACAGGTCACCTACAATTTCGGCCCGCTTGTTATCTACAACAACTATTTATCAACTTATTGAAATTAATAACAATTGCCATCAACGTTGAATTAAATTTGAAAATTTGGGCGAATTTCTAGCTAACCCGAAGGTTTTTAACTGATGGAAAATAATCCAATACTTAATACCTAATACCTAAAGTCCGTTCATTTTCTATAGCAGAACTAAATTTTTTCTGGAACTGTACAACTCTAATTTGTAGTGGCGTGTACTTTTGACAATTACATAACCCAAATATTCTAGGATTTATTGTCATTGTTAGCAGCAGTGTCATAGATAAACGTACCTGAGGCTTTTTCGTGAATATTTTTCTTTGCACTTTACTCAAAACTGCACGCACACAAAGGCCAATTCAGAGCAATTGCAAAAATTTTGACATTTGTCCTGTTTTCTGACGTATCGCATTGAAATCGCTTCTACCAACTCATCTCCTCATACCAACCTAAAATTAAAATTTTGACGTTCTGTCGCTTGAATGGTAAATGAATGGAGACTATTTTATTTATTTACCCACAAAAACCTTCGATAATCTAAACTTTAATCTAAACCAATCTAATAAACATAACCTACAAAAATCGTTGATAGCGTTTTGAGAAATGTCACGGTGTATTGCCAACATGAGGAATATTTGTTATAATTGAAGCAATTTTAAGATCTTGATGCTTGGAATTTGGAAATTCTTAATTTTTAGATTATGTATTCGAAAAATTGAGATTTTCTGAAAATTTCAATTACCATTAGATTCAGAAGACTGAAATTAACCAGAAACTGGGGTAAGACAAAAGACGATTTCTTGAGCTAAATCCTTTTTTAAAAATGTCGAAAGTACGTCGAAAGCGAGTAGTCGCTGATCGCGTACGAGCTTATCTTCGACAAAGATCGTTTTTACTTTTTCTTGGGTACAAGCACGGCGTGTAGCATCCGAACCCAACATTTTTTCTGTTAAGGGTTCGGTTTATTTTGAAGTAAAATATAATGAACAACCGTATAATGCAATGTTTTAAAATAAGCAAATCATGATATACGATGTAGCTGTTTATTTTCCTTCATTTTATTGTAAACATAGTACTGGATATATGACTATTTTCGCCTGATTATATATTAACTTCGAGAATTAGCCATATTCACCTTCGTTAACAGCTTGAAACATTATCAATCTATACCCATCTTCCATAATATTTATACACCAACGCGATTTTATAATTAATTAACCAATTAATAATTTGTCTTGCAGTTTTCCTATGGGAGCGCTGTTTATAAACACTTAAATTTGGGGCATAAAAACTTTGCAGAATGGCTAATGGTGAAATTTAAACTGCAGTGTTGAGAATGTTTTCAAAGCAGACGAAAATTATAATTTCAAGTATAATAAAGGATAGAAGCGGAAAAAGAAATAAAACAAAAATAACGGAAACCAAGAAAAGATAAAGATTTCCCGGTGAATCTACACGACATTGGTGATTAATTAATTAATCAGGGCAGAGTCTACTTCAGAAGTTTTCCGAGTGAACTTTAAAGAAGTAATAAAAACTGAAACCGAGAGCCAGTTTTCGCATTATACGCCCACCGTTCTGTCACAAAGCTTACGGAACGAAAATTATGGTGTTTTGGTTCATAAATTTTTATTCATTAGCTGAATTTAATTGTAGCCCCCTAGAAACAACGGGTGAAACTCATTAAAGTGTGATTGCAGGATTTTTAGCTTCGAATCGTTTTATAATCAATCAGTAAGACGCGCCCTTCTCACTTCCTTGACAAGCGATAATGAAAATTACCACTAGAGCATCTCTAAACGAATCGACGAATTATTTTTTGCCGCGGAAGTGAACTCAGTTGTGAGGTCTTCACACGCTCGTTTTGTTGTGACATAAAAATCTTTTATTAAATTGTTCTCTCCTTTCAAACCGCTTGGTTTCAGAAATAACAAATAACAGGAACTTTTAAGTTCTCTCAATACCTTTCAAGGCTTCAAACATTTCATCAAACGATGTTTATATTTAGTTCCCGAGCTGAAACTTGCCCGGATAAATGCTAAACACCCACTAGGATATTTTTTTTAAACTGTTATTGAACGGGAGGATATTACAATATTACGGTTAACCTGCGATCAAGGTGGAATCACCACTAAAATGGTAATGGTAATAGAGCCAAACGCGAATAACTGAAGCTGCATACCTGGCGATCGTTGCTATGATGCTATGTCAATTTTCCTTTGTAATAACGGTTTGCAAATAACTTCCTTTCCATTAATGAACCCCGTTATCTAATGTCTGCACGTATTGCTAACTATAACGATGCATTAACTTCATCAAAATCTGTTGATTGTCATCAGTTATAACTTCTAATTACGAGAACAACAATAATTAATTTATGAAGAAAATTAAATAGCGTGTTATTTCGTGTTTCTTTCAAACTTATAATTGCTGGAAGTTATGCCAAAAAGGCATAAGTGGGAATACATTTTTGGAAACAGAATTTAAAGATTCATAAAAAAGTTAACTGGGCTCATCACTAGAGCGCGGATTTCTAGCTATTTGATATAGTATTATAATTAGGGTTGGGCAAGTATGCCGTAAAGGTGAAGCATATATACAATTAAATATTCCGTTAAAATCCTTAAATTTATTCTCTAAACATGCTGCAATCTTCAAGTATATGCCGCAAAAATAAACATCTACTCACTTTCCTCTTGGGGGTTTCTTTATAATATGTTAATGAAGTAACATTGATTTTTGTTTGCTTTTATGTAAATCCTTTTCGAGGTAGTCCCTACAAATTGTTTTGTTAATGAGGGTAACATAATAGTTTCCGACTTAACAGGGACCCGATCTTTAATAATTTTTATTAATTTAAATTTTCTAGAAATATTCCGGAGAGCAACCTTAAACAACCGAAAACATGCAGCTTTATGCTGTGTAGCGTATGCTGTATACCGTAAAACCTTGATATATGCTATACATACAGTGTGTCTCATTTTAACTGAAACCACCCTAATATTTCGGTTAATTTTAACCGAATCAATGCGTTCTTTTTTTCTGCATGTAGAGCTCCAAAATGTGCACCTGCGTGATACTTCACTTTTTTTATAGACCGAAATCCCAGCCTACTGCGATTTAATAAAGAGGCCAAAAATGACGAAATCGTATTAGGCATTTTTTTATCGAAAAATTTTATAAGGAAAAGTTGCTCAGGATGGCTCCAAATAGCTAAATCCGAAATTTCAGTAAAAAATAAAAATGTTGAGTTTCTTGAGGAAGAATCACAAAATAACGAAAAGTTCAATATTTTTGCAACATAATGGGTGCTGTGAAATAAAAAAACAATTGAAATGAATTGATTTGACATTTGCTACCGGCTATGCATGGATAAAACTTAACAATCGCAGAAAAAGTTGAAATTATTAAGGTAGTGTAAGATTTTCGTTTTTCTTAACAATTTCAAGGGACACCCCAACTAATCTGTTGCAATGTGCCACAAACAGCAAACATATGCGCTTCCATTGTTTTTTTATTTCACATCACCCGTTATGTTGCAAAAATAATGACGTTTTCGTTATTTTATGATTCTTCCTCAAGAAATTCAACATTTTTATTTTTTCCTGAAACTTCGGATTTAGCCATTTGGGGCGATCCTGAGCAACTTTTCTTTATAACATTTTTCGATAAAAAAATGCCTAATACGATTTCGTCATTTTTGGCCTCTTTATTAAATCGCAGTAGGCTGGGGTTTCGGTTTATAAAAAAAGTTGAGTATTACACAGGTGCAGATTTTCGAGCTCTACATGCAGAAAAAAAGAAAGCATTGATTCGGTTAAAATTAACCGAAATATTTGGGTGGTTCCAGTTAAAATGAGACACAATGTATATGCAAAATTAATTTAAGTTTTTATGAAGTAAAAAATGAAAACATCACATGCTACATAACTGTGAGCCTTTAGGAAAAACATGCAAATATGTTTTTGCCCAGCCCTAATTATAATACCAGATCAAAAATAACCTTTAGGGAGCCCGAATTATAACGGAAACATTAATTGAGTAAAAATTTTTTGTGCTTATTTTGCTTTTTTCCGAGTTCTGTGTTTATTACATTTTCTGTGCTTTCTTAATTTTTTTTGCTTTTTTTGTGCTTTTAAGGTTCTACTTTACAATTTTTTAACGTTATTTGATGAAACTCGGTAGTATTTATCTCAAACTATTTCATTTCTCTAGCACAATAAGAGCATCTGCCCATTCTACCGTATGGGGTCCAAGTTTCGAATCTCTCGAACTGTTTTGCATGCGGCGTTAGGTGCTAGGCAACCGCCAATGAGATTGCATCTACCGTAGTGATTTCACATACGAAACTGTTTGTATGATATTCTCTGCAGACCATTGAAAACAAAATTTAAATTCTCCTAAGTATTTCAAAATTGCAGTAAATACTTACATGAGTTACTTTAGACCTTTTTTTGTGCAGTTTTTATGCTATTTGAAGCACTTAAAACAACTTTTTTGTGCTTATAATTCCGCGCTCTACTCATCACACATTTTTTAAAACCAATTTTTCGTGATCGAATTTTGGAGTGATTGCAGTAACCTCCCAAAAATAAATGAAGAATAAGTATGTACTACTTCTGGCAAATTTCAAAATTAATTCTAGTTTTTTAGATTTTTTCATTTATATCACCTTTGAAGCACCGCAAAGGCAAAAACTCAAAAAGGTCGTTCAATAATGTGTTTGTTCAACATAAATTGGGAGGGTTGTTTGTAAACGGGGGAGAAGCGGAAAGCTTTGGGTTGTGCCGTTTAGTCGACTAATTATGTATTCGAAATGGTGCACTGTGAGAAACTCCTAAATGTATCTTAATTAGTTCTTGACAAACACGCAACTAGCTACACGTTGACCTGTCTTGAATACAAAACGTGTTTCTGCATTTTTATTCTATTAAACATGACAATTTTTTGCGAAAAAACGTGAAAATTCGCGAGACAAAGAATCAACTGCCACCTGCAGAGCCAGCCAGTTTACTATTCCAGAAACGCTTTTTCTTGTTGCATTAAAGTGTATTTTTGTTCGTCTACGTAAATTTTCTGCTTAAATAAATACCAGTGTTTACACTGAAATCTGCCGTTACAAAGAACCCGCATTCATTCTGAATTTCACCAAGTTACCGTTGAAACAACATTTATAATTTCAAGTTATCAGTTTTGCAGAATTCTACAACTCCTACAATTTGTTGAAAAGTAAACAAGTCTATACATCACTTTATGTCTGTTTGATCTAATTCCGTTTGCCCCAAAAATAGGATTTTCTTGAAAATGAGAAATCTACCGTTATTTTCAAGTAGATATGTTCGTTTTTATTATTGCACTTATTGATTAATGAGTTATTACTGTTAAGTTATAAAGGATGTCTTAACAAAATGACTGTTTTATTGCTCGTGAAAGTTTTATTGTTATCCTGAGGTGTTTTAGTGTTAGTAAATTGTGGGGAAGTCATCTTTTAGCAAATTACGGACATAAAGGAAATTAATAAACAAGTCTTAATAGTGGCAGAAGTTAACTCCATTCTAAAAATATATTTTGCTACTTGTAGTTATAAGGTAATATAATTAGAGTAGACCGGACCTGACCTGACAGTATATGACTAATTTGTCAGCTTAAGTGTATTCTATTTCTGTAAAAATTAGTGAAAATATAATCCAAAACAATATTGGATCAGTTATGTGTACAGACGTACAGGAGATTCTGTTGACAATCTGTGGCAGGTCTGAGTGATTGATTTAGTGTGATGCTGCCTCAAGGTGGTCAATATATTATTTTTATATAAAGTTTACCATGTGTTATCGGCTTTCTGAGAGACGTGTTTATAAATGCAGGTTATATATTTTATGCAGGAATTCCCCTGCATATCTCCCACGTTCTCGATAATTATTAGAAAAAAATTACAGGAATTTATAAGAAACCACCGCGTCTATGATTTTAATTAAATTGTATAAATAATTTCCGATGGAAGTTTAAACAACTACCGGAGCAGACTCATAGCTCATCCGTCTTTCAGTTTGTTTAGTAGTTGGATAATTTAAATTTGTGTGTTGTAAACATCGTGAATTGACGAAATGTGCGGTTTAGCTTCATTCACGTATTGAGAAGCGTCCAAGAATAATTTTCGCTTCAAAATTAATAAACTCGTGAAAGTTAGGAAATATTTACCACAAGTTTCAGTTGATGCGGCTGAAATTGAACATTTGAGGATTTGCGGCGGGAATGCTACGAAATCTGCGTCCGGTGATACGTCGCCTGCCATGTGCACGCGCGACACTGCGTTCGAGTTTGGGCCGTGCGTCAAAGTCGTTCGCGTTACGTTGACTGAGCGTTCCACCACGCACGGGCCACTAAACCAGCCACCAACATCGCGACCGCGTGTCAGGTAAGCTTCTGAATAAACGCGCCGCTGGGCAGGGCGCGTGCTGAAAGCGTCGCGACGCCCGCGACGCGTAGACTTCACTCATGCGCCGCCGGTAGCACATTGCCAGCATGCTACTGCCAGGTGCACACCAACTATTCAAAACTTTCGTCATACCGCACTGAGCCTGGAATTGTTATGGATGAAACGAATCAGTTACACGCGAGTACATTGCGCTTCAGTGGCAGCTACTCCTGAAAACACTTTACTTCAAGCTGTGACTGAATACCCTATTAATCACGGCCATTTTCGAAATAACCCCGAAGAATTAGCGCCGATCAAATCAATTTCTATTTATTGAGAACTTCTTGAGAACGCCGGCACTAATATTCAAAACTCTTTGTTTTTCTATGGAACGCGGTTTTACTATTTATTCTAAAATTATGCCTAATTTTATATCAGCATCATAACATTTGGATATATCCTCAATTAAAACAATACCAAGATTGCAGAAAAAGATGTTACATAGGAGATTGAATTTAATAAGTCAACGTAGTACTTCAGTTACATTTGTCTCAAAACGAACAATATTTTGCAATATGCGATTGTTGCCTTAATTATGTAAATATTTGTTTTCCATTAGAATTACTTTTACAACATGCATGTGTTGTTTTCAGTCAGACTCGAGTACATTGTTTCATTTCTTTCTTCACATAGGTAATTGCAATCTTACCATTACGATGTTTCAGTTTGCCGTTTCCATAGTTTTGTTCCTTAAAAACAATGCCCTAATGTTTTCAAAAGCAATTAACGTTTTAAAAAACAATACCCGAGATGTTTTCAAAAACAATGCCATAACGTTTTAAAACACATAAGCAATAGCATCCCGTTTTAAAAACAATACCCTAATGTTTTCAAAAACAATACCCCATTGTTTTGAAAAGCAATACCCGCATGTTGCAAAACATTGGCGAACCTGTGTCGCTCCAATGAATTCCCTAGATTTGAATTTAAATTTGACAGCGCGCGACCTGAACTAGAGGATTCTATTGGTCCGTGACTTCAAAAATGTCACCAGATCTAGGGAATTTATTGAAGCGACACAGGTTCGCCAATTAAGTCCCTTAAAACGTTACCCTAATGTTTTCAAAAACAATACCCTAATGTTTTAAAAAACAATATCATAACGTTTTAAAAAGCAATGCCATAACGTTTTAAAAAATAATACCCTAATGTTTTAAAAAACAATACCCTCTAATGTTTTAAAAAACAATACCATAACGTTTTAAAAAGCAACGCCATAACGTTTTAAAAAACAATACCCTAATGTTGCAAAAATACATTATTGCGATCATTGTGAAAACCGAAGTGAACCTGAAAAGCTCAATCTAAATAATTGCAAACAATGTGCCATAGTAAATCTAGGTACTTCCCATAACATCACTTATTTCATTTGCAAAAGTTTCCAAGTATACCTTTTTTCGAACTACACCTAAAGGAGATAATTACAGTAACATGCCCTTTGTAAAGATCTGCGGCGTTTCCTTTTAGGAACGAAAATGTTTCGTCAATCGTCCACAAATTAGTGGGACCAAATGAGAGCTAACTGATATAAAAATTTCTTGTAATTTTTACATTAATTGTTGCAAAATTGTGATTGAAAATGCTGGAAAAATGACGTGAACCAGAAATTGAGATAATTTAATTCAAGAAATTCTTGCGGTAATTGTCTGAATATTACAATATTGACAAAGGTTTTAATTTTTGCAATACTTATTCGTTTGACCTGTTACAATATGCGGGAACGATTTCAAATAAGTTGCATTTTTTCAACAACAAAATGTTGCTTTTGTTTATTTCTGTCTTTACAATAACGGTGTTGTTTTGAACTTTGCAACACTCGGGTATTGTTTTAAACTACTAGATGGTCAGAGCTGGGAGTAACTTTAGAAAAAAGTTACTTTCATGTAACTAGTTACAAAAAGTAACTAAGTTACTTAGTAACTAGTTACTTTTTTTCTCCCTGCGAAAAGTAACTATAACTAGTTACTATACTGAAGTAACTTGTAACTAGTTACTTTTGGTAAGTATCTAAAGACATAAAAAAGTAACTAGTTACTTTTCATGTATCTAGTTACTTTTCATGTATTTAGTTACTTTTCAACGTAACTAGTTACTTTTTATGCAATTAGATAATTTTCCAATAATATCAAGAATTTTCAGAAAAGTTGCAGGTGTAGGCAATATCCGTCAGTTTTAATTATATTTTACGACATTATTCTCCGTCGGTATTTCCATAGGCTGAGCAAAACAGAATTTTTTGATGCAAATTCATCTGCCCATTGACATTTTCTTTTCATTTACTTTTGAGATTTTGACAGATTGTGAGGCAAGAGAAAATTTGATAGAAATAAGAGAAATCAAAAAATGAAATTGCTCAGGTAAATTTGCATCAAAACAACTAACTTGTGGTGTTTTTGCGTTTTTCGAAAATCTCAATATTTCACCGATTTCTTCGATATTTTTGAAAATCTGGGGTGGCCGTGACTGCACTTCCGGTCAAGTATGATACATGTTTCTAACTCAGAAAAAAATCGTACATTCCGAAGGTGTCACTCCATTTGAAAAAACAAAGTTAAGATCATTTCCGGTTGAACCGGAAGTGGAAAAAATTCCCTTAATATACGCGCAAGTGTTCCTCCGTGCGGGATTGGCCAGCTTTTATTTCAATTCAATATCTTTATTACATCCAAAGATATTCAAGGTAGGAAGATTTAAAAAGAAACCCTGTATTCTGTATGTACATATCATGATCATCAAGATTTATAATTTTAGTGGACCATGATCTTTATTCTTTGGTTAGTAACGCAATGCAATGAAACTGGCTTGCTCTAATTATTATAAATCTAGATTAACCTATTAGTATAAAAGAATTTTAATGGTACAACATACAAAGCGCAGAGAGGTTTTAAAAAATTATCCTCCGCCGAAATTCTCGAGGTATTTACTAAAATTTAAACCCAATCCCAACAGTTTCTATAACATTAATGAAAGTAACTAAATTACGCCAAAAGTAACCAAAATACTGTATCTAGTTACTTATAGAAGCATTTAATTACTTTTTAAAAGTATCTAGATACCAAAAGTAACTAAGTTACTTCAAAAGTAACTAAGATACTATATCTAGTTTCTTTTCATAAGTAACTTGTAACTAAGTTCTTTTTTCAGTAAAGTATCTAGTTACTTCAGTAACTTAAGTTACTTTTATGAAAAGTAACTTGAAAAGTATCTAGTTACTATTTCAAAGTAAGTTTCCCAGCTCTGTAGATGGTGAACCTGTGTCGCATCAATGAATTCCCTAGATTTGAATTTAAATTTGACAGCGCGCGACCTGAACTAGAGGATTCTATTGGTTGATGACCAAGGCTTGGTTGATGACTTCAAAAATGTCACCATATCTAGGGAATTTCTTAATACGATACAGGTTCGCCAATTCATTTATTTAAGCAATACTCCCATGTTGCTAAAATGAAATCGGAGCACGCATATTGTAAAATTTTAAACATCACTGGTACTGTACGAAATCATCTGAATTAAAATAACATTCACATATTATAATTACGGGGTGTTAAGACAACTGAAGTACACATTGACTTATTAAATGCAATCTCCTAAGTAACCGGTTTTGCAGTTGTCTTGGTATTGTTTTAATTGCGGATACATCCAACTGTTATGATGCTGATACAACATTATGCATAATTTTAGAATAAATAGTAAAACCGCGTTCCATATTTTTCCTTGTTAAGCAACGAAATTTTAAACTAATACAGATAATCTAATTAGCACAAATTAATTATCTGCAGTGAGTCGTTCAGACAAACAACTTCATGTCAGTCGACGGCTGCCAAAACTGTTGCAGAGTGACAAGGAACAAGTTTTTTTTTTTTTTAAATATGATGTCAATAACCCTGCGCGGTTGACGTCCCCGATTTCGAAATTAAAAGCAACTTCTACAAAGCCTTTTGAACGAGACGCTTGGCCGTCGGCGGAATTTTATTAATTTATAATCGAAAAATTTAACATTGCTAAATTTGGGGCTGTTATTAAAACTGTAGTTTATGTACAAAAACGCAATAACCCCAGGGGCTACATTAATACTAAATGGAAATTACAAAAACGAATTAATGTTGTTATCACACAGGCCGGAATGAACTTCATAAACACACTGGAGATTTCAAAACGAGTTAACCACCTGGCCCCCGGCTAATCAATTATTTATTCGCTTGAGACAATGAACTTGATTTTTAATTTAAATTTCAGGATGACCGAACAAAGTTTGTGCGGCCGGTTGAAAGTTTCCGTACAGTAAGCACGGATTTAATTGAAAAATATTTTGTCAGTTACCTTTCGGGGTCCTTTTTGATGTCTTCGTTGTTTGTCGGCGGCATGTTTTCAAATTCTACGGTTTTCTTCGGAAGTTGGACCGTTACCGTTAGGAGAGGCCTCTGGGACGGCGAATCCGTGGGAGTCGGCGAAGACGTCCCTGATGTCATTTTTTGCACGGGGGCTAAACCATCTGAAAAAGATGCTCAGCTTGTTGAATCACCTGAAGAGGCTAACTGAACTTCAAAAAGCTAACCCACAAAACAACAAAAATTGACATGGGGAAAATGTATATTTTACTTTACAATAGGTGATTTCCATTTTGACAGACTGAAAGTTGACAGTCTGCTCGTAGGATAAACAAACGGATTTCTGTATAGTTGCTGTGCAGTTTCGGAGGTAATTTTATCAACTTTTTGGTGGAAGAGGATCGTTTTAGTGGGGTTTGAGCTATTGCCAGGGTTCTTCTGATATCAGTGGACATCGTTTTATGTGTAAGGTACGAAATTCCTGTAATTATTAATTGATTGTCTCTGGATATGTCACCCCTGTTTATAATGTCAAGAGTCAGCATTTGAATGCAACAAAAAGTGTTTTAAATGATCACATAATGTTTTTCTTTAATTTGTATGAATAATTGGGTTTGTAAGTAACATTTTCTATTTTTATAAAAAAAAAACGTTATCAACAGTTTGGTTTTTGAACTTGAAGTGATCCAATTTCGTTTGCTTGCAGCATTGTAGTACCGGATTGATGAGATACCTAAGTTCATTATTTGGAGAAGTGACCTAAAATGTTTGGTAAAACTCAGAATATTATAAAGGAACTCGACTTCTACCTTCCTCGGTACCAAGACGATGTGAACGGCAGAAGAACACAGGTAATTTTATTATTCTTTTGAAAATTAACCAATTTATTGGAAACTGTTTCAGAATCAGAGAAAGAGAAGAAAGTAATGCAGGTCGCTGGGTTTGTAGAGAAAATGGTTTAACCACTTACCTAATGGGAACTATCCGAGGCCGAGGAACTATCGCAGGGAATCTTTATCAGGACTAGATGACTTTTCTTCAGCAATCAGACTATGAAAATGTATAAGAAGGAAGAAGTAATAGACTTTTGTATTAAAAGTGGTATCTCAAGTTCCTGGTTTTGTTTACGAGGATGACAAAATTGTAAATGTTATGGAAGGGTTTATTAAGTCATAATTAAGTATAATAGGTAATTATTTTTCATCGACTGAATTGACTAACCACATAAAATAACTTATTGATAAAGGGCGGATTAAAAAGCATTTATTTTCCAGAAATAAGCGCCTATAAAAAGCCTCAAAAATCGAAAATTAAGCTACAAAAAAGTAAAAATAAGCACCTAAAAGTTCAACTATTTCAAAATTTAAATTTTCGTTAATTGCAGGAAATGCCTAACAGAAATGAAACTTGATTTTTTAGCAAAAATTGTATTGAATAGGCTAATTAAGGAAACTTGTTTCTCCGATTGTATGCACGGTCACCCATCTCTGTCACTCCTCGGTCGGCCTTGTTCTCTATCTACGCATCTCATCACCATAGACAAAGAAACCTGAAGTTAAGTTTCATTTCAGTGCCAGTACCTTATTTTAGTCAATTAAGGGGCTAAATTACAATTAAAGATCGGCTTTCGCCGGGAAATAAGTAAAAATCGACCAAAAACGTGGTAAGCTAACAAGAAAAAGCACTAATAAGCTAGAAAAGACTTAAAAAAAGCTCACAAAATCCGTAAATAAGCACTTACGCGAATTTTAGGCAAAAATAAGCAAAAGAAGCAAAATAAAATTAGTGTCAAATGATTCGAAATTTTATGAAACGGAAAGAACCAAGAGCATTTCGTTCTGCTTACATTATTAAAAAAAAGCAAAATGCCAGAAATCCGCCCTCTACTTATTAACAGTTTTACTTTCATTGAGCATACCTACATAATAATATAAGCAATTAGGGGTAGTATTATAATACAATTTTTTGAATCTTGTCCAGTATAATCTGAAGGGGGGAGGGGGGTCTCACAGCCTAGTACCTAGTGAACATTGATCACCTGTGTTAAATTGGATTCATGAAGTAGAACACATCATCAAGTATCGTCAGATTTCTATTCCAAAAACCAAACCACTGATAACCTAAAAATAATAGAATTTTAATTGCGAACCCAAGTATTCGTAAAAATGATAGAAATACATCATCTAATCATTTAAAACCCTTTTTGTTGCATCCAAATGCTGATTCTTTACGTTAAAAACAGGTATGAAATATGCAGAGTTGTTCAACTAATAACAGCTAATAATTAGTACCTACACAGTTCAAAATAGACGCGGTGTTAAATTTACTCCGAGGTATGTGGTTAATTTTGGTGTGAAAATTGACGATTTGTCGGTGTAAACGACAGCACCAAGGCATGTGGTTATCTGTTAATCCGCCTTGGTGTTAAATTGTACTCCTCTATTGGTGTTGATTTTATTTTAGGCGGTTTATTTTACACCGAGGGTGTACTTTGGGTGTACTTCTCTCGGCCCTTACACCCACGGTGTTAACAACACAGCGAGCGCACCATTGCGACGCTGAGGCTCCAGTGCTCCACGTTGTGTTGTGAATTGTGCAATGGTGATTGTGGTGAAGTGAAGTGGTGAAGATTGTGGTGATTGTGGTGAAGTCTTGGAAAACTGTAGAAACAATTCGTCGTTTTGTGCTGTTATAATAAATAAACAATTCGTCGTTTTGTGCTTTTATAATAAATAATTCCGAGAATAATTCTCATAGGTATAACTCCCCATGTAAAACTCATAGATTTAGAATTATTACAACATAAGGAACCATTTGAACCATATCAAACAATTAATAGTTATTTTACCCAAATATGCTCTTGTTTAACTCCTTATATTGTTCAATGTTATAGCGTTTACAATTAATAGTCAAACTGTAATTGTCCCAAATATGCTTTTGTTTAGCTCCATCATATACTGTTCAATGTTAACGGTACAATATAACACTGTAATTGTACTCAAATATGCTCTATACAGGGTCTCTCAGAACGCTCGTACCTCTTTTAAATGGAGTATTCAGCATTTAATTTTAAGTCGATACGTGTTTCCGAAAATTTTCGGAGAACACGGATCGACTCAAAATTATATGCTGAATACTCCGTTTAAAAGAGGTACGAGCGTTCTGAGACAGCCTGTATATCTCTTTATTGTTCAATGTTATAACGTTTTTTTGTAATAAACACACATTCGTGAATGAAGGGCGTTATTATTATTATTAATATTATTATTTTTACGGGCGAGGCGGGATGGGGATAACACCAATCGGTGTCAAAGTCACCACTTTTAAGGTGTTAAAGTTACCACTTTAGGTGTGAGAATCACCAATTACATGGTGTTAAATTCACCACGTCAGGTGTGATAATCACCAATTACGTGGTGTTAAATCCACCCCTTTTAAGGTGTGATTGTCACCAATTACGTGGTGTGAAATTCACCACGAGAGTATGGTGTACAATATACACCGTTTTGGTGTGTATCGATTTCTTCACCGTTTGGTGTTATTTTGGTGTTAAATTTTACACCACATTTTGAACTGTGTACCGCACAAAACCTACAAAACGTATGTTCAATCACAAAAGAAGAGTCTTTGCATTAGGTCAAACCCCTAAGAAATGATTTTCTTTCACCAAAAAGTCGATACAATTACCTCCGAAACTACACAGCAACTATGCAGAAATCCGTTTGTTTATCCTACGAGCAGACTGTCAACTGTCAATCTGTCAAAAATGGAAATCACCTATTGCAAGTCTCAGGTTTTTTTTGTCAATTTAGGGCTTTGAAACAGTTCATTGTGTGCAAGTGTAAATTATGCAGAGGGACTCTGAGCAGACAATGAATCACAATTCATTTATTCATCTGCCAAGATGGATCCAGTCCAAGAATCCCATCAGTGTCAACTCATCCCATGACTCATCGCAAAATGAAGTAAATAATTTTAAAGCGGAAAAGGCTCATTTCGGATGCTCGACTTCCGGATCACTTGAAACATGTTTATCACGTCGATTGCCTTATTTTTAGGCGGCATCCAGGCCCAACATATGGTCCGAAGGGTTTCTAGATTAGTCCCGAATCTTCGGTCTCCTGCAAACCTGCAACGCTATTGACTTACATTTAATCTCCACAGCTTTAGGGATAAGTGATTGAATCTATTGTGCCGTTTCCAGTGCTTAACAAAAACGAATTAACTCCCCTTTGTTTTGATTTCGGTTTTGAGATATTTATTTACGCTCTGCCAGAATTCATTCCCAGATCTGTTTTAATGTTATTGGGAATCTCGGAAACGGCGGAAACCTACTTTTGGCAGAATTTGTAAATAAATAAAGCGTGTAAAATGATACTGATTGCTGCCCCGGGAATCGCTCCTGAGCCTGCTGAGTGTGGTATGTCTTCAATATATTTTTTTAAATCTTAAGACGTAGATTTGATGGTTTTGTCAATTCGCGCCTTTAGATAACTAAAAAATTGTGTTTATGAACTAAAACGTGCATCATAAATAACGAGAACAAGACGACTTGAATCAGCATCTCTGCTAACTAAATTTTAAAGGAGTTTGTAGATTGTGGCGTGTCTAACTCGCTCGTAAATCTTTCTTTATCTCTTTTTTAGTTTCTAAACTAAAAAAGTGTTCATCTTTAACGCAGACTCAGGCCATTAATTAAATTATTTCTGAAGAACATTGCAATTAGGCGCTTTCTATTTACACATTTATCTCAGTAACTTGATGGTTCATTTGAATACTGACCAATCAAATTGCTAAGATTAAAGTGAGGCTCCTCAGGTAAATGTGTAAATGGAAACCGCCTATAGGTTCGAAGCAAGAAAAAATTGTATTACCTGGCAAACTAAATAATAATCAATGGCTAAAATTTCACTTGTCGAATGCAGGATGCAGGCTGGGATTTGTGGTTTTAGCCTGCAGCCACCCGTCAACAATCTTGTTATAATGGTGAAGCATTATTGGGGTTGGGTTGGGTCATGTTCAATTCTTGGGGCAATTGTTTGAAATAAAATAATAATTATCGGAATAAATTTTAGAAAAGGTTAAAAAACGAAAAGATGCACAAAAGGAAATAAGTAAGTATTTATGACAAATAGATAATGTATATGGGTACTTGTTTGATATTATTATGCAAATGCATAACGGACGAGTTGGTTACTGATGACCGCCGGGAAGCCAGGAGGATGAGTCAGTCGATAAACCGCCACAGAGCGAAGCGGTTGCTAAATCATCCCTGCTCCCACATTAAAATTAGCATTGTCCATATTATTTTTCTTGCTCAGCTTTTAAGGTCTTCGCTGTCGAGAGATTGCTGATTCAAACTTTTGGCAAAAAAATATATTTTTTAATCCCAGAGAACACTTTTAAAGACCCGTGGTTTGAGGAGGTAGGATTGGATTATTTACCATGTAACATTTTCCTGGCATTTCCTCACAGAAATTAAAATTAATAAAAACGATGTTTCTGTAAATAAAACTTTTTCTGTGCAAGTCACAGAAGCAGGTAATTTGTAAAATTGTCACGTAATTGAACAACTGGGAACTCTGTGGCTGTGCGGTCATCTTTTAATTAAAATGGAGTTCTTTTAAATAAACTTGAAAGCGACTGAATGAAAATAACTGAAACGAGCCGATTAAAAGCCATCAAACGGGCTAAACGAAGTTTTTATGATGCAAGGACGCCGTAACCATGAAAATTTGTGACGTAATTTGATTGGGATAATTGATTTTATAGACTGGAATTAAATATTAGTCTAATTTAATTTCCTTGATCTATCTCAGAGGTGGCGTGAAAGCTAATTTCGCTCGTTTCTCTAGTTTATTTGAAACATTCATAACAATATAATACGACTTAATTCCCGTCCTTATTGGAAATTAATCTCCACTTCAGCTGGATAGTAAATCCTTTCATTCGATCATGCTCCGCCTTATTTGAAATTGTTAGTATGTCGAAGACGATTAATCTCAGCGGAAAACTGAGACAAAATTATGTCTAAATCGTTTATGCAAATGAGGGGGTTACGCAGAAGCTCTCCAGCCTCCGATCGGAATGCATTTAAGTTGGGGATTTCATTTGAGGTTTTGCCAATACCAATTCTGACAATTCTGCGCAACCTCTAAACTTGTAAACAATATTAAAAAAATTAAAATAAAGTAATTTAATAAAATGAGTAGTACAAGTACAAACTTCAATTCTTTTTATTTACATTTGAGCCATGGCAGTGCAAATTCACTGTTGGAATTCAAAAGAATCAAATTACCATTTCAATTTGGGTACATCGATGACTGCAACACAATAGTAGACTCCAGACAGTTGTGTTGTACAAATCCGTCCAAAGTAGTCTGTGAACTTGTGTAAACATGCCAGTTATATTACGTGGAATAAGACTTTAAAGGAAAAAGCTCTGAAAACTTTGAAATGTCTCTTTTTGAATCTGCAGCATTTGTGAAACCTCCGTGAAAGAAACTCTCATAAAAGGCTATCAAAACGGTAATGCCTCAAACGTCCTCATTAATTTTGCAGAACTTCATACAAGTATGATTGTTAAAAGAACATTTTAAGGGATTTTCTCGCTATTCTTACAACATTCAACCGTTGCTATAAATTTCAATATTTGAAGCCGTAAATTACGTCGCCCGGAAAATCTAGATCATACTTTTTTCGTACTTTAATAGGCCACTAAATTTCAAGTTATGTGTTGTAAAACTTTTCATAGGTGTTATTTCTGCTGCCTTCACCCTTAGAGTTACCTAAATCGTTTTTGGAATGACCAGTTTCACGCCAACGGCTGACCTTTGCTATCCGATTAAAATTTCGGTTATTTTAATAATTTAATGAGAGGCTTCATCAAAAGTTACGTTTAATGCATAAAATTTAATTGGTTGACTTTGGATTTGATAGATTTGTTATAGCGTATTATAAATAAGAAGTTAAGGTCAGGTCTAAGAAAACTACGTATCCCAAAAAAAGAATGATTTATTTTTATTAATTTTGGTTATGTTACTATCCATTTAATTATTAAATTGAAGAATTTCAGGGGATTTTGGATTTCTTCGTGAAAAAAACACGATTGTTGATGGCTTTGCCGACGTTTCGAGAATGTATATTTTTCCTTTTTCAAAGCTATAAATGAACAATTTGAACAATTAAAAATACCGGGTGTATCATTTTCCGCGCCGTATAGGAGATTAACATGGGAAAACGAATTTTATTTTTTCCTTGCTCCAGGAACAGATTTAAATCAATGCTAGCTTATCCAGTGGATAGACCCGGCTGGCCGGTATCCTGAAAAAAAAGATTGCCTGCTAGTGCCCTTTGGTTACTTAGCAGGAATTTTTGAAAAATTGGATTTTAAAACGACGCGCGCATTACTTCGTGTACTTTCGGTGTCCTTCGAAGCTTTACGTAAATTGTCAGCCAGGGCCGAATCTGCGATTTTTGACCTAATTGTTGACATTAAGAAAGCCGTGGCTTGAAATTATTGTTTTAAATCTGGAGCAAATCGTTCTATTTTACCTTCTTGCTGACGCAGAATTAATGTACCTACCAGCGGCGACAAGCGGCAGCCGACAAGGGTTCGGTCAGACTTGGTTGACGACCTAACCTCAAAAATTTACTTGGTCAAGTAAATTACTTTGAATTGCAATTATGAGGTAAGCTCTTACTCGGTGTTAGCGTTTAATTAATCAATTATTCTACTTTAGGTGGCAATATTGTTAGTGGTAGTTCGAACAAGGATCAGAAGGCATTCTCGGGTTTGGCAATGACCTCCCATCGTAAACTGTCTTTATCTTTTACGTTACCTATTTGTGTTAAAAGGTTTTGTGAGTGAAGACACAAGTAGGAGTTACATGTATTCGTGGAGAGAACATTTTGTATTCCCTTAATTAGTTGTAGATAGTTAGAAGTTGTTTGGTAATGTTTAAGAACCCTGTTTGGAAAAGCAGCTGCTGACAACATCGGTACTGGTAATTAAATTGGAACTTGAGACATAATGTTGTATTTACCTAATAGAATGCTTTTTGAACTTATTTCCAAATTTTTCAGTTCAAAAGAATCAAATTTTGTCCATTATTGGCTAAATTGTTATTGAATATTAATCACTAGCAGAGTGGCACTAAAGAATAGATTGTTAAAACTGAGTAATGGAAGAAGCCAAGAACGCGTTTAAAATTCTTTATTAATAATAGTTTTTTAAAACATCGACAGCTGGCACAATTCCATTTTTGTATCTTTACATCAATCCTGACTAAATTGTAGCAATATCACAAACCACCACTACTTTTAATAACACTCCGCCATGCAGTGCATAAAGAATTAAATAACAATTAGTAACTTTCCAGTCTTCTTGCTCAATTTTTCAATGGGAATGAGTAAACGGATGAATTTTTCCCCTGGTCCAGGGCAGTAAGATGGCATGGCATCCTGAAATAAATGTGATCACTGTTTATTTATTATGAGGGAGGTACCTATCCGCCCTATCACAAAAAATATCCATTGTACCTACCTAATCAATTTAACTTATCCGCTCATCCGAAGGGTTATTGGTAAATGGGTTGTTGGCCTGGGACAAGGGTTTTCTCTGGAATAAGCCGTTGTTGTTTCGTCGATGTTAATTTCATAATCACAACAATCCAACCAAAAGCTGTGTCAAAAGTCTTGTTGTCACCTGTCAATCATAATTTCCATTTTGTCGACGTATGTTTTTTCGCGCTAAGGTTACCAGTCAGCCTGGTTGTTGACACCGTGCGGGGTGCGTTCAGTTAAGTAGTGCTGCTGGGTGGGTAAATTGGCGTTGTAGTACTTACACAGTGTCAACAATAGCTGCTTTCCGTTTACACATTTGTCTGAGAAAACTCAGCTATTTGATTGGTCAATTACAAATGAACCAATCAAATTGCTGAGATTAACTGAGGCTCCTCAGGTAAATGTGTAAAAGGAAAGCGCCTAACGTCAACGCGTCACTGCGCAGACCACGTTGACCAGGTAACGTGAACACTAATGTTGTCGCGCTCTTTCTTATGTATGCTACAAACAAAAGACAAAAACATGACCAAGTAGGCGACCAGGCTGACTGGTAACGTTAGCGCGAAAAAACATATGTCGACTGAATGGAAATTAGATTGACAGGATTGACAGGTGACAACAAGACTTTTGACACAGCTTTTGGTTGGATAACAACGGCTTATTCCAGAGAAAACCCTTGTCCCAGGCCAACAACCCATTTACCAATAACCCTTCGGATGAGCCTTACTGTGATATTGTGGATTGCCAACAAGTTAAATTGATTAGGTAGGTACAATGGATACTTTTTGTGATAGGGATAGGTACCTCCCTCATAATAAATAAACAGTGATCACATTTATTTCAGGATGCCATGCCATCTTACTGCCCTGGACCAGGGAAAAAATTCATCCGTTTACTCATTCCCATTGAAAAATTGAGCAAGAAGAATTATACTGGAAAGTTACTAATTGTTATTTAATTCTTTATGCACTGCATGACGGAGTGTTATTAAAAGTAGTGGTGGTTTGTGATATTGCTACAATTTAGTCAGGATTGATGTAGAGATACAAAAATGGAATTGTGCCAGCTGTCGATGTTTTAAAAAACTATTATTAATAAAGAATTTTAAACGCGTTCTTGGCTTCTTCCATTACTCAGTTTTAACAATCTATTCTTTAGTGCCACTCTGCTAGTGATTAATATTCAATAACAATTTAGCCAATAATGGACAAAATTTGATTCTTTTGAACTGAAAAACTTGGAAATAAGTTCAAAAAGCATTTTATTAGGTAAATACAACATGATGTCTCAAGTTCCAATTTAATTACCAGTACCGATGTTGTCAGCAGCTGCTTTTCCAAACAGGGTTCTTAAACATTACCAAACATCTTCTAACTATCTACAACTAATTAAGGGAATACAAAATGTTCTCTCCACGAAAACATGTAACTCCTACTTGTGTCTTCACTTACAAAACCTTTTAACACAAATAGGTAACGTAAAAGATAAAGACAGTTTACGATGGGAGGTCATTGCCAAACCCGAGAATGCCTTCTGATCCTTGTTCGAACTACCACTAACAATATTGCCACCTAAAGTAGAATAATTGATTAATTAAACGCTAACACCGAGTAAGAGCTTACCTCATAATTGCAATTCAAAGTAATTTACTTGACCAAGTAAATTTTTGAGGTTAGGTCGTCAACCAAGTCTGACCGAACCCTTGTCGGCTGCCGCTTGTCGCCGCTGGTAGGTACATTAATTCTGCGTCAGCAAGAAGGTAAAATAGAACGATTTGCTCCAGATTTAAAACAATAATTTCAAGCCACGGCCTTCTTAATGTCAACAATTAGGTCAAAAATCGCAGATTCGGCCCTGGCTGACAATTTACGTAAAGCTTCGAAGGACACCGAAAGTACACGAAGTAATGCGCGCGTCGTTTTAAAATTCAATTTTTCAAAAATTCCTGCTAAGTAACCAAAGGGCACTAGCAGGTAATCTTTTTTTCAGGATACCGGCCAGCCGGGTCTATCCACTGGATAAGCTACCATTGATTTAAATCTGTTCCTGGAGCAAGGAAAAAATAAAATTCGTTTTCCCATGTTAATCTCCTATACGGCGCGGAAAATGATACACCCGGTATAATAGTTATAACCAAAAAGAAATCATTCTGTTTTTTGGGACACTTTTATACTAATTTTCACGTTCATTCAGCCGCTTTTTAGTATTTCCATTGTAAATATTTTAAATAGAAAAAAATAAAAACTGCAATTTATATTTTAAACATAACAAATGTTAAAATAATGCAGCTGTATCGCGCAAAACGCCAAATAAACTTGGTACAACTTATCTCCTATTTATTTTGATATGAAAAATATAGATACTGAAAATAAAATCCCCGTTAATGTTTGTGAATGATTTAGCTGAAGGCGGGCAGTCAGTTTAAAATTAACAAAGCAAATATCGTCTCAGAATACCGCGGATCGTGCCAATAACAACTTAATTGGGAATTTTGGGACAAAATTGAATTATTCGTGTTAATGTTAACAATTCTAGAATTAGGGTGTTTTAATTGAATTGGGAATATTGTCAAAAGTGCGTCATATGTTCAAAGTGAAAAGTTTACAGTCTAATTAGTTCCCTAAATTAAAGGAAGTTTGCTTCAAGACGAAATTAAAATAATTGATTTATTATTCTCGTAAGTCAACTTTTCGTTAATTTTCGTTACAGAGGGTTTTCATTTTGAGTTCGATTTTTACGTCACTATTAATAAAGATTACATACCCTCCCACAAACTGTGAACACGACCCGATGAGTGGGATCTGTTCTCAATTCCGACGTCAGCAATGTTCTCCACAAATTAGATTCAGTGAAGAAAGTAATGAACACCTGCCCCATCGAATTCTGAGTTCCGAGCACGCGTTTTATTTAACTTTTCAATCGCCAGTGTACCACCTAAAGTGCGGAAAAGAAATTTCTCCTGAGAATCGCTGCTTTTCTTTTTAAACTGCAAGGTGCTACCCGCAATCAGCTCGGGAAATCAAAATAAAATAAATATTTTTATTACAGCGATAAAAATGTTTAATACTCAGTGAAAGTGTTTTTCAAAAAGACGGGGTTTATTTCCGAGTTTCATTGTTTGTTCGAATTACGAACGTCTTGAGGAGTATCGGGTTCCTTTGTGTTTCGTTTCAGACGCATGATTAACAACCTGAGTTCCAATCCTCTTAATGTCTTCCTCGAATTACACGAAACTTTGCAACCAAAAAGTTTTTTTCAATGTTTTGTAATTAACTCCATTGCTTAGAATCTTAACATTTAAGTGAATTAATAAAAAATTAAAACAAAAAGATGGACTTTTGTCAATAAATTGTATAAAGAGGAGTTTTAGGAGCTGAAATATGTTCCAAATAAGCGGAGTTTGGCATACAACATTAAACTCCTTTCAGCAGGGACATTACATTACTTATGTGAACCACGTGATATAAATCAACTCGTGCAATTGTCACAGTTCCAACGACCACAAACAGGTGGCTAATATGAAACTTCTTATTTCAACTACCTAGTGACAGCTAATATTCAACTAAATTTTTTTCTCAAAGTAGAGTGCATTATTCTTAATGTGAAATAAGATAAAACTCTGGAAGTCGAAAAAAAATCAAGCCAGTCATCCGAAGTTATGAAACGTTGTTGATTAGGAGGTAGACTTTGAGTCTGATCTCATTTCGCATTAACTAAAATTGTTTTTAATCTAATTGTTTAAATTTAATAAATCGCAATGTGGCCTATTTTTCTAAAACGCCGGGGCATACTTTGAAGACGAAATAAACCACATTATACTCAATTTACAAACAAACAATAAAATTAGAGAATTAATGCCAAGTAGTTTATATAAAAATGGTAGAGGCGCTGGAATATTTACGCTACAATTTTCAATAAACGTGAGTACAAATAATTTTGTTTATTTAGAGTGGAAATTTAAACAAGCTATTGATTCAGCAAAACAGTTGACCATTGTTTGCGTTACAAATACGTGATAATAACAGGAAATTGAGTTTACTTTTCTAAACTCGCACTCATCCCTCGTATGAATTGAAAAAGTACGATGCACTTAGTAAAAAACAATGCATAATTATTATTTTCTTCTAATAATTTTACTGACTTCATAGACATACTTCATAGTGCAGGAGGTGCAGGTAGAGGCACACACCCTTCGGTTTTGCTTCGACTGCAGAAAACCGTTGTATGATGGCTTTTGCAATCGGTAAGTCTTCGATGCAATATTTATGTATGGCAGCTTATGCGTTATTACAAACGGATCTTTGTGATTTCTATTTTTTTTATTGCCAAAAGGGCACTAAGTTTGATCGTATTTTTGGAAACATAATTTGAAGACCATCTAACCTAATAAGACAAATGGTGGTGATCTTTCAAATTTCATAGATGACATGCCAAAAAGGCAGAATCTGCGAGTCAACGAATTGCTTGCTTGTAAACGCTGCACCTCTATTACAGATAATTCGTCTAGGAACTCTGAAAGTCGCTATTATCTCTTCTAGGAGTTTCACAGTTAATAAGCGTTTTTCTTTCGTATTGTAAAAACATGTACAGAGTGTCCAAGGGCCTGGTCGTTTCCCAAGTAACATAGGACGGAGAACGGACGTCCACCAAACGTCCATATTCGTCCTGTACGAGATCGTACTATTTATGGACATATCATGGACGTACATCAAACAGACATTTTAGGTACGTTTTCAGCTGGACAGTTCCTGAGCGAACCAAAAATGGATGTACGATGGATATTCGCTCATGAACTGTTTGCGAACAAACCTAATTAGGACGTTTTATGTATGTACGTCATTATATAAACAGTCTTTGAATGAACCGATAATGGACATTCAATGGACGTTTTCGCTCGAACTCTACGGATAAACAAAAAAATTTGTAAAGTGTTTACATCGCTGTGTAAAAAATGTAATATTAAACAGACTGCATCGGTTTGCCCCTGAATTGCTCTCTGTAAAGCAATATTCAGAATACCCATGATTCATGATTCCATCTCCGCCAACCTCGTGTCCTAAATAATAGATTTTGCTTTTGAAGAAATGGCATTTATTTAATCTACAGTGAACGTTAGTGGTCCCTGTAACATTCACCTCTTGTGTGCTTTAATCTATCGGTGGGAGCAGGGAACCACTCCGCTCTGTGGCGGTTTATCGACTGACTCATCCTCCTGGCTTCCTGGCGGTCATCGGTAATCGACTGGTCCGTTATGCATTTACATAATAATATCAAACAAGTACCTTTGTAATACTGAGGGAGCATCTACCAAACCAAATGGCTGCCCTGGCCACTGGAATTTGGTGATATCCAGACGCTAAGTCAAGATGCTCATCCTCGGTAACGTATCATAACAGTTTTGGCGTTCAAAGCCCGATATCCTCATTTCACCACTTTTCTTTTTCACTAACAAGATTCGCCTTGCGACCTCGCCCAAATATAATTAATTGATGTACGTTGTCCCCTTGAACGCAAGACGGGTACTAACTCATCCGCTCTCGTGGCCGTCGCTTACTCAACGGCTCACTACAAAAGACATTCACAGAGGAGGTTAACTTAAGCGATAGAAACGAGGGACATTAATAACACCGCTTTAAAAAATGAGGCGTTTTCAAAATAATTGTCGAACACTATCTATCGTCATTTTCTTAACTGGCCGCGAACTTTTCATACAAAATGTTTGTTTTCAGCTCTCGGGGGTAATAAATAATATCTTGTGGCTGAGATAAAAACTTATTTATTGTAAGAAGGGCACGGCGAACATTGCGAAATGGTTGAAATCACTCTCAAGTTAAATGAAATGAATTGGCGACGAAGATATGGAGCATGTACAGTACGTGCAGCAATACTTAAATAATGGAATTGCATGGAAGTTTAATTAAGTTAATTTGGAAGTTTTGCAATTAACGAGGTTTTAGTGAGATTATGAGTGTAATACAACCTCGTAAAAAACTTGCCGAACTCATCGTTCCAGTTGAAGTGTAGCATTCTGCAATGTTTGTCTTGAGAATTTCAGGTCGGTTAACACTTCAGCTGTGGGAAATTCTAAGTTGAACCGACTATTAGTAAGTATGAGGTGCGATCAATACACCCAAACAGCAGACTTAAATCAAGTTAATTACACCGCTATTAGCATGGTTATAGCGTTTCAAAAATGGCTGGAAGTTTTTGTCGTTGCTTTCTGAAAGAGTTTTATTGGCAAATGTTCGAGATTTTTCATCTCGGTTTAATGGTTTCATAAAACGTGGCTGTTTCTCTTTTAAATACGCTCGGAGCATTTTTCGCAGTATTATTATTTTTGACTAAACCGAAAGAACTTCCAGAGTAATAATTCTGATTTACATAAAAACCGCCGTTGGGTTTCCTTCGGCGAGTTTTTCAATTGCTAGAACGGAAATTATGTATTTATAAACTGGATTTAGGTTACAGTCCACTATTATAACCGCTTCCTCGAGTATTTCAAGTATTGGTCGATGGTGATGCCTCCTAGGGAGGAATTTTAGGCTGTAGGTGGGCGAGTGGTTAAGTGTGGGGGATTTGGCAACGGGCCAAGAACCCCTCCGACATTTTGGCGACGCTGCTACACTCAATCTGTAATATTTTGTGATTTCTGAAAATCTTTAACATTTCTCTTTCGAATTGTGTTTTATGCACTGACTGAAATACCTCGTATCTGTGGTGAATCGCCGACCCTTTTTCAAGTGATTTAACTCAATTTTCTCCATTTAAATAATCGATAGCTGCACTATCAAGACCGAGCTCTCCGTTTTATCTTCCATAAGTTTTTATAATGATGTACAACTTCAAAAGCGGAAACATGGCTATTCAAATAAATTATTTATATTTTAATGGGAAGTGCATTTCTCAACTCAATTTCAAGTCTTAAATTAGGTAAATATGTAAACATGATTTTAAAGGTTTTTCGATCTGATTCAAAAACATGTTTATTGTTTATTGCCTTTAACAGGAGCATTTGGCAAATACTAAACAGTAAATATTTAACGGATGCAGTTTACTATTTTGTTAACTGTAAATGAAACAATTTGTTTGGAATCTAACTTGTTCGCGCTCTTCAAATTCTTGGGCAGAATCAAAACGAGTCTGAGATAATGATAATCATCAAAAATTAAAAATTCAATTCAATTCAAATTCAATATTTATTTAGAAATTTCGTCTTTTCTTTTTCTAATGGTCACGTTGGCGTTAAGTATAGTTAGACTAGACCTTACCTGACAATAATAAGTATAAATAAATCGACTTGCTAACTTATTAGCGATATGAATCTATAAATAAGAATAATATTTATTAAAGGATTGTTCGAATTTGAAGATAATTAGCGGACGGAAAATCTGCCAAGATTAGAGCTTAATTATCTTGCTAAAAAAGTAGCGGACAGTCACGTTCGAACCTGCGGCGGTTCAATTTAGACCAGTGACAGCTATTAATTAATCACTGCGATGGCTATTTCCTTGGCTGTTGCGATAGATCTCAGTAAATTGTAAATTACTCGAAATAATTAATTCTTATAGTAGTTAAATGACTAATTAATTAATTTAAAGCCGACAATATTAACACAATTAATTTCAGAAAAAACGAATCTTTCTTTTACATTTCATGGATTTCTACTTGCACCTATTATTGAAAATTATTATTTATTGTTTCCTGATGAGGACGACCCGACATAGTTGGGAAATGATCTAATTTTATTGTTTTACACAAAAAGTTCAATATACAGTGTCTAAAAAGTAACCCGTACCCGTAATTCTTGAATCGTAAACTTTGTGCAAAAATTCTCGAAGGGGTATAGGGTTTTTTTTGCATTCTGCGTCCGATGGAGCAATTGCCGATTTTTTTGATTCAGTAGTTTTTGACACAATGACATCATCATCGTTTTTTCAAATGGAAACATGTATCAGCAATCACGTCCACCCTAGATTTTTAAAAACAGTAAAGGAATCAGTGAAAATTCAAGATTATTGAAAAAAAAAACAGGTCAACTCTATTTTTTTGATACAAAAACAGCTGCTCAATTACATTTAGTTAAATTCTTTTTGTAATATTTAAAAATTGTAAACGCTGAAGAAATTAAAAAAAAAGGAAAAGGTATTTAAAAAAAAGTAATGGCGTCAAAAATATTAAGTTCTAGTGTTTTTGCGTTTTTGAAAAATCTTGATTTTTCCTGCATTTCTTCGATATTTCTGAAAGTCGGTGGTCATGTCCGCATTTTCGCTAGTATGTTACATATTCTTGTCCTAGAAAAATTCATATCTCGAAATTGTTAAGAAAAATGTGGGTTTCCATTTTAAAAAACGAGAATGACGTCATTATGTCAAAAAACCCTATACACCTTCGAGGATTTTTGCATGAAGTTTTCGATTCAAGAATTGCGGGCAATATTCAATATTCGTTACTTTTTAGACTCTGTATTTTGATCCAGCGTAGCCCGAAGAAACGTTTAATTATCTTTGACACGAGTTGTGCGAAATAATTATTGTTTCGTCGAGATTAAGGAGTAATTCTTGCCGTGCCCTTTCGCATTAACTACCTCGTCGACTGTATTTTCGCATTATTCAGTCCTGAAGTTCATTACATCGCGTACAATGCCGATTAACGCGCTTATTAAAGAAAATAATTAAAATATTTCCTGCCTGGCTGACTAACTAGAATTACGGCAAAAACAATTTAATGCAGTGCTCCCTCCCAGCTTATCGGCATTCGTTGTTTATGGACACTTTCGCAGCCGAATCTGTCCGCAAACAAATTTAATGACCAACCGGGACATTTCCATAACGCTCCCGCTACGATAACACTAAAATTTTTGAAATAAAGTTTATAGGGAATTCAGTCAATCTTGCTGGAAAATTCGGGTCAGAGCTACATTCTTTTGGTTTCATAACGCACAGCGGCAGCATAAAACTTCGTATCACTTATCTCTACCAAACAGGTCATGTTGGCGAACAATTTGCAACCGGACGAAAAAGACAAATGGAACAAAAAAGAATTATTGCGATGGTTTGTACGCTGACATGATGTGATTTATAACAAGAGCGTACTTAGACAAAAAAATTTTGTTGCCGTGGCTCGCTACGGTAGTTATGTGGCGTGGCGCCCAAGCTCCTTTATTGAAATAAATTTAAAAAGGGAATCCTCGTCCCTAAACTGACACTAAGGTTATTAAGTATCTATGATAAACAGTCCACAGTAAGTCTGGCGCCGCTTTTGGGACAAGCTAATTAATAGACTGAATAAATCTGCTATTTAATTAGCGATAATATCGGTTGTAATGAGCTAACCGTTCGTAAAATCTTTCCAGTCTGCAATTTATCCCTTCGCGCCATAAATCGATTTGGTAGATTAAATATTGTAACTAATATGTTTGGCCTTCTGACGATGCGCTTCTTTTATTTTTTCTCGCGATTTCAGTCATCTCCGTTTAATCTCGGATCGCTCAAGAGGATGTGAACACGAAGCCTTTTCCAGAAATATCGGTTGCAGTTTTAATTAACACTGCAGAGACTTTTTGTTCGAATTCTTTCATCCACGATTGGAAGAATTTCATATCAGTTTATTTGTTAATTTGTCAATTTTTCAGATAACTGGAAGTTTAGTTAACAACCTGATGGAAAAATGGACAACAGCGACGAGATGGAGAAGCAGAAATAAAATAAAAAGCCAATGAGATGTATATCAATGCGATGGGTATCCCTGTAGATGTTTATTTATTGATTGAGTTGGGCTTGGTGGTTTTGGGTGCGGATGTAATCTGCACCTAGTAGTAGTGATAAAGGAATCCTGGAGGGTGTATGTATAGGTCAAGCATCAATTTTTTGTGTTGGGGGTTGAAGGGGGTGCAATTTTTTGCGTTCAATTAGTTTCTTCCGGTAATAGGTGGTCCAAGGGTTATTTTTCCTCTAAGTGATTTTTTTATATTTCAAGGTTGAGGGGGTTTAGTTTTAGAGGTTCCGGTCGTCGGTGGTCTAAGCTAAATATATGCTCAAAACTTTTTCTGGGCCATTGTTGGAAAGTTATCGAATGGCTTGAATTTCAAGCAACACTTACGTGAAATTTCTAGTTTCAACCCCGGATTTGCACCCCATCGGTCTCACCCTGCAGAAAAAATCATCCCTTATCAGATATTATCGAAATGTGTGTGTGTCGGGTTTCAGACCTCCATGTGCAAAACATTTGAGAAGTTTTTGAATATCCTGCTGCATACTGTAACTGGCTTCAAATAGGAAAAACCGCTTTTAGTTAGTTTTTCCAATGGTTAATTGTATTAAAGGCGCATATTCTATTAAGTGCAGGATTATTCGAACGTGCTAGGGCAAGATGGGCGTATTAAAGCGCGGATACAAACGCGTTAAGCTGTTGGCTCAACATGATATATTTGTAAGCTGAAAATTATTCAGACCTGCTGTATAAAATTAACCCTCATAACGGTACGGAGGCGATCAGTAAGGACTCGGGGCAATAACCAATTTCACATGATGGGATTAACTAAAGGCGTTGTCTGTGCAACGGTTACAAAAATATGATTAATTAATTTGCAGAAATGAGTTTTATTATAACAGCAAAAGAGGAATAATGGTGAACTGTACTGCTGGTGGATAGGCCCGATGCTGGAATGAAACGTTTCACTCAAATTTTTTGACATTTTATTACGAAATTAGAAAAAAGTTGTGTGTTTCAGTGTAGATTCAAGTAATCACCATAAAACCAATGCTAAAATTTATCCTTAAAAAAGTGAAATTACCACCCATGTCCTTTCTTCAGTTGTGTGAACATGAGTTCTGGCCACAATTGTCAAACAGCAGCTCCCTTACAAATAATATGACAATGTCAGCGCGTTTTTTAACTTCTACGCTAGCGAAGCAGTTACTGGAATCGATCGGAAAATTCAAAAAAATCGAATCGCCAAAAACATGAAATCTTTACGTTTCAGGGTCCTGGGAACCCAAAAAAGTGGTTTTTGAAAAATTGTCTGTCTGTGTGTCTGTGATCACGCTGCAGCTCAAACTACTGAACGTATCGAGATGAAATTTGGCACACATATTCAGTGGGGGATTTGTAGGTGCTGATTAGAATCTGGGCCACATCGGTTCACGGAAAGTGCCTTTTTGGCACATCAACTTTAAAAATTTAAATGCAAACCACCATTTTTCGCGTTACCATATGAATGCTCTTCGAATTCTGCTTCTAAAAATGTATTCACACTTGTGCCCTTTTGGCCAAAAAATGGTGCCGTGAAAAAAAACCTATGCATAACTGTATATTTTTATTACCGCATTTGATAGCTGATTTTTTTTCAAGCCGAAAACCTTAGTGCCATTTTTTCGAAAAATGTCATTTTAGTGGCAAAAGGGCCCTTGTTTCAATTTACTTTACAAAAAAAAAATTCTTACTATCGGATTCGACAGCTGTTATATTGCCGGATCAAAAACCTTAGTGCAATTTTTTTGAAAATTTCCATTTTAGGGACAAAAAAGCCCCTTTTTGAGTTTTTCTTAGCAAAAGGGCATATTATCATTATCGAATTCGATAGCTGTTGCATTGCCGGACCGAAAACCTTAGTGCCATTTTTTCGAAAAATGTCCATTTTAGAAGTGAAAAACATTTGTATTTTAGGAGCGCCGGGTGCATCAGCCATCCAACCGCTCCGCACGCCCGACCTTGGTTAAATAAAGTTAAATGCTACATTTACAAATTCTGTGAAAAAGTAGAAGTTCTACGCTTCTACGCTTTTTTATTGCAATTCAATGATTTATCGCGATGGTAATGTCTTTGGTTTTTTAATTTTCCTCGTGAATGGTTAATTTTTTCAAAAAAAATAAAGAGCCACAAAAATTTTGGAAATGAAAAACAACAAAGCCGCATAGACAAATTAGCAATATTTTGAAACATGGAAAAGTTCATGGACAAATAACTTGAGGAGCACCTTTAGCTTCGGCTTTGAGCACATTCGAGCACATTGTGTTCGAAACGGGTCAGCAGTGGAAATCAAGTATTTCGGTGTAGTGGGGTGTTTCTAGTGATAGTGCATTTTTCCACCGAAGTTGTCCAGTGTTTCCATTGTGCAATACTTATTAAGCGGAATTTCCACCCCTTGTCCGATTCGGCGAAAAAAAGATTCCCTCACAAGATTTCATCGAAATAATAATAATAAATGTGTACGTTATGTTTTACTAGCTGCGTGCAACCCTTGCGGAGTTATATTTTTTATGGTTTTCATCCTCTAAAATTGGTACCTACCCCTTCACCTTCAGCAGACTTGAAGGTCGAACGTACATACCAAGTTTCAGCAAGAAACTTCCACTAGTTCTCGAGTTATTGTAATTAATATTTTTTCTGTTTTTCTCCCCTAACTTTCACCCCCTTGGTCCGATATGGCCCAAAAGCAATCCCCGCCGAGTATTTCGGGATACGCAACTGTACGCCAAGTTTCAGCTCGATATCTCAATGCGTTCTCAAGATATCGCTATAAGACAGAGGAGACGAGCGAGCAAATAAGCATACTGCTACGGCACTAAAAGACTATAAATATACGAGTCTTTGTCAAAGTAAATTTATTTATTTATTTATATCCTGCAATACTAATATTTGAAGCTGTCCCTTATTTGAGTCACTAAGTCCTCAGATGAAGATAACTATAAACTATGTTCCTGTCATGAAAAGGAGGATGTTATTGTTATGGAACGACATCTGCAAGCTATTCGACATTCCCAGCAGGAACTAGGCGAATAAAATTTGCAAGCTCATATCTAAAATTTACTGCGGAGCTGCCGCAGTTTAAATTTTAAGTAGACTCCACTAACCCCGAGACATTTAATCACATTAACTTTCTCAACTTTTGTTTTCAAAATTTAAATTCAATTTACTACGCTTTTAGAGTTTTTAAACGAGGTTGTAAAATTTTTCAAGCGACAGTACATGGCATGCAAACGACAGGCGGATCGGAAACAAATAAATTTGACAGGGCGCGTTCGGAATGTTTATCAACATTAAGTTGGAAACGATATTGGATCAGGTGGAGTTTCGAAACTACTGGATTCACCTTCAAGATTTCAAAGGTAGCGTAAGGGAGCGGCTGAAGTATTAAAATTCTTGATTATATTCGGCATGATCCTCTCAGAAATAAATAAGTCACCAGGTGGGAAGAACGCGGACGGCATAAACATAACGTTTTTTGGCACTGATTTTCCGCACCGGTCACCACGGATACTAACATAACTAATAGAAAATTCTCACAGGATGCGCATCCTTCACACTGCACAGTCTCCGCGATTCACCCATCTACAATAATTTCACTTAACATATTTTACAATGTTGAGGTATTTTTCATTGCATCTCTGCCGGTTTTATCTCGAGCCGCGAGCTCCGAGTCCGTGCCTCGTCTAAACTTCACTTCTCTAAATGTTACCATTCCCAAGTTTCATTTCAGACCGCGCACTGGGAACCTGCGATCCAGCGAACACAATTGCCCAAATAATTCCTATAGACACGATAAAATTAATAAAATTACAACTCGATAAAACTCCCGTTTAAAGTATTATCATCAATTCCAGCAGTCTTTACCTCCGTCGAATTTAATTTACATTTTCCGGCCATCTGAAATCGTTTTTATTCACACGGAGAACCTTGTCTAAATCGAATATTTAAATTACAATTTGAATTTGAAATAAAACGAAAAACGAGTGATTACGATTTTGTCGCCTCTGTTAAATATCTTTTCTACATAATAACTTAAAGAAATTTACGTAAATTAATAAATTTTCATGCCAAGCACCCCACCCAACTTTGTATACTAATAAATATACTTAATTTACACAATAAAACGTTTTAAAGCGCGCGTCCTTGCTTCACTTCGAGTAACTATCCCGGCGCCTCCACCATTTTTGCATCTATTTCAGGAGTTCCAGCATGTTGCGATATTAAAATTTTTTAATACCTTAATTGACTAAGGATATACAGGATGTTCCTAAACCACGTACGGATATTTCAGGGTGTTATTGCCCTATTGATGTAAAGTATAAAAGTTAATATAGACATACAGGCTGAGTAATTTTTCGACGCTCACCACTGGGATCTTCTAAAATCTAAACGGTAAAAGGTCCGGGGTCGGTTAAATTAGAGAAAAGATGTGCTATTTCTTGGTGATTAACAATCTGAAGAGAATTTCCCGATATTTTGATTCGTCCCTGAGTTATCACAAAAAATCTGAAAATTATCAATGTAAAAAAAATTATACCTTCCTAACGATTGTACAACGTTTATAAACTCTACAACGCAGTTCCCAACCAAATGAAGATTCTGACTCCAAAAACATTCAAAATTGTATATAGAAAACATCTCCATCACATTCCATGACTGAATAGGTACTTCTGGGTTTCCCCGGTGCAGTCTCTGTTGCCCTCACTAGTTCATTGTTCCTGGCCTCCAAGTTTTTTTCTTTTTTTTTTTAGTTTCTCTCTACTGGTATTTAAATTTTCAAATTTTCAGTTTCTACAACTACTACTCCTTAAGCAGGGGTTGAACTTTGATCATTTTTAAAATGCTTTCAATCCCTTTTTGCAGCATGTATTAATTAGGTTAAGTAGAATATATGTATTACTTTACGTTGCAAATAAACTTATTATTATTATTGATGTTATTTAAATGAAACTTGATACTTTTATATTTTTGACAGTTGTCAATTGAATGGGTTTGACAGAAATTTTCTGGGCCTTCTAGATTTTGAATAAAGACAGTCAACTTTTCCTTTTCTCATGGGCGCCATATTGAATTTTACACCGCCCGATACACAGAAAAAATTGCTTCTCAAAAATATATCCAACATGGACGTTTTTGAAAAAATATGTGAAAGCCCGAGTCACACGACCGCAAGACGTTCTTGCAATTGTTTTTCATCTAAGTTTAGATTGATTATACAAATTATTATTCATACCAATTTTCAAATTCTGACATATGTCAAAAAAGTTCATGTTGACTGCATTTTTGAAAAGCCAATTTTTTTTGTGTATTTGCTAGTATCAAAATTCAATATGGCGGCCATAAAAGAATAAAAAGTTGACTGTCGCTATTCAAAATCTAGAAGGCCTAGAACATTTCTGTCAATGCCATTCAATTGACAGCTGTCAAAACTATGAGCTCCAAGGTTCATTTAAATAACATCAAACGTTAGGAGGATATTAATTTTTCTTTAAGTTCGCAATTTTCAAATTTTTTGTGGTAACTCAGGAGCCAATCAAAATATCGGGAAATTCTCTTCAGAATCTTATTCACCAAGAAATAGTGCAATTTTTCTCGAATTTAAACTAATGAGATACTAAAGGTGAGCATCGAAGAATTACCCACTCTGTATGTCCGGAAATGTTTCATAAGGGAGTTGCGCCCCCAAAATTTAAGTTTTCTATAAATTTAAATGTGCTTTCTACTTAAACTACAATTCATCAAGTTGTCTTCAATTAAAGTTTTCAATTAAACTTTAATTATCTGTCTCTATATTAACTAATTTGGTCGATTAAATAAAATTTGACGTCAGAAATTTTCTCTCTGAACTATTGGAAATCATTTTACTCGAAAATGGTACGTCCTAGCGACATTTATCAAGAGCACGTTTATTATGCAGAATAGACCAAAAATGACGGTTACTATTTAGAGTGGAAGTGCACGCAACTCCAAAAAAATGTGAAGGCCCCCCCTCCAAGAACGTACGCCTCTAATATTAGGAAAAATCTAAAAAATATTCATGAGAAAGCCCATTGGTCCAAATTTCAAAATCCCGTCATTCGTACTTTTGAGTAATTTAAAGAAAACTGAAATTTTGGGTACCCCTCTGAAGGGACGTAACACCCTTACGAAGCATTTCCGGACATATGTCCATAGGAGCTTTTTGACTTAAAATCAATAGGGCAATAACACTCCGAAATATCTGTACCAGGTTGAAGAACGCCCTGTATAGTGACGTTTCGTAGTCTGGCGCCATTGTAAAATGGCGAATGATTAGAAGGCGTTATCGTTCTTTTCTCGCTGTTTTATTGGTTCCAAGTTCTTTCACATGACCAAACAAAAACACAACTTATATGTATAAAAACATATACAGGGTGACTCAGAATTATAGAGACAACAGCTAATCACAGCTTCCTTACGTAAAAATAAGACAAAAAAGTAAGAATAAGTTAAACTTGCAATTCGCTTAATTGTCACTTTAAACTTGCAGTTAGCTTAATTGCCACTCTAAACTTGCCCTTAATTGACACCTTAAACTTGCAATTAGCTTAATTGTCACTTTAAACTTGCAATTAGCTTAACTGCTACTTTAAGCTTGCAATTAGCTAAACTGCCCCTTTAAATTTGCAGTTAGCTTAATTGCCACTTTAAACTTGCAATTAAGCCTTAATTGACACCTTAAACTTGCAATGAGCTTATTTGACAGTTTAAACTTGCAATTAAACAATTGACACTTGAAAATAAGGCTTAATTGCAAGCTTAAAGTGTCAATTAAGGCTTATTGCAAGTTTACAGAGTCAATTAAGCTAATTGCAAGTTACGGGTGCCAATTAAGGCTTCATTGCAAGTTTAAGGTGTTAATTAAGCTAATTGAAAGTTTAAAGTGTCAATTAGAATAAAGCAGCACAACATGGCCCTTCTACACCTTCGTACTTTTTGTCTCATTTCTACGTAAGGAAGCTGTGGTTAGCTTATGTCCTTATAACTCTCACTCACCCTGTATATTAACATCCAATAAGAAAGCGGAATGTTACAGGCGGTTCCCACATTTCTCGGAGGCTGAATTTTATTTAAAACTGGCGGCTAATAAGTTTAATTAAATGTAAGAATGAGGTGTAGATGGTCTGACGCATCTCAGTCGATTAAGTTAAATTGCTGTAAAAAATCGTCAAAGCAAAAAAGAAAAAAGAAGTTTCAAAAGTGTATTCAAAATTTCAAAAACGCATTCTAAATAGCTTATTTATTCGAATTTTAAGTCAAAAAAAAACCGAAATAACATTTTTAAAAATTCCGAGCCAGAAACTAAAAAAAATTTACAGATTGCAAAATGCAATTTACCGGATGGATCTTAAATTTCATGTGGAAGCAAATTGTAGTGGCTAATTGAAAATCGATAATATTCAAATCAGGAGACCACAAATCCCACTCGGGAAATAGCGCAGGTTGCGTTATATCCGGGTTAGGAAGCCACGGTTTCTTTAAGGGATGTAATTAAATAATCATGTTGACAAAATTAATTTCCTCTAATCAAATCCTCAGTCTAGACGGAAATATTGAACCATACATATCGAGATTCGCCGCAAGGAATACTATTTCACGGTTGCAATAATATAGTTTCGGCGGGAAAATCCAGGTTCTTATCTCAAAGTGAATTGAATTGATGAGAACTTTTCCGATTTCCTCTTCTTAAAATATCTGAAAGGACAGTATTTGGTCAGCTCAGCTTTAACTCTTTCACTTTCGCATAAATAAATATCGATTGAAGTAACTGAAATCCCGAAACTCCGATTTTAATAATGCCTGTGATTAAATTCTAAGAGATTATATTTAAACTTCATGCAACTTTTTGAAAGTTTACGCTGGCAAATTTTTTTTAATTACATATACAGGGTATCCCTCGACGAGCGTCAGTTAGCCGTGTCTGGAGAACTGTTTTTGGCATCGTCTTGAAAATTTGTACACAGGGGTTTCAATTAATTTTGAATCGACGTAAAATATTTTCAGTAATGGCGCACTTCCGGTTATACCGGAAATAGGTACTATCTTCCTTATTTTAAATGGAACACCCTGTATATTATGATATTTTTGGATTCTATGTTTCATTCTAAGTAAACTTTTACTAAGAGTTGCTATGCCAAAAATCAACCATTTTTGAGAAAATCAAGAATTTCGCCTTTTTATGCCAAGTGCAGACCTAATTTCAAAAAGCTGTAACATCTTTACAGTATGAAATGAGAAAACGATATTCATTTGGCATGAAGATTAATGTATGTATGTATCCGCCCCTGGACTCAAGTTGAGTCAAATACATACAGGCTGTTCTCTGCAAATTTTTAAACATCATCGACTTCATTGGTCAAAAAGTCAATTTTTTCAAATGGAATGCCCTAACTATTTTATGGTACATCGATGCAGAATTTAATTGTCTATCATTTTAGTCTACACGTTTGCCACATTTGAATAAAAAGTTTTTGTGATATTTCTATGTATTTGGAATTTAACCAAAATTTCATATTTTAAAACAGGATTAAAATAAGATTAAATTTTCATTTGAGCAGAATTAAGGAACTCTAAAGGCTCCTAAAATCATAGCTAACTTTGGTTATTAAATCGTGCTAAATATGAAATTTTGGTCAAATTCCAAATACACAAAATACACAACACACACACACACACACAAAATATCACAAAAACTTTTTATTTAAATATGGCAAACATGCAGACTAAAATGATAGACAATTAAATTCTGCATCGATGTGTGATAAAATAGTTGGGGCATTTCATTTGAAAAAATTGACTGTTCGACCAATGAAATTGATGAAGTTTAAAAATTTGCAGAGAACCCCCTGTATGTATTTGACCCAACTTGAGTCCAGAGGCAGATACACCCTACATTAGTCTTCATGCCAAATTAATATCGTTTTCTCATTTCATACTGTAAGGATGTGACAGCTTTTTGAAGTTAGGTCTGCACTTGGCATAAAAAAGCGAAATTCTTGATTTTCTCAAAAACGGTTGATTTTTGGCATAGCAATTCTTAGTAAAAGTTTACCTAGAATGAAACATAGAATCCAAAAATATCATAATATACAGGGTGTTCCATTTAAAATAAGAAAGTTAGTGTCTATTTCCGGTATAACCGAAAGTGCGCCATTGATGAAAATATTTTACGTCGATTCAAAATTAATTGAAACCCCTGTCTACAAATTTTCAAGACGATGCTAGAAACAGTTCTCCAGATACGGCTAACTGACGCTCGTCGAGGGATACCCTGTAGATTTGTTTTGTCGCCCGAAATAATAATATGTACGAGTAATTCTAAATAATAAATTCGGTATTTGTCCTACACAATGATTTGCAAAGAATGCGACGGAACTTTCTGCACACGGTTTGTAATTGTAAAAACTGTGTTTATTATGAAATTCATTTAAAAATACGTACTTCTCTATTGTTAGTGTTAATTTAAGGCAATAAACACATCCGTTAACTCTTCCTCGTCATAATTTTTTAATGAATTTGAATACTTGTATAAAACCTGCTTATCCACAAACCAATTTAAAGTTAATTTAAAAATTTGTCTACTTAATAGTCAAATAACTGAAATGTAACCCAAGTGTCTGCATAGTTTATAAGTAGTACGTTTCAATTGTTTATTTTTTGTTTTCTGGTCAAGTTCAAAACCGACTATGTCGACTCCTGACCATTTGAACCTATTTATTTCTTTTTATAACTTCAATAAACAGTATTATCATTATTATTATTATTGAACACATAAGTCTTTAGCTGTCATTACATCGAACTCCAGTCCGACATCCGATTTATAGCTTCATTTCAAGTGATAATGAAAGAGAGGAAGATGCACTCGTAAATTTGCGCGGGCTTTGGGTAAAAAATATTACCTATTCAATGCGACAACATTAATCATTTTAAGCTATCCAACTGGAACAAAAAGCATGAAAATTCTGGTATTACAGGTTGATTCGTCTTCTTGATTTAATTCCCTAAGCCAAATCGATAGTTATATATTGCATTAACGTAACTGAATCCTTCCCTTTACCACAAATTGCTAGAGGGAATATTGTGCCCCGCAATCAAAATCAACAAGAGCAATTCTACAGTTATGGCTGTTTCAGTCAAACATATACATATGTAAGGGTGGGTAGAGACCCTTAACCTTATGCATAATAATACATCCCCTGTTGTAAATAACCAGCAGAAACCAATAGAAATTGCCACTAGTTTGTGTTGGTGTCTAATGTGTGTAGGATGCCGTTGGTCTAGATGGTAGATCACTTGGAGATACTTGCAGAAATGAGAAAACTTATACGTACCTGCTGCTTTCTAATGGATTGCATTGTCTTTGTACTGGGAAAATCCATTAGAAATACAGTAGATCGCGCCAGCGACAGAATTTGGGCCAATACGAATAAAATGAATCATGTAGTGTTCACATTAACATTTCGTGTTTCATGTTAAGTGGCCAACTTTTATGAACTCGATATTGAGGACATTTTGGGACGGATTAGAATGCAGAATGAGCGTCCAAATGCCTTGTAACGCCTTGCAAATTCTCAAATAGAAAAGTTAAAAATTCTTCCCCTTGTAAACTTCAAATTAGGAAAATTTCGAAAATATTCCAACGTCGCAACGTCTATAATTACGTAGCTACCTACCTACTTTCTTCAGACTCTATTTTCCACTCTGACAATAACAAAACTTTTACGTTACAGATTATCATTCTATGGCGAAATTTTCACTGCGTTTTTTAGAGGAATTTCTTGTGGATTCTAATGGTGGTTTCAATAGGTATTTGTTGGGGTTATGTCAATTTTCTATTGCATTGCACTGGAAATTACCCGTGCAAATACACATTGAAACCTGTACAATCCAACAGATAATACCCGAAGTCTCACGTTTCGGAAATTACTCGCTTTCGGCCGTTGGTTTAGCTTGTTTATCCGTCGTATTGATTTTGGATTCAGTTGTATTACTGGTTGCTTGCATCAGATTTCAAATCGCATTAAAAAAAATTTGTGTTGCTCATTTTTGGACACGCTCCAGCTTTGATGACTTTCGTTAAAGCCGTTTGGGTCGAGTACTACAACTACTGCAGACCCATCGCACACCTTTTGACAACATAACAGTAATGCGATATAACTAGAGCTTAAAAAATATGTTTACAAAAACAATCTCGGTCGGGTTTGCGACAGATTGTCTGCAACTGAGTGTCATCAGTTCAATAATTCCGATAACAATACAGGAACGAGAATTTCTAAATAGAAACAAAGTCCATGAACTATTGAATTGTGTCACAACAAACACAGGACTTTGACACTGGAATCTCTTGGTTTATCATAATATGCAATAAGTGTTATAGGAGTCAACAAAAAAACAATCAAATATCACATTCATTTATTGTAATTTGATAACAATACTTCGCGTTTTTATAGAAAAAGTTTTAACACGGTTTCACCTTTCACACTGATTCTCTCCCTCATTGGTCAAAACAAATTGCAAATCATAAACTATTAATACTTAAAACCTAAAATAACTAGTTTGAGAAGATCTAAAGTGGGAAGCAAAACTTAAAAGTACAGTTTGTACTTCAAATTGTATGTCAAGAAGTAATTTGTGTTAGTTGTTAGTGAATTTTTCATAAATAAGCATGACTAGACATATGTTGGGTGTTACGTGAAGGAGGTATGGCGCTAATCCTTTGTAGAAACCTCTCGTGCGTTCGTATTTCCAGGTTTTTTTGATGCAGTCCCATGTTCCCTGGTAGTTGTGGTGTTGATCTTGCAGGCGGGCTCTAATCACTTGGTATGGGTAAGTCGCTGCTGCCGCTATTAGTTTGGAAATTGCGGCAAAAGTCAGGTATTCTCCAGTGGTCTATTAAAAAAATAATACAGTAGAGTGTAGAAAGCATTGTTTTTCACAGCCGCATCAGTACTAAACTCACCAATTTTCTATCGAACGGAATACCCCTAGAACGATTGTAAAATGCCTTCATTTCTTCATAGGTCATAAACTGAAGGGCACCGTGGGTGACACCGAACATGCCCGGAATGAAACCCTGCAAATAGCAGATAAGGATATCCCTATTCCCCATTACTGCAGTTCTTTGGAACTGAGTAGAGTTCTGGATTCAACTGACCCTGTATAAACCCCGTACACCTTCTGTTCTATATATTTTCACTAGAGCGTCCGTCATTCCGTTGTAACACTGGCTACTGGAAATTGTAGCTTCTGGTCCGTATTGCAAACACAGCCTTGTTTTTACTACCCATATTGGATTTGTTACCAACAAAGTCAATATTCCTGCTTCAGCTGCCGCCAGCATATGCAAGCTTGGTCCTAGGGCATACTGACTGTCCCCAGCCTGGATCCAGTTTTTTATTGAATTGTAGCTAAAACAATTTAAACATCACGGACTTTGCTTCCTTTCAGAAAAACAGCCCAATTTTCATGCACTGTGAACATCAAGAAGCCCGGGACCAGCACAACATTCACAAATAACAAAAAGCTTAGTTGCAAATAATAAGGTGTATTTGCCAAAACATGAACAACCAAATTTTGACATATTAACAAAATTAACGAATTCACAAATCTCTAGGAGGACGTTCAGTTCTTCACACAAGGTGAGACTTGCTCTTCCACATCCTCCTAGCTATAATAAAAAAAGCAATACACAACATACAACTATCAATACGATAACGCATCCGAGACTAATTAAGAGACAATAGCAAGCGTGCCAATGCATGATTGAACACAGGACATCAATTTGTACGGTGTCGAAAGTTTTGCTGTAGTCTAGCAGCACTAGACTCGGTGTCTATAGCTTTTGATGATGTCATCTGTGATTTTCAGCAAAGCTGAAGTCGTGCTATGAGCTTTTCTGAATCCTGATTGCAAGGAGGGCAAAATATGAGAATCAAGATGAGAACGTAATTGTATTAAATCGTAAAGATCTTTAGCTGATGATTTTTTAGGAATAGGTAACAACGGAAAGCTTCCAGAAGTCCGGGTATACGCTGTTCTCGATACAGTAATTTACAATATGCGTAATAACGGGCAGTATATATGGGCTAAGGGCAACAGAGCTTAATAAACTGAAAAAGGGGTTTTCATATTGTGTCGTCAACAGAACTGAATGTGAGTCAGTGGTGATATCATCCTTCATCCTATGCTGAAGATAAAAATTAATAGCATCGATTTTGATATTTCGGGGGACATTTATAGACGATTTCGCAAAGGAATTATTTACTGAGTCGGCGTCTACGAAGTGAGAAGGAACATCAAGCTGCTTTTTACTTTTGATATTTAATGTATTCAACTCAGACCAGAGGGCTTTACGAGGTAAAGTTTTTTGCTTAAATTACATATAAGCTCTCTTTTCCCTCTTAATTGCAGAAGTGGTGAAATTTCTCAATTGCTTCTAATAATCCCAATGGCCTGAGTTCTTAGTTACTTTAAATCTCTTCAGTGCTTAGTCTTTTAGTAAGCCAAGGGCTATCAAGGTCATCAGACAAAGTAGAAGGAAATTTTTCATTAATGCCGTCAATCCCTGTTATCTGAAATAAGGGTAGCGCATGAAGGTCCAGAGAAAAATGTTCAGGAATAACGTTTTTGAAGTTTCTAAATTCTATGTTCCTATACTGAGGAGGTTCACTAAAGTCAAGCGGAACACAATATCTATCTCTCGTTACGTGTTACATCGTCATAAGAGGGAAAAGGATGCAGATACTCCAAACCGCAGTAATTTCGCTGCACCCGCCAGTATCTTCACCCTTTTTCTTCTTGCGGCAAGGAATACGTAACAAGAGATAGATGTACCTAGCACTATTGCCACAGCATGGCAGGTCGAAATCGGCATTTACACCATTTTCAGTTGTGATTCGTAAAGTATGAAGTGTAATTCGGATGTTAAATGTACTTCAGAAAGGGTAATTTGTAATTCAGAATAATAAAATGATTTTCAGAAATAATAAATTATAATTCAGAAAACATCATTTGTAATTTCGAAAGCATCATTTGGAAATCAGAAAACATTAATTGTAATTCAGTTCAGCAGGAATAAATTGTAATTCAGAATACGTAATTTGAGGAATAAGAAAAATGTGTGGACTTAAGGCTGGCGTTTTGGGGTATGCAGTTTGATTGTTGTCGTGAGCGAGAAGATTCTATGTAAAATCGATCAATTTAATTCTGAATTACAATTCACGATTTCTGAAAATCAAATTACGCTCTCTGAATTGATTTGACGGTTTCTGGCTAACAATTTACTATTCCGACTTACAAGATTTCTGAAATTCAACTTACAATTTACGTTTTCTGAATATCAACTCGCTACTCCGAATTACATTTTACGTTATCTGAATTTCAATTGAACTGTGAAATTAATATTATACTTCCCAAATTACAACTGAAAATGGTGTAGATGGTTCTATGACGCATTCACATTTACTACAGCTAGAGTATCTTCTGTCTCATCACCCTTCTCTCTCGTTTCAATAGAGTAGTCTAGTGCACATTCAAGCATGGATTGCAAAAGTTTAACGATATCGCGTCATGGTGGTATAAAAAGCGTTATCTCCCGGAGCAATTTCAATATCGGCATTATACTTAATGAACTTACGCAATAGTAAAACCATAGCACCAATTATTTCTAAAACAACTCAACTGGAAAGTGTTGAAATCTACTTTGTAACGATTATTTATTATTTGTTTGAAATTTAAAATAACACCACCTATATTATTTATTAGCAGATTGTTAGTATCTGTCACCTGACCATGTTATTAAAAACGTAATATGCTAAGATTATTAATATATTAATTGCATGTAGATGCAAGGTCTGAAGGTGATAAGAAAGCAACCCAAACATTGACAGAATTTTCATGATGCAATAAAAGTAAAAATGTACTTACAAGAGAAAGTAGCATCCCCAGGAACTTCCAGAGCCCCATACATTTGGAGCTACACCCCTATAGAGCCCCCTGATTCCCTCCTGTTTGAGAACAGTGTAAAATGCGTTCGTTAGACTGCTGTACTGAGGGATTGTTGTTCTGCCATCGCAAACTAACAGAGAATTTGCTGTTCTTTATATATTTGATTAAATTTTAATTTACCTGCAAACCTAATTTTCATTAAATCTAAAGGGTGTAGGATGAGTGTAGATATGGCTCCCCCGGAAATTCCGGCGAACAGGTGCTCGTATTTGACATGGTTTAAGACCGAGAGGACTGTCTTCGGAGACGATGAGTGGCTGTTCATTGTTGTGGATTCTACTTCGGGTTCCAATGGTTGAATGATGATAACGTCAACATCCTTCACTGTGGGAGATTTTTTTTTTTCAACTTTCGTGCAAAAATTTGAAGGTTATGTAATTAGCCATTCTTCCAACTTTATTTTGAATAAATTAATCTGGAAAGCGACTCACGTGTATTTTTATGTAAATTGTGCTATAAACACATTATTTACTTTTTAGAAAACGAACGCCACAAAGAAAATCCCATTTAGAACCTCACTACACACACGCCATTATCAAAATGACCGACAGCGACTTGATTTGCTGGAAAATGAAAGGCGAGATGACGTCATGAACATATGCAACTCTGCGTACACCTCACTAATATTGTTGCTCGGTGGATAAATATTTAAACAATTTATTATCAATTTGTTGCATTTAATCCGAATAATTGAATTATTATTGGAAGTACGTCAACCGTTTACCACGAAATTTTCTTCTATAAATACTTCACCTTTCTTGCAAATTTGCCAAATTTACTGGAAATAAAAATAGACGCAAATATTTCCGGATAAAGGGTAGAATAAATTATTTTCTAACGAACGCAGGGGTTGTGTGAGTCAGGCTTTTTCTAGTGAGCGGGCTTTCAGTTCCGTCAAAATGGTTCTCGTTTTCCGTTAATCATGATTTTAGTATAGGCAACCAGGTATAGCACGGTGAGGCTGTCCTGCAGCTGCAGGACATCTCGTGTTGTGTTACATCATCATAAGAGGGAAAAAGATGCAGATACTATCACCTGCAGTAATTTAGCTCTTTCCGGTAGTATCTGCATCCTTTTTCCTCTTGTGGCAAGATAATACGTAACATGAGACAGATAACGTAAAACGTTAAAATTTAAAATTTTCTAAAACTTCAATTTTCATCAATTCTACCATGTACCCCCTCCCTTCTTATGTTTTCCATAACACTGAGGACTTTATTTAAGCCGTCCGGCATTTAGAAATTATCTCATTTTGTAGAAAATTAAATTTTCTTTCCAAAAATTACCTTTAAAGCCCATTTCTGACGTTCCGTTCTTAAGTTACAACGTAAAACGTTAAAATTTAAAATTTTCTAAAACTTCAATTGGCCATGGAGCGTCTTAAAGAAGTACGGTTTGCGGCATTTTAAATAATTTTCAATCCTCTTTCACGTCGTATGCTAATCTCTTAAAAAAAGTCCAAAGTTTTCGTTAGTTGTACCATATGTACCCCTCCCTTCTTATGTTTTCTAATTCCACAAGGTAGTTTCACAGTCTCGTTCCACAAAATTTACTTACTGTTTAGGACGCGTTTCGGAGTGTTACTCCATCTTCAGCTATAAATGTTTGAGCGTCTTTCGATCAATTTACAGTGTGACCCAAAAGCTGTTATTTTTCTTTGACCCAAACGTTTTTTGATTTTCCAGGCAACTGTTTTGTATTTTGTGTTAATTTCTTTTATAGCTGAAGATGGAGTAACACTCCGAAACGCGCCCTAAACATCAGTAAGTAAATTTTGTGGAATGAGACTGTGAAACTACCTTGTGTAATCAAACATCAGTTCCTCTTTGAAAAATGGACCAAGCTTTCAACCAACTTTTCTAATTCCATAAAGCTGAGGAGTTTATTTAAGCCGTCCGGCATCTAGAAATTATCTCATTCTGTAGAAAATTAAATTTTCTTTCCAAAAATTACCTTACAAGCTCATTTCTGACGATCCGTTCTTAAGTTACAACGTAAAACGTTAAAATTTAAAATTTTCTAAAACTTCAATTGGCCATAAAAGACGAATGGAGCGTCTTAAAGAAGTACGGTTTGCGACATTTTAAACAATTTTCAATCCTTTTTCACGTTGTATGCTCATGTCTTTAAAAAACATCCAAAATTTTCATCAATTCAGGTAGACAGACATTTTTGGTGGCAGCTGATTGGACGCTTCAAACAAAATAATGAGTACGTGTGACGTCACAAAATCATGGTGGACTCTGCCAGCCGTCATTATACCGTCAATTTGCTGTCAAAAGCCTACGTTAATTCCATAGATCTAATATAACTATGGATGGGGCTGGTTTAAGTTAGGCTTGGCTCTAAGATATCTCAAACAAGTATACAGGGTGGTCGTTCTATCTTGAGACTGGCAAATATCTCGGAAAGGAAGCATTTTATAAAAAAATGTTTTGTATAAAAGTTTTATGACTTCGAGGGGGAAAATAGATGGCATCGACGCCATTTTAATTCAAGGTCATTTTCAAGGTCAAATGAAGGTCAACTTCATTTTTTTAAATGGAAACCTACATTTTTTATTACAGATTCTTATTCCCCGTAAAAGAACAAACAACTCTCATCTAAACTATTTTTGGATCCGATGGATAGTTTTTCAGATATTTAAATCAAAATTTTAATCTTCTTCGAAATCCTTTGACTTCCCTAGCAACAGCGGCATGACTAAAACAAAATCTACAACAATTTTTGTGGTTTATTTATCTAGAATTCATCGTTGCTAAGTTACAACGGTTGTTCATTTGTTTTGTCTTGCCGCTGTTACTAAGGAATATTTAGGGATTTCGAAAAATGTTAAAATTTACATCCATCGGATCCAAAAATAGTTTAGATGAGAGTTGCTGGTTCTTTTATGGGGAATAAGAATCTGTAATAAAAAATATAGGTTTCCATTAAAAAAATCAAGTTGACATTCATTTGACATTAAAAATGACCTCCCTGTAAAAAATCACCACCTGCAAACATTGTCAAACCATCAACAATTAATGGAATTTTGATGCTTTTTGTATGGTTTATTGAGGAATTTGATGGAGCGATTTTTATGAATTGATGGAATTTTGATGTAATTTGATGGTAATTCCAAAAATCAACAATTGATGTGAAATAACATCAAAAATATAAAATTTCTGATGTTTATTTCCACCAAAAATACAAATTAAAAAAGTATTGAAACAATACCATCAGAAACCATCAGAACCCACAAAAGGTTTCACGAGTTTCGTCGTGAGTCGGAGGTGATCGGCTACGTCTTCTCATGTGACTTATGTGGACCAATGATAAGACCCCTTCTGGTCGGTTTCCGGTTCCTGTTTGGAGATGGTTTGCGGAATAGGGGGTTGTTGTTATTGCCGTGCGGTTGTTGATATATGGTCGCCATTTTGCACGCCTAATTAAATTTAATACTTTGTTGCGGGTTTGGTCGCATTACAGGATGTTTTTCAATGTGTTTATTACTGCTTTTCGTTTTTCCGTTGTGAGGGTGACGGTTTTTCGCCATGGTCTGTTTTCGTCGGCCATAAAGGAACAAAATGTAGGTAAGCAAATGAAACGACTTTGAACTTTCTTGTAAACGATGATGCATAGTCGGGTTTTCCAATTTTTTTGATTTTGAACAAATTAATAAACATTTAATTTTTATTCTCGATTTTATTCACCTATTTGAATCATTCCAGGTATACGTAGGAACCTACGCCTTTGTTGTTGTTAAAATATGTCCAGAGGATAACAAGACGCTAGTAGTTCGAATATCAAGAAGTTTCCTACAGATTACAACCCAAATAAATTGTATAAAGTAAAATTCGACGAACTTATGGATTAGCTCATAAAGCTCATGGTGGTTTGCATCTCAGGTATGTTTGAATCTGAATTAGGTAATATATTTTAAACATTGTATATAGGTATCTTCACTTATTCAGTTGCAACCTATAATTGATTTATTATGCTTGCAAATGATTACCTACATTAAACAATGCAATATTTGCTGCTAATTTTTTTGCATGTATTTGCCAACAGAATCTGCCTCTGACCTGAAGTGCTGCAGAAAGGCCAAGAAAGAAGAATCTGGGTCCTGTGGATTTTGATAGTATAGCTACTGCAGTTCACTGAAATTTGGGTGGATTTTTGTTGGAATTTCCGTTTTTCCATAAATATTTTTGATGTTTTTTGATGGTATAGCTACTGCAGTTCACCGTAATTTTGGTGGTTTTTTGTTGGAATTTCCATTTTTCAATAAATATTTTTGATGTTTTTTGGTGGTAATTCATCAGTTCGTTTTTTTGATGGGGTGCGGTGGTAATTTCCCGGCCAAATACCTACCTAAAACCACCATGGACCATCAAAAATCTGAATCGTTTTTTTGATGGTTTCCAGTGGTGATTTTTAACAGGGCTTGAATCAAAACGGCGATGATTCCATCTATTTTCCCCCTCGAAGTCATAAAACTTTTATACAAAACATTTTTTTCTAAAATGCTTCCTTTTCGAGATATTTGCCAGTCTCAAGATAAAACGACCATCCTGTATATTGCTGTCACTCTTAACTCATAAACACCCTGCAGTATCACCATCCTTTTCTAAGCTATGTGTCATGCGCTAGTGAAAACAAGAAGCGGCGAAAGCTGTACAAATTAGCGCATGACACACAGCTTAGAGTGAGTTAACCGATCTCTGTTTAGCGGACAAAAGACGTAGATAAAGAATGCACGGCAGGGCCCATCCATAGTTATTAGATCTATGGTTAATTCTGTCATCTGTCTAATTTTGCCTATAAATGTGTAGATCCCTTGCGCATAACGTTACAGGATAGAAAGAGACACAAGATTGGAAACCTTAATTCCCGCTTTTAATAAAGAGAAAAAAGTGCTATTCTCTATTCAGAAAATATGTGATAACGAGAGGCTAATGAAAACAAGTGAATCGCATTGGACATTCATGCTAGGTGAGGCTTTTAACAGATTTTATGTTAAACTGTAGAACATAACCTTACAATTTCATAAGTTGTACTTAGAACACATAAAAATGATGCTACAGTGTATCTCACTAAGGAAGACAGTTAAATAAAAATAAATTGTTTGCAATCTTGTTTAGACCGCATATGCCAAGTTTCAATTCAAAATTCGAATTTTTAATTTTAGAAAAATCGTTAATATTCTAAATTAAAAAAAAAGTAATTGCGAATTTTGCGTTAATGTTGTTTAAAAGATTTTTTTTGGAAAATTCGAATTGCAAAAGTTGACTTGAAATTCGGCATAGGAGTCAAAATTCCATTTGAAACACAACATATTTACTGGAAAATTGCGACGTTGCCATTTTCAAACAACCCAGCCTTAAATTATGTATTGTTATTTTTGAAAACGATTTTGAGGCCATTTCCACCAAAGCCAACTTTGAAAATAATTCACAACGAGTTTTAACACTTTTGGAAAGACAGCATTAAAAAAATAACGGTTAATATTCGCCCCCTTTGGGATCACCGGCCCTCCGCCACTGTCAACCGGCATTTCCACTGACAGCTGTCAACTGTCAATGAATCGTGGCAAGTGGCGCCGTTAGCAATTGTTATCAGAGTGAATGTGATAAAAGTGGATGTGTAAATAGGTGTTTGGTTGTCAAATTCCTGGAATTTTCGCTGAAATTTTGGTCGGAATTGTAACTCGCACGCCGGTCATTCAGTTGTAGTTGTGAGTTTGACTATTTTTGAAATTTCTTGCCATTTCTGAACTGTCAAACTAGGGGGAGGGTCATTGATGACCTTTTGCAGTTGAGGGGTTGATTTTTTGATTTATTCTTGCAGAGGACGACCTGGGGGTGAGGGAATTTTTCAGCCAACATGCCGGCAGTGCGAGGAGATGGCATGCGGGGCTTGGCCGTTTTTATTTCTGATATAAGAAATTGTGAGCCCCTTCCCGTACAATTCTCAAACTAACCGCTCTTTTTTCAGGTAAAAGCAAAGAGGCAGAGATAAAGAGGATTAACAAGGAACTTGCCAATATAAGAAGCAAATTTAAAGGGGACAAGACACTCGACGGTTACCAGAAGAAGAAGTACGTCTGTAAGCTTCTTTTCATTTTCCTGCTCGGACATGACATCGATTTTGGCCACATGGAAGCGGTCAATCTCTTATCATCCAATAAATACTCTGAAAAACAAATAGTAAGTACCATTATTTAGTTTTGTTTGCTCGTTTCTATGGATTTTTATCTCAAGGTTATGTGCCACAGGCAACTTGATAAACATAAAAAACATCCTCAGTGCAGTCGGCTTTGGAATGGATTCACTCATGTCATTCTTTACTTCTTTTTGTTGACATATGATAGTAATTGGCCTAGCAAAACATTCGCAGTAGGCTTTGGAATTGATGACAAATATATTTTTTGACAGAATTCACAAATAATTCAGTTATTAACATATGACAGACATTTAGCTAATATGGCTTCCAATTCCAAAGCCTGCTATGAATGAGAATGCTTTAAATTAAACACATTCAGGTCCAGTTTTTCCATCTTCGATAACCTCCGGTTTACCTAACCAACAGTTTGTCGCATAGCAACGAGTGTTCTGATTGGCTGTATCCTAGCAACTAACCGCTGGTTAGATAAACTGGAGGTTATCGAAGATGGAAAAACCGGGCCTCGACTAGAAAGTTTTGTCTTTGATTACTTCAACAGATAGATAACAGTAATTATTTTGATTAACAGTTTATTTTTTTACTTAATATTCAAAAAACGTTCTCAGTGCGCTTTGGAATTCAGTCATGTCTTTGATTACTTCTTTTCTATTAACATATGACAGAGTAATTTAGTAAAACAAGACATGGCTTACAATTCCAAAGCCTACTATGAATGAGAATGCATCTAAAACATTCGTAGTAAGGTTTGGAATTGAAAAATTTTGTCTTTGATTACTTCTTTATCAACAGATGACAGTAATTTTGATTAATAACAATTTTTTGACAGAACCGCAAATAATTAAGTCAAAATCCGAGAATTACTTCTTTTTTACTAACATGACAGAAGACAGAACAACAGAGACAGTAATTTTCATGCTAGAAATAATCCGCAGTGAGCTTTGGAATGCAGTCATGTCTTTCATTACTTCTTTTCCATTAATATATTATGACAGAACAAGACATGGTTTCCTATTCCAAAACATTCACAGTAAGCTTTGGGATTGAAAGTTTTGTCTTTGATTACATCTTCTTTATCAATAGATGACAGTAATTTTGATTAATAATAGATTTCTTGATAGAATCACAAATAATTAAGTTGAAAGCTTAGGATTACTTCTCGTCTATTAGCATATGACAGAAATTTAACATAACGATAATTTTTTGACACAACTAAACAGAGAATGTGTCCCAAACATGGGCAGTAAGCTTTGGAATTGTAAGTTTTGTTTTTGATTACTTCTTCTTTAACAATAGATGACAGTAATTTTGATTAATAATATATTTTTTGACAGGATCGCACTTAATTAATTAAAAACCTGAAGATGCATGCATCCTCTGTAAACTTTGGCATTCACTCTTTGATTACTTCTTTTCTATTAACATATATGACAGAAATTTAGTATAACAGGACAGGACTTCCAATTCCAAAGAGAATGCATCGAAAACATTGAACTTGAAAGTTTTGTCTTTCTTCCTTGAGATGACAGTAATTTCGATTAATAATATATTTTTTGACAGAATCACACCCTGTTAACTAAAAACCTAAAGATGCATAAAAAATATCTTCAGTAAGCTTTGGAATTCAATTGTGGCTCTGACTAAGCACTTTTCTATTAATATATGACAGAAATTTTGTCTTTGATTAGGTACTTCTTTGTGAACAGATAAAGTCATTTTGATTTTTGACAAAACCAAATCGCACCTGATTGCATACAAGAAAACATTCTCAGTGAGCTTTGAAATTCCGTTATGTTGACATGTGACAGTAATTCAGAATATCGATATATCTTCTTGACAGAATCATACGTGATTTCCAATTCCAAAACCTACTAAGGACGGAAACAAAAAAAAAGCATTTTCAGTAATCTTTGGAATTTAAATTCATGCCTTCTATTTTTGTTGACAGATGACAGAACTTACTATAAGCAAATTTTTGTTAGGTTTTGTGTCAAACAGCCAAGATAACAAAAAGACAATTAAACATTTATTGTCGATATCCAGGTGGACGAGGATCATGAAACAGCCAATAAAATTTAAATCACTACAAGGCCTTGAAAGTTTTGTGGCACTGAAGCCCACAGAATTACATCTCACTGATAATAAATAGATTAAGTGGCGTAGTTCCTATATAAAGTAGTTCGCATAAATTATTGTTAGTGAGATGTAACTATCATAAATTTCATCGCAACAATAATTTTTGACAGAATTAGACATGGCTTCAAATTCTTCCGATAAAATGCTCAGTAAGCTTTGGAATTGAATCTTATGTCTTTGATTACTTCTTTTTGAGGCATCTGACAATAGCTTTGTATAAGAATAATCCTTTGACAGAATCTGAGCTTACTAAGGATGCATACAAAAAACATTTATGTATTTGACATTGATTTTTCTCATTTTTCAGGGATATTTATTCATTTCGGTGCTAGTCAATACAAATAGTGAACTTATCAAGCTTATTATTCAAAGTATTAAGAATGATTTGGCCTCCAGGAATCCCATTCACGTCAACTTGGCTTTGCAGTGCATTGCAAATATCGGCAGCCGTGAAATGGCAGAGGCGTTTGGGAATGAGATTCCCAAGCTACTTGTTTCTGGGTAAGCCACTGCAATTATTATTATTATTATTTAGAAGTAAAACTCCAAAAATTAACTTTTTCGAAGTTATTGGAGCCTAATTGTGGCCTTTTTAAAGAAACGAGACAACAGTGCCAAAAATTTTGTAGGGATACCATGGACGTGGTAAAGCAAAGTGCAGCTCTCTGTCTCCTGCGTTTGTTCCGCACTTCGCAGGAAATAATACCCGGAGGAGAATGGACCTCGCGTATTATACATCTCTTAAACGACCAACATATGGGTGTAGTAACAGCGGCAACAAGTTTAATAGATGCTTTAGTGAAAAAGAATCCTGAAGAATACAAAGGCTGCGTGTCTCTTGCCGTATCTCGATTAAGTAGAGTAAGAACCAAGCCTGATTTTGACATTTTAAATTTGTTTGGTTTTAATTTTAGATTGTAACAGCTAGTTATACGGATTTACAAGACTATACATATTACTTCGTGCCAGCACCTTGGCTCTCTGTGAAACTTTTGCGACTTCTACAAAATTACACACCACCAGGTAAACAGCGGGATGAGAATCCCACTCCTAATGTTTGTTTCCAGCCGATGATCCAGGGGTGCGTGGTCGTCTCAATGAATGCCTGGAAACGATCCTGAACAAAGCTCAAGAGCCACCAAAGTCCAAAAAAGTTCAGCACTCGAATGCCAAGAATGCCGTTCTTTTCGAAGCGATTAGTTTAATTATTCACAATGACAGGTAGTGTGATCGTACTGACTAAACTAAATCGTTATTTTTAGCGAGCCGAACTTGTTGGTGAGAGCCTGCAACCAGCTAGGACAATTCCTGAGCAACCGCGAAACAAATTTAAGATACCTCGCTCTGGAGTCCATGTGCCATCTGGCAACGTCGGAATTTTCCCACGATGCAGTAAAGAAACACCAAGAAGTGGTTATTCTATCCATGAAAATGGAGAAAGATGTATCAGTGAGGCAACAAGCTGTCGATTTGTTGTACGCCATGTGCGATAAGAGTAACGCTGAAGAAATTGTTCAAGAAATGTTGAACTACTTGGAAACCGCTGATTATTCCATCAGGGAGGAAATGGTGTTAAAAGTGGCCATATTAGCTGAGAAATACGCTACGGATTATACCTGGTAATATAAATTAGTATGACTAACGCTATTTTTTACATGCAGGTATGTGGACGTAATACTGAATCTTATACGAATCGCCGGCGATTATGTTTCTGAAGAAGTCTGGTACAGGGTCATACAAATCGTGATCAATCGAGACGAAGTTCAGGGGTATGCCGCTAAAACTGTTTTTGAAGCCTTACAAGCTCCGGCATGCCACGAGAATATGGTCAAAGTTGGCGGGTACATCCTCGGCGAGTTTGGCAATTTGATAGCTGGGGATCAAAGATCCTCCCCGCAAGTTCAGTTTCAGCTTCTACACTCGAAATATCATCTATGCTCACCTATGACTCGAGCTTTACTCCTGTCAACTTACATCAAGTTCGTCAACTTATTCCCAGAGATTCGTACTCAAATACAGGAAGTCTTCAAACAGCATAGCAACTTGCGCTCTGCTGATGCAGAACTGCAACAGAGGGCGTCGGAGTATTTGCAGTTGAGCATTATTGCAAGCTCTGACGTCTTGGCTACAGTATTAGAAGAAATGCCAGCTTTTCCCGAAAGGGAGAGTTCTATTCTTGCTGTTTTGAAGAAGAAGAAACCTGGGAGGGTGCCAGAAAATGAGATTAAGGAGAACAAGAGTCCTACTCCTGTCGCAAATCACAACAATGATATCAACAACTCTAGGTATTGGTTAATTGTTTGTGAATACTAGCGAGGCTTTTAGCTTTTCCCGAAAAGTCACTTGGTTTGATGCTTAATGCAGAGTGGCTTGGTGTAAAAGCCATCACTTTTGCGACAAATTATAATGCCAAAAGTTTTTCCCGAAAAGCCTAAGTGGCTTGGTGTAAAAGCCATCACTTTTGTGACAAATTCTAATGCAAAAAGCTTTTCCCGAAAAACCTAAGTGGCTTGGTGTAAAACTACCACTTTTGATAAAATATTATACTTACTTTTAGTGGAGTATCAGGAGACCTGTTGGGACTATCAACTCCGCCGACTTCCCAACCAAATTCCGGCAACACCGGAGTATTGCTTGACGTTCTAGGCGATATCTACGGCGGAAAGCAAGCAAACAATACCAACAATACTCAACCAGCCAATTTGTACAACCCAAAGAAGTAATTTTAAAACCGAAAGATCATTTCTCACTATACGTTGTAGGTTTGTCTGTAAAAACAACGGAGTCCTCTTCGAGAACGACCTAATTCAGATAGGCGTTAAAAGCGAATTCCGTCAAAATTTAGGCCGATTAGGTTTATTCTACGGAAATAAAACAAGTGTACCTTTGCAAAACTTCGTTCCAACTTTGCAATGGCCGGAGGAGAATGTCGCTAAATTAAGTATACAAATGAAAACTGTAGAGCCCGTGTTAGAAGCGGGTGCTCAAATCCAACAAATGATCAATGCGGAATGCGTCGACGACTATACAGGTTCGTGTCATCGCAGTACCATACAAATTAGTTGCGTTTTTCAGATACGCCTAGCATTGTTCTAAGTTTCGTCTATTCAAACGTCCCTCAAAAGATTAGTTTTAAGCTTCCATTGACGATCAACAAGTTCTTTGAACCGACTGAAATGAACGGGGAATCCTTCTTTGCAAGATGGAAAAATCTTGGAAGGTACACAGCAAACGATGATTCTATTTAATTATGTTTCCTTGTAGCACTAACCAACAGAGATCTCAGAAAATATTTAAGGCAAACGTTCCGATGGATTTGCAAGCTGCTAGAACGAAAATTTTAGGTTTTGGGATGCAACTTCTCGACGGTATTGACCCCAATCCGGATAATTTCGTTTGTGCCGGAATCATTCACATGCGTTCCCAACAAGTCGGCTGTCTTCTTCGTCTCGAACCAAACAAAAATGCACAGGTAAATAGTAAAAATAAAAACAAAAAAAAACCAAAATGTTTTCAGATGTATAGGTTAACGGTGCGTTCGAGCAAAGAGACCGTCTCAGTAGAGATATGTGATCTCCTAGCGGATCAGTTCTAAGGTGAATTTGTTGTCCTAAGAGTGCATTCCATTGTAGACTTGTAGTTAATTAAATAAATTCGAGAATGTTGAAGAATTTGCACAACCAACGATACCATTGCGCTCTTCTTTTGAGATTTGCTTAAAATTTAGATTGAGAATGTCCCAAGACAATATGTACGTGAGTGTGATGTTAGTGTTGCTTGTTGACAATTATTTTAATGAATATTTCGCTTGAAAACAGTGAGTTCTTTCAAAGGGTCCATGAAGCTTAATATTCATGTACAGTATATCTGATAACTTATCAAAGAAAGATCTGTTCTACTCGAACTTTTATCCTAAACTGAAAAATACAAGTTCACAAGGTCCAGTAGACCGGTCTGTCTTCAATGTATATTATGAACGCAAAGTAGTGTACTGAAAATATATCATTAGATTAGTGACTTTCGTTTTGTTATGTTGTTACTATTTTCTTTGCCAGGGACACTTCCTTTTAACGATTTCATTCTATCTGATATATTTTATTTTATTGTCCTGCATAACTGATTATTATTACTATTATGCAGTCAAATGTTATTACTTGTATATGTTGATTGTATAAATTAGTAGATTCAATAAACCTGCTGTTTATAATTCTCTAAGTAAAGTACTCTTTTTTTATCATCTAATGCATGATATTTTATGTATAAATAAGATTGTGTAATATACGAATTCAAAATTGTTTGTCTTTTATTTTGCTTTCGTGACCGCATTTTTTATGTAAAATTCACATTCAGAACATATTCTTTACAAATTAACATGCTACATAGTTGTCCCTGAAAAATACTACACACATTGGCCAATAAGGCGAAAGTGTACCCAGATAACACAAGCACATACAATGAATGAACAGTGGATATTCATCCGTGAATATGCGAACTTAATATGTATATCCAGACTATACATTGTGAATGACCCATGAACATTCTGTGTATCACCAAAATGTCGTTTTTTTCGTACCTGGTAGCATCAAAATACATCATCCACCCGAGTTTCATAAGAATATCAAATTGATATACCTATGAAGTACATATGGATATTAGATAAATAATTTCCATGCATGAAAATGCATAGAATATTCATGGGGTATCCATTTTTTACATGAATATACAGGGATAAACACAGTGTAATACCATGGACATTCCTAAAATGTTGAGAGGTTTTATGCGCAGCTAATTGTTCCATGCGCGCCATCTATCGGTGACAAACTTCAACCTGGATATGAGTCGCATATTCTGAATTTCATTTGGATATTCATTGTAACGAGTGTCATGTATGTACACCGCATGTTCATGTGACTTCGTATGAATATTGCATTTAAATACATGTAACCATACGAAACGTTAAAGTAGTGAAAATATGGCGAGGCAACTCCAGGAATATTCATATCCCAGCAAACACAGAAGGTCTGGCCGTGTTATGGCGACTGTCCGGCAAGTCCGGCACTGGCGATAGAATTACGGCCGTGTACTGGCCAGACGAGAATCGGCCATACGAAAGCAGCCTCAACGTGGCCGTACTATGGGCATACGAACAACGGCCAGACAAAGACAGCCATAGCACGGCCGGCCTCTGGCAGCCCTAACCCGGCCGACTCCTGACAGCCTTAGCCCGGCCGGCCTCTGGCTGCCTCATTCTGGCCGTATTGAAAATGTTTCTGTAGTTAAATAATATGATGATAGTGATTAATTTGATAATGTAACTCTTACTATCATACAATTCGCAAAATTAAAGAGTAATACATATTTTTTAAATAATTGCCAGTTAGTTTATGAACAAGATACGAACAAAGTAAACTATGAAGTGAAGCGGCCTAGTAGCAAGAAACTCGACTGTCGTCCAAGGAATCCGGGTTCGGTTCCCGGTGGTGAAGCGTTTTATCACGTTTTTTTGGTCCCGAGGTAGTTCCGGCGTGAACGTGGCCATAAGAACGCCGTAATGTGGGCCCAAACAGAACCAGACCCGGCCCGTGCCTGGGCAACGTAGATCGGCCGTAACAAAACCAGAGGCACACATGCGGGCCGCGCCAGATAAGGCACTCGCTTCTGGGCCGGTTCCGGCTTGTCCGGGCAGCCTCATTCCGGCCGGCAACCGGCCATAAGATTGAGGTTTGCTGGGATGTTCATTTGACATACGGATGCTTTCAGAATATTCCTGGAGATGATATGAACTTATTCTTCCCGCATGAAAATGTTCATGGGAAATACATTGTATGTATATAATATTCGGTATATTCTGAATACAAAATGGACATTTTCTGAATATTCAGGGAATGTCTTGTGCTATCTGATGGGTATAGTATGCAAAAATTTTAATTTTTAGTGCCGTAGCAGTATGCGAGGGACTCTTGTTTTAGCTTATTCGCTCGTCTACGCAGTCTGAGCGATAACTTGAAAACGGATTGAGATATCGAGCTGAAACTTGGTGTACAGGCGTATCCTGAATACTCGGCGGGGATTGCTTTTGGGCCATATCCGGAGTGGGAAAAACCGAAAAACTATTAATTGCAATAACTCGAGAACTAGAGGAGGTATCTTGCTGAAACTTGGACGTTCGATCTTCAAGTCTGCTGAAGGTGAGGGGGTGCCAAAATTTCGGGGATGAAAACCACACAAAATATGATGCAAGCAGCAAACACAGAAGGTCTGGCCGTGTTATGGCAACTGTCCGGCAAGTCCGGCACTGGCAATAGAATTACGGCCGTGTACTGGCCAGACGAGAATCGGCCATACGAAAGCAGCCTGAACGTGGCCGTACTATGGGCATACGAACAACGGCCAGACAAAGACAGCCATGGCACGGCCGGCCTCTGGCAGCCCTAACCCGGCCGACTCCTGACAGCCTTAGCCCGGCCGGCCTCTGGCTGCCTCATTCTGGCCGTATTGAAAATGTTTCTGTATTTAAATAATATGATGATAGTGATTAATTTGATAATGTAACCCTTACTATCATACAATTCGCAAAATTAAAGAGTATTACATATTTTTTAAATAATTGCCGGTTAGTTTATGTACAAGATACAAACAAAGTAAAGTATGAGGTGAAGCGGCCTAGTAGCAAGAAACTCGACTATCGTCCGAAGAATCCGGGTTCGGTTCTCGGTGGTGAAGCGGTTTATCACGTTTTTTTTCGTCCCGAGGTAGTTCCGGCCTGAACGTGGCCATAAGAACGCCGTAATGTGGGCCCAAACAGAACCAGACCCGGCCCGTGCCTGGGCAACGTAGATTGGCCGTAACAAAACCAGAGGCACACATGCGGGCCGCGCCAGATAAGGCACTCGCTTCTGGGCCGGCTCCGGCTTGTCCGGGCAGCCTCATTCCGGCCGGCAACCGGCCATAAGATTGAGGTTTGCTGGGAGGGTTGCACGCAGCATTTGAAACTTCATTTCAATGTTGATTGAAGTCAACCAAGTTACAGAATAGCACTGATTAACCATGTTTTCATCTGAAAGTGAACCGTTTAGAAGATTTTGGCAATTTTGGAGGAAAAATTATTTTTGCAGTAAGTATATACTTATTGTTTTGAAAAATCACCCCACAACCAATTCCAAAACTAAACGTTGGAAATTGGTTGTGGGCAGTGCTGTAGTCTTAAAAAAGTTTTTGGGTATACGCTTTCGCTGCCTTTAAAACCGTTGGTAAATGAAACGATGACGATTTTCAAAAATTTTATTTAAGTATACGCTTGATAATATACAATAATATGAGGATCGAGATGAACAATGAACATACTCAAAATGTAAACGTAAAACAGAAATTTTTTATTTGGAAATTTTATTCAAAACATTTTAGCAAAATATTAGGATCTTTTTTTACTGTGCAATTTACTCAGTTTTATCGAGAATTTTGTATAATGAATGTCGTCGTGTCAAACCGCCTTTATAAGAAAATAGCTCTAAAAAGCTTAGACATCAAAAAAACTTACCCTGCCGTCGTCATCTAGAGATTTCGGTTTAACCGATGAATTAAGAATTCTAGTTAAAATAATTCAAAAGCATATTGCACCTATATTTACTCATTTCACTTTTCGCACTAGATTGAATACAAAATATAAATGATCAACCCCGTTTCAGCGGTCAAGTGATAGGTAACCTGTGGTGGGTTTAGATAGGCCAGGCATACATGGGCCATCCGCCAGGTCAGGGTCATTAGCTGGGGTTTTCCCCAACCCTCGCGTATCTCTAGAAATTTTTATAAGTATACGCTAGTGTAAAAATTTTGGATTTGTGTATACGGCGTATACCCGCGTATACGTCGGACTACAGCACTGGTTGTGGGGTGATGTTTCAAAACAAGTACTGCAAAGAAAACATTTTTGAATGTTAATTGAAATTCATCGTAGAATCCAATAAAAAATTGATACAGGTGTGCCATTGAAAAAAACCTATGTTTGTGTTGTTGTTATTTAGTGGGACAGCCTGTATACGGGATTGCATTTTTAAAATGTGCTTTATTGACCTTCTGCAACTTTGTATTTAACAATTTTTCGCTATCTCTAATAGCAATTAAGATATCGACCTAATATTATAGACAATTGGGACACCTGTATATCGGTGAAATCTTGCTGGAGATGCATTTTTCGCAAAATCGAAGAGATATGGGGTGCAAATTAGGTATCGGTCGAAATTGACGTCATTCGATAGTTTTCCATTAATGATTCAAACCACCCTTAAGGCACTAAACCCCGAACATGTAGAAACACAAAAATACGGGAACGCAAAAACTACCCAACGTATGAAGGCAGAATTTGTTATGTTAATTTTCAGTGACACTGGATGGATGGACAAATTTTCACTAAGATCTAACAAGAGGGCAGAGCTGGGCTACTCAGTATCGAAATGTACTTGAAGTACAGTACTGATTACTTTTGGTACTTAAAGTACCGGTACTTAAGTACTTTGAAAATTCGGTACTGGTACTGGGTATTTCAAGTACTTCTTAAAAGTACTTGATACTGGTACTTGAATAATTTTTTCTAGCGAAGTATTTGTACTTGGTATTTTAAACCATGCGACATCAAGTACTTAAGTATCGAGTACTTAAGTATCGAGTTCGGTACTGAATCTTTTACTGAAAAATAGGGGGTTTTTAGAGTATTTATTAGGTTGGGGCAAATCCAAGAACGACTTTACTTTGTTCATTTCTTCGAAGCCTGAAATTCGCAAAACAATACCATAAATCTTATTGAAATGGAGCACTTTTTGCTTGGTGTCGTTATCAGAACTCGAAATTATTACGGGCACGGGGTGCAGACTGCAATCCTGTCAATTTTTCATGTAAATAAGATGGCACATGACATGTTTACAACCACCCTCACCGAAAACGCAGCGGTCTGGACGTCAGTCAAACTGTCGCTAGCCCGCTGTTTATAAGAGTACTCAATAACAAGTAGATACTTGAGTACTGTGTCAAGTACTTAAGTCCTGAAAGTACTTAAGTACCTTATGAAATACTCAGTCTCTTATTTTACTTAAGTACTATGTCAAGTACTTAAGTATTTTATGAAGTACTTAAGTACTTTATTAAATACTCAGTCCCTTATTTTACTGAGTACTTTTAAGTATTGGTACTGGTACTGGGTACTTAACGTGTGCACACTAGTTAAAGTACTGGACTGCAATTTTCAAGTACTTCTATCCAGTACTGGTACTTGATACTTGAAGTATATTCAAAATATCAAGTATTTAGTACTTGATACTTAAGTACTTTTTTTCGGTACTTGGCCCAGCTCTGCAAGAGGGGTGAAATTTAAGGGTTGAAACTGGAAATTTCTGCAAATAAATGGTGGTATAAAATTACGGGATTCGATAGATTTCGGTCAACTATAGGAAAAAGTCTTATGAGTTTTCAACCTAAAGCCAACCCCCCTAACTCTTTGCAAGCGGATAAATATATCTTATTTATTTTTTTCTGAAATCCTATTGATTTATTTATGAACAACCGAAGTTAGTAAATACGCAAGGATAGCCATATGAGTCACGTAACACCGGAAAATAGACTCACCCCTGTACATCATAAAGGGGTGAAATCATGAGGGGTTGAAAACATGAATCTATAAATCGCCTCAATTAGGGTTTTGAAATTGAAAACACAACTTTTTTAGAGCATATGTGGTGGTGGTGAAATAAGGGGTTGAAACGTTCATAAAGCTCTGTAATTCGACACAGAGAACCAATATCATTTAAAAGACATTAACATGTTCCACAACCTCTAAATTACAAATTACCCAGTTTCAATAGAAGGTACTAATAACCTATGTAGTTGATGTACCTATTAAATCCTAATAAAAAAAAAAAAAAAAAAGAACCAATATCTTCTGTGAAACTGCGAGGTCTTACACATTGCATCTTCGAGAAAGGAGCAGTGAATTTTAGGAGAAATTTATCGAAGGGGATGAAATTTAGGGGTGTAAACTCGAATTTTCACTGAATAATGTAGGGTTGCCATTAATATCATTCGATAGTTTTTTATTGATGGTACAAAAAAGGTGTGAATCACCATTCGTTAAAAGCGACGCTTAATGGGTAGTAAACTAATAATTTAGATTCTTCGCTTTTATTTGAGACAGAAGAATTTATCATACTCGACCGGAAGTGCAATCACGGCCACCGTCATAGATTTTTGAAAATATCGCGAAGAACTTAATGAAAAATCGGGATTTTTGAAAAACGCAAAAACACACGCGAACTTAATTTTGTTTTGAAGCAAACTCGACTTACATTTTTTTAATTGTTTTCAAAAATGTTGATTCTTCATCGATTCCTATATTTTTTTTTTGAAAATACTTAAGTGTGGTCCTGTAACTGCACTTCCAGTCGAGTATGAAACATGTTTCTGTCTCAAGAAAATTTATAGATTCCGAATAGCTGAAAAAAAATGAGTTTCCATTTATAAAAGCGATGATGAAGTGCCATTATGTCAAAAACGGCTGGACCAAAAAAAATCAACAGTTACAGGTAGGTACAATCGGCCAATAACAAGTCCTTTTTTGGCATGTTATGTATGAAATTTGAAAGATTTTGAATTGAATTATGTTTTTTTAGATCTGTTGGTTATGAAATGGACTTATTTGATTGGATAACATTGATAATGGATAATATTGTTGGTTTAACCTTCAATTGAAAGGAAAAACCGGCCCTTAGGTAGATACTGAATAACTAAGGTGATAGGATTAGATCATCCACCAAATGAGGAGGTTCTAGCCGGTTCCTTAGCTGCTTTTTTTTTACAAAAAAATAATTTTTCTTAAACGTATGTTATAAATTCATGTAGAGCCAGTTTGTGTGAGTTAAGTTAAAATCTCTCACTTTTGGTACTTATGAGTTAATTATTTATTTATCCTACAGCAGATCAATGTGTTCCTCCGATACTAACTTCCTAAAAGTTGAAGAAAGGCCTGAAAAAGATTAAAGGTGAACAACCCGTAGCGGAAGTAAATTAACTTTTATACGAGAAGCGAATTTTTGTTATTTTATTACTGAAAATTTTATATCGCAGGAAGATAATTGATGTCAGCAGAGCCCCAAACTTTGTACGCAAATTTCCTTGCGCTCATTGATTCGCAATGTCTCAACGGAAAAAATAATTTCCTTTCCATGTAATCCCGGATTTAACGCACAGGCTTGAAACTTTTAGTGCCGAAGCATATGCTCATATGTACTGTAGTGCAATAAAATCGCTCGCTCGGCCGACCGACCGGCGCCTTGTCCGTCGCATAACTTGAGACCGAATGCAGATATCGAGCTGAAATTTTGTACACGGGTGTATACCCCGAAAATCTCGGAGGGGAACAGTGTTTTTTCAGGAATTTTGAAAATTTTTGAAATTTCTTTGGATATTTTTACATGATTTTGCACATTTTTTGGAAATTTAGAAATTATGGAAATTTTGGTGTACAGATTTTTACCCAGTTGTCAACCCCGCAGGTGAAATTTGGCGACGAGTTTCGTTTACACCCTGTATATTACTGAACAAATATTTTTTCGAAAAACACGACACAAAGGCGCATAAAGGTATAAATTTAAACAATTTAAGTTTTCTTTTTTTTGCATCAAAAGTTTTTAAAAACTCATTTAAGTCGATGGCCTCCACCTGCTTTTGTTTGACAGATCGCCGGATTTCCCAATTATTTTCAAATGCAACCATAGGTGGCGCACTGGCCAGAATAAAAAACAAAATTTCTTATGGTTGCATTAACATAATCAGATTTAGTGTTTTACGAGGTGTTTTAGTTCGTAATTAACATGATTATGGGAAGAGAGAATACAATTAAAACAAAATAAAATACCAATGTCTTTCACTCCTAAAATGGACATTTTTCGAAAAAATGGCACTAAGGTTTTCGATCCGGCAATGTAACAGCTATCGAATTCGATAATGATAATTTGCCCTTTTGCTAAGAAAAACTCAAAAAGGGACCTTTTTCTCCCTAAAACGGAAATTTTCTAAAAAATTGCCCTAAGGTTTTTGATCTCGCAATATAGCAACTGTCGAATCCGATAGTAAGAATTTTTTTTTCTAAAATAAATTGAAACGAGGGCCCTTTTGCCACTAAAATTACATTTTTCGAAAAAATGGCACTAAGGTTATCGGCTTGAAAAAAAATCAGCTATCAAATCCGGTAATGAAAATATACAGTTATGCATAGGTTTTTTTTCACGGCACAATTTTTTGGCCAAAAGGGCACAAGTGTGAATACATTTTTAGAAGCAGAATTCGAAGAGCATTCATATGTTAACGCGAAAGATGGTGGTTTGCATTTAAATTTTTAAAGTTGATGCGCCAAAAAGGCACTTTCCGTGAACCGATGTGGCCCAGATTCTAATCAGCACCTACAAATCTCCCACTGAATATGTGTGCCAAATTTCATCTCGATGCGTTCAGTAGTTTGAGCTGCAGCGTGATCACAGACAGACAGACACACAGACAGACATTTTTCAAAAACCACTTTTTCGGATTCCCAGGAGCCTGAAACGTAAAGATTTGATGTTTTTGGCGATTCGATTTTTCGATCGATTTTCGGAAATCCATAAAAATGGTTAAAATGTAGTATCATTAGATTCAGAATTTTATTTAGATTCCAAAAATATAAACATATACAGGTGTCCCATGCAAAATGTTTGCTCCCAAGACAGTTCCGGTAAAACCGAAAGTGATAAAAATTATTTAATTAACGCAAATAATATAGCATTTATTATTACCTACTCTGCGCTCACCAAATTTCATTCAAATCCTTTCATAAATAAAGACATTGCAATTTTCAACGTTTGATCGTGAACGTTGCCTCAACGCTTCACATAAGTGTTGCTTGAAATTCAAGCCATTCGATAACTTTCCATCAATGGTTCAAAAAAAGTCTTCAGCATATTTTGCCCCGTTAGACCACCTACTACTGCACCCAAAACCACCAAGCCCGCCTCAAAATATAAATCATTCTCATCTACAGGAATGCACATCGCATTGATATACATCTTCCGCTGGGTCTTAAACTAAATAAAATGCTCTCAGTGTTGATTTCTGAAATGTTGAAACGCGTGACGTGCTCATGAGCGTGATTTTAGTATTTATTCGATTTAAAATTTTCCAAGTCCACGATATTTTATCGGTTTGGTTTGTTGCTGTATCGTGACCAGGTTAAATTATGTTTTTTAAACTTAAACCACGTGTTGATTCATTTATTGCGTTTATTTTAAGTTTGAAGCAACAAAGCGACTCCTGCGAGGGTCCATTTCGCTGGTTTGTCCTTGGTTTTGAGATTAAAAGTCCAGACGTAAGTGGGTCCTCTGGTTCTGGTTTTGTACACAGGACACTCGTACATGTTTCTTAGATCCTGCTTATCCTGAGTTATGGCCCTAATGTTGATAACAGGCATCGGGGGGAAGAGCTCCTTGAGTCTTGAATCCATTATAATTCCGGTTTGGACGTCCCAACGTGCGCCTTCCATGTGCAGTCCATGGACGTAAGCCCCTTCTCTGGGGGCGCTTCTACAAGCAATTTTTTATAATGACAATTTATAGTATTAAAATTAGTACGTGAATTCTTCTTTGTGTTTCTTTGTGACATCACATTGCAAACACATTTTGTCCAGAGGTAATTCATTCCTGCGAGCGGTGCTTTGCATGATGGCTGTTAGCAGGGATTGGGGGTTGAAAAATCCACCCAACCACACGGAAGCGGGTAGCTGAAACAATTTTCACTCATTATTTGCTTGATTGTACTAAATAGATAAAAGACGCAGACATTTTTTAGCAGGGGCGCGCTAAGGCGACGTTAGTCTAACCTAAACAAAATAAATAATTGATCTCCACCCAAGGCCTTATTTAGGCCCAGACCTTGGTCGGCAAAATTTTTGGGGGACGTATGTATTATTTGAAGCTTTTGTCGAGGCTTTTGTCTTGTGTATTTTAGTACCTAATCCTAATTTTGTGTTTCTCTAAAGAACACGCTCCTTTTTGTCAGGTCAGGTCCCGGTTTAGTCTCTGTGTTAATGTGTTTTCAATATTAAAGTAAGTTATTGCTTCCAGGATTAACATTTTCATTTCTGGGCTTAGAGCTGTGTTAAGCTAAATGTGGCCCTACCTCCACAAGTCGGCCTCCAAAAAATTTTGGAGAGATGGTGGCCTGCTATTCAGAATTTCGCTGCCATCAGCACGCCCCTGTTTTTTAGCAATGAAAAGCAAAGAGCAAGCCTTACGACAAAGTCAGTAGACCAAGTTTCCAGCTCCCGAATCCTTAATAACAAGTCAACAAACCAGGATGTGAGACCGAGCAGCGAAGGGTAGGCCCTTTTCCCCCAAACCGGTGGCACTTGATCTAAGAATAATGCGTTTTCTAAATCCTCCATATCTGAAGTTATTGTAAGTTCCCCTTTTAATCCCAAGTCGAGTTCTTTGAGCGAGCGCTTAATTTCCCCGGTTAGATAATTCATTCTTTCGCACTCTTGAAAGGCCACAATCACATAGGGAGTGCGCTCCTCGACTTTCCCCATTATTTCGGTCATATTGAAGTCCTCCGGCAGTTTTTCTATCATTTCGTCCACCATTTGTTTCACCTAAATTTTTAGTTGATTAACTTGCACGTCGGGATCTGCTTACTTTATCTTCTCTAGTAATGGTGGCTCCGCCGGATGATCCGGCGTCTCTGGGCTGCATTTCAAACACGGTTCTAAAAAGGTTATCGGCCGTAGTTGTCAAGAAACCAATTTCAGCGTTCGAATGTAGACCGTACAAATAGGGGGACTCCGGAGGCATCACTTCGTCGATATAATTGTGATACCCTATGTAATCAGTGTTTGGGGGCGCGGGGAAGCTGGGCGCCAGCATTAATTCTCCGTCGACCTGGATTGGTTCGAAAACGAATTAGTTTCATATTTCAAAAGAGTCATAAATTAGATCTCAAATCGCAATATGTCAAATTAGGGTACACAGTTAAAGGATTTTAAATAAGCTTTAATTTAATATGCAATATTTTTATATTTTTCGTGTGAGCTATCGTTTGATGGTAAAACTGAGTCAAGAAACGCATTCCTACCGGAACCGAAACTAACCCAAACGAATTGAACAATTATGACGTACGAAATCTATGGCCTGTCGGAGTCATAAAGGGAATCTAAGACCTCTGGTTCCACAGGAACAAGGTTGAGAGCAAGAATTTTAGGCGCAAGGTGCTTAATATTTTCCAGTACCTACAAGGACAAGCAGCAAACACGAAGAAACTTCCCACATAAACCTGAAAACTGAAACCTAGTGCAGAGGCTAAAACTACGTTGTGAAATTTTGATTCCACCACAACCGCTTGTGATGTTTGTTTACTTTTGAAATGTGTTGGTGGAACTAAAATGGGCTAGGAACAAACGATGGTGAGCAAAATGGGAATAACAAAATTCACTATCGCTAGCAACACCCCACTACACCGAAACACTTGATTTACACTGCTGACGCGTTTCGAACACAATGTGCTCATTATCAAAGCCGAAGCTAAAACAACCTGCCTGTCTAAAAACTGAAATATTTATAGGCCTACCCGCGTAGCTCCGCCCCTCGCCTGATATGGTTAGACCAATCACAGGTCGAGAAATGGTCACGCAAGGGTGAACACGTATAAATATAACAAGTCCTACTTAAAGTAGCGTAAACAGATGAATATGCGATCGGGCCTGTATCAGCGTTCATAAGCCTATTTCTAGACTTATAAATTACGATACTCTCCCAAGCGTCGAGCATCTGCATCTTGTTAACGCTACAAACTAACTTAATATTATCACTTATTCTATGGTCATTGTGTAAAGCATGTAGGGTAACACTGGATTTCTCAGTTCTGCCATATTTAAGGTGGGCTAAGTGCTCCTTAAATCTGGTGCTGAGAGACCTTCGTGTTTGACCTACATACTTTAGATCACAATTTTGACAATTGATTTCGTATATGCCAGATTTTTCGCTATTCCTTACTTTATCTTTCGGGTTGCCTAAAAGGTTTTTCAGTTTGTTTTCAGATCTGAAAACTGTTCTTAAATTTTGTTGGGCAAAAAACCTTGTCAAACCTCTTGTCAACTGAGGTTCAAAAGGTAGTGCGACAAATTTTAAGTCCTGTTTTTGTTCTTCGGAGCGAAAAGTCGTGGCGTTTAACACTTGTTGTTTGAATTTTAACTTCCTAATGATGTTGTTTACTATGATAGGTTCAAACCCGTTACATCTCGCTATGTCTTTGATTGTTTTGAGTTCTTTCTGATATCTTTCCTTATTTAAAGGAAAATTCAGAAGACGGTGTGCCAAAAAATGGAAACTTGCCATCTTGTGTTGTGCACAATGATGGGAGTCTGCCGAGATTGCCGGATTCTTTCCTATAAACGTCAAATTCTAACTTATTATTATTTCTAATCACTAGAGTGTCTAGAAAAGGGAGTTTTTTCTCTTCTTCAACTTCATGAGTGAATTTAATACTCGGAAAAATTGAGTTTAATTTTGAAATGAAGTCCTCTAAACTGGACTGACTACACACACAAAATTAATCAAGCAGAAAAGGAAACTATTAAACAATTACGCTCGAAAGATTGTTTTTATGTAAAGGCAGACAAAGGTAATAAGGTTGTCATTTTGGACAAAAAGGATTATTTCGAAAGAGTCGATGACTTAATTAATAATAAATTAATAATTAATAATAAAAAAACATTAGATAAATGCGGCAACCTTATTACCAAGGACGTTAGGAGAAGGTTATACGTATCCAATCCAACTGTCCCAAAATTGTATGGCCTACCAAAAATCCACAAACCTGGGAAAAGTGTAAGACCAATCGTTTCAGCAATAGGTTCACCAACTTATTTGCTGTCAAAATGGTTGGTCAAAGAATTTAGTAATTTATCTGTTAAACAACCCAGTTTCTCGGTCAAGAACTCGTTGGAGTTTATCAACAAAATTAAACATGTAGAGTTAAAAACAGATGAAATACTGGTTTCTTTCGATGTTAGTTCTCTTTTTCCGAGTGTTCCTGTCCCACAAACACTCGACTACCTAAGGAACTTACTTGAGTCTAACGATCTCTCGCGAGAGGTCGTTGACGAGTATATTCGACTTGCAGAACTCTGCATGAGGCAAAACTGCTTCCAGATCAATGGTTGCTTTTTTGAGCAAAAGGATGGTACTGCCATGGGGAACCCCCTTTCCCCATTCTTGGCAGAATTATTCATGAGCGTCCTCGAGACGGAGTTGCAAGCCGAGTGTGGCCAGTATTTTCCGAGGGTTTGGTTTAGATATGTGGATGACATTTTTGCTGTTTTCGATCCTAGTCAGTCCAGTTTAGAGGACTTCGTTTCAAAATTAAACTCAATTTTTCCGAGTATTAAATTTACTCATGAAGTTGAAGAAGAGAAAAAACTCCCTTTTCTAGACACTCTAGTGATTAGAAATAATAATAAGTTAGAATTTGACGTTTATAGGAAAGAATCCGACACATACCGCTATATCTCGGCAGACTCCCATCATTGTGCACAACACAAGATGGCAAGTTTCCATTTTTTGACACACCGTCTTCTGAATTTTCCTTTAAATAAGGAAAGATATCAGAAAGAACTCAAAACAATCAAAGACATAGCGAGATGTAACAGGTTTGAACCTATCATAGTAGACAACATCATTAGGAAGTTAAAATTCAAACAACAAGTGTTAAACGCCACGACTTTTCGCTCCGAAGAACAAAAACAGGACTTAAAATTTGTCGCACTACCTTTTGAACCTCAGTTGACAAGAGGTTTGACAAGGTTTTTTGCCCAACAAAATTTAAGAACAGTTTTCAGATCTGAAAACAAACTGAAAAACCTTTTAGGCAACCCGAAAGATAAAGTAGGGAATAGTGATAAATCTGGCATATACGAAATCAATTGTCAAAATTGTGATCTAAAGTATGTAGGTCAAACACGAAGGTCTCTCAACACCAGATTTAAGGAGCACTTAGCCCACCTTAAATATGGCAGAACTGAGAAATCCAGTGTTGCCCTACATGCTTTACACAATGACCATAGAATTAGTGATAATATTAAGTTAGTTTGTAGCGTTAACAAGATGCAGATGCTCGACGCTTGGGAGAGTATCGTAATTTATAAGTCTAGAGATAGGCTTATGAACGCTGATACATGCCCGATCGCATATTCATCTCTGTTTACGCTACTTTAAGTAGGACTTGTTATATTTATACGTGTTCACCATTGCGTGACCATTTCTCGACCTGTGATTGGTCCAACCATATCAGGCGAGGGGCGGAGCTACGCGGGTGGGCCTATAAATATTTCAGTTTTTAGACAGGCAGGTTGTTTTAGCTTCGGCTTTGATAATGAGCACATTGTGTTCGAAACGCGTCAGCAGTGTAAATCAAGTGTTTCGGTGTAGTGGGGTGTTTCTAGTGATAGTGCATTTTTCCACCGAAGTTGTCCAGTGTTTCCATAGTGAATAACAAAATTGTCCTCGCTGCTGATGTATAGATTAAGCGACACAAAATGCAAAAGTGAAACTAGACCTGAAGTGAAAAACGCAAAACACACAAAAATTTGCTCAAGTCCAATAAAAGTGGTTCGAAGTTGAAAGATCGCAGAACCCAAGTACCCACTTTAACGAAAACAAGCACAGACTAGGTCATCGCGTCGAAACGCCATACTCCAAAATCGTTAGTCGCCTCGTACGACAACAGCCTAAGCGAAGCCTCTTGAGCGATTTGGACCAAACCTCCACGACCCAGTCCGGCCAATTCCGTTTAGGGTGAATTCAGCGGAATATTTTTGAATAATTTTCCTTTCATACGTAACTTGACGTTATTTTGACTTTTTTTTGACAATTTCTGACTGGAATTGTAAGGCATCTTGGAGAAGGAACCAATCAGCATTCGTCGATTTCACTGCACCGCGCAGTGCAGGACAGACCGAAAACGACATTAAAATCTAAAATTTCTATATTGAAAAATGAAATCGGATTTCAGAGAGAGTCGCGGTTTGCTTTGTTTGTCAAAGGAGAAGATGCTTTAAATATTACCAAATCGGGTTGTAGAAGTTCCTCGAGATAAGTATTACATAATCTCCTATCCCAGTCGTCGGTGATGTGGCCTCCGTACATAATTTCCCCAAACAGATACCTTAAATCTTCCCAAGGCACTTTAGAATTGGCCTCTAAATAGTTGTAGAGTACAAACACACTAATGGTTAAATCTCCGACGTTGAAGGGGTAGACTTTGTTCCATCCTTGGGGTCCGAATTTCCGCCTTTCAGCGACGACCGCGTGAAAATAGCACAACGCAAATAAAATAACTTTAAATTCGGCCTCCTTCCCGCATTGTTCCAGCGTATCCTGATTGAAATTCGATAGGGCCTTGTGCAGATTTGCCTGCATTCCGGTTGGGGGCTCGTTGGTGATTTTTATTGATGATTCCAAAATCCCCTGCAATAAATATAAATTTTGGAATTTAAGTGAAAAGTTGGTATAGATTTTTTACTTGTGGGATAATGTGAGCCGTGGGAGTTGCGGCGGGTTCCGCGCTCATAAAAACTCTGTAACTAGGGTGAGACCCATCGGAGTAGCGTTCTAAATTTTTTTCCAAAGCCGGCAACCATTTTTTAACCAAATGGATGTTTTGCAGAACGACCCAGTGCCCATGCTGAGCGGAGGTTTCCATCGCCTTCTCGGCGACTACTTCTTGTCCTTGACCTAGAGATACATTGTGGAAATTTTGCCTATCTGATGTAAATCCTAGTTTCTCCCCCAAATCCTCCACATCCTTCAAAGGATTAACGCCGGGAGATAAAATAAAGAATATCGGAGTCGATGGACTTGTTTCTTCGAATGATTTTGCGAACTCCACAGTTTTGTTTTCCACATACTTCGTCCCCAATTTTTCCTCAATAAAAGCTCTGCAAAGGCTTTAACTAAAGTAAATTATAATTTGTAGCTGTCTCAATGTTACATTGATTCATCGGGTTATGAAAGATTAAAAGATTATTAGCAAAGTTTGAGGTGGCTTAAATTTTCTGGAAATTCGTTTTCGAATTTATTGATTGATGCACCGGAGCATTAAATCAATTGCTGCAATATTTCCAAAACTTTGGTACTTACATCATGGCATATATCATTCGATCGGGTCTGAGGGCTCGCATCATACAAAGTCTCTGTAGGGCGGTTTTGCTTTTCCATTCTTGTGGAAACTTCTCCCTCTCTGGACATTCTGATTCAACAAGTTTCTTCCATCGTTTCGGGGAATTTTCTATGTCCCTGTCTAAGTTTCTAAATTCATCTTTTGTTGCCAGACTGCATATTCCACCCCAGCTTGTGTTCGATAAAAAATCCACTGGGCTGGTCACGTGCGGCTTTAGCGGGAAGCGTAGCATGAAATCCAGGTCTGCTGCTTGGATTTCTTCGCTCATCAACAGAATCTACAAATAATTACAGTCATTAAAATTTTAGATAAATTCACAAGAAACAAAAAGCTGACCCGAATTATTTATAAAAGGTATAGTAAAATTTTGTTTAGGCTTGGAAATATTTTAGTAACGAGGATCGTGAACGCAATGAATTCCTTCAAGTGTGAAAGATTAGCCGGAACTGAACCGTATGTAGATTGTGTAATGTTGAGCATAAAATATTCACCTGAAAGGTCATTTGCGATGCAAAAATTAACTTATCGCACTCGAAGAGTCCCCTCGTGGTGTACTGGAAAACGGAGAACGAGATGCAATCGATTAAATTGTTAACACGGGCAGTGACAATTTCAGAAGGTTCAGCCTTGGCAATGGCGTTTTGAAAAACCACACTGAACGCCTGAAAATAAATAATAAACAAGCAAATTGTAGAGTCGTAAAATGTTACTTTCAAAGAGAATTGATAAATTGGGTTAATGGTGTTTAAGTCGTTCAAAATGAAATAAAGCAAACTCGCCCGAGCGGCAGCGGGCCTGTAATGTTCTCGTGCCTGATCAATTTGAATTGAAGTTATTTTGGCTTCTATTACTTTTTGCTCTATTTCAGCCGCCGTTCGTTTGGTGGTTTCCAAATTCTCGACCAGTGTTGTATCGCCTAATAAATTTCCTCCCGCTGACGATAAACGAGACAAAAGATCGTCCTCTAACGTTTTCAGCATTATCTTGAAATCGTTCTGCTGTTTCGTTAATTCGGCCTAAAACTCGTTTTCTAGGATTCTAATTAGCATCTGTAAGTTCCCACCTTCAACTCCTCCAGATCGGGTCTTTCAGCTTTTACAACTTCGGCAAGGAGTTGGTCTTCTAAGCCATCCCTGGTTACTGTAAAATTAATCAGTGTAGCTTGCGCTTGCATTTCCGGCTTGTAATGGGGATTGGCCAACTTTGTGTGAAGTATTAGACGGAAGGAAGGATTATACTCAATCTCTTTATCGCCAATTTTGATCGCTCTAAAATGCACGAATCTTTCATATCGCCTCTTTGAAAAGAAACCGTCCCTTACTTTCCCTTTTTAATTAAATTTCTGCCAAGCAAAGTGTCTAAGACGGGATCAACACTTTCTTCAATATTTTCCACTAAAACTGTTGCCCCTGATGTAATTGATTTTTCTATTACATCCAGGAACCCTTTTTGACCCAAACGGATTACTTTCAAGTCATCCCCGTACTTCTGTTTTATCCATTTTATACCCTGCAACTAAAACGTTCATTAATTAATCTCAATCGCTCTCCCCTGATTTAAGTTTTGAAAACATTCTAAATGAAATTATTTGGCAAGTACCTGTGGGTCGATCATCAAAGGCCATCGGTCAGAGTTCGATAAAATTGTAGCATTTTCAGTGGACATCCTATCGCTAGGTAACCCCTCATTATGCCATTTAGCTATTTGCGTGTCATCCGTCAACAACGCCAGAGGGTCGAGGTTTTCAGTAATAGGAACCGGGGGCTAAAATTCATAATTAAATAACGTCAACGTCCGTTAATATTACGTCCAAATTTTTGATAAAAGGCAGCCACATTTTGTGCAATAAATTCAGGCGGTATTGTTTCGTAAAACAGCCAACGTAGGAAATGAATGCCGTAACCAGAAGGACGTCCCCCGGTAGCATTTTCCCTTGCTCCACAAAACTAAAATAAAAGTTTGAAGCGATTCTGATTAACCCTTTGATCTGACTTATTGACAGCTTCCGCCCATCGAACGTTCTCGCTGGCTAGTCCTCCAACCAATCGATTTGCTAATTGAATTGTGGCGTTGGTAGCGTCGGCTTCTTGTTGACACAACAGTTTTTCGGTTGTAGCTGTCTCGAAGTCTGCCGTCAGTTTGGCAAGTTGTTCTTCCAATGACTGTTAGACAAAGTATACCAACAATTATTGAACACAAGTCAGGTCTAACTATAATAATGCATGAAAGCGATTCTGATACATTTGGGGAAAAACGCAAAATCTGCTGAGCTGAGACAACTTACCGCCACTTTCTTTTTGATACCGCTGAGTTTCTCTTGGGCGGCTGCTAGCTCCGCGTTAGCCGCAGCTAAAGCCTTCCTTTTCGGCTCGACGTCGCAGTAGACCTCATAGAATTTAATGATATTAATCACCCACGCACAAAGGCCCGCTGCAGCCGCCGATTTCGACCTGACGAATTCTGGCTCGAATTCTGCATCCTTCAAATACGGCTCTATGGCTTTAATAACTTCCGGATGAATATTCTCTTTGTCATAATTAATAAGCGCGTCTAGAAACGTATCGACCTTCGCCATAACAATCTGAAACCGTGACGCTTTAATAATATATGGAATCGCATGAAATCCAGTACTTTGGCGGCTTTCCAGCTTCTGTCCTTAGGTATTTTTCCGGCCGGCGCTAAAACAACCATAACAGCAGCTGTGACATTAGTAACCGCCCCCGGTGGCGACCCAAATGATTTCAATTCGGTTAAGTTCGCTTTGTTCAACGTGTTGAGGGCCTCCTGAGCTGCAATCAATGCAGGTTCGGCTTTCATCAAGTCCTCCTCGCAGTCTTTTTGTTTCTTGCTGACTTCTTCAGCAATAATAGCCACTTTTTCTTCTTCTTCGTCTGCCAGTTTTTTCTCGATCGAAACCTTCTCCGTCTCCACGCCCACAATTTCTATGAGGGCATCGGCGGCATCGTTTTTCTCTTTCAGCTCAATTTCTTGTACCGCTAGTTTCTTTTTAAGTTCTTCAACTTGCACCGCTGTGCTTTTGAGCTTATCTAAGCCGTTCTCGAGGCGAGCTATCTTACACTGGAGCTCGTCGGTTTTTTTAATCAACAATTTGGAGTATAGATTAATTTGTTCCAGGTATGATTTAGGTGTAGTGTAGTTGTATCTTCTTTCGTTTTGCAGGAATAATTTTGATGTCGCGTTCACTGACGTGTGGGCGTAGGCCATAAATCTCGATACGGAATCCAGCAAGGTCGCCTATGAATCAGTTGCAGTTGTAGATTGGCAATTTTTATTCGAAACCGAATTAACTTTTACCGAACCAGCGCTAAGTCTCACAGTAGATGAGTCGAGCATTCGGAGTCTTGCATTGTGAGTCTTGATGAGGGTTCGGAAAAGGCTAATTTGTTAATTTCAACGTTTATGTGATTACCGGTAGGGCTTGGAGCTCCTGCAAAAATCTCAAAGAGACGGAGACGAGAGCTTCCTGGGGCCATTCATGGAACCAATTAATTTGTGTGCAATTAATTATCGCAGGAAACTTTCTTGATCTAATGCGCAAAGTGGAACCAACAGGTGAGAAACATAATACAACTTTTAACTGTCTTCTTACACGATCAATAAAGAATTTCCAGCAATTTTCCCGCGTATCTAACATTCCAGCCCCTTTTACCTCATTACGCACACCTGCTATAATGTTTTCTATTTCATCATCAGGGAACATATCAGGCACTTCCCCAGAAGCCAGCATGTCGTTTATAAGAACTAGAAATTGCTCATTAGGAACTTGAGCATCCGTCATGAGAAACATTATCCCGACGTTTTTCAGCCCCGTTTTCAGGTAAAGCGATGAAAGCTCATTTTTGAGATCTAGAACCCCATAACCTTTCTTAAGCTGTATCTGACACACCTCCAGTGATGAAATGAACGCCGCCAATCTGGACAGGGACTGCTTCCCGCTGCCACCCACTCCAACTAACAATGCGCTCCCTCTAGGGGACTCCAGTATGCGATTAATGCTACACAAAATCATTATTAACCCTTTACAGATTAACATACTCACCGGCAGACGTGCATCATGGCGTCCTCGAATAACACTAAATTCATTGCCGCCACTAGGTCGTTATAACTCGACATCGCTTCGTTTAGCAGTTTGTTTAATGTTTGCCATTTAGGGATGGGCATATATTTTGGCTCGCCAATTCCTCCAGCGAAATGGCAGTAGATGTTTGGCTTCTCGAACACCACCGATTCATCAATTTCCTGACAATAAAAGCATTTTCTGTCACGAAGTTTGCAGTTCGACGTAATTTAAGCTCGTTGAATTTTAACCTCCCCATAATCAATATAAAAAAAACGAAATTGAGATAACACGAGATCTTTACGTTTCTAGGTTCTAGGATCACGAAATGTCTGTGTGTGCGTATACGTAAACTACCGAACGGATGGTAATGAAATTCGGTAATTCGGAGGTTAACTTATTATACAGTTCGGGTCTTTGCCAGGTCAGGTCCCGGTCTAGTCTACCTATAACAAAGCATGAAAACGATGCTGACTCATTATACACTTCGAGTCTTTGCCAGGTCAGATCCCGGTCTAGTCTAACTACCGGGATATCGAAAATTATATTGGTCGTGGGCGGTCATGGAATTGAAAACATCTGTCTTAGCTTACACCTTCCATTTGCTTTATTAAGATTTTAGGTTAGATTGAGTATAAGTTGTTATTTTTGAACGAAATGATGATTTAAAGATTGAAATGAACGACGAATTAGATTTTTATTTGATAAAAAACAGGGGATTAAAACTTAAAGCAACTGTTCAAATTGTCCTCCGTTTTCCTCGATGCACAAATTTACACGCCTTTTCATGCCCTCAAAAGAGTTTTGAAGCATTTGTGGCGTTATTGCACCACATGCTTCACCAATTCTCTGTTCCAACTCTTGCAAATTATTTACAGGGGTTTTGAAAATTGTGTTTTTTAAATGAGGGAACACAAAATAGTCCATAATGGTCAAACCAGGCGACCTCGGAGGAAATTCAACTTGTGTACGCAAACTTATTAGTCTGTGATCAAAAAATTCACGAATAAAAGCAATATTTTCAGCTGTCGTATGTGCTGTCGCACCATCCTGTTGAAAGTAGTTGAATTTCATCATCGTGAAGTTGTCCAACGAATTCACTCAAAAAATGTGTTCGGTACCTTGCTGAATTTACAGTGAAATTAAAGAAAATTGGCCCAATTATTCTTCTTCGTGATACTGCCATCCAAACACCAACTTTTTGGGGATGTAGCGGAGATTCCACAAAAATATGGGGATTGTCTGTGCTCCACATTCGCATATTTTGGGAATTGACGTATCCCGAAAGATGGAACCAGGCTTCGTCAGAAAAAAATGTTAAATCCAGCAGGTCATTGTGTTCCATCAAATTGTTAACAAACCACTGGCAGTAAGTAAGGCGTCTCGGATGGTCCTCTGGCAAAAGTGCGTGATATGATTGCATCTTGTATGGATGCATATGCAAATTTTTCTTAACAATCGTTTGGCAGGTTCCATAAGAGAGTCCAATTTCTTGAACAGGCGCTTTAATGGTTTTGTAGGCTGTTGTTCCATACGTTCACGGACATCATTAATGACTTCTTCTGTGCGGACAGTTGGCCTGCCAGCACCTTTCTTATGAGTCACGGACCCAGTTTCGCAAAAAACAGCAACGCAGTTTTTCAGGCAAGCAACAAAATTCTTCGGAATTACTACCAAATTTGGACACTGCTCCTGGAAACTACCCAAACATAAACGCTCATTGTACTCCCAGGTTCCGTTAATTAACACCTCAGTTCGGAAGTAGGCTTCAATCATGAAAGCTTTGTGGGCTGTGGTGAAGACCATGGTTCAAAAACTGCCTGACAGCCACTGACAAATCACAGATATTTTTGACAAGAATTTCTAGCGTAGCATTGATGATACGACAGATGTTTTCAATTCCATGACCGCCCACGACCAATATAATTTTTGATATCTCGGTATAACAAAGCATGAAAGCGATGCTGACTCATTATATAGATCGGGTCTTTGCCAAGTCAGGTCCCGGTCTAGTCACAATACAATAATTTTAAATACGTTTTTTGGAGGAAAAGGCTTAATTATTTTGTTCAATTTTGGCAATAAGCTTACTTCGAAATTTTTCTTGAACATATCCAGCTGCAATTTGGCGAAGGCGTCGATGTCCTTTTCCTCGACCAGCTTGTCGCCATAAACACGCTGGCTCTCGTGAAGCCAAAGCCTAACGACGTCCGTGGGCTGGTTTAAGCAGTCATTTGAGCTGAACAAAAGTCCCTGTAATTTGCCGTTAAGTGAATTTAAGGGTATGGCCGGACGTACTTGAAAAACGTTGGAAATGTCCCGCAAGTTGAAGATATAGTGGAATTTAATCGCTGTGGGAAGGAAAATTTGCGAGACTTTGTGATGTAGAGCCACGGAGGCTGAAACTATATTTTCAGCGAGTTTCACAACGATGGAGGGAAATTTGTGTTCCGCATTGGAAAGATGTTGACTTAAAATGGCGTGATAAATCGTCGTCAGAGCGTCGGCTCCTGGGAAGCTAATTGCAAACACGTAAAAATGTCTCTGTAATCTGGGATTTATCGTGAAGCTGCCAGCTGTGGGATTCATGCAGGAAACGTACTGACAATTATGTATATCTTTGAGGGAAAGACGGGTTCTGTCATACCAGTGACCGTAATCTAAATACTGTCGAATCAGGGTGTGAGGTTGGACAGTGCCATATTCGTCAACTTCAGGCATGTTCATGTCGTCAATAAAATAAACCAAAGTTTTATTTCCAGGAGGACCATAATTTCTCCCCGCTTTTTTCTCTAAAGGTTTCTCCAGAATTTTTTGTAGCATCTCAGATGTCGTGTAAAAATTAAAGGGTACATTGGCTACCGCATAGTTTTCCGATAATGATGCCAATTTCTCGCTGACTAGTACAGTCTTTCCGCATCCTGCGTTTCCAACTAACATAACAGGGTGACGTTTGTCCATCAACAAATCCAAAAAATACCTAACGCGGATCGATTCCGCCGTGTGCACCAAGACCGCCTACAAATAAACGTCCAACACAGACCCAAACAGCAATTCAATCACCTGAAGGGGCACATCAGGATCCAGCTCGAAGCGTCCCAAACTTTCCGTCCACGGCACAAACTGCTTCGATTCCGAATCGATGTAATAATCGAACACGGTACCTCCACTTGGAAATTTCACGGTCTTGAACTCGTTTACCCACCACTTTGTGAATTCCACCCTGTAATCCGTTGTCTGAAACACCCAAAGTTGACCCCAGCTTACACGTAATGCGTTATTTTTTCTCCCGCTTACCTGTTCCTGGAACATGGCCGAGCCAAAGGCCCAGACGCAGCAAAAGACAAAGTACAGCTCATACCAGTCCTTGGGACACTCCGGGGGGGTGTTAGTCGAAGTTAACAGACATTCCAGCAAATGACACAACATCCCGACATGTGCCATTTCAGCTATCGGTGTGATTTTTTTGAAACGCGTGCGAACATTCTCCAAACATATGGGAATATATTTGTCGAACAGCGTTATTAAATTAGATTTCTCAGCTGGATTTGTGCGTGTCTCGATCCAGCTGGTAACAAATCTAAAAATGGCAATATTACGGTTGGGTATATCAATTTTTACGTAAGACTGACGGATTCCAGCCCAAATCCTGGGGGTTGATGTAGAGAATCCCGGCTCGAGAAACGGTGGCGGGAGTGGCGGTCCTCAAGTTTGATATTTCAAATAATAATCTCATTGCGGGCGTCAAGGCAATTCGCTCATTACTCGCCAAAGTAAGAACTTTGTTATCATCCATAACAGTATTTAGAGACTCGATCCACATAGGGTCTATATCCCCATCCAAAACAATCCATTTTGGATTATCTCCAGTTAAATTGGCTTGTTCTCTCATTAGAACCGATAATAAACCATCTTTCCATTCTCTCGTGGCCGGGTTTATTATGCCGAAGAGCTCATCATTCGTGACAGCTTTCGGATTCAAATCATTATAGATCGGTTTTCTGTTTATATTCATGTAAGTTTTGAATAAACTCTTCCACACTTCAGTTTTCCCCGTTCCGGCATTACCGACAATAAAGACTGAATGTCGCACTTCCAGCAACTCTTCCAGCTGCACCACCTGCAGGAAGATAAATATTATCAAAGTCCATTGATTTTAGTGTTCTTAAGCCGCAGTTATTGCTTTCAAACGAGAATCTATAAATTTTCTCGAGCATTTCAAAATAATCGCAACTATTGTTATCGAGTTTCCTACAATTTCAACCACAATATTAAATATTCATTACTTCATCGAATGTTGTTAGAGAATCAGACCCGGATTTCTGAATAACTTAATTCCACTCATCTCCTGACTGAGAAATGTAAAGACTGAAATCGAGGCTAAGGCGCCAAAGTTTATATGACCTTTTGTCAAATAGAAAAAAAATAAACAGCGAAGTTGCCGGTCCTTCAGATTATTCATAGCCTGAGCTCCTTCTTTAGAGTAAGGTGTTACAAAGTCAAGTTATCATTTTTATTGACTCACTTTCAGGATAAAGTTGTCCTCCGGTTGCAATTTTAAGTCGATAGCGGCCTGTTTAACGGTCCGTTCGAACTCGGCGTCGCGTTTTCGCGGAACTTCCAACGCGGGAAATAAGTCTCCTATAAGTCCCATAAAAACCGGGGTATCGTCCGTTACAATTTTCGGTATGTTAAAATCTCTCAAGGCCCTCATAAGCACCTCCTCCTCAGGCCTGCCGGGATCGCCTCTCTGGAAAAATGTAATAAGTCGTCAACATAATAAATGCGTTTATTATACTTTTAAAGAGCCGGCGACTACTAAAACGGACTTTATTGCTCGTAATCCCCAATCATAATGATCTTGTTTTGATAAGAGTTCCTTGCAGAGGGTGTAGAGGGTGATGAATTTTCTTGCCAAGATTTTTGCGTCTTGGAAACCTTCGGCTACCAACATAATCTCGCAGATGAGTTCAAAGTCTGGAACCACCATGGCGCAGGGTCTGAAAATTATCCCTTAATTGCGAAAGGCCCTCAGAACAGTTCAGGCTTTTGTCAGGCAAAGTCTCTGCTTTGAAATTCATGATCTGACCATTATAAAGCTGAATACAATTTTTCTTTTATTGCGTTTTTGTGACAAGGTTCCACGATAACTCTAAGTCTGGTCAAAATTTCAAAATTACCTGAAAAGGGCTTTTAGGTTTTCAGGCAGCTCGGTGCGGCCCGCGTATCCAGGATTCATCGTGATGAAAATCCCGACTGAAGCAACTAAACCGATCATTTCACCCATAAAATCGAATTTCAGTTTTTTATTTTTAATTGCATCTAGCACCGACTTGACTTGAACAGCGACCACGGAAAGAACTTCCACTGAAATTCTATTGAACTCGTCAAAACAACCCCAAGCTCCGGTTTGAGCCAGTCCTTTGTAAATATTTCCACAGGACTGTGGACAAACAGCAGTTACTACTATTAAAAATCAACATTATGCAATACTTTATAATCCATTTGTTCGGAGCAATTGAATACGTAAACCATTATGCCAAGGGCGCGTCCTAAGTCTTTGGTCGTTTCTGTTTTCCCAGTCCCAGCGGGGCCTGCCGGTCCGCCCCCCATTATCAGATGCAAAGACTAAAACACTTCACTTAATTCCGTTTTACACAAATTCTATTAAATATACCTGAGTCAACGTTATGTAGCATCGGTCAGTTAAGGGTGTTATCACAAGTCGAGGGGTGTTTCCCAAATATTCATAACTATACCTAAACTGAGCATCACAAATATTAGCGAAGCAGTGTTTATCTTTCTCGTCCCATCTATGCCTCAATTGCGAAACCCACTGGAATGCCGAAGCACTTTCCACCTTCATTTGAATTAATTTGCTAACGACGTCTCGGGAGTGAACGTCTATCGTGCAGATTGTCATAATTTTTTGACGATCTTGTTTAGTCAAATCTCCCAGCAAATGAGAGATCAGGGTGCTCAGCTGAGATACTTGTTTCTTGTAATAATCACGAATCGCATTATCGTAGCCTTCCTCAAGGCGGGAAAATGCTAAGTTCACTTCCGTCGTCCACCAGATTTGCGTTCCACATAGCGAGACTTGAGCTGGGAAGTCGAACAGCCATTGATCTCGCGGCTTCTCTTCATATGACAGGACTCCTTCACCAATCAGTTGTCGGAGTGTCAATCTCATCGCATCCTGGATCTTGTTCAACCAAACCTCCACCTAAAATCCCTTATCATATTTTATATTCTGTTAAATTGAAATTACCGCGTTTTTACAGTTGCTGGTTTCAGTAAAATGCACGTACTCTCCATCTTTCGCGTGCATTCCGTGAATCAATTTATCTAAGTTTCCCTCCTCGTCCCTGCCAAAATTCAACTTGGCTATAGAATCAAACAGTTTAGTTAAATGCTTGGCTACTAATTCCGGCTGGTTTCCATTCGATAAAATATCCAGAAGATCAGCAGATGATATAAAATAAAACCTCGGAAACGATAGCCTCTTGGTTTCCAAATAAACAGCCAAAGCTTTTTCACATAACGTCAAATTTTTCTGCAGCTCTTCCAGAACAGCCAGTAAACCATTTTTGTTCGTGCTGTCAAGCACATTAGGAGTCTTCGTCATCTCTTTGGTAAGTTCTTTAAAATCCTTGTCTATATTTTCAAATCTTTCCGAGTCTTCCGGCAATTGCTTCCTGATATCTTCAGAACTCATGAAGATAGATTCCAAATGCATCCAGGTTCTTTGCACTTCGAACCATACGGTTATCACTTGATCCGCTAGGCTCAGCTTGTTTTGCCAACTGGACACTTCCTCGAGGAAATGGGCTATGAACTTGGAAGTTATTAAATTCTGGAGTTGCACTTGATTGTCCTCCAGAGTTTCAATTAATTCTTCACTGGCTCGTAGTAAAGTGCATCCTGTTCTGACATGTAGTTCATGCTCGAACTCCATAGCAGACCACGTGGAGTTAAGTTCACGCAAAATTTTTTCCATTGACATTTCCTTAACGGCTTTGTCAACTATGTTCTTGACTTCTTCCTCGCATTCGTGGAGGTTTAATTCCAGGAGGTTTGCCAGTGTGGTGTTCTGATCCATTACTATTTTAGTCTGGAATTTAATTATTATGTTAAACCCAGAAGTACAAATTGTAATTTTTCTATCTATCAAACTTACCTCGCATCTAAAGTAATGGTTCTAACCCTAACTCTGAACTTACCGTAAATTCAGGTGGCAAAGCAGCTAAACTCTGTAACAGATTTGGCAAAATTTTTTGTACAAGGAATTATTTACAGTGATATTTACATATTTACAATAAATAAAAATCGCTACTAGAACTACCTTAGTCGATTTCATTAACTGATTCCAGTGGCGTTCCCGAATGGCCGGATTTTGGAGTTCTCCCACAGCTTTTAGCGAAGTCAAAGTGTTCTTAACTGTAGCTTCCAAACCTGAGTAGGTGTTCCAAGTTCTCATTTCCTTGTCCAACATTCTAATTTCTTTGGCGAACTTTTTGCACTCGATATCCATGTTTTCAACATCTATTTTCCTCCACGGAGTTGTCTTCCAATCGTCAACGCAAGTGTGAACAATATGAACATAATCCCAAAGTTGCTAAAAAAAAGATTATATCTCAAACAACATTTGTGATTTACCTTCAGCATCTTCATGTCCTTTCTACACTGTTTCAAAGGTTTGAAATCTGGTACGTTCACTTCAAATAATGAGCCAGAATCATGAATGTCTTTCATTTCTTTTTCGAATTTTTTTAAGTCTCTGTCGACTTTGTCAAGAAGATTGTAAGGATTCTCGCAGTTGTAGTTGAAGAAATTATATTTTTTGAAGACTTCCCTGTAGTAGGTGACTCTTGCATCGAATGCTAGTATTTTTTTACGAATGAAAACAACTTCTGAGGCTTGTAGAGGTGCTACTTGTTGTTTAACTGTGAGTGCGATTTTCTTCGTGTTGTTCCATTGTTCGGGTAGTTCTTGTAGATAAACATTGACTTCCTCTGGTATATCTTGGTCGTAATATTTTAGTAGTTCAATAGTTTCGCGAAGAGGCGCGAACATTTCATCTGTTATTGTTTGTCTTTCTTTGACATTTAGTAGAAAACCCATCACGTTAACTAAAGCCTGGTAGTCACCTTCTGCAACATGTTGCTGGAGTCCTTCGTCAGCAGATCTAATGAATTGACCAAGATCTGTTAAACTACTGGTAACTCTATCAACTAAATGATCTTTAAACATATTGCCCCATTTTCGAATCGTATTAAGTAAAGCATGTTTAAACGGGTTGATGTCAATTTTAAACCAGGAATTAAAAATATGCTCTGTACGCATTTGCTCCACTTCATTGTAAACATTTTCAAAATTGTCAATTTGTTCTCGAAAAGTTTCCATTTTTGGAGGGTTTGGTTTAGGGGCTGATGCATCATTAGCATTTACCAATTCCATTTCTTCATTTGTCAATTGACGACTGTAAGTCAAAAACTGTTGGATGTATGAATTTCTATCGTCAAGCCAAAGATACGAATACATCTGGAAATGGTCACAGAATTCGAAAGCTTCCTCTATAACTTTATCGACGTTGATAAGAATATCGGTTTTAATATCAACTATGTCTTGATTGGAATTAATTTCGTCTTCGTAACTCCTCTCAATTCGTTTTGAAATTCGAGAGACTATTGACGAAATTCTAGCGATATCGTCAATCAACCCTTCGATTAGTTTTTTAAATCCATCATCGTCGCTAGAATCGAGTGATGGAACAAAAACAATTTGTGGTTCTCTCAAAATTAATTGAGCCTCAAAAAGCGGCGATAGATTGTTGGTGGAATCCATATGTTCGTTCACGTATCCCAAACTGCAACGTTCATATGACATTGGCGTTTGCTTTAAGCGGATTACCTGCAACCGACACTTTGATACAAATAGCTCATTACAATTTGATCGACAAAGTCAATATAGTTAAGCCATTTCGCGTTATCTGGGTTATCCGTCATTTGAAAGAGTTGCATGTTCTGCTGCAATAAAAGCGTGATTTGATCCGTTGCTTTTTTGATGTCTGAATATCGTTTAGCCATCCTCTCTTCTCTTTCTTCTGTGCATAAAACTGTTGTCTTTTTTCCTTCTCTCCTCTCGAACAAGGGCTGGCGGGCGAATGGAATTAAAACGGTTTTGATCTGGGCCAGATTCTCCTGGCATTTCTGTAAATGCTTTTGGAGGCCTCCGACCAGCGTGTGCAATCTCACCATGTATTCCCACAAATCTATGAGCGGACAAGGGTTTAAAAAACATTTGTAAAACTAGTTTCCAGATTTTAGTTTTGAAATAAATATTTTTACTAAATTGTCCAATTTTATACTAAAATCGAGATTTAATATAACTTTGTACCTTCGGAGTTCCAGTTCAACGTATTCTGCCCTTGCACAATTAGTCTGTCGATTTCAGCAATTTCATTCTCGATCAAGGCAAATTCCACGTCTTTAGTTGTGCGCCTGATTTTATTATACCAAGTAATAGTGCAGTCCAAATTGGAAATGTATTTTCTGAAAGTTTCATTTCTCTGCGATAATGTAAGGGCAATTTCAGGAATCCCATCTTGATCCATTAATTTCAAATAGTGAACCTCTCTAAGAATGGCCGATAGCTAGAAATTTAAAAAGTGGAGTATTTATTGTCCTCTCACAAAGTTACTAAGAGAAACACCTATTTGGCGCAACAAAGAATTTAATTAATAAGTTTCACGAAAGTTAAGAATTGTTGAACTGTGACACCTACTTCTGGATTAAAATTCAAATAGAGCTCTTTCGTTTTCACGTTTCTCCTTAAGAGGCATTGTTTCAGATTTATTTCTATTTGTTGTGGTACGGTTTCACTCCATTGTTCGAATAATTCCTCGTTGAACTCTTCTAATTTTTCAGCTAAATTTTCGAATCGTCTCACGATTTCGACGGCTTCAGGACTCGCTGTAATTCTGGAATTGTATTGTTAGGAATTATTTTTTACTTCAACTTTTTACGGATGTTGAAGTGCTTTAAAGGATTCTATCGGTGCCGTGATTCTAGCACACAGATTTCGAGTCCATCGTAAAGTACCCGCCACGGGAGGCATGTATTTGTCTAAAATAAATTGTCCGTGCTTCTCTTTATGCGACATTTGTTCTTGGAACAGTGCCTGCAATGAAATATTTTAGATTTGCTGCTCGTAAACACGCGAATATAATCATCTTTGCTGTAACAAACGGTTGGAACCTCAAACCACGTATAAAAACAACACAAAGTCTAATATTCCATGTGATTCAGTTTGGTATTCGCCCCCTGTAACTTTTTTTTAAACAAGTCAATCAATGTTTAACTGCGATAATTTTGTTAAGTCTGGGGGAACAGTAGATATTGCAGGAATCTTACTATCAGCGCCAGCTCGTATCTTAGTTACGGTACCATAAATTTTTATGTCAACATATGACAACAAAATTCCAAATTGTTTTATCGATTATAATTCCACTAGTGCATGCTATTTAATCGGTCAAATGTTGAAAATGATTACGAAAGCTTGTTCCCGGTGGTAAAATAATGAGAACTAAATTATCATTTATTAATCTGATTAAAGCCCGAGAGCTGTAGCTCGAGGTCTTTAATCTTTAATAATAAATGGCAATTCATTTTAAAACTTAACCGATTGTAATGGCTATGCACGAGTGGTATTCGGTAAGGTTATTTCGCAAATTAAACTTTTTATCAAAATAAACAAAATAAAGTATGATTTTTTAAACCGGTGGCCTATACTCAAAAGCCCAATAAGATGTTATGAACGAGCTTTTATAGTTCATTGTCGTTTGAGGTTAAGAAACGTCTAAACATAATGTCATTGAATTTTCAGATCGTATCCAGAAAGGAAGACATTACGTGCGTGTTGGATCTGCATCTGGTGAGCCATATTCTATTCATGTATCTTTATTTTCCGTAATTTTGTTTACGTGGTGATGTTAATATGTGAAAAAATTGTGTTCAAAATCAAGTCGTCGAGGGAACGATTCAATGCAGGCAAACTAAATTTGATTGGATAAAAATTTTAAAATGAGTTTGATTGGTTTAAAAGAGGCTGTATTGATTTGTCAGGCCCTGTTTTGATTTTGGAGTAAAAATCCCAGTACGGCTGTCAATCGTTGTGTGAATCCATTTTTAAAAAATGCAGCAGAGAAGCGGCTGGAATCTGCCCTATGCGTGGATCTTTGATATCCGTTGCTTGTACTTAAAATTTTAAATTTGATATGCCTAAGTGGCACTTCCCGTTCACCAACTGCTTTCAAAAGCCTTTCAGCCCTTCAACTGTGGTCACCCAATCTCCATGTACCAAACTTCAGCCAATTCGATCCAGTAGTTTGGGCTATAATGTGCTTTTAGTATTATTACAAAATTTCGATTTTTTTACCCAAAGGGCATAAGTATGAATGAATTTCGTCTTATTTCAAACCAGAATTTGAAGGCCTTTCTAATAGTGACAATAAATTTTTCACAAACTTGTAGATGGTTAATTGAGTATAATTTTAAATTTGAAAATTGGTGTGCGAAAACGGCAGTTGCCGTTCGTCGATTGCCTCCAAAAAAATTTATGATCTTCGACGTGCGTTATCATCTCCATGTGCAAAATTTCAGGCAAATCGATCCAAAGGTTTGGGCTGTATCCAGTCCTACCAGATTTTGAGAAACGATGGCCAGCTTTTTTTCTTATGAAAAGTATTTTTTTTCCTCATCCAACGGTGTTAAAATCCAATATGGCCGCCATAAGAATAAGAAAAGTTTACTGTCCTTGCTCAAAATCTGGAAAGCCCACAAAGTTTCTGTCAAAAATATTAAAGTTCCAAGTTTCATTTAATTACCACCAATCGTTAGAAAGATATGAATTTTCCTTTAAAATTGCCACTTTCAATTTTTTCGGGATAACTCAGGAACGAATCAAGATAAAGAAAAATTCTTTACAGAATCTAAATCACCTTGAAAACCGGCGACTTTTTCTAATTTAAACTACTCTCCACCTCTTACGGTTTCCGAGTTCCCAATGATGGACAACGAAAAATTCACCATCCTGTATATAATTGATTACCTTTCCTAATACCACTAATTTCAATTCTTTACGACGATTCGATAGTTACATTTTGAAAATACCCAAAATTCTAATACTTTGCTTTTCGAAACAATTACACGAGAAGCTTCAGATGATTGACAATAATGGTGGAGGCGCCGGGAAAGTGCAAAGCACGTCGCATCAAATCTCCAACATTTTTGTACAATTAGTATTAATAATTTTTGGTCTCTTTAAATAATAATTTTTGCCATTATCTGACACAAATTCCGGTTAATTCGCTTTCCTTTGTCTGTCTTCGTAATTAAGTTATATTGAGCTCGCGCCCTAAATAATTGTCTCTCCGATTTCTAAACCCTTTTTAGACGTACTTTCAAAACTCACCTCAGCTGCATCAATTTCAAACTGCATCATTTCCAGGATTCGCGCATATTTATTGGTAAACTCGGACTTAATTAGCGGTCTCTCCAGCACAGACCCCACGATGCTAATGAGCTGGAAGTTTTTAACGAAATAAAACTGAAACTCGTTTGAGTGGTATCAACCTTAAAGACACTCTCCAGATTAGAGCAGTCTTCAAAAGCCTGACAGAGGATAGCAGATAGCTTCATGTCCATTTCGAATATTTTTTGTTTGAAATTTTCAAAGTCTGCAATGAAGGAGGGATCGTCGGGATCTAGGACGTCATAAGATTTGCCTGAAAACACCGAAAAGCACTGCTGAAATTCGTTGAAAACCATTGTAATTCTGGCGCTGAGATTTCTGCCTTTGATGCCGCCAATTTCCACTTTTTCTAACTTAGTAAACTCGAGGACTGTATTGAAAAACCATTGTATAGTTTGTAGTCTATCCAGAAATGCGTTGAAACGAACGAACACCATATTCGGGTGAAAATTCCAAAGATCTGGTTCTTGATCTTTAAAAAATCGCCCGAGATTATTTTTATACGTGTTAAATATCGCCCAGAATTGCCTCAAGGTTTTTATGCATAGCCCTACACGCTGCATTGCCTCGTCGATATCGCTATGAAACAGCGTCGTGGGATCTAAACACTTTTTCGCCTGAAAAATAGAATTAAAATTTGATCAAGCTGAAAGGGTTGGTTATAAAGACTTTCTTTCATGCCTTTAACACAAATTAATGTAGTTAGATTATTACATAAACACGTCAGGAACGCCTCTTTTGTGTCAACCACAATCGATTATACGTGATGAAATTATTACCTTAATTAAACTCAGGACTTACCTCTTGAATGAGGAGATTACAGATTTGCTTTAACAAAACTATTAGTTTAGATTGATCGTAATATTTCGAGTTCGACCAAATTAGGCAAATAACGTGCATGAGTGGCGCAAGTAATGAATTGCATTCACTGAAATCTGTCTCTTCCAGTAGTGAAATGTGCTTTTTCAGGGGTTTCAGGTAGAGGCAAATATCGTTGGCTTCCGCCAGGGCTATTACTAGGCTTTTGAATAGGTTTTTGAAGCAGCTGAAATAGGCGCTGTTGGTTTTTTCCAGGATTATTGCCATGCTTTTCACGCGAGGCTCTCTAAGTTGCTCGTAGATATATTGCAGGTTTTTTAGTCTAAGGTTCCAAAATTGCAACTCTAAAACATTTAAGGATTACTATCTATCCCTATCCGTAGAGCTCGAGGAAAACGCAATAAAATAAAATGTACGTTTAATTACTAGAAAGAATTCATCTTTATCTAGAAAAGAAAATAATACAAAATACAAAACAGAGAGTAAGCCTTTTTTTAATGACGCGTCCTAAACAGTAAGTAGTTGTTGTGGAACAAGACTTTGAATTAGTGTAATCACTAATCAAATATGGGCCAAGCTTTAATTTTGATATAACCCTATACTGATGTCGAAATTAATTTGTACGTTTCATTTTATTTCGCTGTCCTCTTACCGTTTCCTTTCTGTAATAAAACCTACCGACTGAGGGAACTGGGTTTGGTGAACATCCACTTTTCTCCGAAGAGTCATTGACCAACACGTCGTTAATTTGTGCAGACCATTTAATAACAACCCCCTCAATTGCGCTTTTTAAATATAAATCACAAACTTCCCCATTGCTTTCAATTAGCGCCTTCTCCGCTTCATGAACTTTATCTATCCCCACCGGCATTGGTAGAACAGTCTGTCCATTAACATGACCCTTAACTTGATACACCGTGCTTTTTAAGCTATGCACATGTTTTTGAACATCTTTTGCGATGACCGGAGGCCATAACTCATGATTTTTTGAGTTTGACAATAACGGCACCAATATCTACAATAATAATTCGGATTCGATAGTTTTTTTTTACACGAACCTCATCTACTAACGATGCCAGTTGATCTATCAGTTTGGCCGATAAATCTCCGTTGATGATGCATTCAGAAGGGTTGATTTTCGAGACAGGATTCGCAGATTTTTTGATAAAATATACTCCTTTCGTTTTTAGTTGAGGTAAAGGAAATCCGTTTGTTGCTATCAGCTGAGCTGTGGGAGTTAGTATGATCACCAAGAGGATGGGGTGGGGGCGTTCTAGGAATTTCATTACTACAGCTTTGTGTTCTTCAGTTGCCATCAGTCTCGACCACTTTTCAGGCTTGAGTTTGAGGGTTTTTTGGACGAAGGTACCCAGGAAGGTCATGCGATTGTCCACTTGGACAGGCTGCTCCATAATCTATTTGTTTATAAGGTTATTAAACACAATCAGCTTTGTTATCATTTAAAAAAAATGTTGTGAAGTAATTTGCGAAGCCTCACGTACTTGCAGAAATAATTAACATGCCAAGCCCAGCTATGATTCTCCCATCAGACGCTGGTCTAGTAGTTAATCATTTCATTTACAATGGTCCACAAGCGATGACAACTTTTGTTTTCGTCCATGCCGCTTTTAGCCGCGTAGAGCGCCTTTCAAACAGTTTTAAATTAATTGCCCGAGAGTTTAGTACCAATGACAAATTAGCCGTGCCGAACAAATTGACATAATTTATTCGACATACAGTTTTTGGGGGTGTTTTGATGAAGCGCATAAACAGAATCTTTCCCAATTAAACTTTATAACAAGATTTGCTGGAAAACGGACTTATTTGTTTATGTATTATTTGCTCATTAACTGCGAAAATCAGGAAATAAATACCAGGGATAAATTCCTTGTTGATTGACAAATATACTTCAAATAGACTTTATAGCTGCTTTATGTCGTCTTTATTGATTCTAGTGGCTAGTTCAAGCGTGTTTCCGGCGCTTTATGACTGCTTTGGATTATTCGCGCTTTATTACTAGTCCGGATATTGACAAAATTGTTCTATATTTACTAGTTTTTATTTGATGTAAATAGTAGTCAAAGTGATATTGAAATTGAGAACAAAGAGTAGCTAAGGAAGCCGTTGGAACATCCTACAGCGTGTCTCACTTTAATATTAACGGAATCAATCTTAGTAGAGCTCCAAAATCTTTCTTATAGATCGAAATCTCAGCATACAGGGTGTCTTACGAATATGGAGCAGTATCGATATCTCTGGTACAGTTGTAAGATTTGGCATTTACAGAAATTGACACATTCGGAGTCTATTGAAATTATTGGCGACGATGGGGTACTTCCGGTTATACCGGAAGTAGGGTCCAACTTTAAAATTTTAAATGGCAACCCCCATTTTTCATTACAGATTCGGACAGAGGAGGAAACTTGTTTGCACCAGCCGCCTAGATTTTATTAACGTTTTTAGAGAAAAGTTCCGCAAAACAGTGGTATGTAAAAATGGTCATAACTTGTAAACCGCGGGCGATAAAAATAAAAATGATACACCATTGTAAAGTAGAAAGACTGTTTTACATTATGCTTGCCAAAAAGTCATATGAAAGCTGATTCAAAGTCGATTTAAACAAATTGAAAGGTTGGAAATTTAACAGCTGAATAACATTTTCTTCTTATGGGAAAAACAGCGATTTTAATCGTTTCCTTTTTTGGCACTTTATGGGCACCGTTGAAAAGAGAATAAAATTTTGCACCCATCCATGCAGAAAAACTTGTATGCTGCCATTTAAGAAAATACGGCACTAAAAATGTTATTCGGGTTTGAAATTTCCAGTATTGCAGTTTCTCGAAATCAACTTTCAATTAGTTTTGTTAGGATTTTTGGCAATCATAATGTAAAACAGTCCTTCCGCTTTACAGCGGTGTGTCATTTTTATTTTTATCGCCCCCAGTTTACAAGTTATGACCATTTTTACATAGCACTGTTTTGCGGAACTTTCCTCTAAAAACGTTAATAAAACCTAGGCGGCTGGCGCAAACAAGTTACATGTAGGTGTTTTAAGCTTAATTTTTCTTCCTCTATCCGAATCTGCAATGAAAAATGGGGGTTGCTATTTAAAATTTAAAAGTAGGACCCTACTTCCGGTATAACCGGAAGTGCCCCATGGTCGCCAATAATTTCAATAGATTCCGAATGTGTCAGTTTCTGTAAATGCCAAATCTTACAACTGTACCTTCCTTAAGCCCAGAGATATCGATACTACTCCATATTCGTAAGACACCCTGTATACACTTCGATTAATTAAGGAGGCCAAAATTTACGAAATCGTATTAGGCATTTTATAAAAAAAAGTTACTCAGAGCCCAAATGGGTAAATTCGAAGTTTCAGTCAAAAATAAAAACCCTACAGCAGGCCGAAACAATTTAGAACTCCCCTCAGGAGTTCAATAATCCACTTGTACTGAACAGATGGACATTTTCAGTTCTGAAGATTGGTGCTTAGCCATGAGCTTGTTTGATGGAAGACTCCAGAAAGGTCCAGGAAATTTTGTCTTGATAGGGTTTTCGGTCTCTTTAATTAAAGGAGTAAAAAAGTAAATGTTAAATAATAAAATAAAGAAGTGAAAACGGTGACACCTATAAAAAGGTGATACTGTAAAAAAATATATATTATTATAATTAAAGGACTACCTATACTTAAGTGAAAATAAAAGTTGTAGAGAATCCACGCCCCGGTCTAGTTTATTCTGTTAAGAGAAAAAAAGACAAATAAATAATAAAAGAAAGACCTACTCCCACCTCCACTGAGCAGCCGTAAGTAACTACTCGAATTGTGTGACGTGAATTTATTATTTTTCTTGTTTAGGACCTGGGACCTCGAAACGTAAAGTACCTATCTCAATTTCGAATTTTTGAGTGATTACATTACCCTCCCATTTTTATGGTTGTGAGGAAGCTCAAACGTATGACCTCGCGTCACACATTCTTGACAAGAAGTTGACTGCATGAAAAATCGATATCTCAAATACATTTTTCTTCATTTTTGAGAGATTCGAATTATTCCATTTGACGTGAGTCAGAGTTAATTTTTGAATTTATTAAGTTTGGAAAATATTTGATAATGGCGTTGCGTTGCGGTTTAAAATGTATTCCGTCAGCTACATTTCCGCGGCGCGAAATAAATATTTGTGCGTTGGAATTCGATAGAAGTGAATCCCGAGTGAAAAAAGCTGTATATACTTATGTACTCACCGAAAGCTGATTTAATTTTTGATGGAAGCTGCCAGAGACAAGTTAGAATAAACGGCACTGGGGAAATAGCGATGCACTATGTGGTGGTGCATTTTCAAGAATGTGGTATGATTTGAATTGGTGGAAGACTGAAACTAACATATATCATGCCACAATCACGTTATTATATTTGCGTGGTCTCATCGTCCCAGAGTCGTACCAAGACACGCTCTTCCTTACCTCAAACTAATGACAACATAAATAAAATGTGAGGAATATGAAAGCTGCATTGATTTTTGCTTTTAGTCTTATTGTAGCATTGTTTCATTAAACACAAAAGGAACATTAAATTAGATTAAACAACAATTTCCCATTTGGTTTAATTTGAATAACTTGAGTTATTTGTGTAGAATTACTCTTTGTTGCAAAAAATTAACAAGGGATAAATAGTAATTAAAACAGCTTTGTTTCAGGATATGTCATGAGCAGGATTTTAATTATTTTCAGCACACCTAAAAATCACGAAGTCGACTCATCGCGTGTTGCACTAAAACTAAAGTCATTTCACTCGATTTTATAATTATCCTGTAATTACCGCGTAAGTCAAATTTTAAATTGTTTCCTTTAAAAATTCATCAGGATTATGAGAATGAAACAATACATTTATCTGTTCAGGGAGAACACGTTACAAATGATGCAGCTTTCTATTTGTTCTTCTTATCGGAACTCAATAAATCCTTGCACAACTGATGAAAGACGGGAATTTCTCAAATAAAACCCCAACAACTTGCTAAAAGTTTACTTACAATAAGAACTAGTTCGATACATTCGCTTAATCTGCAGTAAGTACATATCACGATTTTTATTACTCTCTTCTTTTTGCACTGAAATAGACGGATTGCTTCAGGCGATCGGTTATCAAGAATTCTAAATTGCAGGCATCCTCTGAGGAAATAAATATATACCGCCTATTTACATTCACAAATCAGTTATGACCGTTTAATAATAAAAGAAATCGCATACATCAGTTTTAACACCAACAATTTATTATTCTTCGATGGCTTTAAGAATTTATTTCAGATTCAGAATCGACACTTTTTGAAATGACAAAAAAGTATGAGGGTGTTGAGTTGTCAAAGAAAGTGGGAGGAAAATACCTTCTTCTTGACGAGGGCTCTCGTGATTTCAAGTAGAGACTTTTCAACAGTTTTCAAATCTACAAACACCCAATTAATTCAAGTTAAAAATCATTTTCCTTTGAGGAGTAGCCAACCCGAAAGCGTAATTAAATTATTCTAGAAGCGTAGAAGCAAAGAAAATGTGACGACATTCATACATCGTTGTTTCTATTTCTTTCTGACGAGCTGCAAGAATGGAAGTAAAACCATAAGAGCTTCTAACAGTTTATTTACAATAAAATTTGATTTACTGCAAGTACATATCACAATTGTTTATCAGTCTCGCTCTGTCGCGGCTCAAAAGAAAAATATTTTGTTTAATTGATGCGCTCAAAATAATGAAATTAAAAAAAAAATCTTTTGAGGTCGAGTGCACGAGCGAGAGCGCGTATGAACACAGTATAGCCTACCAAAGGACGCATTTTCGTTGTGGATTCATTGGAGATCCGGTCGGACATCCCCAAGCTTTGGCAAATTCTTTGGAATTGGAGAGGGTACCCAAAACGCGTATCCTATTGGGACTGTGGACGCCATCCACCAATTTACTCTTGAGTGCGCCCAGAGTGGAGTTTCCACACCATATCTAAATAACAGTTTTAATATAGAACGAGAAAGTCGTGGAAATTACATTCCGATTCACAATCGCATTTTGTTGAAAATATGGCAAGGCGTGACAAGATTCTCAGATTGGGATTTGTTTTGGGGGTCTTCTGGGAGAACCACGGTTAGGAGGAAAATATTATTAAATTGTCAAACCTGTGCAAAGCCGAGGAAAAACAATTGATCTGTCGTAACATCTGGAAGGCCTGGTAGTCGTCGATGCATGGAATTTGAAACTGCTTCTCGCCGTTTGTATCCCTCGAATGCTGCACGAAGGCCTCCGTTATCAGCTATATTCTCCCCCTGCGTGTTATATCCTTGCACCTAGAAAATCACTTCCACGATTTTCACTAATTATCTCGCAAGACGCAAATTACAACTTACGCTAAGTGTGGAATATCATCATTGAGACACTTACGTGAAACGAGTTTCCCAAATCTGGCATGCTGTAGTTGCTGTACTGATCGATAATACACTGAACGTTCTTGTGGTAGTGACTTAGTGTTGACGATGACCACCATTGCTTCAGATTTCCATGTTCGTCGTATCTACGTCCTGAAATTCATGAAAATTATTGACTGAAATAGGCAGGATTTTAATAAATTGTTGACGATGATTATTTGAATTCAACAACCGTTAGTCTACGTGCAAACGCCCAGTGCCTTTTTGGCGTATCAACTATGAAATTTGACTTATGAACACCAATTTTTCTTATCAGCAGATGAAAGGTCTTCAAATTCTGGGTCTTAAAATACAGGGTGTCCCAATTGTCTGTATTCGGTCGATATCTCCATTACTATTAGAGATAGCCAAAAATTGTTAAATACAAAGTTGCTAAGGATCAAACAAGGCAAACTTTAAAAATACAATCCTGAATATAGGCTGTCCTACTAAGGAATAACAATACGAACATTGTTTTTTTTTAAATGGAACACCCTGTATTTTAATTTTTTATTGGATTCTATGATGAATTCCAAGTATCATTCATTAATCATGTTTTCATCTGAAGCAAACGGTTTAGAAGATATTGGTAATTTTGCGGAAAAAATTACTTTTGCAGTACTTATTTTGAAAAATCACCCCACAACCAATTTTCAACCTTTGGTTTTGGAAATTTAACATGTCATTAAGGAAGATTTGGGCTTAACTTAAAGTTCTTGAAAACGGTCTTAGCTTCTCAAGTTCGTCCCCAGTAACATTATGAACCTTCAAAAATGTAGAGGTTAATATTTCGAAATTTTTAAATGACACCACCATCAAATGTTATAGCCATAGGTTGTAAAATTAAATTTGCTTTCGTTCAATATAAAAAGTTCCTATATCCAAGTTTAGTATTTTTCGATTTATTCAGTAAAATACAATTTTCATCTTTTTCTTCCTGATGTTTTTAGACGGTTGGCTCTACATTTGATTGTAGGTGTCAAATGTGTTATCAGTAGATATAATATTTAAGGTTTCATTTCATAATTTGTCCAATTGTCTTTGGGCTACAAACAGGACCTGCAATAAATTCTGTGTCTAATGTCTAATGTCTAAAAACAAAGCGTAATTATTATTACTATCATACCAGAAACGCCCACTATACCGAAAAGGTTTATTTCAACAGCTTAACATGTTTCGAACACAAATTGCTCATCATCAAAGCCAAATCATTGGCATTATAATCACTTTATTTTAACAGAGTACCTACCTGTTGTTTTTTAAATAACAGAAAATTAAAAAAAAATTAAGTTGGTAAGTAAGTAATTAAAAAAGTACCTACCTATTCTAAAAGTGCAATTGTTATCTATTTATTTCATTTTGGTAAGTACCTAAGTGCTGAAAATGCTGCAACTTTTTTGAGTAGGTACATTCTTGCGTTCCATAAATGAACATTAAAAAAAAACACTTGATCACAATTTATGGTTAATTAACGCAGGATTCCGGCTGATAGAATTTGTGACACCTATTGTGACATGTGTCCGAGCAGCCTTTCAAAAACATTATTGTAAGCTAAAAATGGAAATTCCTAAAAATCATATTTTACTGAATAAAACGAAAAATTCGAGACTTGGATATAGGGACATCTTATATCAAACGAAAGCAAATTTAATGTTACAGCTTATGGCTATAACATTTGATAGTGGTGCCATTTAAAAATTTCGAAATTTAAACCTCTACATTTTTGAAGGTTCATAATGTTACTGGAGACGAACTTAAGAAGCTAAGACCGTTTTCAAGCGCTTGAAAGATAGCCGAAAGCCACCTTAATGACATGCCAAATTTACAAAACCAAAGGTTGAAAATTGGTTCGGGGGTGATTTTTCAAAACAAGTACTGCAAAAGTAATTTTTCCCACAAAATTACCAATATCTTCTAAACCATTCGCTTCAGATGAAAACATGATTAATGAATGTTACTTGGAATTCATCATAGAATTTAATAAAAAATTAAAATACAGGATGCTCCATTTAAAAAAAAACAATGTTTGTGTTCTTACTCCTTAGTGGGACAGCCTGTATACAGGATTGTATTTTTAATATGTGCCTTGTTTGACCCTCTGCAACTTTGTATTTAACCATTTTTCGATATCTCTAACAGGAATGGAGTTATCGACCGAATACAGACAATTGGGACAGCCTGTATATTCACACTTTGGCATAAAATCAAAAAAATTGAAATTTCGAAGCAACATTAAATAACACACTGAAATTTGGTATGTAGAGATACCAGTACCCGCCTAAGAGCTGAGAGGCAATCGGCCAATTAGTGCCTTTTTGACATGTGATCTATGAAATTTGAAAGATGATCACCATTTGTTTTATCTTGTCTTTGAAAGGTCTCCAAATTCTGTTTCCAAAAATGTAATCAAACTTAGTGCCCTTTCGGCAGTAAAAAATTAAAATTTTGAAAAACTCCCAAAAGACTTCCAGCTGTCCATTTTTTGTAAAGAAGTTTTATTATAATTCTAACACCTATAATGTAACAGTTTTCCAAAATATTACCAGTTTTTTTTAAAGTGTTGTAATGTCCGTTTTTATTCTTGACATAGTATAAGTTTTTTGTGCAGGAATAGATAATCACTGATTAAAATAGATCCTTAATTAACAGTTATCTGTTCATTATTACATCGTTTTCAAATTGTCCCAGAAAGTGATTACAATTAAAGATAATGTGAATTTTCTGATTATGCATTATAAATAAAATAGAGATTACCTTGATCGTCAAATCCGTGGGTAATTTCATGCCCCATTATAGCTCCGATGGCTCCATAGTCGATGGCGCTGAAAGATTAACCCAATCAATAAAAATCCATCACAACTCCCAGCATAACGATTTAATAAGATCTGTCAAAGTGTCGGCACCTGCATCGATTAAAGTTGTTTTTTGTATAAGAATCATCCGAAAAAGCAAATGCTCACTAGACCGTACCTGACCTTTCCTTTACACCATTCCTCTATCCATTTTCTTTTATAAGAAAGGGTATAGAAGCCAGTGATGTATTATATTACTGATTTATCTCCTGCATCAATCTTTTCGGAGACTGAAAGCATGGAAATTAGCGACTAACAAAGCTCGCACGATGATATTTCAAATTTTCAATCAATTCGCGGAGTGGTTTGATTAAAATTTAATTTTTAGAGATTTACAAACACGCGGAGACGTAAATTTGCACCGTTTGCTGGATTCTGCTTAACTGCCGCTATAAATTTTAATGAATAATTATTTTAAAACGACGACTGCTTTTGCTGTTTTTTTGCCCCTGAAGTGGTATCTTGAGGATGCGCGGTTTTCTATAGCGGATTTAATAATCATCAACTACACTAAAACTTGCAGACCTGATGAGAAAATCTGTAGAATTTTTTGTGTTTTGAGAGATTAATTTTTGACAATTTTGACAATTTTTTAAAAACTGTCCAATTTTACCAACTTTTTTCTCGAATGCACTTGAAAATTTGTTAGCTGTGAAGGGTACCTATATACAGGGTGAGTCTGAAAGACTCCACATCCTTTATACCACAGAATCTACTATTCAAATGATGAAGCTTGGTGCAAAAATTATTGGTCAATTGTGATTACTCTTGATGTAATAAGCCGCCAAAGATCTTCATTTTTAAACATTCTTTTTAAATATCTTTCGAAAGGTGTATCGTAGGATTTTGAATTTTTGCACAGCATTATTACAGACCAAGATTCAACTACTGATGGTACTTAAGACATTATCCAAAAAGCGGATCTCTGTTATACACGGTGGCCCGATGTTTTCTGCCCTTGAACTTTTCTATGTTTGAAAATATTGCTAATTTGCCTTTGCGGCCGTATTCCCCGTTCAATTCTAAAACTTTTTTGGCTCTTAAAATTTTTCGAAAAAACTAACCACTCACGAGAAAAATTGAAAAAACAGAAAACATGATGCAGGTCACCTTAAAACCAATGATGAGTCTACCTCATAAAATAGTGAAATTACCATCAATGTTTTGTCTTCAGTTGTGAGCAATGGTTCTGGGCACAGATGTAGGACAATACCTTCAATGCAAAAAAACAGTTGAAATGTGATCCGTGTCAACGTACACTTTGATTTTTATTGAAATTGTAGGTTTATCACGATGATCATGTTTTCGGTTTCTTCAATTTTCCTCGTGAGTGGTCAGTTTTTTCGAAAAATTTTAAGAGCCAAAAAAGTTTTATAATTGAACGGGGAATATGGCCGCGTAGGCAAATTAGCAATATTTTCAAACATAAAAAAGTTCAAGGGCAAATAACATCGGGGCCACCCTGTATAACAGGGATCCGCTTTTGGATAATGTCTTAAGTACCATCAGCAGTTGCTTCTTGGTCTGTAACAATGCTGTGCAAAAATTCAAAATCCTACGATACACCTTTCGAAAGATATTTAAAAAGAACGTTTAAAAATGACGATCTTTGGCGGCTTATAACATCAAGAGGAATCACAATTGACCAATAATTTTTGCACCAAGCTTCATCATTTGAACAGTAGATTCTGTGGTATAAAGGATGTGGAGTCTTTCAGACTCACCCTGTAGAACAAAAAGGAAAAATTTATCTCGTGAAGGCGACCTTACTTTATTTAGACTAAAATTTGAAGTCGAGTACAATTTACATTATTCGCAGGTTTCTGTTTAAAATTACACCTTTCAAACTTGAATTTTCTGTAAGTTAATATTTGACAATTCGGCATTTCTCGTATTGGGTACAATTTACAATACCTAAAAGGTTTAAATAAAGAAGACCATAACGTCGCTTTACGAGAACAATTTTTCTTTTTTGTCCGATCTAGACAATTTTCATAATTTCTGACAATTTTAAACAACTTTAAGGAAGTTCATTTATTGTGAAATTTGAAATTACATTTTGCGCTTGATGATTTTATCTACAAGTGACACACCGGCCCCAGGATGATGATTTTGTCGGCGAAGGTAAAATGGTGGTGAATTGACACCCGACAGCGGTTTAGCATCGACGAGGGCCGGTATAGAGCCGGAATTACTTGAAAGCTTTAGGGGATGTTCTAAGTGTTGATGTGGAGTTGGTATTATGATTATGTTTAAAGTTGAATATTTAATGGGATATATTGTGCGTCGGTTAAGCGGCTCGAAGAGGAGTTGAGGAGTTGTGATAGGGAAAGTGAGTGTTACGTTACACGGGCCGACGCGGTTAAAAGTCGATTTTAAGAAATACAATGGAGATTGCATATAAATGAAGTAAACAAGCAACACTTTACGATGCAAATGAAATTCTGCAGGTGACTTGGCGATAGTGGGAAAGAGTATTGCTTTAATGTTTACTTACTCGATCCCGTTGCCATAAAAAGGAGGCTTTAGTATGCCGGCTGGAAATGCTGGAAATAATTTTACAGATTTATTCCATACTTTTTATTAGGTATATAAAAAAGACTTACTGACGGAGTTCAGCGTTGCTGAATAAAACGCGTTTACTGTCGTGGCTGATGCCACCCATCTGAAAGAGTAAAATGTAATGTCTGTTTACAATAAAGTTCGGGGAAATTACCGATCTCTGTCTGGTTTCTTGCGGATGCTTTGTAAATTCCTGCGAACAGCCGCATTCGTTAAATTCAGATACGTGTCGAAGAGGCCCCCTTCGATCACATGCGCCTAAAATTTTTCCTTTATACACCGAAGATAAGGGTCACATACTTGTTTATAATGAACGTCAAGTTGTGTCGCGTTCATAATCCATCCAGGGTATCCAACAAAAGCCCTGATTGCGTGCAGTTTTGTCAGAGTCTTTTCACGGGTTACCCCGTCCATCCAATCCAAGTCATGGACGGCATCCTCGAACGCTATTCGTATATCTTCCAACATTTCCAGAGCCTGTAATATAAGACGAGAAGACTCAGGTATTCCTATAATCCAGGTCGGGGAGTTTTTGCATAAATATGACATCTCCCGGATTGAATTCGCGAAAACCCCAAATTAGAAGAATCAAAACTGGGACAAAAACGTGCTTAATATACATGGCACGATTCTTATTATATTCAATAGGTTAATACCAACACCACTTTCAAATTACTTTTCTCTAAAAATCCACCTGGAACTTTATCCATTTCAAACTTTCTTAATTCTCTTAAAATAATTATGTTGGGGTGGTGCACCGAAATAAGATAAACAAGTCGCTACACAATCTGCTTAAGCAGATCACTGTTCAAAACTTTACTTTGGCCTACGCGATTTGCGGTGGAATAAATCAGAGCGCTTCGGGTTAGGGTCTCTTATAATTATTTAGTATTTTGTCCCGGTTGACCTTTTCTCTTTCATTCCTTCCTCTACCCCCCCTCTGTTGTGACGGTCATCATCAGTGATCAGGCCCGTTGTGTTAAACCCGGACTAGAGGACCAAGGAGGTCTCAGGCGAACCCAGGATCTGTATTTCCTCAGGCTCTAATAAAGGGGAGCCCAAATGGACTTCTCTATAATTGGTCAGTTCCAAGCAGTAGCAGAGGATATGCAGAGGGGTCTTATCCCTTCCGTAACATCTTCTACATAGGGTCTCCGACTGCCTCATACCGGGTGTCCGCCATTCCTCATTGAAATTGGATCCATCTTATCTCAGGAAGTGGACTTAAGGAAGTTCAAAATTTTCTCACCTTGTCGCGATGATTTTTGTTGAACTGAGACCGAACGTAGAGATAGCTCAAAGCGAGCCCAAAATTGGCGTTGACGTTGCTGGTACACCCCTTCCATCTGGGGGTTCTGCTCTGAAGTCCCAGCAGTTGCTGAGAAAACTCGAATCCCAGCGATCGAAATCTTTCCGAAGTCAGTGGGGCCACCGTTGAGAACACACTCCACCACAGAAACCGTTCTAGTGATACACAAACAGAATTATGAAAAAGGAAAAATTAAACTCACCCAGGACAAGCTTATTCGATTTTTTGACGAGGCTCGACAATTTCTGCAAGTAGGGCAGGTCCAGGAGAATCGCCGTATCCTTGCGGTGATGCAACACCACTGAAGTATCATTGAACACAGTACTGACATATCTGCCCCAGTTCACCTTTATAAAAAATTTAATTTAAAATTTCGGGTAAAGTTATTAAAACTTAAGCCATAACTGCTACTTACGTATCTCCAAGATTCATTGTCCACTCCAGGCCCTGTGTCGAGTTCAATTAAGCTAACTTCATGGAATAGGTGGCTGGGGCTACGTCGGACTTCCGAGGGGGTCATGATCTGCAAATAACGCTAATTCGTTATACCACCCCTTCGGGGTGATTTATTTATTGAGACGTGAAGAATATGTCGCATGTGCTGCAAAAACAACGCATTACTCAAAGCTGACGAACGACACTTGCCCATCAATTCACTTCTTTTCAAATTCTTCAAGTAATTACGCTCCCTTCCGTCCGCTTTTTCATTCATTATATTGCGAACGGCTGAGAGAATTGAGCTGAAACTACCCCCGCGCGAGCTCGGTACAAAAATTATTTGTACATTTTTTGAAAAGTTAAATTCGTGCGTTGTATTTTATTTTTATTCGAGGAAAACTTCGAAGCGAGAGATAGACATTTGCAAATACCACGTTTGAAAAGCAATATGCGCATCGTAAAGTGCTGCAAAAAATTTGCTCAACAGTTTGTTTTCGAGGGATTACAGACTGCTGTTTGTTGATTTTGATGGGAACATTTTGCCGAATCATTCACAACAGAAAAAACTGCATTTTTTGTAGTGGACAAAATTTCAATTGCCTGATCAGTTCCTAAGTTAAGGGAATAGAGCGTCGTTTGGATCCGGATATTAATTATCCATTATGCTTCGCTCATATATTATAGGGTGTTAAGAATTCTAGGATTGAATTGTTATGCTAAGACAAAGGTAAAATGAGCAACCTATTTCTGTGATTCCGTGTATAATAGAGAATAGTAAAGGTGATGAACGAGCTACAATTAAATAAACGAAGGCAATTTAAAATAATATAATGTGCACGGCGGTAATTATAAAAGAGGGTGATGATGGCCATTGCGGTTGATATTTTTATACGTGTGGCCGTAACTGTTAGTTAGGTTGGCGGTAATGTGATTAAATTCGGTAAATGTGAAATAACGAGAGCAAAACGGATCCCGACAGTGCAGCCGTTTTTGTTGCAGATTCGTTTCAAAGACCGTGACGTAATCTGTGCTAAATATAAGATAAAACATTCATAGCAGGGTAGACTACCCTGCGATGGAAACATTTTAGTGGTTTGCTTTATCCCTTGCTTCCATTTAACACGACTTCAGATTTCAAGTCTGTATAAAATTACCTTTGCTATTTGCGTACTGAAATTTACAATGTCTTGGGCGAAATACTCGGCTTCCGTGAAGTTCGTATACGCTTTAAGCATCTGCGTGATGTACTTTTTATAGTTCTTTATTTCTGTTGAAAACTTCTCTGCTTGCAGCAAATATCTTTCTCCGAACCCTGGAGATACTTGTTCGATCTGAAATGAATATAAAGTATCGCTAATGCTACTTGAAAAAATACTTAACGGCGTAATAAATCACCACGTACCACTATTTTGTTTGTAGATGAGTTCCTGACGTCCTCGGCGACGTTCATTCCAATTAGCATACTTATTCCCAGCAGGCGCCTCGTCCTTGCGATTGTGAATAACCAATCAAAATGTTCGTCAAGCGAAGAAGATGGCGAGGAGGGTAAACCGACTGCTTGTAAAATGTCCTGGATGGGGATCAATCCTTTAGCCTCCAGTGCGTCTACAATCAGGCACGTTTTACAACTCTGTTATAAAAAATATTTTTCTGTCTATTTTTGTACGTATTCCATTAATTAGAACGAGTTTCCAATACGCTTTTAGTAAAAAAAAATTGAATCATTTTCATGCAATATGTTAATGTCACCGGTACAATTATACTCAGTATCACTATTGTGTGCCAATGTGACGAAACAGAAATTTAAATCGACGTTTTCTATTGTTGAGTCTTGTACATTTAATTTAATTCTAATCCATCTTTGTGCAATTTTTCAATATTTTCCTGACATAATGCGTCAATCAATGTAGGGTTGGCACCTTTCTCAAAATCCGACAGAAGACTTAATAATGATAATAACCAAATGCCAATTCAATATAAATGATGCATATGTTATAAAATATAAGATTGGCAGTTACAGCTTTTCACCATTATTCATTCGTTACTAAAGTTGTCAAAATAATTTATTAATTGACTTCTCGTTTAAAATGTAGGTTTTCTTTGCTGCTGATATCGGTTAATTACTACAAGGATGAAAGTTCTTTTTCTGTCGCGTTATTTAAATGCTCAGCGATGAATTATTGATGTCTCTGATAAGAACATCGATATTGACGCATTCGCGGAGGTTCCAGCCAAGCATTCAGAAGGTATCAGATTAACAATAAGATATTCGCGAATGGAGTATTTGTGACAAGTTGTATCCTGTGACAAATGACAGGATCTGTGCAGATGATTGATAGCTATAGTGTAGGTCGACCGGCTCTGGAATATTTCGATGGGCCACGTGAGTTGACTACACAACTGCAACTTCATACACCGCGTTAGAGAAAACCATTTCAGCTGTTACTTCTGAGGCTTTTGCGAAATTTGATCCATATATCATAAGTTGAACACTCGGGGAAATTTCGTTTTTAAAAATGATACCACGAGAATCCAACACAATTATTGTGTTGTAAATAATCCAAACAAGAGATTGAAATATCGCCGATCAAAACACAGTTTTTATTAATCTATCAAATATAAATTTTTCACGATCGTGGCGGATAATCTGTTTAATGTAAAATTCTGAGTTAGCTTTTTAGCTTAGTGGAGGGTATTGGGAGAAAAACAATAAAGAAATCCATTAGCACTAGAAAGTGATCTTCCCCCTAATATATAACTTATGATACTAAGTTACTGTTAAAAGCTCCAGTAATTGATGAGATGAAACTCGCTCTAAAAGGGTTATTTAATAACCGACAAAAATTTCTGTTTGTTCTTACCTGTATCCATGCAGGTTCTGTACAATGCTCTCGCCTTGCGTATTCCTTCCGGCTCCGTGTAATTCCCATTACTAACTTCATCGCCTCTCTCCAGCAATTGTCTCATTGATTGCATTAAAGACTCTCTAAGAAAAGCCAGTCGGTCCCACGTGGCCGTCCAATCAGGTACAGGATTTGACTTCATCCATCCTCCGCACGAAAACTGATAGAAGTCGCTGCATGGATCCACGGTTCTGTCCATCGCGCTCAGAATATTCGAAGCTGCAACAATTTTCAGCATTCCATTACAGATTTCCCTATAATTTATTCTGTTCGATTTGCATACAGCCGTCGGCTATAAATTAATCAGTCTGTAATGTAATAAATGCGTTGCAGAGACAAGTTTTGTTCATCATATCGATCTTTTTGAACGTCATGGAATGCCAGCCCTAGTAGTAATTATTTTGAAATTGAGATCTATACCGCTAATTTATTTGTTAAAACAACATCCCACGAGCAATAAAATCCAAATCAACAAAAAATCTGAGTTTGACATCCTCTGGGTTCATTTGTTGGCTAATTTCGAGCACTATTGGTTTCGCAAATGGCTTTTACGGCATTTACATGGTCTCTGTCCCTCACACACAAAGCAAAAGAACTGCGAACTAAATATAAAGAAAAGATCTTTGTGTGTTAGTCCTTTGTGCTTCTTTGATTGAAATGTACGTGAAGGGTCATTCCCAAACCAATTTTCTGGAGTCCGATCACATGCCGAAATTAGCCCAGTTTGTTTCTCAATTCTCCTTATAATGTTGCTTTTAAAAATCTCCTTTGAACATCTAGGATAGACAGACAGATGATACCTTTAGGCCGTTCAGGCGTAGGTTCTATCAAAGCTTAATTACAGAATACGACAATGTTAAGTTTAGAACAGTTTAATTTTAAAGCAGAATTCTATGTTGTTTAGTTAAGATTCAGATTGGATTCACTGATAGGACAACCGCAACGCGCTTAGCAAACTCGACGGGATTAATATCGAGTTCGTGGGTTAAATGAAATCAAGTTCATGCACTATGATTTCTTCAAAAATATTTGTCAGAACTTTTCAAGGGTGGTTTAATACTTAACTTTTGTGTGAAGCTGTCGAACAGGCTAATGTGAGTTGTGAAGTTATTTTAAGTTTCCTGACACGTTATTCTCACATGATAAATTTTTATCACATTAGGCCCTTTCCTGCGATATATTATGTAAAGCATAATCTACAGCTTATCCGGTCCATTTTTACACAGCATTAGCGGAATGATATCCCCGATCGATAGGCAAATGGATCGGAAGAAAATCTTTCATTTTTGCTTGAATTAATTAACGTTTGCCTTTTGATCTTGAAAACCGCCTCGATTGTTCCATTGTTAAAGTTTAATTCCAGAAATTTAAAATTCACGGGATTTTTGAATCGTTCGTTCAATAAAAGAAAAAATAACTCCATTTTATTGCAATAGAGACAACCCTTTACTCCAAGCTATGTCAAGAAAAGGCAATATCTTCCCTGTCAGCTCATTTCGCGGTGGAATAATAAACTGACTGCAGTCAGCTTTTTGAAAAATTTGATTACGAGTAGTATTAATGGTTTTTCTGAGAGTTAAAAGAATATAGAGCAAAGCTAACAGTGCATTCCATTAGCGGCCCCAGAGTAAATCTTTCCCTCCTTTGTATATTTATAGATCTGAGTGGAAACATTTTAATCTAAACGCGCCTCGCAAAAGGACAGTAATAAAACAGTGTTATCCTATTCGTTTTGCAGTTGGCTGTCCTTTTTACTTTGTGCGCGTTTTTGTCGGTCACCGCGGTTCCCTTTTACCTTCATCGTTATCATTACTTTCTGCGCTAGTTTAACTAAAAGAATCTGAGACAAAGGAAATTCACAATCAGAAACGTAACTGGAATAATTTGCCTCAATTAGTTATCTCTACATTCTACAAAGGGTTCATTATTAGAGTCAACAAATTCAAAACGTGATTAAAAATTATTTTTGAGGGAGAATTTTTTATGACTTGTTTATGGCTGCAAGACTTTTATCACAATGGAAATATTTCGTTCACAAAGGTCGGGCAATAAATATCTATATGTTTTATTAAACGTCTTGCATGGTGAACAGTGACCGGAAAATGGGAATCTAGCCTCGATATTCCCAAGAAATTTCCGGACATTAAACGGAACAACAGTGATAGGCAAACGGAAGAAATAATTTCCCCCATATTCGCCCTCGATCAATTTTCGTACAAAACCAAAAATTTCATTAACAGACGTTCGAGGAGAAAAAATTTATTTGTGCCAGTGGTTTCATTGTTTCTCCATAATCGGTTCAGTTTAGAATGAAGTATCGCGCTTTATCAAAGCAAACTGTCTCAGCGGTATTGTTTAATGTTTACTAAAAGCCCCATTGTAACCAATTTGTGTCAACACTTCATCTATAATATGTTTACGTAATTATCCCGGCTTTCCTCCATTAATTTCTTATGCCCGGTATTCCTTACAAAATTTGCTTGTTTTGTGAATTTTTGATTGTTTTTGTTAGATAATGATGATGATGATGATAATACATATTTATTTAAGTAGTAAGTAAACTGCCGGACAATTGGAAGTCGCTTTTACTTACATTTGAACGTTTTGAACTATTAAATTAATGTAATTATGTTTGTGTATTATTTGAGTTTCGCACATTTAGCGTGACGTTTAATTAAATGACATTTAGTGTTACCTCTGCAAATTAGTTTTAGCAATGCATAAAATGCACTTGAAGCAGAAAACTAAAATATCAAATATCTGCCGGGAACAGAGCTAGGGCGCAATAATTTGTTTGTGAATGTATGAAGTTAAATGAGTTAAGTAATGTCGGGTTTGCAGTTAATATTTTCATTAATAATTTGGGCTTCTGCGGAGTAAGTTGCATTGCAGTTTGTGAATAATGAACGAGTTGTACGTACCTGTATTTACACATTGTTCCGTGAGACAAAGGTTTCCGTTTTTGGACAACATCGGAGTTCCTAGAAGGACAATAGCGGCAACTAGGACGAGAAGTAGGTTGACGGACAGAAAAATTAGAAGCGGGAACCTCAGAGATGTGTCTTTTGTCCTGAAACAGAAGACAGTTTGAGCATAACGAAGCGCAATTAAATGTAAAAGAATCAACATAATTCCTACTTGGTTAGTAAACCGTTAGTGGAACGTTGGCATACAGCATGAATTATGGCGAGTTCTGAGTTCTGTGTCCTCGGCAATCGTTTCTCTAATCGTTGCCACTCCAAATAATTGGAGTGAGTTGCAGCCCGCTCCTTCCTAAAAGATTATACGATTTCCTTGGCACAATTGAGCTGTTACTTCTCATTTTTACTCCCGTTCCCAACAATTAAAACCGATATTATTTGTACATAGCTCAATTTTATAATTACAATTTTATATCAGTTCAAATAGTCATCGTAGACCCGTATAGATTGTTTGCATCACATATAGTTTGCAAAATTAATAATTAAACGTAAAACCTCAAATATTGCACACCCGTCACCTTAATTAGGGCCTGGATGCTAGATATTGATTTATCGAATCGCTGGGCCATGAAAATAATAATTATTCGAATTTGCTTCAACGATAAATTGTGGGAAGTACTCTCGAAATGATTTTCAGAATAATATTTTCGAATCGGGAAGGATCCCTGCTGGACAAAACATAAATGTATTGGAAGCTTTTTAATTAGTAAAAAAATGAAAATTTCTGCTACAAATTCTATCCCTTAAACAAAAACTTTATAGTAAACGAGCTGTAACCTTGTTTAACGATCTCTGACGCAAGCTGCGTACCGCTTTTATTAATATTGTCTCTCAGTTTTTAATGTTCTAATTTTAAATGCAAAACATCCTTTTTATGTTGAATTTTTTATAGCTATCGACCTTAATTTTTATCGTCTAAAAAATGTACGGAATTGATTTCGAGGTGGTCTAATCTTAGCCATCTCCCGCTTTCTACTTAACAGGACCATCAATTATGCGTGGCATTCCTTGTCTTCCCCCCAAATAAGGGTTGACACCACGCAACCCGACTAAAATGATTTTACCTCTTTCAGTGGTTTTAAGTAAATATCTTGAAGGTTACCACTAATTAAATGATTGTTTACACAGGCACAAATGACTAAAAATTAAACCCAATTGACGATGAAACGAAAGTGAAATTCTATCGTATAGTTACACGAAGAATTTAAACAATACACAGACTGTTCAACTCAATCACATCTGACGAATTTCACGTCTTTACTCCCATATTATTCCCAATTCCCAACTTTAGACAACTTTCAGCAATCTACAAATTAACTTTATCATCAGACTTTACTCAGCAATCAATTTGTCAAATCCAGCTTCTTTATTTAATCACCCCATTCATTCGTAAAATTTTAATCACCCTTCCGGCTCCGCCATTTTTCTCGGATTTTATTCACTGGAAATAGACAAAGTGCCCTAAAGGGCAATCATTTATAACTTTGTTTGCTGTTATTAGAATAGTTCTGGAACCTAGCCCATTTCCTCGACACTTTTATCCAGAAATTGCGAAATTAAAATCCGCTCCACTACGTTGAATTTGAATGGTTCGCACATGTCAAGCGTTTAGAACGTTACTTGGCTCAATAACTTTATTTCACAAATATGGAGGGCTTAAATCGTAAATTACTGTTTACGTGAGCTATAAAATTTCTGATTATTGCGACAACCCTAATAATTTCGTATTTATAGCTGATATAATTGTTTCTCTAGAGTTGCTAAATGAGGGAGGCTATATATCAGGAGACGCATTTCTTGTCGTTGTCGTTGACAAAAGGAAGAACACATTATCTGTACGAATGTGGAATTATTATTTTCAGGCTTCTGTTATTAACGGATCTTTACCTCGAAATGGCGCGATTGTAGGAGTAATCGATTAGTTAATCCAACTCCAAAAGTACAAACATAAATAAACCTGTAATTTAATTAACGCAGGGCATTATTATAACATTAAAATGGACTTCAGAAGTGAATTTCAGAAAATGAACGACAAAATAATAAGATTTTTTAAAAGAGATCTTAAACCTGTGACCTGTCGGAGTCATAAAAGAGACCTAAACCTAGGTATAGTAGTCCAAATCCTGTAAGGTTATATGGCCCTCAGAAAAATTTTGCATTGTCTAAAAGCCAATTGAGGGAACAATGGGCCAGCAGTGATGATAATGTAAACAAACCAGGTAAAGCCTTTGCTGAACTGCCAGAGCCGGACTCCAACTTAGCGCCAGTCGAGGCCGCATCGATTATATACGATTCCAGCGCGTATCTTGTTCTATTTCCGTAATTATTTGATGTATTAATTGTAGGTATAGTCTTAATAAATTATTAATTAAATAAATTTATTTTTCTGATGTTAATTTTATTTCATTGGGGAAAGAAATTTTGAAGCCGGGCCTGCGAAGCTACCAAAGGTGCAGTGCGGGAAAAAACCCAGGTAATGACCTATTAGGATTATTTACAAATTTTATTGCCGCCATATAACCTTACGGGATTTGGACTACTATACATGAAGAAACTTCCCAACTAAACTTGAAAACTGAAACCTAGTGCAGGGGCTAAAAGAACACCACCAGGTTAAATCATGATCATATTTGACTCTATTCTAAATAAATTCCTTGTTTTTGAGTAGTTTTAAAAAATATTACTATTATTATTAATATTACTATTATTAAAGGACCCAAATCCGAAATAAGACCTACCTACACGGATCCACGCAAACCCAAACTGAAAAGATGATAGGATATTTATAATTTACTAAAGCCTTTTTACATTTCGATTAATAATATAATTTATTAATTTCAGTTTGTTTGCTGTACCGACCGTAATTCAAAACAACGTGGTTAATCCGAATTTGAGTAACAATAATTAATTTGAAACGAACAGCTGCTAAAAGAGTAATTTGCAATTGGAGCACGTTCCGAGAGATGATTCAATATTCCAAAAGTGCTAATCATTGTTAAAACAAAAAATAAATGTTTGGCCCATCGAACTGTTAAAAACATGTACGTTATAAAGTTGCGACGCCGGACATACGAACAAAAAACTCCCTTTTAATTGGAAAGCATATAGATAGAGGACAAAACATTCCCGGTCATTAAATCGACGCAAAATCTGTTTAAAAATGACACGGAGGGGGATAAGTGGTGATAACTTTGTTTCAGATTTCTTTGTTCACTAGCACGCTGATAAATGTAGCTAAATTTTACCGAAAATAAAACGCAACGTGACACGACGATAGCATTCTGCAAGTGACGGATATTCTACAAATACAATGACATATGATTTTGACTGTCATGTGGCGTGGATGTTGGCGCTTTTAAATGCTGAGGTGTACAGCTTTTTTGTCTGGAAACAAAAGCTCCGAAAGCACACGACGTAAAAATGTTCGAAGAAATATTTCAATGGACGCTAAAGTTCTTGTTTCTAACTGAAGTTTAAAAAACTGCATTTTGAAATATGTTGCCCTTGCCTTTGAGTAACAATTTATCCTTTGGAGAACATTTTCAGGGCTTTTAAACAAGTGAGCGTACAGGAAATTGATACACATTAAATATTTAAATTCTAATAGTTCGCAATAATAACCAGTTCTAAGCTAAATATATACTAGTTATTGACATTACCATACATTACTGTGGCAAATGACCGTAAATTCGCTTACCATCCTTTAATTTCACTATTGGCATGATTGACGTTTTCGACAGTTGGACTAGAAACAGTGACCTGTAAAATACAAACAGTTAATCGTTATAAGCTTCCAGAAGAGAGAATTTAGGCTTTTATTGCACATAAAATGTAACCAAAGGGAAAATGTGTTTAAGCGAAAATTTAACGAAATATGCAAATGCTTTGAATTAAATGACGCCTCCGAATTTTGATCAACAATAACAGAATAAATGGAACAAATTTTATTCGACCGTGTTCCAGTTCGCGCATAAAAGACTTCAAATGGTTAAATTGCAATAATCTTTCGCTTTCAATGCGCAAAACCAGAACGTTGTTTGAAATGGAAATAGAGAGTGAAATTTTTGGTTTGCTAAATTTTGGAAAAGGAATTCCAAGACAAGATTGACAAGGATATTAGGCGTATCAAATTTTCCAGCAATGATGTTTTTATAAGGGAATCGGGTCAATATTGTGACATAATATATTGTTATTATCCCAGTTAATAGAGTCCACACTGAAAAAGTTCAGAGACGGCGGTAAGAATAATATGTAAGTTGATTGTGGTTTGATTTTGGGCCAACAACCGGTCAAGTGCAACATAGCCACCACTCACGCAAACATTGTGTAATAAGTTTTTCGAGTTATTAAGGTAATTGTGTATTAAGTAGAAAATTATGCGGATGCCGTATCTAATTTACAAATTTGTTCTGGCAAGCGTGTCCCATCGTGCGGTTAGAGTAACTGGATCACAGAAGATGAAAGTGTTCTTTTTTTTGGAAAAATAATTAATTTATGCGGTATCATCCGAACAAGAACGTAAGGATCTGAGGATGTTACACTAATGATAACGGCTGAGAAATGGCCCGGTTAATCTATATTAATTAGTGTGTACAAAAGCATCCAGTACTATTGTTCAAATTGTACACTAGATTCGTCTCATTCGCAATCAATTTCGCGTATTTCCGTTCGAATTGGTCCATTATTATGTGATAATATGAACAAAACCGATGAATTATATTATTGACATGTCGAATATCTGAGAGATTCAAACAGAAAAATTAAGATTACCTGATGATCATTCTACTCACGTGCATTTTAAATTTACTTCCTCTTTCGATAACAATACGAAAAATGTGACCGTAGAGTGTTATAATTCAAATTCACATTCACTTTATGGAGCACTTTTTTATTTTAATTTTTAAATTCGCGCGAAAGTTACCGTTCAAATGTAACATTCTAATTTTTTCTGGATTACTTACTTTGTATCTCATTTTGTTGTGGGTATTTCAAGTGATAATAACTGACTGAGTTAGCCCCCATAACTCTGCCCCAGAGCTCCCTGCCGCTACTTCCCCCACACTGCAAGAAATTTTGTTCGCAGATCATTGATTCTTTTATTTCTAATCATTGCATAAGCGATCATTGGTTTTACGTTTCATAATTTTGTCGCTGTTTGGGTTTCGGTCGGATTGATCTCACCACTGTTCCATTTTCCTCTTAAAATATTTTCCTGGTCGCCGAATGAAACGGAACGAACATTGTTCACTCTCATTTTATTTTTTTTTTGTCAGAACTTTAAAATGTTAAGGTACTAAGTCTGATTACTCAAGTTGGTCCAATTTTTTTTAGGGCAAAGCAAATCCACTGTGAGAATCATAAAATATTACTTTTGTTTTCCTCATTGAATCTGTGACGTTAGGTACGATTTATTTCGGTTTCATTCCATTCTTAAAAGTCAGGGCAATTACTACTTCTACTTTCTTTTACAAAGAGATTCACTCAAATTGACGTCAATCGAAGGGTTTAAAAGTACGAACCGTTCACCAACAAGTTTCGGTATGATTTCACTTCCTGCTTTAATTTGCTTCCGTTGAAATCTCTTCGCTTATGCAATACATAATGCTACATTAACTTTGAGACCTGTCGTGTTATGTAATTTTTTAATTAGTGCTAATTCCTTTGTCGGCTGGACGTTGTTTACAAGCGCCGGCTGTTATTACCGGACTACTGTCTTGCAGTCTTGCGCGTAATTACTTTTTATCTAATCGCTATCTGGTCTATGGCGAATTAATTACGGTTCTGTTAGATTATTTTTTTATTTTCTTCTCCGTGAATGCCCTTCCGTTGGTCTTTCTAAGTCCTTTTTTGCAAAAAGTGGAAAAAATACTGGGGGGCTGATCACTAGTGGAATTAGTTGTACATCCGGCTTGGAATTTATTCCGGAATTATGGAATTATTACGGAATTATTCTGGAATCAATGGAATTAGTTGGAATTAGCCGGAATTAGTTGGAATTAGTTGGAATTAGTTGGAATTAGCTGGAATTAGTTGGAATTAGTTGGAATTAGCTGGAATTATTTGGAATTAACTGGAATTATTATGGAATTATTTGGAATTGATATGGAATTAATAAGGAATTATTTGGAATTGATAAGTACATCATTTAAAAGGAATTAAAGGAATTAGTTGGAATTAGCTGGAATTAGTTGGAATTGGTTGGAATTGTTTGGAATTAATGGAACTAAATCGGAATTAGTGGAATTAGAATGGAATTAATGGAATTAGAATGGAATTAATGGAATTAGAATGGAATTAAAGGAATTAGTTGGAATTAGCTGAAATTAGTTGGAATTAGGTGGAATTATCTGGAATTAGTTGGAATTAAGTGGAATTATTTGGAATTGATATGTATATCATTTAAAAAGAATTAAAGGAATTACTTGGAATTAGCTGGAATTAGTTGGAATTATTTGGAATTAATATGGAATTGTTTGGAATTAATGGAACTAAATCGGAATTCGAATGGAATTAATGGAATTAGAATGGAATTAATGGAATTAAACTGGAATTATTGGAATTAATTCCCGATTGGAATTAATTGTACACAATTTTTTTGAGTGATCAGCCCCCCAACAAAGACTTAACAGAAGCTTTGACATTTTTTGATCTTGGTTCTAAAAACAAAGGGCAAGAAGATACTTTCTAAACCAAGGAAGAGTTTAAAATATAATTTAAGATGACCGGAATAAAACTACTACAATTGAGGTGACGACGTGTGATGGGGTCTATTTGTTGTTCCATATTTTAACTCGGTTTTCTAAAGAATAGGTGTCAGCGAGATTTACAAGAGATTTCAAATTATTTATACTGTTTGCTATTTTAGGGTGCCTGGAAAATTTTAGTAAGGACCAAAATTTTTAGGAAAAATTAAGCCACAAAATACAAAAAATTCAAGGAAATTAACCCAAAAGTAAATTCACTTGAATAAACTGCGATGCAATACCACGGCCCGCCGACAATCAACATTGTTTTAAATGACAGAACAGTCTTCACGTTGGCACATTTTAAAATTTTCCAATATTTTGTTCCGTTTAGATTTGTGAAATTTTTAACATCTTTCCTCCTTTTCTTTTCTTTCACTTAATACTAATCGATAATAATAATAAACAAATTTATCAGTTATCGTTCCCATCTCGGTTCCCATTCGAAAATCGACGGCGCTGACAATTTCCAATTTTACTTGCGTGATTGAAACCGGTGATGATAATTTCGCTGTACTTAAAAACACGTTAAGAAATGGCGAAAAAATGCTATTAATTTAATGGTTCCGTCAAAATACTTTTGAAATACTAATTTAGGTTTGAGAATCTCCATCAATCAATCCGTGGCAGTTATCGATTGGGTCACTTAGCAAACTCATATTTGTTCGGACATTGTAATCTTAAGCTCCTTTTATGTAAATCCTGGTATTTTTCATATAAGAAACAGATACGTTTTTTAGATTATTGCAAATGTTTTACCGGTAGATAGGGAGGTTGATATTGAAAAACAACAACTCACATCTCCGTGTATATATAAAATTGCCTCTCGTTTATGTATGCTAATATAAAAATATACTTTTTGAAAAAATAACCCCGGAATATATTAAAAACCACAACTTGGCGCAATATATTTTATTCTAAGGTTGCCTCAAATTGCAGGTTCTATTTTCCTCTCTCGTATTTTCCCGGAATATCAGTTTTGATTAAAACGCCCCGTTGTTTGTGTTACTTATTAAAAATTGGACATAATTTGTATTGTGTTGGACAACAACGTCTAATTTCTCGTTAACGTGACGCAAATATTTACGTATGTCATCTAAATTATTCACGGTTTAATTTAATTGGACCTTCAGGTATTCCTCAAAATAATAGACAGCGACGTTCATAATTTCTCGGCAACCCATTAAAATTAATTCAAAATATTGCATAATAATTTCTCTTGAATTAACAATTGGTAATTTTGAGAGCGAAAGTGGAATTTTAATAAGTGATACATTTTTTTTGTTAGTTTCTGACAAATGTTGTGGCGTTATGAAAGCTGCTTAAGAGGAATGATATGGTAATATGTGGCGGCGTGTATGTTGTGTCAATTTAATTTCGTGCTATTTGCGAAGGCCTTTTCAAGTCGGTGCTTGGATATGTAAAGATTTTCTTTTGACGTGCCTTTCTATGGCGTTTGCTTTTTTGCTAACTCATGGTCGCAGAAGAGAATCTGCTGTTATTCGGTCCAACTAAAATACCTAAATAATATTCTTTCAAAACTTTATATTTTTTTCTTAAAACACAAAACAATAAAAACCTGAAGCAAACTAAATTGAATTTCAACTCTGTGAGGGCGCTAACGATACGTTTCTTTACATAATAATCATAATATTACTCAGGGACAGATTAGGTATAGTTGGCCTTCGGCGGGGGGCGGGAACTCCCCCTCATTATTATGGATAATAATAATAATAATTGTGTTTTTTTCAAAATTTACAGTAAGTCAGGAAAAATCATTGAATTGGTAGGTAGTAGGTTTACATTGCACTTGCACCTCCACGAACGTCGGCTTTATGGGCACTTTTTCACACACACGATCGCAATTTTCAGATTTTTCGGAATAACTCAGGAACGAATTGAGATATTGCGGATTCCTCTTCAGATCCTTAATCACTTTTCTCTAATTTGACCGACACCGTATCGCTCACCATTTAAGAGACGCCTATGGTAACGGACCATCAGTCGTTTTTTCTTTTGTGGTGGTATTAAACGCGCTTTCATTTACATCAAAATTTCTGTTAATCAGTGTCAAAAAAGAGCAACAACGGTGGTTGGATAAAATCAAGTTTTGCATAAAATTAACCAAATATATATTTTTTTCAAATAATTGTAATGAGTTCAGAGGGATCAAAGACAACTTTTTCAAGTGTATACGGTGCCAACATCAATAAGATCTGGACTAGCCTTTCTTCAGCATTGATCAAAGTTTCCACAAACATACATTTTCAGGAAGCCGAACTCAGTGAAGCCTAGGATTGAGCGAACACTTCCGGGCATATAAAATATCTAAATAAATAACTCTAAAAATCGTAGCAAGATTTTCTACTTAAATTAGATTACTCCTGGAGAGGGTTATTATTGAAACACTTCATTAACCACAGTGCGTCTTAAAATCGCATTTGCGGCGTTAGCGCTTCAATTACCCTACAAATGAATTATATAATCCCATCAGATCATAAAGCTGCTTAAACAGAAATGAATTCATTAACCCCGAATTGGAAAATATGTCCTCAGTTGGAAAAGAGAATCGGTTTTTATTTCGCCCAGAAAACGAAAATCCAAAGAGGCAGGAAGCGAATGCATCAATCTACTTGCTAGATTCACATAGCCTTAACCTGACATCGGCGCAGATTTACAATCTGAAATGGATTAACGTACAAATGAAATTTATTATTAAAGGGATTTGTTTAATCGTTCGTAAAATTTTTTATCGCCCACTATTTCATATTCGCCATCATTTTAAATTTTATACTTATTTGGGGTCACAATGCATTAAATCCGGGTATAGAAATCCTCCTTTATGAAACCCCTGATATCACACTAACTCGACCTTATAAGCATATGACGCTCTTGCATACTGCTCTCGAGATTAAACTATTTTCATTTAGAATTCCCTTTTCCTTTTTCTGGGCGCTTCAAATTGGAATGAATGCACGTATACTGCATATGCAACCAATTATTGGCGCGTTCTTACCTTCTAAATTAAAATATCTCCGTCTGTACAGAGCTTTGCTTTTAAGCTAAATATTCTAAATATTGCACGCGCCTGGAAAGGACTAAAGGGAGGTATGTACCTATGCTGATGCCAAAGAAGTTTTCATCATCAACTATGACTAAAAACAACGAGGTAAACTTCTCTAGTTTGTTCACATTATTGGAAAAAAATTGGCAGTCTCGGAGATGGTAGAAACTTCTATTTTTTCACAGAATTTGTAAACGTACCTACTGATCGTGAACCAAGCATATGATCAGGCTATCGATTGAAGGACCAATTTATCGCAACAGAATAACCTACAAGGTCAAGGAAGCCCATCGCCATTAAATTAACATTTTTTGTAAAAATGGTATTTACATCTATAAGGTTTTCGACCCTATTGTTGACCTTACCGCCATTATGACAAAGAAATTACATTGCTTCGATTTTTAGTCAATTTTTGCCACGACTGTATACGTCACAAACTTCCTCACGTCATGCCCAAGCAGCATAGCTGGTTATATTTTTCCAACATTTACGTTATCTGTGGTTATGAAAATTTGGTTAGATTTTTGTTCGAGGAAATTTTACGTAAGCATTACGTTACATTGAAGTAAATCTTACCGTTTGAAAAATAATGTTAAGTTGAAATTTGGTAAAGTTAACGTTACCACAAGTTAAATTTACGTAGAGGTTATATAACCAATGAGTTAATTATACTTCATTATGGTAATAACTAGCTAAAGATAAAGTTGATTTTACCTAAAATGTAGTTAAAATTTACCATAAATATTACCTCGCTCAGTAGAGCTACAAGAGCTTGCGGGCATCATAAAGTAAAAATTTGGTAAAACATGGTGACATTAAACCTCTGATTAACTTTTTAACTTTACAAGATGTCCGATAATTTCAACTATTGAAAAACGTATATTATGATATAATAAAGGCGGGTGTTTAATGATGCTGAAACGAAAATTTCGCTACGAATCTTACTTTACTGATGAAAGTTGCAATTGTAGGATGAAAAATTACATCGCCCCCCGACAATAGCGTCTTATTTAAAAATAGAATTGAGTTAATTACTACTGAAAAATGCATTTTTTTGTTTATTTTAACAAAAAAGTGTTCTGGGGTCCTTTCACTGAATCAATCATCATGTAGGTATATACAGGGTTAGTACAAAGTCCCGGGACGGTCAGTTATCTCCGTTATTTCTTGAGATTTTACTTTGAAACTTGGTACCCAGGCACAATTAAATACAGGGAATTTCAAACTATTTTTAAAAATTTTCTTGGACTTCCGGTTAAACCGGAAATGACCCTAAAAGACGGTTTTTTAAATGGAATCATACTTTTTTCTCTACGGATTCAGAATCTACGAATTTTTTATAGTTAAAAACATGTATCTTACTTGACCAGAAGTCAAGTCGCGGCCACCCTGGATTTTCAAAAACATCGAAGAAATCGGTCAAAAAGCAAGATTTTTCAAAAACGCAAGTACACGTCAACCTTATTTTTTCAAAGCAAATTCAACCGGCCAATTACATTTTCAAAAATTCTTTTTTCTATTTTCACAGATTGTGAACATTTAATAAATTTCAAAAAAGCAAAAACAAATAAAAGGAAATGTAATTCCACAGTTGAATTTGTATTAAAAAAATAAGGTTGACGTGTACTTGCGATTTTGAAAAATCTTGCTTTTTGACCAATTTCTTCGATGTTTTTAAAAATCCAGGGTGGCCGTGACTTGACTGTTGGTCAAGTATGATACATGTTTTTGACTTAAAAAAATTCGTAGATTCCGAATCCGTTGAGAAAAAAGTATTATTCCATTTAAAAAAACGACTTTTACGGTCACTTCCGGTTTAACCGGAACTCCAAGAAAATTTTTAACAACAGTTTGAAATTCTCTGTAGTTAGCTGTGCCTCGGTAAAAAGTCTCAAAGTAAAATCTTAAGAAATAACGGAGATAACGGACCGTCCCGGTACTTTGTACTAACCCTGTATAAATTTGTTCAGGAGATTCAACTAGTGAATTAAATTCAGTTTTCATAACTTAAAAATAAATAGTGGTGACTTTAATCAATGCTGTAAAAATGGCGCATTCGAGAAAAATACCAACTGGCTATATATACGTTAATTTGCCTATAGGCAAAAGCGGCTGTAGTTAAATTTAACCTGTTAGTTAAAAGTATAAGTAAATATTACCTAACCTGTTAGTAACTCTAACTTCAAGAAACATTAAACATAAATTAACTATATTTGGGCACCTAATTTTAGGTAAATTTAAATCAAGAGTCTGGAGTTAGAAGGCTGTAAAAAATAACACTGATATTAACCATGTAGTAAATTGTCGTCCTTCAGGTATACCTACTTATTATTTATTAACAATCAAAAACACAAATGTGAATTAAGACATACAAATTAACTGTAATAAAATAAATATGAAAAATATTCATGATCACTTTACTTGCAAGTTAATTGTTCATGTAATTTATTACTAAAATGAAACCAAAATTTCCTACTTAGAATTAACAAAACTGTTTGGAAACACGACTGGTAATTATTAACCACATAATTACCTTTTATTTCAGGTTACTGGTAACAAGTAATATTTTTAATAAAATTTTACGAAGAATTACTTTGCTTGTTAACTAATAAGGAATATCGAACGAAATGGTAATAAACAACCAAAACATTTACTTGGACATGTCTAGTTAGTTTTAAAAAGTAGTAATAAAATACGTTAACAAACCTGACTTTTTTGGTAAAATTACCAAGCCCCTGGTTAATTTAAACCCTCGATGTTGCTTGGGTGGCCTTTCTTTTGGCCTTGAGCCTCAGATTCACTCAGTCAGACCTCTTGACTACACAAAACGAGAACAGTGTTTTGTCACGTTTGTGTTTTAAAGTTTAAAGCACATTTACTAGCTGGATTTTAACCACAATGTTAAATATAAATCAAAATAGAATACATAAGTCAACCACTGACCCTATTTAAAACGTTTCAGTTATTCGTTGCGCGCAAATCCGCGAAAAAACCCCGCTTTAACAATTTAAAACGTGAACGCTGAGTAAACGGTTGAAGATATAAGAAAATTATTATTATTATTATTATAACATGTTTGTTATGTTTTGGTAAATAAATAATAATAATCACAAAAAAGAAAAAACAATAAAAAAACAACTGTATAGGAAATAAAAACATTATGTTTCGGTAAAAAGGAGGTGTGTTCAGCTCTCCCAAACAAATTGGGGGCTGTTCTTCCACACATCACCTGCCACGAGAAATAAATTTTAGCTAAGCAAATACAGCGAGAACAAGAGAAAGATAAGCTAAATACTACTTACAATGAAAACTAATTGCAGACCTATATTCATAAACTTACGTATACGCATACGTAGACACATCAGACACTCGAGACCAAATAAATAATAAGAGTTTTACTCCTGGGAAAGAAGAAGGTTCCCATACAAAGTCCTTTTAAAAACAGAAGTCGACATAGAAGCATACGGAAAAGCTAGCCTATTCATAACATTAGCAACACAGTAAGAAAATGACCGTTTATATAATTCACTTTTGTGATTAGGTATATTTAATAGATCCCACCTTCTAATGTTTAAATTGTGAATATCACTTCTATACGATATCTTCTCTGTGAGATACTTAGGGGTGCAAGAAATAATAATTTTGTGATACAGACATGCAGAATGTAACAACCTTCTGTTCTTCATATTTAACCAGTGAATTTCTTTTAACTTATGTGAGATGTGCTGATATTTGGAAATTCCAAAAATAAACCGGAGGCAAGAATTTTGTACAACTTGAAGCCCACGAGCGCTCTCAGAATCTATACATGAATCATACAATACATCACAATAATTAAGTTGTGACATTACAAATGACTCCGCTAACATGACACGCAACTTCTTATCAAGGAACTCTTTGCTATTATAAAGTAGCCTCAAATTAGAATAAGCCACTCGCTTACACGAACTTAAATGAGTTTTAAATCTAAGATTATAGTCGAGAGACAATCCGAGATTTTTAGCTTCATCAGCAACATCTATCTTCACTCCTTTTACCTTCACAGAAATATCCTCCAGAGAGGATTCGCGAATTAATCGTTTGCCGAATAAGAGTACTTTGGACTTTGACGGGTTAATTAATAAACCATGAGACTCAGAAAAAGACACAAGCGAAGCTAAATCTGAATTTATTTGAAACAGGGCTCTAGGCAAGTCCTTCCTTTCAAATGACATATACAACTGCGTATCATCGGCATAAAAATGATATTTGCAAAACTCTATTTTAGTTTCCAAAGTGGACATATATATGGCAAAGAGAAGGGGTCCTAGAATGGACCCTTGAGGGACTCCAGAGACAATAGGCGAAGCTTCAGATGTATGACCATCAATCCTTGTAACTAATTTTCTGCCGAATAAGTAATTTCTAAATAATTCTATAGATGAATCATTCAAGCCGATATAATGCAAGACAGATAATAAAATGTCGTGATCTATGGTGCCAAATGCCTTAGTAAAATCTAATAAAACTAATATTGTAACATGATTAGAGTCTGTAGCTTTCAGAATGTCGTCGGTAATATTAAGCAAGGCAGTTACGCAACTATGATTTTTGCGAAACCCAGACTGGACGGCAGGCAAAATATTATGGAGATCAATGTGATCACGCAGCTGTTCATCTATAACCTTCTCAAGAATTTTTGAGATGGCTGGTAGAATGCTGATAGGCCTAAGATCGTTTAACTCCGACGGCTTTTTGTTTTTAGGTACAGGAATAGCTATAGCCCGCTTCCAACAATCTGGATATACGCTGTTTTCGAGGCAGAAATTAACTAAGTGAGTTATAATAGGAAGGACATACGGGCAACATAACTTGATAAATTGGATCGGAATAGCGTCTACTCCCACAGCATTAGAGGTGATAGAGGAAATCTTTTGTAAAACTGATTCTTCAGAAACAGGGCTAAAGCAGAATTCATTAGCAATATTGTATTTAGTGTTAGAGTTGTAGTATCGTAATTAGAAGAATTGTTGGCTACGAAAAGATCTATCAAAAAGTCCGCGACAGCATATCCATGAACAATGGCCCACAACAAATATTCAAACCGATTTTTACAGAAAATTAAAACACAAAAAATTGTAGGCTACCTATCATAGATACTTATATGCTGTCGCGGACTTTTTTGTAGACCTATTTGTTGCCAACAATTCTTCTAAGATTTTGTTCCATCTCCAAACGTTTAGGCAGCGTTCGCAAAAGAATCGCATCATCATATACAGTATGCTCACTGAACGTGTGCGTAAAATTTAATTTCGATGTCTTCAGTATACTTTCGGCTGCAGCGTCTGTCTTTGATGATTTTTTTGCCAAAGGGCACTAAGTGTTGATACATTTTTGGAAGCAGAATTCGAAGAGCATTCATATGGTAACGCGAAGAATGGGGGTTTGCATTTAAATTTTTAAAGTTCATGTGCCAAAAAATCACTCCGTTAACCGTTGTGGCCCAAAGTCTAATCAGCACCTACAAGTTGCCCACTGAGTATGTGTGCCAAATTTCATCTCGATACGTTCAGTAGTTTGAGTTGCAGCGTGCTTACAGACAGACACACAGACAGACATTTTTTCAAAAACCACTTTTTGGGTTCCCAGGACGTTAAAACGTAAATATTTCATGTTTTTGTCGATTAGATTTTTCTGAATTTTCCGATCGATTGCAGTAACTGCTTCGCGTCTCTTAATGAATTAACCTATTATAATATTATACCTAGCGCAAACCCCAAGTTATTCAGAATAAGTGAATATATAGCTTTTGGTGCCCCTCATAAATCAATAGAATTATGAATAACTCTCTGCATGGATTTGTCGGACACCTTTTCCTGGTTGCGAGTAAACACCGGCCGTAATACGAAAACCAAATAAATCGAAGGGATTAAATTGAAATAACACAGAACGTTTCCATTCCGAGTCGAGCGAATTTAACCAGATTAAAATATTTAGATTAAATTGTTCGTCCTCAATCCAACGTTAAATCTAAGTGGCACTTTTTTATCTTCCTGTAATAGGAGAAAGGAATTACGTTTTCAATTTATCTTCATATGAAAGAAAAAAACAGAAAATAGATTGTTTATCAGCAAACACAAATAAAAAAGATAATCCAAAATTACCTGTTCGAATGAAGAGATATGATGGGATCAGCTGAAATGGCAGTTAGCGGTCCTGTAATTTGTTATCCCAATTTTTCGTTTTGTTTATTTTGTGCTGAAAATGTAGTTTTTACCTATCATGGAGTGCGGAACAATATTTTATCGGAAAATATTATCCATTTTTACAACGGATTGGCCGGCATTTTTTCGACAAATCCTTTTGGAGCGCAATTCGATCCGGACTGGCGCCAAGTCTAGATATCGTCCAAAGAGATTTTTCTTTAAAATATTACAAGTGACAAGTAGTTTATTCAGCTTCAATCAAAATGAAAGGGAAACCAAATTAAGATACTTTACTTTCATTTTCATTTTAAAGCGGAATTGGTTCTCTGTTATGTTCTGAGGTAATAGATGTGTGATCGAATTACTGCTCAAAAGAACCAAAAAAATTGTTACATGGCGTGGTTGTAAAAATAGAAAGCCGCTCCATGTTTGCTTTTTCTAGCGACAGCATTAAAATGATAAATTGAATTAATTTGAAAAAGCTTTTAGGTTGCCCACTAACTGTTTTAAGTTCGAGAAAGATAATGATGAGATAATTTCATTTTTTAATTCAACAGATTCCACTCGATCTATTAACGTTATTATGCATAAAGAGATAATTAGAGTATGACCCTTCAGCGATTTGTGCTGTTAGAGCGGAAACGGAAGCTGTATTGGTGAATGCGTTTTCCGTGACACTCACATCATACACTCGACAGTTTCAACACAATAACAATAGAGTATTGCAGCTTCAAAATTAAAAAATTGGAATTGATATATCTACTATTAAAAAAAGAAAGATTGTATTTTCTTGTTTCGCTGAATTCCGCAAGCCAACCAATAATAGGCAAGTTGTGAACAAAGCATTTTTGACATAAACCTAACCTCCTATTTTGCTGGATTCTTTAAAAGACCTCTTGTAAGAAGTTACCACCAACTTATTGTTTTTCACTTTTTTGCCATAATTATTCATAATACTGATAACGTTAGTCTATTTACTTTGTATTGTACTTGCAAAAAATGAAGTATGGTTTCAAAATAATAATTCTTTGACTTCAATAAATACTCTATTAATGCAAAAAAATTTTCTGCTGCACATTAATTAACAAATATTTATTGTTTAATCATTAGATGCTAAAGAGACTATCAATTGCATCATAAATGCTTATTGGCTTAGCTATAGTGATCTTTACTCCTTTTCAATATACTCTGTTGAAAAAGGAAATAATAACTGGAAATGAAACGGCAACAAATAAATTCTTATCGTTTATTTTATAAAACAACAAACAAAGTCTATATATTTTTATATTCAGTATATAATCATCACATTATGTGAACATATACCCAAACTTATGTACAAGAACCCGAGTGAACAAAACGTGGATTCCGCGGAGCGTGAAACTTCCTAGACGTCCTAAGAGATAAACTTTCATAATCCTCAACATAAATAAACTTTTAATAAACTAACTTCGTTTATAAAAATTTTAAAATCTACAAAACCGACATGCTCAATACCTAATTTTAATATTATAAAACCTCGCTACGATCTCTTCCGAGCTTATGTAAAACTCATATTTAACTCCTATTAGAGATTAATCACAGGCCTGACTTAAAATTCATTAAAATGGAAATTTCTTTCCAAGTAAGGTGACGTATTTCCGGGACCATTTGTTTTAAGGAAAAAATTGACATCTGGCACATTGTGCAGCTGTGTCAACGTCTTAAGACCTGCAGATCGTCAGATTGACTCTATCTGTTAACCGTCGAGAAAGAATTCCTGGCCCGTTTCTTGCAGGAAATAAATAACATCAAGACATGCGGAAACCATTTCTGCTATAAGTCGATTTTGACTTAAAGCCGCAAAGGTGATATGTTTAAAAAAGTGTTTGTTTTAATATGAATTTTGGGGCTTACAGATAGAAATCAGAAATCTTTCTTCGAGACCATACAGAATGATGCACCCTCAATTTGCGTGGGCTTGAGGAAAAGTTGATGATTTATGTTAGTTAGACGATGGCTAACAATATTCGTAAAATTCTAGTTGGACGAATTGATCAAAGCTTAGCCTTCCGGAGCAGCTGTTAAATCAGATCACGCGCCATTTAGCAGACATTCATCACGAACCAGCGCAAGCAACGTTTAGTTCGACTCGTGTGCAGAAGTGGTCATGACATGTACAGAATATGTGTTTATATACAACTTTCCATAAAAGTTAACCTAAACCGGTCGAGCATAAATAATTGCACTACCCCAAATTCCCTTTACATGAGAACACGTTTCGTAAGGTCTACCAGGTTTTTAGAGCATTAGAGGCAGCAATCTTCTGAGGGTGTGCTGTTTTGTGGATCTGATCTATCTATAAATGATTGAGTAATTAGATCTATAGCCGAGTTTTAGGAATGAGGGTAAACAAGAGGCTAATTGTTAAACCGGGAAGAGTAATCGTCGACAGTCTCGCTTGACGGAACAAGAGAAAGCTCTCAGCTAACCTGACACGGGTGCACACCAGGTTGCTGGACCACCAAGATTAAAGACCTTGCAATGACCATTGAATCAATACATTTTGGTTACATCGCTTTTTGAAGAAGGCCAGTGTACACAAGCACCTTCAAGTCACTAAAATTTAGGCTCAGCTCCGACACGAATTCTTTTTGGAGGTCGAAAATGTCATTTTGAGAAACTTCTTTATTTTTTTCAAAATAATTCATTTCTCACCATAGATTCACTGGCTACCGCCTTCTGCCAATTCTTAAGCCAGCAAAACTCTCGCACTTGTAGATAGGTACAAAATGGACCACATCAAGTATAATTTTCAAATTAACTAATTTTGTTGACTGAAATTAAACGTTTTAAGAACATCGACTAATCTTAAGTCTAACTAGATTGGTCTGACTGAAAAGCTCGCACTTGAAGGGATCCTTAAGCAACTTAATGCTATCTGAGTTTAATATGCGAATTATGTCGCGAATATTACAAAATTAGATTTAACGAATCAGCATCAGGGACCCACAAAACGCAATATTCACCCGAACACGAACTCTGATTTTAGTTTTGATTGATATGAAGTCTCCGAACATATTCGAATTGCACAAAGAGCTGCTTCTAATGTCACTATTCCATTGTATTATGACGGAGAATTGGAGCAAACTATGTTGCGAATTACGCATCCAATATCGATTCGAAAATGCTTAGAATACGAGATCAAAATTATTGTGAACTTCGTCGTCACAGCAAAGAACGGTCAAGAAATTCTTGTTTTTTGAAGCGTAATGGGATGCCCAATTCGGAATTTAGGAGTTTGGTCAGGGGCTCGATTTACAATTAAACTTTAAATAGAAATAATCACGCGTTTATTCAAACTACGGAGCAAGACGGACGTGACGTGACCACTCCTGTGCAAATCAAGCCTCGGAAATACCTCAAGCAAGACCCTTTCACAATTGGTCGAAATAAGGATCTTGCCGATTACAACCGGGGATGTACAATTAGATAATTTTACAATAAAATCGTGCATAAAATATGATACGTTAGATATTTAGTTACACATCACTTTAGTTTCGGTTTATCACAATTTCTTCTTGTACGGCACATTCGCTTTAAGCACTACCGCTGCTAAGGTTCTCGACTCTTTCACTGCACTACATTGAATAATACTAAAAAATTAGTATCTTTCGAATTATATATTGTGGGTCTTGTTAACAACACTTATCACGGAAATGCCACGGTTTGCTTGAGTATGCCTTCAGACCAAAAATTTTGATTACGCCCAGTCAATAAAAGGTCGGTCTGGATTTTCTAAAAGGTAAACAGGCAAAACCACTGGAATTTCGGCTTAATTAAAATCGTTAGTGGTGTCCACGGAATTAACATGTGTTCATACCACTGAGGTGTCCCGGAAATTTGATATGCACTCGATTAATTAGAAGTCGCTGGAAAACGGTCACCTCTGACGTGCCAATAAGCATCCAGCCAGGAGTAGTATCAACGTGGGAGAGATAAGTCTCAAGGGGGCAGCATTGCCGTGGACGGCCGCCGGAAGCTCACCTGCAAACATTAAACACCCAAATTAATTCTCTCGACACACACTCAGGATTAATGAAACAACACAATCGACAGGAAGTCAACAGGGTTTGAACTTCTTCCCAAGTGGCTGGCGATAAGATTTGAATCTAAAGTTTGAAGTCGTGAACTCTCGAGAATTTCAACTCACAAATGATTTACGATTACGTCCGCAGCAGATCGCCAAAGCCGCGATCGTGATAAAATATAAGATGCTGAAGGGGCTACGTGGCAATTTTTTCTTCGACAATCCGCAAACTTCAAAATTCAACGTAAACTGTCTCATGATTAGGTTGACGAAAGTTTAGAAAAAGATAAGTCGTAGCCCTCAAGTGAATAATACCGAAATTAAAAAGAAAACCAATAAACAAGGAAAATGAATACAAGGGATGAAGTCTGACGAGACAAGAAACTGATCTGATCGAATTTGGGCCTGAGGCTGCCAATAATTATTATTGCTGATCGAGGAACAAATAAAATATCGGTTATCATTCATCCTTTGTCAACCCATAATCAATTTTTTCCTAGAAATTTCCAAACCAGCAACATCAATTCCCTCATTGATGTGTCGACAAATGCCGCACAATAGCTCGTCTTGTTTTATATGAAATCCCATCAAACTACACAAACATCAATAAAATGTATAATTCATTGTATTAGAATCCCTGAACTTTTCGTTTCGGCAATTTATCAATAAACACCATCGTTTGCGTGAATCCTCTAACTTGTGTAGCATTTGATGAAACAATCCAGGAATATTGCATCTCTCATTTGATATTTAATAAAGAAATACAAAAGCAGCGCAAACAATTTCACTGCTGGAATATTTTACATTTTAACTACCTAGGGATTTTCGTTCGTTTACAAAATGCTTAAAAAAACACGCGCATTCAAATTTTAAACCTGAACTTAACCGAAGGAGATTTTATAAATCGCTCAATTTTAGTTTTTATCGTCCCATTGTGCAGTCACATTCGGATGGGATCCTGCAGGCGATTCTGTTAGTTTTGTGCAGGCAGTTAGCTCACAGAATTCCGTTCCCGATATTATCGTCCCCAAGACAATTTTTTCACTTTTTTCAAATTCCAAAAGGATAAAATTGTAAAACGAGCTTTGCTCGTAAAGTTTTTCACGTGGGTTTTCGACAACAAGACGAACGCATATCCAACGCAGTTCAGGACTTTGCCAGGTCAGGTTCCGGTCTAGTCAAACTATCTATTAAGTAGTTAAGCAGTGTTTGACACATTTGAGGAAATAAAGTTTAATGTCAGTTTGATGTTTTAAAGTCGAAGGTAAAGCCTTACTCCCATTCCATATGGGCCTTTGATTTTTGTTGAGATTCTACATAAATCTGTAATTATGGGTCATTTTAACCTCCCCAACCCCATCACAATTTAAAAAAAATGGGAGGTTACTGCAATCACTAAAATTTTCGAATTCGAGATAAGACCGGATCTATGCGTTTTGAGGTCTCAGGAACCCAAAAAAGTGTTTTTTAAAATGTGTCTGCGTGTATGTTCGTACGTACGTTCGTTTGTAAACACGCCACAGCCAAAACTATTTGACCGATTTGGCTGAAATTTGGTACGTAGGCATCTCAAAACCCAACTTAGATCTGAAAAGCTTTTGAAGCCAATCGTGCAATCGGAAATGCCATTTTGGCACATCAACTTATAAATTTTAAATGCAAACCCCCATTTTTCACATCACCATAAGAAAGGCCTTCAAATTCTGCTTCCAAAAATGTATTCACTCTTAGTGCCTTTTTGACAAAAATTGAAATATTCGGGATTGTTAACGTACTTTAAAAACACGATACAGCCGAATCCTCTGACCCGATTTGGCTGAAATTTTGTACATGGAGACTGTATTATAAGCCGAAGAGCTGAAAAATGTTTGGAGGCAATCGACCCACGGAAAGTGCCGTTTTGGCACATCAATTTTCAATTTTAAATATACTCTCATTTTACCATCCTAAACAACTTTTTTTAAATTTATTGTCAGCATCAGGAAGGTCTTCAAGTACTTGTTCTAAATAATACAAAATTCATTCGCATTTACTGCCCTTTGGGCAAAAAAAAATTAAATTTTTGTAATAACACTAAAAACACACTATAGCCCAAACGACTGGATCGATTTGACTAAAATTTGTTACATGGAGATTGGGTGATCCGTTGAAGACCTGAAAGGCTTTTGGAAGCAATTGGTAAACGGGAAGTGCCATTTAAGCATATCAACTTAAAATTTTAAACACAAGGCCTCCTTTTTAATGTCGCCATTAGAAAGACGACCAAATTCCGGTTCAAAAAAGTATTCACAGTCTTTGCCATTTCAGTGGAAAATAGAGAAAAAATTCTTTCTCATTAAAAGGTAGCGGACTGACAGTGGATGGCATAAAGTGGCAGTAATTGTCAAAAAGGTGGCAACATATTAACCTTAAAAGGAACATGTTGTCAAATGTGATGGGTGATGACGGTATTTGTCGAAAAGCATAACAAATTTTCTATTGAACTGACTACTATCTATATACACAGAATATAAAGATCCACGCGATGGGGAGGTTCCAGCCGCTTCTCTGCTGCATTTTTTGTTTCGCAATTCATAGTTTTCAACTCTGTCATTAACTTTGGGAAAGGAATTTACATTTGATTTAATGAACATTATTGCATTCAGAAAATAGATGCTTACTATACTTTATTAGTTATTAGATATTAGAATAAGGTAAGTAAGGGAAACTGCTCCTTGCTTGAAGAAATTTTAGAATAACGAAAAATTGGGTGTTCAAGCAGGAATTAAATAAATAGCAGCTAATTTTAAGGAAACCCTACCATGAAGTATAAGAAAAATATTATGTTAGCTCTATATATTAGTATAGGAAGAAATAGCAACAATGAATTATCTGAAACCATGCTTCCATAAACGGGAAATAACATAACAGCCCATTCAAACGTGATAAAGTTGTAGGTAAGTAATTGAAGTCAGAAACGATGTAGAACGCAATTCCACTATGATTCTCGTGCACTGGATTGAGAGACCCTTGGATACTTGACCTACATTCACCATGTCAATTTTAGAAGTGTTGAAAATAAAAACAAAAGGAAAACTATATTTCTCCATTGTGTCACGTCCTAATTTCTTTCCTTTCTTTAAAGTGCTTTGATTTCAGTATAAAGATCAGTTGTGATAAAAACCCAGAATGCTAGTTTGGCTTTATTCCCCATTTCGAACAAAGCATGGAACAGTTTTTCATAGAACAACGCTTTATTTGATTTTGCTGATAATTTTTAATTCGTCACTACATGGGGAATGCATTGTTGAGGTGGTTTTTAATCGAGCGAATGTTATTTTTCATTTGCGAAACTTGTTTTGCCGTTTTCCTTGCATTCGGCTAGGGTTTGAATTTTATCCCAACTGAAAACTGCAGTCGCTCTCAAAATCAATCAAAAAATTGTTATTCATTTATTGTTTTATGTGTATTACTTTCCTTGGTCCTCTGTACTACCAAGGCGGACGGTGGCGCCCTCACTGCTAAGGGAGGCTAAATTTATTCGTTTTTGCTTCGAAAGGGTAATTTTAAACTTAGACTATCCAACGTACAATTAACTGAATTAAAATTTCTCACGTGTCTAAACACCCAAGCTCCGTGGCTAAATGGGGCTTATTATGTTATAAGCATCAGTTGTTGGAGATCAGATTAGGAAGGAGAAAAACGTGGGTGAGCTCTTGATCGATCACAGGGTGTGGCATTTACAACTATCCCTGCACTTGTCATCAATTCACACTTTTGACACCAATTGAAATTATGGTACACCGCGGTGAAGTAGGTCCCCATCAATTTATTTATGCGACGGGTCCTCGCAAGCAGCTTTTATGAGAGATATTAGGGGTGGAAATAGAGATTTATTTTTTATTGTCACGTCGAGAGAGGAATATAATTATTTCGCTCTAAACAAATTATTCTGGGACAAGGTTTTATTGACGGAAACTTGGAATCGGCTTTTCAATTAATATTTATGTTCCCATTTACAGTTCAGTTATCTCTGGGTCAGAAGGAATTTGTGAGTGGGCAAGACGCCAAAAATCGTAAGAAATGTAAGGGAGAAATAGACAGGAAGACAGGGGTTGCGGAATTTAATGACTAATTGCATCCGGATCGCTGAAGGTGCGATGCAGGTGGCACATTCTCTAAACCCATAATCTCGGCAGTTAACAACCATTTATTGACCTAATAACTCGAGGGAAATTTCTTATTAATTTCTGGCATGATGCACGTTGTCTCCTGAATTCGAACTATCTGGACTCCTGACTAGGAACTTCTAGGAATTTATCGCCTTGCTAATTATGGAAGGCACGTTGTCTGGTGGTTAACATTAATTTGTAAAAGATTGCGGAATAATTTATTTTCGCTCACGCCGAAAGCTCGTCGTCTTCAAAATATGAGTCCTCGTCTAGGTCAATAAAATTATTATCGAAACTTTCTGCGGCCAAGGCTGTGATGTGATAAACATTCATTTGCAAAATAATTGATTGAAACCGCCGAATAATTTATCTTCAAATTGTCAATATTTGTTGCGTTTTGGAGCAACTTCCCAGCATTAATTCTAATGAAATATTGCACAATAAATGGGTTTATATGTCGCGTCCGATAAAGAATTTACGTCGTGCCGGATAATGGAAAAATTAATTTTGTCACTGTGTATCAATTTATTATTTTCGGCTTGAATTCATTAGCGTACTTACTAAATTTGATATGACGTAAATCGATGATGCCCTCAAACAAACTGACAGCACTGCTAATTACACTATTGTAAACCGAGCCCAATACTGCACCACCATCATCACCGCATAAAACATCATCGGATTTACTGATGACGTTCAAAGTACATTTCGGTCTCTCTCCCAAGAGCCGCAAGATTTATAGCAAATAATTTCAATTTTTCTTCTTTTGCATTGCGTGCACTCTTAAGGTAATACTCCCTATTTCTCCGCAAGAACGAAAAGTGCTGCATAAATCATGGAGAAGTTAGATTCCGAAAATGCTACGGTAGGTATGGTTAAAAAATAAGTAAATGTTGCAGGCAGTGTTTTGTGATTTTTCGTAATTTGGCGCCTTTTTATAATGGCAGATTGTTTGAGGGCGTGATCGGTTTTTCTCTAGGCAGAACCCAAGTTCTTAGTAAGCTTACACAAGCAGAATGCTACAGGCGGTTCCCCCTGTACATAAATAGCTCATATTTGAGTTGAAATATGCTCTAGGTAGCTTAGGTTCAGTTTTATGACTGACTGTAAAAAGCCAATATTTCGTTCGCCTCAACACTCAGGTAAGAGGTAAAAAGGCTGGCCATTCCTACTCTGACGTACCGTACGTATGTCATAACTTTGACATTTCAAGGTCACGATGCATTATGTGAACAGCAATCGGCTTCATTTACTTACATTTACAAACTTAAGGGGGGCGGACTTTATGGCCGCACTGTATAATGTTATGGCATTGGCGGATGATAATTCTAATCGCTAATAAGTTTAAGACCACTCGCTTTCGGCTCCTCTGACACTGTGTGTATGGAAAGAATATGGAAAAATAACAACGTTCCATTTGGGACGTGTCCAAAGGGAATTAGGAAATTAATCGTTTGTAAAGATGGGGCGTAAAATAAAAGAACGGCCAATGAGGCGGTATTTCCTTGAATAATGCATCCGAGAACATAGAATCGGTCATAAACGGAGACACGAAGCATCTGTGGGGAATTTGGAAGGTGGTTGTAAAGGTCCCCACGGTGTTAGAAAGCTTATTGCCAAAGCTAATAAATAAAAGAGAACACGGGTTTAACATGCAATATAAATTAACCCATTTAGGGCGAGCGAAAGTCAGGATGTAAAAGTCACCCCTGAAGACTTGAGCGAGTGTGAACGATACAGCTTTTATTAATTTAGAGAATTAATGGAATTAGGATCAATATCGATCGGATGGCTCGAAATAAGCGTTTCATTTTATTTCAGAACAAATTTTGGAAGCAATAAAATCGGAAATGGAGAAGGATGAACTGTAGTAGTAAAATAACAATGGCCGGTTCGAAACGAATCCTGTTTATATTTTTTACAAGCATCTGTCAGCGTTGGACTTGATGTAGGTTTTTCCGCCGTCCCCTGCTTATATCAGATTTTTTTGAATAAAAGATAACGCCACAAAATGGATTAAAGTGGACAAAAAATTAAGCAATAAAAATTATTCCCGCCCCGCATAACCACATTCATGGCCAGAACAACGGCAATTGTGTCAGCATTTAAATATCGATTAAGCTTTCATAATAATTAAATAACAATCGCCTCTTCATGTAATTTATTTCCACACGTATCTGCAATTGTTTTGTAGGAGTCGGCAGCATCACAAATTGTTGGGAGTAAATCGGTTTTATTGTAGGATATTCATGTGTTGTTGCAAGCTTGGTTTTCATTTAAATTCTGATAAACCTAATTGCTCCATCCTATTAAATGACCCACTTAACCAATTATCTACAGATTAGCTGAAGTCTGGGCTAAAACCACGTCGCTCTATAGTATCAGTTCTTAGGTTAAACGGAGTTCTATGCACAATAATATGAAATTTATTTAAAAATGATTAAATGATTAAAGGAAAGTACTGGCTTCCCTCTTCATGTAATTTACTTCCACGGGAGTAAATCGGTTTTATTGCATTTATGCGTTGTTGCAAGCTCAACGTTCATTTATATTCTGATAAACCTCATTGCTCCAATTACTCGCCCATCCTATTAAATGAACCACTTAACCAATTACAGATTATCCCATTTTCTACAAAACACTACATTATTCAAACGCGAATAAAATAGATTGTTAAAATTTGACCGTCGCCAAAAGCTCGCATCGTGTCTGTAATAAAACTTGTATTTCATTGCCCACTCTGGTAGTAAAAACTAATCCGGAAAGTCTGGATAAGACGGAATATGTTACGTCGGGTTCGTTTCTTCACATCCACGTTTGGTACAAAATCTGGCATGGAATGCCCTCCCTAAAATCCAGGAAACCAACAAACCGACCCTCTTTACAGCCATCTGTTCACCGTTTTTGTTTTATGTTACTACAATCGTCATTACTCTTTACATCCATAAACTGTGTTATATATATATTTTGCACTGAATAAAAACTCCAACAGATTTACCTTTCTCTTGAATTGCAGAGGCGGCTTGCTAGTCGGCTTACCGTAAATCAACATAATACCTGAGAGTTATTGTTTACTCTATGAATTGCTTCCGGCTATTAGCTTGCTCAAAAACGTTCACAAAAACGATAGTGTTATTCTATCAAAGTTGCAGCAGGTGGAAAATTAATAACCACAACACAGCTTTTCATCGATTTTTATTTTTATACTAGCTGGCTCCTACGGCGTTGCTTTGCTCGGGTTAATTAAATTGAATAACAGATATTCATTCATTTTATTTTAGGGACCTTTTGCATATGTTAATGTAAAGAGACGCGTCGTTAGGGTCTCAACAAAAACGCGCCCGAACGCATCAATGCTAAGTCACATCTCCTGTATTCAAAGGAGGTCTGCGTGAAGCTAACGCTGCCTAAACTGTTGAAGATGATGGATTAAAATGGTATAACGACAAAATATAAAAATAACAACAACAGTCGTTCTCAAAAGCAAACGAAACTGCAGTTTGACGTCAATAAAATGCAAACTTAACCCTTCCCTTGGAACGCCGGCAACTTTTCTTCCTACGCTCAATAATACACCTAATAACGAATCATAACTTAAGTATTCTCTCAATATTCAATTTGTGAAATAAGTGACATTGAGATGAAGTTTAAAGCCGCGAAATTATGGAGAGAAAAGCATTTTTCATATTTTGCATAACAAATATCAGAGGATTAAGGCATTTCGTGTGTTCAGAAATACGAAATATTTCAAAGGCAACTTTAATGTATAAGATGTGTTCCCCGATGGCGCTTTCCCTCGATAATTTTGATTTTAAGATCCAACGCGCATTTCCCACAGGAGGGAGAATTTTGTAGAGGCATGGGAAAAATTATTATTGACTTCACGACCTTTAGAACACACTAATGGATAGAGGTCTGCCAACAATCAGGAAAGTTTTTAGGAGTTTCTTTGAGTTATCTTTAAAGAGGTGCAGTCGAGTATAGGAAACGGTAGCAACCTCTACTTTTCGCAGCATTTGTAAATAAAGCTAACATTTTCAAAGCAAAGCCGCGATATAACAATTTTAAAAATCCGTCCAGTCTTGTGGAATAGAGCTACTCCGTATTTACGTATAGTAAGGTGGCCTCTTGAGATCAAAGACATTCACGAGGACCTTGCAGGGCAGGTGACGGAAATGGATCAGGACGTATGAATTCCTAGAATACAGTTTTTATAGCGCATTTAACAAGAATTAAGTTAAGTGTATTCGGTGTCAGGGATTTCATTAGTTAAGAAAAATCTTCATCATTCTAACAAATTCCTGTATGCTGCACGAGGGGACGTTAGGTACAGTATTAGTCGAAATCCCGGATATTTTAGTTTCGCACGAAATTTAAATTTTTAGCGTCATAAATTTATTTCCTCGATATGGAAGTCACCGTTACTGCACTTGCACCAAAACAACATCAAATTTTATGAGAATAAATGGTCAGCGCAAAACATTGTAAATAAAAATGTTGCCCCCGTGTGACCGCATCTGGATGAAATTTCGGCTAATATCGATTAAAATCTAATCAGTTTCACTCAAAAGTCAAATACTCGTGCAGCGTTTCGTCCATAAATCACACAAACTTTAATCCACTCCAGTAAGCTCCAATTCTCCCATATAAATTAAACAAAACCGCCGGGGCAGTTTGCGGGGATCCATATAATTACGTCTGTCAACAGTTAACCTCTGCATTAATAGGGATTTTGTAATGTTACTTTATATTTTATACAAGGACGCTATCATTTAAGTGCTCCGCTTAGAATACCGAATGTCACGGCAGGAATTAACCCGAATCGATTGCAAAATTGTACTTTAACAGTAGTCTTAATTGCAAGTTATTTCGTTTCCACTTTTTCTCCTTTTTTACATGGCACCGAATTTCAGAACACTGATCAGTTCTCAGGTTGAGGGGATAGAGTACGCTTTTTGGAAAATACGAAATTGATCTTCACCCGAGGCCTTGACCTTGGGGGGGGCAAAATTTTAGGCGACCTTTCGTCTTGTAACAGACCTTTGCGTATTTTGCTAATCCTGATTTTGTTTCTCTGCAGAGCCACGCGCATATTTGTCAGGTCAGGTCCCAGTCTAGTCTCCGTGTTAATATTGTAACGATACGTTTTCCGCCATTCTTTTTGGGTAATTTTCTTAAAGAGAGTAAATTAATAATCCTGGTTTTTCGGAAGGTAATTTAAGATTAGCATTGCTGAGAAAAATCTAGGAATTGCTGATGAAAAAAGAAGTGCGAGTATCCGGGGCAACGGAAAAAACAACGAGAACAAGAAAGAAAATGTGGGTGCAAAAAAGTGAATAGTTTGGGAAAAACGAGAAAAAGAGGCCGTAAATAGAAGAAAAACCCAAGACCGAAGGATCCTGAAGGGTTCCTGCGATAGTAGAAGACCCGACTCAGTGTTCTGCAAGACTTCAAGAACATCGCGGAATTTGAAAGGTAGGAAGTGATTTTGTGCTTGCGAGGGCTATTAAATGGGGGGCAGTCGACGATAATAATCATCGGAATATCAATTGTGATGAGTTTTAGCTTCGTTGTAGACTTTCAGTTAATTATTTTTCAGAAATTTTAGCGATTTCTCTAAATTCGGAAAACCGTTGTCAAGGTAAACAAGGAACAGGACCGTGTTCCGCCATTGTAACTAGAACGTAATTTTTGCTTACTGCTTTTATTTGTGACTTTCTCTCGTAGTTTTTAAGGGATTTCTTAATAATGACTTGGGTGTTGCGCATGCTAATATTCAGGGGTGGATTCAGGGAATTTGGAACTTGGGGGAATTTTGCTTACTTAGAAACTTTAGTAGTTTTCAGGCTGCTTGTTAGAAATATTACGCAAATTGTACATTTACTAATCCAGATGTCGTTTTCTTAACCTGTCAAAGTTGTAGCCGACTTTCCCGAAAAGAAAGTCAGCCAAATTGTCAGGACAGCTATCGTTAGGGAAATGATGTGGTCAGAAGTTGTGATAGGTGTCTACAATAGTCCTAAACAATGGGTCCTAAATGATAGATAACTAGACGATCACGAACTTAAAGGGGGGGTCTTCGTTAACGTAACAAATCTAGAAACCTGGGTTAGTAAGGGGGTTGAAAAATATAACGTTACAATATGTTTTCAATATTACAGTACATAAGCTAAGCTATTGCTATTCAGAATTTCCCGGTCTATTTCGGTAGCATCAGCACGCCGCTGGACCTGTGTAGAAAAGAAATTGTAGCCGGTTTACTAGTGGCGCCGTCTGGTGCTTTTAAGGCCACAGAGTAGACAAGCGAACGGGCGAGCGAAGCTCCCAAAGAACAGTACTTGGCACTAAAATGGTGCCGCTTGATTTGTGAGCGAGTTAATGAGCCAGAGTGGGTTAATTTTATCTGAGGTGGTTTTTCAGACTACTGATCTGAATTATTAAATTCTCGGGAAGGGGGAAGTTGGCCATTCATGGCCCGTTCAGGTTTAAGACGTAATAAATCCAGCATTTTAACCACGATAGGAATCGTGGCAAAGATTAACGTCAGGCAACGCCGCAAACAAGAGGTGTAACTATCGACTTATTTAATGGGTCCGCCACGCCATTTTCTTTATCGGGCGATTTACGGATATCCTTTAATAAAGAGTATGGAGAAAGATCTCAACTTTTGTCGCACGTATAAATCAAAGGGACCGCGAATGTGGCTAAGACGTGGCTCTGAAGCTTTGCAGTGGCTTCATTGATCGCTTAATGTGCGGCGAATCATCATGTGTGTTCTGCTTCCAGCCATTGCTTCGCCCTACAAAGATAACGCAAATTTCAGATGTCCCCCATTTACGTACTGATTACTCCAATCATCAACCCACCCCCGTTATCAACCGTCATAACCCTTCCGCGTTTTTCAGAATCAAAAACAAAGGTGTTATCAACGAAACTACAAAATAGCCCAAGGAATGGAAATATCGTTAGCTTTATCTCCCTGGCGAAGGTGTGATTACGTGTTATTAGTCAATGGTGGTGTGTTATTATGGCGGTCACTTCCGTCCCGGATGTCTGGAAATTGTCCGTACATGTAAGCCGTTTTCAGACTGGAAATATTACAGCCCATGTGCTCCAGGAATTTAAACCACTCACACCACTTTAGTCCTATCTATACGGGAAGCGCCACATAAATCAAAACAGAAATCCTTTCTCCCGCTCTATAAACACACTATTTACTCCTCACCCTTACAGGCATCATTGTGTTTGGGTTGGAGTTTCAGAAATTAACCAAGACATACATTATTCCCGGAAACATTGAGGTCAGGCATTCACCCATTGATTCTCTTATTTTTATATTTTATCTTCAAATACATAGACATGATGTACAAAAGACTTTTGCAGACTGCAGCCTAATACACAAGGGGACACATCTCTTTGTTGTGCAGCACAAGAAACCTCTGCTACAAAAATTCAAGTTTTGAAATTGACTACTCGCTTTCGGCACTATTAAAACTTCCTAGGATTTATTTTGTCGTGGAACAATAATTATGAACACATGTTGTAAAATAAATAATGCCACATCGCATTATTTTAGCTTATTAAAACATTACTCAAGACCATACTGTACTGAAGTCGCGGAAGTCCCCATCCTAGCCGTCACGTGATTTTCAAGATAAGACGGATTTATTAAATCGGCTGATAAGATGAGCTGCGTAAAAAATATGAAATATCATTTTAGATTAATTCGGTGCCAGCGAAATGTTCAGAGAGCCATTAATATGCAATATCACTTTATGAAGAAATATGCAACGTCGCTACCAGTTACTTCACTCCATAAATTATAAAATAACATCAAAATCATAAAACTACATTTAGAGACAACCCTGGGGTTTGACACAAGCGCTGACTAAGAATTTCACGGGGTTAATTTAACGAGATTTCCACATTTGTGTTTGTATGAGTAAAAATCTATTGATTTCATGACGTTAACCAAGTTTTATCGTCTCATCTTTCTAATATATTATGGCAAAGTTGAAGACTTGGCAGGCATCCATATCTTCAATTAAATAATGGCTTACACTTGGATAGACTGGCCTGGATCCTAAGCTAAGGGTATGAATATACAACGGTCATTTAATTCGGCACCCTTTCTGTGTATACAACCAGCATAATACTTACTTGTGTCAGCTCACGTTTCAAATTCACCACAATTAATAAAATTTTAATTCGGGGGAACTTTAGGGTTGAGCTTGCTTTTGTCTGCTGGGGCGCTTTCGGTGCCTCTGGGTAAGTATACCTGTTTCCAGCGGAAATCTTCGCATTTTAACATTTGCCATTGAATTCTTGCAGAAAGTCGTCTTCTACAGGCGTGCCAGGCCTGGGACTGCCACAAGAAGCCAGCAAAGAGAAACAAGAAAGTAGTCCTTTGCTGGATACCTAGTCACTGACCACAAAGGGAATGGGCGGGCAGATGGTCTGGCCCGTGAAGAGTTATCAAAGGTCAGTTAAAAACCATCCTCGACGAGTGAGCGCTCAGGTGCCACTCAAACAATGGCTGAGATACGATCTGAGGCAGTCGAATCTTTTTTATTGAAGGACAGACCTCAGACCGTAGCATCGAACTACTAACCCCAAGAGGAGACCTTAAGGTGGTCGTGGGACTCCTTACAGGTCATGTAGAAAATGTTACGGAGAGGATGAGACCCGTCTGCATATCTCCTGCTACCTACTGCTTGGAACTGACCAAGCACTGAGATCTCAAATTCGAGGAGTGCCTTTAAAAATTAAAGCCACAAGGCTCGTTTGAGACCTCCTTGGTCCTCTACTCTGGGGTTAACACAATGTGCCGCTTGCCCTCCGTGTTTGGTAATCACTGGACCCCCCTGACACAAAAAACTTATTGAATTGACTGCTCGATTCGTGTGACAAACTATAAGAAAAAATCGGTGGTTTTAAGTTTAAGAGGACCTGGCATTAATCGAAAATCCGTTTATGCAGAGAATAATGGTATCGAGGCATTATCCTGTCAGTTCTGTAGTACTGCAGCTTAATTAATACCTATTAATATGATGAATTCGAGTACGAGTACCCGAGCAACTATATTTCGTATGCGGTGGCGCATGTGTCATCAGCTCCCCAGGGTAGACATTCGTCATGGAGGCTATCGTTTGAACTATAGATAATACCAGATTATACACTCATAACATATATACAGATGCAATTAAATTTCGAAGCCGTTTGTTTTATGTGTTACGATAACGATTTTATAGTAGGCATTATCGGACCTAACCAAACGTTTGTTATTGCTCAACGTGATAATCGAAATGTTTCAATCGAGATGAGTTAAAAACTTGAGAATATTAGAGCAACAGGGCAATTTATGTTTTACAGTATTTCAAATAAAGTACGCGTCTTCTTTCAATTATGTCGTTAATTTTGAGCGCCCTATAAAATACCGCAGGTGAGTTGTTTTCAAAGCAAGGGCAAATGTTTTTGATCTTTGTGCAGAATGGATACGTTTACAAACAATGTACTGAGCGGACCATTTGAGGGCTTTCATGTGGTAAAATTGCTAATTGCTAATGCCTGTAATGAATAGAGTTTTTTATTTTTAGTGCATGCGAATACCAAAAATCAGAAAAAATCTATTTGTTAAAATAGCGTACTGAATTCACCTAATAGGTCGGAAATGATCCACTTTATTGTTTCTTGTCATACGGGTAAGTTTATCACAAGTTAACGTCGTCCCGGTTGAGTGGAAGACTAGCTTAAGCTAAAATCCACCGAGACGTTAATATAAACAAAGACAAAAACAGCATCACTGAATTATGACGATATAAGAGAAGTCACCGCCGAAGTTGAAAGCTATGAAATTTAAAGTAAAGGGTGGCCCATAAAAAACCGGATTTTTTTGTTTTTAAATATCTTCGTAAGTTTTCGTACGATATTTTTCAATCTTATACACAACGTAGCTGAAGGTTGAAATTGTCGATGCCATTCATCAGATTTGAATTTGCACCATCAGTGTCCTTAAGAACGTGTAACTTAACACCATTATTTAGGCCAATGGGGTGGGGTTACAATTTGACGCATGACAGAGGCGTTCACACATGATCCAAGCCTGTCTTTTCCTCTTTCCAAATTAACTTTCAGAAATAAAATTGATCAATCCCTCAATTTTTTATGAATTTTTTTGTAAAATGTTAATTCGTAATTATCACAAATTGTGAAAGGGAACGGAGGACAATTTTTTTTGTATCTTTGTTACTTTATGTGCAATACTTTTGAGTTTTATTCAGGATGTAACCAAAGGGTGAGCCTTTCGATTTCTCTCTTTGGGTTACAGATAGCAATATCATTGTTTTTCTTAAGAAGGTCTAAGTTAACAGCATTATTTAGACCAATGCATGGGGTGCGACTATCATTTGATGTATGACAGAGACGTTCGCACATGATTAAAGCGCGTCTTTTCCTATTTGCAAAATAAGATTTCATTTATTTTATTGTTTTATTAACTTCCTTAATTTGTCACCATATTTATTTAATTAATGGCACATACGCAATAACACTTTTTAGAGTACTTAATTAAATTATAAAACAAAAAATTAAACATTTAAGTAAGGCATGGTTTGACCACCGTCCAATCGTATGCAACATAACCATAGCAACAAATAATCAACCTACTCGATTTACCTTTTAAAACACAATTTGTTATAAAAAGACTGTTACAAGAAAATTGACGTAATTTTAGTTTTGACATTCATATTAGACAAAAAACAGCGGGCTTTAATTATGCGTGAACGTCACTGTCATATGTCAATGAGAAAGGCGATCCCTATTAGTCTAAATGATTTAGACCAATAGGAATGGACTTTCTGTTAAGTTAGACGTTCCTAAGTAGGACAATGATGGTGCTATCTGTAGCCCAAAGAGAGAAATCGAAAGGTCCACCCTTTGGTTACATCCTGAATAAATCTCAAATGTATTGGATAGAAAGTAACGAAGATACAAAAAAAAGAGTCCTCCGTTCCCTTTCACAATTTGTGATAATTACGAAAATTAACGTTTTTCAAAAAAATTCATAAAACATTGAGGGATTGATCAATTTTATTTCTGAAAGTTAATTTGGAAAGAGGAAAAAAACAGGTTTTGATCATGTGTGAACGTCTCTGTCATGCGTCAAATTGTAACCCCACCCCATTGGCCTAAACAATGGTGTTAAGTTACACGTTCTTAAGGAAGACACTGATGGTGCAAATTAAAATCTGATGAATGGCATTGACAATTTCAACCCTCAGCTACGTCGAGCATAAGATTGAAAAATATCGTACAAAAACTAACGAAGATATTCAAAAACAAAAAAATCCGGTTTTTTATGGGCCACCCTTTATAAGCGCGGTTAAGAATGGGGGTATACGGACACGGACACTATGAATTCCGTGAAATATTGGTATTTTTAGGTTAAGTCCTGTTCTTCGCCTTGATTTTTAGTTTTCCTTTTGTGGGAGTAGTTCCCAAAGGGTCGGTATGACTTTCTCGGCTTTACAACAAAGTCCTGCACCCTCCGCCCTAAAAAAACCGCCCCTCAATCTTTAAGAGACCTGACCTGACTCGGCGGAAAAAGCACTCAAATTAGGCCTTTTAGAAAACTACTCCCTTTCGGCCCCGCCGAAAGTTCGCGCTGTCAAACCTTTGTAACTATGATGGCAAGCAGAACTTTATTATCACTATTGGAAGAGAAAACAATTTTCTAAGTGGTCGTGATCGCTGTTTGATTAAAGAAAAGTTGGATTTCCAAATTGGTGGGTTAAGCAAGCCAGTGATCCAGCCAGAAGTTTGGGAACTAATTAAAAATAAGTTCTTTTCGCCTTGTTTTATTAACATTTAAACTGGCGCCGGCTCGGTGCAATTTTTCGGCCCAGACCAATGAAGCAAACTTTTTGCTCTCGTTTCAACCCGCCGACTCAATTGATTTTCATTTGTCTCTGTTAAAATTGGAATTCGTGAAGAATCGTCGCGGCACTTATTTGATTCAGTGTCCTGATCGGTGACCGCGCTTTCACTGTGGCCGAGCCAGTACATTATTCTCGAAAGTTAAGATTAATGGTGAGATTTGGCAGATTTTGCTGCAATAACTTACCGTTAAGAACGTGTACAGCTACGGTCGCAAATGCCAGAGCCCCCACGGCGCACGTGTAGTTCCCCGAGTGGCGCGTTTCCAAAGGGGCGACCGTCAGGGTGGAGACCGCCGAGTCCGTCGTCGTCGATGAGTTCGAACTGAAACAACAATATGGTAATTACATTCACTTATCGCAAATTAACAACCATCAGACGCCACATGGGCCCTAAGTGGATCTAATTCTGATTCATCTAATCTTTTCCACCTCGCTCGCCTCGCTTACTTCCATGGATTCTTATTTTTTAAAGGGCCCCGCCCTTGGGAAATCACTTACTTCTCCAATACAATGCCTGATACACCAAATGGAACAATCCGATCTCACCATCTTGGGAAAAACATGTGTGACGACATTGCAAACACTCTGTTTAGCATTTTAGCTTTTCGGCGACTGAGACTTCAATAGTTGCCAGTAGTTATATTTACAAATTCTGCGAAAAAGTAGAAGCTTCTACCATCTCCGGGATTGCAGAAAAGAGATCTGACCTGACATAGACCCTGGTTTATTTCATTTTTCCATTATTGGGACAATTGGTCCATTCCAGCATTTAGAGCAATTAAAGATCGTTTATGGCAAAAATGATTCGTAGCTGGTAAGGATGATGGATCAGTAAGTTAGAGTTTCCGGGGATAAGTTATGACCGCAATTATAGTATATTCAGAGAGCAGGATGATACTGAAATAAAGTGTTTGCAGGGCTTTAAGATGTGTTGCAATTCCTCAAATCCTCGCGCTATTTGTTTTTTTCTTCTAGCTAACGCAGGAGATCTAAGAGAATACTTCCACTTACTAAATAAAGTAACTTAATCCCCCGGAGCATCAAGAGAAGTGTGGCGTAGAGGACAAAGGGTGTCTGTGTGGTGAAAGTACTTACTCACCTGATACCTTTAGAGAGCGTGCGGTCGCCATGTCTCCAGGTGATGATGGGGTTTTCGGAGGACGCCCCCACCTGACTCGCCAGACATGTCAGTTCTAGAGTGCTCCCTGTTTTGTAATATCGTTCAGTCACCTCTCGTCCGGATTCGTCCACTATTCGCACTTCCGGAGCTGCAAATAGAATATATTCATTAGTCCGGATGTGCCCCACTTCTACCGCACTCATGGAATTTTAATATTGTCTCAGAACACTATCGAATTTGATTCCCACAACCTCCAGCACATTGCATATTTAAGTCTCATCGCAATATTGCTGCCAATTAAGCAGAAAATTCAGACTAAAATATTCTGAGATCGATAATGTGTGGGGAAGGAACACAAAAGAAAAATACGGGCGAGAAGTATGAGATATCGACAACTAATGTTTGATGGATGAATTGCCCAAAATCTCACCACAAATCACGTTAGAATACAATCCAATTCATCACAAGTTAATTCAGGTAAGTACAAGGCGCCGAACAGAAATAATATTGAATGAATCGAATTCTACAACTTGACCCGCAAAAGCGCATACATATTCATGAAAGATCCCTTAAAGTAGTTCTGCTTTGCTCTTGGCTCAAGTTTTAATATTTATTTCATTGTGTGAGGATATAAACGCCGTTTTGTTCTTTTGTGAAGAAACGCGAGCAAGAAAGTTTGACGCCACTTTTATTATACGTGTCTAAAATTTTAATTTGCCTCTGATCAAAATTTTAGTGTCTGACCATAGCGGCCTTCCGTAATATCCATTATTAACTGGACTTGCGGAAAACTTTGATTACCTACAAATTTTTTAAGGAAAATATAAGTAACCTGTGACTTTGAGGAATATCCTCTTGACTTTTGGTGGATGCGTGGCAACTTGACACTCATATAGGCCCTCGTCCCTTCGTGTGACGAAGTCAATTTGTAAACGAAAGTTATTGGGATATCGGAAACTCAGTGTGATGCGATCATCTCGGCTGTGGGCACTTCGACCGACAGTGAGTAGATGTATGGAGTCGCCTCTGTGATGAAGCCATGTCACCTGTAAAAATATCAAATCTTTGTAATTAACTGTCAATGAGATTGTTAAGAGCAATTTATAGCAACAGTTCAGGATCGACCAAGCGCTTCGGAAGCTAAGAATGCGATGTTGGGGAACTTCAAAAGCCCTACATGCTTGACTGTAGACCATAAACCGTTCATCCCAACTCGAACACCGATATTAATTATCCTTGGGTCCCACTGAATGAGGAAACGCTGAAACCGTAGCTACGTGCTATCGCCTCATTACTCTCTTCCTCTCCAATAGACTTTCTGGTTTAAGAGTGAATTTCAAGGAATCCCCTTTTGTTAAACACTGATAGAGGTGCTGGTACCTGAGGCTTGCGCGCCGTCGCTAATTTCTAAACGTTACAGAATTCTGGCAAGCTTCCAAATTTGATTTGATTACAAAGGAAACTTGTGACATCTTATGAATAGGGAACGATCTCAAATAAACAAGCGGAGGAACTTTTAATTTTTAGTTTAAACACTAAGGCTTTACGCTTTCATCAAGTCAGATTGAAAATTATATTCTCTCCTTCCACAGACACAAAACTTTTAATATGAATGTCGCAGTTTGGTCAGAACCGACAGTTCGAAATGCTAATGAAAATGTTTGAAAACACCAAAGCTGACTGAGTTATGTGTCAGCGGGTTTCCGCATAGAAATTTTTCGGCCGAAAATATATTGCTTCCATACAAGCACATGCAAATTGCAAAATGCGAACTGGGCATATTTTTTACCACACAATAACGCCCTTCATTGAGAACTTTTCCGTCTGATACTTTTATCTATTAGCCACACTTGGCCAAACAAATAAATTTATTGAAAGTCCAAATCGGTTTACCAAACACGTGTCCCCTTGGGGAGGTAAGCCGGAGCGTGTCCGATGCATATTGAGGCATGTATGGCGGGTTGAACAACCGTCCACCCCCTTTTGTTCTGATTAACGGCCAAGGAAAGGTCGGCAAAACCTTCCCGTCTTGCTCGGATTTCCTTCTCCAATCACCCGGACTACAAGGGGGTTGTTCGATGGATTGCGTCATGGACTTGTTGTCGATTTTTCCATCCACATGAGGAAATTAAGCATCGAGAAATCGTTGATATTGACAAACTCCGAGAAAAATGTGCTTTCATTCAGCTGTGTACGAAGACATTGATGATAGATTTGAAAGACAAGATCGACTAAATCCTGTAATACTACTTGAGGCTCGCTAAGACATTGAAGTATTGTCAAACAGGGGCAGACTGCGAATTTTCTCAGTGGACCGCTTCATATTTAGGCACATTGGCCACAAAATGCAAATTAATTAAAAACAAAACAGCCAATAAATGCTGTGTTGTCATATTGTGCCTTTCTCAGCCTGGAAATGCGGTGTTGCCACTTTGAACCTTTTGTTGTTGAATTTGATCAAGCTTAGTTTACAGTTCTCTTCTCGAATTCTTTTAAGAGCGAGCGAAGCGAGCAGCCAAAGGATGTCGAGGCGCAGCCGAACTCATCAAATGAAGGAAAGTTTTGGCGTACTTAGTTTAGTGCCTTTTGTCATTCAAATTTCGAACGTCATTTGGCTTGCCTAATTACATAAAATAAAATAATAACAGTCCAGTTATATTCATCTGAGGTTTCATCTATTTTAGGTACAATAATTTAAATACGAATTTCTGTTATCTGCCTTAAAAATAAAACAGTTAATTTTGCCGTTCAGTGCAGTTCAAATAAATCTTTTGTGAATTAATATTTGTTATAATTTCAATTCCGCTGACGCACTATTAATTCTCCGCTGATAAAATATATATATATTTACCCTGAAATGTTTTTAATGAACAATTCATAAAAATAATTAAATTGTTAACAAAGCCGTAATTGCGAAATCTTTTATGTCAATATTTTATTACAGTTGAAAATAATGAAAAATGAATTTTTAAAGTGCTTTTAAAGCTACGTGCAGATTTCGCAGAACAAACAAAATATTAACGTAGCGATTTAAGAAGGAATCATAAAACATGTGTAGTTATAGGGAGGAAATATAGCAGTGTGGTGGGCAATAAAGAAGTTTAGAGCGGAGATGTAAGAAGCAAATACTATTCGTAAATGGAGAGCTTTTAGGAGAATCGAAAATGTTGAGTGCTCGCTTATACAAAATCCCAATTCACGCTTTCAGTATGAATTAAAAATGGAATTATTATTTTTCGGGCTGACTGAAAAATCCGATTTTCTATTAATATTTTACGTTCAATTTACTTCCACACGTTACATAATCGAGGAATACGTAGACTTTAAAATGCGTGAGTTGCAGTATATCATCAATTTTCCAAATACAAATAGTATTGGCTGCTATCCTGCTAATGAAATCACATTCTCACGTTCCCTGGCGGCATTTGGTTTAGGATTCTGAACATTCGCTGTAAGATGTCTTCTTTATTACGATTACGTTACTTTCGGAGCAGTGAATAACATTTCTCGCGAAAAGTGGTTTTTCCTGAAAACTGTATTCTTTTACAGCAAATGGAATCGGAGTAAAGTGTAGTAAGAATTTCTACCGAACAAATTGCTAATAAAAATGCCTACAAAAAAGTCCGCGGCATCATAAATATGGGCCCACAATAATGGGATCTTGGCAATTGAAGGTGCGCAGGCAGGATTAGCGAGCACAAATTCTGTAATAATTGATTGCTGTAATTTAGGTTTAGGTAATTGGCTTATTTGCATGTAATAAAATTGAACGGGTCCCGGCGGGTTGCAGAGGTTTGAAATTTGTCATTAGGTAACAGAACATTATTTGCGAAACTGTTCTAATTACCTTTGTACTTCTGGTGTCCAAGCAGCCAACAAGATTTGCGAATTAATTCAGAAGCTTCCTAGTGGGAGAGAGTGCGACTTAATTAGACTTCAATTACTGTAACCTGGAGTACCATAATTGGAACATAGCCATCCGCCAATTAGAACGTGTAATTATTTCACACTAAAATGAGACGCTGCAACTGCAGCGATGGGATCACAGCATTTAAGTGTTCTTAGTATTAATAAGCTGTTGGTAATCAAATCTTGACAAATCACGCCAACTAGGCATCCAACTGTTCACAACTATTCAAAGTAACTTAATCTCGCTGTTGTACTATCGCATCCCTGCCTCACCTTATTACTTTTAGCTCAAAGGTAATAGAATAACAGACAAATTCGAATAAAACTTCACCGTCCTTAACTCAATGAAAACTTCTGTCAGCATCCACGCATTTAGTTGCTCAGTCCTGTCACACATTCTCACATCTCACTGTAATGAGTAAATTAAGTTGAACCTAGGTTCAATTCCCAGTTTATCATAATAGACCGTTTTCTATCTAGAGGGAATAGCTTTTTAAAGGTAGAAATAATGTGGAGTTTATTTTGATCCTTATTGATACGATTCCTAAAGCCTGGAACACTCAACACAATACTTAAGTTTAAGTGTTAAGGATTAAGGAAGTACGTGATACGTCCTTCTAATTGGCTAATTTAGGAATAATTTTTACTGAACAGCTAAACTGTGCCTTGCAATTAGAGCTAAAATTGGAGGATTCATTATTGAGTACCATTAAGGCCTAGTCAAAAATCTAGTAAGTGGTTTTTGTAGATGCCTTTTTAGTAGCCATAAATCATTTCGCGTGCTGGTAGTAAAAAATGTGAAAATAACAAAACGAGCAATTTAAAATTATCTGCTGAAACGATTCAATCACCATTATCTTATTTCCCAATCACGCAAACTCGACGTCACGTCAAAACTTCTTACTTACATGTTCCATTCCTTTAAACACATTTTGTAGCTAATATTTTTTAAATCTATATCACTATGTCTATAACCCATAAGGTTAGTTGCTGTACAAATTTTGAAAAGAAGTAGAGGTTTCTAACGCCAATTTTGAATTGGTTGTGGGGAGCACTGAAGAGGAAAATTTTGTATTACAATTTTGCAAGTTTATTGCAAGCATAACGAGTTCCAGTACCTACAATACAATTTCTTGCCATTGCGTCTTGTTATATCGTAGATACGCTTTGTGGAATAATAGTCAAAGTGCCGATAACTCCAGTGCGTGTTACAATATAACGAAGTATATTTCCTTCGACTTCCGCTAACACATTATCAGTTTTGTAGCGACTATACCCTGTAATAAAATACCGGGCAAGCGATTTACAGAGCGTCCCATGTGAGCGATATCTACACTGAACGAATATTCGACACAGCTTGTCACGATTTTTTTTTGAGTTTACGGTCGATAATAATTTTATATTCGATGTTTATTTAGCCGTCTTTAATAAAGTCGTAAAATGAAATCGAATATCAAAAGTTACAACTTCTGTTTTTGGAGCTGCACCCTAGATAAGGGCAATAACTCGAGGGGGTTTTTAACTTCTCACATTACAGACAGTTATTTATAACCGACGTATTTTAAATATCCGGCTTCATTTAACTTTGTGATCAATTAATTATCGAAGCGCACGGAGAATCTGATACGGATTAAGACTTTGTTAGAAACTTTCGAAGTCGATTACGCAAAAAATATGTTTCATAGCAGATCCAAACAGATTAGTTGCTTTTCAATATCATTATTTTTGTGAATTATTGAAGGCAAACAACATGTAAAAGGGTTCAGAATTTAAAATTAGGAAGGTCGTCCATTATGTAAGTTTCCTTTTATCCAAACCAAAAACGAGAATTTGCTTCCGCATGCCGCGATGCTTAAAAGAATCTAAATAAAAAATTCATGTATAGATAAACCTTCAAATTGATGAAATGTGGCCGGAGTGTCCAAGCAGAATAAAAATGAACAGTCTTGAGGAGATCCTGAAGTTGGTAGAAGTGTGAAACATAAATCATCCTCTTTATAAAGGTAGTATCACTATAGATGTCGCTTTTCCAATAAAGGAGCATATATAACCAAATTCAGATGAATCTTTTTCACTGGTCCCCTCACAAAAAGCTCGATCGGTTTACAGGGCGGAGGTGAACCATATGCCTTGAATACGTCACCACCGCATGCATGTTTGCGAATCTCCGATCTTGATGTTATTGAATTCGACAAAGGGGATTTGCGCGATTTAAATTAACGACAGTTTGAAATGCTATTTTAGAAAATTATACTGCTCTCGAAGCGAAACACAAAGTGCCTCCCTTGCATAAATTAATAAATTATGACTTTTAGATGAGGTCGATTGATGGAAAACAAAACAAAAATTGACGATTATAATCCCCGTGATAAATGGTCTTAGTAAATCACAGCAGGAATCATTTGAATTGGTTTTTTGGCTTCGTGCCACATCCTCTCCCATTTAAAATCTCTGAAGTTCAACTACATACTTGACAGAGAGGACATTTCACAAGTTCAGGGAATTTTAGTTTCCTGGTGATACAAGTTAAGTCTCATAATAGTTTTAGTAGATGAACTGCTTTAAAATTTGCTTAATACAGTTTTACTGCCACTTTCAACTGACAACAGTAATTATTTACAGTGAAATGGTACGTGCTTATTCACCAACACAACCGTAAGCTCAGCTGAAGACGGATAAGTGAGTGAAACATACATATGTCGCAAACTGATGTTTCATAAAAATCAGAGTAATCTTTTAAAACATTGATGCCTGTCAACGGTAAATTTGGACTTCCTGAAGTTCTAGCTCGGAGTAGTCCCTATCGTTTTTCTGGCCATCTTTTAATCTATTCGGCAACGAGGATAATTGTGTCTGTATCTGAGTGGATGTCTCGTTTCGGTTTACATCTTCGGCGGTTTTTGGTGTCACGCCCCCATACTCAGTGTTTGGAACTAGACTGTGAGCTAAGTCTTCATCTGTAGATGTCATACTCTGATAGTCATAATTAAACTCCAGTGTCATCGTTTCAAACCTTTTCAGTATATTTCAAATTACTTGTACATATTTTATTCATGTGACCTTAATTAAAGTACATTTTACAGTGGTGTTCCTTTAGTCTACGGACTAGATTTCAGTTTTTCAGGTTTAGATGGGAAATTCCTTCGTGTCTGGTGCTTGTTCTTGTACTTCCTGGAAAGTATTTGAAGCACCTGGCGCCTTAGAAGGGCTCTCACTCCGCCCCCCTCCAAAAGGTGGAACCAGACTAGCCATCACACTTTGTTATTTACTCGAGGTTGTTTTTTGGAAACAGCCAAATTATTTGCGTCCCTTCATCACGTTATCTTTCAAAAGCTTTTTGTTCCGTTTTAATGTTATTTGCGAGGATAAAAAGAAATTTACTTCATGTGCATTATTTAGATACAATACGGAAACGTTTGTTTCCAGAAAAATTGCTCGAAAAAAGCATCTTCACTGATGTGTTTAAAATGCATGTATCAAGGTAAACAATAGGCCTTTGACTGAAAAACTGTCACTGCCACAATATCAGGTAGCATCAAATTGCAGAACCTGCAATTTTAATATTGTCATTCACGCTGACATTTTGATTACGGAACTATGGAATTTCCGTTTTTTTTACTGACAGCTGCATTTTACTAGCATCATAATCTACATTGGAATTTGCAATAACGTCATGTTTCTACTTCTCCCGAGAGGAATTTTGCAAACGGGTTAATTCCATTTTTCAATTAAAATCTCCACTGAATAAAATTTTTACTTCTTAGAACCGGTTTATGGATGTGCAATGGGCAGCTTTAGACGGAAATTAAAAATGGGGCAGTCTAAAGCCATCCACACATTAATCCTGTTGAATTTCCACAGGCGACAGTCCATTAATCAAGCGGAAAGACCTGCAGAAAAGTTGCAGGAGCGCATACAGACCTGAAGGTGTTGCCTGAAAAACGTGATGACTGCATCCCTTAAATAATGAGTAGTGAGCAACAGCAGCTAACTACTACCTACTGACGAATGTTGTGATATTTTTGAAATCTACAGCAATCGGTCATGTGCAAATTGTTCAACAGGGAGGTTTGTGGACGGTTTGATTAAGCAAATCGAATGAACAGTTTGTTGCTGGGTTTGATAAATTAAAGTCAGAAACGGATGATTGAGTAAACAAATTAAGAGCAAAGCAGATTACAATAATGACGAGAGTAATTCAAACGAAATTGCAGTATGATTCGGCCGACGAATGTAATATCCCTAAGTGCTTAGTGTGATAGCCGAAACCTAAGCTATGTGAGCTATGAGGAGGAGAATACACCAGGGAATGTTTCAAATATTTCAAATTACGTGTAGTAATTACCACAAATTGTGAATGCTCCGTGTATCTTCAACAATGCAATTAACTCGAGTCATAATTGGGATTAATCAAAAAGTTGGATCCGGTCATGGAGGGTAAACTTTTAAGTGCTCTCGATGTAAACATCGTAATATTTTTTCTATTAAATTTTCAAGTGTGTTCAAACTTTATAGATTAACTCGTGGGGCATGTCATGCGGAGTTGCATTGTGTAGCACCTTTGCCCAAAGAATTTCCTTGGCTCTTCTGTGCGCTCTACTGACCAAGCACATTTTACCCGATAAAATTCGATGAAACGAATTCGCCCCTTTATTGTCAAGTTTTCATACAAAGTTATAGTTGTCACTCACCTTTTCATAAAAATAAAGTGACAAGGGAAGCAATCTTAGCCGCAGAGAATGTTTTTTGATAATTAGACAGGGACCTTGTCAGATGCTTGCAAAAAAATTCACTTTTACAATATTTTCCTACTCCGGCAAATAATAAAACTCAGTTAATTACTTCGAGAGTATGCTTAAAGGTAATTTCAACTGAAATAATAATAATCTACCCTCCAATCCACCAGTTTATCTTGGCGGTTTCATCGAAATTGCTCTGTGAAATCAGCTATACTTATTTTTACTACCCTTTTGCCAAAATTTGCCGTTTTAATGGCGTCGATTATTATCTGCATGACCTCAGTTATTTCTCGATCCCATGAATATGGAACGTTTTTTTTGCTAAATCATTGCTAAACGTTCCAATTACAAAAAAATTAAACGGCCGTGTTAGTTAAAGTTTAAAGTTAGATTGTTAATAATTGTTAGCACAAAAACATGTCCTATTACCTGCGTTAAAGCAGAAAGTTTTATCGCTGTGAATGTCACCAGCAGTTCGGCATACCAAAATGGTCATTGAGATGTCTAGAAAGCTCTAACTTGGATCTTGAATGGCAGGAATGTGCACCGCCCTGCCAGATCCGAGGAAATTATATCTCTGCATGCCTGAATTGCCTTTTAAAACCCCATTATCGACGCGTTCACATAAAAAATCCCATGAAAAGGTTCTCCAAGACCCGTGGACGATTACAGTAAAATTCTAAACTTCTATTCTATTTTCCAACAGCATATAGCCTCTCAGCTTTAACTATGAATAAAAGATATGCACCTTAAATAAAATTTGCCTGACATGCCTGAGTCAAATAGGTCTGAAAATGTAAATAAAAAGACGCGTAATCACGGTTTATCCTAAAATATTCCTCTGACATGTTTGATTTATGCATTTTAAATTATTTGACCATATAAATTTTCTGCATCCGAAAATTTATTTCCGTAACATGGGTTTGTGAGCTGACAGCTTGATGCGAATTCCCATCATCAAGGCAAACGCAATAACCTGTAATAACATGCCCTTTTACTTTAGCGCCGTAATCTATTTGGACAGCACATTTTTCACTATCAATCACTCATCGAATAATTATTATCTCTTATCCCTTGCTACGTCCCCTCCAATCAATCGGTTTAAAAATACAAATACCACGCTTCGATTACAAATTACATCAAGAGGGCCGATTGTTCGATTTAATTGTTTCTGGTTGCCTGACTAGAAACATCGGTTACCACTTCAAACGAAAATTGAAAGCTCACGCTAACTATTTTGCGAAAAATGATTACTGGAATTTACATTTACTCACAGAGAGCAACAAATTAATCAGTCTAGACTTATAAGACTGCTCTTTGCAAGGCATAGCGCTACCTTAAGTTCACAAGGTTCTAACCACCATTTTGGCGAAACTAAGTACTCCTTTAAGTAAAAGCTGCAAGTAGCTTAACAGTTTTTGAGACAAAAAGACTTTGGGGATTCGAGTTTTAAACTTCTCACCCAGAGTATACAAAATGCACTTGGTAGCGTAGGGTAACTGGACACACCCAAGCAGAGGCGTTCACAAAAATACCTCTTCTGGAACGTGATTCTAAGCATATCACACTGAAAGTCATCTTCGAAAAGTTCTATACCATAAAGATAGACAGGGGAGACAAACATCTACAGACGGCTCCAAGAAATGAAACACCACGCCACTATCATCATCAACGTTAAAGGCAAGCATGTGCTCATAATAACGGACAGCAGGACGATACTCCTCTCCCTAAAGAGACATCGGGTCACTTCCTGGTTGGTGTGGGAGTGTCACCTTTTGGAACGTTTAGCAGAAGAAAATGTAGAACTATTTTGGATTCGAGGGCCACTATACCCTTGGAGAATATACTCTTTGAACCTGAGCCAGTGCTATCGTTATCCACGTCCATTCAAAAAACACTCATTATACAGAACACCCCGAAACGTCACGAATGTTGAATGAATCCAGAAAGTTATGGGCAGGCAAGAGCTAACTAACATCTCGGCCAAAAGCTACCTAGGTTTGGGCAGACCTAATCTCTGCAGGCTCCTGGATACCCTCCAGCTGGTCAATGTAATTGACTGGGAATGACCTGGGGGATATGCAGAAAAAATTGTCGGCTGCATCTTGCACACCTCCGAATAATCCAGCCTTAAGCCGACAGTTTTACGACCGCGTAAAAGTTCTTTAAATCCACTTATGTAAGCAACAGTGATATCTACCTAGTACAGAACTACAGATATCCACCGTTTCACAATGTACGTAAAGCTTCGGCACTAAAAATATACGCAGCGTACAAGAAAGAATCGCTGTTTGCTCACGAGCCTAAAAACTTCATCAAAATTTGTGAAGCGGCTCTATCAAGCGGGTTTATTTAGTTTGTAGGTCTAGATTAGAAGAGGTCGGAAATGGCGCGAGAAGTGGTGGAGAATTTTAAGTATGTCTTTCTATTCTATACAAGAAGAAAAAACGGTGGCAATCCTGCAAGGTTTATTGCACATTTGCGTATCATAAAATGAATGTCGAATATAAAGATCATCCGTTAGTCAGGGTGAGGCGTTCCCTTCAGTTGCTCTCCGCATTATACGAATCTAATTTTAAAGGCAGAACACGCCCTGCATCTATAATTCTATATCTTCGGCGCCAGCTCCACTTTGTGATCGGTTGATTAAAAGTAAGCTAAAATTGCCACTTAACTAATTAATCATTAACTGATTGAATTTTTTGTCATCTGTATCGATTCCCGGATGCAACGAATTTATACGGGTTTCGCATGCACAGTTGATCTCCTGATTAGCAATTGAAATATATGTAAACTAGACCTTTGCGTTTAATATACAATTTTACGTAGCAGTGGCTATGTTGACAAGCTGTGTCGTATACGGCGGGTTTTATAAATTAAATATTGTTTCAAGGTGTCGATCTCGAACTTTAAAACTTTCCACCTTAAAGGGCACAATTTAACTTTGACTCTGTGAACCTGAGAAAACATTTACATACAAGGACAGTTCATATTGGAAATTTGTTGCGTCTTGCACCGGTTGGTTAGCAAGCAATTAGATTAGTCTCTCATCTAGAAGACCACTAATAGGATAAGACTCGTACAGCAAGTGAACAACCAAACTTTTAATCTTATCAGTTTTCTAGCTTCGCCCGATCAACTGACTCACCTGAGACACGCTTTCAGCGCGTAGACCCTCCCAGATGATGCCTAGCGGAGATTAAAGTAGAATTCCGGGTTTTTTCATCCACCAAATCAAATTCTCAGACTTGTACTTCCCCTTTGTTACATTGAAAGAACTATTTAAATTATGCATGAAACATACACCTCATTAACAATGTTATTAAGGGGAGAATGTTTTACTGCGGAATCAAATTGTGCTTGTGTCCATAAACTCTGGAAAAACGTTAAAAGGACATCAGCGCCCCATAAACTGCGTTTGATATCGCGCGAATATAACTGCAGTTGTGATTTATATCTGTCGTCATTTTACGCAATGGCTTACGTAGGGCGGAAACGAATGAATCGATCTATTTTATACTGAGGACCAAATAACAACTACAATACAAATACCTAACTAATACAACTAAAATACAAACTCCAGTGTCATCGTCTCAAACTGCTCACATTTACAGTATATTTCAAATAAACGCTAAATTTTATTCATTTGAGTTTAAGTACATTTTGCCGTGTTCTTTTTTTAGCATCTGCATTAGATTTCAGGTTTAGGTTTTCTTGTTCTTCTAGCTACCCATGCTCTTGTGGAGAGCAGCCGGCCCAGAAGTTTGCGTAAGAGGGTTCTCACTCCTCCCCCACCAAAGCCTGAGGGTCGCCTACTTGGGACCAGAGGGCTGCGCTGCAGGTTTAGGTCCCCTAAGACTCCGACAAGCTATAGGTTTCGCACGTCATAATAATTCTCAAGTGAAGTAAATAAAATCTCAATCCAAACGGATTTATACATATTGCACTTAAAATCAAACAGCATCTTTGCAAGCGAAATCAATAAACTGCAAAAACGATGTTGCAGCATTTAAATATTAATTCAAAATTTCCGAGTCGATCTTTCTCAGCAGTGTTAAATATATGCTTTCCTCTCGAAAAAGCCGGGAGATCGGATCCGAGGGATGATACCACTTACAGAATTGACTTTAAATGAAATATTTACAAATAAAGTGCACCCCAGTTCTGAGAAGCATTTACTATAAATGTAAATTGAATTTAAAACAATCTTTGATGTTCAAATTTTCTTTAATAAAACTGTTTCAGGATAAGAATAGATAATTTTGACGTCAGGCTCGGCGCTTATTTATTTACTGTTTATTGAATCGATCGTTTTGACAACAGGGTTCTTAAATATTTCAGGTGGCAGGTATTCGTTGACTGAATCCTGCACCATCGATTCGAAATTCATTATTTATCAACAGGTAAGTATAAATAGCGTTTTAGATTCTCACGTTTGATATTTCAGCTTCTCTGAAGTGGATTTTTATTCCATTTACATAAAGTTATTCAAAAAAATATGAGCTGAGACTTCGCCGCCCAGCCGGTGGCGTGTGTTTATTGAACAAGTTGACCTGACTATGCCTTGGCGTTGGCAATGTCTTAGAGTATCGTTGCTCAATTTCAGAGTTCAGCTAAAAAGACGAAGACGAGTTCACCTATCCAAAGTTATTCCATGCCCCGGTTTTGCTAAATCTCATTTCCTTACGTGACAATATGTTATTGTCAAAGTTCCTTTGATGTTGGCTCAAGTGCACGGAGATGTCAATAAGTCGACAGAATTTTTGCTCTTTTATTAAGACGTTCGTAGTGCATTTCACGAAATTAAAGTAGATAAAGTTGCCTTTATGAAAACCCTTTCAACGTCAGTAAATCGACGCCACGATTGTTCTACACACATGCAAATACGTCTCAACTAATTTTCCAGAGGCAAATATTGAAACGGAAAGATTGGAATGCATTTTGCGGATGTTTAATCTGTGTTTTCTCTCAGGGGGTAGTTCTTGTTTGTTCCTGATTGTTAAAAATTTATAGTTTACCACCTATTCGCGTCTCATTATTGATATTTAATTGCGTATAAATTAATAATATTAATAATGTTACCCCAAAAGCGGAAATTATTTTGCCCTTGGAGATGCTTCGACACTAAAATTGGGTAATTGGGTTAGCTCGAGTTTGTGTCTCTAATTGAAGAGGGGTGAGTTTTAGTCGGGGGAATTACAGATTGTCCAAGATGTTATCCACCCCCTCCCCTCGCCGCCCCCACTCAAGAAAACAGGAAACGCTTGATATTTATATAATATTAATTGAGGGACTGGATGCCTTAGATGCTGGGGAAATTACAGATTGCTATCTAGGCAGTGGACTTATCGCCAAGAAAGGAAGCAGATCTAAAACCTACAAATTTAATTAGTGGGCGGAAAATGGAAAAAGTAATGTTATGGCCCAGCATACATTAACTCGATTAAAACTCTTTGTTGATGGTCAAACATAAATCGAAGTTAATTTAATATTGAAGTGGCAACCTTAAATTTATGTAAATCTGAGCGAAGTAGAAATGATGCGTTCGTGGAATACCTAATTAAATAAAAATTTAATTATGAATTCAGCATTCAATTAAAAAGAGTCAAGGGGCGATAAAAAGGTTCTGTTTATGTAAAGGTTGAATTTTATTGTCGACCGGTTTTCATTATCAAGAATCCGACTTTGCATCATTTAGTAAAGCTCGCAAGGGCTGTTTGTTGATTCTTCCTTCACTATCTTCTAATCGCTAAAACGTGACTGTTAAAGAAAGTAAACAAATATAACGAACATCGCTACCTATCATCGCATCTCGAAATTGATACTGCTCAAATATATTTAACCCTCGCTATAAACCTAAAAATTTTACTTTCATTAGGACCCGTGCAATTAATAAAATTGTAGTGAAAAGGGACCTGACGAAATAAATGTACCGTCTTCTCCAGAATTAGCTACGGGGAAAATTGCTCACAAAACGAATTATACCGAGGAAATGTTTCTTTCTGACTTATTATGTGTGTTTGACGTACTACATCCAGCTCGTTTACTTGTTCATGCCGCGCTCATAAAATACTATGAAATTACTTCACACGTTTTCTTCTTTCACCACTTACGGGAATAATTGGAAATGCGATCTAATTGTGTTCAATTTTACTTTATTACCCTACGCGAGAAATTGCTTTGTTAGGCTTGCGAATATTGATTTTCGACTACCCTTAACATTGTTGCAGCTACTATGGAGGAAAATAGGAAAAAGTGTGTGATCTAACCGACTTGTATGGATGAGCAATACACCGACGGAGAAATGACATCAAAATTTGTTTTTGTGCAACGGAGGAAATCGGGAAGTGGAAGAAATTTTCTACTCAAATAAGAAGCAGAAAATGCTGTGCAAAATCAGACCCGTGCAAACTGCCGCAAACTTCTTACGTAACCTATAATACAAATACGCTATCTCCTCTAACCACGGCAAAATATCGTAAGGCGGATATGAAACTTGAACGGCAAATGCAAACACCCCGTTGAGAAAACACGAAAGTTACGTTATCAAGTGATTTCTCCTAGTAATAGTTGCTCGAGAATAAATAACAAAAAGATTGAATTTGGAACGAAGTTTATTCTGTTCAACCATAAAGATTATCTTTTATGAACGTCTAAACAAACAGTAATGAAAATTGCTTGCTTTTTGTGTTAAACCCGAACGCCTCTGGAAATTTAAACACCAAACACCTACTCGGTATTTCTTAGGTGGCGAGCTTCATGACATTGAGTGATCAAAGCCCTCAGGATTTTCTCTCCTCGGATAAAATTTTATCGACAACCGCAATTCAAACGGAAATTCGCGTTGTGGGTACAAAAAATTAACTCTTGTGTCTTGTGCCATTAACAGGAAAATAATTAGCCGCGCTTAACCGAGAGGGCAAAGAAATCAAAATAAAAAGTCAGTAATAAACAGATGCCACATTAAATAGTCGTAAACTTGGAGGTAACTACACTCTAAAAGAGCAATGGTTTGGATGTACCATTATCGTGTTTGTTTCTTTTCCGATCCGTTAAATGATTATTCGGGTTAACCAAGCCGTACGTTAAAAAGCGGAATTTACTTAATTTCAAGCTGTTGATTAAACAATTCGGTTTTAATTTCAACGCTCACCAGCTTCAATTTGTTAAATTATGCTGAGCGGTTCTATTGAGCACAGGCAAGGAGGCATCGTAAATTTATTGTGAAAACAACAATATCTCAGGAGGAACAATGAAACGCCGAACTTCGAGGACAATGATAATTACTCGTGTTTTATTTATTGTCCTTTAAGCCACGTTGGCTGAAGAAATTTACAGCCAACAGACCTGTTGTGACTTGTAATTTTCTTAAGTCCGACTAGGAGATATGCAAGAATTTGACTTAAAGTGTTGATTATTTTTTTAAATGCCTTTGGGATTTTGGTAGGATAATACTAAGTTCAACGTTCTTGAAATTGATATCTTGCAACTCAACAAAATGAGAATTTTAAATTAAAATGCCTGCTTTTATAATATCAAAGTAATAATTTTCAATTACGAAATTGTTACTGACCGTTTTATTCTGAAGAAGTCCTATTCGGCAGTCTATAGTGACGTTTAGTCCCACTCTTGCAGTAATATTATGCGGTTCGGGTCCCTCTTCAAAAAACGGTCCCCAGCGAGAGCCTGATGAGTGGTAATGCGGCACAGAAAAGACCCGACCTGAACTGTGTCGTACTGGTTCAGTGGGGGCAGAAGTTGGCGGCGAGGTGGCGGCGACAGTCGTTGGATTCTGTACGTTTGAAGACAAATGTGCCATATTTATGTGTTCCAAGCCTATTATTTGAGTTGTGACTTCCTCGGACAAAAAAGACCCCGATGTCGTGTTTGCCTCATCTGAAAAAAATCCTTGCGTTCATTAATACCGAAAAATATAATAACTCACTTTCAAGCTTAGTTAAGGTGATACCGCATATTTTTAATTAAATTTATTTGTCGCAACAAAGCTTTCATCCCTATGGGGTACAATTTTATTTAGCAGCGGCGCGAATCCCAACATCCCCTGAATATAACAAAAATTATTTGCAAATTTCAAATTCAAACACGAAACTTCTCCGAGATAAAACATGTTTGCAAAGTAATGATTCTAAAATGAAGCGCTTTTGAATCCGCAAAACTGACTACAAGAGAGAGACCTTTGATATTTAAATGTTTGAATGATTTTTTAAGCGCCGCGCCTTTGTCTATAATTTTTCCGAATGGAGGTCGTTATAAGTTTATAACTTTTCCTGATACTTATTTGTTGCCATAAGGATCCTGATTCTACTTTGACGAAACAAATTTAAAAGTGCCTTTTAGTCAAGTGACCCTTAGTCTGCTAAACTTGCTGGAGAAGTAAAGAATGCCGTTCTCCAAAGTGTTTGCTGGTTTAACCCCGATTCAGTTGCAATATTACCGTATATTTTCGTTAAGTTCGACAGGTTTACAAACCCGGGGGACTCAAATTAAGTGCCGCAATGAAACCGGCAACGAGTCTTAGCTCGTATCTCACAGTGAGGGGTCAAATAATGTAAGACGTAAAATAGTTACTCGACAAACAAGGGATTGGAAATTAATAATTGCTGATTGTAATTATTCGACGCGAACTTAGCTTTCGGTGGAGCCGAAAGCGAGTAGTCTTTAAATGTCTTCGTTTATAAACAAGTCCTTAGCCTTAAGATAATGTTTAATCGAACTAAACGTAGCCAAGAAATGCGGTGTTGTCAGATTGCGCCTTTCGTAGTCAGGAAATGTGGTTGAGCTTTTTGTCCTTGAATTCGATCAAGGTTAGTTTTCATTTTGCTTTATGATTTTTTTTAAGTACGAGCGAAACGAGCAGTCGAAAATTATCAACGCGCAGGCCGAGCGCATCAATTGAAGGGAATTTTTGGCTTTTACTGTTTTATGTGAAGCAGACGCAAAGCCGATGGTAACGAAAACTTGCTAATGATATTTCTCTATTAGCTACATTTAATTTTGTTTGATATTACCTTTAGATTTTAATAGTATCTAATACGGAGTAACCTAAATGATTTTACGTTTTAATTAATTTGTACGTTAAGGAAGTTTGCATATGCGGCGGGGGCGCGGAAAGAAAAAAAAGGTGGGGGTTATTTTTTACTTGTGTGATTGCTCGTATAATAGACATAGTTAGGTTTGTTTATTCCTGGGTTTTATGAAAACTGAAATTTTGGGTGTTTGGAATTTTTTTTGGATATTTCAATTTTATGTTAACTTTGGGCCTGGGGGGGATAAAGTTTATAAAGAAGGGCTGAATTTGTGTAATGCTTTTAAGTTCTTGAAAATTGGTTGATTCTTTTTGGGGATTTTTAGGTTCTTAAGCGAAGCCGAGTGAAACGAAAAAAGTTGTGAGCTTGCGAGCAACTTTTTTGATGCGAGTTTTCGGCTTTTATCCGAAAAGGAGGTGCGGTCAGGTCCGCTATTTACTATAATAACAAAAGCCCCCGGAAGATGTACATCAATGCGATGTGTATCCCTGTAGATGTTTATCACGTTAATGTGTATGTAGGGGCGGCTGGTCTTACTGGTGGAATCGGGTGCAGACGCAAAGATGTGTCAAAAAAGCAAAATGTTAAAAAATTGTTGTTACAAAATTAAATAGTAGAAAATGAACAGAAAAAACAAAAATTTTGAGTGTTGAAAGTTTCATGTCGATATCTCAATCCGTTCTCAAGTTATGCGACGGACCGACTGAGGAGAGAGCGAGCGAATTAGCTAAAACAAGAGCGCCGCACATGCTGCTACGGGACTAAAACCTGCAGTAAGCGGAGCGAGCAAAAGATTTTGACCTGATTGAGAAAAACAGCTAAAACAATTTTTCAACCCATAATTACGCCGTTCAATATTGTGGAAATCTATACAAAAGAACCGCATCATCCGTGAATATATTTGAATAAAATGTTTCGAAAATATGCAAATGGAAGGGCAAACAGACAGTGGAGGAGATCTACAATACAGGAGCTAAATGTTATGTAATTGGATCCACCAAAACCCCCAATAAAACATTTCATCGGTGATTCGGGTCGACAATAACAAGCGTTGCCGGTCACAGATTCGAATTCAAATCAATTGAGTATCCATCGGTGATGGTTTAAATCGATGTCCTTTAGAGCGACCGCGTTACTATACTAAGAAAGCGATGCTTCATGAATGAAAAATGACCTCACTACCCGAAGGTTTTCGGCTCATATTAGTTCCCGGGTAGTTAATCAATCACATAACCTAATTAAGCGACAACTTTGTTGGCTATTAGACCAGACAAATAATTAGCGATCAAGAGTAAACACCAGTTTGGCTTTTTTGCGGCGTAAATTTATTAATGATCCGTTAGTTAATTGAACTGATAACTTCCAAGCAAAACTTTGCCCAATAAAATATGATACAACACAATAAACTTCTTAGATACTATCAACATTTTGTGACCGCATGTCAGTATTTCACGTCGTAACTTTGCTATTACAGCATTATATCCACATTGTTGCAATTGGGATTTTACCTCGATTGTGTTAAAATTCTCGACAGGTACGAACGTCTGATCCTGAATGACTCAGGACGAAAACGCCTATTGGGCTGATCACGCAATATCGTGTAGCGAATACTTTAAATGCGACTAAAAGCGAGCAATTCCACTGTTTTACGTGTCAATCAACTTTTTGTAGTTCGTACGTTTAACGAATCGGGCATCAAGTTTACATTCTAATTCCCGGCTGCAACGAAATGAAAATGCAGTTACACATTTAACGAGTTTTTACGCGAGACTGTAAAAGTTCGGGATCACTTTTATTATAAACTATAATTCAATTTCCGGGTAAAATTATTTTTGAAGTGAAACTTGTATGGGTGCTTTCGGTGGCGTTATACTATTTCTTTGAGTGTAGTGAAATGGAATCCGCGTTTGACGTCCAGGAATAGCATCCTAGCATTCTTAGCTTTACCAAGTTTATGTATAGTATACACTTGAATAGTATTTCCATAATTTCAGCAGACCATCAGAATGGAATAAGAATCAAACTTTTCTACTTGTTACTTTTCCAATTTCCATATTTCAGCTTTATTTTCTCTTTCATTTGACAAGACCCAAAACAAAGCTGACTTCACAGGATTTATGTAAACCCTTAGCCTCAGTGATATTTGAACGAATAACAAAACGGCGAGAATAATTGTGGGTAGACATTTTTTCAATTTAGAACGGTGACATGCAAGTTTAATTGAAACACCCTTAGCTGGCGAGATTGGAACAACCCTTAGAATAATACAAGCAGAATGTGCTTGAAAAACGATGTCATTATTCTATTCATTTCAGCAACAGTTTTTGTTGCAGTTGTCATTTTGTGCAAGTGACTAGTTTTGAACAACAGCGGTATTCAGGCTTCGATTTATGTAATTGAAAATCCTTTGTCCGTTCGCATCCCCATTAAAAGTTTCGATTGAAACGCAAAAACACTGAGAAAATTTACTAAATTAGGACTTGTCTAAAAATGAAATACCTGATCTGTAATGACTTGAATTGAAGCCATTAGCTCGCTTTAACGACATTGCTTATTCGCTTATTAAAAACACGGACTTTGCTAACGAATTTATCTACACAAACACGACTTGCGACACTTAATTACTCTGGAAATATGAAACGCTTAACAGAGTTATTGCTTCCAAATTACTTATGTTACTTTCTTAATAAATTACACCTCACTCCTTTAAATTCTAATGTCTCGAACATAATTAAATTTGGTTTTTCTTTATGTCTCTGTCATCGCTTTTCCGATTTTATTTGACAAAAAGCAACAAAAAACGTTTTAGCCAAGAGCAATTATTATTTAAAAATGAAATAATTCTTTTCGTTAATTAACCTCCCCACAACCATATAAAAATGGGAGGTTACTGCAATCACTCCAAAATTCGAAATTGAGATAACACCAGATCTTTACGTTTCAAGGTCCCAGGATCACAAAAAAGTGGTTTTTAAAAAATGTCTGTACGTACGTATGTGGCAAGATTCCTCGAAAACTACCGAACAGATTTTCATGAAATTTGGTATGAAGGTTAGTGTTGGCTTTCTGGTGAGCCCAGTTAATTTTCTTGTCGATTCGCAAAGTGGAAGTGCCTTTTTGGCGCTTCAGCTATGAAATTTGACTGTGAACACCTATTTTTCTTATCAGTGCATGAAAGGGCTTTAAATTCTGTACCTAGAAATGTATTCACGCTTAGCACTTTTTTGGCACAATATCAAAAAATTCGAAATTTCGAAGAAGCCCAAACTACTGGATCGATTTGGCTGAAATTTGATAGGTAGAGATACCATCCTCAACCGAAGAGCTGATTTGATTTTGGTGGCAATCGGCAAACGGCAAGTGCCATTTTGGCATATCAACTTTGAAATTTGAATTCTAAACTCCCATTTTCTTTATCAGCACATGATATGTCTTCAAATACCGTTTACAAAAATTTCCTCAAACGTACTGCCCTTTCGGCAAAAAATCGTAAAATTTTGAAAAATTCCAGACAACGTTTTAAGGTTCGTGGAGTAAAATTTATGTATAGCAAGAAGGAAAATTTACCTAATTTTTGTGGCAATCGGCCCAATAAGCGCCTTTTTGGCATGTCATCTATGAAATTTGAAAGATAACCACCATTTGTTTTATCAGCACATGAAAGGTCTTCAAATTCTGTTTACAAAAATGCCATTCATGGTGCCATTTTGGCGTAATAAAAATTTTGAAACACTTAGAGACTGGATTGAAATTTACAGGTGATACAGCATTGGATAATTAACCAAGTGGAGAGGTTCTAGCCGCTTCCCTAGCTGCCCATTTTTTTTGCTGCGGTAACAATATATTTTTACGATTAATTCCTGAAGCAACAGATAAAATTTACCCGCCTTAAATGGCACGCAAAGTTTCTCGATAATAACCCACGGGAATTAAAGGGAGACCAGAAAACAAAAGTTGTCCGGAAGATTGCGATGAGATCGTGGATATGAGGCCTTCAGACATATACCCAGTGTGTTTCTCGTGTATCCTCCACTGGGAGTAGTAAAATGGGTCAAAGGCAAACTTCCTGTAAAAGATTATCCCCCCAAATGAGCAACATTTTTTGCGAAACTTATTTCGAAAAGTTTTTCTATGAATTCGTAATTTCATTGAAGCGTTAACTGATAGTATCACTTCTTTAACTGGAAAATAGGATAAAACATGAGGATGTTTTTGCAGATTAAGGATATAACACCATTAGAGTATTGCACCTGCAGCTTTAGAGGCTTATCAAAGCAGTTTAGCACCTGGGACGAACTTTATTATTTTAAAGCTCCCGTCTGTTTTACAAACTACCTTCTCAAAAATTAATTAAATTCATCAATTGCTTTTTATTTTCTTCATTTTCCTCGGTTTCATAATCTGATATATTTTGCTCCCGGGCTAATTAATCATCTTTGAGAAAAATCCCCCATTATTATCCACTCTGAAACCCTTTATTTTTCTTTCATACTCTTAGAATTTAATTACTTATTTAATTATTTTCAATTGAGACTTATACAACATCATAAATCATCCGTCCCGCGGTCCGCTCAAAACTCTTCTATAAACTCAGCAGTAGTTCCATTATAAAGTTTCTATCAAAATAATAATACAAGTCTGAGGCGAGGTAAAATCTCGGGGGTATTCCGAATGATTAGAACAGATTGCAAAATACAATATCCGATTGAAAGTGCAAACAAATTTCATTTAGCTTTTCGTGTAAAATGCAGCAGCAAATCCTTCTTTCTAGAAGCTTGAAAAATTAGGATTTCAGTTACAGAGCATTTCAATTATGTGCATTAGATTGGGAAATCTTTCAGTTATTGGCCAATAAAATATCGAATCCGTTTCCTATAATGGAAGAAGTTATTCCCCCATCTCCGAAAATTTTAATCTGGCTCCACGCGCTTTTATATAACTTGGCAACTAACCGAAAACATCTGCTATAATGAAATAGAAGAGCGACTCAGGCACAGTTTTTTTGAAAAAATACCAAGTGGTCACCTTTAACAATCATCCAAATTAAAATATAACGACTCCGGTCGTCGGTTCTACCTCCAGAAAAACCGATCACGCCTTCCTACCATCCGCCATTTTAAAATAGCGCCAGACTATGGAACGTCACATTATTAATTACCTGTAAAAATGAAACCACGAAAAACAATTTTTTAATAATGATTTTGTAAACACGCTGGGTAATAAAAAGATCGCGTGTTTCGCCGGTTACTAGTTTAAATAAAAAATACAGTGAAATGTTTCGACCACAACGGGGAGAAAAGGCTGGAGGCATGATTATCAATAAAAACGTAACATCGTAATTTGAGCTTGTTTCATTAGTCCAACCCTTGTAAAACATACCTTATTTGCAAGGTATAATACCAGATTGTTTGCTTTATTGCTCCTAAATTCACAAAAGTAAATTTAATCTTGCCGATAAAATAAATCTGAACATCAAAGAAAAGACGTGGCTTTTGTTCTGGTTAGATAAATTGTTTTGATGTAGTTTCGCGTGGATATTACTTGCAAGAAGTTATTTTTTGTTAAGAATAGTTCGGTTCAAGGAAGTATAATTTAAAGATCATTACCCGGAACAGAATAACTTCTGTAGTTTATAACTTCAAAACTGGTCCAAAGGAAATTGATTTATAATAATAAACCATATTATTTGCAACTTTCCAGGAAACTAAGATGATCAAAAGCAACAGATCATTTTTGTTTACCTAATAAGAGTCACGTCGCTGTTCGCTGGTAAATAAATAGAGAATTTCTCTATTGTCACGATAATGAACTCGGTTATCTCTTTAAGGGTAGAAGCGCAAAGAGAACAGGTACCTTTAAGGGTAAACAGGATACCTTAAAGGTAGAAAGACAGCAAAGCAAGTTTCTTGCCAGTCCTGGACCCTGCTTACCTTTAAAGATACCCTTTAAGGGAAGAAATAAAAGCAAAGCAGGTTGCCTGCTTACCGGACACCGACTTACTTGCTTTCTTTGTGGTATCATAAGGGTAAAAACACAAGGAAAGCAGGTTGCCTACTAGTTCTGTTGCCCTTTAAAGGTGAAAATAAAACCACAGCAGGTTGCCTGGTTGCCTGTTTTCTTTGTGTGTAAACCCTTAAGGGTACGTACACAAAAAAGTAGGTAAGCCGGTTTCCGCGGGCAACCTGCTTTGGTTTTATTTCTTCCCTTGGAATAGCAGGTATTTTGAAGGGTAAGCAGGGTACCTTAAGGGTAGAAGGACAGCAAAAGCAAGTTTCATGCCACTTCTGTTACCCTTTAAAGGTAAAAATAAAAAGCACGTTTCTTGCCACTTCTGTTACCGGAAGCCCTTTAAGGGTAGAAATAGAACCAAAGCGGGTTGCTTCTTTACCGAAACCCGGCTTACCCACTTTCTTTGTGTTTCTTCACTAAGAAGGAATGTGTGACGGAAATGCATACTGCTTACTGTTTACGTTTTCTTTCAGTTTAAATACTGACCAAACACTCTACACGTATGGTAGGGCAATTGATCATGGTAGAAAAAATACGAATTCATTATCCTGTAATTAGCCCTGACGCAATTTGCCCCGGACAGGTTTAGAGAACGAATGCAATTTGAAAACGCGCCCCCTAGTAATTGCTTTTAAAGTTATCAGCGAAAGTGTGCAGTCTCATGCGCCCTTTTAGGCTAATCAGGGCAGAGAGCTGTATTTATTTACTCTTTCATTCGTGGAAATAACATTTGGAGGCATTTCAGCGTGAGAATCAAAAATTCAGGAGCGAAGCTCCACTATTATGCTGTTTAATTGTACACGCTTAACGTTTTTAATCGCTGCACATACCTCGACGCCGAAATGGTGCAGTTTGTCTTTCATGTTCGTGGATAATTCACTTTATGTGGCTAAGCAATTTTAACGTGCTACCAACTCGCGGCAAAATTCCCATGAAACATTTAAGCAGCAATTAATTTCGTTAACGTACTCAGATAAGTGAGTAAAGGGTGTTTTGTATGTACAGAAACAGCCGCACTAAAATTACAATAGATAAGACAACCGGAAGTCAAATGTCTCACCCAATTCTGAATACTTGCATTGCCCCACCACTCTCCTGTCAACAAGTCTTAAAGTGTCACGAGCACTCACATTTTTTGTGAAATCGAGCCTTCAACGTGTCATGTTATACTTGGGGAAATAAATATCATATTTTCCATATCTTCCCCGGCCCGTTACATTATAAATATAAATTCCCTTGTTTCCCACAAGAACTTTTCACTCTGGCGTAACTACGTAATCCGGCAGGTAATTTTAATTAAATTAAGTAGAAGTAAAGCACCGTCACGAACAAACTTCAACAACAATTATTCAATATTCAAAAGTTGCTCAATTAAGTGTTGACGAAACTTTTATTTCGATAATTATTATAGTTACACGAAGTGATTACTACTCGCTTTCGGCTCTGCGGAGTGATAAGGGTTCAGGGAAAGTTAATTTGCTTACTTATTTCAAAGCTGACTTTGAGCTATTTTGCAACCCTGTTTGGTTCAGTAAATAGGGTCCAATGTTTATAAAGGTGCGGGAGATAAGGACTGCGTGGAAAAAGAGACGAAGGCAGATCCTTAACCTTACCGCAGTATTATTGATGGCTATCATCATGTAGAACCCCCGACGACCCCAACTCGTTTCAGAATTGAGAATGGCAAAGCTTTCCCTTAACTTCCTCCGAAATCGCTCCCTTTGTAAATCAGGCAAATATTAGTAATACAATAACGGCAATAACACAAACAAGAATAAGACAAAAAAGGAAGTGAAAGAGACCGCTTAGTTCAAACGACGGAATTGAGTGATTGATGCAGTGTCAAAATAATGGGGCGATTTTCTTAACATTTGATTTATAGCCGTTTGAAACCGTGACAAAACATTACAGGGATGCTGGTTTGTTTTTACATGAAAAACTTCTAACGGCCAGTCTGGAACACTTCGCCGTTTCTCTTTAACCTGAAACTTTTTACTGTAAGCATTAATTTAATGCACTTCAATGACAGAAACGTTTCTTACACCTGTTGTTTCGCGATCATTTATTTTTTGCGATTTGTTCGCCTGGAAATTTCAATAGATGAATATTTAACTCACCTGACGCCTTAGAAGTGACGAACACCCCACAGAGAAGAAGCATTCCGGCCGGCTTTAAAGCAAGACGCACCATTTTCATTATCACACTTCTGAATTACTCAGGAACCATCCCCCCGCCCCTGTGCATCCTGAAACAAGGAAAATTCAATTAGTTCAACTAAAATAATAATACCCCCCAACGTGATATTCAAGCTATTGTCCAATTTAGTACAGAAAATAGCTTTGAGTGGAATTATCAATAACTTATTGTAACTGGAGAGAAAAAGTATTTAAACTAAAGCAGATCTAAGGCGCTAAATCTGGCCTTTGATCAGATTGACAAGATAGAATTTCATGAGAATTCTGAGGGCACAGCATCTTACTGCCGGTTATACAATGAGTCTGGAGCCGGATATAAAATATGTGCATGGGTAAAGCCTACATACCTGCACCACTGCAGGAAGTTCTAAGCTCTCACATTACTAACGCGACTATAGGGCGTAGCGTAAAATAGGCAAAACGATAATTCTCCCTCTGCCCAAATAATTAAGTTAAAATCTAATTCTCAAACAGATTTTAGGAAAAATTGCTTCGTGATGCTGAACAGTTTCGAGCCATTTTATACATGAGATTTCTTGCTCAGAATAATGGATTTTACCTCATTTCCATACGTATTTTAAACCATTTTCACGGCGCTATCTTTACCTGCGTCTGCTGATAATTGATGAAAAATATATTCAAATTTGTTTCAGCGCTCTTCCACGTACACCAGTAATCCAATTTGCATATGTGCTAAATGTCATTTATTTTCTTTTCAATTCGATGACGCTTCAATCTGCCGCTTAAATTTTGCATGACAACTGTTAACGCCTCAATTTACATGTTATTTAAAGGAAACACCTTTTTTCGTTATAAAGCAATGTTAGCAGTCGGATCTCGCAACCAGTAACGCAGGTTTTGGACGTTCTGCAACCAGTAATCCACCAACAAGTATCGCAAGACACTATGACGAAGCAACTAGACTAATTGAGGCTAATTCTCCCTTTTGCTTATACTCTCTTGAGAACTGCGCCAATATTTTGAGGCCTCGAATAGTCCTGGAGCACCACGACTCAGTTTGGTTCCCGGAGAAATAAAGAGCATGGTCCAGATAGGATCTGGGACCACACTACAGGAAGGAACCACCAGGCCAGGCCAGATTGAAATCTATTAATAATATGGCATCTGTTCCTTTTATTTAACGTCATCTGAGTAAGCTGGTAAATAGCTCCGTTTTGATGACATATTACTATTTGATTACGGATTAACTTTGTGGTCTTTTTATATTTGCGCTTTGTGTGATAATTGACTATAGTGTCGGAACAATACCCTCGTGAGGTCTCGTAGGTTTAGATGCATTAATCTTACAACCCAAAGCGTGAAGAATCGGAGGGGTGGGTATACCGTCTCTAGAAAGGGCGGGACTCTGACACCGAAAAATAAAAAGATTTTAAGCTTAAAAAAAAGATGCGTCAATCTGCGAGCGGCTGCGCTCTAGAGGAGAATTTCAGAGGGGGTTGCATCCAAATTTAGTTTTCCAGTTTCGAGAAGTAATACCGAGATATCAAAAATTATATTGGTTCGTGGGCGGTCATGGAATTGAAAACATCTGTCGTATCATCAATGCTACGCTAGAAATTCTTGTCAAAAATATCTGTGATTTGTCAGTGGCTGTCAGGCAGTTTTTGAACCATGGTCTTCACCACAGCCCACAAAGCTTTCATGATTGAAGCCTACTTCCGAACTGGGGTGTTAATTAACGGAACCTGGGAGTACAATGAGCGTTTATGTTTGGGTAGTTTCCAGGAGCAGTTTCCAAATTTGGTAGTAATTCCGAAGAATTTTGTTGCTTGCCTGAAAAACTGCGTTGCTGTTTTTCGCGAAACTGGGTCCGTGACTCATAAGAAAGGTGCTGGCAGGCCAACTGTCCGCACAGAAGAAGTCATTAATGATGTCCGTGAACGTATGGAACAACAGCCTACAAAACCATTAAAGCGCCTGTCTCAGGAAATTGGACACTCTTATGGAACCTGCCAAACGATTGTTAAGAAAAATTTGCATATGCATCCATACAAGATACAATCATATCACGCACTTTTGCCAGAGGACCATCCGAGACGCCTTACTTACTGCCAGTGGTTTGTTAACAATTTGATGGAACACAATGACCTGCTGGATTTAACATTTTTTTCTGACGAAGCCTGGTTCCATCTTTCGGGATACGTCAACTCCCAAAATATGCGAATGTGGAGCACAGACAATCCCCATATTTTTGTGGAATCTCCGCTATGGTCACTTTCAACAGGATGGTGCGACAGCACATACGGCAGCTGAAAATATTGCTTTTATTCGTGAATTTTTTGATGACAGACTAATAAGTTTGCGTACACAAGTTGAATTTCCTCCGAGGTCGCCTGGTTTGACCATTATGGACTATTTTGAGTTCCCTCATTTAAAAAACACAATTTTCAAAACCCCTGTAAATAATTTGCAAGAGTTGGAACAGAGAATTGGTGAAGCATGTGGTGCAATAACGCCACAAATGCTGCAAAACTCTTTTGAGGGCATGAAAAGGCGTGTAAAGTGCATCGAGGAAAACGGAGGACAATTTGAACAGTTGCTTTAAGTTTTAATCCCCTGTTTTTTATCAAATAAAAATCTAATTCGTCGTTCATTTCAATCTTTAAATCATCATTTCGTCAATCTAACCTAAAATCTTAATAAAGCAAATGGAAGGTGTAAGCTAAGACAGATGTTTTCAATTCCATGACCGCCCACGACCAATATAATTTTTGATATCCCGGTAGATTTTACATACTATTTTACTACGGAGTGATATTATATTTACTGTCCCTTACAGCGGTCCTTACCACTTTTAGAGACTCAGACTCATTGCAGTTACTGCAGGGTGGTTTCTCTAAAGTAGTTGTTAAGGGCTAATCCCGGGCCAGTCGAACCCGCTACAAACACTTAGAAAGAACCAACGGAAAATTCAAGAAGAAGAAAGAAAAATAATGGAAAATAAGGGTTCTAAAAAATATATCATGTGGCAATAAAATCTCTTGAATCCGAAATGAAACGCTTTAAAATCCGCACGAAAGAGTGGCCATATTTCATAATTAATGAGGGTATTCTGAAGCTGAAGCCGATTCTTCTCGTGGCATTAGAGCAAGGGATTACAGCGGGCATGTAGAACTATAACGGGCATATATTGAGCCAGGGATAGGGAAATCCAACACGCCACATTCAAGTTGGATGCCCTACATCGGGAACAGTCGCTGCCGGAATATATAAACATCCTCATATAGTATAGTTGTGTGGGGTTGTTCGCTGATAACAGACTGTAAATTTGTTGGCCAGAACAACTTTCGCAACGTAAACATGTCAGAAAAACTTCACCCTTTCTCTTTTACATCAATGCGGTGTCTTAATTTAAATGCAACGGGCAAACTCGTCCTAATCAGCGCTCCAGACTGGCGAGGACAGTACTTTGTTGGCGCCGGAATCCACCCCAATCACTATCAGGGTTTGCTTTCCTTTCCTTCCTGTTAAGCAATTGTTGTGAAATCATCTTTTTCGATTTTTGCGCTCTCAGATAAAGAAGGACAAGATAAGTTCACGGTTTAGTAACTTCGAAAATAGTAATCTTGGAAGCAACAACTTTAATATTGAAAACATATTAACACAGACTAGACCGAGACCTGACCTGACCTGAACTGTGTTGGATGTGCGTGGTTTTCTAGAGAAACACAAAATTAGGATTAATAAAATCCGTTACAAGACGAAAAAAGCTTCAAATAATACCTACGTCTCCCAAAAATTTTGTCGCCCTGGGTTAGGGTCTAAATAAGGCCTTACGTGGAGATCAATTATTTATTTTGTTTTATGTGAGAGCAAAAAACACAGGTCAGTGATTGCAGTAAAACCGAAGAATACGGCACGCGTCTCAGATTGCAACGCAAAACCTAGGAATCAATTGTTTCCCCCTCTAAATAAACAGGAGGAAATCCCCCAGTCGTGCCATTAAGAATTCTCATCTCAAGAGTAAAATGTTCTTTTTATCTAGTAAAACATTAAGCAAGCTGCACCCGTGTGCATTTGTGTGTTTAAATAGTGGTTGCAGGCAAGTGTACCAAATAATCACTGTTGTTTCCTTTTTCACCAGGACTCGCTGAGTTGTATTCACTATCATTAAATTTTATCTCGACTTTTTGCTCATGAGCTATATAACACGTCCGAGGTAATGAATAAACTTGCACGTATAGCTCAACCAAAAAAGCACAAAGTCTAAAACCCAAAGACGCCAGCAATAAAACTTTCAGCTAGACATGTGGCTTTATTACGCTCTTCAAGATTTTATGATAATAGTATACAAGATGTTCGAATTGAAAAAAGCAGTAAAAAATCATCCAAGGTACCGTTACAAAGATCCTTTGACAATAAGCGTGCGAATGGTTTCATTGTTGTGGCATTTCTGAGTAAAGCTAAAATCAGTCTGCGTCTTCCTATTAATTAGAATGCGTAGCGTCAGAATGCGTATCTTGGGAGAACCATCAACGCGTCCTTGAGGCACTTGAACGCTTAATTATTTTACTATAACTTCGGCAAGAATTTTACTCAAACTTTGTATAGCTCTGTTTAGCTAATTAATGTGTTTCACGTGTGCTATTGCAATTCTGATTGCAGAGCAAATAAACCCGAGGTAAATGCAACCAATACCAAAATACATTATCAATGATCCTGGTCCCTTTTCTCTCTAGTTGGACGGTGGCGCCTCCACCTATCCTTTGTATTTTGCTTGCACAAACAATAACATTTTATATTATCCATTCATTCTACTACTTGCAACTTTGAGAATAGATAAACAGATTCTGTTCGGACTTCATTGTGTTTTTTGTTATCCCAGTAGGTACGTTTTAGCGAAACAGGCTAACTGTATTAACGCCCGTGGTGCATTTACACAAGTTCCTCATTTACGGGACTTGTTCAATTATTTACTTTTCAGGGTTTTTAATTTTAAAATTTAGTTTCGTTATTTGCATGTGTCAGGGTAGAAAACGCATTAGACTAATCGATTTTTCAGGAAGTTAGCTAGGAAATATGAGGGTTTAGGCGTTTATCCACTTAAACCTCAATATCAACTTCCTATAGCGTTTGTTTGTAAAAGGATAATGTGGTTGTCTTCCTAAAAGATATACGCTTGTCCGACAAAATGTATTGTTCTCTTGGAGCAAATTTATCCGAACGCTATAATAAAGCATAAATTACTAACAATTTATTGCACATGAAAACTATTATCTAGTTTTTCTCGAGTCTTAAACATTCCTATCGATTTATTGCGATTTTATACAAAAGTTGCCAAGAAACTCCCAAAATAGCACGCTTAATTAAGTTTGGACAAACCTGACTTGAGTGTTGATTTTTAATTTTTTTATTAATGCCACTGAAACAATATTTGCATTAACGAGTTTTCATTTTTAAGCTCAAAAATTGGCGACCGAACAAAACTCATTGTTGGCGTTCCATTCTTGTTTATTTACGTTTTAGTCTTTGAAATCAATAATTGGCGATCGGGTGATTTATGAAAAGCTTATGAAGTAAGTTTCTGATGTAAATACCGTGTTGTCCTTACTCCTCGCTCTTTTTAGAGCGTGACGCTTTATTGTCAGGATCTTGTAGAAAAGTAAGTAAGAAACAGTAAGATATGCAACATCATAAAAATTGGTGGAAAGTGAGAAATTTATATTCACTGCGAGTTTTATTCGAAAAGAAGTCACAAGATAACAGTTGTCAAACATTCGGCCGTAGATGTGGAGGAGCCACTTTAAATCGAAACGGTTTGATAGGTCTCGAATTTATGGACTATAAAAATTTCCCCCGGTTATCCGTCGGTATAAAAACAGCCTCATGCATCCCATCATACATTAACGCGGGGATTATCGTGGGCTTAAAATTTTATCCGACCGTTATGAATGGCTAAGAATTTATTCGTGATTGAAGTGTTTTGCTTAAAATCATTAAATCATTTCGTGCGCATCTAAGCGAGGGATTTTTTGATGGTGGAGATTAAAATTAAGCACGTTTAGTAAGCACAGACGAGATTATGGCATTATGTGCGCAAAGCTTGCCTGATTCGGAATGCTTTAAAGGCAGTGATGGTGAAGACAATGCCAAAACTCTACTCTACCCCACTTATAGATTTAGCTGTATTTTAATTCCTTCTAAACAAGAAGAAGTCTTGCTAACGAAATCGCTTCTATTATTATGCTGCTAGCTGCAGTTTCCTGCAATAAGTGCCAATTAATCAGGAAAGTTGCAGTTCTTACAGGAGAATTTTTAATTCATTTATAATTAGAACGACTTGCAACATCTGTTAGCCGAAAAGGAGAAGTCAAAGACAACGTCCGCGCGCATCGACTGCAGTTGGTCTTTGTTAGGCCAGGTTCCTGTCCACTCTGACTATATTTAAGTTTGGTAATTTTGGCACATTTAAAATGCAGCATAAAAGTGCAGATCTTACAGGAGAATTTATAATTAGAGCGATCTCTAAATAGGAGGTTCTCGGTTGATATTTCTATCCCGGCGCCTCCACCATTTTTACATGAGATGCGATAGCGGCAGAAATTGAGACAATGGCAATGGACGCGGTAATGATTAGGATAAACAAAAGCATACACAAAAACAAAACAAGAAATTAAAAACAAAAGGAATTATTTGGAAGATAGGAACGTGGAGCGTTAGAAGTTTAACAGGGAAAGAAAAAGAGCTCGACAGACAGATATTGATATATTCCGGTGTGGACCAAAATCAAAGAGCAAGGGTGTGTCATAGGGTGTGTCATAAAGCAAGCAAAGAAAAGTATCTGAAAAGCTGGACGGGAATCACGGAGATGATACTACTGCAAGTAAAACTAGAATTGGAAAAGCATAACAAGACAACGATAATAGTTATATGGACCAGGAGAAGATGAGAAAGTAAAAGTAAAGGAAGATTTCTGGGAAAAATTAACAGAAACGGTAGAAAGCATAGGGGGACGACTGACGATAATAGGTGACTTAAACGCACGAGTTGGGAAAAAAGACGAAGAAACTGGGGAAACAATTGGTATGCAGGGAGAAAGTGTGAGAAATAATAATGGGAAAAGAATGATTCACTTCTGCATAATGAATAATTTATGTATAACGAACAACTTCTACAAATATACAAAAGAAGTAATAAGCAGAGGAGAATGATCTATAATAGAGTATATAATAGCAACCATAGGAAAGAAGTAAAACACACCAGGGTAAGAAATGGAGCCGAACTATTTACCGATCACTACCTAGTGTTAGCGAAAGTAGAAATGAAAGGCGACAACATGGAAACGTAGAAAGAAAGAACATACAGAAGAAGCAATGGATAAGAACATATAGATCAAGACAGAAGGAGATCGGGGAAGCCTATAAGAAAAATGTAGAAAATAGACATAGACATAGACATAGAAGCCTACACAATGGAACATTTATGGACACAATTCAAGAGGAAGCAGTATTACGGTACGGACAACAAAGGAAACATGTGGAAAGACATTAGTAGACAAACACAAAAAACAAACTAGTTGGTGGAGTGAAGAAATAAAAACGGAACTCAAGATAAAAAAGAAGAAATGGAAAAAGTACTTGAGCAACAGGAACATCGATAATTATGACGAATACAAAGAGCAAAGAACAAATGTTAAAGAATTGGTAAAAAGAGAGAAGCAGAAGGCATCGGAAAAATTCGATGAAAAACTAGAAACAGATAGTCACAGCAACAGGAAGTTATCCTACAGAGTACTCAAGTCATTTAGGAAAGGGCAACAGCATTAGGTGCGTTTTATGTGCATGTGAATGCCAAACACGATTACAATGTCAGAAATGAAAACGATTTTGTGACAGAAAAATTAAGAACGACCAAAAAATTTAATTCAATATTCTGTAAATAACTTGCACAATAAACAATGCAAGAATTTAAACACATTTAAATCGTCTGTGAAAGATTATGTACTAAAAAATTTTAGAATTGATAATTTTATAGTAGACTTTAATGTTAGAACTTTTATGTACGGCTAAATTTATTTTAATTTAATGTAATTTATCTTGGTCAGATGGAAAACAACTGGCCAAGAACAAGAAGAACTGATCAGAATTTATTTATAGTTGAAATAGAACGTATAAAATGAAAAAAACAAACACCTTAACACCTTCGGGTAAATTAAGGTTTTCGATTATAATAATAATAATTTTGACACATTTAAAAATGTAGCATAAAAGTTGCAGATCTTGCAGGAGAATTTGTCGTTTATAATTTACAGCGATTTGCAACATCTCAAAATGGGAGGTTCACGGTTGATATTTCTATCCCGGCGCCTCCACCAATTTTACATGAGATGCGATAGCGGCTGTAATTACACCATAACTGATTGATGTTGGCGTTAATAGTGTTTTATTGATTCATCAGGCTTGGTGAGGAAAGATAGATTTCTTATCGGCTCTTTAGCGCTATACCAAAGTCAAAACAGGTTTATTCTCCGAAATTCATTGATGTATAAAAGCTCTTTAATCTTATATTGACAGCTCCTAAATCACATAAAGGCGGCAGGCGTTGTTATTTTTACAAAATATCCCCTTGTGGCTGGATGTTAAATTATACGACGGCAATATAATTTATGTAGTTCACCTTCGATTAACATTAATTAATCTGTTAAAGGGGCTATTACAATATTTGTTTGGCGATATTTGTGTAAACTAGATTCCAACCGGAACCATAACTATTACGAAATGGAGAATACAATAGTCCGATTAAAGTTAGATGCCACAAAATGGACAAAGGGTAAACTAACACAATAGATTGCAAACTTTTTCCAGACAAGTTCTAGACAAGTTGCGAAACTACTTGGCATCCAACTTGGAAATAAGGAAATGATATCCTTCTGCTTCGAATGACACTCAAAAATGTGTTCATTTAAAACGAGTTAAGTCGGTCACTGACAATCTCTAAATTAAATTTCTTAATGTATTTGGTTAAGCTTTACGCAGAACTTTTGCATGAATTTTCATTAATTCATTTCCATATATCTAGCATTCAAATTTCGTGTGAGATAATTACGAAATACACGAGCTCCATTCAAATTAGTCCCCTTTCAATACAAAAACTTGGCATGCATATTTCATAAAAAGTTCTTTGTTTATGAATGTCGTCTTGTGTGTCACTTTGAAAGTACCTGTCAATAACTTTTGATTGTTTGTTCAAGAAATATTGGGTCGAAGTGAGTTGCTATAAATATTTACCGAACTCTTAGCTGACAAATTGAATTAAGTGTGTGTTAATAAATAGGTGACTTGCAGAATTTCCTTTGAACTGTCACAGTAGAAACAACATTTAAGCTTTAGGTGGAGCCGAAAGCAAGTAGTTTTCAAAACTTGTCTTTACATAAAGATACAATACTACTATTTTATTAATAAAAGTTCGTGATTTGGGCCCCTTCATCGTTAGTCTATTAGATTCGTATCAAAACAGTTTCTATTTCCGACCGCCACAAACCCGGTTCGTTATTTCAGCAAAAACCCAACAAAAAGTGAGCGCTTTCACAGTAAACAATTTTCGGAGTGTACTTCACGAGACTAATAGAATGAAACTATCATAAAACAATTGTGATATCGTCGGAAAGTTTATATAGACGTGACGCACATTCATTCTGTGAAGTTACGGATAATTAAATCGGTGTAATTTGTTGATATTTTGTTGGGAAGCCATCATGGCCAGAATAGTAATTTCGTTTCCAGGAGCTTAGGCTTCAATGTCGGACAGCTAAAGTAAAGTGAGCTTAATTAACACCGTGCCACCCTTGTAGCTCAGAGTTGCGGTTTTACTAGACAGTTACATATATGCTTAAAACATCGCCTTGAAATACCTAAAAGGAAGCTCCATTGCACGCCTCGAGCTGCCATTTTAAGGACGAAAACAATTTGTTTTGCTTTGCCACAGCTGGAATCCCCACAGCCGAAGAACTCTCGTTAATCATCATACACGATTTGCACCCACGAATTACAGGTGTCGATTTTGGTAAAAAGGGGCGAATCTCTTACATTGAATATTGTAACGGCATTTTTAACTTTATTTAAAATTTTCGTGCGAAAATGGTGGCTACGCCGAATAATAGGCAGACCTGAGTGCTCGTTTTCGGATTTTCACTAAAAACAGTAAAGGCCGCAGAAATATCGTGTTAAACAACAGGAGTAAACTCTCCTTAGAAAGAAGTCTTTGACGTAAATTTTCAGTCATGTTCCTCACTTTTACAATCATCCACATTTTTCTAAAAAATTCAGTCTGGCGAAAAACTAAATAATTAGTGGGAGTTTAACAGTTTATGATTATTCTATTAACGTTATACAGCAGGAATTTAATTAAATAACTTGGCGACATACTTCTCCGGATAACAAGACAAGTCATAAAATAGAGTTTAGAAGCAATACAAAGAATAATAAACGACAAGAGTTGAAGTTCTATAAAAAACGCTGCTAAAGTGAAAATAAAGTTATAAAGAAGGCAGTCACGTAAAGTTTTTATTTCGCGAGAGTGTGCCACGGCACCAACTTAACTTTATAGAAAACTATTAAAAATAGTTCCAACTTCGGTGAAATAAATTCCGCGCCCTGGGCCATTTTAACTTGGAACGAAATGTTAATTAACCGTTATTGCGTTAGCTTCTCGCTTTATAAGTTAATTAATTGACTGTTAAAGATTTTTATGGGATAGGATACCCTCCATTATTGTTGGACGTTATTTTTATGTCTACTGGAATTATTTATAAAAGTGTCAGTTGTGGCAGGTTATTCCAACATCCAGAGGGAAACGTTTCAAGTATATCACCACGGATTTTCTTCACGATTTATTCTCCTGCAAAGTGAATACTTTAAAAAAATTAGAATAAGTTCACTTGAGGATTAAAAACTAAGTACCTGTTTTTTTCTTTGCCGAGGGTATTATTTTCGCCAATTAAGTTGTGCATATAAGGGGAAATGCTGAGAAAATTCATGTTAAGTTTTAGTACCGAATCATTGGGCTATATAAGCCGCATTAAAACAATTGGGGTCACATCAGCGAAACGGGCAAATTAATTTTATTGGGGTCTTAAGATATTACATTTCAACGTAAAATTGTGATCGTTTGAGGAATATAAGAAAAGTGCACCTGAACTAATTAAAACGAGATAATTTGGATTTGCAAGAAGGGTGCAATCTTGAGACCTCTGTTACATGTCCAATAACTATTTGGGCGTTTAATTAAAACAACTATTCCAAAACAGCTAGGAAGTATGCCACATAATTTTCAGATGCAGACTATGTGTGGAATTTTAGAATATTTATAAATATGTACAGTTAAATGGGCCATGACATATTAGGCGAATTCCTAGAAAGTGATCGTGGCAATTCCACCAACGACCCTTTTGCATTTCAGGATTTCCCGAAATGACTACACGGCTATTGCATCAGCAAATAAAGGTGTCGTTTTATTTGAAAACTCCCCGTAAATCCAGCACTCTCCTAAGTACGTCTCAAAATCTCGTTACACTAATCATGGAATTTTGGGTAATTAATTTAAATTAGTTTTGGCATTAGATTTAATCTCCCCGAGTAAGTATATGGCAGGTGCACTAGCTTAAAACGATACTGCAACCTAAATTATGTTCGAACGGTTCCTGTAAATTAGGTTTCGCTTTCGCATTATTACACGGAACTGTGGCGATAGAGGATTTGGGTTGTCCTCTCCTCGTTTTATTTTACATTATCTAGTTATTTTCTCTTTACTTATTCGATTCCTTTCAAAAACACGAACTTGTCTCTACTAAGCGATTATGCCATTAAAAACAAATGTTTACGAAATTTATTACCCCTTTTGAGCACGTTTTTGTGTTATTGGATTTTTTAGTTAAATTTACACCATTTTTACTGATTTCGTATTAATTTGAAGTCATAAAACGTTGAACAAATTTTAGTCAAATCTGAAACAAATATTGTATAGTGATCCCACAAGTGCTGCCTTATTGCTACAACAATTTCTACCGAAAGCATAAAGCGCCATGGTATCGATACAGTTAAGTCGGATTAAAATGGGTTTATACAGAATAGAATTGATTATAAAAAATCAAGGACGTCTTCTACCTGTTAGGATACCTGAGCTGACACCACTAGATTCTCCGCAGTACACAATAATTATTATTAATAATTTTCCACTGTAAAATTCAGTCGAGAGTTGATTCCGTTCTTTTTAATCTCCCCACTCCACTTCACCATTTAAAAAAAAAAAGGCGGTCTCGGAGACGGCAGGAACTTCTACGCCGCACTGCATTGGATTAATAACAGCAGCATTTATTAAATTTTTAAATATTTAAAATAAGAAAGTTGCTATGCCAAAAGGGCACTTCGGGTTGACTGATCGGCTTCAAAATCTAATCAGCTCCTCTCCCGCACAGACAATACCTATATACCAAATTTCATCAAAATCAGTTCAGTAGTTTCGGCTGTAGCGTGTCCACAGACATACGGACAGACACACGGACAGACACACAGACACACATTTTTCAAAAATAGGTTTTTTGGGTTCCTGGGACCCCGAAACGTAAAGATTTGATGTCAGTTCAATTTCGAATTTTTGATCGATTTTATATACTGCTCCGCCTTGAGCGTAGAAGTTAAAAAGGGAGGTTACTGCAATCACCAAAATTTTCGAATTCGCGATAAGAGCGGATCTGTACGTTTTGAGGTCTCAGGAACCCAAAAAAGTGGTTTTTAAAATGTGTCTGTATGTATGTACGTACGTACGTACGTTCGTTCGTTCGTAAACGCGCCACAGCCCAAACTACTCGACCGATTTGGCTGAAATTTGGTACGTGTGCGTGTGATAACCCAACTTAGATCTGAAAAGCTTTTGGAGCCAATCGTGCAACCAGAAATGCCGTTTTGGCACATCAACTTTTAAATTTTAAATGTAAACCCCTATTTTTCACGTCACAATAAGGAAGGCCTTCAGATTCTGCTTCCAAAGATGTATTCACTGTCAGTGCCCTTTTGACCAAAAACTAAAAATATCGAGATTTTTATCGGACTTTAAAATCGCGGTACAGCCCAAGCCCCTGAACCAATTTGGCTAAAATTTTGCACATGGGGATTGTATTACACGTCGAAGAGCTGAACAAATGTTGGATTCAATCGACCCACGGAAAGTGCCGTTTTGGCACACCAATTTCCAAATTTAAAGTTATTCTCTCATTTACCCATCCAAAACAAATTTTTGAAAGATTTATTGTCACCATCAGAAGGATCTTCAAATTTTGGTTTTAAATGAGATAAAATTCATTCGCATTTATTACCCTTTGGGTAGAAAAATCGAAATTTTGTAATAACACTGAAACCACGTTATACCCCAAACTACTGGATGGATTTGTCTGAAATTTGGTACATGGAGGTCAGGTGACCCGTTGAAGAGCTGAAAGGCTTTTGGGAGCAAATGGGTGCCATTTAGGCATATTAACTTTAAAATCTTAAACACAAGTCACGGAAATCGAAGACCCACGCGTTGGGGAGGTTCCAGCCGCTTCTCTGCTGCCTTTTGAAGGCTGTAATCGTGCATCCTTCAAACCCCTTTGCAGGTAATCTCTTCACAGCAAGTGCCAAATTTTGTCCTCTAACTCTGTCGTTGCCTCTCTGTCTACCGTGTTCGCCAGAGAGAGACGTTCGAGGGTTGAAAAAAACAGACGATTTGAGCCAAACCTCTGAATATTATTGATCCGTTTTTCCAAGAACCTGCTAGTAGCTTTGCTTGCTCGAACATTCCAGAAGAATGTCGTGATTTTGGAATTATGAAACTTCAGGATGTGGAAATTTAATCGTGACAGCTTGGACCAGACAAACATACTTCCATGGTCTTCAGGCCCCTTCTTCAGATCGTCTGACCCTACCTACTGCCAGATAATTTCTAGCAGACCATGCTAAATCGTTTCTGACAGTGCTGAAAAAAATGTATGCATGTCCCTTCCAAGCTTTCGTACAAATTACTATAGAGCAACCGACTCTTTACTAATAATTGTTTTCCTTATATGTTAGCTGAATCTCCAGACGATATATTTCATAACAGTAAATTTATTACGGCAGCCGTTGTGGCTCCTAAATCACGTTTTTATTATTTACCTGGTTGACAAGCCAATCTCCTCAAGGACTTAGCGAAAAATTCGATAATTGCGTTAAAACTCGGCTACCGTTATGACCCTCAGCCTCAAACACAACTTAAAACTTTCACTGAAACCATAATTTCTGAAGAAGCTTTAATTTACAAAGTAATATAATTCTTATCAAGTTCCTTCCAGTTAATTACGCTAATGAAGAGAGCTTCACAGAGGCAGAATTTTTTTCATTCCCTCATTATTTATTTAGCCCACAGCTGGTTAAGTTAAACAGTTTCTTTAAAACCCCAGGAATCATCGGAGAAATATTTTAATATTACTGAAGCGATTCGAAATTTCAACAGAATATACCTACTGACAGATTCATTTATCATCATCAATATTAACATAATCCATTGTTTCTTTGCTTTCGACTTGAAAAAGTTTAACAAGGAAATTGAATATATCTTAATAGATTAGCTACGTTCTAGTTCTAGACGGGGAGGCAAAATCGATGAACTTATTATGTTTTGAGAGCAGCCTCCTTTTGGAAACAAGAAACAAGCAACAACAAACGGTCTTAGTGTACACAAGGATTCTTTGATGTCGTTGCTGACTCTACCTCTGGTATTTGTACAAACATTGCAAGAAGGAGTAATAGCAATGGGTAAAAGAAACAATTAACAACTGAAAAGTGAAAGTAGAATTTGATGACTCGAATGTCACGGGGTCACTTAAAATATGACCGCCCTTTCTGAATCTTGTCCGGCACAATTGCTCGTTCAACGGAGTGGATAAAAAACTTGCAGCACACAAGACTGCTGAAATGAAAATTGCCGTGTTCTTGTAATGAAGAGAAATTCCTGATCTCGACCCAAATTTAACACTTGAAATAATTAAAAAGCCAACGAAAGATGTATATCAATGCGATGTGTGTCCCTGCAGATGTTTACCTTGTTAATGTGTATGTAGGGGCGAGCTGAATTTACTGGTGGAGTCGGGTGCAGATTTTATAAATCTGCACCTAGTAGTAGTGCCTCCGCAGACGCACAGTGGTGTTAAAAACACGAAATTATGAAAATTGGCCGTACATAATTAAACAGTAGAGAGTTAACAAAAAAACATCATATTTGCGAAGTAGGTATGTAGAATTAGCACTAAGGGGGTTGAAAAAGGGAATGAGAAGTCCAAGGTAATGAAAAAAGGTGATGAAAAGTCAAGAGGAATGAAAATGAAGTGTGGATTAAGTAGAATTACGAAATAAAACACTAAAATAACCAAATTATGCAATTAAAACTTTTGTGGGGGTTGAAATAAGCACTTATACCTACCTATTGCGAAGGAAACTGAAAAATTGTAAAAGGTAAACTGAATCCCAAATGCGTTCAATTTTATAACCGTCGAAAAACGAAATTATGCGAATTTTGCAAAATTAGCACTTAGGGTGTTGAAAAATCGTAAACGTGGATGAAAAATCAAAAGGTATCAGGATTAACCGGGGCTAAGTAAAATTACGGAAAATAACACCAAATTAACCCAATTATGTAAATTTAGCATTTGAAGACTTGAAACATTGCGAAGGGGGATGAAAAAAGTGAAAAATTTAATCATCATCCAAATGGGTTCAATTTATTACAGAAGAAAAACGAAAATATCCGAATTTGGCAAAACTAACACCTAGGGGGTTGAAAAATTGTAAAGGGGGATGAAACGTCAAAGTGGATGAGAATTAATCGTAATTAAGCAGAATTACAGAAAATAACACGAAAGTAAACCAATTATGCAAATTTAGATTTTGGGGGTTGAAATGTTGCGAAGGGGGTTGGAAAAGTGAAAAAGATAAACATAATCCAATTGAGTTCAATTTATTACCGAAGGAAAACTAAATTATGTGAATTTTGCAAAATAAACACTTAGGGGGTTGAAAAATTGTAAAGGGGGATGAAAAGTTAAAAGGGATGAGAATTAATCGTAATTAAGTAGAATTACAGAAAATAACACGAAAATAAGCCAATTATGCAAATTTGACTTTTGGGGGTTGAAACATTGCGAAGGGGTCGAAAAAGTGAAAAAGGCAAGAACAATTCATAAGGCAAAACTGCGCGAACTTTACAAAATTAACCAGCGGAAATCACCCGAAAAAGAAGCGGTCTGGGTAAATTTTGCTCTTTGAGGGTTCACATATATCATGAAAGGGGTTGAAAAATTGTGGATGGGTCAAAAATTAATGAAAATCACTTTAAATTAATAACAAATTAGAAGAAAGCAAAAAAAAATAAATGAAATATATTTACTCCGCTTGCTAGGGCTTAGGGGTTGTTAGTAGCGTAGGGGTTGGTTTTAGGATGAAGACTCATAAGACTTTTTTCAATGGTTGACCGAAATCTATTGAACCCCATAATTTTATTCCACCACTTACATGAAAAAATTTCCAGTTTCAACCCTTAAATTTCATCCCCCTTGTTAGATATTAATGAAAATTTGCCCATCCGCCTACAGTGGCGCTGTAAATTACCACATCAAATTTAGCCCTGATACGTTGAGCAGTTTTTGAGTTCTCGCATTTTTTTGTTTCGGCATGTTAGGGGGTTGTACCGCCTTTAAGGGTCGTTTTTCGCGAATGATGAATAAGACCTTTTTTGTACCATCAATAGAAAGCTATCGAATGGTTATATTTTCAACTATACATTCTTCATTGAAAATTCGAGTTTCCACCCCTAACTTTCATCCCCTTCGATAATTTTCTCCTAAAATTCGATCTTCCCTTCTCGAAGATGCAGTGTGTAAGATGTCACAGTTTCGCAGAAGATATTGCTTCTCTGTGTCAAATTACAGGGCTTTATGGACGTTTCAACCCCTAAACTCCAACCCCCTATTTCACCACCCCCACATGCCCTAAAGGAAGTTGTGTTTTCAATTTCACCACCCTAACGCAATTCGTTTAAAAATTAAGGTAATTTGTAGATTCATGTTTTCAACACCTCATGATTTCACCCCTTTATGACTTACAGGGGTGAGTTTATTTTTCCGGTGTGACATAACTCCTTGCGTATTTACTGACTTCAGTTGTTCATAAATAAACCAATAGGGTTTCAGAAAAAATAAATAAAATATAATTATCGACTTGCAAAGAGTTAGGGGTGGTTAATGGCCCAGGGGTTGGTTTTAGATTGAAAACTCATAAGACCTTTTTTCAATAGTTGACCGAAATCTATCGAACCCCGTAATTTTAGGCTACCATTTACTTGAAGAAATTTCAAGTTTCAACCCTTAAATTTCATCCCCTTTGTTAGATATTTTTGAAAATTTGTTCATCCACCTATAATGTCACTGGAAATTCACAAACCAAATTCTGCCTTGATACGTTGAGTAGTTTTTGAGTTCTCGTATTTTTGTGTTTCTGCATGTTAGGGGTTGTAGCGCCTATAAGGGTGGTTTTTCGCAAAATATGAATGACACCTTTTTTGAATAATTAATGGAAAGCTATTGAATGACGCCAATTTCGACTAGTACTTATTAAGCGGAATTTCGAGTTGCTACCCCTAATTTCCACCCCATTTGTTCGATTTTACGAAAAAACGCATCCCCCACAAGATTTCACCGATATATGTGTGTACGTTGAGTTTCCGACAGCTGCGTGCAACCCTTGCGGAGTTATCATATTTTTTGTGGTTTTCATCCCCTAAATTTCATCCCCCGAAATTGGCACCCCCTCACTTTCAACAGACTTGAAGGTCGAACGTGCATACTAATTTTCAGCAAGATATCTCCACTAGTTCTCGAGTTATTGAAATTAGTAGTTTTTCGGTTTTTCACCCCTAGCTCCCACCCCCTTGGTCCGATATGGCCCAAAAGCAATCCCCGCCTTACTTTTCGGGAGACGAAGCTGCCTACCAAGTTTCAGCTCGATATCTCAATCCGTTCTCAAGTTATCCGACGGACAGACTGAGGAGCGATCGAGCGAGCGAGCGATAGAGCGAGCGAGCGAGCGAGCGAGCGAGCGAGCGAGCGAATAAGCTAAGACAAGAGTACCTCCGCATTCTGCTACGGCACTAAAAGGAGGACGGCTTCCTGGCGACAATTTACTTAAAACAAAAACATCAAACTGCTGTTAATTTAGTTATTTGAATTTTTATTTTTGCAGCTTTCTCTAGTGGTGTAAGGTCGGGTGATCGTATTGGCCATTCATAAAGGTTTTTCTCAATTTTACTACGTTTAATAGGATACAATGTATGTTAGAAATTAGGCAACTTTTACGTCGCGCGTGTCGGAAGAGCAATTGTGCATAATAATTTAGTTGAATGGAGCATGATGGTAGATAGTTGCAGCTATATGCATATAAATACAGCGGCATTATGCCCTAATGCTAGTAGTTGAACAGGACTTCCCTTGGACCTGCATCGCGTCAATATAGCGTTGTCCTTGTCCATGTCATATGCAAATCTGTCACCCAGATTAATATTATTAACATTTAACATCATACTAACTATTGGATAACCATCATCAATTAAATTCATCTTATTCATTGGAAATAACAAGACCTCAGGAACACATTTACGCAGATTTGCATATAAATCATGCAATCACCCTTTTCAAATTTACATTTTATTAGAGCGACATATTGTAGGAATACACAATTAAAAAAATTTACATGCTAATAACCGCTCCGTTTACAGGTAAGAATTTCCCCTAAATTCTAATAAGTTTAACAACAATCTCGCGGCTATTTTATATGCAAGATTCTCAAACTTAGCTTGTGTGCACACTCTCGTTTACAATTCGAAGAATTCCCACTTGTTCCAAATGCGCTAAGCAGATTAATCGCTATTTTCTGTTTACTGGAGAAGCAAATTAAATTGTTCCGTCCATGACAATACTATCGGAACAACAGTGTTTACAATTATATTAACTACTCACCTTTTATACAGTTGTTTACTGGAGCTTCACTCCTACACCTAGAACAATACTAAATTAGACTAGATGTTCTAATTGATATTACTTCGGGTTTTTATCAAACTTTCTTAATAACGAAATTACGTGATTCATAATAATGGCAATCTTCTCACCAAGAAGGAGCGAGAAAGCTCTCTTAACGCGATCGATAGAGGTGTATACAGACGGTATTAAAAAAATCCACCCTAAAACTTTTACCTCATTTGTTCAACTAATCAGCAGTTTCATTTATTCGACTTCATTTTAGAGAATTGAGAAACGCACGAGCCTCGACGTAATCGAAACTACTGTTTTGTCAAGTTTACGATATTCATCGTTGTTTCGAAGTTATACAATTGAAAGTAATTAATGTCGATTTCCATATGCTGTTTTGATCTCAATAGTAGAAACTGTAATAAAGTTAGAAATTCATGGCAAATGTCGAAAACGAGTTCTTGGGCATACCTGCATGGTCGGGCCTCAGTGTTTGATGGCTATTGGTCTCTCTGATTAATCTGAATCTATGCTTGACCTGGCATCAACCTGCACCCCCAAACAAGCAACAATTATCGTAGAAATAAGTTGAAACAATGTAAAGCGGCAAAGTGCTTCGAATTAATTAGAGGAAAGTTCGACGAAATAGGTATTTCCGTGTTAACTTAATGATGCATATTTGGGTGTCGGTTAATTGTTTGCTAATGGCTGCTGATCGCAATAGAATTAAGGGCGGCCTGATTTGGGCCTTACGTTATTGTTTCAACACATATGGGAAACTATCGGAAACTATTTTAGAGTAGCCATAAAAGTGATTTGAAAGCGCCTAAGCGGCAGTATTAACTCTCCCTGGTAAACAGGGGAAATTATATCGATCACCACTTAAAACTATGGAGACTGTAAGTCGGGGGATTTCATTTGATGGGTGAGAATTTGCAATTAACTATATTGCTGTAAAACTGCCAAGAAGTTTTCCTCGCACCTGCACTTACAGGTTCGAGTTGCGGATTACGTGTTAAAGCGTCGGACTGTGGAACTATTCGCGAATTTATATGACATTATTAAGGTTAAATTCTAACTGGAATGATATGTAATGAACAACTCTCCGGACTTTAAATAAGGCCATTATGCAAATGAAAAATATCTGCACTCTTAGTAGTTTCAAACACTTGCCCTGTTTTCTCTAAAACGTGCTCCATCTGATAATTCCTAATTCCTACATAATAAGTAATGACAGAAAACCATGTAGAGTCGCCGTTTTATAACCAAATTTAACCAACCGTGCTCCACATGCATCTCATAACCACACAACATTTTTCGTTTAATTTCATTATCTCGTGTCTAGTTGTTTGCCAACCTGGATCAATATATCTCGTTCACCCGTAATATGTATATCCACGTCACACGTAACTAAACAATACCATTCAAGTTTTGCAATTACTCGATTTCTCTATTGAAATACTGCAGAGGCAAAGGGAGTTGATATTGCCAAAAACTTCATTTTATGATATTGTAGACAAATTCTTATTACTGACACTACGTAGCTAGAGAAATTTATTACACCATTGTAAAATGGCGCATGGTTTAGGAGGCGTGATCGGTTTTTTTCTAGGTAGAACCCAAGTAAGTTTACACCCCACAAGTCCAAACAAAAACAATGAATTTGGGTTTGAATGTGGACCAAATGGCTTGGGAAGGCCAATCAGGCCTCGGCTCAGTTTTTGGCCTGTCCTGACCTGATCTACGACCGCAGTCAAATTTGGCATTAAAAAGCTGACCACACCCATGGGGTAATGGCAATTTGCTGGGTCTATATAAATATTTTTATTGCTATTGACGGCTGATAAGTTTAATTAAATGTAAGATGGTGGGGTAGATTATCTGATCCGTCTGAAGAGCCCCACGAGGTTTAACGGTGTCAGGTCGGGTAATCGTGTCGGCCAATCAATTACTAAACCGTGTTGTGAATGAGCAATGCCCAAGCATATTTTCCAGTAGAATGCATTTGACTTTTTGAGTAAATTTTCTTGATTTGTTGCACATTTCAGGGTCGTTCTGCGTGCGCTTCCGGCCGTAACTTTATTTCACTGCCACATGACAGTATGTAGATTTAGCCCGAACATTGTTTCCGGGACTTCATCCATAAGCGATGCGAAAATTATGCAACAAACTCACATTTCCTTGATAATTAAAACCAATTTAATTTCTATTATTTCGGGGTCGCTATCTAAATTTAAATAATCATTAATGGGAGGCATGTGCTATTTATTTTCCGGATAAATGTTGGGCGTCATTATCCAGTTGAGAATGCGCCCCACAATGAGATTTGGCTGGAACTGCACTAAGACTAAGACATCCGGCGTGATTAACTTCATAGCCAATTATCACACATTAACTCTATAATCTCGAGCAACTAGGATCATCAACGAACTTCCAGCATACTCTGTACGGGTTTATTATTAGTTTTTGCTACCCTGCTAGGTGGAATAGTTTTCTTTATTTGACGGCTCTTCTTGTTGCCTCGCTTTAATGACTTAACTAACTACTCAATTTTCCATGTTTTGAGGTTGTTTCAAACATTCAATCTATGCAACTAGCAATGAATTACTACCTAATTTGATGCTCGTAAAAGGGTAAAGTTTGTGTGTGGATACGCCAGAAGCTTCCCCTGAAACTGATGAAAGTATTTTGAAAGAGTTTTCAAAGAAACGAGCTTTTGGGGATTCTGGCGTCAGCATTGCTGTAATTTATACTTTCCCCTGGCAAGGGTCCGATTCGTTTATTGATGCGAAATATAAGAATCTCCTGTTTTAATGAAAGAAGAATCCAGGAAAATATTTTTGAGTGATTTGCTGTCCTCGCCTGTCTTATTTATAAGACTCTTAATTTAATAATCTTTATGGTTCCGGTATGAAACAACCAATGGCCTTTCATCATAATGGGGGTTTCTTCCGAGCCGCGTCTATACATTCAAGCACCCGCCTCGGGATGTACACAACATCCGCCTTATCAGTTCATTTTGCTTCGGATGTACAGAAATATGTACATGGAATGATATAATGCCTCTACTATCGCGTCCAAATGGATTTCATGAGAGAATTAATCCGCCGAAAAACCACGAATCTAACCACTATCGAATTGTTGAACAGTTTATCATAATACTGTAACATCTGCCAAGACATTATGAGCCTTGCAAAATTGCATCTCAAACGGAAGCAAAAACAATTACAGGACTTAAACGCGTTATGCATTTAAAATACATGCTAAAGTGTTTAATCCCTCCAGTGAATTTCCTTCAGAATTCGCCTCGTTCGCAGAAGACCGCGTCACTAATACACAAATGCTAAACCCGGGAAATTTTTGCACAAATTAACAGCTTCCGAACTGAGCTCTACTATTATTGCACGTTATTATCTGTTACTCTCTGCTAAATTATTGTTAACCTCACTACAACCAATACAAAAGAAAGAAGGTTACTGAAATTGGTCCAAAATTGGAAATTGATCTTTACGTTTCGAGATCTCAGTATCAAATAGAATAAAATATTCTAAATTTAGGAGGAATTCTAGAAATATAACGGGTGTCCTAAAAAAAAACGAACGAAATATTTTTGGTAATAACTCGTGCATTTCTTATCCGATTTGGATGAACCTGGCCTTAAATTGAAGCCAGGGAATCAGGCTTTCGAACTGTCTAAGAACTTACGACAGATGGTGCTGCAATAGATCTCTTAGTGATACTTGTCTCAAAGGTTCATTTCAGGGGCGTGGGGATTGGTCAATTATCAACCAGTCGTTATGAGACTCACATGACTTTGAAGGACGTTCATTTTTCTTTAAGAATCTTGTTTCAGAAGTTAATTTGGTTCACGCATTGACTTTCTGTGATTTTTTAAAAAATATGTGTTTTCACATTTTTTTCATGCAGAATGAACATGACTAAAGTAGCAATGAAGCAACAAGAGCTTAATTCTCAGTAATAACTTTTAAATTTCCTCCAGTTCGCATCCGCTTGTGGTTTTCATTCAATTAGATCCTGTATTACTGAAAATTAAGCTGAAAATGCATCACTGTTACTTCAGTTATGGTCATTAGGCGTGAAAATAAGGGAAAACATATGATTTTTAAAAAGTCGCAGAAAATTAATTGGTAAATCAAAACGAACTTCTGAAACAAGCTTTTTGAAGAAAAGTATGCGTGCTTCAAGGTTATTTTTATCTCATAACCATTGGTTGTTAACTGACCAATGCACGTAAAGTAAGCCTTTAAAACAAGCATGGCTAAGACTACTACGGCAGCGCCATCTGTCGTGGTCTCTTGAATGAATAGATAGCCTGATTCTTTAGCTTTAATTTAAGTCCACGTACATCCAAATCGGTTAAAAAATGGATGAGTTGTCCCCAAAAATATTTCGTTCGCTTTTTTTTAGGACACCCGCTAAATTATGTGGGACTGACAAACTGACAAACTGACAAACGGATACTGGATGTACTGGTCGGGAGAAGAGGAGAATGCAAGAGCAGGTGTTGCAATGGTAATAAAGGAGGAGAAAAGAAGAAAGAACAGAAGAAAAGCTAATAAATGAGAGGATAATAGCAACAAACATAAGAGAAGGAGAAGAAAACGAAGAATACACACAAATGAAGATGCAAGAAAAAAAAATCTTCAAATAATTATAAAAGGAAATAGACAGAAGTGAGAATAAAGTAATAATAATGGAAGAGTCGGAAATGAGAATCAGGGAATAGGGTGGTGCCTGGGGAAAAAGTGGAGGAGACGTTAGAAATGAAGACGGCGGAAGAATTAAAGGCTTATGCCTGGAAAATGAATTAAAAGTAGGAAATACACATTTTATGAAAAAGGAAATACACAAGACCACCAGGCAAGGAATTTTAGACTGGGACCTGGCCTGGCAAAGACCTGAATTTCGTTAAATGGGCTGGTTGCGAATTTTCGCCCAAATCAAAACTCGGTTAATATTCCCAGAATCCCTCTTGTTTTTGGAAATTCCATTTCTAAATGTCAAACTTTGCAAAAAAATCTTCGACTTGATCCAACTTTCCGGGAAAAAAGCCTTTCATCCCCGACTTTTTTCCGAAACGTGTCAAAATCGCGTTCAAAATTAAGTATAGACTGGTAAATAGCGGACTTGACCTGACAAAGACCCGAACTGCATTGGATGCGGAAAATAAGGGTTTTCGTTTGGATCAGTATAAGCGGATTTCTCTTTTTCGGCTAAAAGCCGAAAATTCGCGTCATTCGGTTTCCCCTCGGCTGCGTTTAGAGTTGTCATTTTGGCAAATCAACTTTGAAATTTGAATGACAAACTCTGATTTTTTTTACCAGCAGTATCAGAGTATTTATAGAAAGTTTGTTAGAGGCATTCTGCATCTCACCAACAGGTAAGAAAATATGCTATTTAATATTTGTTGGAACTGGTGCGGTTGCCTAGATACTATTGTTTTGGGTTTTGGGGCACTGCATGTTTATTTAAGTAATCTCAGTGAGGGATAAACACATTAATGGATCCTTAGTAAAGAATTTGGGAGCACATTTATGACATATTGTATTTACAGCAAGTGGGTTATGTGAGCACATAATGGTGGTATTATTCTCTTTTCTGAAACGCCTTTGTAGAGCGTTGGATAAAGATATTAATCTTAGAGGTGATTATGCAGAAGAATGCGAAAAATGAAGCATTCGGGTTTGTAGAAGTAATGAGTCAATTAATAACCGCAGTTTATAATTGAGATGATTAAAGCTGAACGAGATAAAACATGTTCGAGAGAAGCGCATTTGAATGCGAAATCGTAGTTCCTTTTTTCCGGAGTTAGACGGCGCCATCGTAATGTCAATAGAGGCCTTCCGGAATTCGTGCCCTTTTTATTCATCTTGATCCCCTGGTATTTAGAAATAATCGCTAGAGTTCATTCAGATACCGAACGATCAATGATCATATTTGACTTGAGAAAATCGTCTTAAAAGTTTACTTTATAAAACACGCCAACCTCCTTCGATCCCATAAATATTTAAATCTCATCACCTAATGCGCTAAGTCAATAGAAAAGTTACAGCAAATGAGCTTCAGGGGTTACTTTTACTTTAAATTCGCCAGTGGAAGTTATGTTAATATTTTAGAGCCGTTGGGATCAAATCAACCTTTATTCACGGCATTAGTTTCCCTGAATAGTTGGGTTGAGTTAGGTCCTGCTGAATTAACCGCCTGATGACAAGACCCTGAGCCCAATTTCTTGTACTTGAAGGTGGAGATTAATAAATTTGTCCTTAATTTATTCCTCCTCAGCTGTTTTATGTAATAATACGCCGTCGTTGCAAAAGTCTATCGAAACCTTCCTCTTGACTTGGCCCGGTTATTCCATTCTCACTGCAAACAATATATTCATATCTTATTCGGCTTTTGTTAGAACTCTATGGACAATCTTCTGAATCCGTTAACACTGACTTCACATCACTAACTTGCTCCATTTAAACGAATTTTATGGAGCTTTTTTGACCTGCCGTTTGTCAAATTCCTCCTTCCACGAACTTTCGCAAATGCATCACGTACTCAATCTCGACAACCCGATGACACTTTGAAATAAACAAATAGATGGGGCTTCACAGCCTTTCGCGCTTACATACCAATCGCCCTATGCGTTGTCACAGGTTGAAATATTATTTTTTTCATCTAGTGACATTTTTTACCTGCCCACTACCAATATCAAAATGGGAGGTTACTATGAAATCCCTCCAAAATTGAAAATAGAGATTATAGTACACGGGATACTGATTCCCTAATTTGCGGATGTTTTGTCTGCATTTTAATTTCCACCAGTTTAATTTAATTCAATTATGAATAGATCCCACTCAATGAAATAAGTTCATTGTGACAAATACAATCCCAATTCAACATATTGTTCAGATTAATGATGCCTTTCAAATCCTGGATTCATACGAGGTTAACCACATAAATGAAAAGCTCCACTTTACGCTCAGCATCTAAATAAACAGTGGTTGAATAGAGTAATAACGCTGATAACAATTAAACAGAAAGCAAATTAAAATTCCTCTGAAAGGTTTCTTCTAGACCAATTGCCAAAATTAGCGTACACAAAGCAGTTAGTTTCAGCTTTTTTAAATCGAGCGGTAAATTGAAATTAAACACTACTTCAATCTTGCGACTGTGAAATGTTTCAGTTTAATAAAATCGAAATTCTGAAAAATCTCTGGTGAAATGAGGATTTTTAGTGGATTTTGTACCTGCTAGTTATATGTCACATTTTCGAGTAAAACGTAGAGATTGATGTTAGCTGTGCGAAGATACAATTCTATTTTATTGACCTGGACTGGCAAATTATAAAAGGCAAACTCTCCTGCAGCACTTTCCTGATGACGAGGAAATAAAAATATTTATTTCCATAAAGTTTCTACATCAACTGAAATGGAAAAGTTTCAATTACCGAACGTATTTAAACGTTGCCGAGATAATTTAATTTCTTACACAAATAACGAAAGAAAAACAATCCTAATAGACCGTACAGGTTGAAAATTTACGGAAATTAAATTTCGCAAAATACTAAACTCCGGTTACTACTAATTCGACAGAACACGAGGGAATAGAGTCTCCGAAGTCAACTTGTCCCGGATTTCAACTAATCAACCCGGAGAGCCACAAGCAATGTATACTTAACCCGTTATCGCCAGTTAAAGTTTTGAATTTTAAATGTTCTCTATTGCTCCCGTGGGTCGTGGTTCGTTCTTCAAACTCTAACAGCGTTTCGAAATCATGTAACCGGGGAGGAGTAAGTCAAAATTAAAAAAGTTTATAATTACGGATTGAAAGGACTTTTTAATTTCTGTTATTTGGAATTTCAAGAATGGATTTATAAGGAGACTGAATATAAATTTGAATAATAATTAGAGGATCCCCGCGCAGTTTACTTCTTTTATGTTTTGAAAGCGAGACTTCCTTGTCCTCTTCATTAATTCACTTTCGAAGTTCGCCGTATTTAATTGATAAGCCGAAAGATTTAAAAAAAATTATTCTGAATTTCTAAATAAATTGTGCGCCTGTCGCATAAAGTCGTAACATTGCTGAAACTATTTCATTTCCGTTTGAGTTAAAGCGATAGTTTTTTTTGTCAACATTATTGTAAATGATTAATGGGGCTCGTTAGGTAATCATTTTCCTTTTATTATCATTCAGGTAAGCTAATTGCCTCAAAAATAATTTACTAAATCTCGGACTGCGAACGTTTGTGTCAAACGGTGACTGTTGTGGGCATTTCCACACAACTTTGAACAGACTCCGCAAATTATGGGGTTATAAACAAAGTAGCAGGGATGATGGTTAACGCGGAGTCACTAATAATTCTAATATAAACTCCTGGGGCAACATGAGTTTTCCGGAAGTCAACTTCAAAGTCCTGTAAACCGCTTCTCCCCTGCGTTGCCACCCACAGAGTAACAAAGCTATCTCCGGTATTCGCATATCCAGTTGTCCCCGACTGGAAGCCAAACAAAGACGTCCCATCACGTTACTAATTAGTAATTAGTCGAATCTGATTAACGCCGTGGTAAAAGTGGTCCCAGAATCGCTTTTGTTTGTCTTTTAGAGCTACCGCAGTTAATTGATGGAGATTACGGATGGATTTGCCTAATTGAAAAATGCTTAGTGATTTATTTCAGGGGAAAGCCCGGGATGAATAAAAAATGTTTTCATAATTCACGACTGAAGTTAAGCGAGCACAAAACCGAGTTTTCAATGGAATAATGAAGGAAAAGAATTTTGAAATTTCAACTAAAACGCGACATACTTTGGAAACAGTACAGGATGCTTAAGTGTCTTCTTTATTTTTTTATGGTGGAAGTTCTGTAATTAATTTCTAGCAAGTTTTTGTGAGATGTTAGCATTGACAGATTGATTACTAAAGCTCTTTATTGTTCCTGAGAGTCATACTTTCCGTATGTCGGCGAAAACTAGCGAAAAAAAAAGATCGTGGATGGGTGTTTTTCGCAAGGGGTGAGGCTGAATATTTACCTAGAAGAACAAGCACCAAACATAAGGAAGTGACACTATAATTCTTTATTAATAGAAAATCATTGTGTAAAATATTAGGGTAATTCAATGCAATCCTTAAAAACTGCCGCCCCATGAAGTGGCAGATATTAATGAAAAAAATTGGCAGTCTCGGAGACGGTAGAAACTTCTACTTTTTCACAGAATTTGTAAATGTAGCATTTAACTTTATTTAGCCAAGGTCGGGCGTGCGGAGCGGTTGGATGGCTGATGCACCCGGCGCTCATTTACTAAAATCTAAAATACAAATGTTTTTCACTTCTAAAATGGACATTTTTCAAAAAAATGGCACTAAGGTTTTCGATCCGGTAATGCAACAGCTATCGAATTCGATAATGATAATATGCCCTTTTGCTAAGAAAAACTCAAAAAGGGGCCTTTTTGTCCCTAAAATGGAAATTTTCGAAAAAATTGTACTAAGGTTTTTGATCCGGCAATAAACAGCTGTCGAATCCGATAGCAAGAATTTTTTTTTTTGTAAAATAAATTGAAACAAGGGCCCTTTTGCAGACAGACAGACAAACATTTTTTCAAAAACCACTTTTTTGGGTTCCCATGACCCTGAAACGTAAAGATTTCATGTTTTTGGCGATTTGTTTTTTTTTAATTTTCCGATCGATTAAAGTAACTGCTTCGCGAGCGTAGAAGTTAAAAATTTGGTATGTTACTTATCCAATGTTAAAGAAAAAAATGGGCAGCTACGGAAGCGGCTGGAACCTCCCCACTTGGTGAATGATCCAATCCTATCCTATCACTAAAATCAAGTAAATTTTACTATTTACTAACCTAAATTTTACTTCACCAAACCTAAGGTGTTTTCTGTGATTTTTCTAAATTTTACGATCTTTTGCCAAAAGGGCACTAAGTCTGAAAACAATTTTGAAAACTAAATTTGAAGACTTTTCATGTACTGAAGAGAAAATGAGAGTTCATTGTTCAAGTTTCAAAGTTGATATGCTAAAATGGCACTTGCCATTCGCCGATTGCCACCAAAATTAAATCAGCTCTTCGGCGGGTAACGGTATCTCTACCTACCAAATTTCAGTCAAATCGATCCAGCAGTTTGGGCTGTAGCGTGTTATTTAATGTTTCCTCGAAATTTCAAATTTTTCGATTTTATGCCAAAAAGGCGCTAAGTGGGAATACAGTTTCAGATACAGAATTTCAAGACCTTTCATGTGCTGATAAGAAAAATTAGTGTTCATTAGTCAAATTTCATAATTTACATGCCAAAAAGGCATTCGCAACAAAATTAACTGGGCTCACCAGAAGACCAACGTTAACCTCCATACCAAATTTCATTAAAATCCGTTCGGTAGTTTCCGAGAAATCGTGCTCACATACGTACATACGTACATACACACAGACATTTTTTTAAAACCACTTTTTTGTGATCCTGGGACCTTGAAACGTAAAGATCTGGTGTTATCTCAATTTCGAATTTTGGAGTGATTGCAATAACCTCCCATTTTTATATGGTTGTGGGGAGGTTAATATACGAGGCTTCAAAGGCTATTTTTGCTTTCTATAGGATTTTGAAGAATATGAAATTTTTTCCTGATCAGCAAAACATGGTATTTAAAAAAATCACATCTTTTAAGTATAACAGATATCGCATTGAACCACTTTTTTCCTGGATGAAAAAAAAGCTCAAAGCTAGGTTGTTTCAAAGGAAGTTAGGAAAATTCGTCGCCAGCAATTCGTCGCCGACAATTCGTCGCCAACAATTCGTCGCCGACTTAATTCGTCGCCACAGCAATTCGTCGCCGCAACAATTCATCGCCAAGGAAAAAGAAGCATAAGATTTTCAAAATGTTATTCTTATTTCATTACATTCCATAATTTATTTAGTATCTTATATTGTGGGCGATTCCACGCAAATAATCGACCGTGATCTTTTCGTGATACAATTTAACATTTTGTAGACGTTCAGAGCAGTCCCGATATTTCTTCTTCGTCTGTGGTCTTTCCCCGCTTAAATCGATATTTTATCTTATTTTAAAATTAAATTTATTGTAATTAGTTGTATACCTTCATAGGTAACAGTAATTTATCCGATCTACAAATTATTCAGTTCCAGGTAGTGATTAAGGCATTTTTACCCTATAACAGCGAACTATGGATAATGGCTGATTGCTGATTCCATAAGTAGAACTCGGATTTGATACAAAACAAATGTTTTTGCATGTTATCATGTTTAAATAACTTTTAGCATATTCTGCAATCTTTATTTCTTCAGAAAACGACCACAGAAAGGCAGGTACCTACCTGGGATTTTCTCGGAATTTATTTAGGGTCGCGTCTCTCTAATCCTTTAACGACGTAAGCAGGATATTATTCAAAAATATACTTCCAAGAAAGAAATTATCGTAATTAGTTTGTACGCTACTAAAATGCAGAGGGATGTTTACTTTTACTAATCCGACCTAACAGCACAAGGGGGCTCGTAAGCAGGAAGCCAAAACGGAATTTATGTGCTTATAAAATTTAATTTTGCCTTTCTACGCACATTACGTAACCAAATATCAGTTTGAGCATCAAACCAACTTTTGACTGTCTGAAGTACATACATAGGTATGAGTGTATTCTCTGAAAAGATCTGCCGGACGTCGAAATATAGGTGCTCAGGCCAAAATTTAGAATTATTTAACTTCTGGTCACGATGGAGATATTGCCCGTCACATTGAATCTGGGACACTCTGTATATGTAAAACTAGCTCACGGTCGATTATTTGCGTGGAATCGCTCACAATGTAAGATACTATACTCTGTCCGGGATCCCGGACAGACCATAAATAAATTATGGAATGTAATGAAATAAGAATAACATTTTGAAAATCTTATGCTTCTTTTTCCTTGGCGATGAATTGTTGCGGCGACGAATTGCTGTGGCGACGAATTGCTGTGGCGACGAATTAAGTCGGCGACCAATTGCTGGCGACGAATTGTTGTGGCGATGAATTGCTGGCGTTGAATTGTTGAGGCGACGAATTGCTGGAGCGACGAATTGCTGGCGACGAATTGTCGGCGACGAATTGCTGGCGACGAATTGCTGGCGACGAATTTACCGGACACCGTTTCAAAGTTATAGACAAAGAATCTGAAAAGAGTTCTTCGATATCTCGATTCGTTCTTGAGTTATTTCGAAGAAACTGAAAATTGACTTTCTAAAGAAAAATTTATAGCTTCCTAGCAGTTGATGCTATTTAAGTGAAACTTGAACCTATTATATTCTTGATATCTGTCAATTCAATGGCATCGATAAAAATTTAGGGTTTCTTCAAAATCCTATAGTAAGCGAAAATAGCGAAAATATCTCTTTAACATTGGATAAGTAACATACGAACTTTTTTTCATTAATATCTGAGACTTCATGCGGCAGCAGTTTTTAGGTATTGCATGGAATAACCAACTATTCAACTTTATAAATAAAGGAATCAATGAAAGAAATTACAAATGTAAATCCGTTCCTTATTCTGATGGTGATCTTTCTACACCACTAATTCTCAAACGTTTGGTAATAGCTCCCCCATCATTTTCCCGCCGTAATTATCTGTCTGAACAATAAACCGGGGAGAATTCTAAATCTTAATCCATCAATGAGCAAGTTTGCCGCAGCTTCTAACTCTAAAATTGCTGATGGCACTTTTGTCTAAAGAAGTTTACACTTATGATGTAACATCCTTCAAATCCTCTTTCACGCACTACTGCTAATGACTCATTTTGAACGTATTAAAACGACAAGAAATAAAAGCTTTACTTCCAACGATATTCTTTCAATTAAGCAACCCGGAAAAACATCAGCTAGCTTTACTTAGATATAAACAAGATGCCAACGAGATGCAAAACAGAAATACCAAGACGGAATATAAATTAGGAATGCAATTCCACATCGATTTAAGCACAAACTTGAGTTCTCTTAAAATTGGGTATACTGATATTCAGGTTTAGAATTAGAGTATTTCAATGATGTTAAATGCTGATCGAATCCTCTTTAAGGCTAAATTGGCCCCCAAGGTGGGGCGCTTTATTTTATTTTAAAGCGGTAGAACATTTTGTGCGAAAAGTGAGCATGTTGAGTATTCACAAAGCGCCTGGATAATAGCAAATTTCTTAAAGAATAACGAGGAAACAACGTAACTGAGGAATTAGGGTTGAGTTTCATCGATTTTAGAGCGCCTGTATATTGCTTCTCCTTTGCTCAAATATGTGTATTGGATTTAGCAACAATGTTTCTATTTGTTCAAATATTGAAACTGCTTGAAAAGAACGTTATTGCCTGAGACACCAATAACTAAATGTTTTAGCAAAGAAAATTCAAGCAAGGAAAAACGCGATCAGATGGTTTGGTCGTGTTAGAGGAAGCGGTAATTTACGAGAGTTGAAATTTATAGCACTATAGAATATGGGAAGAACGTAAAATGGGGATTCTTTGTTTTATTCATATTTTTATGTCAGAATTTCTCTCCATTGATTTTTTCCATAAAAATCGACGTGAGAGGAGGGGTGGACTTGCAACCTCTGATAAGATATGTTAGTTCATCCCAGGGGCCTCGTTCCAACTTTAGTCTCGGGATCAATTTCCGAACTGCTGAAAATGGCATATCAATTGACAATACAGAACGTCGGGGATTCACACAGCGTCAAACAAAGAAATACGTTTTTAAATTTCAGCAGCAAAACCATTGCAAATCTCCCAACTATGTCGATGCTTTATTATTCAGAATCTTCTACTGACACCTGATTTCAACAAATCTCCAACAAACAAGCCGGAATTTCAAAGGAAAAAATCCTGTTTCCCCCCAGTGAAATAAACTCGATATAAATCTGCTAAGGAAAATTATACATAAAAACGAAATAAAACGAGGAACTTGGGCAATTGGAATTTAGTCAGCATTCGGATTAGCCACGCCAACGCCATTGCATTAATAATTTTCCGGGCTACTGCACATTCCTATAATGTTCAATTTAGACTATTATTATTACCTACCTATACAGGGTGTCTTACGAATATGGAACAGTATTGGTATCTCTGGACTTAAGCGAGGTACAGTTATAAGATTTGGCTCGTACAGAAATTGACGCATCCGGAATCTATTAGAATTATTGACGACTATGGGGCACTTCCGGTTATACCGGAAGTAAGGTCCAACTTTGCAATTGCAGAAATTGCCGACCTAACATATAACTCGCTTACACCAGCCGCCTGAGTTTTATTACCAATTTTAGAAAAAAAAAATGGGCAGCTACGGAAGCGGCTGGAACCTCCCCACTTGGTGAATGTTCCAATCCTATCACCAATATCAAGTAAATTTTACAATTTACTACACCAAACCTAAGGTGTTTTCTGTGATTTTTCTAAATTATGCGATCTTTTGCCAAAATGGCACTAAGCTTGAATAAAATTTTGAAAATAAAATTTGAAAACTTTTCATGTGCTGATAGAGAAAATGCGAGTTCATTATTCAAGTTTCAAAGTTGATATGCCAAAATGGCACTTGCCGTTCGCCGATTGCCACCAAAATTAAATCAGCTCTTCGGCGGGTAACGGTATCCCTACCTACCAAATTTCAGCCAAATCGACCCAGCAGTTTGGACTGTAGCGTGTTATTTAATGTTTCCTCGAAACTTCGAATTTTTCGATTTTATGCCAGAAAGGCGCTAAGTGGGAATACAGTTTCAGATACAGAATTTCAAGACCTTTCATGTGCTGTTAAGAAAAATTAGTGTTCATCAGTCAAATTTCATACTTTACATGCCAAAAAGGCACTTGGCGTTTGCGGATTTGCAACAAAATTAACTGGGCTCACCAGAAGGCCAACACTAACCTCCATACCAAATTTCATTAAAATCCGTTCGGTAGTTTCCGAGAAATCGTGCTCACATACGTACATACGTACATACGTACATACGTACGTATATACGTACGTACATACACACAGACATTTTTTAAAAACCACTTTTTCGTGATCCTGGGACCTTGAAACGTAAAGATCTGGTGTTATCTCAATTTCGAATTTTGGAGTGATTGCAATAACCTCCCATTTTTATATGGTTGTGGGGAGGTTAAAATGCGCAAAGCAGGGCTGTGGAAAAATGGTTATAAATTATAAACCACAGGTAATAAAAAGAAGAGTGACAAATCGTTGTAAAATAGAAATACTGTTCTACGTTATGCATGCCAAAAAGATATAAGAAAGTTGATTCAAAGTTGATTTGCAGAGATGACAATACTGGAAACTTGAAAACCAAATAACATTTTTTAACATGGATGGGTGCAGAATTGTATCCTCTTGTGAACGGTACCCATAAAGTGTCAAAAAAGAAACGACAAAATTTCTTCCTCTATCCAAATCTGCAATGAAAAATGGGAGTTGCTATTTAAAATTTCAAAGTTGGACTCTACTTCCAGTATGACCGGAAATGCCCCATAGTCGTCAATAATTTTAATAGATTCTGAATGTGTCAGTTTCTGTAACTGCGAAATCTTATAACTGTACTTTGCTTAAGTCCAGAGATATCAATACTGTTCCATATTCGTATTTTAAGTACTAGTATCTTAAAGTTATTCTTTTCGAGTGTCACCAAGCGAATGGTGTGAAGGAAGCAATGAGGAAATAATAAAATAAAAAATTGAAAATCTCGGAGACGACGGAAACTTTTTCACACAATTTATCAGTGGCGTGCTCTATCGCCTTATTCCTTCTCAGAGAGAGACTGTCGATTTCTTTGACTGACCTGTTTGTCTGCGAAGCAAAGCTTAAGTATATTGAGTTTAAGATCAATATAAGTGAAATGAATAAAGTTTAGGGAACCTTGTGCTATTGTTTTCTCTTTTTTCCAAAGACAAGAAATTTTCTTGTTTATATTTTACTTTTACATTTTTTAGCCCACCACTCCAACCTCGCCCAAAACACCCCACTTCAATTTGTAAGTATTACTATTAAGTGAAAGATAACAATCTGAAAGACGATTTGCATGAAAACTTCAAAGTGTTAGGTTGATTTTTGAACTTAGTTTCGTGCGCCGTCAGATTGGCGCTGAACTGAATCCGTCCGAATTTCTAAATTCAACAGTAAAGAAATTAAAACTTTAAAAAACACTTTTTTGGTATTTTAGGACCTCGAAATGTAAAAATTCTTTATTTACGGACGCAAGAGATTTAATAACGCCAAGAATGTAACCACCATTATCTGATGAAAACGTAATAGTTTTTTTAATACATTCGCATAATCCGGAAAATGATATTTTCATCCACCCACTCGCTACATCAAATATACGTACGTAGGTACATTTGACAGGAGCATATTCGTAGCGCATTTCTCGTTTATCATTCAAATTTCTACACGCGTTGAAATACTTCCAACATTGGAAATTCTTCTCCTCTTTCTCATGTTTAGCCACATCTGTTACCATTACAACAATATAGCATGTCGTCTAGTCTTTATTTTGAATATAAATATACCGGTAAAATGGGAAAGAAATGTCCCACGAAATCTTCTACTACTTATAAAACTTTTTGCGTTGTTCGAGACCTATAATTAATAATTCATTTCGACCTAAAATAAAACTCCAAGTTTACTTTAAAAAAACTATACAGTGAATTATTAATAGAGAGAGAGGCATGGATTTCAGAGACGGTTTTTAGCTTCAAAATCCAACTGAAAATCGAATTCACAAACATATTAAACTGCTTTATTTTTTAATTTAATTAATAATAGGTTTAAATTAATTGTAATCTCATTTTTTTAAGTTTTACTTTATTTTTAAACTGTTGAAAAAGTTACTTTTTTAATATAACTGTTAATCCTAAATGCCAATCAAATGTTTAAAATGCAACTGATTTATTTAACTCACGCAATGAATTTCACTTAAAATGATATCCCCCTAATCTGTGAAATTAAGGAAATAGGTCTATAAATTCGGATTTAAAAACTTAATCCACCCAAATTCGCAATAACCGTTTATTCCGCAAACCCTCCAAATCTTTTCTTAAAATTAACAGTACCAAAATTATCATATACTGTTTAATATAAAAATGATTTGTGGTAATCACTAGTAGAGTTTAATTAACAGTGACACGTACCGTGATAGTGGCACTTGTAATAGTCCAAGTGATATTTAGTCACATTTAGTCACTCACTGCGGCGTGGCGCTACATCCTCCCAGAAGTTGCGGCAGGTCCAGATCGCAACGCACACGTTGCACGGAATGACGGAAAGCGTCGCGACGCCAGAAACGCGGATTTTCAACTAACATCTCGAATAAAGCAGCTCTTCGCGGAGGCTGGACTCTGAAGGGCGCAAGCGTGACCTACGCCTAACCAGGAAACCCTAAGCAACCGACCACTGTGACCAACACATCCGTGGAAATTGGCACCCAGTTTTTAATTTGCGCCCGGAACTCGATGCCCACTTCAACGTTAAACCGGCAAATTACTGTTACTCAAGGGTCACGTAATTGACAGTATAAAACATTTAACTTCGAAACGTTTTTATTATTATTATTATTATTGTTGTGCTTTATTCATCAAAGAAAAAAAATTACATGGAAAATAAACAATTAAGAATGCAGCAGAAATTACATCTAATATCTAAATAAAGAAAAAAAAAGTGAACAGAGAAACAGGCAATCTATACTTTTAAAATTTATTGTTCATGAAGTTTGAAAATATTATTACATTTTTCTAACTAGGTAGTTATTATAAGGGTATCTGTGCTATGAAGGTTTTCTTTAAATTGATACAGGAACATCGATCGAGGGTTAAATGGATTCTTGATACCAACAACCGAGTTTACTACCGCGGCACGTGGCAAATCTTTGTCATCTTTGTCATCTTTATAATTTGATTCTAATTCAATGTGTATACCCTCTACAGTGGAAATCGTCACGTATTATTCCAGTTTTTAAATCTGGAGACCGATTTAATGTTGGAAATTACAGAGGAGTATCGCTTCTATGTAATTTCGCTAAATTGTTCGAAATTGTTGTTGCGAATGCATTGTATCCTCATTTTAATAATCTCATTGTTCCTCAACAACATGGTTTTTGTAAGGGTAGATCAACCACGACAAACTTACTTGAATTTGTTTCATTTACTTCGGATGCTTTGGACAATCGACATCAGGTGGATGTCATATATACAGATTTGTCCAAGGCATTCGATAAAGTCAATATTTGTATATTACTTAAGAAATTACAAAGTTATGGATTTTGTGGCAGTGTAATTCGATTGTTGTCTTCGATTCTGGTGGGTAGAGAACAACATGTTGACTATGGTGGTTATAATTCGGACAGTTTTCATGCGTCGTCGGGTGTGGCCCAGGGCTCTAATCTGGGCCCGCTCCTGTTTATTCTATTCTTCAACGATGTAGTAGAAGTGTTGGATGAATGTACCTGCTACATATATGCGGACGATTTGAAAATCGCTAAAGTTGTTGATTCGATTGACGATTGTCACACCCTTCAGCGTTGTCTAAATAATTTGGAATCCTGGTGCAAGAGAAATAGAATGTTATTAAATGTAAATAAGTGTAAAGTTCACTAGAAAAACTGATAATGTTCTGTTTAATTATAGCATATGTGAAGAAGTTTTAGAGAGATGTGACCGCATATCAGATCTAGGACTTTTAATGGATCCTCAGTTGTTGTTTTCACCGCATATTGTTAATATAACTGGTAGAGCAGCTAAACAATTGGGATTTATTATTAGGAGCACGGCCGATTTTAAGAATTTATCATGCATTAGGTTATTGTTTTATAGTTTGGTTCGTTCTACACTGGAATATTGTAGTGTGGTATGGTCACCTTATCGCATTATGTATATTGATTTACTTGAAAATATCTTGAGGAAGTTTTGCAAATATTTATACTTCAAAATGTTCACTCACTATCCTGTAAGACGTTGCAGTCAATCAATGCTATTATCAGTTGTTGGCGAGGATTCGCTGCTTGCTAGAAGGAATATTTCAAGGCTAATACTTTTGCAAAAGATAGTTACTGGTGTCATTAATAGTTCCGCATTACTGGATTTTATTTTACTCGTTGTCCCTAGAATAGGCACAAGATTACATATAACATTCTACTATAAAATTCCAAATACTTATCACCACTTCAATAGTCCTCTCATTTCTTGCTTTAGATTATATATTTAATTGTTTACCATCTGAAGAATTTGATATTTTCTGTAACAACTTTAAGACTCCTGTAGTAAAAAATCGTTTATGTGTCTTATATGAATCTTAGTTTTCGATGTATAGATTCCGCCATTGTACTTTGCATTTTTTTGTATCCACTATAGGCTTATGCCTGTTGGATGTAATAAATTATTATTATTATTATTAAAATCAAAAATTCTTTTTTTACTCCAAACTTAAACTTTTTTGCAAATTCATATTTCTTTCACCAATTCGTCATCAAGATTTTTATTGTACTACTCTTTTCTTCTGGGTGTCTATTATGCTTATGTTCTGTTTTTAACTTCTACGCTTCGTGGAGCAGTTACTAACATCAAATCTTTACGCAGCTTGCATGATAAAAGGAAAAACTGATTAGACTTTGGGCCAAATCGACCCACCCACAGAAAGATCCATTTTGGCACATCAACTTTAAAAATTTATATGCAAACCCTCATTTTTCGCGCCACTATGATAGCTCTTCGAACTCTGCTTCTAAAAATGTATCCACACTTTGTGGCCTTTTGACAAAAAATCGGTGCCGTGAAAAAAACCAATGTATAACTGTATATTTTTATTATCGAATTTGATAGCTGATATTCTGCAGCGTCGAAAACCTTAGTGCCATTTTTTCGAAAATTGACATGTTAGTGGCAAAAAGGCCCCTTTTTGAATTTTTCTTCTGTAGTGCCATTTTTTCGAACAATATCATTTTAAGGGTGAAAAACATTTTTAACTCTTTGTATTGTTTTGATCTGCCGCGTCCTCGGCAATGGCGACAGGGTCTTCATACGCCTCAGATTCAGTGCTCGGAAGTAATGCATTACAAGTAATGCATTACTGTAATGAAATTACTTTAGCTGGCAATGAGTAATTGTAATGCATTACTTTTTTTAAATAGTAATGGGTAATTGTAATGTATTACATTTTTTTAGTAATTGTAATGGAAAACCATTACTTTTTCCATTACTTTTTTTACCCTTAATTGATAAACCCAAAAATAAAACTTTTATGAAAAATGGAATGCTGTGAAATGAAATAACCACCACAGGAAGTAGCTAGGTACTACTGGTATCAGAATTAACCCTAACCCAGCGGGGTTCTGTTTACCTACCGCCTCATAAGCAAACATTGATGCATTCTGAAGAGGTTTTCCTGCTATTTTTTTTAAGTAGCGATATTCTCTGCCATTACTCCGGATTAAATATTTCTATAGAATGGAAATAATTTCCTAGCTGAAGAAAATAAAACTAACTTTAGCCATCTCAAACAGTGGTAAATTTTGAAACGCAATTGTTATTCAAATTAAATCAAAATGAAATAATAAATATACTGTTTTAAAATAATACACCTGCAGTTTTTTTTATAACGTAGCATTTTTAAAAATTCCAATTAGAGTTGGCCGTGTCTGGAATGACGTATGTTTTAATTTACTGCAGATCTCAAAATCTGTCAGCTGCAATTAGAAATTTAAGAAATGTCACATTAAAAGTAATGTATAAAGTAATGCATTACATTTATTGAGTAATTAGTAATTGTAATGCATTACAATTTCGACGAAGTAATGTGTAATGGTAATGAATTACTTTTTAAAAGTAAGGTTCCGACCACTGCTCAGATTGCATCTCCCAGTCCCACTAAGCGGAGAACGATTAGTTTGCATTTGTGGGGATGTTTTACGCACTCGGGGATGTTTTACGCACTGCACACTGCACGTGTTATCATAATTCTCTTAAAATTCTCCGACCCGTTCAACCTGCTATAATTCTTCGAAAAGTGTCATTTTAGGGGCGAAAAGCCCCTTTTCAAATGTACGTTCATCATTCATTTTTTGTTTATAGTAATACCCTGTTCAGCGCTTAAAGTTAATTGCTACAATTACAAATTCTGTGAAAAAGTAAAGTTTCTACCGTCTCCGATACTACCAATTTTTCTCTCTTCGATTGAAATAAAGTTTACGATCAATTCAAAGTGTACAGTTTTTAAATAAACATCCGCAGAAAGTTTAATACTTCGTCCAAAGTATTCAGAGGGATTATTTGTTTTTATTGCATTTGCAACTGGTCTATTTTTATCTTTTTATCTTGTTTAAAAGATGCCTGAGATGTCAATTCCAAACATAGTTAATAAATACGCTTTTCTTCATTTCCTTAGTTTCCGGAGAGATCTCGCTTGTTGTCTATTCGAAAGCTGGAAAATTCGTAATGGAATAAGCTCTGGAATTTAATAATATTAGGGAAAAGGTAATTATTAAAAAATCCCAAATTAAACTATAATAAGCAGCTAAAAGGACATGAATTTTAAAATTGCAAAATTCACATACCTAAGTTGAAATAAAAAATTATCATTTCGGGACGATAGAAACGTACTTTTTACAGAGTTTGTAAAAAATTATATTATAACAATTAAAAATTAATGGATCCAGCTGTACGATCCTTTCATAATCTGTTACACAATTTCGATCGGTGGGCTACGCTCGGCGCGGTACTAGTTTTGCCTTGCCGTGACTCACTCTGGCATTATTGTGGCGTGGCGCCCACGCTCATTTACTGAAATACATTTTAAAACATGTTTTTGATGCTAAAAGCATCAAAAACATGTGCTTTTCAACTCAGGGTAGTAAAAAAACAAGCTTTTGTGCTATTTTGAGATGAAAAACACGTTTGGAGCCTAAATAACGCCTAAAACGCGTTTTTAAAAATATCCTGAGCTGAAAAAGCCTCGAAACACATTTTTGTGCTATTCTGATCTGAAAGCACTTTAAAAAAGCGTTTTTCACCCTACAGGGCTTTTCAGCTCAGAATAGTGCAAAAACACGTTACTTACTCTATTTAGGTAATGTGAAAAATGCGGATCTGCGTTTAAAATTATCATGTTCATGTGCCAAAAAGGCACTTTCCGTTTGCCGATTTGGCCCAAAATCTAATCAACTCTTCCGTGGATCATACAATATGCACATACCAAATTCCAGCCAAATCGGTTCGGCAGTTTTGCCTGTACGTGTTCACAGACAGACACACAGCAATCATTTTTCAAAAACTAATTTTTAGGGTTCACAGGACCCCAAAACGTAAAGATTTGATGTTTTTGGCGATTCATTTATTTTTCGCGTTTTTATCTGTTTTAAACATATTTTGAATCTTCAATGAAATTTTTGCAAAAGAACAACAGTTTCAAATAATTTTCACCTTTCATTAAAACAAATTGTTTAAAAAATCGAGCAGTTTTCGACAAATCGTCAAGCACGTTGCCATGTAAATATTGACAAAACGCAGTGAGACAGAAAACCGGGGCAGTGTGTTCACCAGTAACCCATCAAGTGCAGTTTTTGTTCAATTATGGAAGAAAAAAAGCTCAAGTTCCTCCATCGAATCAGGTATCGAAATTCCGTTGTTCCGATTTCCCGAAAATTCAATCACTTCGACGTAGAGCTGAAAAAACGCCACCGTATAACAGTGTATATGAATGAAATCGCGGAGAGGGCGAGAGTTAAAGAACGGGGAGCTAAAGTAGGGCCATTACTACCTTCAACAAGCTCTGATAATGATATTCAGGATTTTTGCCGAAATTGCCCTTCAACATCCATGTCGCGCTTTCAAGAGAAAGATATCATCAGGAGAATTAACGCACGCGGTTTAGAAGAAAAGCATCCAATTCTTTTTAAAAACATTATTAAAGAAACAAGGGAGGAATTTATTAACATTACCCACGAAGCTGGAGTTAAAATGAAAATTAAAACGAGCAAGTTTGTGTTGCAGCCTTACAGACATTTAGGCCGCAGTGACAATTATAATCACTACTTGAAGATGAAGCAAATTCTAAAAAAGAAATTTATACTACATTTACCCCTAATTAGAAAAATTCTAGAAGAATGTGCAAGTTTATCTTACGATGTGGATCTAAATCAACTTTTAGGAAATCCTTTGGAAGTCGAGGAGTTTCAAAGATTAATCCTGGAAGTTGCTAAAAATTTAGGTTTATATTTACAAGAATTCTATGAAAAAATCCTTGGACTAGTTGAGAAAAACGAGAGTAGCCAGACTAGTTTAGAGGCTTGTACTGGATTATTATCAGTTAATGTAAGCAAGACTATAGCCCATACTTTGTTACATGCCGTAAGTTTTACGGGCTCTAAAGAACATGCACCGTATTTGAAGCTAAACATTACTTTTAACGACCGTTTAATACTCCGACCAACTGCTGATGACATAATTAATATTTACGAAAGGTTTCTGAAAAAAATTATACACACAGCTAATCAGTTTAACGTGCTGGAAAAAAACAGGGTTAAAGGCAAAACCCTGAATCTGTGCCTAACGGAAGAATTTTTTTATTCCGTTATGAATCAAATCACCACCAACATCAAAGAGAAGTACGAACCCATCTTGCTCCACGTAGAAAATTTGGAAAATGAATTCAGTGATATTTATAATCCTTCCATATTAATCAACGATTTGATTTTTGACGACGCATGTCTGCAAATTGAACATTTCAAGTCGTATTTGCCTAAAATTGCGCATATTAGCGATAACGTCTACTTTCGGTTGGGTCAATTAGTTTTGATCGGTTATAGAGAGAGCTTGAAAGAGGTATTATTGTCAATTATTGGAAGCATTTTCAATAGCTTAAAAGCACAACATGAATGGGAAAATAATGATATTTGCGAAGCTTTTAATATTGTAAATGTGAGAGCTACTCAGAAGCCTGTGACAACAGAGGAAGTGATTGAAACAGGAAAATATGTAACGTGGTTCAGGAATGAATTCTACGATGAATTGAAAGAACGTGTTGTTACCTCGGTTGGAAATTTATCAAAACTCATTCAGTTAGGGGAATTAAGTGAGGATCACTTAACACTTAATGCTAGAGCTATCAACTTTTTGGATGATATTCTACCAGTCCTTGAGGAAAACAGCTCGAATTTTGAGCAACTAAAATTTGAAGCGGAAGAAAAACTGCAGAAAATCATCGAGGAAGTTAACGTTGATATTAAAAATATTTCTCCACTTTTAGAAATGCTAGACTCAATGGATGACATTTTAAACGTCAGGAATTCCTTGAACGTCATAACTTTACATTTAGTCAAAATTCGAGAAATTGAAAGCAAAATCAACTGGATAAATCAAGAGGAAGTTGCTTTAAGCTTCCCGAAATCTTCTTACCTAGAATTTCTCGAGCTTAAAAATTACATTTATCCCTTCCACCATTTACTAAAAATGTGCCTGAAAGTTCAAAGAAACCTATCCGTTTGGTTGGACGGACAATTTGATAAAATCATCTACGAAAGTACTCAACAAACCGTCGACGAACTCCTCCAAGAACTTTTAAACATCCAAAAAATCTACCGAAACAAACTCAAACAAGCTCAGGATGATAACTTAGCTCTGCGATTTAAAGGCACTGTTGATGATCCAGATATGCTGAATTGGCCAGCTCCCCTAAAATTATCCTCGAAAGCAATTAAGTTAATTCAAGATTTTCAACCCTCCCTCGCTGTTATAAAAATAATGTGTAATGAAGCGTTAATGGGAAGACATTGGGAAAAAATGTCGAAAGTTGCCGGTTTCGATATTCAGCCAGACGCTGGAACCACGCTCCGCAAAATAATGCAAATCGATTTGAAGCCAAATTTAGATAAATACGAACTCATCAGCGTGGCTGCTAATAAAGAAAAACAGCTGTTGGAAAGCCTGAACTTAATGAAAAACGAGTGGAGTCTAGTCAATTTCAGTATCGAGGAACTCCAAGAGATTAGAATTATCACGAAACTTGAAGATTTAGAAATTATGGCGGAGGATCACGCGATTCGAGTTGTAAAAATGTTGAATTCTGTTTTTGTCAAGCCTTACTATGAACCTGTTTTGAAGTTTTACCAGAAATTGCTTGGGATATCGAGGATTGTGCAGGAGTTTCAAGACGTACAGTCTCATATTCTGAAACTCCTCCCCTTGTTTTCTAAAATCTCAACAGATGAATCATGCAACTTTCAGGAAGTTTTTGCTGTCTACAACAACTGGATCGAGAAAATTTCTGCAAAGCCTACAGTGCAAGATATTGTGACCACGGACATTCTACTACAACTATCGATTTGTAATCAAAAATGCGAAGTTGTACATAAAGGAGTTGAGAATTATTTTCATCAAGTTTCAAGGCAATTTCCAAGGTTTTATTTTTTGCAACAAGAACAGGTTTTTCACATTTTATCCTCAAGTAATCCAGCTGAGAACATTAATTGCATATTCAACAACATCATTGATCTAGAAATAGATGCCACTAACATTCTATCAGTGATTGGTAAAAATAATGAAATAATTAAGCTTGAACTTTCTATACCTTTAACAAGTCCAGAATATTTAATTTCACTAGAATCACAACTTAAATCTACAATTAAAAATATGATAAATGAGGCCCTCGAAGAATTTGATATTGCGACTAGGATAGAGAAATGGTGCTACCAAATCAACTTGATAACAACTAGAATAATCTTTACAGCAAAAGTGCAAGAAAGTTTCAAGAAACTCGCAGATTATCTTCAGGAGATTGAAAATAACTTCAAAATTCTTCTAGAATTGAAGGATACTAGTAATTCTTGTCGAAAAAAAATTATATCACTGCTAGTATCACTAATTAACGATAAGAACACCGTTGAAAATTTGATAGCAGAAAAAGTCAGTAATGAAGATGATTTCAAGTGGTTGCTTCATTTAAGATATTACTTGATGGAAGAGATTTACGTAAAAATTTTAAACGATTCTTTCAAATATGGATACGAATATTTTGGACCGAATCATTTTGTTACGACTCCAGTAAGCGAGATAAATTTTTGCAGATTGCTGATGTCTTCCAACGCATTAATTACTGGAGTTGGCAAAAGTGAAACAGTAAAATTCTTAGCTTCCTGCCTTGGAATTTACTGCAAATTCTTTAGCTGCGTTCAAGGAGTGAAATTTGAAATATTTCAGAATTTTTTAAAAGGATCAATACTGTCAGGATTTTGGCTATGTTTGGAGGATTTTGAGCGAGTTGAAGTTGAAACAGTTTCACTTCTTGCCCAGAAACTGTTCAATTCCGTGAATATGTTGCCAAGACCTCTATTATGTTTTGTTGCAAAACCGGCGAGAAATTTTCCGGAAAATTTTAAATCCCTCTGCCGACCTGTGGTGATTACGGAAGTTGAGTCTTGCATTATAGCCGAGGTAACGCTTCTCTCTAATGGATTTAAAAATAGCAAAATCCTAGCGAGGAAAGTAATAACAGTTCATGAATTATTTCGTGAATTTCTAGTATTTGATTTTGGGATAAACACTGTTAAAAAAGTTCTGGAAGTTGCGACTAATTTCACCGAGCTTAGCGAGGAGGATGCCATTATTAGATCGATACGGCTCGTTCATAGCTCGAAATTACCAGAGGAGTATTTAGGTTTGTTTAATAAAGTTCTCGTGGACATATTTCCAAATCAAATGATGTCGTTAGAAAATAGATTATCGATTATATGTCGAGATCTAAATTTGCGACCCACAGAGAAATTTATAAATAAAGTCCACCAAGTACACGAGCTAATGAAGTACAGGACAGGAGTTGCTCTGGTCGGAAAAGCAATGACAGGGAAGACAACTTTAATCAATGTGCTGGAAGCTTCCCTGGATCATGAAATTTGCAAGAAAATTATCAGTCCTAAAGCTCTAACTTTAGAACAACTTTATGGAAGATTTATCAATAAAACAAGTTGGGCCGACGGATTAATTACGCAGTGCTTGAGGAAAGGTGGGAATACTTTCTGGGTTGTTCTCGATGGCCCTATTGATTCCTCTTGGGTGGACGATTTGAATACGGCTATGGATGATGAACCAAAACTTTGTTTAAGTTCCGGTGAAACGGTCTGTTTTGAGAATAAAAGCTTTCTTTTCGAAGTTGATGATCTTTGCAGGGTCTCTCCAGCAACGGTAAGTTGACTTCTCTTGTTCGAAATTTGAAAAAATACACTTCACCAAAAATCTTGAATTTAACATTGTACAAACATTATCTTAATGACTTGTTTATAAACGAAGACATTTAAAGACTACCCGCTTTCGGCTCCACCGAAAACTCAGCTCGCGTTCAATAATTACATTCAGCAATTATTATGCATATACAACAAAATGAGTCCCCATTTTCAAACTACAATTTTCTTCCTCTTCTTCGAAGGAAACTCCAAAACCCTAACTGCTAATTAATTACGATTTCAGATCTCGCGCTGTGGAGTAATTTACATAGACCAAAACACAATTGGCTGGCAACCATTGGTTGAAACCTGGATTTCCAAGAACCCTGGATTGGTCAAGGGCTACGAAGACCAACTTTTATCCCTTTTTAACTGGATCATACCACCATCCGTACAATTCACAGAAGCAAATTGCGTTCAATTGTGCAAAATTAAAGAAACAGTCATGGTAAAAACGCTACTATCCCTTTTTGGTATGTTTCTAGAAAACGCAAGTGTGGGGATAACCAAGAAAGAAGAAGACGCGAAAAATATCTGCGCTTGGCTACAAGCTTCTTTCATCCAAGCAGTAATGTGGGGAATAGGAGGAGTTCTAGACTCAACCTCTCTCGTAAAATTTGACGATTTTTTTAAACAGTTATGGAAAGGGCAAAATGAAACTTACCCACTCCCTCCAACCGTGGAAAAAATTGAAGTTACCACACCTTCAGAAGGTTTAATTACTGACTCTACTTACATCTATAAAAACAAAGGAAATTGGAAATACTGGCCTGATACACTTAAAAATGAAAAAATCGAGCCATGTTTATATTTGAGTGAAACTCTAATTCCTACTGCAGAAAGTGTGAAATTCACTTCCCTGATTAACATGCATGTCATTCATAATATTTCGTTGTTAATAGCAGGCCCTCGTGCAGGCAAAACCTTATGCATCGAGGATTACATCAACAAACTAAACAGAAAGAAATTCGAACACGCAACCATACATTTTACGAAAAAAATCAAAACAAAACAAATCCAAGAATTGGTATTGTCGAAACTCACTAAAAAGTCTCGCAATTTTGCAGCGTCTGAAGGAAAAACTTTCGTTTTATTTTTAGACGACTTGCATTTACCTCAAAAAGATAACTTTGACTCTGAACCGATCAAAGAACTTGTTCGTCAGTTTCTAGAACAAAGGCAATGGTACGATTTGAATTCCACAAAATCTATGGCAATCGACAGTGTAAATATTCTAGCAGCCATGCAAGCACGAAACAAAGTCTGTCAAAGATTCTCTCGACATTTCAACGTCTTCTGCATTAATGATCTACAGGAAGAGAGTATTGTCAGGATTTATTCTAATGTTATGTTCACTAGACTAAGACTAGTGGGTTTTGGCAGTGATATCATGGCAACTTGCAATCAAATCGCAGCTGCGACTTATCGACTTTATCAATGTGTCACAGAATTAAAACCCTCTCCTTCTTGGAGGTACTATTGTTTTGGTCTAAGAAATAGTTCGAGGGTAATCCAAGCCTGTTCGATGATTAACAAGGAAAATGCTGATAAGAAATTATTCTTCAGATTGTGGTTTCATGAAAGTCTGCGAGCTTTTGGTGATAGGCTATTGCCAAAAGATCAAGAGTGGTTTTTGACATCATTGAAGGCAGAGTTAGAAGAAACAAACTGTGAGGATCTTTCTGATTTATGTTTTGGTACTTACGGTAATAATATTTTTGAAGAATCAGATTATGAAAAGTTAAAAGGAATCGCGAGTGGTTTTGTGAAAAATAAACGGTTGATCCTATTTGATTATGCAGTGAAACATTTATCAAGGATTTCTAGGGTTTTATCTCTGCCTTCTGCAAGCCTACTTCAAATTGGTTTGAGTGGTTGTGGACGTAAAACTTTGACAAACTTGGCCTGTCTGATGCATAAGCAGAAATTTTTTGTTTTAAAAGACTTAGGAAACTGGAGACAAGAATTTAAATCAGTTTTAATAGAAGCCGGAGGCTTCGGACCTTGTGTACTTTTCCTTCGAGAAGAATTTCTTCAAGAAGAAATGCTTGAAGACATTGATTTTTTTCTAAGCAACGGTAGTTTACCGTATGCACCATTACTAGAAGAGCAACAAAAAGTTTTAGAAGTAGTTAGAAATAGTGTTCCTGAAAATTTTCGCGCAGATGCAAACTCTATATTCTTATACTACAGAAGACGTTGCAAAGAGAATCTTCACTTGATCCTTTCTTTTGACGTCAATACTTCTTCTGTCAAGAAATATTCCTCAATTTTAAAGTATTGCGAAGTCGATATTTTTGAAAACTGGCCCAAGGAAGCCATAGAAGCTGTCGCTAAGTCTTGGATAGAGGTTTTGGAGATCCCGAATGAAATTAAAAGTCAAATTGCTAGTTGCTTCAGCTATTTCCATTATAGTTTAGAAAATTTAGATAAAGTTATAACAATAGGATCTTTCCTGGAATGCGTAAATTTATATGTAGACCTAGTAAAAATAAAACAAGAGTCAATAACTGAAACTAAAAGAAAATATTTATCAGCATTGGAAAAGCTAGCATATGCTGCTTTTCAAATTTCTGAGATGCAAAAATCCCTTGCAGATTACCAGCCGCAACTAGAAGAGATGACAAAAAGAGCAATAGATATGGCTAAAGAAATCGAAACGGAAACGATTGAGGTAGAAATAGCATCAGACCTCGTTAGGAAGGATGAAAAAATTGCCAACGAACAAGCAGCCGCAGCCCAAATTCTAAAGCTTGACTGCGAAGCCGACTTGGCTCAAGCAATTCCCATTTTGGAAGACGCAATTTCTGCTCTAAATACTCTAAAGCCAACTGATATAACTTTAGTAAAATCTATGAAGAATCCTCCAGATGCCATAAAGTTGGTAATGGCAGCAGTTTGTGTAATGAAAGAAGTCAAGCCAGATAAAATTCCAGATCCTTCAACTGGGAGAAAAACTTTGGATTATTGGGGTCCAAGCAAAAGAATCCTGGGCGATATGAATTTTTTGCAGACTCTCAAAGATTTTGATAAGGACAATATAAAAGCTGAGGTGATAGCTAAAATTAGAAAAGACTATCTACCACATAAAGACTTCAAACCGAATGTTGTAGCAAAAGCTTCTAGCGCAGCCGAAGGTCTTTGCAAATGGATTATTGCCATGGACATGTACGATAAAGTCGCTAAAGAGGTTGCTCCTAAGAAAGATAAATTGGAGAAAGCAGAAAAAGAATATGGTAACACCATTATTATACTCAATGAGAAAAAAGAACAAGTCAGAAGAATTGAACAAAGATTAGCTGATTTGAATACCCTTCTTAAGGATGCCATAATAAAACAGGAAAGACTTCAATTCAAAGTAGACACATGCAAGAGGAAGCTAAGTAGAGCTCAAAAACTGATCGAAGGTTTAAGTGAAGAAAGGATTCGATGGACGTCTGCTGTATCGTCTCTTGATGACGATTATAAATCTCTTCCAGGTGATATTTTACTAGCCAGTGGAACAGTTGCTTATCTAGGACAGTTTTATAAAAACCAGAGGGAAATTTTTTTGGAAAGCTGGTGTAAATATGTAAGAGAAATTGATGTTCCAGTAAGTGAAGAATATAATTTTCCAAAAATCTTTTCTAAAGAGTTTGATTTTGACGAATGGTTTTTAACCGCAGAGTTCTTTCTCCAAAATGCTGTAATTAGTAGATTATCCAAAAGACGGCCGCTTTTTATAGATCCACAAAAGCAAGCCAATAAATGGATAAGATCTGTAGAGAAATTCAACGGAATTAAAATTACCAACATCAATGCCAAAAATTTTACCGAAATTCTAGAAGAATGTCTATCATTTGGGTATCCTCTGCTAATTGAAAACGTTGAAGCTGTACAACCTTTCTGCGAAAAGTTACTTTTTAAAGACATTTTGAATAAAAATTTTGTATTGTACATAACAACAAATTTGAAACACCCAAAGTATCCAACTTTTGTCTCTGATAAATTTAAAATAATCGACTTCAAGTTAACGGAAGAAGGGCTTGAAGAAAACTTTCTAACCCTTGTCGTTGAAGTCGAAAAGCCGAGCTTGAAAAAATTGAGAAAATCTCTGACAGCTGAGAAGAAAACTGCGCGAGATGCTTTGCGCAACATCGAAACCAAAATTCTGACAACACTAGCAGAATCCACAACTGATATTCTAGAAGACGAAATGGCTCTGGAAATATTGGATAAAACGAAAATCTCTTTTCGGGAAATTGAAGGAAAACAATTTCAACTGATTGAAAGTCAAAATTCTTTGGAAGCCTTTAAAATAAATTATATTCCACTGGCAAAACGTTCTAGAATCTTATATTTTTCTTTGTTTCAATTATCAGAGATCAATCACATGTACCAGTTTTCTTTGGATTGGTTCACTGCTGTTTATTTCGAGTCCATTCAAAAGGCACATCGATATAAAGATTTAACCCGTAGAATTGAGAGCCTAATTCAAACGCTTACAATAGAAGTGTTCGATAGAATTTGTAGGTCCATTTTTGAAGAACACAAATTATTCTTTGCATTCCTAGTTTGCATAAATTGTGAAGGGAAAATTGAAAATTTTGGGGAAAATAAGTATCAAGAATTTTTTCAAAAAAATTCAGACAAGTTTGAACAAATAATTGCCAGTAAAGTTCCAGAAACTGAAATCTTCCCTCCTCCGTATAATTCAAAATTCGATATTGTCCAAATTATTTCGATAATACGCCCGGATAGATTTTTCAAAGCGGTGGAAATTTTTGTGATCTCAATTTTGGGGGAGCAATTCACAACGCCGCCCAAATTTGATATGAAGATTTCTTTCCAAGAGACACATATTTTATCGCCGATTATTTTTATACTGAAAGAAAATGCACGTCCAGTCACTGACTTTCTACTGCAGTTGGCAAAAATCAAACATATGGATGAAAAACTTCGATTTTTCTCAGTAACGAACATTGATTTTGACGAAATTTTGAAAAGTGCTAGAGAATTAGGTTTGTGGGTTTGTTTACAAAATTGCGAGTTGAATACAACATTTTTGGGTAAACTAGATGTTATTTTGGAAGAAATAGATTATGACAATACTCAGGATAGTTTTAGATTGTGGTTGACTACCAATGAATGTCAAAATTTTCCAGTCAGTTTACTGGAAAGAAGCATCAAAATTGTTAAAGATTCTCCAAGAGGGGTTAGAAATATAGTGCAAGATTTCTTCACAACCGAGCCTATAAAGTCTAAGGATTTTTTTAACAGCTGTCCGGATAAACACGAAACTTTTTCTAGATTAATATACAGTCTTTCGATTTTTCATGCGATTTTGATGGAGCGTAAAAATTTTAACAATTTTGGTATTAATATTCCGTATGAATTGAATGAAAATGATTTTTATTTCTCAATTTACAAATTGCAATCGATTATCAATAGAAGTTGTAACATCGAGGAGCTAATTTGCTTAGTAGGTAAATGTATTTATGGGCACTACATTACCGATAAATTTAATAATAAGCTCCTATCAACAATTTTATTAGACTGCATAAATAAAGTGAACTATGGTTTTCCTATTAAATCTGATTATCAGGATTATATTCAACACATAGGAAACTTTGATGATTCGTATAATTTTGGTATAAGTCCTAACTATGATATTGTCAGAGAGCTGAAATTTTCATCTCCTTTAATAAAATCGATACGTAATATTTATAGCTATAAGGAACCTGTTGGAGCTTCAGTTTGTTTTGACATTATTGATAGTTTACCACAAAATATCTCCATTCAAAGTCCGGATATGGTAATAGAGAATGAAGTAAAACACTACAATCGGTTATTGAAAAAAATAAGAAAAACAATAATTGACTATGAAGATGATGAAGATATGTATTGTTCTATAACAAAAAACGAGATTCCACAGCAATGGTTGAAAAAATCCTACCCAAGCAAATTAAGCCTAAGTGAATTTTTAGTGGAATTAAAAAAAAGGGTTGAGTATTTCCAAAATTTGCATAAAACAGCAATTATCTGGTTGGGGGCATTCTTTAATCCCAAGGCATATTTAATGGCAAAAAAAATTGAGGTTTACAAAGACCACGGTTTAATATTTAACGAAATCAAATTGAAATTTTCCGGAAATTCAGGCAAAGGTGATACTTTAATCGATGGATTATTTATGATTGGAGCGGGATGGAACAAAAACGAGGCGCGTTTGGAAGAACTCTTGCCAGGTGTTATTCAAACCGAGTTGCCTACACTTTTATTAAATTTAATATGGAACGCGCATGATGAAAATTTTGATTGCCCTTTCTATAACGTTTTTGGAGATGTGGGTCCAGATAATCTCCTGGCTTCCGTAATTGTCCCGCACAGAGGTTCTGATGATTCCTGGGTGAGGAGAAATGTGGCTATTTTCTGCAGAATGTCTTAATTTCCACAATAAAATAAGTATACAATCTGGTATGTTTTTCTTATGACCTTTTTCCCGCTAATTAAAACGAAAACGAATGAAACAAATTCTCATGAACTGGGTGATGATGACGTAATAGGTCAAGCGAGTCTGAACCTGTTAAGACTGTCTAGACAAATTTCCAAGAAGTGATTGATGATGATGCAATAGGTCAATGACTTCTCAAGCGAGTCTAAACTGTATGATGATGTAACAGGCCAATAACAGCTCTAGACAGTTTTAACAGGTTTAGTCTCACTTGGGAGGGTATTGACCTATTACATCATTACCCACTTCTTGTAAATCTGTCTAAACAGTCTTAACACGTTTAGACTCGCTTTAGAGGGTATTGACCTATCATGGCATCATCACCCAATTCTTGGAAATTTACCTAAACAGTCTTAACAAGTTCAGATTCGTCTGAGAGGGTATTAATTACCTATTACATCATCCAGTTCTTGGAAATTTGTCTAGACAGCTTTACAGGTTCAGGCTCGCTTGAGAGGTAATTGACCCCTACCTATCACGTGTCAGAAATGATAAATAAAAAAAAGGATCTGATAAGTTCTTGCGTGATTTGGTGGGTAAAAAGTAGTAATGAACTCCGACTCACCCACTTTCGCAATTATTTATTTGCCAATAAAACAAAAATGGTATTTACAAATAGATCATTAGGTTATTTGCAGCTGTCAAATCCCCCGAACAGAACTGCCTTGCTCATCACTATACCTACGTTTTTGTCGAAATCCTTACACATCCCTATCCAGGCACAATCAATAAGATGCACAGATCTAACTCGTTTGTTTATAGACGTCACAATAGACCCCAATCTAATCTATCTCAATCAGTTTTTCTGTCAACTCTAAATATATGTGCATTCAATCGACGTCAAGCTAAAAATCCGCGAATTAGATTTATCTTGCGACTGCAAAATTCTGATTTCAACCACTTCTGATAATGACAGCATAAAGCAATTTAAACTTTATCGATTTCTGCACGATCTACAAATCTACAATTATTGCGTGTTTGAGGCTGGGATTTAGCAAGAAACACAAGCAGGTGATTTGTTTGCATACAAATGGACATCAGCCACGTATACCGGATTAGGTACCTGGTTCGGAGACTTCTGTTGACAGAAGGTGATATCGATTGATATATTATCAATTATTCAATTATTATTATTTCTTTTTGAAGACCACTCCCCGATTGCTGACTTCAATTTGTAGGGCTGCGTCTACAATTTTTCCAAATTTTTATTTAATTATTTTTTCGTAATTTTTGTCAGCGCTTATACCCCGCCCGGAAACACAATTTTAGCTATGCAGTAATGCGGGTTCATCGAGTCCTCCCTCACGCGTGACCATTTCTCGACCTGTGATTGGTCTAACTTTCACAGCCGAGGGGTGGAGCTACGCGGGTGGGCCTATAAATATTTCAGTTTTCGGGCAGGTTGGTTGTTTAGCTTCGCAACCCTGCATGTCTAAGAAACGGTGAGGTCCACAAAATGGTTGTTTAAACCCCATTGGCTTCAGGGGGGTCAATTTAATCTAACTTGCTGTGGTGACAGCCAGCGAAACAACCCCTTTTATAATTTCCTGTAAAATTCCTTAAGGACGATTAAGCACGATCAACTCTCTAAAAAGGGTAGGCCGTTGTTGCACCTGACAACCAAGGACTACCACATTAATTTCTTGACAAAATTAAACTGAAAAGCAGTTTTCAGCTATTCATCAACCGATGCACAGTGGTTCAGAATCCGAAAAACGTGAACGAAAATCCCTGCTTCCAAACTATTGAACCAATTTTTAAAAAAATTGTACCCCGAAGGCTTTTGATATCGTAGAACACACTGGTGGTGTTATTTTTCTGAAAATCTTAACACCAACCCCTCTACGGAGGGTTGAAATCAACAATAGGTATAACGAAGCAACATTTAAAGTAAAAGGCTCAATTTTTGGAAATTGAGTGTGCAAAGTGGTTCAGTTTTCTAGTCTAAACAATATTAACAGATAATAATGATAATAATAATAATAATACCCCGTGGCGTCTAATAACATATCTTTATCTAGAATTAGTCTAGCAATGTAATTGAGACACCAAAAACGAATTTAGAAAGTTTTCTTTCTTCAATTTTAGTCGTCTTCCTCATCCTCTTTGTCTTTTTCCTCATACTCTTCGTCCTCTTCGTCACACTCTTGATTCTATGTTTCTCCTTCGGAAAACTCTTCATTGTCCGAATCGATTTCGACGAGGATTTCGACATCCTCAGGAACTATGACGAGAGAAGCAACTTCGGGATCTTCGGGTCTTCTTGGATTCGTTTGAATATAAAATGAGCTTAAAAACTGTTCAGAGCTTAATAGGTATCAATCGGTGGAAGATATCTTCATTAACTTTGAGGCGGTTCACTTTCCTGGTGTGATGTTCTCTGTACCTTTTAATATCTTTATTTTTGGCCTCTTGAGCCTCTTCAGAAAGCTCGCCTATTGGCACAACGACCTGATCAATAATACTAGCTCCATGTATTAAAATTTTGTAAACAGAGGGTGGCATATAATACCACCCGTACAGTGACACAAATTTTTCGGCCGTTTGCAGAGAATAATCTTCGAACTTTTCTGTTTTGATTTCAAGTCCACTATTGATGCATTTCAGAATGACTGCAAAATTATTAAATCTTAATCAATCCTTGCTCTATCTCCAGATAACTTGGGGTTAGAAAAGAACCTTCTTGTCGTATTTCCGTCATTTGAAGTTCCAGCACATTCTTGTCGTATTTCCGTCATTTGAAGTTCCAGCACCTTGTTATCCACAATTAATCCCATTTTTGAATGAAACTCAGACTGAATTTGTCCCTTTTTTTTCTTCAAATTGTTCTCTTTTGTGGCTTGACACCTTCCACATCTTTATTTCCAGTCTGTATGAAACATGCGATTCTCTAACTAATGTTTCCAGTTGTTCTGTGGCGGCTTCATTACCATTGGTTTGAAATTTAAGCTTTAAAAAGTTCAAAACACAAATTTTACGAGCTTCAAAAGTTTTTTCTCGATTTTGCATCATCAGATCAAGCAACATCAGAAGCGTAATTCGGACCATGCTGAACGAATAAATTTGCAACCAAATGTGCAATAACAAACAAAACAACAAATATAACAAACAATTTAACAATAATAAGAGATATGAAGCACCATGGAATTATTTAAATCACTGCGAACACTTCGAGAACAAGAGACGCACTGAAATTTAAATTTTGCAAGAGTGCAATAATTCACTTAAAAGCTCATTATGCCTAGACGCGCAAATATGCGCAGCCAAAATAGTTTTAGTTCTCTACCTGAGTCCCTAAGCAAACATCTGATACTAATTGTAAACCGTCCTGAGGTGTCCTAAATTTTGTATAGGTTCATTTGTAAAATTTTTCTTGGAAATGTAATGGAATCGTAATGAGGGTTATGAACAAAACCCTCTACAAATATTTACATTTCTGGTGAGCTATTTTGATACAAATAGGGTCACCATAAGCACCTATAAAAAGTTTTTTGTGAAAATCTTAAGTCCTTTCTGTCCACAAGCTAGCGATCTTTCTGTTTTTTCCGGTAACGTAAAGCACAGCGAAATTGCTCGTTTTGTACGTCGTGTAGTGACTACACGAACCGTAGGATTGTATTCATTGATTGCCCTAAAGTTGACCAATATTATGAAGAATAAAATATGTCAATTACTTATTCCTACGAGAAAGTTGGAAAATCCGAATTTCGTTCACGTTTTTTGGATTCTGCACCACTGTGCGATGGTGCCACGTTAGCTGCGCTAGCCATGCAGACTCAAAAAATCACCGAAAGATATCTTTCTAGACAAAAGGAAAGCGAATGCTAAGCGAATTATATCCACTTTATTGGGACTGAATTAGGAGTCGACAAGGCCTGTTTACGTCTGTCCAAAATACAAACGACGTTGGGCCCGGTCCCCTCTAAACAAACTCGCGTTATTATCAGAATGTTAAATAACTTGGGATAACTGGATTTGAGGTGTTTGTCTTTGCGTGTTGCGAGTGCCATTCCGACGATTCGTTGATAGGATAATTGCAAAGAGAATATGCGCGCGGCCACCGACGAGATGGTAATTGCGGCGAAACAGGGATAACGATCACATGCGTGGAGCTGGAGAAACTTGGCAAAGTTGTGGCACTCCAAGAGGTAATAGACTGGGCGGGCGCATCCCACATAAATCCCCCTGTCCTCCCCAAGGTGCACTAGAAAGTCGTGCAATTCGCCACGCGGAAGATGACGCGTCTGAGACATGTGTTATCTGTGCTGGCTCGGAAATATGAATGCAGATTACTCTCTGTTCCTGAAGATTTATTTTTTACCTTCAAACCCGAGTTTACGACTTCATAGATTTTTACGACAAACCAAAATTGAAACTGGAGCCACAAAACTCATCCCTTAAATATTGAACTACAGTGCAGGCACAGCAACCAATTATCTGCCCTGCCCCACAAAACCGCCGAATGCCAATCCCAACTTTATGACAGATTACCTAACTCTATAACATCACTAATTCACTTAAACCAAGTCCCGCGGAAACAAATCTACATTAAATCATAAATAGATCGGTCTAATTTTATTACGTAAGTGTTGTGTTTTTCACAAATTTAATTTCTGTAACTTCGTCGTAAATATCGGAGTCAATTTGATGCTCAGTCGTTGGGGGAGGTCCTTCTGGTCCACCTGGTTTCACCAAAGCAACTCCATCGTTCCCCATTCTCATACAATCAAAATGTAGGATAAGCACAGTAGCTCTTTGGATGCGAGTCTCAAAATCAAAACACATATGCAAGTTTTGTCCTGGAGTATGAATATCAAAAAGCTTGGCGCAAGCTTCTACAGAAAGCGGAAGGTATGGTATTGGAACAGGCAAACAAAGCGGTGGTGGATTTTTTGCTAAAAAAATAACAGTAGATTGGCTTCATTACGAGCTCGTACCGGAAACGGAATTGGAGTAGATTGGGTTCCCATCCAAAAACATATCCATATTGATCGCGAAGTCAAAGGGGTCATAGGTAAAGTTCATGCAACCTGTAATTAAAAAAGTTAGTTAAAGGATTCGAACCGACTACTGCACTAAACTTTTTAGCAACGCAATTATGGTTCAAAGTAGCCTTTCGTATCGTAAAGTTACTAACTAAGGGGAAGTTAAAGCCGAAGCATCGTAAACTGAGGGGAAGCCTAAGCAAGAAATGGGATGAGTAGTGAAAACTGAAAATATCGCAAACTGAGGCGAAGTCCAAGCGAAAAGTTTAAGTGAAGTCAAGGGGAAGCCTGAAAATGTAACAAACTGAGTTGAAGTCGAAGCAAGACATAAAGTGAGGAAATGTCGTTAACTGAGGCGATGTTCAAGCGATAAAAGTGAAAAGAAGAGCGACGCCTAAGCGATTAAGAAGTGAAAATATCGTAAACTGCGGCGAAGGCGAAGCCAATGGTAACATGAAAACTGAAGATATTTTAAATTGTGACTAAGTCCATACGAAAATTTAAGTGAAGTCAAGGCGAGTAATAAGTGAAAGTATAGCTGGTGGAAACAATATTTGGGAGAACCTAAAAGCCGCCTCATTACGAGGGTTATAACTATGTAACAATGATACCCCCCGCTGGCAGGGCAAACACAGGTGCCTGGTGTACCTACTAACTAGTGGGTATTTTAAATTTATTCCCAGGGGCCGTACTCGACAATTTTACTTTTAAAGCCCACCAACACATTATTAAAAAATTCAAGAACATACTATTTTTTATTTTGATAATTGCAGACGACCCACTGCTGGTAAAATCTCATTATCATTGTCATTAGCATAGAGACAGAACGATTTAGCCAACAATAATCTAAAAGAAATGAAATAGCAAGAATTCTGGAACGAACTTATTTCCTAGAAGGCAGGTAGGTAGATAAATACTCCTAGATATCTACCAATAGCGTACTTTTTTAAATGCACACAACGTTTATGTCTCTCGTCAATTATAAACTCATTCTAATTCCAAATTACTTAACTTGTCGAAACCTTATTCTTGTATGAGTTGCTTGGGTGCCTGTGCAATGATTTTAGTAGTATTTCATTATCTATAATCAATCGATTTGTGCTTGTTAGATAGTGAAAATTCTCAAATCCGGCCCACATTGGAAATTTAAAAATATCCACGAGCCTCAGGTAAGCCAGCGGGGTGCCATTGTTGCAGTTACAACCCTCGTAATGAGGCGGCTTTTAGGGTCTCCCAAATATTGTTTCCACCAGCTATATCGTAAACTGAGGCGATGTCAAAATGAAAAAATTCGAAATGTAAGGAGAGTAATAGGTGAATATATCATAAACTGAGGCGAAGTCGAAGCAAGAAATTAAGTAAAGTGAAAAAATATCAAATTGAGGCGCATCGTAGGCAAGAAATTAAGTGATGGCGAACGGTGAAGCCGAAGCCCGTAGTAAAGGTAAAAATATAGTAAACTGAGGCGAAGTCCAAGCGAAAAGTTTCATTTAAACATCAATTTCGAAAATGAACCACTGCGGCAATTCGAATTTGTTGACAGGTAACGAGAAGTTACATCGTGATTCGCCTCTATCTTCCTAGATTCATAACCTTCACTTTTGAAAGTTAAAAGTAAAAATAATGAAGGTTATCGTCATAGAAAGTTTACCAAAAGTAAAAGTTAAGTAGAGCTCTTCGAAGTTAATTGTAACATAATGAAAGTTAACACTCATAAACGATAAATATATCAAGAATACGGCACTTAGACAGTAGAACATAAAAGTTTTAAAGGTTAGCAAAAAATCCTCGTTTTGATAAAAAATATAGATATAAGAAGAATATAAAACAGAGTTAATTAATGGTAAAAATGAACAGTTTAAGACCAAAAACAAACTGAAAGGAGCAAGTAGAAAATTATATATAAAAACTACGAGGGTAGACTAGAGAACAGAGATTATAGAAAATATGAAGACGAGTAGCACTATAAAATTGTTTTTTTAGAACAAATTATAATATTTAGAACATTACGTACTTACGCACCACAACTTATGGTTTCCAATGGTTACTTTAGTGAGACTAATATTTATGATTGGTCTGAAGGGCAAAATTGTGGGATAGACTTGAACTTTTGAAAATTATCAGGGAATATTAGTTTAGACAACAAAAGAAATATTTTGCAGGCCACAAACAAATGATGGAGGGGTCGCTTTTGATCTGCAAACCGCCTGGTAATCTTAGCCTTAAAGTTAAGCGACATATTCTGCGGTTTGAAACTATGAAACAATTAAGATTTATATTAGTTTGCAAATTTCAACATAGATTAATTACCTTCTCTATTGAAATTGAACTGATCTAACTTGAGACCCATGCAACAGCCACATGTTAGTTGCTGACATGTGCATCCATTACTCCTAAAACCAACCCGTCGGAGAACTCCTCGAGACTTGGTGGAAGATTGGTCACTCTGACTTGATGTTCCTGACAGGCTGTTCTCGATAGACGTCATTCGGAAGGGGACGCCAGTTTTTGGGTTGTAATACACTAGTTCGTTTTCTGAATACAGTTCAATTATTTAAATGGATTTAAAAATTTCCTTACCCTCAAACTTGGGGAAAACAGAACCACAACCGATTATGAGAAACAAACAGATTTTCCTCATGTTAAATTTTATAACCGTTAACGACAACAGTAGTTTAGCGAATGCGTCAATTGCAGTGCGAAGTCTTTCAACTGTTGATGTCAACAAGGAAACTTCGTGGGAAATTTAGGGTATAAACCGCATACACCCGCCAGCTACACATACGTACGTACGTGTAGAAAGCATTTATCCACCGTGGCTAACATATTAAACTGCCATTTAATGTAATTAATACTTTCAACTGTGTTCAGTCTGTGTCTATACATAATTCATTACAGATGCAGCCGAGTCTCGTCTATGTCATTTCATTATTATAATTTCCTTCCTCCGTATTTTTATGAACTAATTTATTCGAGCTTTCCTAGGGAACATTATTGCTTAAAATGGTTCATCTTCAAAGAGCTCTGATTTATTTCCTAAGCAATAATTATCTTTCATGTTTCAAACGCTTTTGTTGCAAATTGCACCCAGAGCTGTTTGCTTTAAGTTGCTCAACCAAACGAATCATATACTGATGCAGTGCAGTATATTGTTTTCCTCATCTGGAGGTACTTACTTAATTGATGTGTTTACAAAATTTGCACATAATTTCACCGTGATATATATTTTTTAGAATCTAGTAAATTTGTGCACTCATCCTACATTCAACTGATGAATAGCGGCCTATTTATTGTAAAAACGCGCCCCCAAGTCCACGAGGCCCACATGATATTTTTCCGTAGAGATGATGGATGAGCATCAATTTAAATGTAGAAAGTAGCACGCGTAATATTTGTCGACTCAGTGTTGTCTAAACTTTCGACTCACCTGTTTATTGAACGGTATCTCCAGAAAATGAGAATACTGCAGCTCCTGGCTTTTACAATAATATACATGAAATTTGTGGAGGCAAAAGGTGAGAGCTGATAAATGTACATTTATTTGAAATCAGTTGTAGAAGTTCGGAAAAAGGACTTCAAGAACACAACGAACAGCGTAACCGATGCACCGAGTGGGAGCCAAGTGATAACAACAACTCGCAGACCGCCGTTACCAGGATTTAAATTACCCTGTTCGTGCTTCGAAGGACAATGCGGCTGTTGCACGGGGGTTATCTTAGATCAATTTAACCAAAAGGCTTGTTTGAATGTTACTTATGAACCTGACGAGTTCGCCCTCACTGCTGCTGCTTCCGTAAACGGACGTCAGGTCTTCAAGAGAACAGTTTCTGGTAAAATGTTTTGCTATTAAAAAACCAGTTTCGACTTTTGCCAGGTCAAGTTCAATACTATTTTGTTAATTTTCTGCTGACTTGCATTTTAAATTTTTAATGTGTCGCCTTCCAGGCAAGAATCCGCCTCCGATGTGCTTCAGAGTCCCTCGTTTACCCTTCATTCGCTTCTGCATCGAATTCTCCAATGTTTATTTCGCAAGTCGTAATGTACACTTGTGTATTGATATGGAAGCCAACTGGGAGGACATAACTTTAGTCGAGTGGTCATTTGATTGCATCCGCATGGGAGTTTCTGGAGTTGCAGTAGTTAGACCTGAAGAGGGCGGAGGAATTCCCACTAACCCAATAGATGTCGTTGATCAAACCGACGAAGATTACGATGACAGCGCCAGGAACGCACCCCTACCCCTGAAAACTTTCATTATTGACGAAAGTGTTAAACTGGCTTCTGGAGAAAAATTTGACAAATCGTTAATAAAATTGCGGCGGCTACCTTCTGGTGACGTGCGGCTTTCCTACGGAAAACTTTAACAAACCTATTTATTATGAAAATAAAACATGAAAAAAGTATATTCATCGTTTTTGACGAAGTTTTCTTTTTATTTTGAAAATTAGTCCTGTCCGCACAAGAAGTGGACATTAGTGCTGCGGATAGAGCTCTGAAATGTGTCGAAAAAATTTGTTGAGAGTATAAAAATATGGGACCTGTGCCATGTTGTTAAGGACACTTTGGACCATCGAAATCTCTTTTTACGACTTTTTTCGGTGGTATCGAAAAAACCTACGGTCGATGAAACTCATAAAATTGATATTTCTTCGCGGCACGAGATTGTACAAATTTAATTTTTTTTCACAAAGCCTAAAACAGATAGAAAACTCATTCCTTTTCTGGTCGATAGAGAATTTTTCGTGGAATAACGTGATATTTATGTGTTAAAATAATACAATCGATTTCATTCCAGAAAGAGCTTTTTTTTAAACGAAGCATGACGAAATTGGTAAATGTCTGAGTTTAATAATCCATAACTTTAGTTTTCACGACATCGATTTCATTCTTTCTAGTACCAGTGGATGCGCTGAAATCTTGGCAACATTTCATCTCGCATAACTATATGTCGCGTTTCAAAAATAAACTCTTTACAGCCATTTTAAGTAAACTGTGACACTCGCGCTGATCGCGGCGAGAGAGAGACAGCCTACTACAAACGTGTCGCGCCAAACGAAGAGCGCGAACACATTACAAAGCGCCACTTCTATAGTTTACCATATTTTGTATTATCTTAAGCCTTTCTGGTTTCTGGGGCCGCAATATTATATTTTTTGTAATGCACATATATGACATCAATTACAGTTAATTATTAGGCGCTGCAGCAAACATTTTGATGGAGGTGCAAAGAATGGCCCTAGTGTTCAGTATTTTAGACCAGTGATCTTAGATAACGGTAATTAGTTATTTACGCAATTAGTTATGAAAACCCCTATAATGATAATTTTGCAAAACTCGCTATCGCTCGTTTTCGCAAATATTACGGCTCTTCAGAGATCTTGGGCTTTTCATAACGTATTACCAACTTTTTAACACGCAATTAGGTAATAGTTATTTACGTAATTAGTTATGAAAAGCCCTATATTGTTTGACGAGCCGCAATATTTGCCAAAACGAGCGATAGCAAGTTTTGCAACATTATGCGAGTCAAACAATATAGGCTTTTCATAACGTATTCCGTACAACATTTTACCAAATTGTGTAAAATCCAACTTTTCAAAACGCAATTAAAGTCCGTTCATTTTCTATAGCAGAGCTAAAATTTTTCAGGAACTGTACAACCCTAAATTGTAACGGCGCGTACTTTTGACAAAGGCCATTTTGGGCAAATAAAGAGCAATTGCAAAATTTTGACATTTGTCATGTTTTCTGACGTACCGCATTGAAATCAGTTCTACCAACTCACCTGTTAGTAAAATTCCTTGCATTTCCTCATACCAACCTAAAATTCAAATTTTGACGTTCTGTCACTTCAATAGAAAATGAATGGAGAGTAGGTAAAATCGAGGGTAAAATCAAGTTTTGGCGAATAATATTTAAGCTTGAGAAATTAGGCTGTTTGTACAAAGTTTCTACAAAATGCCTGGTCATATCAGAATGCTTTGTACGTCTTTAGAATATTCGTAAGAAATAGAAACAGAATCGGGTCAACTTTACTTTAGCGGAAACCTTGTATGAACTCAAACTGCATATATTTCCGTTCAGAAGGATGAGCTGAGTACAACGGTACCCGATTTTTCTTGCGCAAACGCACCGTTGCCAAGTTACAGGTTTCCGCTAAACTAAAGTCTATAGGGACTTTACTTTAGCGGAAACCACGTACACGTTAAAACTTTACATATTCTGGTTGAGAATGACTTGCTGATTTCAACGGCACGTCATTTTTCTTGCGCAAACGCACTGTGGCCAAGTTTCTCCTATTTTTATGAGGTTCTTATATAAATACTTTATCGAAAACCATGCAATATATCTGTGAACGAAACGACACAAAAATACGTACAGATCCTCTTCCCGACCCTATGACACAGATCAATGAGTGTTTCGTATCGCTCAGCTTAATATCGATATTGTAAAAATTTAGTTTAGGTATTTTAGCTGACAAGGAGATGGCTTTCCATATGGTTTCACTAAACGTATCCATTTTTATATGGAGCCTCAAATACTCTTCCCCACCCTAACACACAGGTCAATAAGTAGTATTTATTACCTACTTTTCGCTTAGCCTAATATTGCTAGTTAAAAAAAAAGTCAGTGTGAAGATCAGGCTTAGACAATCATTTACTGTCATTCAGTCGCTCTACTTAAAAATGGATACGTTTGGTGACACCATATGGAAAGCCTTGTCAACTAAAATACCTAAATAATATTTTTACAATATCGATATTAAGCTGAGCGATGCGAAATACTACTCATTGATCTGTGTCATAGGGTCGGGAAGAGGATCTGCACGTATTTTCGTGTCATTTCGTTCCCAGATATTGCATGGTTTTTGCTAAAGTAGTACCATAAAAACTTCATAAAACCAGTTGAAACTTGGCCGCAGTGCGCTTGCGCAAGAAAAATGACGTGACTTTGAATCAGCTATTCTCAACCAGAACATACAAAATTTTAACGTGCACGTGGTTTCTATAGGGACTTTAGCGGAAACCTGTGACTTGGCAACGTTGCGTTTACGCAAGAAAAAACGGGTACCGTTATACTCAGCTCATCATTCTCAACGGAAGTATGTGCAGTTTTAGTGCTAACAAGGACTTTAGTTTAGCGAAAACCTGTAACTTGGCAACGGTGCGTTTCCGCAAGAAAAAACGGGTACCGTTGTACTCAGCTCATCATTCTGAACGGGAATGTGTGCAGTTTCAGTACATACACGGTTTCCGCTAAAGTAAAGTTAAGCCACAGAAGGGTAATCCTCCAATTTTGACTTTAAGTCACTTTTAACAATCTTTAGCATTGCTCCGTCTTCATGAAATATCCTAGTTATTTTATTACGTAGCTTGGGCGGAGGAGCGCATTCTAATGAGTTCGCGGTCCTCGTTCAGCGCGTACGTTTGTAATAAGCTGCCTCTCTCTCGACGCGATCAAGGGCTAGTGTCATAGTTTTCTTAAAATGGATGTAAAAAGTTTATTTTTGAAACGCAACATATAGTTATGCGAGATCAAATGTTGGTAAAACTTCAGCGCATCTATTGGTACTAGAAAAAATAAAATCGATATCGTGAAAACAAAAGTTATGGATTATTAAACTCGGACATTTACCAATTTCGTCATGGTTCGTTTAAGAAAAAGCTATGTGTGGAATGAAATCGATTGTATTATTTTAACACATAAATATCACGTTATTCTACGAAAAATTCTCTATAGAACAGAAAAAGAATGAGTTTTATATCTGTTTTAGGCTTTGAGAAAAAAAATTAAATTTATACAATCTCGGGCCGCGAAGAAATATCAATTTTACGTGTTTCATCGGCTATAACTTTTTTCGATACCACCCAAAAAAGTCGTAAAAAGAGATATTGGTGGCCCAAAGGGTCCCTGACAAGATGGCACAAGTCCCATATTTTTATACTCCTAAAAAATTTTCTGCCTTACATAAGCGTCTTTCAAGCGTCTATCCGCAGCACTACATGGAGTTGAAACATCAAATTGAACTCCAAACCTTAAAAAAGTGTTGAAACAATGCCAGCGGGCATTAAACGTGTTTAATCAAGTCTAAAATGTTCAAAGCGAATAGATCAATGGAACAACTCTATTCAGTCATCATTTATTAAATATTACAAAACTGAGCAAATTGGTAAAATCGATTTATGTACAAAATAAATAACAATAAATTAGTGAATAAATAAGCCTAAATAATTTTTTCTACCAGTGTAGTCGGTCTAGCCACATGTCTTTGCTTTGTCGTCCCTTACGATTCCTGGAAAATTTTCGAGCTTCATCATCGTCGTCTTCCTCATCCTCATCATCATCTTCCTCGTCCTCGTCCTCGTCATCATCATCGTCACTTGCGATGGCTGTCCTGTTTTTACTCTCCGAGGAATCCTCTTCAACGAAAGTGTCAACCATTCCATCGACTATATCTTCAATCACGTCTTTTTTCTCCTTATCATCTTTCTGCATATCCACGATATCTTTATCATTCGGGAGTTGTTTAGTTGTACTTTCTTCACTTTCAACTTCCTCTTCAATTACCTCACCTACAACTTCAGAAATTGGATCTACATCGTCTTCGTCAGAATCTTCATCAGATTCCTCGACACTGACAGTAGTTGTAGTTTCCGGATTTGTTGTAGTACTTTCGACAAGTAGAGTAGTTGTCTCGTGCTTTTCTAAAGGTGTTGTTTGTTCAGTTGTAGATATACTTGTAGTTGTTTCAGTAACTTCATTTGCGATTGAAGTTTCTTCAGATACTTGAGCTTTAGCTGGGATGGTTGTTGTTGTTGTTGTTGTTGTTGCTGTTGTTGTTGGTCGTGGTGTAGTTGTTGTGGAAGTGGTAGTGGTAGTAGTAGTAGCAGTAGTTGTTGTTGTGGGGATTCTTTTAGTAACTGCTTTAACTGGGTTCGGTTTAATAATTTGAACAGGTTTTCGCCTAATACCCGCACTAGTCACTTTTCGTCTTAATGGTGCTCTTGTGGTTTGTACTACAGGTTTTTTCTTCCTGTTTCCCCCAGACGATCCTCCTGAGAAGTACTCGCCAATAAAATCATCATCAAATACGCTAAAAGTACCATAATCAACAGAATCAACGTCATTATCGTCATCATCGTCTTCCTCGTCATCGTAATCGTACTCGTCGTCTTCATCATCGTCATCGTCATCATCATCGTCGTCTTCCTCCTCCACAACGGGAAGAGGCTGCGCCGGCTCTACTCTAAGACCTTTGGGACCAAAACGAAAACACGAAACTTTCAAAGTAGCTTCGATCTCTTTCAGAGATCGCAGTTCAAGTCCAAGGCAAGCGTTAAAATCGTCTCCCTTACGAGCGATATTGTAGACGCGTCCGCAAAACTTTGATACTCCTCCGGGCAGCGGCATACATACAGGTTGTGGCTTCTTACCTAAAACAAAGTTTGTTAAAACATCGATTGAGGGTAACCCACGTGACTCACTCGAGATCGTGGTGTTCGTGAGCACCCTCTCCCCGAAACTCATCGAAATTGCAAGTCGATCCCCTTTCAGATACTGAAGGGAAGCGCATCCAGGTCCTTGCAGGGAAACGACGGGCACGTTAAACTCCCTGCAGCAATTGCAAATCTGCGTCGAACAGCTGCAGTATTTATTTGGCGACTCCTGCTGTCTCTTGTGTCCAACTTTTCCATGTTTTCGGTTTAGTGCTCTTTTGCTGTTGTGCAGTCCCCTGGAATCTGTGAACAATTTACGGAATTGCTCAGATAATAAAGTTTTATTCATTCTGAAAATTAGGAAGCTTAATCACACCCGCGATAAATCCGGTTTTTTTATAAATTGCCTGCAGGTGTTGACAGTTATAAATCAGAATTTCTTTAATAAATGCCCGAGTGTTACCTTGTAAAGTTTTGCTGAATTCTAAAAAATATCAATCAAGTCGAGGGAATACGAGCAAGAAATTCACCTGACGTATAACTGAACATTGAAAAGAAAATAATAGATTATGGAAAGGGTTGCCGTTAAATTGAGCGTTGAAATCAACAATTTTTACTTTTTTCGAAAGTATAATCTTCGAACAGTCACATTTTTCTTTTTTCCAATTTCAGAATTATCGAAAATAAATTGTAAATTTAAAAAATAACAGCTGAATAAGGGGAAAACTGTAAACTACTGCCTTCTTTAAATTAATTTCATTACTGCTGTCCTCAAAATGACTACTACCGTCAAATAATCAACTACTACCATTTCACTGTTACTCATTCACCTCTGGGCTGATTTTTACTTAAAAGCTTCAGAAGAAAATAGTACCTATTTAAAATAAGTACATATAATTTTACGTAAATATTTGGAATTACAAATTTTCGGAAGTTTTTAATGCTTTCCTGTGTTTGTCAACCTTAGAAAACCCGCTATTTGCTGAATATTTACTTGACACTTCTTGATTTTTACTTAAAAGCTTCAGGAGAAAACAATAATGCTTAAAATAAGTACATACAGGGTGAGTCTGAAAGACTCCACATCCTTTCTACCACAGAATCTACTGTTCAAATGATGAAGCTTGGAGCAAAAATTATTGGTCAATTGTGATTCCTCTTGATGTTATAAACCGCCAAAGATCTTCATTTTTAAATATTGTTTTTTAATATCTTTCCAAAGGTGTATCGTAGGATTTTCAATTTTTGCACAGCATTGTTACAAACCAAGATGCAACTACTGATGGTACTTAAGACATTATCCAAAAATCGGATCTCTGTTATACAGTGTGGCCCAGATGTTATTGGTCCTTGAACTTTTTTATGTTTGAAAATATTGCTAATTTGCCTATGCGGCCGTATTCCCCGTTCGATTCTAAAACTTTTTTGGCTCTTAGAAATTTTCGAAAAAACTAACCACTCACGAGAAAAATTGAAAAAACCGAAAACATGATGCAGGTAATCACCTTAAAACCAATGATGAGTCTACCTCATAAAAAAATGAAATTACCATCAATGTTTTTTCTTCAGTTGTGAGCAATGGTTCTGCATGCAGTTGCTTCTTGGTCTGTGACAATGCTGTGTAAAAATTCAAAATCCTACGATACACCTTTCGAAAGATATTTAAAAAGAACCTTTAAAAATGAAGATTTTTGGCGGCTTATAACATCAAGAGGAATCACAATAGACCAATAATTTTTGCACCAAGTTTCATCATTTGAACAGTAGATTCTGTGGTATAAAGGATATGGAGTCTTTCAGACTCACCCTGTATAATTTTGCGTAAATATTTGGAATTACAAATTTTTTGAAGTTTTTAATGCTTTCCTATGTTTGCCAAATTCCCATATTGCATTAGTACGGACGTAATTCTCAAAATCTTTAGTGTCTTCAATATTTGCTCGACATTTCTTGATTTTTACTTAAAAACTACAGGTGAAAACGGTAATGCAGGAGAAACAGTAATAAGCATAATTTTACGTAAATATTTGAAGTTAAAAATTTTCGAACATTTTTAATGCTTTCCTAAGTTTTAACAACCCCGCAATTTGTTGAAATTCCTAAACTGCATATTCATATTAGTATGAACGTAATTCTTAATATTTTTAGTTTACGTCTTCAATATTTACTCGACGTTTATTGATTTTTACTTAAAAGCTGCAGGAGAAAACAGTAATCCTTAAAATAAGTATAATTTTACGTAAATATACAGGGTGATCCCGAAATACACCGAAAAACTTCAGGGTATTATTCCTCACATTATTCTAAGACGAAAACTTGTTATGGACAAATGTCCTAAAGTGCTTAGTTTCCAAGATACAGGGTGTGCAAATTTAAAAAAATATATTTTGCTAATATTTCTAAAACATCCTGTGGCGTAAACTGAAAATTTTGTATCAAATCCAGTGGCGTAGGTGTAGGCAGCCAGGTGCATAATTTTCTTGGCGAATTGGGTAAGCCACTGTCCTTTTGCGAGTCGCATTTATTATTTACTAGTTAAAGCTGCATAAAATCATCCTGTTTCATTTTTTCTTTATGATGAGCCCTTTTTGAAAAACACGAAAAAACTATTCGGAGGCAGGTAAATTCGAAAAAGCAAAGCTTAATAGAACTATGCGTTAATTAATCGACATTTTAAATATCAGAATGACCAATACGCTGAAAAGCTTCATTGGTTTAAGGACTTTCATGAAAGAAGAAAAAAAGAAGAAAATCAAAACGTACGAACATTTAAAAATTTGCACACCCTGTATCTTGGAGACTAAGCACATTAGGGCATATGTCCGTAGGAAGTTTTCATCTTGGAATAACGTGAGCAATCACCCCCTGCAGTGTCGAGGTACTTAGGGAACACCCTGTAGACAGTAATACCCTAAATAAGTATAATTTTACGCAAGTATTTGGAATAACAAATTTTTGAACGTTTTTAATGCTTACAGTTTCAATTTTTGAAAAAGCATTTTAAGAGTTAAATGACAGAAAATGTATTGTCTATGATGTCATTTGTCATTAAAACAGCGCTCTAACATAAATCTGAAAAGTTATAGAATCAGAATTTTGCAATTTTGAAATAAAAATAAAGAAAAATGTGACGGCTGTACGGTTCCGTTACTAAACAGTGAACACTATCAAAAAGAGATATCACTGAATCTTATGTAGTAATTCGTAGTTATGAAACTTTGAAAACTTAAAAAAAGAATTTTGGCACTTTTTAGAAAAAAAAAAAATTCTGAGACTAATAACCCGTTATACAATTATGAAAGTTTGAAAATTTTATAAAAAAAATTTCGGTTTACATTTTGAAACAATGGAAAGTATCTACGCTAAACCGGAGCTGATTAAAGGAACTTTCAAAAGACGTACAAAAGGTGTAAAAATGTTGACTTTTATTCTTCATACTTTCCAAACCATTGTTTCGTACAAACCTATAAACCTGATTATTTATTTTTAAAACTGAGAGAAATTATTCGTATCTGTAAATTTTATTCTTGCCTGTGCGCTGTTCATATTACCTCGCTCTAACGCCCTCACGCTCTTTTGACACGTGCTCTTCCGGCAATCTTATTAAAACAGTCTCAGAAAATGTGATTTATGCTATCAAACTGGTCGGCTAGCATCAGTTTTAAAATCTAGGTCTGTCCTAGTTCCCAATTAAGCTATTTGAGCGGCACATTAGCAATTTCCATGAAAGTTTGTTTTAAGGCAAATAAAATCGATGTGAAGTTACCTATAACAGCAGAAGCGGCGAATGCGATGAGAATAAAAATGAGGAGTAGTTCGAAGATGAAAGACAATTTCATCTTGCAATCTGCAACAAAAATTCAATGTTATCATGCAGTTTGAAAAGTAAGACGAAGTTTTTTTAATTATTTTAAATTATCTACTTTTCTATCACGAATCAAGATAGTGATTTAAAATTCTTCTTCGGTCTTATTTGTCAAGTGAATCAATTAAATTTTGGGTTTAGGGTCACGCGCCACAGAACTCCTCCTACAGCTTTTGCACAATTTATTTCAGGAGATATAAAGGTCCTGGCAGCATTATCCTCAATATCTCCAAAATATGTCAAGTCTACTCACATAAAATAATATTCACTGAACAATTCGCTCACCACTACTTCACTTGCTGAATGTTTGTGTAAGTCTGCGTAAAATATTCTTCTTCACTCTTCTTCCGTGGACATGGAGGGGTCCGTATGTCGGTCATCCCAGTTAGGTCATCGTGTTCATCCGGCACAGACGGTCGTAGAAAGCGTTTTTCTCTATTCATTTTCATCACATTCGGTGAATCTGACTGCAATTATCAGCTTAATCACATCAGTTAGGTGTTGAAACTCCGGATCCTGATTTTCGACCTTTACGCTCCACGGATTCATTTGAATCTCGTTACTTTTTCTGATGCAGGAATGTTTCTATCCGACTGTATTTATTTAAAGACGGGTCTCGAAAGGAAAACGTGGTTTTGTTTTCTTATTTTAGTAAAGAAAACGTTGGAGTGAAAGCTGTTGGAAAATCGAAAAACGTGACTTTTATGTTTGGTGGTTTTGGTAGAGTAGAATAAGTTAATTAATACTCGCAAGAGGAAAACTTAAACAGAGCGTAATACCTATACTCAGGTCAGATAACTGAACAGTACACAAATGCAATGAAATGAAACAGCGACCATAAGAAAAGTTTGCAAATTCTGGAGGCTCCAGGCTATCTTAGCCTTGCAAATTTTTGAGTAGGTACGAAGAGATCTGACCTTGCCAAAGGCCAGAGGGCTTACTAAAGTAGCCCATAATTTCGATTTCACGAATACCTGTCCTTCCTGAGCCTGTGAAAGGCTTGTGTCATCGACAACGGGGTGAAGAACTGGGTGACCCACTAACCTTGTTCACGGCCAAGGACCGAAAACTGTCGAAGATTCTCGTGTCTGGCATACTAAGGTTGGTACCATTCCACTAAGCTACTGTTAACACTGACCAACTCAAACCGTTGCAACATGTATTCTGTGTTAACTCGATTTGTTCTATTGCTTACTGCATTCACGCTTGTGGCCCCGACCAACATCTTGGGTGAGTTCCCTTTAACTAGAGCTAACCTTCCTTCCGGTACTTTCGCGGCACTTCCGGGGTCATCAACATCACAAACTGGAAAGAAGCTGATTATCTTAATTTATTCAAATCTGGTAAAGTAATCCACCTAAAACTGTAAATGTTGAATAATTTTTGATGCAGAGGAGGTTTAACAATTTGTGTCCAAAACATGTTTTTCGGTTAATTTTTATACAGGCTCATGGTACGACCCCCTTTTTCCTTTATTTTTTGGAGTAAAATCTGGATTGGAACATCGAGTGTCCTAATCAAAGGCCACTTTCTGGCGTCAACTTTTTATTCTTAAACAGAGCACCTGTATATCAACATTTTTGAAGGCTACATAATTTTCTAAATCCAATGATACCACGTAAGTGAGTTTTCAAGTGTCAAAATAATTTTTCATACCATGTTAACCTCCCCAACCCCATCACAATTTTAAAAAAATGGGAGGTTACTGCAATCACTAAAATTCTCGAATTTGAGATAGCACCAGATCTTCACGTTTTGAAGTCTCAGGAACCCAAAAAAAGGGGTTTTTTAAATGTGTCGTTTGTAATCACGCCACAGCCAAAACTACTAGACCGATTTAGTTGAAATTTGGAACATAGGCATCTCGTAACCTAACTTAGATCTGAAAAGCTTTTGGAGGCAATCGTGGAACCGGAAATGCCATTTTGGCACATCAACTTTTAAATTTTAAATGCAAACCCCCATTTTTCACGTCACCATAAGGAAGACCTTCAATTCATTCATTAGTGCCCTTTTGACCAAAAATTAAAAAAAAAATGATTTTTATCGGACTTTAAAATCGCGGTACAGCCCAAGCCCCTGAACCGATTTGGCTGAAACTTTGCACATGAGGAGGATTGATTCCAAACTTATTGACATAATTGAAGAGTACATGAAAAGGGCTACAAGACAGTCAAAGAACGATGTCTGTAGCCCTAATGGTTCCCGAGAAATAATTAGAAATATTTAAGTAGAATTTTCCGTTATCAGGGTTTTCTTTGTTTCTTTTTGCAATAACCTTTGTCTCTACCACCAAACAGATGTTTAAAAGTATAGAAGGATGCAAGACGAACAATTTGAGGTATCACTCATTTAGTTCTATACCCGAATATTGGGTAATGAAAATGAACGTTCTTTAACTTCTTACGCCGGGCTAATACGTGTGTTGGCTGAGTACACCCGTGTTAGTATGACGTCACAATGTTCGGACTGCTGATTTAAAACGCTCAGATATCTGAAACTTTTGCGCTTAGAAAAATTAGGTTTTCACTACAGCTTTTAGATATTTGTTAACTATTTTTAAACGAAAAAAGTTTTTTTGGTTCACACCCCCTTTAAGCATATCAACTTAAAATTTTAAATACAAGACCTCCTTTTTTATGTCGCCATTAGAAAGGCGATCAAATTCTGGTTCTAAAAATGTGTTCACAGTTTCGACCATTTCAATGGAAAATAGAGAAAAAATTCTTTCTCATTAAAAGGGAGCGGGCTGACAGTGGATGACATAAAGTGGCAGTTATTGTCAAAAAGGTGGCAAAAGATTAACCTTAAAAGGAACATATTGTCAAATGTGATGGGTGATGTCCGAGGTGATGTCGGTATTTGTCAGAAAATTGCGAAATTAGTCAAGGATTAAAAAAATTCTGTTGAATTGACTACTATCTACACAGAATACAAAGATCCACGCGATGATGGGGAGGTTCCAACCGCTTCTCTGCTGCATTTTTTTTTATCTTTCAATCTAGAAGGTTGTGATCCCACCCCATGTTATTCTAATGCATCATAGTAGCGAAGGAAAAATTTAAGTCATGAAAAACATCAAAATTTGGGACTTATGAGGCGGTAAAGTTTACCAAAAGATTTTTTCATCAAAACTTTATTTTGAACTTCTACGCACGCGAAACAGTTCTAGTTACTGGAATCGATCGGAAAATTCAAAAAAATCGAATCGCCAAAAGCATGAAATCTTTACATTTCAGGGTCCTGGGAACCCAAAAAAGTGGTTTTTGAAAAAATGTCCGTCTGTGTGTCTGTGTCTGTCTGTCTGTGATCACGCTGCAGCTCAAACTACTGAACGTATCAAGATGAAATTTGGCACACATATTTAGTGGGAGATTTGTAGGTGCTGGTTAGAATTTGGGTCACATCGGTTCACGGAAAGTGCCTTTTTGGCACATCAACTTTAAAAATTAAATGCAAACCCCCATTTTTCGTGTTACCATATGAATGCTCTTCAAATCCTGCTTCTAAAAATGTATTCACAACATGGAAGAAATCGGTCAAAAAGCTAGATTTTTCAAAACCGCAAGTACACGTCAACCTCATTTTCTTAATACAAATTCAATTACGCAATTACATTTCCTTTTATTTGCTTTTACTTTTTTGAAATTTATTAAATGTTCACGATCGGCCAAAATAGGAAAAAGGATTTTTAAAAATGTAATTGGCCAGTTCAATTTGCTTTAAAAAAATAAGGTTGACGTGTACTTGCGGTTTTCAAAAATCTTGCTTTTTGACCGATTTCTTTGATATTTTTGAAAATCCAGGCCAGGCCGCGACTTGACTTCTGGTCAAGTATGATACACGTTTTTACTTTAAAAAATTCGCAGATTCCGAATCCGTTGAGAAAAAAGAATAATTCTATTCAAAAATCCGATTTTTAGGGTCACTTCCGGTTTAGCCAGAAGTTCAAGAAAATTTTTCAAAACAGTTTTGAATTCCCTGTATTTAATTGTGCCTGAGTACCAAGTTCTAAAGTAAAATCTTAAGAAATAACGGAGATAATTGACCGTCCCGGGACTTTGTACTAACCCTGTATAAAAATACTATTTTACAGAATAATAGCGATCTATGAACAACAAAACAAACATTTGAATATCTACCCAGATGTATCTATTGGCATTTACTTTGAAATGATGCATCGGTACCATTATGGTACCATTTGAAAAAATTAAGTTTTGATCGAAAAATCGTTTTGGCAAACTTTACCTCCTCATAAGTCAAAAATTTTAATGTTTTTCATGTGACCTCAATTTTTCCTGCGTTACTATGATGCATTAGAATAACATGGGGTGGATCACAATTCATGATCTTCTAGGTTGAAAGATAAAAATAGCCTCAAAAATTATTTTGACACTTGAAATGTCCCTTATGTGATATCATTGGATTCAGAAAATTATGTAGATTATAAAAATTTGGTTATGACGCCAGAAAGTGGCCTTTGATTAGCACATTCGATGTTCCAAATTGCAAAATTTTACACCAAAAAATAATTGAAAAAAGGGGGGTGCACTATGATCCTGTGACACCCTGCATAGTTCTTCTTTTCGTTTTTTTTTCAATCAATCAATCTTCTAATCTTCAAACCAAAAGGAACTGCTGATGATAAAAAGTAGTAAAAATTTTAGTTTTATTTCTTAGTAGGTACTGAAATTCCAACTGCAAAATAGTTTCTGCTAAAACACATTTTTTCAGTCATTATAACCATTTAAATAGCAAAATTTACGTAGAAAAGAGCACGTCAATTGCCAGAATAATTCTATAAAATAATTTGTTTGTTTTGCTATGTCCGATTTGGAAAAACGCTAATATAAACATTACATAAAAGTTAAAATTAATTATTTCAGTTTTCAAACAAGCGGGAATTAAATATTTCATGTAAACAATATTAATATGCCTTGTTAATTCCGAGCGACAATGCAAAGTAGATATTAAATTAATCCAGGCATTAAAAAGGACAATTCACGTCGGAAAAGGATAATAATATGTTGGAGAATTACTTTTGCCTTTTTCATCGGTTTCTACAAATGTTCAGCAACAAACAGGCAGAAGTATAAAAATAGTAGTTAAATGAGAGTTGCGTTCTTCACGAGGGCTGTGAAAGTACAGTTGAAGCAGAGAGATCAAAAATCCATCTGAGATTTTGGGCTAGTTTTGTAATGGATTAAAACCACTAAGTTTTGCCATATTTGTCAACTTATACCGGTTTTAAATAATAACGGAATCAACTAGATAATTTGAACGAGAACAACAACTTTTCTTATCAGTACATGAAAGGTCTTCAAATTCTGTATCTAGAAATGTACTCACACTTAGCGTCTTTTTGGCACAAAATGAAAAAAATCGATATTTCAAAGAAACATTAAATAACGTAGTATAGCCCAAACTACCATTAGGTACCAGCCGAAGAGCTGATTTAATTTTGGTGGCAATCGGCGAACAGAAAGTGCCATTTTGGCGTATCAACTTCGAAATTTGAGTAATAAACTCCCATTTTCTTTATCATTTCATTTCGATTGACCATAAAAGACGAATGATGGATCTTAAGGAAGTGCGGTTTGCAGTTTCTAGCCCTTTTTTACGTCGTATGCTCATCTCTTTAAAAAAATTCAAAAATTTCATTAATTCTACCACATCCTCTTCCCAAGTTATCTAATTGCGTCCATACTGAAGAACTTTGCCTAAGTTAGTATTGCACTGACATAGCATAGATGAGGAAGTTAAACTTACAAAAGAACTCTTCCTTTTACATAAAATATTACAAACTTTTATGTCAAAATACTTTATGGAAAGAGGAAGGCCTCTTTTTTTTAAAAAAGCTTCTGCTACAAAACCCTGTAATTCTTTTCATTTCAGACCTATTTTATTTAGAGCAAGACGGAGCCAGGCCAGAACAAAAAGACGACACATCGGATTCATCGGCTCCGAGAAGTTGCGAATGTGACGGCCCCTCTTGTATCTGTTGCGTTGACTTCAATTTGACCTACATCGATTTAGGAGGGCCGGGTAAGCAAAATTTAATATTCGCGCTTATGGATTAAATAAGTCATTACTAATTAAAATCTAAGGGACAATGGGAACGAAATTCCGCTTTATTTATCTTAGAAGGCGGATTATTTAAATTTACTTGCTTGAAAGTTTTCGTTAATATAGGAACCCGCTTGTTGTTGTATTTGATTAATCCACCTTCTTGTCCCGCAAATTGTGTTGCTTCTTGCATTCAGGGGCGTGCTGAGGCGCCGGGTGGTTTGACCTGTGTTTTGTGTTTAAATAAAAGATTGTTCTTTTTTCTCCAAAAATCTTTTTTCAGAAGTCGATTTTTAAAAATTTATCTTTTTACACCTTAATGACTTATGAGTACAGTTTGTGATGCACAAACGGCGTAATTTTCAGTTATAAATTATCGAATTTGATGAAAACATAGGTAAAGAACAAATTGCAGAAATATTGCTGAAAATTAGGCTGTTTGTGCATCACTCTTACTTTATTCATGGTCAAGAAAACGTGAAAATACGTGAAAACACATTTTATTAAAAAATCACAGAAAATTAATGCTTGAACCATATCATCTTCTGAGAAGAGATTTTTGAAGACAAAAGAACGATCTTCAAGGCTATTTGAGTCTCATAACGATTGGCTGTTTTCTCACCAATCCCCACACACCTAAAATAAACCTTAAAAACAAGTATCAATAAAAATACTGATTCTTTAGCTTTCACGCTCATCCAAATCGGTTAGGAAATGGTTAACTTAGATATTCCTAAAAATATTTTGTCCGCTTTTTTTTGGGACACCCGATACAACAGTAATTTACATTCTTTTTTCCGCATTTTCTTCTCTCTCAGGCATATTTTCGATGTTGCAACATAACCGGTCCGGCAAATTGTGGATGCACTTTGCCCTTCTTTATCTGAGAGTCACTCAATAGATCGATTTCCAGGTTGTGTGAGAATGAAGTACGTCTCGCAGGAAGAAGGAATTGCTGTCAACGTGTCCTACGGAGAAAGTCTTTTACACAGCGAGCAAGTGAAAGGGCCGAATCCAGAGCCAACTTGTATGTCTCTCCTGGCCAATTTAGCACAAGTGTGCGCTCGCTTCTCGGACCTTCAACCCTACAATGATGGACTGCGAGGCTGTTTACTATTAGAACCGAAATTGTTGGGAGACGTTACGGCCAGTTTTAATATTGGATGTTTTACGATGGGACCCGAAGGCATGAAATTGGAAGAGAGTGCCAATTCGACGCTCGCATCATCCAACGAAACTGGCAATGGAACCGAGTAAGTTTTGGCGATAAGAAATGAAGTCGTAATTTAAAGTTGGTGATGATGTAACTAATGCAAATGGGGGAGCAGAGACTTTATCGGCCCTTGGGGCGAATAAGTAGTTAGTTGTCGAGAAAATCAATGAGTTCTGTAAATACGGTGACTTATTTCAGGAGCGGATCGGAAGGACTAAATGAGGAGGAACTAATAGCCGCTGTAAATGAGTCGGCAGAACAAGGTCTTGTTTTCTTCGGGAATCTACTGGGGCTAACTTTCGGAAAACCCGAAACCAATGACTCTAATGCTGAAGCTGTCACTGCTGCTGTTACAAATACCAGCAATGAAAGTTCAACACCGCCCAAACAATCCTCACGTTAAACTTACCTAATTACTATTTATTTTATTTATTTGTTAAACAAATTTACTTAATTAAAACTATTATTCGTGTCTATTTTAATCTTTTTCCCGACTAGTAGGAGCATCGCAATTTTGTAATTCAGTAATTATTGCCAAAAATATTCCTAACAAAACAACTAAGTAGGTACTTACTGTTGTGTATTATGATTCGCTATTATACCGCTATCGCCTTTTCTCAAAGTTTTTCGAGTCCTAGAAATCTGAAATTTGCAAGAAACCATTCTCCTTCAAATTTGAGGAAATATGATTGGTCGCAAAAAACTTTTACGAATTTTGCGTTTTAAAGTTTATATCAGGAAAATTACTGGCAATTGGTTTCACTAGAGCTTTTGATAATACAAAATGCAATTTTCATTAAAACTTTCCCATATTTATTAGTTTTGTTCTATTTTGGAACTTTCAATTAAAGAAAAACTACTTTTCTCAAAGTGTCTGAGCCCTAGAAGTTTCAAATTTGCACCGATCGATTCTCCTTCAAATTTGAGGAAATAAGATGGATCACACTTGTGGTCGCAAAAAACTTTTACAAAATTATGCTTTCTAGTGAATTTCGCGTTTTACGGTTTTTATCAGGAAAATTGCTGGAAATTGGTTTCACTAGACCCTTTGATAATACAAAATGCAATTTTTATTAGTTTATTCTATTTAGGAATTTTAAATGAAAGAAAACCTACTTTCCTCGAAGTGTGCGAGTCCTAGAACTTTGAAATTTGCACCAATCGATTCCCCTTCAAATTTGAGGAAATAGGATGGGTCACACTTGCGGTCGCAAAAAACTTTTACAAAATCATGCTTTCTAGTGAATTTCGCGTTTTACGGTTTTTATCAGGAAAATTTCTGGAAATTGGTTTCACTAGACACTTTGATACTACAAAATGCAATTTTTGTAGGTTTAATTCTATTTTGGAATTTTAAATGAAAGAAAACCTACTTTTCTCCACAAGTGTGAGTCCTACAAGACTGAAATTTGCACCAATCGATTCTCGTTCAAATTTGGGGAAACAAGATGGGTCACACTTGCGGTCGCAAAAAACTTTTGGAAAATGTAAAAAATTGTAGTTTCTACTGAATTTCGGCGTTTTAAGGTTTTTTCTTAGAAAAACTATTGGCAATGGTTTTACTAGCATCTTTTATAATACAAAATCCGGTTTTAATTAAAACTTGTCATGATTTATTGATTTTATCCAATTTTAAAGTTTTAAACCAATGAAAATCTACTTTTCTCGAAGTGGGTGGCTCTTAGAAGATCGAGGTTCACGTTAATTGATTCGCCCTCAAATTTGAGGAAGAAAGATGGGTCGCTAACGGTCTTAAAAAAAATCACCTTCCAGTGTATACCTCTTGCTGAAATTGGCATTTTCGGGTTTTCACGTGAAAAATTAATGGCAGTTAGTCTTTTTAGAGTCTCCTGACAGTACGAACTACGCACCACACCCTAAGCTGGCCCATAATCAAGGGGCCCCCTCATATTGATCAGCCCCCGGGCCTCACTATTGTTTAATCCGGCCCTGCCAGCCGCTTCCCTAATTGCCCATTTTTTTATTAGGTAATGTTAGAATCCGAAATGTTTTCTTTATTGTTAATGCAATGACATCAGACATTTTGCAAAAAAAAACCTTTTTTTGTTCCCAAGAAATACCTCATCTAAGCTTCCGCTATTTTGTTTATTCTTTATTTAACAACTACTCACTTTCGACTGCAACGAAAGTCCGTGTAAAACTTTTAACACATAGAGCTTGAAAAAATATAAACTGTTTTTGTAGAAAAATTTACATTGTAATTGGTATAATTTTTTTTAAATCGCCTTCTTCATGCATATGCTTCGGCGCTATTACTAGGTGCAGATTTATAATTAATCTGCATCCCAAACCCCCATGTCCACGTGAATGTAAATCACTCTCAGTGAATAAACATCTACAAGGATGCACATCGTTTTGATATACATGATCCGTTGGCTTTTTCTTTCAACACCAACGAGTAATAGATTAGAAATTTTAGGGACACTATTGCATCAGACGCGACATCTAACGATAACTTGATGTAGAAACCTGCAAGTTACAGGTTTCTATATTATCATAATTGCTAAAGTTGTCGCTAGATGTCCCGCCTCCTATAACTGAAGTTGAACGTAGGTTTGAAACAATTTTCACACAATAGTTGCTGACAATTTGTATTTTTTAGAGTTTAAAGAAAAGGCAAGAATATCAAAAAGAGTACGATAATAAAAAACATTTATTCTAGCATACAATTATTATTAGGCAGTTGATAAATATTGATACAAATCTTTCCTTACAAAAACAGAGTTTTAACCCTCAACAGGGCCATTACTGCATGAGAGCCCAAAAAACAATCTACGATATATCCACATATGTTACATTGAAATTATTTAGAGCCTAAGAAACATATTTCACAATTTATGGGTCTTAGCAAATGCAAAAAAAGTAAATGGTGAAGATATATACAACAAGACCCACAAGCCGTTAAGCAAATAGAAGCTTAAAACTATATTCAGTCTGTAGACAGAACTGAGCTATTGATCAATTCCTATTGTATACAAATATCTGAATTGCACAATACTTCATATTGCATGTTTTGTGTTAAAGATTAATAAATTAAAATTATAATATCACTTTTATGAGATTAGCTAAATAATAAAAATAAGTGCAGGGTGGCTAGGCCATCAACATCCAGACTAGAAATTAGTTGGCACGCCCCAAGTTTGTCATGCAGCCATCACACAAATCATTCATCCATGGACAATGTTTATATTGTACTAATCCAATTATAGTCATTAATAATAAAGCTGTTAACTTTTCGTTACCCAATACTATCATAAAAATAATACAATGATAATAGGAACATTCATATTATCTGAGTAATGGACACAGCAGCCATTGCCACAATCTCGTTGATATTAGGAGGGCAACAAATTCTCGAACGGATGTAACATTTACTATTCTATAAAAAGACATCTATAACTGAACGTTGGGAATTACATTAAACACATACAAACAAAAGCACATTCATTTTTCCAGCCTTTCATACTATAAAATCTTCATACAACAGCTACTAAAAGTACAAATGGTGTCACAAAAATCATTGATAAGGTATCACACGTTTGGGAGTGTGTAAATCTACTTTTGACACATCTACTGCAACACGTTACAAAATCAAGGCCTCTCCAAATATAACAACAAATGATGGAATGCCAGAAAATCAAGAAATTGTGCGTTTTGGCATTGTTATTGATCTTTATACCATTACGAAAGCTTCCTTACCGCAGAACAGGAATGGATATTGATTTATCATCGTCTGGACGATATCCTCCAAGTACGGTCTCATTTGCTCGAATCTCCCCATATCACTGAATTCTATAGGTAACAGTGTTGGCCACCAACAAATTGCTAAGTTTTTACTATCCATATTGTTAAGTTTCGAATTCTCGGCCACCCTAAAAAATATTTTTACCCTCTTATACCCTAAAGACCGGACTTACTTCACGAAATGTTGAAAAATGAATTTTAGGACGTGGAAGTTCACTTTGGGTAACTTCTCCAGCATGCTCCTCAGGGCGAGGAGGCGGCAACTTCGGTCCGTCTTCACCTCCACGTTACCCGTCGTCGTCGCCATTGGCTTGATCCGCGTTCCTGGCGGGAAACACCAAAAAATTTCAATAAATCAGGAAACGACATTTTTGTCGGTAAATCAGGTAACACCATTCACCGGTAAATCGGGAAATGTGCGGTAAATCAGATAACAGAAGCACTATATTTAGCGGTAAATCAGAAGAAATGACTTTTGTGTGTCGATAAATCAGGTAACATAGTATAGTACATCAGGAGAAATGGCATTTGTGGGTCGATAAATTAGGTAACGGGAGCAGCGTCATTTGCGGTAAATCAGGAAACGGCAAAATCATTCGTCGCTGAATAGGCAACTTGCATTTGTCGGTAAATCAGGTAACACGAGCTATCATAACAGAAGCAGTGTCATTTGCGGTAAATCAGGAAATGGCATCTTATGATTGGTTCTCATCGAATTGCATTCAACTGTGATTAATTTTAAGCAAAAGATAATTTCGGACGTGTTTTTGATATAAGACGAAAATGAGTTTTAACCCCATTTTCGACTTATATCAAAAATTGTTACTAAATCAGGCAACACCGGCAAGTAAATCAGTAAATAGCATTTGTCGGTAAATCAAGTAACAGGAGCGCTATCATTTGCAGTAAGTCAGGAAATGGCATCTTATGATCGGTTCTCATAGCATTTCTACTGTTGGGCAATTACCGGTAAATTAAAAACAAAGTTCTTTACCGGTAAATTAACCGGTTAAATTACCGCTCAATCTTACTGGTGGTAAATTATCATTTTCTTGCAATTTGGATTTGTCGTTGTATGACCATCAACTTGAAACCAAATATGCACTGGTTTCACCTACCCTACTCATAGATTTGTTAAAAATTAAAATTATTAATAATTAATTAAAATATTCCTTAGGGAACATTGAAATATAAACGTCCGTTAAAGTATATTCAATCATTAGTCATTAGTTTCCAAAAAGGCTAAAACCATGCGCAGGATCATAAGGAAAAACTAATAATTAATGATGGGCACGCGCATCACACTTGGCCTTATATCGCCATTTCGCCTTTAGCCTCATTTATTTGTTACCGGCAAATGAAACATTTTTTACTGGTGGTAAATTACGGGGAAAGAAAATAAATTTGCCTTCTGGTTAAATAACCGGACCCACCACTAATTTTTTTGCATTCAATTGCTAACTAACAATTTTCGTCAAAACATGATGTCACCAAATCAGGTAACAAAGGTAATGTCATTCGCCGGTAAATCAGTAAATAGCATTTGCCGGTAAATTAGGTAACAGGAGCACTATCATTTGCGGTAAATCAGGAAATGGCATTTGTCGGTAAATCAGATAACAAGGGTAGTCTCATTTGACGGTAAGTCAGAAAATGACGTCTGTGTCGATAAATCAGGATTATCGAAATTGGTTTGTGTCGGTAAATCAGGTAACACCGGCACTGTCATTCGCCGGTAATATTCGTATATTGGTAAACAAGTAAAATTGGAAGTATCATTTGCCGGTAAATCAGGAAACTTGAACAACCAATACAAACCAGCAATTTCCTCGAGTTCAGTCATCACGTCCTCCTCAAACAGCGGTGGCAAACGTTTCGACACGAAATCCTTCAGGGCAGTCGCAACAGCATTCACCGGAATATCCAGCTCATGTATGTCAACATTAGGATCTGAAAATAAAACTTGAAAAAAACAAAAAATACCGAAACTAACCTTCATCGAACTTCTGGAAAAGCAGATCTACATGAGCCCTATTCCCAGGAACTCTGTAAATTCCCTCCGATTCCAGACCTTCACTCTCGATGAACTTGACGCACTTCTCGAGAAAAATCGGAACGTAATTGTTATCGGACTGGACAAAATCGGACAGTTTCGAGGGAACAGAACTGATGGAGATGACTTTCTGTTTAGTCTTCTGCTGTTTCTTCTTTTCCCTTTCCTTCTCCTTGTCGGTGACTTTTCTAAGTTTTTCCTCCTTCAATCTCCGTTGTTTTTCTAGTTTAGAGTCTTCCTTGGCTTTCTGTTTCTCCCTCTTTCGCAGCTTCTCCCTTTCCGAGTCCTTCATTTTAGGCAAAACGCCAACACCGCACTGAAAATTATACTTTCATGAATAATTTTGTAAGTTGAGGTTGTTTGTCAGATCAGGTCTGTCTAGTCAAACTATATGAAAGCTGTTGTAGTTTCATCAAATGTAATCAACAAAGTAGTATTCTGACTAGACCGGGACCAAACCAAGACCTGAACTAGTTAACTTTCACCCCACATTAGGCGCCGATTTGTTTTGAAATCGAAAGATTTAATTAAGATTCTGCCCCACGTTGGGCGCCAGTTTTCTACACAAAATTATTCCAGAATAATCGATAGTACGTACCATTGGAGAATTGTTGTCTCTAGGTGACGAGACACTGGATTCATCGTCGTGAATAATACCGTACGAATTGGGTTTCATAGAATAGAGGTCGGGGGAATTCAACTGAATACTTAAATTGTGGGTGTTGTGTAGTTCTGGCACGCGTTTCTTTAAACTGAATGAACGCTTTTGCGACATCCTCGTGCTGCTATCCGTGGTTCCTGTCGGTTCCGCGTCACTGGCCTCCGAAGAATCGGAATTGGATTCGCTTCCAACTAGAAAGGGTTAAGTATCAAGACGATGGTCAAAAAAAATGTTGCGACAGTTCTCTTAGTGTTAATATTGTATAAATTTACCAGCATGCTTATCGGGTTCAAGTTCTGGGTGAGGTGTTGAATGTAGAGTGAACCCTCCGAGCTGTGGGACACGTGGTGGCTGCACCGGAATGGCGGTCCGCTTCTTCCGCTGTCTTTTATGCGTCCCCGACTTCCTGCTGACCTTCGAGTATACCTCGCTCGCTTTCTGTCGCCTCTCCAAACTGCTCCAGTCGCTGTCAGTATCCGAATACGCTGCAACGGCTAATTTCAAAAAAAAAAATAAAACATATAAATATTGCAATTTACATGGCTGGCCTTTCTCCCTCCGCTGTCGCAGTTTTGATTTACCACTGACGGCATCCTGCACCAGTGTATACATGTATTCGGCGTCCGGCGGGTACATGTTGTGAACCATATCCTTAACCTGCGCATATTCACATCCTAAATCAACTACTTCTGGAGTGGCTAAAGGAGCATTTCCAAAATTAGTACTGCGATTATCTTTGCCACTTACATTCATCCTCGCTATGGCTTCTGTCACAACAGAATAGTTTTTCAAGTTGAGTTTTCCAGGTTGCTATAAAGAGCGTTACAAATTGAAGCGGCTGAAAATTTGTTACCTTTAATGTTTGGGATATGCCTTTAGGCCGAGAATCTGATATCCCCACGTGTCTTCTTCCGGTAGTGAAGGCGTGTTGGCCGTAGTTGTTCCATGCAGTGCCGGACATGGACACTGGGACATCACCTTCACCATCTACACGACATAAAATTAATTCATTCCTCGTTTCAGACATTCCCTTCATCAAAAATCTTTTTACTTTTTACAAATAATTGACATGTAAAACGCATTGTAAAAGTAAGCAACTTAGCATTTACGGCAAGTATCTTCCTTACCACTGACTCAACACATGCAGGCAAGATTCTGTTGCATTACTTTAGTCATGAGTTGTCAAAGACTTTTCACTGTATTTTCCAAGCGAAACGTCAAAACAGTCTTACAAAATTAATAGTAGTCTTACAAAATTAATAGTAGTTAGACGAGACGAGGGGAGCTGACCTCCCAACCACGGAAGACAGACGGCCTACTGTGTAAAGGGCCAAGGAGGTCTGTGACCTTAATAAAGCCCAGGACTTGTCTTAAGAGGCACTCCTTGAATTTCCTCAGGCTGCAATACAGGGGGACCCAGATAGACTTCAATGAGTTTGGTCAGTTCCAAGCAGGAGCAGAGGATATGCAGAGAGGTCTATGCTTCTAAGTCAGCATAGGCAGAAGTATATTGAAGACTGCTCGCTTTTTGGATGAAGTTGATAACCCACAAACGTCAAAAGTCTTACAAAACTAATAGCAGTTCAAAGCCCTAAAACGACCAAGGAGGTCTCAAACGAGCCCTGTGGCCTTAATAAAGCCCAGGACTTGTCTTAAGAGGCACCCCTTGAATTTCCTCAGGCTCCAATACAGGGGGACCCAGATAGACTTCAATGAGCTTGGTCAGTTCCAAGCACTAGCAGAGGATATGCAGAGAGGTCTATGCTTCTAAGTCAGCATAGGCAGAAGTATATTGAAGACTGCTCGCTTTTTGGATGAAGTTGATAACCCACAAACGTCAAAAGTCTTACAAAACTAATAGCAGTTCAAAGCCCTAAAACGACCAAGGAGGTCTCAAACGAGCCCTGTGGCCTTAATAAAGCCCAGGACTTGTCTTAAGAGGCACCCCTTGAATTTCCTCAGGCTCCAATACAGGGGGACCCAGATAGACTTCAATGAGCTTGGTCAGTTCCAAGCACTAGCAGAGGATATGCAGAGAGGTCTATGCTTCTAAGTCAGCATAGGCAGAAGTATATTGAAGACTGCTCGCTTTTTGGATGAAGTTGATAACTCGCAAACGTCAAAAGTCTCACAAAACTAATAGCAGTTCAAAACCCTAAAACGACCACGGAGGTCTCAAACGAGTTCTGTGGCCTTAATAAAGCCCAGGACTTGTCTAAAGAGGCACCCCTTGTATTTCCTCAGGCTCCAATACAGGGGGACCCAGACAGACTTCAATGAGCTTGGTCAATTCCAAGCAGTAGGAGAGGATGCTGAGAGGTCTATGCTTTAAGTCAGCATAGGCAGAAGTATATTGAAGACTGCTCGCTTTTTGGATGAAGTTGATAACTCGCAAACGTCAAAAGTCTTACAAAACTAATAGCAGTTCAAATCCCTAAAACGACAACGCAGGTCTCAAACGAGCTCTGTGGCCTTAATAAAGCCCAGGACTTGTCTTAAGAGGCACTCCTTGAATTTCCTCAGGCTGCAAAACAGGGGGACCCAGATAGACTTCACTGAGCTTGGTCAGTTCCAAGCAGTAGCAGAGGATACGCAGAGAGGTTTATGCTTCTAAGTCAGCATAGGCAGAATATGTTGAAGACTGCTCGCTTTTTGGATGAAGTTGATAACTCGCAAACGTCAAAAGTCTTACAAAACTAATAGCAGTTCAAAACCCTAAAACAACCACGGAGGTCTCAAACGAGCTCTGTGGCCTTAATAAAGCCCAGGAGTTGTCTTCAGAGGCACTCCTTGAATTTCCTCAGGCTGCAATACAGGGGGACCCAGATAGACTTCAATGAGTTTGGACAGTTCCAAGCAGTAGCAGAGGATATGCAGAGAGGTCTATGCTTCTAAGTCAGCATAGGCAGAAGTATATTGAAGACTGCTCGCTTTTTGGATGAAGTTGATAACTCGCAAACGTCAAAAGTCTTACAAAACTAATAGCAGTTCAAAACCCTAAAACGACCACGGAGGTCTCAAACGAGTTCTGTGGCCTTAATAAAGCCCAGGACTTGTCTTAAGAGGCACTCCTTGAATTTCCTCAGGCTCCAATACAGGGGGACCCAGATAGACTTCAATGAGCCTGCTCAATTCCAAGCAGTAGCAGTGGATATGCTGAGAGGTCTATGCTTTAAGTCAGCATAGGCAGAAGTATATTGAAGACTGCTCGCTTTTTGGATGAAGTTGATAACTCGCAAACGTCAAAAGTCTTACAAAACTAATAGCAGTGCAAAACCCTAAAACGACACACGGAGGTCTCAAACGAGTTCTGTGGCCTTAATAAAGCCCAGGACTTGTCTTAAGAGGCACTCCTTGAATTTCCTCAGACTCCAATACAGGGGGACCCAGATAGACTTCAATGAGCTTGGTCAGTTCCAAGCAGTAGCAGAGGATATGCTGAGAGGTCTATGCTTCTAAGTCAGCATAGGCAGAAGTATATTGAAGACTGCTCGCTTTTTGGATGAAGTTGATACCCCACAAACGTCAAAAGTCTTACAAAACTAATAGCAGTTCAAAGCCCTAAAACGAACACGGAGGTCTCAAACGAGCTCTGTGGCCTTAATAAAGCCCAGGACTTGTCTTAAGAGGCACTCCTTGAACTTCCTCAGGCTCAACAATACAGGGCGACCCAGATAGACTTCACTGAGCTTCGTCAGTTCCAAGCAGTAGCAGAGGATATGCTGAGAGGTCTATGCTTCTAAGTCAGCATAGGCAGAAGTATATTGAAGACTGTTTCCTTTTTGGATGAAGTTTAGAACTCACAAACGTCAAAAGTCTTACAAAACTAATAGCAGTTCAAAGCCCTGAAACGACCAGGGAGGTCTCCAACGAGCTCTGTGGCCTTAATAAAGCCCAGGACCTGTCTTAAGAGGCTGAATATGTTAAAGACTGCTCGCTTTCTGCATGAAATTGACAACCCGCAAACGTCAAAAAAGTCTTACAAAATTAATGGTAGTTAGACTAGACGATGACCTGATCTGACGAAGCCTTAATGAGCCCTAAAATTTGCGCGTGGATTCGATATGCTTGTAAGTTTGAGACGGACTTTTGAATTGATCAAATATGAAGACTACTCGCTTTCGGCTCCGCTTGCAAATACAGTGAAACTAGCAACTTAACACAAAATCACTCAAACACAAACAACAACAACAACAATAGGCAAGATTTTTTCCTTCACCTGAGTCATGAGTTGCCAAAGACTCTCTAGATCCGCTAATGTCAGCTGCATGATTTCGAACTTACAGATTTATTACTTTATTCCCGCTACTTACATGTGATTTCGTCTAGACTAGTTTGCGAAGCTGAGAGCATGGGACCTCGCTTGGAAATTCTGGAAATAAGACCATGATCGGGGGGTGCCGGTTCAGGTGGCGTGGTCGGGGGTGGGTAAACTTGAAAACCTTGATGCAGATGGCGCTTCTTGGAGGAAATATCCCCGTTTTCGCCGTACATGTAAATGTGTGAATACTTGTCGCTGTGGTCACTCGAACTCAGCCGTTCATCAGGGCCGTTCAATTCATAGTTCTCACTACCACTACTGAAAGAAAATTATTACAAGTTGACTTTCTTTTACTTACCCGTCGTTGAGTTTAAGTTGGTAGCTTTCGTGTCTTGGAGGGGGGAGGGGATGACCGTGCCGCTGTGACCTCGGGTGCTCCAAAGTTCCTTCTCCACTATCATCCAAGCCGGGAGGTTCCTCCATATGGAAAGCCTGCTCAATCTCCGGTTTTTTCTCCCAAACTTCTTTAAAGAATGGAGTAAAGAATGCAGCTAAAACTATCAATGAGTCAAAGTTTTATCAAAAGAGTAAATACTTTTTTGTTGATTGGTCGAGGAAGTAGTCATGAAATGAGCATGCAGCCTGTCAGCCGTGGAATTTCCTTCAGTTATCAACAGATGACTCAAGTCATTATTAAAAAATGCATTCGCTCCTCCAGAGTCCGTCACGGCTAATATTTGAATTGGAAGGTTAGGGATGTTCATCGAGAACGCACTGCAATAGATTTTAAATCAAGATAAAAGTTTCGCTTCAAAAACGAAAATAATTACTTGAGAGTAGCTAATGAGGCCTTCCGTTTAGTTGAGTAAACTAAAATGAAGCCATGCACCAGTTCGTCCCTGAACGCATTGGCTCCATGGAAGGACGAAACAATAACTTCGACTTTCCTTTTAGAGTCACCGAGAAAAGTCTCCAGTATGATACTCCGTTCAGAGGATAAAAAGCAACATTGATGAGACAACAACGGCGCTAGAATATTCTCAATTGAATATGAATCGCCACAAAAAGTACACATGATAATTCTAATATCCGGTTCCACACATTCGATGACCGATTGGTATATGTTCAAAAAACCAGCCCGGTGGTGGATACTTTGAACCAGTTGGTGTAGGGCGTCTGATACCAAACGTTCTTCGGAGATTTGGTCGAGGCATACATCCATAAAAGGGCACTGTAAACTGCTTCGCAAATTAAAACACATTTTCACATCTTTAGTTAATATTTCTTCTTACCTATCAGCTAAGCTTTGGCCTTCTTCTCTTAATTTTATCACATCTTTTTCCTCTATATAGGAGTCTTGTAAAAACATTAAAACAATTGGTAAACCTTGGAAAGGCAACTTGTCATCCTGTTCCAAATTTGACAACAATGTTTTCTCGAGACTTTCACGAATGTATTCGAAGGATTCGGCGTTCGAATACACACAGAAACTTCCGTGTGGCACAAAATCCGCAGTTCGGAACGAATTGTGAGGCAAACTAACATCTCCATTTATAATTCTATAGTCCAAACTGTAAAACTGACAGTCTATTTCATACTCATCATCCTCGCACTGGGCCTGAAAGTGAGAAATTCGTTAATATTCTACAATATATTTAATTACTTACCCTAATTTTAGCTGCCAAATTTTCAGCCAAGTTGTTCGCCCCAAGTATGAGTAGATGAAGCTGATTATTGTCTGAATTTATCAACCATTGGTTACTGTGGTTCCAAGAAGAAGGTCTATAAAACTTCCATTAGATCATAAAAAAACGCAAAAAATCAACCTATGAGCTTTTGTTGCTAAAATTCTTTCAATAAGAGCATCCATACAGTTCGGAAAAGCTGGACAATGTTCTCTAATAGGACAATGGATAAAACCCAAGTGTTGGAAAAGCATAACTTTTCTATCCTGATCTAATCTGTCTAACATTTTATATCTAAAACGAAGTTACAAAAAAAACATTAAACAGGACAGTAACGTACCTAAAATCATCCTGTAAAACATCGGTAATATCTTTTATATCGTCTTGCGTTATCGTTCCAGTTGGTGCGATACTTTTAAAGTGATAAAATAAATCCGCGTGCTCTAAAAGAAGTTCCTGGAAAGACGAATTAAAATTTAATTGGGACACAAAGTAGTATTCTGTTAATTTATTTTCAACCAGTTTTCGAGCGACTTCAAAATTGGTTTACAATGTTAATATAGTTTAACTGGACGGACCTGGACTGATAAAGAAATGAAACATGGTAGCTTTGCGTGTGGATTCGCTTATGCGCGTGGGTTAGTACAGTACAGACAAGCATATGTTCGACTTGAAGTCGAAGACTCGCGACAATTGCTCGCTCCGCTCGCAATTAGTTTGTTGAACGTTTTTCATAACACTAGCACAACATTAATATATTATGTAGTTTGCCCTGACCTGACAAAGACCTGAAGCGCCGCATCTTTGTGCAAATTAATATAACTCACCTGAAAATTGTGCTTGGCGTTTTCAATAAGTTCCCTTTGGTGTGCATCATAGATTTGCTGGCAGTCATGTTCAGACAAGGCTTCGAAACACTCTCTACCCATGAACAATACTCTAACTTCTGACAAATGCTTGCCAGGAGTCACATAACCTGTATCTTCAAGTAACTGTTTAAATTGCTTTTTCCATCTGCAAGAAAATTTAATATTGGAATGTGAAATGGAAAGGTACTCCCTCACCTTTTTGGCATCCTATTGTTAGCGGGTGAGCGGAAAAGAAATGTATTAGTAAAGTTGATCGACGGAAACGTAGAATTGATAAGTTTTGCGGCGCTGCAGTTAGTAGTTTGGCCGTTCAAAACCCGTCAATTCCTCTTAGTCAGATTCTGACTACGTTAAGGTACAAATGAAAGTAACAGAGATGAAACTTAATTATGATAGAGTTCAATTGAACTTCTTTTCTAAAAAGCGTTCATATATTTTTTTTATATCTATATTCGTTAGCGAACAATCAAAAGTAAAACGATGCCAAACCACCAAATTAAAAAAATGCATACTCTAATCGTTTCTGCTCCTGCTGCAAGATGTTTATATGATTTTTGAAAACGGTTTCCGCATCCCCTATTTCAAGTACATCAAACGGAATACGGGTCTCTTCATTGTCCGATTCTAGCTCGCATTCCGTCCATGGCATATCATCTGGACATTCGTAAAAAAACTGGGTGAAATCTGGATGCGTTTTCAGGTACTGTTGAATCGATGGCCAATCACTAAAATACAAGAAATTTAGTGTGTGTGTTCTGGTAAAATTTATGAACATTACCTATCAGTAAGAGTATTGATATCAGGGACTAGTTCATGAAGGATATCAGGAAGCATTTCCATATAATGAGCGATCCGTTTCGAAAGCTGTTCATCTTTCAGCTTCTTGATGTGCCGCCTGAACAATCTTTGGGTTCCGTCTAAACCAAAAAGTTGAACAAAATAAATCCACTCCTTGTGGGAGTTCAATTTTTTGACAGTGTGAGACCACAGCGCGCGACAGTCAGTAACGTGCAGTCTAATTAATCTCATAAAGGCTTCACTGGCTGAGTCCATTAATTCTTTTCTTGCCCTCGCCGCCTCCGTGTAAGGCGTTATTTTAGCCCTAACCTTACTCCTGTCGATTATTTGCGCCAATAACATAAACGCTAAGTCAACGTTTACGTTATCGTGCGCAGATGTTTCAACTAGTGGGATGGCACCTTTAAATTCTTTTCTTTGGATCAACTTATCCGCTTCTCTGAGAAACAACTCGTTAGAGTCGTCGTTTTTGGTTGTGACAAACACTGTGGGCTTCTTAGTTTTCATTAAATTGTTTAAAATTGCTGTCACTATTTCTAGTTGCTTTTCTACTGATCTGCTTGGCACAACACTAACATCAAAGACACAGATAAATCCATCAATATTTAACTTTCCATCAGGCAGAACTTTCTGCTCATATTCCTTTTCTATCCCAAGTTGGTTTTTACAGATGTACATTAGTTTTTCTGCAGAGGCTATTTTTGTGGCGGCGCAGCGTTTTATGTAAGGCTCCATTTTCCCTCCTACAAGAAATTAATGAAGTACAAACAAATAGTTCGGGAGGCAGTGAACATTTTTGGTATGTCATTTCAGCGCGTTTGGTTTAGCACTTTTATATCGGGTGTCCCAAAAAAAAAAACCGGACAAAGTAATCTTTGAAATTAGTCAGCCATTTCTTAATCGATTTGGATAGACTTGGTCTTAAATGAAAGCCAAAGAATCAGGCTTTCGAACTTTGCAAGAAACGTTGACAGATGGCGCTGCTGTAGTAGCCTTATTGATACTTGTCTTTAAGGCTTATTTTAGGTGCGTGGGGATTGGTCGGGCAACAACCAATGGTTATGAGACCCAAATAGCGTTGAAGATCTTTTTTTTTCTTCAAAAATCTTTTTTCAGAGGTTCATTGGGCGTAAGCACAAATTTTCTGTGATTTTTCTAAAAAAAGTGTTTTTGCGTATTTTCATGCTTCCATAACCATGACTAAAGTAACATTGATGCACATAGGGCTTAATTTTCAATGATAACTGTTCACTTGCCCCCCACTGGCATCTGCGCCACTGTTTTTACCATATTCGTTCATTTATAACTGAAAATTTAGATTTATTTGCATTACTGTTCTTTGGTCATGGCCATTAATGCGTGAAAATACCCAAAAACACATTTTTTTAAAAAATTACAGAAAAATAATGCTTAAGCCAAATCGACTTCTGAAAAAGATTTTTGAACAAGAAAGAAAGATCTTCAAGGCTATTCGAGTGTCATACCGATTGGTCATTGACTGACAAATCCCCATGCAGCTAAAATAAACCTTCAAATCAAGTATTAATAGGACTACGCCAGCGCCATCTGCCGTAGTTTCTCATACAGTCGAAAGCCTGATTATTTGGCTTTAATTTAAGACCACGTTCATCCAAATCGGTTAAGAAATGGCAGACTTATTCCCAAAAATATTTTGTCCGGTTTTTTTTGGGACACCCGATAGTTATTTTCATGCTGGAGATTACTAAAACGGAAATGTTGTAGTAACGGTAACAGATACGAAATTTTATTAAATTAGAAAAAGTTGTATTTTTCAGTGTAGATTGAGAATCTGAAAAGAAATCTAAGATATCTAGATTGGTTACTGAAATATACTGCAGACTGAAAATTGACAACGTGTTATAACCTGGTTACTAATCGGCAGATCATTATGAAATTTGCTTCAATTGTACCTTGCACGAAGAATAAAATGAGGCCACAAAAACTTTTCTAATCCTTCTAGATTTAAAATATGACATTTTACAGTTTTTTCAGTATATTTCAGAAACCATACCAGAGATATTCAATATCTTTCCAAAAGCACAACTTTTTTCTAATTTAATAAAATTTCGTATTTTTTACGGTATCCAAGTTGTCAATTTTTGAGAAATTAAAATGGCTGCCATTAGCCCGTCATGCAAAATTGACGACAGACTTCTGTTTTAGTAATCTACAGCATGAAAATAACTAGAAAATTGCTAAATCAAGTTGGCTGAAATGACATACCAAAAATGTTCACTGCCTCCCGGACTAAAAGCTGTTCAAATTAAGTGTGATTAAACAATGTAAAAACGAATCCTTAGTGTGCTTTGCAATGTAAAACACGAATTTGACATTTCAAAGAAAAATTACATCAAAATTTTCAAAGCTACCTTATTTTTGATTGACAGTTACCTTTAAATGGTTGAAAGGAGGCATCATCTATGAATTCAGTTTGCTCGATAACACTGAACTGATAGTCTATCCCTTCTTCAGATCCCTTAATAACTTCACCCCAATATAAAAAATGATCATTATTTACAACTCGGCCACTGAAGTCAGTCTAAAACAAACTTAATAGCAAGTTTAGTAAAAAATGCAAATACCTTACCTGACTCAACACGGAAATATGGTCAACATTGTAGTCATCAGCATGTGACCTCATGAATCTATTGCAAAGACAAGACTTGCCCACACCTGCATGTCCCTTGTCCTTTTCCATGCCAGAAAGTCCAACTACGGCCACATTAATTGTGCGAACAGTATCAACTTTTCGAGCCATTTTTGAAATTAACCTTTATCAACTTCTATGTGTCATAACGATGGTGGTAAATTGTCATTTTCTAAAATTAATCGATTTCGTTGTTAAAACATTTGCAGTTTAAATTGAGGATGTAAGAAAAGTTGGCGTTGAAATTACAAGGTGACAACTTAACAAATTAACGTCAATAAAAACAGGCGACATGCACAATTATAATTAAAATTCAACTCACCTCACGATTAGAAATCGACAAAATGGATTTCCTTTCGGCTTTAAAGCTCATTTTACTTGTAACATGTGAAAAACAAGATATGCCATTCCATAATTGACCTGTCACAACTTAATTGAGTCGATTTTTAAGGCGGTTCCCGGGCACTTTTCGTTCTTTTTTCGGTTTCTGCTTAAATGAGGATAACAATCGGGATGTTGAAATTCATAACAAAATATTTTAACACTGTCAATTTCACATAACAGCCGACCACCCACCGCCTTAGCAAGACGCCATTACAAAATTGGGGAATAAGTGGGGGGGAGAACCACGAAGAACGCTCAATAGTGATAGCTGATCAGCACAGCCAGCTGGGATTATGGCGAGTATGTATTTTCACCTCACTTTCCCACTTTTCCCATACAAAAATGGAAAGTTACAAAAATTTTACTTATTGCTAATTGTTCAGAAATGATTTTTGTGTACAGTTCGGGCAAAAATAATACGACGAGGAAAGTGAGGAGATGGCAAGTTTTAAAGTTAGGCAACCCCACAGCACCGAACACGAAGTAATAAGTATTCTCTCTCTCTGTTTGATTTGGATAACATTAAACAAAATAAGTTTGGTTATACACTATACACTTCAAGTGTATTTCTGGTTGCACAATTTTTGTATGTTCTTTTTTTTTCATGGCACTTGCAGCCAAATTTTAATGTAAAAAAAATAAACTCAAAATTCCGAAATCAGAGCAACATTTTTTGAAGATTAGATAGTGAAAATTAAAAATGTTTACTTATTTCTATTCGATAACTTCATTAATATCCAAAGTTGTTTATACTTACATAAGATTAATCAGCTGTTATTTAACCGAATAATTAGCATTAAAGTTATTTTTAATTATCTGGAATAAACTTGGAGAGGTCAGGTTGTTCTAATGTTAATAAGCACCTAGTTCAATGATTAACAAATGTTATTTAAGGCTAATTAACATTAAATAACAATAATAACAGTATTTCATATCTTAAAAAATCAAAAGGTTGATTAGTGACAAAATCCTGCAAAAAGGTACCTACATCACGTTATTGAAGGAACTTCCGGAATTAAACAACAACAAATTAAACAAAGATTCAGGTTTCCAATATTGTACGTCTCTTTCTATCGTGTGACGTCATGCGCAAAAGTTCTGCACATTTATAAATTTGACAGATGACCGTATTAACGTAGAGCCTTTGTTAGAAAAAAGAACTTTTACGTGATTTTTGGGGGGAAATCAGAAAAAAATAGTACATACAGTTTTGCAATTAAATGATAAAAAAATATGTTTAAATTTTTTTCATATCTAGGGGGTAAGTACACACTTAATATAGGAAATGTTGCTAAATACAAAATAGGTCTTAGGTGGGGGGTAAACCGCTAACCGTATTGTACACCAGACATGCTCTGAAATCCTCGAACTTTCCCCTGAAATCCCCCCTAAATTGTACACCTGATATCCCCAGCGGTTTGCCCCCCAGACTTAGGCATCTCCATTTAATTTTTTACAAAAAACACGATTATTTTTAATTTGCCTACATTAAAGTCTCCTGGGACAATGGGACCCCTAGATGAATTTTGAAACCTGTAAATTGGTTTCTATAGGGAGTTTTCTAAAAATAAAAATAATTTGCTGTGCTTGCGTGAAAGACGTCAACTGTCAATGTTTATCCACGCTTTTAGTGCGCATGCGCAAATGTATTGAATTGTCAGTTTATAGGCTTTTGGAATTTTTGAACTTTTCGGAATAAACGAGCTCTTTTCTAGAATTTTTTGGAATTGGAATTTGTTCGTACTCTAAACGGCTATACAGGGTGGTCATTTTATCTTGAGACTGGCAAATATCTCGGAAATGAAACATTTTAGAAAAAAATGTTTTGTATAAAAGTTTTATGACTTCGAGGGGGAAAATAGGTGGTATCGACGCCATTTTGATTCAAGGTCATTTTCAAGGTCAAATGAAGGTCAACTTCATTTTTTTAAATGGAAACCTACATTTTTTATTACAGATTATTATTCCCCGTAAAAGAACAAACAACTCTCATCTAAACTATTTTTGGATCCGATGGATAGTTTGTCAGATATTTAAATCAAAACAGCGGCATGGCAAAAACAAAATCTACAACAGTTTTTGTGGTTTATTTGTCTAGAATTCATCGTTGCTAAGTTACAACGGTTGTTCATTTGTTTTGTCTTGCCGCTGTTACTAGGGAATGATTTCTAAGGATTTCGAAAAAGGTTAAAATTTACATCCATCGGATCCAAAAATAGTTTAGATGAGAGTTGTTTGTTCTTTTATGGGGAATAAGAATCTGTAGTAAAAAATACAGGTTTCCATTTAAAAAAATCAAGTTGACCTTCATTTGACCTTGAAAATGACCTTGAATCAAAATGGCGATGATGTCTTCTATTTTCCCCCTCGAAGTCATAAAACTTTTATACAAAACATTTTTTTCTAAAATGCTTCCTTTTCGAGATATTTGCCAGTCTCAAGATAAAACGACCACCCTGTATAATCGCCAAATTTTGCAAAAAAAATTACTATTCTGTTGTACCTACCTTCAGTAGATACTTTTGTACAGGCAAGTACATTTTTCCTGTTCTTAACTAAAATTTTCAAGGATAATAAAACTATGTTTTTAATACAAATAGCACTTAATCAATATGACCCAGGCATTATTTCATTTTACGATAATGGTTCAATTGATGATAAAACTTATCAGCTCGCTTTTGTTTTATGTATTTGAACTACTCGTTTCGGCTTTGCCTCAGCTTGCAGCAGTTTTAGTCAACATAAGTACTCGCCTCAGTGCTTTGATTATTTGAACTACTCGCTTTGGCTTCGCCTAATCTTGCTTTACGTTTAGTAGGTAACATAAGCAGGTACTATTCAATTCTACTTCGACTCAGTTCGTGTTTGACCATTTGAACTACTCGCTTTGGCTTTGGCTTCACCTCAGCTTGCAGCCGTTTTAGTAGTCATAAGCAGTTACTTCGACTGCGTCTCAGTTCATCTTTTATTAGTTGAATTACTCGTTTTGGGCTTGCAGCCGTTTTACTATCGCAAGTAGTCACTTCGGCTGTGCCTCAGTTCGTCTTTTAATATTTGAACTACACGCTTTGGCAGTCTCGTTTTAGTAATCATATAAGTAGTTACTTCGGCTGTGCCTCACTTCACCTTTGATCATGTGAACTACTCGCTGCGGCTTCGCTTAAGTTCGTTGATAATTTGAACTACCGCTTTGGTTTCGCCTAATCTTTAGTCCTGCAGCTGCTTTAGTAGGTAACATAAGGAGGTATTCAATTCTACTTCGCCTAGTTCGTCTATGATCATTTGAACTACTCGTTTTGGCTGCGCCTTAGTTCGTGTTTTATTAGTTGAACTACTACCGTTTTGGGCTTACAGTCGTTTTAGTGTCGGCTGCACCTCAGTTCGTCTTTTAGTATTTGAACTACTTATTATCATTTGAACTGCTCACTTTGGCTTCGCGCCAGATTGCAGCCGTTTTAGTAATCGTAAGTAATCACTTCGGTTGCGTCTCAGTTAGGTTTTCATCATGTGAACTCGCTGCAGCTTCGCCTCGGTTCATTGATCATTTGAACTATTTGCTTCGGCTTTGCCTAACCTCGCAGCTGCTTTAGTAGGTAACATAAGTAGATACTCACTTTGGCTGCGCCCCAGTTCGTCTGTTCTTTGATCATTTGAACTACTCACTTTTTGTCTTGTCAGTTTGTCTTTTATCATGTGAACTGCTTGTGATCATTTAAACTACTCGCTTAGGCTTCGCATGATATTGCAGCTGCTTTAGTAGGTAACGTAAGTAGGTATTCTTTTTTACTTCGCCTCAGTTCATCTTTGATCATTTGAACTACTCACTACTCGCTACAGCCTCACGTCATTTCTTTGATTATTTGAACTACTCGCTTCGGCTGTTTTAGTGCTCAGTTCGTCTTTTATTATGTGAACTACTTGTAGCGGCCTCATTTCGCTCTTTTATCGTTTGAACTACCTGCTCGCTTCGGCTTAGCTTCATGTTATTCAATGTTAATTAGCGCTATTAAATGTTAGCTAACGTTAAATATCGGTTAAATCTCTACTCAATTCTATTGGAAATTCAATATTAACTATTTTGTTAATGACAGTTTTGTTATTGACGTAGCCAAGCATCACGCACCAGAGTCTAGAATATCACTTACATATCATGTCTACATACTTTAACATCCATTTGATTATGAACTGCGATTACTTCACTACTTATTTTATCATGATGGGAGTACTACTTCAGTATTTACGTTAATTGATATTAATAGGTAGATCATTGAAAATAAGTAGCTTCAATCAATATATTACACTTTAATTAGATCTTTTAAAATAGTTGAGTTTTTAAGACTTGCGTTAGTAATAAAAGGGTGAAAGGATTTACTTGAAATTGTTTCTATTGCTTATATTTTTTCATATACCTATTATTGAATAATTTTATCGAAATTCACGTATAATTTGGAAAATGTTGGTTTTTTGAAAATTTTTGAAACTACTTATGAATTATTGTTGGAATATCATTTCTGGTACCTAATACCAACCTACCTATTAAAATAAGTATAGAAATACCTAGCTTAGAACTTTTGAATTTACAATATTTCACATTAAAGTTATGATGATGATTGATGATATTTGAAAAGTAGGTACTCAAGGATACTTTTAGACTTTGAAAAGTATTCAAACAGTAGCCACCTAACCTCAGAGTAAATAGCAGGTATCAAACTCAAAGGGAGCGTGTTTATTGCGTAACTTATCTTGTCCAGCCACCAATAGCATCAATGTACGTACATAACCTCATGGCAAGACACTAGGCAGCCATTTCAACATTACTCGTTCGACAAGGTGTGTGAACGCAGCCATTTAACTTTTAACCACTTGTTGCCTGCATGCCGGTAGAAAGTGTACAGTTTTAGCGTCGCAAAAGGTGAATATAGACATGGCAAATCAATACCACAAACTCGAAGCAAAGGCCGTGCAAGAACTTAAGGATATCGCCAATAAAATTCGAATCCATTCGATTTCCTCCACGCAGACTGCCAAGTCAGGGTGAGTATGGAAAAAAAACTACTTTCGGTGGTAGTATTTTCGCGCCATTTGCAGATTTCAAAAGTCAAATAACATTTTTTTCTTCCTGTGAGATAGTGATTGACCCATAGAGATAATTTCTTTTACTGATAATTTGAATTATAAGTAGATGTTTGGGAGGAGGTATTCTCAGTTCATTTTGAGACAATGCCTTCACAAGTTTCAACTGCGGAAGTCCAGCAACTGCTGGACATTGCAAATCGAATTAGGATCAACAGTGTACAATCCACTGCAGCCTGTAAATCGGGGTATGTCAGTTCCAAAGTACTATTTTTAGCAAGTCATCTTAGGTACTTGTTAATTAGTTTACAACCTTGAGCCCGCTTGGAAGAGTCGTCGAATTTAATTTATTACTAGACGTGGCATAAACTTTCCAAAGGGTTTTTTCAAAATCACTGCCAAATATTTTACGATCAATATTTATTCGGTTTATTCTATTTTTTTTTTCGATAAAAATAACTCTGATGTTTATTAAATCTTAGAGTTATCAAAAGGTCTTTTAGTTACATAATATCTCATGAAGTTTACCTACAAATTATCGTTTTATTTTGTAGTTGGAGAGATAAGTACATATCGCGTGGAATTTTTAACTCTGATGATGATAACAGAAAGTGGTTATCATATTTTTTATCCGCCGGTTATATTGTGGGAAAAGGAATAAGTACTTACATAAATTCGAGTATATTTATTCGCGTGTGGTAGGTAGATACTACAAGTGTCAACTTTTTTCAATAAAATAATTAATTTTTGGAAAAGACGATCAATCATTTGAAAGCCAATTATTTAGCTATGAAACAATTTTCCCCTCTTTTAAAACTTAATGAAAACTAATGAATTAAAAATGTGTAAATATTAATATAGTCAAGTAAATTCTGTTCTGGCCTCTCGAGCAATAAAACTATATTATTTATCATTTATTAGAAGCGGCACAAAGCTGACGGTCGTACCAACTCTACGTAGGAATAGTGGAACCTAGTCACAGTCGCAACGTTCTGCATCGATGCCGATGGTGGTTTGGGTTAGCGCAATGCTCCACCCCTTACTATTCCAAACCACCATCGATGCAGAACGCTGTAGCTAGATTCTATTATTTCTAGGCAGAGTTGGGAGGCCGTCAGCTTTGTGCCGCTACTAATACATTAGGAACAATATTTCAGTTTACGACTCCAGGGTACAGAATAGAATTCACTTGACTATATTACTATTTTCACGAGACCTACAAAACACATAAAAAATATTTTCTTTACCTAACCCAACATCGATTTTTTAAAATAATCAACGTTTGCTTGATTTTTGACTTTTTTTTTTTTTGAATTTGAAAATGGCAACGTCGCAATTTTCTCTACCGGTATAAAAAGTCCCAGTTCTAGTAATTATTCATTTGCGGGCTAGGTGTCTAACAAGAGGATTGACATGCAAACAATATTTAGTGTGTATTTAAAGCGTAATATTTTGTGGTGTTTTCCGGCAGTTAAAAATACCATTTTATTTTCACTGTTTTCAGTATAGATTTTCAAAGCTGATAATTTGAATAAAGATGAACATTAAGGGATCGTTTTTTTACTTCCAAATACAGTTGCTGCACAAATGTAAAATTGGATACCTATAAAATTTTCAAAAACGATGTAAATACTCAGCAATAAACTAGTTAAACAAAGAAATAATGCATACACCTTACTGGAGCAGATGACCACAAAATACGGAAACAACCGGTTTTAAATATTACTTGGAAAATAAAATTCACACTAATTGCGACGTTGCCATTTTCGAACGACCGACCCCTTAGATACCTGTTGTACTTAATAAATACAGGGTGTCCGAAAATAACGATGAAATATTTTGGGGGTGATTCTGCAGCTCAAAATATGAAAAAAAGTTCCTACAAACATGTGGGCGGAAATTCCTCCTAAGGGAGCTCCGGCCTTCTAAAGATGGCGCCTAAAATTCTGTTTTTATTGAATAAATCAAAAGCTGTTTTTGTGTATTATTTAACATCAGTAAAGGCCATCAGATTATAGTCTTTACCAAAAGCAGATTCAATCAGTAGCGTGGACAATAGGGGGGTCTTAAGCTTTCCCCATCCAAATTTTTTTGTGTTATTTTTTGAGCTCCAGAATCACCCTCTGAAATATTTAATCGTTATTTCCGGACACCCTGTATATTTATCTTCTCGATCGTCCCTGAAAAGCACAATAGTTTCCAATCTTCTAGGTCTCGCACTCTATTTCGCGGCGTCATTTAAAGGCAAAATTTGACAATGACAAAGATTTTGACCAGCTTATTGCATTTTTTCATACGATTCTGATCTAACGGATTTTTTTCAAAAAACGCGAGTCTAAATGATCCGTCCGAACATCCAAAAATTGGTTTTTACATAAAACAGAAATTTTCCTGATAATAATTGACCAATTTTACGCAAGCGCAAAGTTCTACAATCTTCCAGAAAACCTTATTGCTAAAAATATTAATCTCACGGTTTACAGTCCCGAGAACCCAAAGTAGTTTTGTAAAATTTTTGTTTTAAATATTTTTGAAAAACACTGATAAATTACGAGTTTAAATTTATTTGTAGACATCCGACATCATGTTCCTCGATTTCGGAAATCCTCTCTGTCCTCTTCTTCAACACAATGCGCTACAAAATATCCGCCCCCAAAGATGCTTCCAGCGATAGATTTGTCCTTTCCAAGGGCCATGCTGCCCCTGCGCTGTACGCTGCTTGGGCTGAAGCCGGTCTGTTCCCAGCCTCAGATTTGCAAAATTTAAGAAAACTGGGGTCAGACCTAGAAGGACATCCAACTCCTCGTTTGAACTTCATAGATGTGGGTACTGGATCTCTTGGGCAAGGTTTGGCTATAGCAGCTGGAATGGCTTACGTTGGAAAAAATTACGACAAAGCCAGCTACAGGGTGTATTGTTTGGTGGGTGACGGTGAAAGCGCTGAAGGTTCCATTTGGGAGTCAATCCATTTCGCCAGTTACTATAAACTGGACAATCTTTGCGTAATTTTTGACGTCAATCGTCTTGGTCAGTCCGAACCTACATCTTTGGGTCATGATATTGATACCTACAAGAAGCGTTTGGAAGCTTTTGGCTTCAGTGCTATTGCTGTGGATGGTCATGACGTTGAGTCACTAGTTAAAGCGTTCCATGAAGCAGCATCTACTAAAGGAAAACCTACTGCACTTATTGCGAAAACTTTCAAGGGGAAGAACTTCCCAAAAATTGAGGATTTGGAAAACTGGCATGGAAAACCGTTGGGAGACCAAGCTGATAGAGTACTGCAACACCTTAAATCCTTGATTAAAAACAACGGACCTTCAACAATTCACCCACAAAAGCCTCTGAAAGAGGACGCGCCAGTAGTAGACATCAGCAATATCAAACTTTCTTCTCCTCCGGCGTATAAAGTTGGAGATAGCATAGCTACAAGAGTGGCCTACGGTACAGCACTTGTTAAAATTGCTCAGAACAATCCAAGAGTAATTGCTCTTGACGGGGATATGAAGAATTCCACGTATTCTGAGGCTCTGAAGAAATTTGATAATGCGAGATACATTGAATGCTTCATTGCTGAACAGAATTTGGTTGGTGTGGCCATTGGTGCGGCTTGCAGAGATCGTACAGTACCTTTTGTCTCCACTTTTGCCACTTTCTTCACCAGAGCTTTTGATCAAGTAAGAGATTAACTTTATTTTTTTACTGTTTCTTTCCAGCTGTATTTAAAACTTGGTTTATATTAAAATTTTTCAGATTAGAATGGGTGCCATCTCCCAAACGAACGTTAATTTTGTCGGTTCTCACTGCGGAGTCAGCATCGGTGAAGACGGCCCAAGTCAAATGGGACTTGAAGACATTGCTATGTTCCGAGCAATTCCTGGCAGTACTGTTTTTTACCCTGCAGATGCTGTAGCTACTGAGCGTTCTGTGGAATTGGCAGCAAACACCAAAGGAATTACTTTCATCAGGACCAATCGTCCTACAACTAACGTTATTTATCCTAATGACCAAGTTTTCCATGTAAGTTAGCTGAATTGTTCTGTCTTTTTCTCGTAATGGATAGCCTAATTTGCTGACCAACATTTTTCACTCTAAGATGCCCAGAACAACGAAGCTTCGTGCACACGTAGTCAATAACATTCTCTATTAATTATCATCCCTTAGCAACAAGCCGTTGCTCCAGATGACGGAGCAATAGGTTCCACAGGATTAAAGACAGGAGTCTCCTAAGCCTAAGCCTCGTTGCTTGAAGGAGCCCGTTGATTCCTTCGCAGAAATGCCTCAAGGACTACTACCCCGCAATGCGTATTTAAACTAGGACTGCATTTGTTTGACTTTGGACAATTCTCATCGTAGGTTCCCAAACTTAAGCTTTGTTTCTCTACGTAACTGATTAACTTGGAATTCCACCAAAAGACGCACTTGGCCACGGGTTAGCTGTTCTCAAGACTCAATGATGACCCCTCGAATGCTCTTAGAGAGAATATCTGCGTCCTGAACCCAAGAACCTCATGAATCCCAATTGTTCGCCTTTGGATCCTTGTTCTATGGTTGAGTTGCATTAATTGAACCCGTCCAGTTACTGAACCCACTCACTCAGGGCTCTGGATGAACTTAACGTCTAGGTTAATCTTCAGGAAATGTAGGCTCCTTCTCTGCTTCCTCCTCCTTCTTCCCAAACAGCATTACTTTTGCCCTATCTGGTAAGAGGCTTTGAGAACCCGCACAGAAACATGCCGCAGCCCCACAATTGAGTTTTGAGACCTACACCCTCAGAGGCGAAGATCTGCTACCCTCAGCATCTGATCAACTTGTGCAAAATTTCAAAGGAAGGGTCTCCGAGACGACTTGAAACAGCTAATCGGATAGATTAGAAGCCCTCGGAAGAGTCCAGGCCGAGGTTCTCACCAATGCTGTCCAGAGTGGTTGTGGCCAACGTTCGGCATGTCTTAAGGAAGCTCCTCCGCCTCCGGAAGTTTAAGTCCAGAAGCCAAAATTTGACCTTCTTTATCATTTGGTGTAAACCCGTGGATCCCACACTTGCGGTTGCTCCGACCGTCCACTGAGGCCCTGTAGATTTAGTCTCAGTAGTTTTTGCGGTCCTACCAACCCGCGAGGGAAGAATGCGCAATCCCTAAGCTTGACAATATGCGGTCAAGTTTAGAGACACTATCACTAGAAACACTTGATTTTCACTGGTGACGCGTTTCGAACACAATGTGCTCATTATCTTTAGCTTCGGCTTTGATAATGAGCACATTGTGTTCGAAATGAGTCAGCAGTGAAAATCAAGTGTTTCGGTGGGGTGGGGTGTTTCTAGTGATAGTGCATTTTTCCACCGAAGTTGTCCAGTGTTTTCCATTGTCAAGTTTAGAGAGTTTATGAGCACAAAATTACAGGTGATCAAACGGCAGATATAATCTGTTTTCTTCAAGTTTCATTGTTCTGTGGTTCTGGTCAATCAATAAACACGTTGGTCAGCAAATTAGCCTATCCCTTTTCGTATCTCTTCATAAAAAGACGAACTGACAGTTAACATTTTTCTAATTTCAGGCTGGTAAAGCCAACGTAGTGAAGAAGTCCAACAGCGACCAAGCTCTTCTAATCGGAGGAGGGATCACCCTGCAAGAAGCTTTGACTGCAGCCGCAGAACTGTCAAAATCCGGCACCCACGTGCGTGTCCTCGACTTATTCACTGTCAAACCAATAGACAAGGAAGGAATAATAAAGAACGCGAAAGAAGCAGGCGGAAAGATCCTTGTAGTCGAAGATCATTACTACGAAGGGGGCATTGGAGAAGCTGTCATTGCAGCTGTTGCATTAGAACGCAATATAATTACAAAACACGTCGCTGTTGATAGAGTCCCTCGTTCTGGAACGCCCACGGCTCTTCTAGAATATTACGGCCTTAATGCCAAACATATTGTTGGTTACGTCCAGGAACTTTTGAAGTTGTAAACTTGGCAATAAGATTATCGTGGTTGGTTTATGCATTCCTTGTTGTAATTTTTGTGAATTTTTCATAATTAAAAAATGTTTTCAATAATATTTTAATTAATTATCCAGTCAGTCCTGCGGCACTGCGTGGTCATTTCCAAACAACGATTCAACCTTTGAACAGACTAAATTTTTTTTTACTTTATTCTGGAAATCGGGCAGACCACCATATTTATGATTCCAAAGATCACTGGGAGTTAGATAATCAGTATACATCGTCTCTCTCGCACTAGTTGTAATCAGCATTCCATCATCTTTCTTACACGTGACACCTGAGAAACTTGTCTGTGGCCTGCGCCTGTGAGTCTCGCACATGACGTAACATTTTGAGGTTAAACTTTTTACTTAAAGTGCATCTGTTGAGGTGGTTGGAAGGGTCGTTCGGTTTAACAGTGAATTTGCGTAAATTTAACGAGAAACAGTGCTCCTGTCTTCATTCGTCACTAAAAATAACCATTTCCAGTTAAGATGAACCTAACTATTCTGTGAGTCTGGTGACCTAACCTTAGTAATTAAAAACCAGCCTGCTTTGTTTTAATCAGAATTCTCTATGAGGTTGGTGACACTGGCAGATTTCAAAATTGCAGTAATTATTATTAATTAGAAAAATTAACTTGTTTGTGCCCGTTCAGTTGTGTCGCTAATTTCCTCACTTAACTAGTGCCCCCCATGAGTCTATTTATAAAAAGTCAGTGCAGGCACAGATTTCATCATGCCCGCGATTCCGGATACCTAAATCGAAACCGTCAAAAATTCGATGAAACTCGAAAATGGTAAGTGTTTAATTTTTAGTAATATTTTAGTCGAGAACCTGCCTTGACATTATTTTTGGCCGGCCCCCATTGTCAAAACCCAATGTCATGCGCTTTTTACGTCACTTCCGCCAAATATTCAAGTAGGATTTTGGATTTCACCACGTGCGATTCATTATTTTCAATGATTGTCACAAACGTGAATTTAATAAACTTAGCAGTAATAATAAGTTGGCACGTGTACGAGTCGTAAACAGTTTGAAAAATACGCGGAAAAATATTTTCATCCAAGGTGGCGCGAAAACAGTCGAAATCAGTGGTTCTAGATGTAAAACGGGTTTGTTGTCGTTCAGCATACAGGATTTAGGTAATTTTCCAATTTTGCACTTCTGACGGTTGTTTTTTTTATGGCTACCTATTTTATCGTTACGGACAAACATTAAGCGAGTCTATAAATTTAGCCCCTGTTACAATAAAACAACCCCAAACAACCTGATTCAAATCTGATAGAAACTGTTAGGGTTTTTAACAGTTTTGGTAAGGTTCGTTCAGTTTTTATGGAGTCTAACAGGAACCCAATGGGGTTTTATAAGAATCCTATATGCAGGGTGGGTAATTTTTCGATGCTCACCATTGGGATTTCCTAAACGGTAAAAGATACGAGGTCGGTTAAATTACAGAAAAGTTGCGCTATTTGTTGATGATTAAGAATCTGAAGAGAATTCCCCGATAGTTAGATTCGTTCCCGAGTTATAACAAAAAATCTGAAAATTGCCAATTTAAAGAAAAATTAATATCTTCCTAGCGATTGATGTCGTTTAAATGAAACTTGTAACTTTTATATTTTTGACATCTGTCAATTGAATAGCATCGACAGAAATTTTCTAGGCCCTCTAGATTTTGAATAACGACAGTCAACTTTTGATTCTTTTATGGCCGCCATATTGAATTTTGACACCATCAAATGCACAAAAAAATTGGCTTTTCAAAAATGTACTCAACATGAACTTTTTTGACTGATGTCAGAATTTGAAAATTGGTAGGAATAATTTGCAAAATCAGCCTAAACCGAGGCCTAAACTTAGGTGAAAAACAATTGCAAAAAAGTACGCCAACTACTTCAATTTCTTATAAAATGTGAAAACAGTTGAATTCGTCAGTAATAAATTACGTCTTGCGGTCGTGTGATTCAGGCTTTCACATATTTTTTCAAAAACGCTAATGTTTATTACATTTTTGAGAAGCTAATTTTTCTGTGTATCCACCGGTGTTAAAATTCAATATGGCGCCCATAAGAAAAAGAAAAGTTGACTGTCTTTATTCAAAATCTAGAAGGCCTAGAAAATTTCTGTCAATGCCATTCAATTGACAACTGTCAAAAATATAAATGTTCCAAGTTTCATTTAAATAACATCAATCGTTATGAAGATATTAATTTTTATTTAAATTGGCAATTTTCAGATTTTTTGTGATAACTCAGGAACGAATGTCAATATCGGGGAATTCTCTTCAGATTCTTAATCGCCAAGAAATAGCGCAACTTTTCTGTAATTTAACCGACCCCGTATCTTTTACCCTTTAGGAGATCCCAATGGTGAGCATCGAAAAATTACTCACCCTGTATATGGGTTTTTGAATGATGATATTTTTGCTAATTTATTAGTTCTTCTGATTGTACACGTTGCAGAAGGATTACGTAAGACAATAAGTATACATTCTCATTAAATCCGTATTTGGAATTTCTATCTGAAATTTCCATTGAAACTTATTGATCTATCTGATCTGATTGGGCGTGAATAAGTTTCAATCGGTAATTCAATTTTATGGAAATTAATTAATTAATTAATTGACGTTTTGGTGAGTTCACCGAATTTTCAGATATTGGAACTTGTTTTCAAATGTAATATAAACTTTGTTGTATTGTGATGACCGTATAGTAATAATTTTTGTCAGATAATTTTCCTTCAGTATTTTTAGAGGTATTGTGGGCTTGAAATTATTTCGAGAACTGAAGAATTTCCTCGAGAATTTCGCATTGTTGAATTTATATCTGAAATTTCCCATTAAATGTAGAATCTCATATGATTCTATCTGATATGATGAAATCACGTAATTGAATAACTACTCGCTTTCGGCTCTTATTTGACCAGAAAATGTAACCGCTGCACTTGTTGAATGTCATATTTTTTACGGATATGGAAGCTGTTATTTTTTGTTTCTATGGAAATCGAACTTTAATGCGGATAAGCACGATTGAGCAAAAATATTCCACACTTATGCTAAATGCTAAACCTGTTCAAAATTCATAATTTTGTGGGTTCTGCCATAATTTTCTGCCAAGTTTGTTTTAGTAATTACTCGCTTTAAACTAATAGGAAATCTTTGCGATTCAAAACTATCTGCAATGCTTGCGCAAATTTTCCAGCCTAGCAACAGAGTTTATACCTCGCCTGCATTCTGGCAAAAACGGAAGACATGCGAGTTTTAATAGAATCCGGATGAATAAATTACCCGCCAATAACACGAAAAACCTTGGCGGACTGCCTTAAAATATTTTTCATAAATCGCAAACTCCTGAAGTAAAGTAAGATTTTGTCCAAGTTTTTTGACCTCATATTGGTACGTGATGAAATCCAGGCATTCAGCTTCTCTCCTAGCTTGTTCCCAATAATTTGAATGAATTCAGTGCCGCGTGTTTCCTTCATTTTCAATTTGGAGCGATAAAACGTAAGTAGAATATATTTGCATGGCCTCAATATAATTTCCTATAAATATTTGACTGAACAACATCAATCAGGTTGCGTTAATAAAAAAATACAGGAATGATGCAATGTTGTAAAATTTTGAACCTGCTTTTGCTGACGCGGTGCCATCCCGATATTTCACAAATTGGCGTAAGAGGTAATTTAATCAATACGAAATGTTTGTTGAAAGGAGTGAACGGATTTTATTTAAACAAAAACTATTACCTATAATTATTTACTTTTAGTAGGTAAACAAAAAATATCAATAAATTTCACTACAATTATGACGTTACCTGATTTACCGGCAAAGGGGCGTGTCACTCTTGGCAGTACCCTTATGCAATATGTAAGTCACAGAGTGGTGTAACGTGTTGCCTACTATTTCACTTATTAATCATAATTGAATAATAGATGGCGCTAAGCTGTTTCCGCGGTTGTGATTTATGGCAGCGCAATCATTTGAGGCATTGACATTGACCATAAAAACAAAAAAGGTTAAACAGCTATACAAGAATCTTCCTAAAAATACAAAAAGTTGAAAAATTCAATATCACGTGAAAGTGATTTACATGTTGAAGCGGTGCCAAATCCACATATAAAACGTTTATTGTTGCCCAGGTATCGATGGGTACAATTTGTGGTCTGTTTATGTGTTTTATGAAAGTATGTCGTGACAATTATAATTTATTGACGTCATGATATGCAAATACCAAAAAATTTCCTTATAATCGACTCGTAAAACTTTGAAAAAATAAAATGATTCTCAAAATTAATATACGGTGCAAACATTGACAATACTGCGCGGTTTTCCCAGATGCACCTTGAAAAGAAAATTATGTAATTTATACATCACGTTTGAACGTCATCGATTATATAACTGTCATCTTTACGTCACCAATTTTATGGATTTCTCTATTCCGAGAATGTATTGATGATACATTGGATTATCAGTTATCATCCGGTATTAGTAATGTTAGCTTAAATCCTGCAATTTTTGCAAATTCATACCCGGGAATAATTACGTAAAATTTTTGCAAGTTCAAGGGTAAAGGAAACGGTGGGCTAAAGAAATTACAGTAATTACATAACGTTTTATTGTGAATGTTAAAGTACAGTTTTGCTTGAATTTTCAAACAAGGTTATTCTAGATTAGTTGCACCATTCAATTAATTATTAATAAAAAAATCAGCCATGATAAAAATCAAATTTTGTTCTGATTAATGTTACACTTTTGTATTATTACGAAAATATTGCCCATTAAAAATAATTAAGCAGATAAATGTCCATAGCGAATAAACCGCTAAATGAGTTTTAAAAAACTCACCTAGGAATTCTAGCAGCACGTTTAAGACACGTGCCGAACAGCTTCTTATTACAACCAAATTTTAACTTCTTTCGTTATTATATAATTTACAATTGAAGTTTTTGATCCTTGAAAGACCCAAATAATTATGTCGCAATTTAAATAATTTACAGGAAAATTTTGCAAAACAAATTGTTTCTCACGCTATTACTTCATTTTTGCATAAGTGTTTAAACGGTGTTACTGGAATAATCTGGATTTTTGCCAACGAAGATTTTATTGACTTTCTGCAAAGTAAAAAAAATGTTTTCTTAGTTGCAACAACTTCACGGAGAGATTAATGAAGAATAAGAATAAATTAAAGGAAATGGAGTACACAAAGATAAAAATAGCAAAGAGCGGAAGAGGAGAAAAAGCAAGGAATATCAAAACAAAAAAAGTATTGAAAAAAGAAATAATTATAAAAAGCAAAAAATGTTTCATGATCTCATGTTGTGTATTAAATGAGTTTGAAATGCTTTAAGACATACTTGGAATGGTTCAGTTAATTCATTGTACAAAGAAGTGTGAAATTGCATTGAAATTCCACTAGAATTATCAAAGTTGAGATTATTGGTTAGCACAATATAGAATAATTCTGGCATTGAGATAATCTTCCAACAAACAAATTCATTATTTTTTGTACTGTCTTAGCCTACTTCACTTGTTTACGATTATTAGTTTTATCACCTTGTAAATAATTGTAATATCTCGGTTATTAACTATGAAATAATTTTGGAAATTTCAAGTAGATAAAGCAAATAAATCGATTGCGAAAAGTACAACTGAAACGAAACAATTTGTCCTCTGATAATTCGCAAATATTGACGCAAGTTTCGCCAAGCACGGACATACACAAACATTCCAGTTGGTTTCTAACAATAAATTTTTTGCGGCGGAAGTAAATTACTGCAAATCTGCGAAATATGTGGTGATGTAACCAATCCTTTAACCACAAAATTTTGATTTGTCTCGATCGCAAATCAGGATTCTATACAATTTGGGTTAAATAAATAAATTGAACCGTGGCAAAAAACAAAAAAGAGAAATTTACATAAAATCGTGGGGGTACTGAGCCGTGGATGTTGCGGTTAATTTTATAAAGGTTTGTTACGGCTTCCACCGGAATTTGTTTAGCAATGACGACTGGGGATGGTCGTTTCGAGAAAAATATATTTTACTACCTACAAGGGATCAAAAAAAAAATAAAGCAAACAAAAACTTTACCATAGAACATTAAACAAAATTTGATACGTAGAGATCAACATACTTTTATTTTTCAGTGCTCCCGCCAAATTTACAGATTTAGGTTTATCATTGCTCGCAACAAAACCAGATCGTGATGAAAACGTTTATAAAATCCACTAACCTTCATTTGGGTATTACCCCAGGATTAGATTAGAAAAAGTTGTATGGGCATAAAATCGTGTCTGGTATAGCCTTGGATCCTTGATTTAGGGTTTCATCTTTTGTGCCGTAATTAGAGATACTCTTAATAGATTTAATTGGGGCGGGTCCGCTGATTTTTGCAGCCCCCGCAGTTAGTTATGAGTCAATGTCTTGGTCATTTGTTCCTCTAAATTAAACGCACTTGATCTTGTAAAAGAATTACTGAATTATTGACATGACAATAGCGATAAAGAATGTTGGAAAAGTCAATAGGGCAAGCCTGATACCACCTTAATGGTGTTATGTGGAAGGTCTCGTAATCCAAACAAAACGTCTTTAGTTACTTTATGTAATAGCGGTCAGATGTTAATAATTTTTTGCGCTTATGATAAGTTGAGAGGCAAGCACCTTTGCAAAAAACCTGTATCCAGTTGGAGACTGGATGCCGTCTTTTATCTTTCACTCTTAGGAAATTCCTGAAGCTTTTCGTTCTTGGCCATGATCCAAGGTTCAATTTTTGGGAAAGTTAATGGATTTTTCCTCATGGAAAAAATTAAGCCTTATCCTTGTTGGCGGTCTAGCGATAATTACGATTGTTTTTGTTTATTTCCTCTTCAAATTGCTTCACCTTTCCTATAATTTCAAACACAGCTCATCGTTCTTATTTGAAATAAACCAACCTACAATTTGTAGGAATTCAGATAATTGTATTGATTTTTAAAAGGAAGAATTGGCAAGGGACTTTTCTCTTATCGTCCTAGAATATTTTTAGAAAACCTTGAAATGAATCACTTTGAGATATCTTGTTACAAACCAGATGTCGAGATTATTGTCATACCAAGAGAGAACGGAAGGAAGAATAGATTCCTTGTTTCAATTTATTTTTTGAAGAAGAAAGCATCGAAGACGCAAAAATAGAAATTCAAGAGTGAAGCTGTACGGAAACGAGAACGTCACTCGCATCCAAATAGAAATAACTTTTGAAAATATCAAATGGTGGTGTGCGTTTCATTTAACATTAATTGAGTTGGGCAAGTTTCTAGTTTTTCGTTCAAAAATAAATTTAATTAGCTTCCAACACGTGTTTTACTAGTTATAGTATTGGCTTGTTTAAATTTTATCGTGCATTCTTATCTTGCACAGGTTAGATTAACGTCCTTTTCAAGGGCAAAAAATAATTACCAATGAAAAAATCAACCTCGTGTCGTCCGTGCAGAACGACTTCAAGGATAATTTGCAAAATTTTTGACTTCTACTTGCCCAAACCTAAAAATAATTGCCCCAAATCCTATTTTAGTCCGCGCGGGATTGAAATTTCTTGAGCTCTTTTCAATTTCCATTAGTGCAGAGGTCGAGTATTCAGTATTCTTTTAGATTATAGAACATGTAATTCATACACCAGTTTCATCAGAAAGGCCAGCCATCTTTGATAATGAATCCTTATGACCCTTAACATTTAAACAATTCAATGGAAATTTTTATGAATTTTCAATTAAGGCTTCTGGTGTTTTAAAAATTGCGAGGAAATTAACGCGCTTGTCTGTTATCTGTTTACGAACTTGGAATGATTGTTGATTTGTTTGTAATGCGAGCTGGCCAGACTGAATAACTTTAACGCAAAGTTGAGGGACAAAATTCTCTTCTTGCCTTTTCGGTTTTTTTTCGTACTGTACCTTGTATTAGTTGTTCTAGCATTTTGCCATTCAGGCACATCTATAAATTGATTAATTAACAAAACCGCCTGAGAGTAGTATTTTGGTGTGTAAAAAGTAACTGGATTGTTTTCTATTCCATCACGTGTATTTTCCATGTGAGATGTTTGGAGTGAATTAATAAAAATAAACAAATATTTTTTCATGCTAAAGCCTCTCAATTGTGTTGTTCTGTTTAGAAAAATCCTTCTGACAATGATGATCATCCTTGAATTGTTCACTGCATTTTTTCCATCAGCTTTTCCACCTTGTGCACACTGTAGCAAAACGGTTCAATCTTCTGCAATTGTCTATTTTGACCCCATTAGAATCGATGGTGTTCAAGGTTTCCTTCCACTGTTATTTCTATTAATTAAAAATACTGACCTTATCACTGAGGCTGGAAAAAAGAAAAATTTTGTATGAAGGGTCATTGTTTCCCCATTGTTATCTGCATGTCCTTAAAATTACAATAGAAAGTTTTCCATGAATCCTGAAGACTGGTTTTATTCCGGCTACATTTCACTCACAACTTTTTCGAATTATTCTTGCAATGGTTTGTTTAGTCCGACATGCGTCAGAAGGTGTTATAAAGATAATAAAATGTAGTCTGTAAATTTTTTGCGTGATTTATCAAAAATTGCCGGGACCGCCAATATCGAGGGATTAGGGATTCCCTAAGCGGCTCAGAATTTTAGTTCAGCTATTTCTTGAACAGGTGACTTGCTATTTGGCGGAAGGTGTGTCGCGAATATCATCCAATCGGATGTGGCCGCTGTGGGGGCACGGCTTTTACGTCACGTAACATACATACGTCAGAGCGCTTGCACAAGCATCACCTGCTTAGCTTAAGTTGATCAGTCAGAGTTAGCCAGTTCTCACTTCACAATGTTCGCTGTGATAGTGTCATAGACTCGTCTTATTATATTCGCAGGAATGATCCGGAAGATTTATTGTTTTCTTCAGCTGCAGCAATACGTCGGCTGAAAAAGAAGCTAGCAAGGATTTTGACAAAAAAGTAAAGACTTTTGTGACCTGTGATAGACATTTATCCTAATTGTGCAATTTTGAAAAATGGAACAATTTTTATCCCTGTGCGTGATTGTGCTCAGCATAGCCCTACGTTGTGTCTGCGATGATCCTTTGCCCCCGCCGTGTTTTAGGTAAGCCTTAAAAATTTGGCTGAATCTTGCATCGTACAAACTTCAAAAGGCACAATGCAAGCCTCTTTGCCTCCTTCGCGAATAATAGATCTAAATTTTTAGCGATATCTACTGCCACGGTTCTCTCCTCCATACGATACAGATGGCAAAAATTTACGAGGATTCAAAAACGTTTGTCGATATGAAAATGAAATATTCCGTCAACGAAACTTTGGGCAACTTTCAGGAATTCATGGATAGAAATAACAACACGCCGACAAAAAACGCCGTCAGAGGTTTCGTACACGATAACTTCGATCCTGCTGGTCAGGAATTCGAGGATTGGGATCCTGAGGATTGGCGGCAACATCCGAAATACCTTGATGGGATTAAAGACGAAGGATTCAAAGAATGGGCTTTGGGTTTAAATTTAATTTGGAAGGATTTGGGGCGTAAGATGAAGGAGGAAGTTGAACATCACAAAGAACAATATAGTATTATTTGGGTACCGCATCCTGTGATAGTTCCTGGTGGCAGATTTAGGGAGTTCTATTACTGGGATTCGTACTGGATCGTTCAAGGACTTTTACTATCAGAAATGTACCAAACTGTTAGAGGTATGCTCGATAATTTCCTCTTCATAGTTGATAAATATGGACACATTCCTAACGGAGGGAGGATATATTATTTAGAACGATCACAACCACCTATGCTAATACCAATGGTGAAATCCTATTTAGATTTTACCAATGATACGAAGTACGTTATTGATAATTTAGAAATAATGGAAAGGGAATTCGAATATTGGATAACGAACCATACGCAAATCGTAACCAAAGATGGCAAAAACTATACACTCGCACATTATGGTGATAGATCTCGAGGTCCTAGACCTGAATCATATTCAGAAGATATAGAAGGAGCCTCCATATTTAAAGATGATGAGAAAAAGGAGAATTTCTATTCTGAACTAAAAGCAGCTGCAGAGTCTGGATGGGATTTTTCTAGTCGGTGGTTTATTACAAACGCCACCAATAAAGGTAAACGAACTTGAATTGAAACCAAATCATTCTAATTATTTTAGGTAACTTGACTAACACAAAAATCCGCTCTATTTTACCCGTCGATTTAAATGCGCTGGTCTATTGGAATGCCGCTTTATTGTCGGAATTCAATGGACTGATTGACAATACCGAAAAAGTTCAGTATTACAACCAAATCGCCAGAGACTGGATCGATGCTGTGACTGCAGTTTTATGGCACGAAGAGGTCGGTGCTTGGTTAGATTACGATGTTTACAACTCTATCAAGCGGGACTATTTCTACCCAACCAACATAGCGCCACTTTGGACTGGATGCTTCAACCATACGGACAAAGATAGGACTGTGAGACTAGTTTTAAAATATTTACAAAACAAAAACATTATGTACCCTGGTGGTATTCCGACGACCGTGGAACACACCGGTGAACAATGGGACTATCCCAACGCGTGGCCACCGCTACAGTACATCATGATAATGGGTCTCAACAATACGGGTGACGATATCGCCCAGAGACTCGCCTTTGAAATCGCCGAAACTTGGGTGCGATCGAATCACAAGGCGTTCAAGGAAACCACAGCGATGTTTGAGAAGGTTGGTTAGGGTCCAGACTTTAGACAAGTTAACTTTTCGCACCCTCATTGTGAAAGTGAAACCACCTATCCTCTTTCCAGTCCCTTTTTGGATCTCTTTGGGATTAAACCAACCCTTAAGGTTTCGCAAAAAGCTAATTTGTCTATTCCCAAGTATCGAACGTCCAGTTACATTTTGCAATTCTAGTACGACGCGACCGTTCCCGGCGGCCACGGGGGCGGAGGAGAATACGAAACCCAACTGGGTTTCGGCTGGACCAACGGCATCATCATGGAACTCCTCCACAAATTCGGCCATAAACTAAGTGTGGAGGATCCAGAGCCGCCTCCGCCGGAACCAGTTTCGAATTTAGCTAAAGAAAATTATATAGCAAACACGTCTTCCTCCAGTTTTAGCCAAATAACAGCCGCGTTGATCGCGTTACTGGTATCCTTAACGGCAGGATTTATAGGGTGAGGTAAGGTTCCCCCCAGGCCTGCCTCAAACAACCTCTAATGTTTTTTCTTGTTTCAGATTTTTTGGACGTCTGCGATATTAAAATTTTGTGGTTTTGGTATTCCTACCAAAATCGTGATATTGATATTCTTGTCATTGCTGTTTGCACTCATACGTGAATCTCAAAATGAGACATCATAGCTCAGGGTACAAGTTAGGATAATTTATTTTAAAACGATTAGAAGTATTATGCTCCAGTTCCTTATTTTATTGTATTTAAATCGTATACTTAGTAGAGTAGGGTGAACCAAATAAACATGAATGAACCTGTGCAATTGTGATTTTATGCTGTTAATAAGGCTGAGCTGATTTATTCTAGTGGCATGCTTTAGAGGCAAGTGTGTATGTTATTTAATAAATTGACGATTTTAATAAACCGTTCCCTATATCCATTTTCCTCGTGTGGCAATCGTGTACGTAATTACTTTTTGCCTTTGTCAGAAAATAATTCCCAAGTTACATAACAAAAGTAGTGTTGCATGAAGCATATAAATACTAACTATTCAATTGATGATAGTCCTTGAAAATTTTAATCGTTAATTTGCTACGATAAGACCTAGCTAATATTTGTGATAATTTCATATAAATGCAATAAGGAAACTGCAATTTTCTGTCTGCTTGTAATTAGATGTTCACTCCTACTCAACCCACACATTTTCCTTAACTTTAATAACTCACAATGAAATAAGTATGTAATACTCACTGAGCTATCGTATGAGTCTAAAATAGCAACTAAAAGGAAAAAAAAACATTAATCTATCTCTGCAGAGTTTGCATCTACAAAAGACGCAGCCAGCAAGGAGGAGAGTCCAAGAAGCAACAGCGGCCTTCTAGATCACGCTACACAGAACTGAGGAATATACCTAAGCGGGCGCGGAGCGCTAGATAAGTTATACTCCCCCACCCCTTAGATGCCATAATTGTGAGTGATAATTAACTTTCGAATTTATTCGTGCAATTTCGTTGGTGCATGACATTCGCAACAGACGTGTGCTATTTTGCCAAACGATGCTTCCCTTCACCATTTTTTGTTTCATATTGAGTAACAAGTACAAATGGTTTTTGTATACTATTTTTGCTTGCTTATTTTTAGTATTACTTCGATCCACCAGTAATTAAGTGCCTAAATTGTATTATTTTACTTTCCCGTTTTTTTTAACAATGTGATATCTAAGTCATACAGTATGTTTGCATGGGAAATTGACCTTTTTAAATTTCCCGCGAAATTCAAAAAGATCAATTTTCTGGATACTTCAACCCCGGGGGCTTGACTGTTTAATTTTTTTATAATTTACTGCAAACATGCTGTATCTGTGGTGTTAAAATTTTAACACTGTGCATATAGCTGAAGAGGTGCTCCACGTGACATTTCATTGAATCTTTTGACATAATTTACCGCAGTAATTGTAAAGCTTAAAATCGCCATATAGTATTAAGTCTAGTTTAATTTATTTATTGGCAACCGTAGTGTGATATATCTGTGAACTGTGTCAAAAAGGGTGCGATGACAACAATACTCTTGTTCTACGTAAATTCTACTTCGACTCATTTGAATCTTCAAATTCCGATGAAATCAATTGATTATTGTTAGTTAGGTGAATTTATTTATTTTTAGCCAAGATACATGACGTTGTATTACCTGTTTAGTACTGATTCATATACTGTTACTCGAATTTGCCCTAAGTTGTTCAAAATACCGTTTGTGTCTTATACAGTATGTCCGCATAATGCAATGATATATGTATACATCAGTTGCATGTATTGTAAGCATTTGCTGTGATTAGGCTGAATCAACAATGTAAATACTGTGTGAAAATATAAAATTTTTATTCTTTCAAGTGCACAATTTAACCCTATTTAACCTATTTGTTATTCCTGAAAATTATTATAAGCCGCCGGATGGTCGCAATTTTTTAAACTTTTAATCCGCGACTAAGGTTGCAGGTCGACAGGATGTGGGAACATATCAGGTAAGTCACGCATTTTTGATTGTTCATTGTATTAATCCGCCGTATATATTCACATCATAGTGCAATTACACCAAAACCTGTGTACCATATTAGGTACTGTTGCTATTATAAAAATTATTTTCCCAAAGCATTTATCCTAGTTCATGCGTCATTTGAAATTTGTCGATTCCAAGTGAAAGATAATTGAAGCCTGAACCTTAATAATTGTTTTAATTACCTACGTAGGAATTTAAAAATGCTTGAAGGACGTAAGACCTTTGCATTTTGGTTCTCGGGAGTATTGGTACACACGAAATCCTTCGAGGAAATGATTGTTTAGTTCTATTTTAAATTCGTATTATGTTATTAGGACACAGTACCTTTTGCTAAAGATAAATGCAGACCTCGAACGCAAGGATCCATATATAGAAATAATCATTGCAATTTAAAACGTACTTCCATAAATCATTTGTCAAGAAGTTAACTAAATAATTCAACTTAATATTGTTCTTCCGATTTGGTATTTATAAACAAAGTAGTACCTACAACGAAAAAATTAAATAAGTGTGTATACTGTGATGGAATGTTTTAATAGTCTCGTTAATGTATAGGTATATAATTATGCTATTTTGCAAGGCCATCTTTTTGTAATTGTGGGAAACAACCACTAAACCGCAGAACAAACCTAACAGCATATAATAATATTTTTTATAGGTGGCCGTTAGCTAAATCGAATAATTTATAACTTTAGATATAAATAGCTGTTCACATTAAACGTGCAAGTGATTATTCAATTGAGATTGCACACATGTGTAAGGGTAAAGATACCTTCTGTCCTCTTTTCTCTTGTGCCATTAAATTATTATATACTAAACCGTACCCTGTCTCTAATTTACCATAATATTATGTATATTATATTTATGGGATTTTTATGAAATAATAGGGATTGTATTGTTTGAAAATTTGCAAGTCAGAAGTCGCGCGGAAAATAACGTCACTAAAGGCAATCATAAATTTGTATGAATTATTTGAGCATTTTCACGCACGGAAGTACATTGAACTTTTTTCAAACTTCATTAGAATTGATGGATAAGATATTTTTCGCGAGCATTCTCATCATTGTGGAGTTCAGTGTTGTTAAGTAGGTACTTAAATTTAATATGTATTTTAAATCGATTTTTGGCCAAAAGGGCACCAAGTGTGAATACATTTTTAGAAGCAGAATTGGAAGAGGTTTCATATGGGGACGCGAAAAATAGGGGTTTGCATTTAAATTTTTAAAGTTGATGTGCCAAAATGGCACTTCCTGTGGGGCGATTTAGCCCTTCCGAAATCCATAAGATGTCCACGTTCCAAATTTTAGCCAGATCGGTCCAGTAGTTTGGGCTGTAGCGTGTTTGCAGACACATAGACATTTTTTCAAAAACCACTTTTTTGGGTTCCCAGTATCAAAACGTAAAGATTTGATGTTCATTCATTTTTATTTTCTGCGTCGGTAGGCATTATACAGGGTGGTTCCATTTTTGCTGCTCATCATTGGCATCTCCGAGTCGGTTAAATTGGAGAAAAATGGTTATTTTTTGGTGATTAAATATCTGAAGAGAATTCCCCGATGTCTTGATTTGTTTCTGAGTTATTGCGAAAAATCTGAAATTTGCACGCAAAAAAATTTGCTTTATAACTAGCAAGAACTTTGAGTTACGACTTCAAAATCTGTTTTATTGAATTTTCAAAAGGGAAAAAGGGATTAAGAAAATTGGTGTACTATTTTATTCGTTATTTCAAAAAGTTTTATACTAATTTTATAAAATAATCATACTTTGAAAAATATTGATTACATTTTTAAAAAGCTAATTTTTTTGTGTATCCTATGGTGTCAAAAATACAAAAGTTCCGAATTTCATTTAAATAGCATCAATCGTTATGGAAATATTAATTTTTATTTGAAATCGCAGTTTTCAGATTTTTCGGAATAACTCAGGAACGAATCATCATTCAAAGGACTTCTCTTCAGAATCTTAATCACAAAAAAATTGCGAAACTTTTCTCTAATATAACCAATTTCGTATCTCTTAACGTTTTAGGAGATGCCAATGGTGAGTAGTGAAAAAGAAACCATTCTGTATAGCGAAATATCCCTCATCTTTTGATAATGTAATTTAAATTTCAGCTTGTTTTTTTGTCAGAATTAGTTATTTTTCTATTGTCCTCATTGTCAACGGTCCGTTAAAAAACTAATGTGTTACAACTTCAACTAGTGACGTAAATGGTAATATTACCTACCGGTATGTTCGGTAATATTACCGCGCGCAAGATCGGTAACTTGGTAATTTTACATTCTTGCACCCAAAAAAACGTACAATTCGTGGTTAACCTTGAGCTACATAATCGCAAAAGAGCAACGACATTTTGAAACAGTTAAAAATTTTTTCCAATATTGACCTATTTTCTTTTTTTTTTATTTGGAACCTGTTCTGTATGTTAAAATTTTATTATAATACTCTACCAAAATCAAGGAGTAAAAATGTTTAATCTCTCTTGACTAAAAGAGGGTTTAAAAGTTTACTTAAAAGGATACTTTTGGTTTTTGTAAGTATAAGTTAAAAGTTGTAGGTGACATGCAGTAACATTACTTTAACTTTGCAACATAATTTAGAAATAATTTCAGAATTGAATTTAGTGTAAATATTGGAAAAAATAGTATAAGTAACTCATCAATCATCATAACTAAACTGCTTTTTATTCCCTTAGGGATATACAGGGTGTCGCAGGGGTGCATGGACGGAAGATGCTCCACTACGAACAATAATAATAATCTAAAAATAGTGGCGTGTATACAGGGTGTCCCACTTAGGGATCATGAGCCAAACTTGCATTTTTTAAAATTAAACACCCAGTATATTTTGGCGCGAATTTTGAAATTTGTAAGCGCGAACGGTTGCTATTTTGAAGGGCTTTTCATCAGGTTAGACTTTTCTGGGTCTAGAACTTGCCATTTTGGCTGCTAAATTTTTTCAATACCTATAACTTTTTGTATAAAATGACAAAGAGATCTGGGAAACTAGCATTTTTTTTTATTTTAAACCAATAATTTAACAAGAACGCAGCAAAAGAAATACAAAGACACCAAAAAGATCCTAAACAATAAAGAATGTAAAGGAAAATAAGAAAATGCTAGTTTTCGAGATTTCGTTGATTGTAATTCTACAGGGTGGTCGTTTTATCTTGAGAAAATGTTTTGTATAAAAGTTTTATGGCTTCGAGGGTTAAATAGATGGCAACATCGCCATTTTGATTCAAGGTCATTTTCAAGGTCAAATGAAGGTCAATTTGATTTTTTTTAATGGAAATCTATATTTTTTATCACAGATTCTTATTCCCCATAAAAGAACAAACAACTTTCATCTAAACTATTTTTGGATCCGATGGATGTAAATTTTAACCTTTTTCGAAATCCTTAGACATTCCCAAGTAACAGCGACAAAACAAAACAAATGAACAACCGTTGTAACTTAGCAACGATGAATTGTAGATAAATAAACCACAAAAATTGTTGTAGATTTTGTTTTTGCCATGCCGCTGTTGCTAGGGAAGGCAATGGATTTCGAAGAAGATTAAAATTTTGATTTAAATATCTGACAAACTATCCATCGGATCCAAAAATAGTTTAGATGAGAGTTGTTTGTTCTTTTACGGGGAATAAGAATCTGTAATAAAAAATGCAGGTTTCCATTTAAAAAAATTAAGTTGACCTTCATTTGACCTTGAATCAAAATGGCGTCGATGCCATCTATTTTCCCCCTTAAAGTCATAAAACTTTTATACAAAACATTTTTTCTCAAAATAAAAATAAAACGACCACCCTGTATACAAAAAGTTATATTGAGAAATTTCTACAGGCAAAATGTCAAGCTCTAAACCCATAAAAGTCTAACCTGATCAGAAAATCACTTAATATATTTGTTATTTAATGCAGCCGAGTGAAGTTGGCAACAAATTTCGGCAACATAAAGACCGACGTGTAGACAGCTAAAAATGGGATAGAGGGCAATAATTTCAAACATTCATCAATCTCGAAAAAAATTACGCAATTGTTTGAAAATCAGGCAAGTCGTCCTTACAGAGACGAGAAATAGATTAGCGGCAGCGGCGTTCCTTGCAAACCACCCTTAGGGGGTGGGAGCATCCCCCGAAACAGAAAATTCACAATTAAATAGAGAAAAATGACGCAATTGATTGAAAATCAGGCAAGTCGTCACTAAAGAGACGAGAAATCGATTAGCGGCAGCGGCGTTCCTTGCAAACCACCCTTAGGGGGTGGGAGCATCCCCCAAAACATAGAAAATTCGTAATTAAAGGGAAAAAAATGACGTAATTGTTTGAAAATCAGGCAAGTCGTCCGTAAAGAGACGAAAAATCGATTAGCGGCAGCGGCGCTCCTTGCAAACCACCCTTAGGGGGTGGGAGCATCCCCCGAAACATAGAAAATTCGTAATTAAATAGAGAAAAATGACGCAATTGTTTGAAAATCAGGCAAGTCGTCACTAAAGAGACGAGAAATCGATTAGCGGCAGCGGCGTTCCTTGCAAACCACCCTTAGAGGGTGGGAGCATCCCTCGAAACATAGAAAATTCGTAATTAAATAGAGAAAAATGACGCATTTGTTTGAAAATCAGGCAAGTCGTCACTAAAGAGACGAGAAATCGATTAGCGGCAGCGGCATTCCTTGCAAACTACCCTGAGTTGGTGGGAGCATCCCCCGAAACGGAAAATTCACAATTAAATAGAGAAAAATGACGCAATTGTTTGAAAATCAGGCAAGTCGTCACTAAAGAGACGAGAAATCGATTAGCGGCAGCGGCGTTCCTTGCAAACCACCCTTAGGGGGTGGGAGCATCCCCCAAAACATAGAAAATTCGTAATTAAATAGAGAAAAATGACGCAATTGTTTGAAAATCAGGCAAGTCGTCACTAAAGAGACGAGAAATAGATTAGCGGCAGCGGCGTTCCTTGCAAACCACCCTTAGAGGGTGGGAGCATCCCCCGAAACATAGAAAATTCGTAATTAAATAGAGAAAAATGACGCAATTGTTTGAAAATCAGGCAAGTCGTCACTAAAGAGACCAGAAATAGATTAGCGGCAGCGGCGTTCCTTGCAAACCACCCTTAGGGGGTGGGAGCATCCCCCGAAACATAGAAAATTCGTAATTAAATAGAGAAAAATGACGCAATTGTTTGAAAATCAGGCAAGTCGTCACTAAAGTGACGAGAAATAGATTAGCGGCAGCGGCGTTCCTTGCAAACCACCCTTAGGGGGTGGGAGCATCCCCCAAAACATAGAAAATTCGTAATTAAAGGGAAAAAAATGACGTAATTGTTTGAAAATCAGGCAAGTCGTCCGTAAAGAGACGAAAAATCGATTAGCGGCAGCGGCGCTCCTTGTAAACCACCCTTAGGGGGTGGGAGCATCCCCCAAAACATAGAAAATTCGTAATTAAATAGAGAAAAATGACGCAATTGTTTGAAAATCAGGCAAGTCGTCACTAAAGAGACGAGAAATAGATTAGCGGCAGCGGCGTTCCTTGCAAACCACCCTTAGGGGGTGGGAGCATCCCCCGAAACATAGAAAATTCGTAATTAAATAGAGAAAAATGACGCAATTGTTTGAAAATCAGGCAAGTCGTCACTAAAGAGACGAGAAATCGATTAGCGGCAGCGGCGTTCCTTGCAAACCACCCTTAGAGGGTGGGAGCATCCCCCGAAACATAGAAAATTCGTAATTAAATAGAGAAAAATGACGCATTTGTTTGAAAATCAGGCAAGTCGTCACTAAAGAGACGAGAAATCGATTAGCGGCAGCGGCGTTCCTTGCAAACCACCCTTAGGGGGTGGGAGCATCCCCCAAAACATAGAAAATTCGTAATTAAAGGGAAAAAAATGACGTAATTGTTTGAAAATCAGGCAACTCGTCCGTAAAGAGACGAAAAATCGATTAGCGGCAGCGGCGCTCCTTGCAAACCACCCTTAGGGGGTGGGAGCATCCCCCGAAACATAGAAAATTCGTAATTAAATAGAGAAAAATGACGCAATTGTTTGAAAATCAGGCAAGTCGTCACTAAAGAGACGAGAAATCGATTAGCGGCAGCGGCATTCCTTGCAAACTACCCTGAGGGGGTGGGAGCATCCCCCGAAACGGAAAATTCACAATTAAATAGAGAAAAATGACGCAATTGTTTGAAAATCAGGCAAGTCGTCACTAAAGAGACGAGAAATCGATTAGCGGCAGCGGCGTTCCTTGCAAACCACCCTTAGAGGGTGGGAGCATCCCCCGAAACATAGAAAATTCGTAATTAAATAGAGAAAAATGACGCATTTGTTTGAAAATCAGGCAAGTCGTCACTAAAGAGACGAGAAATCGATTAGCGGCAGCGGCATTCCTTGCAAACTACCCTGAGGGGGTGGGAGCATCCCCCGAAACGGAAAATTCACAATTAAATAGAGAAAAATGACGCAATTGTTTGAAAATCAGGCAAGTCGTCACTAAAGAGACGAGAAATCGATTAGCGGCAGCGGCGTTCCTTGCAAACCACCCTTAGGGGGTGGGAGCATCCCCCAAAACATAGAAAATTCGTAATTAAAGGGAAAAAAATGACGTAATTGTTTGAAAATCAGGCAAGTCGTCCGTAAAGAGACGAAAAATCGATTAGCGGTAGCGGCGCTCCTTGCAAACCACCCTTAGGGGGTGGGAGCATCCCCCGAAACATAGAAAATTCGTAATTAAATAGAGAAAAATGACGCAATTGTTTGAAAATCAGGCAAGTCGTCACTAAAGAGACGAGAAATCGATTAGCGGCAGCGGCGTTCCTTGCAAACCACCCTTAGAGGGTGGGAGCATCCCCCGAAACATAGAAAATTCGTAATTAAATAGAGAAAAATGACGCATTTGTTTGAAAATCAGGCAAGTCGTCACTAAAGAGACGAGAAATCGATTAGCGGCAGCGGCATTCCTTGCAAACTACCCTGAGGGGGTGGGAGCATCCCCCGAAACGGAAAATTCACAATTAAATAGAGAAAAATGACGCAATTGTTTGAAAATCAGGCAAGTCGTCACTAAAGAGACGAGAAATCGATTAGCGGCAGCGGCGTTCCTTGCAAACCACCCTTAGGGGGTGGGAGCATCCCCCGAAACATAGAAAATTCGTAATTAAATAGAGAAAAATGACGCAATTGTTTGAAAATCAGGCAAGTCGTCACTAAAGAGACGAGAAATCGATTAGCGGCAGCGGCGTTCCTTGCAAACCACCCTTAGAGGGTGGGAGCATCCCCCGAAACATAGAAAATTCGTAATTAAATAGAGAAAAATGACGCAATTGTTTGAAAATCAGGCAAGTCGTCACTAAAGAGACGAGAAATCGATTAGCGGCAGCGGCGTTCCTTGCAAACCACCCTTAGAGGGTGGGAGCATCCCCCGAAACATAGAAAATTCGTAATTAAATAGAGAAAAATGACGCATTTGTTTGAAAATCAGGCAAGTCGTCACTAAAGAGACGAGAAATCGATTAGCGGCAGCGGCGTTCCTTGCAAACCACCCTTAGAGGGTGGGAGCATCCCCCGAAACATAGAAAATTCGTAATTAAATAGAGAAAAATGACGCATTTGTTTGAAAATCAGGCAAGTCGTCACTAAAGAGACGAGAAATCGATTAGCGGCAGCGGCGTTCCTTGCAAACCACCCTTAGGGGGTGGGAGCATCCCCCAAAACATAGAAGATTCGTAATTAAAGGGAAAAAAATGACGTAATTGTTTGAAAATCAGGCAAGTCGTCCGTAAAGAGACGAAAAATCGATTAGCGGCAGCGGCGTTCCTTGCAAACCACCCTTAGGGGGTGGGAGCATCCCCCAAAACATAGAAAATTCGTAATTAAAGGGAAAAAAATGACGTAATTGTTTGAAAATCAGGCAAGTCGTCCGTAAAGAGACGAAAAATCGATTAGCGGCAGCGGCGCTCCTTGCAAACCACCCTTAGGGGGTGGGAGCATCCCCCGAAACATAGAAAATTCGTAATTAAATAGAGAAAAATGACGCAATTGTTTGAAAATCAGGCAAGTCGTCACTAAAGAGACGAGAAATCGATTAGCGGCAGCGGCGTTCCTTGCAAACCACCCTTAGAGGGTGGGAGCATCCCTCGAAACATAGAAAATTCGTAATTAAATAGAGAAAAATGACGCATTTGTTTGAAAATCAGGCAAGTCGTCACTAAAGAGACGAGAAATCGATTAGCGGCAGCGGCATTCCTTGCAAACTACCCTGAGTTGGTGGGAGCATCCCCCGAAACGGAAAATTCACAATTAAATAGAGAAAAATGACGCAATTGTTTGAAAATCAGGCAAGTCGTCACTAAAGAGACGAGAAATCGATTAGCGGCAGCGGCGTTCCTTGCAAACCACCCTTAGGGGGTGGGAGCATCCCCCAAAACATAGAAAATTCGTAATTAAATAGAGAAAAATGACGCAATTGTTTGAAAATCAGGCAAGTCGTCACTAAAGAGACGAGAAATAGATTAGCGGCAGCGGCGTTCCTTGCAAACCACCCTTAGAGGGTGGGAGCATCCCCCGAAACATAGAAAATTCGTAATTAAATAGAGAAAAATGACGCAATTGTTTGAAAATCAGGCAAGTCGTCACTAAAGAGACCAGAAATAGATTAGCGGCAGCGGCGTTCCTTGCAAACCACCCTTAGGGGGTGGGAGCATCCCCCGAAACATAGAAAATTCGTAATTAAATAGAGAAAAATGACGCAATTGTTTGAAAATCAGGCAAGTCGTCACTAAAGTGACGAGAAATAGATTAGCGGCAGCGGCGTTCCTTGCAAACCACCCTTAGGGGGTGGGAGCATCCCCCAAAACATAGAAAATTCGTAATTAAAGGGAAAAAAATGACGTAATTGTTTGAAAATCAGGCAAGTCGTCCGTAAAGAGACGAAAAATCGATTAGCGGCAGCGGCGCTCCTTGCAAACCACCCTTAGGGGGTGGGAGCATCCCCCAAAACATAGAAAATTCGTAATTAAATAGAGAAAAATGACGCAATTGTTTGAAAATCAGGCAAGTCGTCACTAAAGAGACGAGAAATAGATTAGCGGCAGCGGCGTTCCTTGCAAACCACCCTTAGGGGGTGGGAGCATCCCCCGAAACATAGAAAATTCGTAATTAAATAGAGAAAAATGACGCAATTGTTTGAAAATCAGGCAAGTCGTCACTAAAGAGACGAGAAATCGATTAGCGGCAGCGGCGTTCCTTGCAAACCACCCTTAGAGGGTGGGAGCATCCCCCGAAACATAGAAAATTCGTAATTAAATAGAGAAAAATGACGCATTTGTTTGAAAATCAGGCAAGTCGTCACTAAAGAGACGAGAAATCGATTAGCGGCAGCGGCGTTCCTTGCAAACCACCCTTAGGGGGTGGGAGCATCCCCCAAAACATAGAAAATTCGTAATTAAAGGGAAAAAAATGACGTAATTGTTTGAAAATCAGGCAAGTCGTCCGTAAAGAGACGAAAAATCGATTAGCGGCAGCGGCGCTCCTTGCAAACCACCCTTAGGGGGTGGGAGCATCCCCCGAAACATAGAAAATTCGTAATTAAATAGAGAAAAATGACGCAATTGTTTGAAAATCAGGCAAGTCGTCACTAAAGAGACGAGAAATCGATTAGCGGCAGCGGCATTCCTTGCAAACTACCCTGAGGGGGTGGGAGCATCCCCCGAAACGGAAAATTCACAATTAAATAGAGAAAAATGACGCAATTGTTTGAAAATCAGGCAAGTCGTCACTAAAGAGACGAGAAATCGATTAGCGGCAGCGGCGTTCCTTGCAAACCACCCTTAGAGGGTGGGAGCATCCCCCGAAACATAGAAAATTCGTAATTAAATAGAGAAAAATGACGCATTTGTTTGAAAATCAGGCAAGTCGTCACTAAAGAGACGAGAAATCGATTAGCGGCAGCGGCATTCCTTGCAAACTACCCTGAGGGGGTGGGAGCATCCCCCGAAACGGAAAATTCACAATTAAATAGAGAAAAATGACGCAATTGTTTGAAAATCAGGCAAGTCGTCACTAAAGAGACGAGAAATCGATTAGCGGCAGCGGCGTTCCTTGCAAACCACCCTTAGGGGGTGGGAGCATCCCCCAAAACATAGAAAATTCGTAATTAAATAGAGAAAAATGACGCATTTGTTTGAAAATCAGGCAAGTCGTCACTAAAGAGACGAGAAATCGATTAGCGGCAGCGGCATTCCTTGCAAACTACCCTGAGTTGGTGGGAGCATCCCCCGAAACGGAAAATTCACAATTAAATAGAGAAAAATGACGCAATTGTTTGAAAATCAGGCAAGTCGTCACTAAAGAGACGAGAAATCGATTAGCGGCAGCGGCGTTCCTTGCAAACCACCCTTAGGGGGTGGGAGCATCCCCCAAAACATAGAAAATTCGTAATTAAATAGAGAAAAATGACGCAATTGTTTGAAAATCAGGCAAGTCGTCACTAAAGAGACGAGAAATAGATTAGCGGCAGCGGCGTTCCTTGCAAACCACCCTTAGAGGGTGGGAGCATCCCCCGAAACATAGAAAATTCGTAATTAAATAGAGAAAAATGACGCAATTGTTTGAAAATCAGGCAAGTCGTCACTAAAGAGACCAGAAATAGATTAGCGGCAGCGGCGTTCCTTGCAAACCACCCTTAGGGGGTGGGAGCATCCCCCGAAACATAGAAAATTCGTAATTAAATAGAGAAAAATGACGCAATTGTTTGAAAATCAGGCAAGTCGTCACTAAAGTGACGAGAAATAGATTAGCGGCAGCGGCGTTCCTTGCAAACCACCCTTAGGGGGTGGGAGCATCCCCCAAAACATAGAAAATTCGTAATTAAAGGGAAAAAAATGACGTAATTGTTTGAAAATCAGGCAAGTCGTCCGTAAAGAGACGAAAAATCGATTAGCGGCAGCGGCGCTCCTTGCAAACCACCCTTAGGGGGTGGGAGCATCCCCCAAAACATAGAAAATTCGTAATTAAATAGAGAAAAATGACGCAATTGTTTGAAAATCAGGCAAGTCGTCACTAAAGAGACGAGAAATAGATTAGCGGCAGCGGCGTTCCTTGCAAACCACCCTTAGGGGGTGGGAGCATCCCCCGAAACATAGAAAATTCGTAATTAAATAGAGAAAAATGACGCAATTGTTTGAAAATCAGGCAAGTCGTCACTAAAGAGACGAGAAATCGATTAGCGGCAGCGGCGTTCCTTGCAAACCACCCTTAGAGGGTGGGAGCATCCCCCGAAACATAGAAAATTCGTAATTAAATAGAGAAAAATGACGCATTTGTTTGAAAATCAGGCAAGTCGTCACTAAAGAGACGAGAAATCGATTAGCGGCAGCGGCGTTCCTTGCAAACCACCCTTAGGGGGTGGGAGCATCCCCCAAAACATAGAAAATTCGTAATTAAAGGGAAAAAAATGACGTAATTGTTTGAAAATCAGGCAAGTCGTCCGTAAAGAGACGAAAAATCGATTAGCGGCAGCGGCGCTCCTTGCAAACCACCCTTAGGGGGTGGGAGCATCCCCCGAAACATAGAAAATTCGTAATTAAATAGAGAAAAATGACGCAATTGTTTGAAAATCAGGCAAGTCGTCACTAAAGAGACGAGAAATCGATTAGCGGCAGCGGCATTCCTTGCAAACTACCCTGAGGGGGTGGGAGCATCCCCCGAAACGGAAAATTCACAATTAAATAGAGAAAAATGACGCAATTGTTTGAAAATCAGGCAAGTCGTCACTAAAGAGACGAGAAATCGATTAGCGGCAGCGGCGTTCCTTGCAAACCACCCTTAGAGGGTGGGAGCATCCCCCGAAACATAGAAAATTCGTAATTAAATAGAGAAAAATGACGCATTTGTTTGAAAATCAGGCAAGTCGTCACTAAAGAGACGAGAAATCGATTAGCGGCAGCGGCATTCCTTGCAAACTACCCTGAGGGGGTGGGAGCATCCCCCGAAACGGAAAATTCACAATTAAATAGAGAAAAATGACGCAATTGTTTGAAAATCAGGCAAGTCGTCACTAAAGAGACGAGAAATCGATTAGCGGCAGCGGCGTTCCTTGCAAACCACCCTTAGGGGGTGGGAGCATCCCCCAAAACATAGAAAATTCGTAATTAAAGGGAAAAAAATGACGTAATTGTTTGAAAATCAGGCAAGTCGTCCGTAAAGAGACGAAAAATCGATTAGCGGCAGCGGCGCTCCTTGCAAACCACCCTTAGGGGGTGGGAGCATCCCCCGAAACATAGAAAATTCGTAATTAAATAGAGAAAAATGACGCAATTGTTTGAAAATCAGGCAAGTCGTCACTAAAGAGACGAGAAATCGATTAGCGGCAGCGGCGTTCCTTGCAAACCACCCTTAGAGGGTGGGAGCATCCCCCGAAACATAGAAAATTCGTAATTAAATAGAGAAAAATGACGCATTTGTTTGAAAATCAGGCAAGTCGTCACTAAAGAGACGAGAAATCGATTAGCGGCAGCGGCATTCCTTGCAAACTACCCTGAGGGGGTGGGAGCATCCCCCGAAACGGAAAATTCACAATTAAATAGAGAAAAATGACGCAATTGTTTGAAAATCAGGCAAGTCGTCACTAAAGAGACGAGAAATCGATTAGCGGCAGCGGCGTTCCTTGCAAACCACCCTTAGGGGGTGGGAGCATCCCCCGAAACATAGAAAATTCGTAATTAAATAGAGAAAAATGACGCAATTGTTTGAAAATCAGGCAAGTCGTCACTAAAGAGACGAGAAATCGATTAGCGGCAGCGGCGTTCCTTGCAAACCACCCTTAGAGGGTGGGAGCATCCCCCGAAACATAGAAAATTCGTAATTAAATAGAGAAAAATGACGCATTTGTTTGAAAATCAGGCAAGTCGTCACTAAAGAGACGAGAAATCGATTAGCGGCAGCGGCGTTCCTTGCAAACCACCCTTAGAGGGTGGGAGCATCCCCCGAAACATAGAAAATTCGTAATTAAATAGAGAAAAATGACGCATTTGTTTGAAAATCAGGCAAGTCGTCACTAAAGAGACGAGAAATCGATTAGCGGCAGCGGCGTTCCTTGCAAACCACCCTTAGGGGGTGGGAGCATCCCCCAAAACATAGAAGATTCGTAATTAAAGGGAAAAAAATGACGTAATTGTTTGAAAATCAGGCAAGTCGTCCGTAAAGAGACGAAAAATCGATTAGCGGCAGCGGCGTTCCTTGCAAACCACCCTTAGGGGGTGGGAGCATCCCCCAAAACATAGAAAATTCGTAATTAAAGGGAAAAAAATGACGTAATTGTTTGAAAATCAGGCAAGTCGTCCGTAAAGAGACGAGAAATCGATTAGCGGCAGCGGCGTTCCTTGCAAACCACCCTTAGAGGGTGGGAGCATCCCCCGAAACATAGAAAATTCGTAATTAAATAGAGAAAAATGACGCATTTGTTTGAAAATCAGGCAAGTCGTCACTAAAGAGACGAGAAATCGATTAGCGGCAGCGGCATTCCTTGCAAACTACCCTGAGGGGGTGGGAGCATCCCCCGAAACGGAAAATTCACAATTAAATAGAGAAAAATGACGCAATTGTTTGAAAATCAGGCAAGTCGTCACTAAAGAGACGAGAAATCGATTAGCGGCAGCGGCGTTCCTTGCAAACCACCCTTAGGGGGTGGGAGCATCCCCCAAAACATAGAAAATTCGTAATTAAAGGGAAAAAAATGACGTAATTGTTTGAAAATCAGGCAAGTCGTCCGTAAAGAGACGAAAAATCGATTAGCGGCAGCGGCGCTCCTTGCAAACCACCCTTAGGGGGTGGGAGCATCCCCCGAAACATAGAAAATTCGTAATTAAATAGAGAAAAATGACGCAATTGTTTGAAAATCAGGCAAGTCGTCACTAAAGAGACGAGAAATCGATTAGCGGCAGCGGCGTTCCTTGCAAACCACCCTTAGAGGGTGGGAGCATCCCCCGAAACATAGAAAATTCGTAATTAAATAGAGAAAAATGACGCATTTGTTTGAAAATCAGGCAAGTCGTCACTAAAGAGACGAGAAATCGATTAGCGGCAGCGGCATTCCTTGCAAACTACCCTGAGGGGGTGGGAGCATCCCCCGAAACGGAAAATTCACAATTAAATAGAGAAAAATGACGCAATTGTTTGAAAATCAGGCAAGTCGTCACTAAAGAGACGAGAAATCGATTAGCGGCAGCGGCGTTCCTTGCAAACCACCCTTAGGGGGTGGGAGCATCCCCCAAAACATAGAAAATTCGTAATTAAATAGAGAAAAATGACGCATTTGTTTGAAAATCAGGCAAGTCGTCACTAAAGAGACGAGAAATCGATTAGCGGCAGCGGCGTTCCTTGCAAACCACCCTTAGGGGGTGGGAGCATCCCCCAAAACATAGAAAATTCGTAATTAAATAGAGAAAAATGACGCAATTGTTTGAAAATCAGGCAAGTCGTCACTAAAGAGACGAGAAATCGATTAGCGGCAGCGGCGTTCCTTGCAAACCACCCTTAGAGGGTGGGAGCATCCCCCGAAACATAGAAAATTCGTAATTAAATAGAGAAAAATGACGCATTTGTTTGAAAATCAGGCAAGTCGTCACTAAAGAGACGAGAAATCGATTAGCGGCAGCGGCATTCCTTGCAAACTACCCTGAGGGGGTGGGAGCATCCCCCGAAACGGAAAATTCACAATTAAATAGAGAAAAATGACGCAATTGTTTGAAAATCAGGCAAGTCGTCACTAAAGAGACGAGAAATCGATTAGCGGCAGCGGCGTTCCTTGCAAACCACCCTTAGGGGGTGGGAGCATCCCCCGAAACATAGAAAATTCGTAATTAAATAGAGAAAAATGACGCAATTGTTTGAAAATCAGGCAAGTCGTCACTAAAGAGACGAGAAATCGATTAGCGGCAGCGGCGTTCCTTGCAAACCACCCTTAGGGGGTGGGAGCATCCCCCGAAACATAGAAAATTCGTAATTAAATAGAGAAAAATGACGCAATTGTTTAAAAATCGGGCAAGTCGTCCTTAAAGAGACGAGAAATCGATTAGCGGCAGCGGCGCTCCTTGCAAACCACCCTTAGGGGGTGGGAGCATCCCCCAAAACATAGAAAATTCGTAATTAAAGGGAAAAAAATGACGTAATTGTTTGAAAATCAGGCAAGTCGTCCGTAAAGAGACGAAAAATCGATTAGCGGCAGCGGCGTTCCTTGCAAACCACCCTTAGGGGGTGGGAGCATCCCCCAAAACATAGAAAATTCGTAATTAAAGGGAAAAAAATGACGTAATTGTTTGAAAATCAGGCAAGTCGTCCGTAAAGAGACGAAAAATCGATTAGCGGCAGCGGCGCTCCTTGCAAACCACCCTTAGGGGGTGGGAGCATCCCCCGAAACATAGAAAATTCGTAATTAAATAGAGAAAAATGACGCAATTGTTTGAAAATCAGGCAAGTCGTCACTAAAGAGACGAGAAATCGATTAGCGGCAGCGGCGTTCCTTGCAAACCACCCTTAGAGGGTGGGAGCATCCCCCGAAACATAGAAAATTCGTAATTAAATAGAGAAAAATGACGCATTTGTTTGAAAATCAGGCAAGTCGTCACTAAAGAGACGAGAAATCGATTAGCGGCAGCGGCGTTCCTTGCAAACCACCCTTAGGGGGTGGGAGCATCCCCCAAAACATAGAAGATTCGTAATTAAAGGGAAAAAAATTACAACCCTCCATCTTTAGTGCTTTGTTAGTGTATTACAAGCAAAGAAAAGTAGGGTGTCAACTTTTCATTTTCAAATGGACATACTTACCCGGTTTTTTTACACAGTCTAACAGCAAACTTTTTTAACCGATCTTCTAACTCTTATAGTTTTCGAGATCCCAATAGTGCAATAATGCAACTTATTTTTATTGTCCTTTCATTTTACCCCGCGCAGTATTTCACTTTAACCCACCAGCGGGGCAAAGTGAAAAAAATGCAGGTGGTTAAAACTCGAGTTAAAACGTTAATTAACTTCTACGCTCAAGGCGGAGCAGTATATAAAATCGATCAAAAAAAAATGCAGCAGAGAAGCGGCTGGAACCTCCCCAACGCATGGGTCTTTGATTTCCGTGACTTATTGTGTTTAAGATTTTAAAGTTGATATGCCTAAATGGCACTTCCCGTGGACCAATTGCTCCCAAAAGCCTTTGAGCTCTTCAATGGGTTACCTAACCTCCATGTACCAAATTTCGGACAAATTGATCCAGTAGTTTGGGCTATAACGTGGTTTCAGTGTTATTACAAAATTTCGATTTTTCTACCCGAAGGGTACTAAATGCGAATAAATTTTATCTCATTTAAAACCAGAATTTGAAGACCTTTCTGATGATAACAATAAATCTTTCAAAAAGTTGTTTTTGATGGGTGAATGAGAGAATAATTTTAAGTTTCGAAATTGGTGTGCCAAAACGGCACTTTCCGTGGGTCGATTGAATCCAAAATTTGTTCAGCTCTTCGACGTGTAATACAATCCCCATGTGCAAAATTTCAGCCAAATCGGTTGAGGGGCTTGGGCTGTACCGCGATTTTAAAGTCCGATAAAAATCAATTTTTTTTAAATTGTTGGTCAAAAGGGCACTAAGAATGAATACATTTTTAGATGCAGAATTTGAACGTCTTTCTTATGGTGACGTGAAAAATGGGGGTTTGCATTTAAAATTTAAAAGTTGATGTGCCAAAATGGCACTTCTGGTTGCACGATTGGCTCCAAAAGCTTTTCAGATCTAAGTTGGGTTTTCACATGCACACGTACCAAATTTCAGCCAAATCGGTCGAGTAGTTTGGGCTGTGGCGTGTTTACGAACGTACGTACGTACGTACGTACGTACGTACGCACGAACGTACGTTCATACATACAGACACATTTTAAAAACCACTTTTTTGGGTTCCTGAGACCTCAAAACGTATAGATCCGGTCTTATCTCGAATTCGAAAATTTTAGTGATTGCAGTAACCTCCCTTTTTTTTAAATGGTGAAGTGGAGTGGGGAGGTTAATTCGAAATTGAACTGACATCAAATCTTTACGTTTCGGGGTCCCAGGAACCCAAAAAACCTATTTTTGAAAAATGTGTGTCTGTCCGTATGTCTGTGGACACGCTACAGCCGAAACTACTGAACTGATTTTGATTACTTTACTGCTGATCACAGCCTCCAGTATGTTTAATTTACTCTAAGGCATTGGGAATATAATTGCATTTATACTCGTCATGTCATGTGGACCACTGGATCATTTTGGGTCTGCGACAATTTACGACTTCGTGCCTAGCGGACTACTTGGAGCAATAATGTTTGACACTCCTCTACCTTTAGTGCTTCGTTAATGATTTTTAGTGCTTCAGCCCCAACTGCTTCGTTAATGATTTTTAGTGATTCAGCCCCAACCCCAGAGTAATGAATACATACTTCTTTCTTACGCCAGATTTGCACAAAGTGTGCGACTTATCACTAACCTTTGAACACCCCTCGCTCATTAGCACTTCATGAGTGCTGCTTAGTGCTGGAATCCCAGTGTCATCCGATCAATCCTTCCAGAGTCATTAACATTTCCTTTTCGTTTGACTTCAACCTTAGCCAACGACTTCAGTGTTTCAGTTGTTAAAAGGGGGCGCTACAAGTACACAGTACGTAACTTTAACATTACGTATATTGCGTATGTAACATTAAGTTTACGTAACACTATGTTTACGTAACACTATGTTTACGTAACACTATGTTTACGTAACACTATGTTTACGTAACACTATGTTTACGTAACACTATGTTTAAGTAATAATATGTTTACGTAACACTATATTACAAATTCTGTGAAAAAGTAGAAGTTTCTACCGTCTCCGAGACTGCCAATTTTTTTATTTCACAGCACCCATTATGTTGCAAAAATATTGAACTTTTCGTTATTTTGTGATTCTTCCTCAAGAAATTCAACATTTTAATTTTTTCCTGAAATCTCGGATTTAGCCATTTGGAGCCATCCTGAGCAACTTTTCCTTAAAAAATTTTCCGATAAAAAAATGCCTAATATGATTTCGTCATTTTTGGCCTCTTTATTAAATCGCAGTAGGCTGGGATTTCGGTCTATAAAAAAAGTGAAGTATCACGCAGGTGCAGATTTTGGAGCTCTACATGCAGAAAAAAAGAACGCATTGATTCGGTTAAAATTAACCGAAATATTTATAGGTATTTACACCAGTCCGGAAGACAGCCATAATTCCCTAATTTAAAAATTTAAATGCAAACCCCCATTTTTCGCGTCACCATTGTAGTGTAGTGATGAAATAGTAACAATAAATAAGTATTGCTTGTTCAGCATTATCAAGTAGGTTAGTTTTAAGTTAGTATTAAATTAGATTAGGTGAAGACACTGAAGAGACAAGTCTGAATAAAGATCATGTTAGAATGTGACTGCTTGCCTAATTAACCGAGTTCTATCCCATACGTCCGAATATACCGACAACCAAACATCTTACGATACATGGCGATCCTGCCATGAATGCTCTTCAAATTCTCCTTCTAAAAATGTATTCACACTTGTGCCCTTTTGGCTAAAAAATGGTACCGTAAAAAAACCTATGCATAACTGTATGTTTTTATTACCGAATTTGATAGCTGATTTTCTTTCACGCCGAAAACCTTAGTGCCATTTTTTCGAAAAATATCATTTTCGTGGCAAAAGGGTCCTTGTTTCAATTTATCTTACAAAAAAGGTTATTCTTACTTTTTTAACCTCCCCAACCCCATCACAATTTTAAAAAAATGGGAGGTTACTGCAATCACTAAAATTTTCGAATTTGAGATAGCACCAGATCTCCACGTTTTGAGGTCTCAGGAACCCAGAAAAGTGGTTTATAAAATGTGTCTGTGTGTATGTTCGTACGTACGTTCGTACGTACGTACGTTCGTACGTACGTACGTTTGTAAACACGCCACAGCCAAAACTACTGGGCCGATTTGGCTGCAATTTGGTACGTAGGCATCTCATAACCCAACTTAGATCTGAAAAGCTTTTGGAGCCAATCGTGCAACCGGAAATGCCATTTTGGCACATCAACTTTTAAATTTTAAATGCAAACCCCCATTTTTCACGTCACCATAAGAAAGACCTTCAAATTCTGCTTCTAAAAATGTATTCATTCTTAGTGCCCTTTTGACCAAAAATTTAAAAAAAAATTGATTTTTATCAAACTTTAAAATCGCGGTACAGCCCAAGCCCCTGAATCGATTTGGCTGAAATTTTGCACATAGGGATTGTATTACACCTCGAAAAGCTGAACAGATTTTGAATTCCATCGACTCACGGAAAGTGTCCTTTTGGCACACCAATTTCCAAATTTAAAATTATTCAATCATTAAACCATTAAAAACAAGTTTTTGAAAGATTTATTGTCACCATCAGAAGGGTCTTCAAATCTTGGTTTTAAATAGGACAAAATTAATTCGCATTTAGCGCTGTTTGGTTCAAAAAATCGAAATTTTATAATAACAGTAAAAACACATTATAGCCCAAATTACTGAATCGATTTGGCTGAAATTTGGTACATGGAGATTAGGTGACCCGTTGAAGACCTGAAAGGCGCAATTGGCCCACGCGAGCTGCCATTTAAGCATATCAACTTAAAATTTTAAATACAAGGCCTCTTTTTTATGTCGCCATTAGAAAGACGATCAAATTCTGGTTCTAAAAATGTATTCACAGTTTCTGCCATTTCAGTGGAAAATATTGAAAAAATTCTTTCTCATTAAAAGGGAGCAGGCTGACAGTGGATGACATAAAGTGGCAGTTATTGTCAAAAAGTTGGCAAAAGATTAACCTTAAAAGGAACATATTGTCAAATGTGATGGGTGATGTACGAGGTGATGTCGTTATTTGTCAGAAAATTGCGAAATTAGTCACAGACGTCAGACGATAAGGATAAAAAAAAATCTGTTGAATTGACTACTATCTACACAGAATACAAAGATCCACGCGATGGGGAGGTTCCAGCCGCTTCTCTGCTGCATTTTTTTAAGAGAAAAGTGGAAATATTGCAGAAAAATTGAACGCTGGCAGGGACTCGAACCCCGGACCTGCCGCTTAACGTGCGGATGCTCTACCAACTGAGCTGCCAGGATTCCTGAGTTCTACATCCGGCCAGCGCTCAATTAAACTGCACGTGCTATTTGGCAAATAGATGTAGAACTCAGGAATCCTGGTAGCTCAGTTGGTAGAGCATCCGCACGTTAAGCGGCAGGTCCGGGGTTCGAGTCCCTGCCAGCGTTCAATTTTTCTGCAATATTTCCACTTTTCTCTTAAAAAAATTAAATGCCTGTAGGTTAAGGTTAAGAGAGCCGAGTGAAGTTGGCAACAAATTTCGGCAACATAAAGACCGACGTGTAGACAGCTAAAAATGGGATAGAGGGCAATAATTTCAAACATTCATCAATCTCGAAAAAAATTACGCAATTGTTTGAAAATCAGGCAAGTCGTCCTTACAGAGACGAGAAATAGATTAGCGGCAGCGGCGTTCCTTGCAAACCACCCTTAGGGGGTGGGAGCATCCCCCGAAACAGAAAATTCACAATTAAATAGAGAAAAATGACGCAATTGATTGAAAATCAGGCAAGTCGTCACTAAAGAGACGAGAAATCGATTAGCGGCAGCGGCGTTCCTTGCAAACCACCCTTAGGGGGTGGGAGCATCCCCCAAAACATAGAAAATTCGTAATTAAAGGGAAAAAAATGACGTAATTGTTTGAAAATCAGGCAAGTCGTCCGTAAAGAGACGAAAAATCGATTAGCGGCAGCGGCGCTCCTTGCAAACCACCCTTAGGGGGTGGGAGCATCCCCCGAAACATAGAAAATTCGTAATTAAATAGAGAAAAATGACGCAATTGTTTGAAAATCAGGCAAGTCGTCACTAAAGAGACGAGAAATCGATTAGCGGCAGCGGCGTTCCTTGCAAACCACCCTTAGAGGGTGGGAGCATCCCTCGAAACATAGAAAATTCGTAATTAAATAGAGAAAAATGACGCATTTGTTTGAAAATCAGGCAAGTCGTCACTAAAGAGACGAGAAATCGATTAGCGGCAGCGGCATTCCTTGCAAACTACCCTGAGTTGGTGGGAGCATCCCCCGAAACGGAAAATTCACAATTAAATAGAGAAAAATGACGCAATTGTTTGAAAATCAGGCAAGTCGTCACTAAAGAGACGAGAAATCGATTAGCGGCAGCGGCGTTCCTTGCAAACCACCCTTAGGGGGTGGGAGCATCCCCCAAAACATAGAAAATTCGTAATTAAATAGAGAAAAATGACGCAATTGTTTGAAAATCAGGCAAGTCGTCACTAAAGAGACGAGAAATAGATTAGCGGCAGCGGCGTTCCTTGCAAACCACCCTTAGAGGGTGGGAGCATCCCCCGAAACATAGAAAATTCGTAATTAAATAGAGAAAAATGACGCAATTGTTTGAAAATCAGGCAAGTCGTCACTAAAGAGACCAGAAATAGATTAGCGGCAGCGGCGTTCCTTGCAAACCACCCTTAGGGGGTGGGAGCATCCCCCGAAACATAGAAAATTCGTAATTAAATAGAGAAAAATGACGCAATTGTTTGAAAATCAGGCAAGTCGTCACTAAAGTGACGAGAAATAGATTAGCGGCAGCGGCGTTCCTTGCAAACCACCCTTAGGGGGTGGGAGCATCCCCCAAAACATAGAAAATTCGTAATTAAAGGGAAAAAAATGACGTAATTGTTTGAAAATCAGGCAAGTCGTCCGTAAAGAGACGAAAAATCGATTAGCGGCAGCGGCGCTCCTTGTAAACCACCCTTAGGGGGTGGGAGCATCCCCCAAAACATAGAAAATTCGTAATTAAATAGAGAAAAATGACGCAATTGTTTGAAAATCAGGCAAGTCGTCACTAAAGAGACGAGAAATAGATTAGCGGCAGCGGCGTTCCTTGCAAACCACCCTTAGGGGGTGGGAGCATCCCCCGAAACATAGAAAATTCGTAATTAAATAGAGAAAAATGACGCAATTGTTTGAAAATCAGGCAAGTCGTCACTAAAGAGACGAGAAATCGATTAGCGGCAGCGGCGTTCCTTGCAAACCACCCTTAGAGGGTGGGAGCATCCCCCGAAACATAGAAAATTCGTAATTAAATAGAGAAAAATGACGCATTTGTTTGAAAATCAGGCAAGTCGTCACTAAAGAGACGAGAAATCGATTAGCGGCAGCGGCGTTCCTTGCAAACCACCCTTAGGGGGTGGGAGCATCCCCCAAAACATAGAAAATTCGTAATTAAAGGGAAAAAAATGACGTAATTGTTTGAAAATCAGGCAACTCGTCCGTAAAGAGACGAAAAATCGATTAGCGGCAGCGGCGCTCCTTGCAAACCACCCTTAGGGGGTGGGAGCATCCCCCGAAACATAGAAAATTCGTAATTAAATAGAGAAAAATGACGCAATTGTTTGAAAATCAGGCAAGTCGTCACTAAAGAGACGAGAAATCGATTAGCGGCAGCGGCATTCCTTGCAAACTACCCTGAGGGGGTGGGAGCATCCCCCGAAACGGAAAATTCACAATTAAATAGAGAAAAATGACGCAATTGTTTGAAAATCAGGCAAGTCGTCACTAAAGAGACGAGAAATCGATTAGCGGCAGCGGCGTTCCTTGCAAACCACCCTTAGAGGGTGGGAGCATCCCCCGAAACATAGAAAATTCGTAATTAAATAGAGAAAAATGACGCATTTGTTTGAAAATCAGGCAAGTCGTCACTAAAGAGACGAGAAATCGATTAGCGGCAGCGGCATTCCTTGCAAACTACCCTGAGGGGGTGGGAGCATCCCCCGAAACGGAAAATTCACAATTAAATAGAGAAAAATGACGCAATTGTTTGAAAATCAGGCAAGTCGTCACTAAAGAGACGAGAAATCGATTAGCGGCAGCGGCGTTCCTTGCAAACCACCCTTAGGGGGTGGGAGCATCCCCCAAAACATAGAAAATTCGTAATTAAAGGGAAAAAAATGACGTAATTGTTTGAAAATCAGGCAAGTCGTCCGTAAAGAGACGAAAAATCGATTAGCGGTAGCGGCGCTCCTTGCAAACCACCCTTAGGGGGTGGGAGCATCCCCCGAAACATAGAAAATTCGTAATTAAATAGAGAAAAATGACGCAATTGTTTGAAAATCAGGCAAGTCGTCACTAAAGAGACGAGAAATCGATTAGCGGCAGCGGCGTTCCTTGCAAACCACCCTTAGAGGGTGGGAGCATCCCCCGAAACATAGAAAATTCGTAATTAAATAGAGAAAAATGACGCATTTGTTTGAAAATCAGGCAAGTCGTCACTAAAGAGACGAGAAATCGATTAGCGGCAGCGGCATTCCTTGCAAACTACCCTGAGGGGGTGGGAGCATCCCCCGAAACGGAAAATTCACAATTAAATAGAGAAAAATGACGCAATTGTTTGAAAATCAGGCAAGTCGTCACTAAAGAGACGAGAAATCGATTAGCGGCAGCGGCGTTCCTTGCAAACCACCCTTAGGGGGTGGGAGCATCCCCCGAAACATAGAAAATTCGTAATTAAATAGAGAAAAATGACGCAATTGTTTGAAAATCAGGCAAGTCGTCACTAAAGAGACGAGAAATCGATTAGCGGCAGCGGCGTTCCTTGCAAACCACCCTTAGAGGGTGGGAGCATCCCCCGAAACATAGAAAATTCGTAATTAAATAGAGAAAAATGACGCAATTGTTTGAAAATCAGGCAAGTCGTCACTAAAGAGACGAGAAATCGATTAGCGGCAGCGGCGTTCCTTGCAAACCACCCTTAGAGGGTGGGAGCATCCCCCGAAACATAGAAAATTCGTAATTAAATAGAGAAAAATGACGCATTTGTTTGAAAATCAGGCAAGTCGTCACTAAAGAGACGAGAAATCGATTAGCGGCAGCGGCGTTCCTTGCAAACCACCCTTAGAGGGTGGGAGCATCCCCCGAAACATAGAAAATTCGTAATTAAATAGAGAAAAATGACGCATTTGTTTGAAAATCAGGCAAGTCGTCACTAAAGAGACGAGAAATCGATTAGCGGCAGCGGCGTTCCTTGCAAACCACCCTTAGGGGGTGGGAGCATCCCCCAAAACATAGAAGATTCGTAATTAAAGGGAAAAAAATGACGTAATTGTTTGAAAATCAGGCAAGTCGTCCGTAAAGAGACGAAAAATCGATTAGCGGCAGCGGCGTTCCTTGCAAACCACCCTTAGGGGGTGGGAGCATCCCCCAAAACATAGAAAATTCGTAATTAAAGGGAAAAAAATGACGTAATTGTTTGAAAATCAGGCAAGTCGTCCGTAAAGAGACGAAAAATCGATTAGCGGCAGCGGCGCTCCTTGCAAACCACCCTTAGGGGGTGGGAGCATCCCCCGAAACATAGAAAATTCGTAATTAAATAGAGAAAAATGACGCAATTGTTTGAAAATCAGGCAAGTCGTCACTAAAGAGACGAGAAATCGATTAGCGGCAGCGGCGTTCCTTGCAAACCACCCTTAGAGGGTGGGAGCATCCCTCGAAACATAGAAAATTCGTAATTAAATAGAGAAAAATGACGCATTTGTTTGAAAATCAGGCAAGTCGTCACTAAAGAGACGAGAAATCGATTAGCGGCAGCGGCATTCCTTGCAAACTACCCTGAGTTGGTGGGAGCATCCCCCGAAACGGAAAATTCACAATTAAATAGAGAAAAATGACGCAATTGTTTGAAAATCAGGCAAGTCGTCACTAAAGAGACGAGAAATCGATTAGCGGCAGCGGCGTTCCTTGCAAACCACCCTTAGGGGGTGGGAGCATCCCCCAAAACATAGAAAATTCGTAATTAAATAGAGAAAAATGACGCAATTGTTTGAAAATCAGGCAAGTCGTCACTAAAGAGACGAGAAATAGATTAGCGGCAGCGGCGTTCCTTGCAAACCACCCTTAGAGGGTGGGAGCATCCCCCGAAACATAGAAAATTCGTAATTAAATAGAGAAAAATGACGCAATTGTTTGAAAATCAGGCAAGTCGTCACTAAAGAGACCAGAAATAGATTAGCGGCAGCGGCGTTCCTTGCAAACCACCCTTAGGGGGTGGGAGCATCCCCCGAAACATAGAAAATTCGTAATTAAATAGAGAAAAATGACGCAATTGTTTGAAAATCAGGCAAGTCGTCACTAAAGTGACGAGAAATAGATTAGCGGCAGCGGCGTTCCTTGCAAACCACCCTTAGGGGGTGGGAGCATCCCCCAAAACATAGAAAATTCGTAATTAAAGGGAAAAAAATGACGTAATTGTTTGAAAATCAGGCAAGTCGTCCGTAAAGAGACGAAAAATCGATTAGCGGCAGCGGCGCTCCTTGCAAACCACCCTTAGGGGGTGGGAGCATCCCCCAAAACATAGAAAATTCGTAATTAAATAGAGAAAAATGACGCAATTGTTTGAAAATCAGGCAAGTCGTCACTAAAGAGACGAGAAATAGATTAGCGGCAGCGGCGTTCCTTGCAAACCACCCTTAGGGGGTGGGAGCATCCCCCGAAACATAGAAAATTCGTAATTAAATAGAGAAAAATGACGCAATTGTTTGAAAATCAGGCAAGTCGTCACTAAAGAGACGAGAAATCGATTAGCGGCAGCGGCGTTCCTTGCAAACCACCCTTAGAGGGTGGGAGCATCCCCCGAAACATAGAAAATTCGTAATTAAATAGAGAAAAATGACGCATTTGTTTGAAAATCAGGCAAGTCGTCACTAAAGAGACGAGAAATCGATTAGCGGCAGCGGCGTTCCTTGCAAACCACCCTTAGGGGGTGGGAGCATCCCCCAAAACATAGAAAATTCGTAATTAAAGGGAAAAAAATGACGTAATTGTTTGAAAATCAGGCAAGTCGTCCGTAAAGAGACGAAAAATCGATTAGCGGCAGCGGCGCTCCTTGCAAACCACCCTTAGGGGGTGGGAGCATCCCCCGAAACATAGAAAATTCGTAATTAAATAGAGAAAAATGACGCAATTGTTTGAAAATCAGGCAAGTCGTCACTAAAGAGACGAGAAATCGATTAGCGGCAGCGGCATTCCTTGCAAACTACCCTGAGGGGGTGGGAGCATCCCCCGAAACGGAAAATTCACAATTAAATAGAGAAAAATGACGCAATTGTTTGAAAATCAGGCAAGTCGTCACTAAAGAGACGAGAAATCGATTAGCGGCAGCGGCGTTCCTTGCAAACCACCCTTAGAGGGTGGGAGCATCCCCCGAAACATAGAAAATTCGTAATTAAATAGAGAAAAATGACGCATTTGTTTGAAAATCAGGCAAGTCGTCACTAAAGAGACGAGAAATCGATTAGCGGCAGCGGCATTCCTTGCAAACTACCCTGAGGGGGTGGGAGCATCCCCCGAAACGGAAAATTCACAATTAAATAGAGAAAAATGACGCAATTGTTTGAAAATCAGGCAAGTCGTCACTAAAGAGACGAGAAATCGATTAGCGGCAGCGGCGTTCCTTGCAAACCACCCTTAGGGGGTGGGAGCATCCCCCAAAACATAGAAAATTCGTAATTAAATAGAGAAAAATGACGCATTTGTTTGAAAATCAGGCAAGTCGTCACTAAAGAGACGAGAAATCGATTAGCGGCAGCGGCATTCCTTGCAAACTACCCTGAGTTGGTGGGAGCATCCCCCGAAACGGAAAATTCACAATTAAATAGAGAAAAATGACGCAATTGTTTGAAAATCAGGCAAGTCGTCACTAAAGAGACGAGAAATCGATTAGCGGCAGCGGCGTTCCTTGCAAACCACCCTTAGGGGGTGGGAGCATCCCCCAAAACATAGAAAATTCGTAATTAAATAGAGAAAAATGACGCAATTGTTTGAAAATCAGGCAAGTCGTCACTAAAGAGACGAGAAATAGATTAGCGGCAGCGGCGTTCCTTGCAAACCACCCTTAGAGGGTGGGAGCATCCCCCGAAACATAGAAAATTCGTAATTAAATAGAGAAAAATGACGCAATTGTTTGAAAATCAGGCAAGTCGTCACTAAAGAGACCAGAAATAGATTAGCGGCAGCGGCGTTCCTTGCAAACCACCCTTAGGGGGTGGGAGCATCCCCCGAAACATAGAAAATTCGTAATTAAATAGAGAAAAATGACGCAATTGTTTGAAAATCAGGCAAGTCGTCACTAAAGTGACGAGAAATAGATTAGCGGCAGCGGCGTTCCTTGCAAACCACCCTTAGGGGGTGGGAGCATCCCCCAAAACATAGAAAATTCGTAATTAAAGGGAAAAAAATGACGTAATTGTTTGAAAATCAGGCAAGTCGTCCGTAAAGAGACGAAAAATCGATTAGCGGCAGCGGCGCTCCTTGCAAACCACCCTTAGGGGGTGGGAGCATCCCCCAAAACATAGAAAATTCGTAATTAAATAGAGAAAAATGACGCAATTGTTTGAAAATCAGGCAAGTCGTCACTAAAGAGACGAGAAATAGATTAGCGGCAGCGGCGTTCCTTGCAAACCACCCTTAGGGGGTGGGAGCATCCCCCGAAACATAGAAAATTCGTAATTAAATAGAGAAAAATGACGCAATTGTTTGAAAATCAGGCAAGTCGTCACTAAAGAGACGAGAAATCGATTAGCGGCAGCGGCGTTCCTTGCAAACCACCCTTAGAGGGTGGGAGCATCCCCCGAAACATAGAAAATTCGTAATTAAATAGAGAAAAATGACGCATTTGTTTGAAAATCAGGCAAGTCGTCACTAAAGAGACGAGAAATCGATTAGCGGCAGCGGCGTTCCTTGCAAACCACCCTTAGGGGGTGGGAGCATCCCCCAAAACATAGAAAATTCGTAATTAAAGGGAAAAAAATGACGTAATTGTTTGAAAATCAGGCAAGTCGTCCGTAAAGAGACGAAAAATCGATTAGCGGCAGCGGCGCTCCTTGCAAACCACCCTTAGGGGGTGGGAGCATCCCCCGAAACATAGAAAATTCGTAATTAAATAGAGAAAAATGACGCAATTGTTTGAAAATCAGGCAAGTCGTCACTAAAGAGACGAGAAATCGATTAGCGGCAGCGGCATTCCTTGCAAACTACCCTGAGGGGGTGGGAGCATCCCCCGAAACGGAAAATTCACAATTAAATAGAGAAAAATGACGCAATTGTTTGAAAATCAGGCAAGTCGTCACTAAAGAGACGAGAAATCGATTAGCGGCAGCGGCGTTCCTTGCAAACCACCCTTAGAGGGTGGGAGCATCCCCCGAAACATAGAAAATTCGTAATTAAATAGAGAAAAATGACGCATTTGTTTGAAAATCAGGCAAGTCGTCACTAAAGAGACGAGAAATCGATTAGCGGCAGCGGCATTCCTTGCAAACTACCCTGAGGGGGTGGGAGCATCCCCCGAAACGGAAAATTCACAATTAAATAGAGAAAAATGACGCAATTGTTTGAAAATCAGGCAAGTCGTCACTAAAGAGACGAGAAATCGATTAGCGGCAGCGGCGTTCCTTGCAAACCACCCTTAGGGGGTGGGAGCATCCCCCAAAACATAGAAAATTCGTAATTAAAGGGAAAAAAATGACGTAATTGTTTGAAAATCAGGCAAGTCGTCCGTAAAGAGACGAAAAATCGATTAGCGGCAGCGGCGCTCCTTGCAAACCACCCTTAGGGGGTGGGAGCATCCCCCGAAACATAGAAAATTCGTAATTAAATAGAGAAAAATGACGCAATTGTTTGAAAATCAGGCAAGTCGTCACTAAAGAGACGAGAAATCGATTAGCGGCAGCGGCGTTCCTTGCAAACCACCCTTAGAGGGTGGGAGCATCCCCCGAAACATAGAAAATTCGTAATTAAATAGAGAAAAATGACGCATTTGTTTGAAAATCAGGCAAGTCGTCACTAAAGAGACGAGAAATCGATTAGCGGCAGCGGCATTCCTTGCAAACTACCCTGAGGGGGTGGGAGCATCCCCCGAAACGGAAAATTCACAATTAAATAGAGAAAAATGACGCAATTGTTTGAAAATCAGGCAAGTCGTCACTAAAGAGACGAGAAATCGATTAGCGGCAGCGGCGTTCCTTGCAAACCACCCTTAGGGGGTGGGAGCATCCCCCGAAACATAGAAAATTCGTAATTAAATAGAGAAAAATGACGCAATTGTTTGAAAATCAGGCAAGTCGTCACTAAAGAGACGAGAAATCGATTAGCGGCAGCGGCGTTCCTTGCAAACCACCCTTAGAGGGTGGGAGCATCCCCCGAAACATAGAAAATTCGTAATTAAATAGAGAAAAATGACGCATTTGTTTGAAAATCAGGCAAGTCGTCACTAAAGAGACGAGAAATCGATTAGCGGCAGCGGCGTTCCTTGCAAACCACCCTTAGAGGGTGGGAGCATCCCCCGAAACATAGAAAATTCGTAATTAAATAGAGAAAAATGACGCATTTGTTTGAAAATCAGGCAAGTCGTCACTAAAGAGACGAGAAATCGATTAGCGGCAGCGGCGTTCCTTGCAAACCACCCTTAGGGGGTGGGAGCATCCCCCAAAACATAGAAGATTCGTAATTAAAGGGAAAAAAATGACGTAATTGTTTGAAAATCAGGCAAGTCGTCCGTAAAGAGACGAAAAATCGATTAGCGGCAGCGGCGTTCCTTGCAAACCACCCTTAGGGGGTGGGAGCATCCCCCAAAACATAGAAAATTCGTAATTAAAGGGAAAAAAATGACGTAATTGTTTGAAAATCAGGCAAGTCGTCCGTAAAGAGACGAGAAATCGATTAGCGGCAGCGGCGTTCCTTGCAAACCACCCTTAGAGGGTGGGAGCATCCCCCGAAACATAGAAAATTCGTAATTAAATAGAGAAAAATGACGCATTTGTTTGAAAATCAGGCAAGTCGTCACTAAAGAGACGAGAAATCGATTAGCGGCAGCGGCATTCCTTGCAAACTACCCTGAGGGGGTGGGAGCATCCCCCGAAACGGAAAATTCACAATTAAATAGAGAAAAATGACGCAATTGTTTGAAAATCAGGCAAGTCGTCACTAAAGAGACGAGAAATCGATTAGCGGCAGCGGCGTTCCTTGCAAACCACCCTTAGGGGGTGGGAGCATCCCCCAAAACATAGAAAATTCGTAATTAAAGGGAAAAAAATGACGTAATTGTTTGAAAATCAGGCAAGTCGTCCGTAAAGAGACGAAAAATCGATTAGCGGCAGCGGCGCTCCTTGCAAACCACCCTTAGGGGGTGGGAGCATCCCCCGAAACATAGAAAATTCGTAATTAAATAGAGAAAAATGACGCAATTGTTTGAAAATCAGGCAAGTCGTCACTAAAGAGACGAGAAATCGATTAGCGGCAGCGGCGTTCCTTGCAAACCACCCTTAGAGGGTGGGAGCATCCCCCGAAACATAGAAAATTCGTAATTAAATAGAGAAAAATGACGCATTTGTTTGAAAATCAGGCAAGTCGTCACTAAAGAGACGAGAAATCGATTAGCGGCAGCGGCGTTCCTTGCAAACCACCCTTAGGGGGTGGGAGCATCCCCCAAAACATAGAAGATTCGTAATTAAAGGGAAAAAAATGACGTAATTGTTTGAAAATCAGGCAAGTCGTCCGTAAAGAGACGAAAAATCGATTAGCGGCAGCGGCGTTCCTTGCAAACCACCCTTAGGGGGTGGGAGCATCCCCCAAAACATAGAAAATTCGTAATTAAAGGGAAAAAAATGACGTAATTGTTTGAAAATCAGGCAAGTCGTCCGTAAAGAGACGAGAAATCGATTAGCGGCAGCGGCGTTCCTTGCAAACCACCCTTAGAGGGTGGGAGCATCCCCCGAAACATAGAAAATTCGTAATTAAATAGAGAAAAATGACGCATTTGTTTGAAAATCAGGCAAGTCGTCACTAAAGAGACGAGAAATCGATTAGCGGCAGCGGCATTCCTTGCAAACTACCCTGAGGGGGTGGGAGCATCCCCCGAAACGGAAAATTCACAATTAAATAGAGAAAAATGACGCAATTGTTTGAAAATCAGGCAAGTCGTCACTAAAGAGACGAGAAATCGATTAGCGGCAGCGGCGTTCCTTGCAAACCACCCTTAGGGGGTGGGAGCATCCCCCAAAACATAGAAAATTCGTAATTAAAGGGAAAAAAATGACGTAATTGTTTGAAAATCAGGCAAGTCGTCCGTAAAGAGACGAAAAATCGATTAGCGGCAGCGGCGCTCCTTGCAAACCACCCTTAGGGGGTGGGAGCATCCCCCGAAACATAGAAAATTCGTAATTAAATAGAGAAAAATGACGCAATTGTTTGAAAATCAGGCAAGTCGTCACTAAAGAGACGAGAAATCGATTAGCGGCAGCGGCGTTCCTTGCAAACCACCCTTAGAGGGTGGGAGCATCCCCCGAAACATAGAAAATTCGTAATTAAATAGAGAAAAATGACGCATTTGTTTGAAAATCAGGCAAGTCGTCACTAAAGAGACGAGAAATCGATTAGCGGCAGCGGCATTCCTTGCAAACTACCCTGAGGGGGTGGGAGCATCCCCCGAAACGGAAAATTCACAATTAAATAGAGAAAAATGACGCAATTGTTTGAAAATCAGGCAAGTCGTCACTAAAGAGACGAGAAATCGATTAGCGGCAGCGGCGTTCCTTGCAAACCACCCTTAGGGGGTGGGAGCATCCCCCAAAACATAGAAAATTCGTAATTAAATAGAGAAAAATGACGCATTTGTTTGAAAATCAGGCAAGTCGTCACTAAAGAGACGAGAAATCGATTAGCGGCAGCGGCGTTCCTTGCAAACCACCCTTAGGGGGTGGGAGCATCCCCCAAAACATAGAAAATTCGTAATTAAATAGAGAAAAATGACGCAATTGTTTGAAAATCAGGCAAGTCGTCACTAAAGAGACGAGAAATCGATTAGCGGCAGCGGCGTTCCTTGCAAACCACCCTTAGAGGGTGGGAGCATCCCCCGAAACATAGAAAATTCGTAATTAAATAGAGAAAAATGACGCATTTGTTTGAAAATCAGGCAAGTCGTCACTAAAGAGACGAGAAATCGATTAGCGGCAGCGGCATTCCTTGCAAACTACCCTGAGGGGGTGGGAGCATCCCCCGAAACGGAAAATTCACAATTAAATAGAGAAAAATGACGCAATTGTTTGAAAATCAGGCAAGTCGTCACTAAAGAGACGAGAAATCGATTAGCGGCAGCGGCGTTCCTTGCAAACCACCCTTAGGGGGTGGGAGCATCCCCCGAAACATAGAAAATTCGTAATTAAATAGAGAAAAATGACGCAATTGTTTGAAAATCAGGCAAGTCGTCACTAAAGAGACGAGAAATCGATTAGCGGCAGCGGCGTTCCTTGCAAACCACCCTTAGGGGGTGGGAGCATCCCCCGAAACATAGAAAATTCGTAATTAAATAGAGAAAAATGACGCAATTGTTTAAAAATCGGGCAAGTCGTCCTTAAAGAGACGAGAAATCGATTAGCGGCAGCGGCGCTCCTTGCAAACCACCCTTAGGGGGTGGGAGCATCCCCCAAAACATAGAAAATTCGTAATTAAAGGGAAAAAAATGACGTAATTGTTTGAAAATCAGGCAAGTCGTCCGTAAAGAGACGAAAAATCGATTAGCGGCAGCGGCGTTCCTTGCAAACCACCCTTAGGGGGTGGGAGCATCCCCCAAAACATAGAAAATTCGTAATTAAAGGGAAAAAAATGACGTAATTGTTTGAAAATCAGGCAAGTCGTCCGTAAAGAGACGAAAAATCGATTAGCGGCAGCGGCGCTCCTTGCAAACCACCCTTAGGGGGTGGGAGCATCCCCCGAAACATAGAAAATTCGTAATTAAATAGAGAAAAATGACGCAATTGTTTGAAAATCAGGCAAGTCGTCACTAAAGAGACGAGAAATCGATTAGCGGCAGCGGCGTTCCTTGCAAACCACCCTTAGAGGGTGGGAGCATCCCCCGAAACATAGAAAATTCGTAATTAAATAGAGAAAAATGACGCATTTGTTTGAAAATCAGGCAAGTCGTCACTAAAGAGACGAGAAATCGATTAGCGGCAGCGGCGTTCCTTGCAAACCACCCTTAGGGGGTGGGAGCATCCCCCAAAACATAGAAGATTCGTAATTAAAGGGAAAAAAATTACAACCCTCCATCTTTAGTGCTTTGTTAGTGTATTACAAGCAAAGAAAAGTAGGGTGTCAACTTTTCATTTTCAAATGGACATACTTACCCGGTTTTTTTACACAGTCTAACAGCAAACTTTTTTAACCGATCTTCTAACTCTTATAGTTTTCGAGATCCCAATAGTGCAATAATGCAACTTATTTTTATTGTCCTTTCATTTTACCCCGCGCAGTATTTCACTTTAACCCACCAGCGGGGCAAAGTGAAAAAAATGCAGGTGGTTAAAACTCGAGTTAAAACGTTAATTAACTTCTACGCTCAAGGCGGAGCAGTATATAAAATCGATCAAAAAAAAATGCAGCAGAGAAGCGGCTGGAACCTCCCCAACGCATGGGTCTTTGATTTCCGTGACTTATTGTGTTTAAGATTTTAAAGTTGATATGCCTAAATGGCACTTCCCGTGGACCAATTGCTCCCAAAAGCCTTTGAGCTCTTCAATGGGTTACCTAACCTCCATGTACCAAATTTCGGACAAATTGATCCAGTAGTTTGGGCTATAACGTGGTTTCAGTGTTATTACAAAATTTCGATTTTTCTACCCGAAGGGTACTAAATGCGAATAAATTTTATCTCATTTAAAACCAGAATTTGAAGACCTTTCTGATGATAACAATAAATCTTTCAAAAAGTTGTTTTTGATGGGTGAATGAGAGAATAATTTTAAGTTTCGAAATTGGTGTGCCAAAACGGCACTTTCCGTGGGTCGATTGAATCCAAAATTTGTTCAGCTCTTCGACGTGTAATACAATCCCCATGTGCAAAATTTCAGCCAAATCGGTTGAGGGGCTTGGGCTGTACCGCGATTTTAAAGTCCGATAAAAATCAATTTTTTTTAAATTGTTGGTCAAAAGGGCACTAAGAATGAATACATTTTTAGATGCAGAATTTGAACGTCTTTCTTATGGTGACGTGAAAAATGGGGGTTTGCATTTAAAATTTAAAAGTTGATGTGCCAAAATGGCACTTCTGGTTGCACGATTGGCTCCAAAAGCTTTTCAGATCTAAGTTGGGTTTTCACATGCACACGTACCAAATTTCAGCCAAATCGGTCGAGTAGTTTGGGCTGTGGCGTGTTTACGAACGTACGTACGTACGTACGTACGTACGTACGCACGAACGTACGTTCATACATACAGACACATTTTAAAAACCACTTTTTTGGGTTCCTGAGACCTCAAAACGTATAGATCCGGTCTTATCTCGAATTCGAAAATTTTAGTGATTGCAGTAACCTCCCTTTTTTTTAAATGGTGAAGTGGAGTGGGGAGGTTAATTCGAAATTGAACTGACATCAAATCTTTACGTTTCGGGGTCCCAGGAACCCAAAAAACCTATTTTTGAAAAATGTGTGTCTGTCCGTATGTCTGTGGACACGCTACAGCCGAAACTACTGAACTGATTTTGATTACTTTACTGCTGATCACAGCCTCCAGTATGTTTAATTTACTCTAAGGCATTGGGAATATAATTGCATTTATACTCGTCATGTCATGTGGACCACTGGATCATTTTGGGTCTGCGACAATTTACGACTTCGTGCCTAGCGGACTACTTGGAGCAATAATGTTTGACACTCCTCTACCTTTAGTGCTTCGTTAATGATTTTTAGTGCTTCAGCCCCAACTGCTTCGTTAATGATTTTTAGTGATTCAGCCCCAACCCCAGAGTAATGAATACATACTTCTTTCTTACGCCAGATTTGCACAAAGTGTGCGACTTATCACTAACCTTTGAACACCCCTCGCTCATTAGCACTTCATGAGTGCTGCTTAGTGCTGGAATCCCAGTGTCATCCGATCAATCCTTCCAGAGTCATTAACATTTCCTTTTCGTTTGACTTCAACCTTAGCCAACGACTTCAGTGTTTCAGTTGTTAAAAGGGGGCGCTACAAGTACACAGTACGTAACTTTAACATTACGTATATTGCGTATGTAACATTAAGTTTACGTAACACTATGTTTACGTAACACTATGTTTACGTAACACTATGTTTACGTAACACTATGTTTACGTAACACTATGTTTACGTAACACTATGTTTAAGTAATAATATGTTTACGTAACACTATATTACAAATTCTGTGAAAAAGTAGAAGTTTCTACCGTCTCCGAGACTGCCAATTTTTTTATTTCACAGCACCCATTATGTTGCAAAAATATTGAACTTTTCGTTATTTTGTGATTCTTCCTCAAGAAATTCAACATTTTAATTTTTTCCTGAAATCTCGGATTTAGCCATTTGGAGCCATCCTGAGCAACTTTTCCTTAAAAAATTTTCCGATAAAAAAATGCCTAATATGATTTCGTCATTTTTGGCCTCTTTATTAAATCGCAGTAGGCTGGGATTTCGGTCTATAAAAAAAGTGAAGTATCACGCAGGTGCAGATTTTGGAGCTCTACATGCAGAAAAAAAGAACGCATTGATTCGGTTAAAATTAACCGAAATATTTATAGGTATTTACACCAGTCCGGAAGACAGCCATAATTCCCTAATTTAAAAATTTAAATGCAAACCCCCATTTTTCGCGTCACCATTGTAGTGTAGTGATGAAATAGTAACAATAAATAAGTATTGCTTGTTCAGCATTATCAAGTAGGTTAGTTTTAAGTTAGTATTAAATTAGATTAGGTGAAGACACTGAAGAGACAAGTCTGAATAAAGATCATGTTAGAATGTGACTGCTTGCCTAATTAACCGAGTTCTATCCCATACGTCCGAATATACCGACAACCAAACATCTTACGATACATGGCGATCCTGCCATGAATGCTCTTCAAATTCTCCTTCTAAAAATGTATTCACACTTGTGCCCTTTTGGCTAAAAAATGGTACCGTAAAAAAACCTATGCATAACTGTATGTTTTTATTACCGAATTTGATAGCTGATTTTCTTTCACGCCGAAAACCTTAGTGCCATTTTTTCGAAAAATATCATTTTCGTGGCAAAAGGGTCCTTGTTTCAATTTATCTTACAAAAAAGGTTATTCTTACTTTTTTAACCTCCCCAACCCCATCACAATTTTAAAAAAATGGGAGGTTACTGCAATCACTAAAATTTTCGAATTTGAGATAGCACCAGATCTCCACGTTTTGAGGTCTCAGGAACCCAGAAAAGTGGTTTATAAAATGTGTCTGTGTGTATGTTCGTACGTACGTTCGTACGTACGTACGTTCGTACGTACGTACGTTTGTAAACACGCCACAGCCAAAACTACTGGGCCGATTTGGCTGCAATTTGGTACGTAGGCATCTCATAACCCAACTTAGATCTGAAAAGCTTTTGGAGCCAATCGTGCAACCGGAAATGCCATTTTGGCACATCAACTTTTAAATTTTAAATGCAAACCCCCATTTTTCACGTCACCATAAGAAAGACCTTCAAATTCTGCTTCTAAAAATGTATTCATTCTTAGTGCCCTTTTGACCAAAAATTTAAAAAAAAATTGATTTTTATCAAACTTTAAAATCGCGGTACAGCCCAAGCCCCTGAATCGATTTGGCTGAAATTTTGCACATAGGGATTGTATTACACCTCGAAAAGCTGAACAGATTTTGAATTCCATCGACTCACGGAAAGTGTCCTTTTGGCACACCAATTTCCAAATTTAAAATTATTCAATCATTAAACCATTAAAAACAAGTTTTTGAAAGATTTATTGTCACCATCAGAAGGGTCTTCAAATCTTGGTTTTAAATAGGACAAAATTAATTCGCATTTAGCGCTGTTTGGTTCAAAAAATCGAAATTTTATAATAACAGTAAAAACACATTATAGCCCAAATTACTGAATCGATTTGGCTGAAATTTGGTACATGGAGATTAGGTGACCCGTTGAAGACCTGAAAGGCGCAATTGGCCCACGCGAGCTGCCATTTAAGCATATCAACTTAAAATTTTAAATACAAGGCCTCTTTTTTATGTCGCCATTAGAAAGACGATCAAATTCTGGTTCTAAAAATGTATTCACAGTTTCTGCCATTTCAGTGGAAAATATTGAAAAAATTCTTTCTCATTAAAAGGGAGCAGGCTGACAGTGGATGACATAAAGTGGCAGTTATTGTCAAAAAGTTGGCAAAAGATTAACCTTAAAAGGAACATATTGTCAAATGTGATGGGTGATGTACGAGGTGATGTCGTTATTTGTCAGAAAATTGCGAAATTAGTCACAGACGTCAGACGATAAGGATAAAAAAAAATCTGTTGAATTGACTACTATCTACACAGAATACAAAGATCCACGCGATGGGGAGGTTCCAGCCGCTTCTCTGCTGCATTTTTTTAAGAGAAAAGTGGAAATATTGCAGAAAAATTGAACGCTGGCAGGGACTCGAACCCCGGACCTGCCGCTTAACGTGCGGATGCTCTACCAACTGAGCTGCCAGGATTCCTGAGTTCTACATCCGGCCAGCGCTCAATTAAACTGCACGTGCTATTTGGCAAATAGATGTAGAACTCAGGAATCCTGGTAGCTCAGTTGGTAGAGCATCCGCACGTTAAGCGGCAGGTCCGGGGTTCGAGTCCCTGCCAGCGTTCAATTTTTCTGCAATATTTCCACTTTTCTCTTAAAAAAATTAAATGCCTGTAGGTTAAGGTTAAGAGGGGCGTTTAATCTGTTCCCGCCAGAATAGGGTTTTTCGCTTCTAATTTAAATTTGGGATGGAGTATCAGCTTACAATTACTTGAACTCCTGCACGTTTACTCCTGTAACACGTTGCTTAGCAAGTTATCGTTAAAACCGCGCTGGTTTTTCTGATTTCTAAAATTTTCCGTTTTTGCGCCAAAAACAACATTATTTTAAAAATTTGAAAAACCAGCATGATTTTAACGATAACTTGCTAAGCAACGTGTTACAGGAGTAAACGTGCAGGAGTTCAAGTAATTGTAAGCTGATAGTCCATCCCAAATTTAAATTAGAAGCGAAAAACCCTATTCTGGCGGGAACAGATTAAACGCCCCTCTTAACCTTCGTAAACACAAAAAATCATTAAAAGTTATTCTTACTATTAGACAAGGCTAAAATTTCAAAAAACGCTCTCTTTATTATGCTAGAAGCAAATCGGATAACATTTTGACGACAAGTGTTTCTAGACTAATTGGACCCTGCTGAATCCGAAAATCACTGTCGGCAATTCGAAATCTTAACCGGAAGTCCGTAATTCTAGATGGCGCTCAAGGCAGATCGTTATATCCAAAATAGCATGAAAATTATACAGTTTTCGACCAAAGACGTGGTATACAAAATTAAAGATAGCTTTATTCTCTACAAGAAAGGTCCTAATAATTTTTTTCGTACAGACGACGGTTTACCCCTAGCGCTGGCAAGAAACTTGCGCTCGCCGCGCGGCTTACGCGATCCACAATTATCTAATCAAAAAACTTGTTTCTTAAATTTTAGGGAGTTTTTCAATATATTTCACCAATGTCCACCTAAATACATGGAATTAGTAAGATATTCTCTATTTATTTCCCCATTTTCAATGTGCAAACGCCGTTTTCTGTCTTTCACTGTTGGTTTCTTTTGAGGTGCGCTACAACAAAGAGCAGATCGGATAACATTTTGACAGCAAGCATTATTTGAATAATTGAACCTTGCTGAATCCTTAAATCACTGTTTAAATTTCAAAATCTTGAGAGGATGTACGCTAGTCAAGGTGGCTTTCAAGCTCAGTTATAGTTTCTATTTTACTTTCAGGCCTCTGTAGCAAGAACCGTCCATACGATTGCTTTGTGTCAATGATAACTTTTGATCAGGAAGCCGAGATCTACAACTTATCAAAATTTCAGCCAAATCGGCTTCAGCTATTTTCCCATTAGTGTGGTATTTTGGATGGTGCCATCTTGAATAAAACATTTCCGGTCAAGATTTCGAAATCAAAACAGTGATTTTCGGACTCAGCAGGGTTCAATTAATCAAAAAATACTTGTTGTCAAAATGTTATCCGATGCGCCCCTTGCAAAAAACGCACCTCAAAAGCAGCCTAGAGTCAAAATAGGAAACGGCGTTTGCACATTGAAAAAAGGGAAGTAAATTGTGAATATCTTACTAATCCCAAGTATTTAGGTGGATATTAGTGAAATATATTGGAAAAGTCCATAAAAATTAAGAAACAAGTGTTTTGATTAAATAATCGTTGAGCGCGTAAGCCGCACGGCGAGCGCAACTTTCTTGCCCGCGCTAGGGGTAAATCGTCGCCTGTACGAAAAAAATCATTAGGGCCTTTCTTGTAGAGAATGAAGATATCTTTAATTTTGTATACCACGTCTTTGGTCGAAAACTGTGTAATTTTTCTGCTATTTTGGATATAACGATCTGCCATGAGCGCCATCTAGAATTACGGACTTCCGGTTAAGATTTCGAATTGCCGACAGTGATTTTCGGATTCAGCAGGGTCCAATTAGTCTAGAAACACTTGTCGTCAAAATGTTATCCGATTTGCTTCTAACAAGTCGCGAAACTCAAAACTAGCCGGTCTATATCAGATTCGACAGCTGCTGTATTGCCGGATCAAAAACTTAGAGCAATTTTTTAGAAAATTTCCATTTTAGGGACAAAAAGGCCATTTTTTGAATTTTTGTTAGCAAAAGGGCATATTATCATTATCGAATTCGATTGCTGTTGCATTGCCGGATCGAAAACCTTAGTGCCATTTTTAACCTCCCCACAACCAATATAAAAATGGGAGGTTACTGCAATCAGTCCAAAATTCGAAATTGAGATAACACCAGATCTTTACGTTTCAAGGTCTCAGGATCACGAAAAAGTGGTTTTTAAAAAATGTCTGTGTGTATGTACGTACGTACGTATGTACGTATGTGAGCACGATTTCTCGGAAACTACCGAACGGATTTTAGTGAAATTTGGTATGCAGGTCAGTGTTGGCCTTCTGGTGAGCCCAGTTAATTTTGTTGCGAATCCGAAGATGCCAAGTGCCTTTTAGGCATGTAAACTATGAAATTTGACTGATGAACACTAATTCTTCTTTACAGCGCATGAAAGGTCTTAAAATTCTGTATCTGAAAGTGTACCCACACTTAGAGCCTTTTTGGCATAAAATCGAAAAATTCGAAGTATTGAGGAAACATTAAATAACACGCTACAGCCCAAACTGCTGGATCGATTTGGCTGAAATTTGGTAGGTAGAGATACCGTCACCCGCCGAAGAGCTGATTTAATTCTGGTGGCAATCCGAGGGCGGCAAGTGCCATTTTGGCATATCAACTTAGAAATTTGAATAATGAACTCCTATTTTCTCTATCAGCACATGAAAAGTCTTCAAATTTTGTTTTCAAAATTGTACTCAACCTTAATGCCCTTTTGGCAAAAGATCGTAAAATTCAGAAAACTCACAGAAAACACATTTGGTTTGGTGGAGTAAAACTTAGGCATAGTAAATAGTAAAATTTAAGTGATATTAGTGATAGGATTGGATCATTCACCAAGTGGGGAGGTTCCAGTCGCTTCCGTAGCTGCCCATTTTTTTGTGAAAAGCATTTGTATTTTATATTTTGGTAAATGAGCGCCGGGCGCATCAGCCATGGACAACCACCCGCACGTCCGGGGACCTTAGTTAAATAAAGTTAAATGCTACATTTACAAATTCTGTGAAAAAGTAGAAGTTTCTACAGTCTCCGGCACTGCCAATTTTTTTAAATGGAATCATACTTTTTTCTCAATGGATTCGGAATCGGAAGTTGCCGGACGAAAAATAAGTGTCAATAACTCCGGAAGGGTTGGTCCGCTGGGGTCGGGGTTGAAGCACTAAAAAGCACTAATGAAGCATTAATGATGGAGAGGTGCTGTACCCTTAGTGCTTGAAGTCGTCCGCTAAGCGTGAAGTTGGCGAACGAAAAAGAAGTGTTCATAACCCTGAAAGGGTTGGTCCGCTGGGGTTGGAGTTGAAGCACTAAGAAGCACTAACGAAGCACTAAAGATGGAGGGGTGTGAAAACATTAGTGCTTCAAGTCGTCCGCTAAGCGTGAAGTTGGCGGACGAAAAAGAAGAGTCAATAACTCTGGAAGGGTTGGTCCGCTGGGGTTGAGGTTGAAGCACTAAGAAGCACTAACGAAGCACTAAAGATGGAGGAGTGTGAAAACATTAGTGCTTCAAGTCGTTCGCTAAGTGTGAAGTTGGCGGACGAAAAAGAAGTGTCAATAACTCTGGAAGTGTTGGTCCGCTGGGGTTGGGGTTGAAGCACTAAGAAGCACTAACGAAGCACTAAAGATGGAGGGGTGTGAAAACATTAGTGCTTCAAGTCGTTCGCTAAGTGTGAAGTTGGCGGACGAAAAAGAAGTGTCAATAACTCTGGAAGGGTTGGTCCGCTGGGGTTGGGGTTGAAGCACTAAGAAGCACTAATGAAGCACTAATGATAGAGAGGTGTTGTTCCATTAGTGCTTTAACTCGTTCGCCAAGTTCACGCAGCCCATGCATAGCGGCATTACGTCACGCTTAAAGGATCAATAGCAAATATTAGCAGAAAATAAATTCTTGGGAATTTTACAAAACTATTTGTAACCAATTACTCGGATATCGCGAAAACGTAAACGACGCCGGTATATTTGATTGAAGATTGGATTAGAAGTACCTAACACGCCAAAAATGCACTTTTATCGCTGCGCCTGCGCATTCGCATACCAATTTTCGCACGCCCACGTTCTCCGTAATTTTGGTCGTTCAAAAACATAACCTTACATGATGCTAATACCGTTATTTTTAAAAATAAATCAAAGAAGAAGACTGAAGTGACAACGAAAAGTGACGTGGTTCTGTGGAAACTAAAGTGGAGTGATCTGATCTGCGCGTCTGCAGCATTCGTGGAAATTGTAAGTAGAGTAGCTGAGTTGCCATCATAGCCAAAGAAATTTTTTGTCCCTTGCTCCCACCCCCAGGGTGGTTTGCAAGGAATGCCGCTGCCGCTAATCGATTTCTCGTCTCTTTAGTGACGACTTGCTTGATTTTCAAACAATTGCGTCATTTTTCTCTATTTAATTACAAATTTTCTATGTTTCGGGGGATGCTCCCACCCCCTAAGGGTGGTTTGCAAGGAACGCCGCTGCCGCTAATCTATTTCTGGTCTCTTTAGTGACGACTTGCCTGATTTTCAAACAATTGCGTCATTTTTCTCTATTTAATTACGAATTTTCTATGTTTCGGGGGATGCTCCCACCCCCTAAGGGTGGTTTGCAAGGAACGCCGTAGCCGCTAATCTATTTCTCGTCTCTTTAGTGACAACTTGCCTGATTTTCAAACAATTGCGTCATTTTTCTCTATTTAATTACGAATTTTCTATGTTTCGGGGGATGCTCCCACCCCCTAAGGGTGGTTTGCAAGGAACGCCGCTGCCGCTAATCGATTTCTCGTCTCTTTAGTGACGACTTGCCTGATTTTCAAACAAATGCGTCATTTTTCTCTATTTAATTACGAATTTTCTATGTTTCGGGGGATGCTCCCACCCTCTAAGGGTGGTTTGCAAGGAACGCCGCTGCCGCTAATCGATTTCTCGTCTCTTTAGTGACGACTTGCCTGATTTTCAAACAATTGCGTCATTTTTCTCTATTTAATTACGAATTTTCTATGTTTCGGGGGATGCTCCCACCCCCTAAGGGTGGTTTGCAAGGAACGCCGCTGCCGCTAATCTATTTCTCGTCACTTTAGTGACGACTTGCCTGATTTTCAAACAATTGCGTCATTTTTCTCTATTTAATTACGAATTTTCTATGTTTCGGGGGATGCTCCCACCCCCTAAGGGTGGTTTGCAAGGAACGCCGCTGCCGCTAATCTATTTCTGGTCTCTTTAGTGACGACTTGCCTGATTTTCAAACAATTGCGTCATTTTTCTCTATTTAATTACGAATTTTCTATGTTTCGGGGGATGCTCCCACCCCCTAAGGGTGGTTTGCAAGGAACGCCGTAGCCGCTAATCTATTTCTCGTCTCTTTAGTGACAACTTGCCTGATTTTCAAACAATTGCGTCATTTTTCTCTATTTAATTACGAATTTTCTATGTTTCGGGGGATGCTCCCACCCCCTAAGGGTGGTTTGCAAGGAACGCCGCTGCCGCTAATTTATTTCTGGTCTCTTTAGTGACGACTTGCCTGATTTTCAAACAATTGCGTCATTTTTCTCTATTTAATTACGAATTTTCTATGTTTCGGGGGATGCTCCCACCCCCTAAGGGTGGTTTGCAAGGAACGCCGTAGCCGCTAATCTATTTCTCGTCTCTTTAGTGACAACTTGCCTGATTTTCAAACAATTGCGTCATTTTTCTCTATTTAATTACGAATTTTCTATGTTTCGGGGGATGCTCCCACCCCCTAAGGGTGGTTTGCAAGGAACGCCGTAGCCGCTAATCTATTTCTCGTCTCTTTAGTGACAACTTGCCTGATTTTCAAACAATTGCGTCATTTTTCTCTATTTAATTACGAATTTTCTATGTTTCGGGGGATGCTCCCACCCCCTAAGGGTGGTTTGCAAGGAACGCCGCTGGCGCTAATCGATTTCTCGTCTCTTTAGTGACGACTTGCCTGATTTTCAAACAATTGCGTCATTTTTCTCTATTTAATTGTGAATTTTCTGTTTCGGGGGATGCTCCCACCCCCTCAGGGTGGTTTGCAAGGAATGCCGCTGCCGCTAATCGATTTCTCGTCTCTTTAAGGACGACTTGCCTGATTTTCAAACAATTGCGTCATTTTTCTCTATTTAATTACGAATTTTCTATGTTTCGGAGGATGCTCCCACCCCCTAAGGGTGGTTTGCAAGGAACGCCGCTGCCGCTAATCGATTTCTCGTCTCTTTAGTGACGACTTGCCTGATTTTCAAACAATTGCGTCATTTTTCTCTATTTAATTACGAATTTTCTATGTTTCGGGGGATGCTCCCACCCCCTCAGGGTAGTTTGCAAGGAATGCCGCTGCCGCTAATCGATTTCTCGTCTCTTTAGTGACGACTTGCCTGATTTTCAAACAATTGCGTCATTTTTCTCTATTTAATTGTGAATTTTCTGTTTCGGGGGATGCTCCCACCCCCTCAGGGTGGTTTGCAAGGAATGCCGCTGCCGCTAATCGATTTCTCGTCTCTTTAAGGACGACTTGCCTGATTTTCAAACAATTGCGTCATTTTTCTCTATTTAATTACGAATTTTCTATGTTTCGGGGGATGCTCCCACCCCCTAAGGGTGGTTTGCAAGGAACGCCGCTGCCGCTAATCTATTTCTCGTCACTTTAGTGACGACTTGCCTGATTTTCAAACAATTGCGTCATTTTTCTCTATTTAATTACGAATTTTCTATGTTTCGGGGGATGCTCCCACCCCCTAAGGGTGGTTTGCAAGGAACGCCGCTGCCGCTAATCTATTTCTGGTCTCTTTAGTGACGACTTGCCTGATTTTCAAACAATTGCGTCATTTTTCTCTATTTAATTACGAATTTTCTATGTTTCGGGGGATGCTCCCACCCCCTAAGGGTGGTTTGCAAGGAACGCCGCTGCCGCTAATCTATTTCTGGTCTCTTTAGTGACGACTTGCCTGATTTTCAAACAATTGCGTCATTTTTCTCTATTTAATTACGAATTTTCTATGTTTCGGGGGATGCTCCCACCCCCTAAGGGTGGTTTGCAAGGAACGCCGTAGCCGCTAATCTATTTCTCGTCTCTTTAGTGACAACTTGCCTGATTTTCAAACAATTGCGTCATTTTTCTCTATTTAATTACGAATTTTCTATGTTTCGGGGGATGCTCCCACCCCCTAAGGGTGGTTTGCAAGGAACGCCGCTGCCGCTAATCTATTTCTGGTCTCTTTAGTGACGACTTGCCTGATTTTCAAACAATTGCGTCATTTTTCTCTATTTAATTACGAATTTTCTATGTTTCGGGGGATGCTCCCACCCCCTAAGGGTGGTTTGCAAGGAACGCCGTAGCCGCTAATCTATTTCTCGTCTCTTTAGTGACAACTTGCCTGATTTTCAAACAATTGCGTCATTTTTCTCTATTTAATTACGAATTTTCTATGTTTCGGGGGATGCTCCCACCCCCTAAGGGTGGTTTGCAAGGAACGCCGCTGCCGCTAATCGATTTCTCGTCTCTTTAGTGACGACTTGCCTGATTTTCAAACAATTGCGTCATTTTTCTCTATTTAATTACGAATTTTCTATGTTTCGGGGGATGCTCCCACCCCCTAAGGGTGGTTTGCAAGGAACGCCGTAGCCGCTAATCTATTTCTCGTCTCTTTAGTGACAACTTGCCTGATTTTCAAACAATTGCGTCATTTTTCTCTATTTAATTACGAATTTTCTATGTTTCGGGGGATGCTCCCACCCCCTAAGGGTGGTTTGCAAGGAACGCCGCTGCCGCTAATCGATTTCTCGTCTCTTTAGTGACGACTTGCCTGATTTTCAAACAATTGCGTCATTTTTCTCTATTTAATTACGAATTTTCTATGTTTCGGGGGATGCTCCCACCCCCTAAGGGTGGTTTGCAAGGAACGCCGTAGCCGCTAATCTATTTCTCGTCTCTTTAGTGACAACTTGCCTGATTTTCAAACAATTGCGTCATTTTTCTCTATTTAATTACGAATTTTCTATGTTTCGGGGGATGCTCCCACCCCCTAAGGGTGGTTTGCAAGGAACGCCGTAGCCGCTAATCTATTTCTCGTCTCTTTAGTGACAACTTGCCTGATTTTCAAACAATTGCGTCATTTTTCTCTATTTAATTACGAATTTTCTATGTTTCGGGGGATGCTCCCACCCCCTAAGGGTGGTTTGCAAGGAACGCCGCTGCCGCTAATCGATTTCTCGTCTCTTTAGTGACGACTTGCCTGATTTTCAAACAATTGCGTCATTTTTCTCTATTTAATTGTGAATTTTCTGTTTCGGGGGATGCTCCCACCCCCTCAGGGTGGTTTGCAAGGAATGCCGCTGCCGCTAATCGATTTCTCGTCTCTTTAAGGACGACTTGCCTGATTTTCAAACAATTGCGTCATTTTTCTCTATTTAATTACGAATTTTCTATGTTTCGGAGGATGCTCCCACCCCCTAAGGGTGGTTTGCAAGGAACGCCGCTGCCGCTAATCGATTTCTCGTCTCTTTAGTGACGACTTGCCTGATTTTCAAACAATTGCGTCATTTTTCTCTATTTAATTACGAATTTTCTATGTTTCGGGGGATGCTCCCACCCCCTAAGGGTGGTTTGCAAGGAACGCCGTAGCCGCTAATCTATTTCTCGTCTCTTTAGTGACAACTTGCCTGATTTTCAAACAATTGCGTCATTTTTCTCTATTTAATTACGAATTTTCTATGTTTCGGGGGATGCTCCCACCCCCTAAGGGTGGTTTGCAAGGAACGCCGCTGCCGCTAATCGATTTCTCGTCTCTTTAGTGACGACTTGCCTGATTTTCAAACAATTGCGTCATTTTTCTCTATTTAATTGTGAATTTTCTGTTTCGGGGGATGCTCCCACCCCCTAAGGGTGGTTTGCAAGGAACGCCGCTGCCGCTAATCTATTTCTCGTCTCTTTAGTGACGACTTGCCTGATTTTCAAACAATTGCGTCATTTTTCTCTATTTAATTACGAATTTTCTATGTTTCGGGGGATGCTCCCACCCCCTAAGGGTGGTTTGCAAGGAACGCCGTAGCCGCTAATCTATTTCTCGTCTCTTTAGTGACAACTTGCCTGATTTTCAAACAATTGCGTCATTTTTCTCTATTTAATTACGAATTTTCTATGTTTCGGGGGATGCTCCCACCCCCTAAGGGTGGTTTGCAAGGAACGCCGCTGCCGCTAATCGATTTCTCGTCTCTTTAGTGACGACTTGCCTGATTTTCAAACAATTGCGTCATTTTTCTCTATTTAATTGTGAATTTTCTGTTTCGGGGGATGCTCCCACCCCCTAAGGGTGGTTTGCAAGGAACGCCGCTGCCGCTAATCGATTTCTCGTCTCTTTAGTGACGACTTGCCTGATTTTCAAACAATTGCGTCATTTTTCTCTATTTAATTGTGAATTTTCTGTTTCGGGGATGCTCCCACCCCCTAAGGGTGGTTTGCAAGGAACGCCGCTGCCGCTAATCTATTTCTCGTCTCTTTAGTCACGACTTGCCTGATTTTCAAACAATTGCGTCATTTTTCTCTATTTAATTACGAATTTTCTATGTTTCGGGGGATGCTCCCACCCCCTAAGGGTGGTTTGCAAGGAACGCCGCTGCCGCTAATCTATTTCTGGTCTCTTTAGTGACGACTTGCCTGATTTTCAAACAATTGCGTCATTTTTCTCTATTTAATTACGAATTTTCTATGTTTCGGGGGATGCTCCCACCCCCTAAGGGTGGTTTGCAAGGAACGCCGCTGCCGCTAATCGATTTCTCGTCTCTTTATTGACGACTTGCCTGATTTTCAAACAATTGCGTCATTTTTCTCTATTTAATTACGAATTTTCTATGTTTCGGAGGATGCTCCCACCCCCTAAGGGTGGTTTGCAAGGAACGCCGCTGCCGCTAATCGATTTCTCGTCTCTTTATTGACGACTTGCCTGATTTTCAAACAATTGCGTCATTTTTCTCTATTTAATTACGAATTTTCTATGTTTCGGAGGATGCTCCCACCCCCTAAGGGTGGTTTGCAAGGAACGCCGCTGCCGCTAATCGATTTCTCGTCTCTTTAGTGACGACTTGCCTGATTTTCAAACAATTGCGTCATTTTTCTCTATTTAATTACGAATTTTCTATGTTTCGGGGGATGCTCCCACCCCCTAAGGGTGGTTTGCAAGGAACGCCGTAGCCGCTAATCTATTTCTCGTCTCTTTAGTGACAACTTGCCTGATTTTCAAACAATTGCGTCATTTTTCTCTATTTAATTACGAATTTTCTATGTTTCGGGGGATGCTCCCACCCCCTAAGGGTGGTTTGCAAGGAACGCCGCTGCCGCTAATCTATTTCTCGTCTCTTTAGTGACGACTTGCCTGATTTTCAAACAATTGCGTCATTTTTCTCTATTTAATTGTGAATTTTCTGTTTCGGGGGATGCTCCCACCCCCTCAGGGTGGTTTGCAAGGAATGCCGCTGCCGCTAATCGATTTCTCGTCTCTTTAAGGACGACTTGCCCGATTTTCAAACAATTGCGTCATTTTTTTCGGGATTGATGAATTTTTGTGATTATTACTCTATTCCGTGTTTAGCTGTCCATACGTCAGCCTTTATGTTGCCGGGATTTGTTGCCAACTTCATACAAATATTTAATGCCACCAAAATATACAGGCTGTAGGTTGTTCCATTTGAAAATCTCGAGAAAAATTAAACTTCGTAAAACGCATTAACCCTGGTACATTATTTATCAAAATTTTCAAAACTGATATTGCGCTGTTAAAGAAGATTTTATGGGACACCTGTATACACGCCACTATTTTTAGATTATGCAGATTTATAACCTCTACCATGGACTTAGTTTTGGGTTTTAGACATCTCCTCAGGAATAAAAAAACTTTTTTAATCTAAATTAACGGTAATTACATGGACTGCAGAACCATAGGTACGGTATTCAATTACAATTTGATTTTGTTAATAAAACGGTTAAAATTTGTTAGCCTTCATTAACCACTGAAGCAACCAGATAAACATAAATGTAAAGCCGTAAGCGGGCTTAGAAATTTTGATGAAACTAAAATCGAAATATAACTCTACAGCACATATTTGAAAATGTGACTAATACTCTATAGCACTGACAGGTTCTGATGTCCAGAATCCTCGCGAAAAATTGCTTAATATGCTAATTTAATTTTTTATTGACCATTGATTTTTAGTGAATAAAGTGGCGAAGCCCTGCAAGCTGCAAGAAAAATGAAGAAATTCAATTTTGCATCGACAGCATTAGCCAATACCTGATCGCATTTACGTAACAAAATATACTGTATCAGCATCAGCATATTATTTTGATATTACTGTAAATTAAGAGCAGCGGAGGGTGCAGAATAGCCATTGTTTATGCAACCAGCAATATACAGCTGTAATAAAATTGGTCTAAACTTTATCAAGCAATAAAACAGCTTTATATCGATAACAATCAAGTTGGCGCCCCCGCATCTAGTTGGCGTTGACGACGCGCGAGATGACGCACCAGTCGTGCCAATCTTCCAAATTTCAAATCAGCTTCATTACCGTAATCGAAAAATTACTTTGATTGGCGCATTTCCGAAGGATGACGTCACGGCAGGGTTGCAATGTGGCGAAAGAAATGGACGCGTGCGCGCGCACCTCACGCAGCTGTTTCCAGTCGCCCTGAGATTACGTAGCAAGAAATTATTTATGTCCATCGAATGATTTTGATGGACTCGAAAGCCAATTATGGCCATTATGAGGATGTATAAATGAGTTGTGCCGTTGTGATGTGTTTTATGTTCCCGTCGAGTTGATATTTGCATTTTGGGATCCGGTTGCCTTAGATGGAGGACAACAATGGAGCCAAATCGCGGGTGCGTTCGAATTCAGCGAGGGTTCTGGTTTTTGACGAACCGGGACCGCAACAGGAACGCACCAAAGGCCCCCTTGTAACATCCGGAACCGCCCCTAAACATGCACCACCAGGTTATGAACAGTAACAGTCCTATGACTCATACAAAACGATTTGTTGTTATTTTGAATTTCTTGACATGACCTAAATCAACAAAATTAAGTCACTTTTATCAGGTGCGGCTATGAATGACAAAAACAAGTTGTAGTTTTTTTGACAATTGTCGTTTTCCAAGCCGCCCTTGATAACAATTAATTATTTCCACAATGAATGATAACAAAATAATCAAATTGTATAGGAATTTTAATTAATTTCCTTAATGATATGACTATTTTTATCAGGTGCGGCTATGACTAAACAATCAAATTGTATTTTTTTTGACAACTGTCAAACCATCATTTGTTTCTATTCCTAGCCGCCTTTGTATTTAGGTGCGGCACGGCTATGAAATGAAAACACAAAACAGCCGCCTTGATGACGATTTTTCATATATTGAATTTCGTTATTTCTGTTTATTAGACCACTCTGTACCATCAAACTTGGTTCGTATAAGAAATTCAACTCTGGGAAAATCAGCACCTTCATTGTCAATTAATATGGTAATAAAATTATGAAATTTTAAATTTTTTGCTAATTGATTTGTTTAGAAGGATGTCGGCGTTGGCCGCCGCAACAGCCGTCCCGCTGCAGTCCACAGGCTCAGTTTTGTAGCAAATACCTCGCCAGTGCTGCCCAGATCTCAATCGCCTATTTGTGGTAGTCCTGTAGAAAGTCCACGAACTCACAACAATTTTATGAATTTTCCTTTCGCACCCATTAAAAGGTAATAGTAGATGGCTATGAAAATTTGACATTTTAGAAATATTTTCATGGCTAGCTTGAGCTCTTTTTGTAAATAATGTCTTCTGGTGATTGTCAAAGACTGATTAAGACATAGGTACTTAATATTCCTTTTTTCACACAATCAAGGGGTCGTTGCTTGAAGATTTCTGCAATACTACATCTCACTAGCAACTATTTTCATCCTATAACCATACAGGGTGAGTCTGAAAGACTCCACATCCCTTATACCACAGAATCTACTGTTTAAATGATGAAGCTTGGTGCAAAAATTATTGCTCAATTGTGATTCCTCTTGATGTTATAAGCCGCCAAAGATCTTCATTTTTAAACGTTATTTTTAAATATCTTTGGAAAGGTGTTTCATAGGATTTTGAATTTTTGCACAGCATTGTTACAGACCAAGAAGCAACTGCTGATGGTGCTTAAGATTATCCAAAAAGCAGATCTCTGTCATACAGGGTGGCCCCGATGTTATTTGCCCTTGAACTTTTTTATGTTTGAAAATATTGCTAATTTGCCTATGCGGCCGTATTCCCCGTTCAATTCTGAAACTTTTTTGGCTCTTAAAATTTTTCGAAAAAGCTAACCACTCACGAGAAAAATTGAAAAAACCGAAAACATGATGCAGGTAATCACCTTAAAACCAATGATGAGTCTACCTCATAAGAAAGTGAAATTACCATCAATGTTTTTTCTTCAGTTGTGAGCAATGGTTCTGGGCACAGATGTGATGCGTGTCAACGTACACTTTGATTTTTATTGAAATTGTAGGTTTATCACGATGATCATGTTTTCGGTTTTTTCAATTTTCCTCCTCCTCGTGAGTGGTTAGTTTTTTCGAAAAATGTTAACGAGCCAAAAAAGTTTTAGAATTGAACGGGGAATACGGTCGCATAGGCAAATTAGCTATAAATTCAAACATAAAAAAGTTCAAGGGCAAATAACATCGGGGCCACCCTGTATAACAGGGATTCGCTTTTTGGATAATGTCTTAAAGGGATACTGTCGAGAAACGACCAAGTTCCAGCAAGTTGCACCCTGGTTCCGAACTGGATATGGCTGTTAGGGATTTTTTTTTCGTTGCTCGATTTTTACGTGGCTAAGGTTTCCAAAAGCTTCATCGAATTGACATGACATTTTAATAATTTTTAATCAGTTTTCTTTAAAAATGTAGAAAATTAAATAATAGTAGGACTTTTATATCAGTATTATAATGAAATGAAGATTTTTCTTAACCTCAAAATCATAGCTGTTAATGAAAGGGGTCCGGAAATGAGGTAAAATTCTACTGATCTATTTCATTTGTGAGATAATTCTTGAACAGGGTCTGGTAAATAATAGTTCCTTACTGATGCCTCATTTTATAACAAAAAAGATGGAAACAGTAAATTCATGATCGACAAATATGAGGAGTCAAAGACAAAAGCAAAGAATTGTGATAATAAAAAGTGAGTTGTGGACTCCAGTGTGGTTGGATACGACAAGTTAACTAGAGATTAAAAAGTAAATTGTATTTGTAACTGAGGGGTTTAAAATCTGTATTCTTATTCTTACAGAAAAATAGCTCGATTTGGTTCCACGTTCATGCAAATGTGTTAGAAAGCTCAATTAAAAGGTAATAAAATACGTAACATATTCAATTAAAATACTGTACTTAAGCAATAAAAATAATCACAGGCCTCCTCTAACATTTGAAATCAGTATATTGTCCATCTTCTTCTAGATAGTGCTTTCGACAACACAAGTTGGAATAACTCTTCTCTGATATCGTCCCAGTTTCGCCCAGCTATTAATCTAAAAGTTAAAAGTTAAAAGCCTGTAAGCAAGATATCTCCACAATGATGGTTGGTAGTTGATTTCCTACAAGAAACAGAGTAATTATTAGTGGGCATTAACATACTTGAGCAGTTGAGCCTCAACTACACCCAGTTTATAATTTAAATTACTTAAACGAGTACCTACCTACTTACTTATCTGTTGGGGCTGGAATTGGTGCCAGCAGCTGATGTTTGTTTCCTTTGAAGCGCTTCTTCTTGCTATATGTTGTATTCGTATTCAAATTGGTAAGGACCCATTTCTTTGAGATTATTTGCTTGAAAATCTTTGTAAATGATTACGAAACTTCCACAAATTAAAGCGAAAGCAGTTCTGGCAATTCTCTTCTCTTCTTTCGACGACAGTTGACAGATCGAAATGACGTGAGTTGTCACTCGGAGGCCCGCCGTAATTCAAATCACGGCAAAGTTGTAGGGTTTTCGTTTCGCCGATAAAACAGAAAACCGTAAAAACAAAATGGCATTTCCGGCAAAAATGCTGTCAAAGGGCCACAATTTTATTTTATTTCTTAAAAAAGGTAAGCGAAGCCACTAATATGTTCCCCGCTTACGGCTAAGCAAATCATGAGCTTTTCAATGATACTACTTTCGAGCCTATTGTTCACAATAATTTTTGACGTTTTTTTTCTTCAGTATGCCTTTAAGTACTATCAGTAGTTGCATCTTGGTCTGTAACAATGCTGTGCAAAAATTCAAAATCCTACGATACACCTTTCGAAAGATATTTAAAAATAATGTTTAAAAATGAAGATCTTTGGCGGCTTATAACATCAAGAGGAATCACAATTGACCAATAATTTTTGCGCCAAGCTTCATCATTTGAACAGTAGATTCTGTGGTATAAAGAATGTGGAGTCTTTCAGACTCACCCTGTATACAAGCTCACATGATCTGTCAAGGAACCTGCGTGTATACATATATGGTTATGGGATGAAAAGAGTTGCCAATGAGATGTAATATTGCAGAAATCTGTAAAAATTAGCAAGCAACGACCCCTGCTGTGTTGTGCACCTAACTAGACTTATGTCATCACGTGACTGACATAAACTGACTTGGAATTGCATCCTTAATCAATGTATGTAGTTTAAAAATTTCATTGTTTCACCTTCATCCCTAGTGGTCAATAAGCTTTATTTTTGGAAATAACTGTTAAGTACTTTGAATAACATTCTTAATCAGCGCTGGAGCATAAGAAAAGATATACATATACATACAGGCTGTCACGTAAGTAGGCTGCAATATTTTACCAGTGCGTTCCACGATCAAAATTAGGACTAAAAGTTTAGTAAACATATTTCGAAAAATCCATCCTAAGGGAACTAGGGCCCCTCAAAGGGAGTAAAAAAAATAGTTATTTCTTCAATTTCTGAGGAACGGCTTACGATAGGGTCACGAAATTTTGAACTTTGTCGTAGATTTTTGTGCTGAACAAGACTAATGTAATGGTTTTTGGCAAAAGCTTCAGGGACGTGCGTGAGTGGAAGGGTCGCGGACATTTTTGTATCGAACTTTTTTGTACGACACCTTGGGTCAATTGTGAGCACAAATTTGAATTCCCCGTACATTTTTACGTAAAAAAGGTGCTCTAGTTGAAACTCGATAGCTCAAGCCGTTTTCGGGAAAAATCGATTCGAAAGTTCAATTTCGTGGTATAAAAGTGGGTAACTGTGGCACTCAAAATACCTAATATTATCAGATGCTGCGTGATCAGCAAAAAGCAAATTTAACCTACTTGCATCTCATATGCTTGGAATTCCAAAGAAAATCCAAGAAAATGGATTTTCCATACTCTATCCCATCAATTTTGCACATTTTCGGCGTGGAAAAAGAACTTTAAATCGATTTTCCTCAAAAACGGCCTGAGCTATCGAGTTTCAACTAGAGCACCTTTTTACGTAAAAATGTACAAGGAATTCAAATTTGTGTTCATAATTGACCCAAGATGTCGTACAAAAAAGTTCGATAAAAAAATGTCCGCGGCCCCTCCGCTCACGCACCTCCCTGAAACTTTTGCCAAAAACCATTACATCAGTCTTGTTCAGCACAAAACTCTACGACAAAGTTTAAAAGTTGGTGACCCTACCGTGTTCCTTAGAAATTGAAGAAATAACAATTTTTTTACTCCCTCAGGATGGATTTTTTGAAAAATGTTTACTAAACTTTTAGTCCCAATTTTGACCGTAGAACGCACTGGTAGAATATTGCAGCCTAATTACAGGACACCCTGTATGTAAAGCCAACGTATGTTGACTACTCCCTAAAGGAAAAGAACACATTTCGTTGTACCTACGTCAGCTTCTTTTACTTTTTTCCCGCTGATTATGATACTTCACCCAAAGAACCAGATCAGCATCGCAATCTTTAGATAATCAAACAAATATGTTTTTAAAGCACTTAATTTTTTTGTTATTTGAAAGACCTGAACCTAAAACGAACTATTGAAATTTTTACAAATAATTTCTTACACATGCTGGAAGTGAAAATAGTAACTGAAGCTCATTTGGTGAAAAAATATAAATTCTTTTAGAATTGTTGCCGGCTGTAGAGGTGATGGCAGGAGGTGGTCAGTTGCTTCCCTGCCGTCGTCAGGGTATGGCACCACCCCCGGAAGCTCCAACATGTCAGTAAGTTTCTGAGATAATTTAATTTTCTATTAATTTTGATGAAGTCAAAATGTTCGAGCCAAGAAAGACTGCACCAATTACCACACGCACCCACATCTGATGACATGAGGATGCTTACACATCACTTCTCCAGTAACGAGAGCAATCCTTCATTGCCCGGAACCTATGAGGAGAACCCCGTTACCCATCGGTCGCCTTTACATCGGCCAAGATCCAGGAGCCTTAGGTTTGTACTTGCCCTGATTTAGTCTCGTAAATTTTTTTATGTATTTTAGTAGTCCCAGCCGATCACCAGTAATGGACAACGAAATATGCATGATGAACGTTTTGTACAAAGAACGTTTCCCCAAAGCCACCCAACAGATGGAAGAACGTTTGACCCATTTCATAGATGAAAACAAAACGTTGGATTTTGGGGAAGACTGCGATTATTTACCAATTGTGCGCTTCGTACACCACCAAGTGCTGGAAATGGCCCGCGATTGCCTTCATAAATCACAAACGAAATTAATCACCAGCCGATATTTTTACGAAATGTCCGAAAATTTAGAGAGACTTTTAACAGAAGTAAGTTGGGTTTTATTTGTTGACTAATGAAAACATCGTTTTTAGACAAGAGATAAGTCTGAAGAAGCCGCTAATCTAGTCACTGGTTTTATTAAAAAGCTGCTATTAGTTATATCCAGACCAGCCAGGCTCCTGGAATGCCTAGAATTCGATCCAGAGGAATTCTACCATTTCCTAGAGGCAGCAGAAGGCCAAGTTAAAGGTGTTCAGGGTATCAAAGCTGATATTCCACAGTATATTATACAAAAACTGGGCTTGAATAGGGACCCTATTGCCGAGCTGCAGGAAGAATTAAGAGATTGCGGTTGGTCCTCAAATCCGTCGTCAAGATCTTCTGTTTGTTTATCTTCAACCCCTAGCAAAAAGTCACTTTCAAATCCTAACGAACAGGATTTTGAAGTTGTCAAATTAATTTCAAACGGTGCTTATGGGGCAGTTTATTTGGTTAAGCATAAACAAACCAAGCAAAGATTCGCTATGAAGAAAATCAACAAAAATAATTTGATTCTCAGGAATCAAGTGGAGCAAGTTTTTGCCGAAAGGGATATACTCAGTTTTGCCGATAATCCTTTTGTAGTTAGCATGTATTGCAGTTTTGAAACTAAAAAACATTTGTGTTTGGTTATGGAGTACGTGGAAGGAGGCGATTGCGCTAGTCTACTTAAAAATATCGGCCCCTTACCCCCGGATATGGCCAGGTTTTACTTTGCCGAAACTGTACTCGCCGTGGAGTATTTACATAGTTACGGTATTGTGCACAGGGATCTCAAACCGGACAAGTAAGTCAAAGCTTTAGTTATATTTAGTGAGAATTTATTTCCAGTCTTCTCATTACTGCTTTGGGGCACATCAAGTTGACGGATTTTGGATTGAGCAAAATGGGACTGATGTCGTGTAAGTCCTGTTTGACAATTTTTAACTAAACACTCGTTAAAATAAACAAATTATCTATTCGACTTTTCTAAGGCATAAAACTGATTTTACGTGGAAACGATATGTGGTTTAACCGTTTGGCAAGCCAAACGGCTTAACTGAATATCGTTTCAGTGAGGGTTAATTTCAGTGGCGACTAACTTGTATGAGGGTTACGTGGACACGGAGTCACGCCAGTTCTCCGATAAACACGTGTTCGGCACCCCTGAATATATTGCCCCCGAAGTTATTCTAAGGCAGGGCTATGGAAAACCAGTCGATTGGTGGTCCATGGGCATAATACTATACGAGTTCCTTGTGGGTTGTGTTCCGTTTTTTGGGGAAACTCCTGAGGAACTGTTCGCACATACTGTGCAAGATGATATTGAATGGCCCGATAGCGAAGAGTGGCCAGTGCAAGAAGAGGCGAAGGATCTTATTACAGTACTTTTACAGCACTCTCCTCGTGATAGGTTGGGAACTGGTGGTGCACAAGAAGTTAAAGAGCACGTTTACTTCACCGGACTGGACTGGACCTCCTTGTTGCGGCAGAAGGCTGAGTTCGTGCCTCAGTTGGAGCATGACGAGGATACCAGCTATTTTGATAGTACGTCAACTTGTTTTTTTTGGTTTTTAGGAAAATTTTTGCAGGCCGAATCGATCGCTACAATCATGAATTGGAAGACGACACTGATGATACCGACGATTCTCCCGTTTTTGGATTATTTTCTTCGTGTTCACCTCAGTACCGTCGGGCTAACGTGTCAAAACTAAGTGATGATTTAGAGGGGATTAAAATTACTGCATCTGTGGTTACCACTCCTGATACTCCTGATGTTCCGGACTTTAGGCTTCGCCCTAGACCCCCTGTAAGTCTTCAAACGCCAGAACGGGAACGACAGGATCTTCTAACTCTTGAACACAGAAAGGTGCGAAAACTTTAAAAACTTTTAAAAAATGTAAATTTTAGATCTCCTTGGACCTCAGCAAGACCATAAGCACCCCTGAATCGTCGCAAACAGACAGTGACGACGTATCACCTCAGATACAAAGAAAACGTAAATCACATTCCCGTGATATGCTACCAAAGTTTTCGATTTCTGTTGAAGATGAACATAGTAGTCTGGAGACGGGTACTTCTTCTTCCGAGAATCGTGAACTGTCCCCCTTGGGTCGTGTGCAATTATCAAACAAACACAAGTCGAGATCTGTCGTGAAAAGTGCGTCTACTTCAGGCTTGTCTTTGATGATTCCTTCAGATGAATTTCAAAATCCTATACACAATATTCATTCGCCGAGCGGGGGAGGGGGTTCAAGTACCGCAAGCTCTCGAGACGCTTCACCTTGCCGAGAACTTTCCCCACTTGTTACCACACTGAAGCCACCGATCATTATACGGAGAGGTCCCAAAGGGTTCGGATTTACAGTTCACACCATTAGAGTGTATTATGGAGATACTGATGTCTACACCATGCATCATCTGGTTATGGTAATTATGATTTTGCAATACGTGTTTCGAACAACAAAGTTTCGAAACGCGTTAACTTATTTCTAGTGTGGTTATTGGTTTACCGATAGTTTGATTCCTGCAGGCTGTGGACGAAGGCAGTCCTGCTTTCGAAGCTGGTCTCAGGCCAGCGGATTTAATCACTCACATCAACGGAGAAGCTGTGCAAGGATTATACCACACGCAAGTCCTTCAGCTTCTTCTGAGTGGCTCTGAGCACGTTAGCTTAAGGGCCACGCCCTTGGAACAGACGTCTATAAAAACCGGAGGGCGTAAGAGGGAACCTGGGCAAAGTAAGCTTGCCAAAAGGAGTCTCCATAGGCAGAGAAAGCAGAAGAGAGACAGTGACAAGAGGAAGAAAGCCTCTCTTTTCAGAAGAATCAGCAACAAAAGAGCCAGTGTTGAAATGCAACAAATGGCAGCTGGAATCCAATCCCCTGTAAGCGTGACGCCCAGCCGCAGCTTTCAATCGTTCCCAAGAATCCCAGATAGAACTCAAAATCGCTCCAGTTTATCCCTTTCTGATTCCTTCACCCATTCCAGCGGGTCCTCATCCCAATCTTCTGTTTCTAGTTCCCCAAATGCCACCCCTGTTCCTGCTAGTAGAAACAAGCAGCATTACCAAAGGCCTTCAACGTTGCACGGCTTGAAGCATAAGCTTCATTCTAGTGCTTGCCCGAAGGCTTTACATGCTGCTAGTCCTTCTTGTTCAGGTACTGTACCAAACAGGAGAAAATCCGTTGGACATATTCCTCTCTCTCCTTTGGCTAGAACTCCTTCACCTTCGCCCTTGCCTGCATCACCTACTAGGTCTCCAAGCCCTTTAGCTTTCCCTGTTGGGCATCAACCAGGAAGCTCAAATACCACGCAATCTTATAGTCCAAGTGCAGGAACTGCACCAACGGGAAATCAATCTAAAAAAGGCTTCGTCAGGCCTAAAGGAGCTGAGCCAGGATCACCATTGCTAAGGCGAGCACTTTCTCCCGACAGGCTACACCCCAGAAGTGCGGAAAGCAAATCAATTTCTCCATTGTGTTCAGGGAATTCACCGCCAGTTAAATCTCAAGCCCGAACTGGTAGTACAGTTTGGAGACCAAACACGTCTCAATCCGAAAGAGAAAAAGAAAGCGAAACCGAATCAAATACCTCACAATCCAGTGATACTAGTACCGATAGCAATCGTCTTTCTTTAAATTTATCAGGGCCGGGTGAACTCCTCCCTAGAATTGCGGAAGAGAAGGATTCTCCCACGAACAACGGCCAAGAAGAAAAGAAAGACACAAAATGTGATAAACCCAAATCCTTGAAGGAGAGAAAAGAAAAGAAATGTGATAGTAAAGCCGAAGGCAAAGAACAGCAAACTAAAAAAGATACAAATAAATGTGATAGGGTAGCAGATTGCCATAAAGAAGATAAAAAGAAAAGTTGTGATCCACCCACAAAAAGTAACGCTAAATCGAGTAAAGACAAGTCCGTTCACTAGTTTAGCATTATACAATTGCCAAAAATTCTTTAGTTCTAAATTTTAGACGGGTGTCTTAAAATTATACTCAACTTGTATTATTTTCATTTGTAAATACTTAACAAGGAAACGGTCCAAAAATGTATGTAATGTAAATTTTGCTTTAGCATACCATCCATTTTTTAATACCGGTGGTGGTCTTTACCCTCGTTTTAATTGTTTTAAATTCAGCCATATTTTAACAGTCTTAGCATCTAGCTGTGTTTTATAAATGTTCAATATGCACTGGCTATATACACATAGATAGGTAGATGTTAGTTTTATTGGGATCTCAAATACTAAGCATTTTGTGCTGATGTTTTGGCCATATGTTGTGTTATTTTATTGGTTTATGTATTAGATTTAGAACTCACAATTTCGAATTTGTATATATTGAGTACTTAAAAAATCATATTTTATTTATTTCGCAATAAATTTATTAATCGATGGAAAAATTGATTGTGTACATTTTCTTCAAAGAATTAAATCATTTTTATCAAATATTGGTTTTTCTTTCAATCCTAAATTATTCAGAATGATATCATTCACAATTTTTAGAGTTAAAAGTATTACTAGGGTTAGTTATACAGTGTGTCTCATTTTAACTGGAACCACTCAAATATTTCGGTTAATTGTAACCGAATCAATGCATTCTTTTTTTCTGCATGTAGAGTTCCAAAATCTGCACTTACGTGATACTTCACTTTTTTTATAGACCGAAATCCCAGCCTACTGCGATTTAATAAAGAAACCAAAAATGGCGCATTAGGCATTTTTTATCGAAAAATTTTGTTAGGAAAAGTTGCTCAGGATGGCTCCAAATGGGTAAATCCGAGATTTCAGGAAAAAATAAAAATGTGAATTTCTTGAGGAAGAATCACAAAATAACGAAAAGTTCAACATTTTTGCAACATAATGGGTGCTGTGAAATAATAAAACAATTGAAATGAATTGATTTGAGATTTGCTATCGGCTATGGATGGATAAAATTTAACAATCGCAGAAAAAGTTGAAATTATTAAGATAGTGTAAGATTTTCGTTTTTCTCAACAATTTCAAGGGACACCTCAACTAATCTGTTGCAATGTGCAACAAATAGCAAACATATGCGCTTCCATTGTTTTTTTATTTCACATCACCCGTTACGTTGCAAAAATATTGACGTTTTCGTTATTTTATGATTCTTCCTCAAGAAATTCAACATTTTTATTTTTTCGTGAAACTTCGGATTTAGCCATTTGGAGCGATCCTGAGCAACTTTTCTCTATAAAATTTTTCGAAAAAAAATAAATGTTTGGCCTCTTTATTAAATCGCAGTAGGCTGGGGTTTCGGTTTATAAAAAAAGATGAGTACTACACAGGTGCAGATTTTGGAGCTCTACATGCAGAAAAAAGAACGCATCGATTCGGTTAAAATTAACCGAAATATTTGTGTGGTTTCAGTTAATATGAGACACACTGTATAAACTATTGGTTGAGAGATCGCGCGTTAGATGGCAGCCAAATCGCATATTAACATTTGTTTTGAGGAAGAGAGAGGCACGAGCTGCGCACTCCCTCTAAACCAATCCAAAGGCGAGGAGTCGGGGGAAATGTTCTGTGGTGGAAATCACCTTTCTATCTTTGTTTCTACAGAACAGAGCCAGCTGTGTTTTCATAGAGAATATTTTTTGCGTGTGGCGATTAAAGTTCAATAATTTGTTAATTAATTAAACTGAGTGTTAATAAGATGCGTGTGTTAAAAATCGTGGTTGTGAGTGTAGTGTGAAATTTTTATATTTTTGATAAATCCTATTTAGCGGAAAAAAGAGGATGCATTGACCCCCCAGCATACAGTATGTTTCTTTTATGTTTACTTTTTTAAATGATTTATTCATTTTTGAAACAGAAATTAAGGTTAATACACCTCTTTCGATTTTGTCTCCCACACGTTTTCGCATTACCTGTATTGACAAGCTCTCCCAGACGCACATTCACTTGAATTTATATTATTTTTTCTAACTTTCTTTTAAAATTGAGAAATCTGAAATGAATAAATTCCCAGGCTCTATTTATATTTTTTAAATATTGATGTCCCTATACAGGTATTTAACAATTTGATGATTTCTATAGGGGGATTAGAATCTTTGACTGGGTTCGCGAAAATTAATCGGGGAAAATAAGACGCTCCCGGCTCAAAATGTTTAAAAAAACGACGCTATATTCATCAAAAACTATTATTTTGATTTAAAAAATCGAATTTTGTAATTTTCAGCAGTTCTTTTTGCTTACACCAGGGTACATCCACAAAAAATACGCGTGTCGGAGTGTTGAAAAAAAATTAGGGCAAAATACAAAAACAATCGTTAAACTTGTGGGCAAAGAAAAATAGCCATCAGCTTTGGGCCGCACTGAAACATTGTTCTGTAGTAAAATGTTTTGTTGTTGTTGCTGATCATATTTTACGGAAAATCAAATAATTCAGCCATAAATTATAAATTTTCTAAATTAGGTCAAGCGCGCACGTTTTGCATACGTGCCTCATATTTTTTTCCTGCTGTTTTTCCTAATCACGTGCACCAGCTGGTTTACCAATCTTTACCTTTTTTGTTATTTTGAGTCACCCATTGCCCAATTTCAATTAAAACTCATCAAAATAATTTTGATTACAACGCGCTTAATTGATAAATTTAGCTCCTTTGTTTAATAATTCCAACATATTGACTAGCGATAAGTTCCAGGATAAGTTCATTCTTTGTGCGTGACCATTCATTTCATATTTTTCTTGTAAGGTCATTGTTCGAGAAAAACTTTAATTCCGGATTAATGGTACAATATGACGGAACCACTCTCGACTGAAACAGTTTGAGATACAGTTAGAGAGGCTCAGAACAAGGTTAAGCTGATGAATGAAGTAAACGAACGATTAGAAAATCAAAATTGTAACTGTGGAAGGCTTCGTAACTGGACTGCAACCGATGCATGATCAAAGTTTGTAAATAAGCAAAATTACATTACAATTTGCATCGTGGTTTGGTTTCCTAACAAAATGTTAAAAGTCGATCACCTTTTTACGACGACAACTTTCAAATTTACACCTACGTAACTTGGTGGCCACCTCTTTTTCAAAAAAATTTCAATTTTCTGCAGGAAAGACCAAATAATTGATATCTTAATTGCAATTTCCTCGTTTTTTATAAAAATCGTTCATGAAGGACGATGTGTAAGGTTGTAAGAAAATCTCTTCTAGAAAAAAAATTGTTTCAAAAACCGAATGCCGAAAAAACAACATATGACATCAACCCTTAGAGTTCGATTGATTTGTTAGAAAATTAAAAATGTGGGTCAAATGACTGTTACACGATTCATTAACAACGGAAACAATTTGTGTGCAAGGGTGAAGGGTCATGAAAGTTGACATCAAATTAAATCGATAGACCGTTTAAAATGTAATTAATATGAAAATTTACTTTAAAAATCGATTGTGCACAGTTTCAGGGCCGGTGCCTCTGAAATCCCGACCTTAATTCTCGCCGAGTTTGGAACTACACACGTAAATAACAAATTTTGATCAATACAGGCGAAGTAAATAAATTAATTATCTGCCTGGGTTAAGTAAGTAGTTGAAGTTGTAGCAGTGCGTGAATCATCAACTCGGCGGCATAAGCAAAAAAAAATCAATATTAATTTAACCATATTACCGGGGGTACATTTTTCGATAACCTCTTGGTCTAAGTAAGTATTAATATTGCAAGCAAAACTTTCATAAAATTATCGACCTTGCACCAATAATCTTATTATGCTTAACGCAACATAATTGTTACACAACGGCTAATTCTCAAAAAGTGAAAATAATAGATGCCAGCTTTCTTCATCCCACTCCTCTAGTGGCTACGCAATGTTTCAAAACGAATTTGCGATTATAGTAGATTCGGTTTTAATTTATAACATTGTTTTAGGTCAATTACGCAGATAAAAACTATGCAACATAAAAGATAATGATTAACATTTAAACTCGTATTTCAATCTTTCTGGTTTACGAAACCATTTTTCCAATCGATTTATTACGGTTTTCTCTAGTTTTGTTGCATATTGCTCCTGTTTTGTAACAGTAACCGATTTTAGTGATATTCTACAGGTGCTACAACTTTTTAGACATTTGATATTTGTCATGGCCAGCGTTCAGATACCTACTAGAGAATGTAAAAATGACTCAGACTTTCAACTAACGAGGTTTTCTAAGCTTGCGAGCATATTAAATAATTCAGAAGAATGTATTTGGTTTTAAGTTAATACAAACAAACTTTCAATCAATATTCTTATAACTATTATTATTGTTTAAGTTTCAAGTCAATAAAAGACTAATGGGCAGTTGAGGTTTTTGTCAACCGGTATTAATTCGGTTCGTGAGTTTTCAACGGAGCTGAAAGCGAGTAGTCTTCGCTATAGAAAGCTAGGGCGTCTTTGTCAGGTCAGGTCAAGTCAGGTTTAGTTTACTCGGATTCTTTTAAGTGAATTTTCGGCTATGTTCTTCGTCTGTACTAATCGACTAGTCGGTAAAAAGAATTTTTTTCCAGATGCAGCCTAAAGATGTGTGATTGATGCTCAATTAAAACCGTCATCAAAATGACGGGCATAAACTCAAATTCTGCCTCCACTGGCGGAGGCGATGCCTCGACCAGCCATTGTAAAGGGCATCGGAGGCAAGAATCCATGTACGCCATGACTGGCCTTTACGCGGAAAGTATGCCCGAGGAAAGTACTCCAGCTGAAACAAAATGTTCGACGACTTATTGCCATGAAACTGTCATAAAATGCCACAGTCGCAATCCATCTGCAGGCTTTGATAGGTTCGTCTTAAAATGTTTCTTTTAAAACACAAAATTTTCTAGAGAAAAGGCTGCGCACGCCACCTCAACATACTCTGATCCACTGCCTGTGATATTAAGGGATACAAAAGAATGCGGAATCCTTAAGTGCCGACCTGCTTTCATTCAAAAATATGCGGGAATTAAGGTGATTTTGGAGTTTGTCGTTGTTATGTTTATGTTGTTTTTCAGTGTTTTGTTTTTCTTTTATCATTCCTCGTTACGTTACAACAAGCGCTAAGCTCTGGATATATCAATTCTGTGATAACAACCATTGAAAAACGTTTCGAAATTCCATCGAGTCTTTCAGGATTAATAGCGTCGTCCTACGAGATAGGCAATGTGATAACTGTAATTTTCGTTAGTTACTTGGGAAGCCGGCGTCATATCCCAGTATGGATTGGTGTAGGTGCCGTAATTATGGGTATCGGTTCATTGATTTTTATGGTACCTCATTTCATTGCTGATGAAAATATTGGCGAATCTTTTGTTAACAACACGGATGAAAATATGTGCCGCGTTATATCAGTTCACGATGAAGACATGGGTCTGGGGAGGCTTTCAGGACTTTCCTCACCCCCTTTGGCCCCCAATAACCTGCGGGGCGACAATTGCATTCAGGGTTCTCCTTCAACGACTGGACCAGTATTGTTATTTGTCCTCGCACAACTGTTACTCGGCTGTGGAGGCTCACCGCTATTTACTTTAGGGACAACCTACGTCGATGACCACGTAAGGCCTGAAAGCTCCTCCATTTACATCGGTAAGTAGCTCTAATAATCCTAATGTCAAAGTTCACAGTCATTAATAATAATCATGCAGGTTTCCTTATTGATTACTAAAGGAAACTTTTATTGATTTACCTGCATCGCCTAGAAAGCTCTACTTTGCCAGTTCAGAAACCTAATAACCTTCACAGATCTATAAATAGAGAATCCGTGTGGTTGTGCCGCACCTGACCGCGAGTTTTTTTTTGCAGGCTGCATGTACAGCATGGCGGCGTTTGGGCCCGTGCTAGGATTTCTTCTTGGAGCGTATTTACTCTCCTTCCATATGGACTCCCTCTCGAAAATTATTTCCATAGGTAGGTATAGCAGCGACCAAATTATAGTAAGGGCCTCTGGCAGCGGCAATTAGTATCTCGCTGGCACTATCCTTTTGTTTGCGGCAGACTAAACAACCCCACAAGGTGTCAATAGATGGACAGGGTGGGTTTGTTCACCACGTGTTTTCTCAAAAGCCACCAAGGTAATAATTTATTAACATGATTTTGATGGACTAGTGAAGGAAATGTCGAGGAAATGTATTTTTACGAGTGGGTAGCTTATAGTACCTGCCATAGGAGATACCGCTGCTATAATATTGATTGTTGCGATGGGTGTTAATATGGAAATGAAAATAATGGAATGTCATGTGGGGGGCAGATCGCGCCCCGAGTTCCCCTGAGGTTCTCTTAGAGAATCTAGAATCCCTAGAATCTTCAAATTGACATTTGAATCATCAAACACCAATCATCGACTTTTTTAGATGCCGGGAACAGCAGATGGGTGGGAATGTGGTGGGGTGGTTTTCTCTTAGGCGGACTCCTCTTAATTATCGTCTCAATTCCGTTCTTCTCCTTCCCGAAAGTTCTGACTCACGAAAAGGAAAAGATAAGACTAACTGAAAAAGCTGCCGCTACCGGAAGTAGCACTACCGGAAACAATCAACACTCAAGCGCGCCCTCTATGACTAAAAACGACACGGGGTATGGCAAAGATATCAAAGGTTGGCCAGTTTTCTCAATATTTGAAATAAACAAACGTGTTCTAGATATTCCTCGATCAATGTGGAGACTAGCCTCAAACCCTGTCTACATTGTTACTTGCCTCGGAGCATGCATGGAACTGATAATCGTCTCGGGATTCGTCGTCTTCTTGCCGAAGTATCTCGAAACGCAGTTCAGCTTAGGCAAAAGCCAGGCCAGTGTTTTCACTGGTAGGTATTATTTTGTTAATGGATAAATCAGTGAATTTCCTTAGGCTCGATAGCGATTCCTGGCGCCTGTATAGGAATCTTCATCGGAGGATGGGTTTTGAAAAGGATGGAATTACGACCAAAGGGGGCAGTGCAGTTTGTTTTAATCTCGAACTTAATGTGCCTGATCTGCTACGGGTTATTGTTTTTCCTGGGTTGTGATAATCTAAAAATGGCTGGAACGACAATTCCTTACTTTAATAGCACTCGTGCCGAGCCGTTCCAAGTGAATTTGACTTCATCCTGCAATTTTGGTTGTGAATGTAGCATGAATGATGTTGAGCCAGTTTGTGGCAACAATGGCTTGACGTATTTTAGCCCCTGCCATGCTGGGTGTACTTCTACATTAAGATCGGATTACACCAATTGTGCCTGTAAGTACCAGCACAGTACCCTTACCATTTTTTATTTTTTTTTTAAGGTATTCACGGTAACATGAGCCTGAGTGGAACAACTTCGTCCGTAAATGTTGCCGCTCGAACCAATGGATACGCAGAAGTCACAGTTGTACCAGTGGCCACTGCAGGGCCTTGCAACTCGTCTTGTCACACAATATACCCGTTTTTAATACTTTTATTTTTTATGACATTCATAGTGGCTATAACCCAAATGCCACTTTTGATGATAGTTTTAAGGTGAGTTTAGTGCAAAAAAATTTATATATATTTTGTGTTGCAGATCCGTGGGAGAAGAGGAGCGTTCTTTTGCCTTAGGAATGCAGTTTGTGATATTTAGATTATTCGGCTATATCCCAGCTCCGATACTTTTCGGCAATTTAATCGATTCGACATGTATACTTTGGAAAAGTACTTGCGGGTCAAAGGGAGGCAGGTGCTTGCTATATGATATAGAACAGTTCCGATATCGATACGTCGGATTGTGCGCAGCCATAAAAATTCTTGCTTTGGGAATTTTCATTGTCGACTGGTGGCTGGTCCGCCGCCGAAAGCAACTGGATGAAACTGGCGGGATAACCGCCAATGAAATTGTTGGCTCAATCATTAGTCTTGATAAACGTAAGACGAGCGAAGCGAGTCCTAACTTTTATTGTATGATTTCAGTATTTGAGGAGAGGCCACACGAATCTGGTCATCGACGGAATTTAAGTTCAGTGTCAACCTACAGCGGTATTGTTGAACAAAAAATTAATAAACCAACCAACTCACAGTCGCCTCAAGATGTAGCAAAACCGTGCACTTAAATCCTATATTAGTAAATTTTATAGATCTGTTAGTATCTTATTTATTGATTACTTAATTTAAGAAGAATCTCGTATGTGATCTCTCGGTCAATTCAAAATAGTACTTCTTCAGCGACCCCTTGGACATTCCACCATTAGATTGTACTTACAACTTGTATCGCAATAAAACAGTGCCACGATCAATTTATATATAAGGATATAATCACATTCTGTTTGTAATATTAACTAGAGGCCTATTATGTATATTAGTGCAATATTGTTCCCTAAATTTATTGCTTTGATATTTCAGTTATTTCTTTAATGCTCAATGATGAATGATTAGGTAAGCATATTGCAGATGAAACACAAATGAAGCCCTTTGAACCACTTAAGTAGAACTGTATTATGTAGGTTCTAGAGTTTAAAGGGTTGTACCATGTACACAACTGATTATTTTTATCCCTAATACAACTTGAAAACTATAACCTGTATTTATTATTCCTGTGTATTGCTGGTTGCCGCCATGTGCATCTATTGTGAAAGTGGGCGGTCGATACCGAATGATTGGCGCCTGAAATCCGAGACAGAGAGAGATAGCTTTATAAGCGTTCCAAACGCTAGAAAAGGATGCATAATATGATGTCAGTTCTATTTGTCGTCATCCATGCGCGAGGAGGGGGATCTTCTGACGTCAGTCGAATTTGTCCGAGAACCATCTTGCCCAGCCTATTAAAAGGTCTCTTAACTTGTTTTGTGCAAACCGTTGTCGTGTCTGTTCTATCCACACTTCGTGGATTTCAAAAAGTTAACAAGTCAACCCTATTTTCAATGTGTATGGCTATTGTGGTAAGTAAAAATTTGCAAATTGGATCTATTATAATTTTATTTTGCGAAAGTTAAGTTTTTATCCTGGTTTTCCCCGCAATGAATATAATACTGGCGGGCTGGCGCAAATTTTGATTTCCATTATAGGTATCATCGCTTGGAGCATTATCAGGCTTTAGGTCAAGTTAAGTAAAATTAGCAGAGAGCTATAAAAATCGGATGCACGTGCACTCCAGAATGACTTTGATAATCCCCCAATTATAAATTCATTCTCGAAATTTATCGATCCTCAAAATTTATCTTACGATAAAATCGTTTTAATTTTGCAAGCATTTCAGTTAGTGAAAATCGATATTGCTTTAACAAAATTCAGACCCTTTAGCCAGTCTGGGGGTGGATGCCCTTCGATCGAGATTCACCCCAACCCATGTCTGGCGAGGACTATACAAGCGATGCAAAAAAAATTCATTCTGTTATAAGCATCTTTGATTTTATTTCTTTTTCTCCGACATTCTGATCTGACAATATCAAAGTCTATTCTTCGATTATTTCTTTTCTTTGAAAGATCAAAGACTAGACTTTCAATTGACTCCGCAAACGTGACGACACTCGACCATGGTCCCGGTTGCAAACAAACCAACTCAACCGCGGTGATTGATATTACCGAAAATTTGTTAGGTACCTACTGACTTTTCTGTTAATTAAAAGTGTTCAGAAAACTAATTTGCTTTAATAATAAAGGGTAGAAGAAGCAATACCAAACTTTCGGTTGCGTCAATCAGTCAATTCCAAAGCCTACCGGTTCACGTTCGTTTTTAAAATTTGGTAATGACCTGCTTTCTAAACGTTCATGAAAGTACGCAAAATAATTCGCGAGAAAATTGCATTTAGTATAACAGAATACAATGAGCCGCCAAGGAAGCGACTACAACCTCTCTCCTAAATGTTGTTTCGCCGAAAACTGAATTACAACCGATAATTAGAATAATAAAGTTAATTTAGCTACTGCTTTCACCGACGGTATATTGTTAATTGTTTTATCCAAATACGTTTAGCGTTTTCAGCTCAATCGTGTTTACACGTTACTTCTACCAACTGTCTGTATTATTGAATCATTTACTAGCAGGTTACAATACTATTGAATAAGTTACAAGTTAGTGATTTAAAATGCAGTGATGCAGTGATCAAATCATTGGTTATTTTTTAAATTTATTTATTAATAATCTGTTCCCATCATTTGGCTCCTTGGTGAGTAGGTCGCACTCATTTTGTTAACAAATTAGTTTTTTCGATTCTTAAAAGTTTTTTTTTGTAGTTCGCAACAGTAACGGTTTATTATTTTGACTTTTTATTTAATTTTTTTAACAATTTTTACTGAATGAATTTTGAATGCAGCACCATCCTTATGGGGAAATGGATTTCAGCTTTGATATGTTGCAGATTTTGACTTCCTGATAAAAAGTTATAATTGGCACAGTCGAAAGGACAGTTTTTGCTGCAAAACCTCCCCAAGAATTCTCCCAAAGGACAGTGGTATACACTGCTTACCATTGGCGTCTCCTAAATGGTACGAGTTACGCAGTCGTTTAAATTAGAAAAAACTTGTGCTATTTTTTGGTGATAAGAATCTGAAGAGAATTCACCAATATCTTGATTCGTTCCTTAGTTATTCCAAAAAATCTGAAAATTGGGGATTTTAGATTAAAATTATCTCCCTAATGATTGATGCTATTTAAATGAAACTTGGAACTTTTATATTTTTTACAACTGTCAATCAAATGGCAACAGAAATTTTCTAATACAAACTTTTGAATTTTGACGATTCTTCGAAAAAGTCCATATTGACTACATTTTTGTTATCCCATGATGTCAAAATTCAATATGGCGGCCATAAGAGAATCAAAAGTTGACTGTCGTTGCATTGCATTGTTTTTTCAAAAAAGTTCTTCCTAGTTAGGTATACATTTCTGTAAAGCTAATTTTCTTGGTTCCGAAATTCAACATGTCGGCCATAAGAAAATCGAAAGTTGATGGTCATTGCTCAAAATCTAGAAGGTCTAGAAAATTTCTGTGGATGTCATTCAATTCACAGTTATCAAAAATATAAAAGCTCCAAGTTTCATTTAAGTAACATCAATCAAAGAAATAGCGCAACTTTTCTCTAATTTAACCAACGTATCTCTTACCGTTTAGGAGATGCCGATGATGAGAAGTGAAAAAGGAACCACCCTGTAGTCCTAAATTTTGTTCTGCGTGTACGCAACTTCTTTTAGCTGTGGGAAGGGAAGGAGGCTAAATTATTTTTTTGCGTTTTTAACCTCCCCACAACCATATAAAAATGGGAGGTTATTGCAATCACTCCAAAATTCGAAATTGAAATAACACCAGATCTTTACGTTTCAAGGTCCCAGGATCACAAAAAAGTGGTTTTTAAAAAATGTCTGTGTGTATGTACGTATGTATGTATGTATGTGAGCACGATTTCTCGGAAACTATCGAACGGATTTTAATGAAATTTGGCATGGAGGTTCGCGTTGGCCTTCCGGTGAGCCCAGTTAATTTTGTTGCGAATCCGCAGACGCCAAGTGCCGTTTTGGCACACCAACTATGAAATTTGACCGATGAACACTAATTTTTCTTATCAGTACATGAAAGGTCTTGAAATTCTGTATCTGAAAGTGTATTCACACTTAGCGCCTTTTTGGCATAAAATCGAAAAATTCGAAGTTTCGAGGAAACAATAAATAACACGGTACAGCCCAAATTGCTGGATCGATTTGGCTGAAATTTGGTAGGTAGAGATACCGTTACCCGCCGAAGAGCTGATTTAATTTTGGTGACAATCGGCGAACGGCAAGTGCCATTTTGGCATATCAACTTTGAAATTTTAATAATGAACTCATATTTTCTTTATCAGCACATGAAAAGTCTTCAAATTTTGTTTTCAAAATTGTATTCAATCTTAGTGCCCTTTTGGTAAATGATCGTAAAATTTAGAAAAATCACAGAAAACACCTTAGGCTTGGTGGAGTAAAACTTAGGTATAGTAAATAGTAAAATTTACTTGATATTGGTGATAAGATTGGATCATTCACCAAGTGGGGAGGTTCCAGCCGCTTCCGTAGCTGCCCTTTTTTTTAATACCTAACTAGTTTCGAAGTTTCCTATAAACAGATTTAAAAACTTTAAAAACTTCCAACTTATATAACAAGATCGGATTTGCATTTGCGTTTTTATCATTATTGCATAAATTGCAAAAGTTGAAATACTATTTTCAACCGCATTGGAAACATATCTATCCTGTTGGCATGATATGAGTATAAAATTTAAAAAAGGAAAACTTCTAATTATCTGCATCCTGCGCTATACAGGAAAAATCCCCCAACTTTATAGTTTCTTCGAATTGCCGGACCGGATGATGGGACAAGGCGGTGACTGGGTTTGGGTTAAATTAAATTGAAGTACGCATTTTCATATAGCTTTACTTATGGAAAAAAATCTTTTGGGTAGGTATACAGATACGCGAAAAGCGAAAGCCATTTTCCGTAAGGATGATGAGGGGTTTTTTTTTGTACCGAAATATTTTTCTGGATGAGTCAAGGAATGAATAATTCAGGAAACTGGTGCTCTCAAAATTTAGCTGGTCTTTGGATATGTTGTATAAATCAGTTTCCTGTCTGAAAACTAAAAATTATGTTTTAATCTTCATTCTGTTGTTGAGAAATATTGAATTATGACCTTTTCCTAAAGATTTTTTTTTGCGACTGATGCGATAATAATACTTGAATCTTGAACCTCTGAAAATCCGATTACTGATTACTTGGAAAAAGAGCATTGTTTTGATATTGTAAAATATTTTTGAGAGGTGGATTATGTAAATTCTTTACGATTTTAAGTGATTTCTACATCAAGCAAAACAGTATCTGTTTCCGATGTCTCGTCTCAGGATGTCGAGGCAAATATTCTGATCAATAATTTATTGTGCGTTTTACTCTCTTTTCATTGGACGATCGATGATCATAAAACATAATTTGATTCATGTTGTCAAATAGAAAAATATAATTGTACAGTCACGCATATTTATTATTTGTTCAACAAAAAGGTTCTTTTTAAAAGTGATGCCATGACCTAATAAAAAGCTAAATGGACACAACTATAGTGGATATGGTCGATTCTTCGATTTTGTGATAGAGGAGTCAATGACCCCACGCGCAAACTTGCCCACCCTTCCTTCGGGATTGGGAGTATGCGTGCGCCTATAGACTAATTTAAATCTTGTCGCAGTTTTATCTATTTCTTTACAGAGATGCAAAAAACTATTAATCTGAAGCTAATTCAAAAAAACTATAAAATAGTACTTGTTATTACTGTCAAAATATTTAACAACTTACAGTTTTTTGATGCAAGTTTTAGAACATGATAGAAAGTTTATTGATATAATCTGCATGACACTGTATACGGTATACTTAATATGATCCAGACGAAATACTAGTGTCATATGATACGAGATTATTTAGTATTCGGGTCAGATTGTTTTGCATTGAGGCAATCATATTACATACATATTATGATAACAATTTCATGATCACTTCTTAATGAACTTAAGTTATAATTACAGTGGTTTTTCCACTAATTGTTGGTATCGCATGTAGTTTCCGTCGACATCCCATCAAGGAGAAAACTTGTGACGTCAAAGGAAAAGACGCATCTCCTGTTTTATTTCAAAGATATCGATACGAAACACGTACCTAACATTCATTATCTTGGAAAAGATTCTATAAATAGAACGTTACAAAAAATTATCACCAAGTATGCACGATTTTTACACATTTGTGTTAATAAGTGTTGTTAATGACGCATTATACTTATAAACAAAATATTAATTTAGCGCGGATAAATTAAATTAAACATAATTTCTTCCAGTTCATTCTGGTTGGATTTCATGCTATCAGGCAAAAGCATCATGAATGATTTCCTGACAATATTTACAAAAGCTAATGATACTTCGTGTTAATTTTGCTTTGAGTCACGCAGACACAACTAACATTAATTATTTTTTTAATTAATTATTAATTATTGACAACACGCTAAGTAGTGTTGGAATAACTCATCCTCATCATTTTTCGAAAACTATTGAACATAATTTCTTAATTTTCTGCCCGATTGTATATTGCAATCTGTATATAGATCTTGCGAGTTTTCATCAACAAATTCTTAGCATGACTCACAAATTTTAGTGTTCAATTAATCGATACTTCCCGGATATGTTGATGGCATCACAATGTTAATAGAATCGATTAGGCTTATTATTAGAGTGCATTAGGTTGTTAGGCATTGATGGATTTCATCAGATTGTTTATTTCAGACAAAGCGCAAAAATAAATGTACGTAAAATGTTATTGTTGCGATTTTGAGGAATAATGGGCTTGGCACAAGGGATGTTCACTTTAAGTAAAAACATGACGCGTCCAGTGGGAGGAGTGTGGACTATTTTAACTCCCTAACCTAGATCAGATCAGATACTGTGGAAAAGCGGTGTTGCAAATTAATTTTGCGCTATAAAAAGTTTTGCGAATTTTTAAGAAAACGTCGCAAAAAAAAATTTTTACGTATTACAGTGGAAAACGTGCGGAGTATTGATTGTAAAATTATTTGATTGTTGAGAAAGCGGCAGAAGACAAAGTGGAAACCGGGGGTGGTCTACGTCAGAGCGTCTGCGACAAGTTTATGTAGGTGGAAACCGGGGTGGCTTTTATTAAAACTTTTGTGCGAGAAAATACTCAATTATGCCTATTGAAGGTGACATTGATTGTGTTGTTGTGGAGATCACGTGTTTAGCTGGCACGTCTTCAAGAGTTTTTGGAACTTGCTTTTGACTGCGTGTCTTAAAATCGTCGTATTTTTGATTTTTATTTTTTGTTTTTTTCAGTACCTTGGTGAGACAGTGCTCGCATACATGGAGTTCCATTTGGACAGCGCAGAATATTGCCAGGCCCAACACAAATAAATTGGTTGAAAAATAACTGGATTTGAATTTATAGTTATTTCGCGCAGTAGGAATTACCTCGACAGGAGCCAAATAAATAAAGAGTGGGTCTTGATTCGTGCTAACTTTGCTAATTTTCCTCCTTTTTAGTTATCTTCCTTACGATCTATTGCATAGCATATCAACAAGTAGTGCATCTACTAGGCAATTTCATTCTATGTTAATTTATTTAAAAGACTGACAAATTACCGCTTGACTCCCAACTCTAGTTTTAAGTATAATTTTTTAAAAACTTTTTTTTAATTCGATTTATACTATTTTGGCCCATAATCAAGGAGATATTTCCTCCGAGAGTGATACTCTGATATTCTAAACACACTTAGTGTTATTTGAAAGTGTCTTGAGGGATGAGCAGTACAGCCATGCGCCAAAAAGACATAAGACCAGCGCCCGCTGAGATTGAATACAAGGGATTCAAATTCCTTATCACGGACAGGCCTTCTGACCAAAACATCCTTGTCTACATCCAGGTAAGCTGCAACTTGTTTAAAACAAAAAAAAAATTATTTATTTCTTATTGATCATCAGCACCGTCGCGTCGTCATCGCGCTTTACATTTTTTTTCGGTTTAATTAATATAACTGAAAATTTTAACTATCTGGTGTTTACAAAGCCTTGGAAACAAAAAAAGTTGAAAAAAGTCTTGAAAATTAAAATTCAATATTCTGATTAAAAGTTACCATTGCGGCAACCAAAACTAAGGGATGTTTTTTCAATTGTGACTCGTCAAAGTACGTTTTTTGGTCATTTATTAATAACCAAGGAAACACCAATAAGGTGACAATAAACTAGAGAATGATTTTGAGAGGCGTCGTCTTTCCCTTATTTTAAGCCTTAGGACGCTGAAAATCGTCTTATTCGATATAGTTGCACACTTTGGTCTTATGTCTGTTCCCTTGGTTATTGAAGGATAACCTAGGAAACAGAGGAAATGAAGCAATTCTAATATAGATCGCTCATCTCAAATTCGTATCCTTTAACAATTTATAGCTGAAAAACTGTCTGTTAATTGTGGTTGGGGCAATGCTAACTTTTAATCACGGCATTAAATTCTATACAGGGTGTCTCAAAACTCCCGTATAGGCCGATAATGGTAGATTGCTGGACTCAATTTAAGACGAATTTTCCTTTGCAAAAATTGCGAGGGTCCAATAGTTTTGAAATAGGAAGCAGTTCAAATTCACCAATCAGAATGCATCACTTCATTAAATGGTAAGGTAAAATAAGGATGTGCAAGCTGTTGCTGGGATACACAAAAATTGCTTCCTATTTCAAAACTATTGGTCCCTCACAATTTTTGCAAAAGAAAATTCGTCTTAGATTGAGTCCAGGAATCTACCATTGCCGGCTTATATGGGAGTTCTGAGACACCCTGTTGCCAAATTTTCCAAGATTTTTTAACAGAAAGCCACAGGCCATAAAGTTTGTGCGAGGTCCTTTGTTTTTTTACTCATCATCATTTCTTTTTGGATTTAATTAATATACCTTAAAATTTTAACTGTCTGGCCTTTACTTAAGTATACAAGGGTTTAAAAACAAAAAAAATCGAATTTTATTGTTTTTATTAGTCACCTCATTTTTACGTGGACTTCTTTTTCGATTTAATTAATAGACCTGAAAATTCTAACTGTCTGGCCTTTACATAAGTATACAAGGGCTTAAAATTAAAAAAAACTGAAATAATTTTTTGTATTCATCAACACCGTACGTAGACAATTTCTTTCTCGATTTAATTAATACAGGATGTCCCAGAATTATGTATTTATTATTATACAGGGTGTTCCTATATTCATAGTCCTAACTCCGGGCCGTTATTCTTTACATCATTCTATTAAGAAAAGTTTCTATTGACATATGTCCGGAAATGCTTTATAGGGGAGTTACGCCCCTTCAAAGGGGTACCAAAAAGTCATTTTTTTTAAATTTCTCGAAAAATGTTAATCGTTAGTGTTATAAAGAGCTTTCTCCTCACTTATTTTCAGATTTTTATTAACATCACTAACGTGCGTTCTTGGAGGGCCTTACACATTTTTTTACATTTTCTTTTGTTGTAGTCATTTTTCTCACCAAATAATAATAAAATCTTAATCGATGATCGATTCTACCCAGAAAAGAGGCTCTTGTTGAATGTCGCTAAAACGCACCCTTTTCGATTAAAGTGACTTTGATTGGTTTAGAGCGCGAAAATTTCTGTTGTAAGATTTATTTTATCTACCCAATTGGTGAAAATAAACTCAGAATATGATATCTTACATCATTTTAGAAAGAAAAGTTCCTATGGACATGTGGCGGTAAATAGTTCCTAAAGGGGCTATTGGTCCCTCGAATAATATGTTTTTGAGAGTCCATTCGAAGGACTTTTAGGAATCATTTTTTGCCGTATCTTAAATATGAACTTTTCTTCCTAAAATGATGTAAGGAATCATCCTCCATCTTTACTTTCACTAATTAGGTAGATAAAACAAAGTACTAATCACAAATTTTCGCCCCCTAAACCAACTGGAATCATTTTATTCGAAAATGGTGCGCCCTAGCTACATTCAAGAAGAGCACCTTTTTTATGTGGAATAGACCAGAGATTACGATTTTGTTATTATTTGGCAAAAAAAAGGCCCACAACAAAAGAAAATGTAAAAAAATATGTAAGAACCCCCAAGAACTCACACCTCTGATGTTATTAAAAATCTGAAAAAAATTGAAGAGAAAGCTCTTTATAGCACTAACCATTGCTCTGAATTTCAAAATCCTATTGTTCATATTTTTCGAGAAATTTTCAGAAAACTGATTTTTTGAGTACCCCTTTAAAGGGGCGCAGCTCTCTTATAAAGCATTTCTGCACATATATCGATGGGAACTTTTCTTCCTAAAATGATGTAAGGAATAACGTCCCGGAGTTAGGACTATGAATATAGGAACATCCTGTATGTATACAGGGTGTCCCAGAACTCGCGTATAAGCCGGTAATGGTAGATTTCTGAACTCAATCTAAGACGAAATTTCCTCTACAAAAATTGCGAGGGTCCTATAGTTTTCAAATGGGGAGCAATTGAAGTCCGCCAATCAGAATGTTTTCCTAAACAGTAAGGTAAAAAATATGAAGATGCATAAGCTGTTGCTGGGATACAAAGAAAATTAAAAACTCAACAATGAATCAAGTCAACAATAGATATGACGAGAATCTAGATCTGTCACTTTGACAAAATTTTTTAAATGACTATCAGCAGTTTATTGTAAATAGGGACTAATTAATGGGAACGCTACTGCTGTGGAATACGTGCTGCGATTTCCAAATCTTCCACATCCCATACAAAACGCAGGCAATTTCGAAACAAAATAACGCACTTGGTGTGGATGCACTGCTAACGCTGTAAAACGATAAACTGAGTCTTGAGACACTTTTCTGAACGGCTGCATACCTAAATGGTTTATGCGTATCGATGATCTGTACAAAGAATAGGTATACTTCAAATAATGGTGAACATGCTTATTCTTTTACAAGCTTGTCCAAAGTTTGAAAAACGAATAGGAAAACACAAACGTGTGACCTTTAATAGGGTTAGACGATCCAAATTGTAGCCAAAGACTGCATTTCGGCCGCACTCTCCGTAAAGGATTAGCATTTCGCAATAATCTGCTGATGTAAACATTTTTGTCAAAGTGACAAATTGAAATCTTTATCCTAGCTAACCGTTTTTAATATATTTTTTTGTATCCCAGCAACAGCATATGCATCTTCATATTTTTAACTTCTACGCTCAAGGCGGAGCAGTATATAAAATCGATCAAAAATTCGAAATTGAACTGATATCAAATCTTTACGTTTCGGGGTCCCAGGAACCCAAAAAACCTATTTTTGAAAAATGTGTGTCTGTGTGTCTGTCCGTGTGTCTGTCCGTATGTCTGTGGACACGCTACAGCCGAAACTACTGAACTGATTTTGATGAAATTTGGCACACATATTCAGTGGGAGATTTGTAGGTGCTGATTAGAATCTGGGCTACACCGGCTCACGGAAAGTGCCTTTTTGGCACATCAACTTTAAAAATTTAAATGCAAACCCCCATTTTTCGCATTACCATATGAATGCTCTTCAAATTCTGCTTCTAAAAATGTATTCACACTTGGGCCCTTTTGACCAAAAAATGGTGCCGTGAAAAAAAAACTATGCATAAATGTATATTTTTATTACCGGATTTGATAACTGATTTTTTTTCAAGCCGAAAACCTTAGTACCATTTTTTCGAAAAATGTCATTTTAGTGGCAATTTATTTTATTGTCTGTGCGGGAGAGGAGCTGATTAGATTTTGAAGCCGATCAGTCAACCCGAAGTGCCCTTTTGGCATAGCAACTTTCTTATTTTAAATATTTAAAAATTTAATAAATGCTGCTGTTATTAATCCAATGCAGTGCGGCGTAGAAGTTCCTGCCGTCTCCGAGACCGCCTTTTTTACCTTAATGTTTAATTAAGAGAAACATTCTGATTGGCGGACTTCAATTGCTCCCCATTTGAAAACTATAGGACCCTCGCAATTTTTGTAAAGGAAAATTCGTCTTAGATTGTGTTCAGGAATCTACCATTACCGGCTTATACGCGAGTACCCTGTATGTATTTCTTGCAATGTTTTCTTGTTATGAGCATTTTTCGTACCAAGTAATAAAAAAATCGTAATCTGTAGCCTACTTTACACAAAAAACGCCCTTGTTGAATGTCGCTTAGACACACCGTTTTCGAATAAAATCGCTTTAATTGATTTTGAGCGAGAAGATTTTATCTACGTAATTAGTGAAAATAAGTACAGGGGATGTATCCTTACATCATTTCATATGGACATACGACAAAAACTGAAAAATTTTTCGAGGGCCCATTGGGAGGGTAATTTTTCAGTTTTCGCCATATGTCCATATGAAGTTTTCTTCCTAAAACGATGTAAGGATGCATGTCCTGTACTTGTTTCACTAATTACGTATAGATAAAATAATACCTTCTTCGACAAATCTCGCTCAAAATCAATTAGAGCCAATTAAAAAAAATTCTTTGTTACGATTGATACAATTCGAATGTAATTTAGAACTTTTATTTTTTTTGACAGCTGTCAATTGAACAGCATTGACAGAAATTTTCTAGGCCTTCTAGATTTTGTACCACGACAAATAACTCAGAAACGAATCGAAAAATTGAGAAATTCTCTTCAGATTCTTAATCGCCAAGAAGCAGCGCAACTTTTCTCTAATTTAATCAATTCCGTATCTGTTACCGTTTGCCTTATTAAATATCGGCAAGTCTAAATGGTTTTTATTATTTTAGGAACTGAAAAAACACAATGTGACCGCGGTAGTCAGGGTATGTGAACCTTCCTACAAAATAGATGAACTCAATAACAATGGGATAGAAGTTTTCGACTTAATGTATGACGATGGCACTTTTCCGCCAAACGAAATTGTCGATGAATGGTTTAAAGTTCTAAAGAAACAATTTCTGGATAATCCCAGCGCGTGCGTTGCTGTGCACTGCGTTGCGGGGCTGGGACGAGCCCCTGTCATGGTCGCCTTAGCTCTCATTGAATTAGGACTTAAATACGAGGAGGCCGTCGAACTTATTCGGGAGTAAGTACATGAATATAAATTAATTGTTAAGTTTTATTTTGTGTTTTATTCTAACATGTTTTATTACAGAAAAAGACGAGGTGCAATTAACGCCAAACAGTTAGGTTTTCTTGACAAATACCGTCCCAAATCCCGGCTGAAATTGAAGAACGGACACAAGAACTCGTGCTGCGTACAGTAAAGCATATTATTAATATGTGTTCATTATGGTAAGAGATTATACTTAAATCTACCTATTCAACTCTGTACGTAAGGTTTATCTCGGTCAATATGTGCAGTAGGAAGAACCACAAGCCATTTCATTTTTATCTTTTTTAATTACAAAAGTACAATAATTCTATTGTGATGTATCTATTGTTTTAAAATGTTTTACTTGCGTCGATTCGTTATCTGTATATTTTGTAAGTGATTTTTCAGTTTTCCTCACAATTATTTATTGACAGCAGCTTTTTAAATAGTTATTAGTGTTTATATTTTAACAGTTGCCGTTAGATGAATAATATATTAACTGATTTTAATTTTTAATGGTTGATCACTTGAATTGTCACTTTTTTGAGTAGATTTCTGGAAAATATAATATTTTATTAATATAGGCACGTTTATTTACCTTCCCTTTTTTCTACTGGGAGATTAATGGTTATAGCATGGAAGAATAACTTTTATTTGTACATTTCGATACAACGTTAATTAAGTAAGGCAGTGACTACAGGTCCATACATGGCAGCTCTACATTTGACTAGAGACCTACAACAAATTTAAGACGTCACCACTGCTGAACCCGTTGACACTTTGAACACTAGTAATAAAAAAATCACAAAAAATACTGAAAATTAACAACCGGGCATGGGGCAGGCTAAGTCTCCTTTAGCAGTTGCGAGTTTTTGTTTTACCAAATATCCTCCAATAATCTCAGCGACATTATGCGGCTGATCTTCATGAATGGCATGGCCTGATTTTGCCAAAACCTGAAGCTGAAATTTTCCCTGCATTTGGCCCACGGTAAGTGCAGTGTCTAATCCGTGAATATTGGCAAGGAGAAGTAATTTTGGTACACGAAGATCTAGAAATTTTTGTGACAAGCCTTTGAACCAACCTGACCAAAAATGCTCAGTTTTGCTTAAATCTATTCTCCAAGTATATTTAGGGCCTTCTTCGGTTACTTCTGTTTTGGGGGTCTTCGGCAAAGGGGGTTTGCCACAATCACTGCAATTTTTTTCGTCAACTTCCACTATAGTTACTGGGGAAGCCATGATTTCAGTTTTGAACGACTTGGATAGCTCGGCTGCGCTTTTTAATTCGATTGTATCACATTCGTTTGCTGCCAGATTGCCGCTTTGCATACTGTATAGACAGAATTACTAAGTGAAGTCAAAGAAAATGTCAAAAAAATTACTTTATTATTTGTCCAGGCATTGAAACTTTTGCCGCCTCCACATTGTGAGTCTGCCCACCCTTGTAACTAAAAAGTTTGTTAATGAAATGGGCACCATTAAATTAAATGAAACTTACCACCACTGAATAGCGTGTTGCATACTTTTAAAATAACTTGGCCTACCTCGTAGAATGCTTTGCATAGAAGATAGAGCGTCCAATGCCGTTCCTTCTACTACATCAATAACACATAAACCGACAGTTGATTGGACTAAATAGGAACACTGAACAGCTACAGCACCCCCCATGCTATGACCCACGAATACAACAGAAAAATCTTCAGTTTTAAAAATCTCATTAATAACATCCACAACATCACTGCAATGCAAGAACACTTAAATTAGTCAAATGGCAGACAATTAATTAGTAGGCTTAGATCTTTCAAAACAAAGAACAAGATACACGTGACTCTTCGTCAAAATTTGATTATGGTATATCAATATCAAAAAAGGCAAATTTCAGTTCAATATCTCGATTGGTGCTAAAGTTATGTGAGGGACAAAAAAACGAGCGAGCGAAAAGTAAAAACAATAGTCGGCAAAGCCCACTGAGGGATGCTTTTTTACATAAGTTGGTAAAAAAAAATTGACTATCCTATTTTTGACATTTTGATACCAAATTTTAGCTCAAGATCTCCATTAGTTCTCAAGTTATCCGAAGGCGAAAAAGAAAACGAGCGAGCGACCGAGTAAAAATCAAAATTTCAAAACCCACGCCCACTGAAGGATACTTTTTCACGTAATATAGAATGTAAAGATATACAGAGTTAGTCAAATGTATGGAAACATTCGATTATTTCCAAAACTATTCACTGTATCAAAAAATTCTTCAAACAGTTAATGAGAAGCTATGTCAAGTGCAATATCATTGGAAAGGTAATATTTCCTCTTTACAACGGTGTGAAAAAATCATGCTCTGTCATAATGGAAATTTCGAGAAAATGTCAATTAAATGTGTTCCTCCCAAAAATATGGATTTGGCCGTCTATTTCATAAACTATTCACTTTATCAAAAAATGTTCCAATAAAAATTGAAAAGCATTGATGCGATTCATTATTTTTGACGTCTGCTTCACTGAGTCATACTCATTTTTCTAATGACAAGATCATGTGGAGTAAATCGCATCAAAAGATGCGCCTAAGGTTGCCTTTCAACTTTTATTGGAACAATTTGTTGATAAAAAAGTGCATAGTTTGTGAAATAGACGGCCAAATCCATATTTTTGGGAACACATTCAATTGACATTTTCTCGAAATTTCAATTATGTAAGAGCATTATTTTTTTAAACCGTTGTATAGAGAAATAAATTACCTTTCGAACGATACTACACTGGACACATCTTCTCATTAAAAAAAATGTCGATGACGTCATTACTTCGTAATGTCAAAAATGTCAATGTCAATAAAAATTATTAACCCAAAACGTGCCTCTAAATTTACCATTCAACTCTTATTTGAACAATTTTTTGATAAAAAATAGAATGCAAAGATATGTCCAGAATTTAGAGAAAAAAATTGATTAATCGTTATTTTAACGTAAAAATGCATTTTGTACCAAATTTTAGCTCAACAATCTAAAAGACAATTTCAAAACCCACGCCCACTGAAGGATAAGTTTTCACGTAATATACAGATTCGTCCAGCATTTGGAAAAAAAAGTTGACTAACTGTAATTTTGACGGAAAAATGCATTTTGATACTAAATTTTAGCTACATATTTCGTTCAAGCTATCCGAGGGAGAAACAAAACTAGCGAGCGACCGAGCGAAAATCAAAAACTATTCGCGATTCTAGCTAAGGAGAACGCCCTCTGGTGTGTGACATCACACATGGGGAATTGTGGCAACCCAACCAATGAGGAGCGCTGAAATATAATGACACTTATTTTTGGTAACATTTGATTGGACGCTTTCAACAAAATATTCCTGTGTGACGTCACAAAGTTAATTTGAATCGCGAATAGTGCAAAATTCGTTAGCACTAAAAAAAGCCAACTGAGGTAAGTACATTTTTTGACATAATTCAATGTAAACCATTACGCAAGATACAGGTAAGAACCTCTGTCACATTTCATATACCAAAGTTCAGCTGAACACCGTCATTCGCTCTCAGTTATTGAAAGGTGAGAAAAAACGAGCGAGTGAGCGAGCGAGCGAAAAGCAAAAATTATTCGGCACGAAACGATAATTCCAAAGCTATGATCGGGATACTTCTTGACATAATCGAATGAAAACATAATATCCGGCATTTGGAGAAAAAGTTGACTATCGCAATTTTGACGTACGCCATCATGATGACGTCATTTCAATTACTTACAATATAAAATTCATCTTCAGTGGGCTTTGCAATATTAAACCTGTCAAACAAATTATTGTCATCTGTCAAACTTTCAAAGCCCACTGGGGATCACTTGAGAAAAACTTACTTTGCTAACGTGTCTAAAGCTAGATCTGCGTCATCTTTGGTATTAGTATTTCCATGTCCACGAAGATCAATAGCCAAAATCTGACACTCTATGGAAGCATAGACTTCAACCTAAAGCTTAAGAGTAAAATATGAGAAAATTTTTTTTGTAATTACAGCAAACAGGGCCCAAGTTAGCCCCGAGTAGCCTCCCCCATGCAAACAGACAATGGCAGGCCCCGAGCTGCCCTTCCGGTACACATGGAACGAGCCATTTTCAGTATCCACTTTCTCCTCGGAGTCAAAATACTGGGACCACTTCAGGGGGGCGTAATCCTGCTGACTCTGAGACAACCTACGAGGTTAAATAATTTTTTTTTTTTAATTTTTGATTGAAACCTTACCCCGTTCGTTTAATGTTACGCCCCAGCACTGCTTTCCTTAAATTGCTCATATTTATCACTCAGATTTGCTTGAAATTGATTTAAATAACAAAATTCGGAAATGAAAATTAAGATGTAAACAGTATTGTCATTTGTCAAACTGTGTACTGCGTTCGCTTGGTTAGGTAGAGAATATAATCTACTCGGAGTTGCTTCTTGTCTTTGTTGCACTTACAGAAACTATATGTTCTATCTCTGTTTGGTACACCTAGAGTACTCGGACAATGTTCAAAGTTTCTGACGTTTACCAAGTTTACAGTTGCGTGTATATTTGGTTGCATAACCAAATTTGAATTTCACTCTTATACAACAAAAAGCCGGTTTAGCCAATGAGTGGTAAATTTACAAGCAAAAGAAAATGATGGAAGCTTGTGCTGTCATTATGCATTGAGTTACTAAATATGTATGTGATTTACAGGTAGCTGTAAATAGAAATAATTCACAATCGTCGAAAGGACGCAAGCCGAAAGAAAATATTAAACAGGAGGCCGCAGGCCGAGAGAAAAAGTTGAATGGTAGGCCACAGGCCGAAAGTAAATATTGCTTTGTAAAACAGGCTTTTAGTTGTGTCTGCTTTTTGACACTGACAGGAATTTGTACGCAACCGACAGCCCATTTAATTTTCTCTCAGCCTGCGGCCTACCGTTTAGCATTTCCTTTTTTTGCTAATTATAGTTTTAAAGTAATTTGATCGAGGGTCGAGTCGCCTTCCAGAGCCGTAGACCGGTTTCGGACTTATTAGTCCTCGTTAAAAAGGGTCAATACAGAATTTTTGAAAATTATAAATTAAAATAAGTAATTCCCGTTGAGTAGATGCAGCATTTTTTATTTTAAATAAAGAGGAAACCGGATTTTTGACTTTGAATGAAAAATAAATGCTTTTCCATTTAAAGTTAACGCAAGTTTTGCTTGGAATTTCAACCAAATATGAACTTTTTGTCGACGCTTTTACGTTATTAATTTTAAACGGAAAGGTACAGTGCTATTCAGAAAATATGTGAACGAGGTGGCTATGGAAACAAATGAATCGCAACCTGTCGAAAGGACGAACACCCAAAGTTAATTCATAAGGAAATGTCATCTGGGGACTGTGCGAACTAACTTTAGACAAGCGTCCTTCTGAATTGCGATTCGCTTGTTTCCATAGTCTCTCGTTATCACATATTTTCTGAATAGCACTCTACCCTTGTGCTAGTAATGAAGTATTTAACTACTTACTATACAGGGTGTTTTGCAACCGCGCGTGTAAGTTTTTTAACCTTAAATTGCCCATCAAAAATGGTGACGATTGGCACAAAATTGTTTAGGTCGAAGTCGTCTCCTAAGGAAGTTAGCGCTTTACCATAGGGAGCAGTTTTTCTTATTTGGATATCTCTAAAACCACTCATTAAATTAAAAAATACCAAGAATAGTAAAAGTTGCAGTTTAAGCTGCCCTTTACAACAGGTACCACCATTTTTAAAATGCGTGACCTTGAAAAATTTTCCAGTTACCTCAGGTACGGATATCTCTAAAACCACGCATTAAATCAAAATATACCAAGTATAGTAAAATTTGCAGTTTGAATTGCCCTTTCTAACGGACACCACCATTTTTAAAACGCGTGACCTTCAAACATTTTCCGGAAGAAAAATGTCAAAGATGTCTCCGTTTTCTGGGGATCCCGTGGTCATAATGCAACAAAATTCCCCATGTAGATGTACATTCACTGGCTACTAATGTCCACCAAACTTCATTCAAATCCGTTAATCCGTTCCTGAGATAACTAAGAAAAACTCCTCCCGATGGCTGCCTTGAAAGCTCTATAACTTCCTTAGGAGACGACTTCGACCTAAACAATTTTGTGCCAATCGTTACCATCTTCGATGGGCAATCTGAGGTTAAAAAACTTACACGCGGTTGCAAAACACCCTGTAGAAAATTAACATGTAAAACACAAATATTGATGACACATTAAAAAAATATTTATTGATATAAAAATAATTATACCTACTGTTAAATTATAATACAAAAAACACATGGGTACGTCTCCACAAATTTATATGTAATTAACGTGATATTTTTAAAAGTAAGTACTTCAAAAAATTTCAGTAGCTCCAAATAGCTGATGCTAAATAAAAAATCGCCGTAGACCCAGTGCGACATATTGTTTAAGATCAGAAGAAGCTAATTAAACAATTTTTATTAGAATAGCAGAAAATTGTTTCTTTCAAAATATGTTTAAAACCGCTAAAACAAATAATTATTCTACCATTTGAACATATGAAAAAAAAAGTGGCACTTCGGAACTTTACTGATATTCAGTTACATCTCACTAACAAAATTTTAGGTGACCTACTTAATATACTACATCACTTCAAATAGTGTTAGTGATCTTAGTGGTAATTTTTTAAATAATAAGTTTTTGGTAATGGGAAATACCACTTTGTACATCTCCCCAAGCCAGAAATGTACACTCTGCACTCTGCAGACACCATTTTTCTAGGTTAGGTACCAACTCGATCATTTGTTTTGCAATAATTATATGCAATAATCAATATTTGTATAACAAAAAACAATTTCCCTTTCAAAACTGCTAAAAATTTGAAAGCTCGAATTAAACAAATTTTGAAGTTCAAGTCGAACAGCTATGGTGCTAAATACAAAATCATCGTAGACCCTAAATCATGACCTATTTAGCACACAGAAGGCTTCTGGGGCAAAAAAACAAAAAAGTGGAGACCTACCCACATAAATGGAATGTTGGCTCGAGTAATTAAAAGACTGGTCTCACAGCGATTTCCATGTCTGGACAAAATTGTTCATATTGAAAACTGGGAAATAGACTGAAACTCAAACAGGGTATTAGAGTATTTGCTTTGAGATTTTGTAGAGATTCAAGTAAAATTGCAAAATTCGGTCTTTCGTCCATATCGATTTGCCAGCAATTCAACATAAGCTGGTAAATATCGTCAGTGAAGTACTGCATTTGGGGTAGTCGAAATCCCTTCTTAACTTTGTCAGGAATCTCGTTATTTGAGAAATTTCCATAAGGGGTGCCCCCTAACACACAAATTTCCCATAATACACAAGCAAATGACCAGATGTCGCTTTTGGTATTGTGAAATTGCCCGTTGAATACTTCCAAAGCAGTCCAGCGGGTGTAGTCGGGCAGGTTATTGTGGCTATAGTACTGTGCTAAACCATATCCACTAATTTTTGGAACTCCATCAGCCATCAAAATATTTCTAGCACACAACTGTTTGTGAATAATTTTATAAGCCTCCAAATGTGCCATTCCTTTACAAATTCCAACTGCAATCTCCAAAGCTTGAGATTCACTCATATTACTAAATCTTCCTGGCAAGGAATCTCGACTTCCCAAAAGCAAATCTTTGAGATTCATTGATGCATACTCGAGTATTACCAGTACAACTTGTGGAGTTTCACAAGTACCTATTAAATTTAGAACGTTTTCATGTTTGTCAGTTCTTATCAACAGATCCAAGTCTTTCAACATTTTTTTCTTATCATCTGGGGAGAGTTTTTTATCAGGGATGGTATAAACGGCGCTTGGTATTAAAGTATCGTTCTCGTAGATTGAACAGCTGTTAACTCTACCAAAACGGCCGATTCCAAGCAAACTCGATGGTTCTAGTTTCAGTTGGTTGTACGGAATTGTTCTTACTTTTTGTTTCAAGCTTTTGTAATGGTTCACTTTTGTTTGATGGTCTTCTTCGTGGATGTAGCCGTTATTTTCCTTAAAAAAACAATTTACAATGTTTAAAAGCTTCGGTAAATGTCAGTAAAAGGTTTGGTTAGTGTCAAACTCACAAAATACAAGCTACGCCATAAGTTTTGCAGGCTTTTCATTTGAAGCGCGAAATTCACCAGCTAGTGTACATTTATTAAAAGTTGTTGGAGATACAAAGTGTGACTTATCTTACTTCTTCAAATTTGAAGAAGAATCGATTGGCGCAAATTTCAAACTTTTAAGACACGCCCAATTCGAGAAAAATAACCCTATATGCATTTTAACACAAAAAACGCTATAATTCAATAAATAACGGTCAATTTAAAATGCAATCGTATTTTGTATATTCAGAAACTCTAACTGTTACTACTTTTTCTAATGGAAAACTTAAAACAAGAAATTCACTAGCAAGTACAGTAGGAAGGCGATTTTTTAAAATGTTTTGGAGGTTATAGGTGTGACCCTTCGTACTTCCTCAAATTTAAAGGAGAATTGATGGGTTTAAATTTCAAACTTCTAGGACTCGCCCAGTTCGAGAAAAGTAGCCCTATGTGCATTTTAACACAAAAAAACGCCATAATTCAATAAAAAACGATCTCGTATTTTGTATTATCAGAAGCTCTAACTGTCACTACTTTTTCTAATAAAAAAACCTAAAACACGAAATTCATTAGCAAGTATACTAGAAAGGTGATTTTTTTTTTAATTTGGAGGTTACGAGTGTAACCCATCTTACTTCCTCAAAGTTGAAGGAGAATGGATTAGTGCAAATTTCAAACTTCTAAGACTCACCCACTTCGAGAAAAGTAGCTCTACATGATTTTAACATGAAAAAACGCTGTAATTCAATAAAAAACCGGTCAATTTGAACTGAGATCCTTTTTTGTATTATCAGAAGCTCTAACTGTCACTACTTTTTCTAATGAAAAAATTAAAATACGAAATTCATTAGCAAGTAAACTAAGAAGGCGATTATGTAAATTTTTTTAAGGCTATAAGTGTGACCCATCTTACAGTCTCAAATTTGAAGAAGAATCGATTGGTGCAAATTTCAAACTTCTAGGACTCGCCCATTTCCATAAAAAAAAGCCCTACATGATTTTAAGGCGAAAAAACGCTATAATTCAATAAAAAACGGCCAGTTTGAGCTGAAATCGTATTTTGTATTATCAATAGCCCTAAGGAAACTAATTGCCACTACTGTTTCCAATGAAAAATTTGAAACGCTTAAAATACGTAATTCACTATAAACTGCTCAGCAAACGAAGTGGAACACCTGAAATTTTTTTCATTTTTCAAATTGTTGTAACTCTTGAACGAATTGTTTGATTTTGATGCGGTTTTCGACGTTCGATAGATTGTTTCGTTGGCTATAGGCGGTGTATCAAACAGCGAGGGCGCGTGGTCCTCGTGGCCTGCAGAAAAAAAACCATGAGCCTCCTGCAGAAATGGTTAAAACTTAGACCGCCCCCAAACCCGAAACAATTTTCTTAGAAATTTTTTATCCTATGGCACAGATGGACGAAGTCACCATCTCGAGGCGTTTTTGCCATTTTTTGCCAACAACACTTCTTCGTCCCGTGGTCGCAGAAAAGCAGTTTTTCTCTTTGCTTGATGAGGGCGGTTTTGCTTTCAGCTCGAATTTAATCCAATGAGGTTTCTTAAACCCCTAAAGGATGGAGTTAAACAACGACATTAAAATGATCGACGCCATCACAAAATGGCGGGGTCGTCTAGGGGGCTGAACTTTGTGCATTTCTTTTTCATCTTGGAATTTCGCGACTAAAGGCGAGATTTTTAATTGGCGAACAAAATTTCAAAAGCTTGAACTTAACGAACATTTTCCTATGTTTTGTTGGCGAGGAAAACTTGAAATCAGTCACTTCTTTCAAAAAATTGCGCTTGTTACGGTTCCTACAAAATTGCAAACTGCTGCATTAATGATAAGGTTTCATGTCGAAACTTGTATACCCAGACGTACGGAAAGAAAATCAGATTTTGTCGAAACAAGCAAAAATCGTATTTCTTCGACTTTAAAAACTTCGCCAAACTGGATACAGAAGAGGAATGGCCCCACTTTTTATCAATACGGCCCCCGCATGGTTTCCATGAAAACGGTTTACTTGACAGTTGTCACATTGAACTATCGAGATATCAGTGTGGGGTAAATCGTTTTCATGGAAACCATGCCGGGGGCCGTATTGATAAAAAATGGGGCCATTCCTCTTCTGCATCCAGTTTGGCGAAGTTTTTAAAGTCGAAGAAATACGATTTTTGCTTGTTTCGACAAAATCTGATTTTCTTTACGTACGTCTGGGTATAAAAGTTTCGACATGAAACCTTATCATTAATGCAGCAGTTTGCAATTTTGTAGGAACCGTAACAAGCGCAATTTTTTGAAAGAACTGACTGATTTCAAGTTTTCCTCGCCAACAAAACATAGGAAGATGTTCGTTAAGTTCAAGCTTTTGAAATTCTGTTCGCCAATTAAAAATCTCGCCTTTAGTAGCGAAATTCCAAGGTGAAAAAGAAATGCACAAAGTTCAGCCCCCTAGACGACCCCGCCATTTTGTGATGGCGTCGATCATTTTAATGTCGTTGTTTAACTCCATCCTTTAGGGGTTTAAGAAACCTCACTGGATTAAATTCGAGCTGCAAGCAAAACCGCCCTCATCAAGCAAAGAGAAAAACTGCTTTTCTGCAACCACGAGACGAAGAAGTGTTGTTGGCAAAAAATGGCAAAAACGTCTCGAGATGGTGACTTCGTCCATCTGTGCCATGGGATAAAAAAATTCTAAAAAAATTGTCTCGGGTTTGGGGGCGGACTAAGTTTTAACCATTTCTGCAGGAGGCTCTTGGTTTTTTTCTGCAGGCCACGAGGACCACGCGCCCTCGCTGTTTGATACACCGCCTATAGCCAACGAAACAATCTATCGAACGTCGAAAACCGCATCAAAATCAAACAATTCGTTCAAGAGTTACAACAATTTGAAAAATGAAAAAAATTTCAGGTGTTCCACTTCGTTTGCTGAGCAGTTTAGTAAGGTATATTAGAAAGGTGTTTTTTTTTAAGTTTTGGAGTTTATAAGTGTGATCCATCTTACTTCCTGAAATTTGAAGGAGAATCGATTGGTGCAAATTTCAAGCTTCTAAGACCCACTTCGAGAAAAGTAACCCTATATGCATTTTACTATAGCAAAACGCCATAAATTTAATAAAAATCGGTCGATTTGAACTGAAATCGTATTTTATATTACCATAGAAGCACTAACTGTCACTATTTTTTCTAATGAAAAAACTTAAAACACGAAATTCATTACAAAGTACACTAGGAAGGCGGTTTTGTAAAAGCTTTGAAGGTTATAAGTGTGACCCATCGCACTTCTTCAAATTTAAAGGAGAATCGATTGGTGCAGATTTCAAACTTCTAGGACTCGCCCACTTCGAGAAAAGTAGCCATATATGCATTTTAACACGAAAAAACGCTATAATTCAATAAAAAACGATCAATTTGAACTATAATTGTATTTTGTATTATCAGAAGCTCTAACTGTCACTACTTTTTCTAATACGAAAAATTAAAACACGAAATTCATTAGCAAGTATACTTGAAAGGTGATTTTTTTTTATTTGGAGGTTATGAGTGTAACCCATCTTACTTCCTCAAAGTTGAAGGAGAATGGATTAGTGCAAATTTGAAACTTCTAAGACTCACCCACTTCGAGAAAAGTAGCTCTACATGATTTTAACATGAAAAAACGCTGTAATTCAATTAAAAAAACGGTCAATTTGAACTGAAATCCTTTTTTGTATTAACAGAAGCTCTAACTGTCACTACTTTTTCTAATGAAAAAATTAAAATACGAAATTCATTAGTAAGTAAACTAGGAAGGCGATTATGTAAAAGGTTTTGAAGGTTATAAGAGTGACCCATCTTACTTTCTCAAATTTGAAGAAGAATCGATTGGTGCAAATTTCAAACTTCTAGGACTAGCCCACTTCGAGAAAAAAAAGCCCTACATGATTTTAAGGCGAAAAAACACTATAATTCAATAAAAAACGGCCAGTTTGAGCTGAAATCGTATTTTGTATTATCAATAGCCTTAAGGAACTAGTTGCCACTACTATTTCCAATGAAAAATTTAAAACGCTTAAAATACGTAATTCACTATGGTAAGGTACATTAGAAAGGTGTTTTTTTTTAAGTTTTGGGGTTTATAAGTGTGACCCATCTTACTTCCTGAAATTTGAAGGAGAATCAATTGGTGCAAATTTCAAGCTTCTAAGACTCACTTCGAGAAAAGTAACCCTATATGCATTTTAATACAGGAAAACGCCATAAATTTAATAAAATTCGGTCGATTTGAACTGAAATCGTATTTTGTATTATCAGAAGCTCTGACTGCCATTACCTCTTCTAATAAAAAAACTTAAAATTCGAAATTCACTAACAAGTACACTAGAAAGTTGATTTTCTAAAAAGTTTTGGAGATTATATGTGTGACCCATCTTACTTCCTCAAATTTGAAGGAGAATTGATTGGTGCAAATTTCAAACTTCTAAGACTCGCCCACTTCGAGAAAAGTGGCCTTATCTGCAGTTTAATATGAAAAAACCCTATAATTCAATAAAAAACGGCCAGTTTGAGCTGAAATCGCATTTTGTATTATCAATAGCCCTAAGGAAATTAATTGCAACTACTATTTCCAATGACAAATTTAAAACGCGAAATTCAACGAGAATCGACTAGTGCAAATTTCGAACTTTAGACCCACGCATTTCAACCTTTGGATAACTTTAAAACGGCAACAAATACTTACAACTTCGATCATAGGTCCTTGAAGAGTCAATTCTTGATTATCAGACAAACGATGACGCCTCTTTGTAGACACTCTATTTCTGAGAATCAAAAATCCTATAATCCCTGCCACTAATAAGCAGCTGAAAAGAGCAATCGCTATAGAAAGTCCAATAATAAGAGCAGGGGAATCCCCTTCATCCCCTTCATTTAAAACGATCACTCTAGATCCATGCATTCCACTGCTGAAAGACTTCTTAACCTCACCATTTAACTTACTAACAATACCAGTAATAAAATTATAACTGGTACCATCAGTTAAAGGGGCATTAAAGTATGGACCATAGTAACCACCATCTCCTACTACGAAGTTTTTCTCTATTTCCTTCAAAGACAAAACTTAGTAAAAATTACAATAAAACTTAAAAAAATACTTGTGGACTCAACTCAGCAGCAATGTAATAATGTATACCATCTTTTCTAGCTTCATCATAGGATTTCAAAAAATGTTCTTGGAAAATTTGCCCAGTGTCCTCGTTTACAATAACTAGATACGACGTGATTGGTCCATTTTCGTTATCCACAGGATCGATTTTGATTTCTTTCCGAGATTTTTGTTCCTTTACGATTGTCGGATTTTTGGGGATGCTTGAAGGCTCTGAAATTCAACATTAAAACACAAAAAAGACATAAAATAATGCACCTCCTATTTTAGTAAAAATAACTTCAGATACTGTTGGACTGGGCCCATCTGGTGAAGCAGCGCGTAAAGAAATGTTATATTGAGTGGCTGGAGTTAATGTTAGCTGCGTTTGGAAGGTATCGTTTGGATATGTCCATACTCTATTGAACGGGTTAAAGCTAGAATATGTATGTAATACTATAGCTGTGATTTCATATTGCGTTATTAATGTATATGATTCTGGTGGCTTCCAGGAAATCTCTATACTGGACTTGGTTATGTCTTTGATCAAAACGTTTCTGGGTGGTCCCGGAACTGGAAATAAAAACTAAGTCAACTTTATGAGAAAGATTTGTATTCATGTGATGAATAAAAGCGATAAAACTGGAAAAACGACAATGCCGGTACGTGTTACCTGATTTACCGGAATGTCATTTATGTTACCTGATTTACCGGCACTTTTTTTTCGATGCAACTTTATAGAAAAACAATGCAATTTTACCTAAATTTCCAGTTGCATAAACGTCAGTCAAATTAGCCTTATAATCGCACGAAGAACAAACTTCTTCACAGTGGGAGGTGCCATTGATTTCTTCCCCTAAATAATTGCTACACAAGCAAAATCCTTGGTTTCTGATCATTGAGTACCTAGAACAAAAAATGAATTAAAAAGATTGCAAAAAGAATTAAAATGTTTTACTTTCTTCAAAGTTCAAATTACAGAAAAAGTAACTTTTAACAGTTTTTGATATATTTTGAAGGAGAATCGATTTGTGCAAATTTCAAACTTTTACGACTCACCTACTTCGAGAAAAGTAGCCTATATGTAATTTTATACGGAAAAACGCCATACATTCAATAAAAACTGTCAATTTCGACTGAAATCGTATTTTGTACTATCAGAAGCTCTAACCGTCACTACTTTTTCTGATAAAAAAAACTTTAAATACGAAATTCACTAGTAAGTAGATACACTAGAAAGGTGGTTTTTTAAGTTTTGGAGATTATAAGTGTGACCCATCCTGCTTCCTCAAATTTGAAGGAGAATCGATTGTTGTAAATTTCAAACTTCTAAGACTCACCTTCTTTGAGAAAGGTGCATTTTAATGTAGGAAAACGCCATAAATTCAATAAAAAACGGTCAATTTGAACTGAAATCGTATTTTGTATTATCAGAAGCTCTAACTGCTACTACTTTTTCTGATAAAAAACTTAAAATACGAAATTCACTAACAAGTACACTAGAAAGGTGATTTTCTAAAAGGTTTTGCAGACTATAAGTGTGACCCATCCTACTTCCTCAAATTTGAAGGAGAATCGATAGGTGCAATTTCAAACTTCTAAGACTCACCTTCTTCGAGAAAAGTGTATTTTAATATAGGAAAACGCCATAAATTCAATAAAAAACGGTCAAAAACTGAAATCGTATTTTGTATTATCAGAAGCTCTAACTGCTACTACTTTTTCTGATAAAAACTTAAAATACGAAATTCACTAACAAGTACACTAGAAAGGTGATTTTCTAAAAAGTTTTGGAGACTATAAGTGTGACCCATCCTACTTCCTCAAATTTGAAGGAGAATCGATTGGTGCAAATTTCAAGCTTCTAAGACTCACCTTCTTCGAGAAAGGTGCACTTTAATATAGGAAAACGCCATAAATTCAATAAAAAACGGTCAATTTGAACTGAAATCGTATTTTGTATTATAAGAAGCTCTAACTGCTACTACTTTTTCTGATAAAAAACTTAAAATACAAAATTCACTAAGTACACTAGAAAGGTGATTTTCTAAAAAGTTTTGCAGCCTATAAGTGTGACCCATCCTACTTCCTCAAATTTGAAGGAGAATCTATTGGTGCAAATTTCAAACTTCTAGGACTCACCTTCTTCGAGAAAGGTGCATTTTAATATAGGAAAACGCCATAAATTCAATAAAAAACGGTCAATTTGAACTGAAATCGTATTTTGTATTATCAGAAGCTCTAACTGCTACTACTTTTTCTGATAAAAAACTTAAAATATGAAATTCACTAACAAGTACACTAGAAAGGTGATTTTCTAAAAAGTTTTGCAGACTATAAGTGTGACCCATCCTACTTCCTCAAATTTGAAGGAGAATCGATTGGTGCAAATTTCAAACTTCTAAGACTCACCTTCTTCGAGAAAGGTGCATTTTAATATAGGAAAACGCCATAAATTCTATAAAAAACTGTCAATTTGAACTGAAATCGTATTTTGTATTATCAGAAGCTCTAACTGCTACTACTTTTTCTGATAAAAAACTTAAAATATGAAATTCACTAACAAGTACACTAGAAAGGTGATTTTCTAAAAAGTTTTGCAGACTATAAGTGTGACCCATCCTACTTCCTCAAATTTGAAGGAGAATCGATTGGTGCAAATTTCAAACTTCTAAGACTCACCTTCTTCGAGAAAGGTGCATTTTAATATAGGAAAACGCCATAAATTCAATAAAAAACGGTCAATTTGAACTGAAATCGTATTTTGTATTATCAGAAGCTCTAACTGCTACTACTTTTTCTGATAAAAAACTTAAAATATGAAATTCACTAACAAGTACACTAGAAAGGTGATTTTCTAAAAAGTTTTGCAGACTATAAGTGTGACCCATCCTACTTCCTCAAATTTGAAGGAGAATCGATTGGTCCAAATTTCAAACTTCTAAGACTCACCTTCTTCGAGAAAGGTGCACTTTAATATAGGAAAACGCCATAAATTCAATAAAAAACGGTCAATTTGAACTGAAATCGTATTTTGTATTATCAGAAGCTCTAACTGCTACTACTTTTTCTGATAAAAAACTTAAAATACGAAATTCACTAACAAGTACACTAGAAAGGTGATTTTCTAAAAAGTTTTGCAGACTATAAGTGTGACCCATCCTACTTCCTCAAATTTGAAGGAGAATCTATTGGTGCAAATTTCAAACTTCTAAGACTCACCTTCTTCGAGAAAGGTGCATTTTAATATAGGAAAACGCCATAAATTCAATAAAAAACGGTCAATTTGAACTGAAATCGTATTTTGTATTATCAGAACTTCTAACTACTTTTTCTGATAAAAAACTTAAAATACGAAATTCACTAACAAGTACACTAGAAAGGTGATTTTCTAAACAGTTTTGCAGACTATAAGTGTGACCCATCCTACTTCCTCAAATTTGAAGGAGAATCTATTGGTGCAAATTTCAAACTTCTAAGACTCACCTTCTTCGAGAAAGGTGCATTTTAATATAGGAAAACGCCATAAATTCAATAAAAAACGGTCAATTTCAACTGAAATCGTATTTTGTATTATCAGAAGCTCTAACTGCTACTACTTTTTCTGATAAAAAACTTAAAATATGAAATTCACTAACAAGTACACTAGAAAGGTGATTTTCTAAAAAGTTTTGCAGACTATAAGTGTGACCCATCCTACCTCCTCAAATTTGAAGGAGAATCGATTGGTGCAAATTTCAAACTTCTAAGACTCACCTTCTTCGAGAAAGGTGCACTTTAATATAGGAAAACGCCATAAATTCAATAAAAAACGGTCAATTTGAACTGAAATCGTATTTTGTATTATCAGAAGCTCTAACTGCTTCTACTTTTTCTGATAAAAAACTTAAAATACGAAATTCACTAACAAGTACACTAGAAAGGTGATTTTCTAAAAATTTTTGGAGACTAAAAGAGTGACCGATCCTACTTCCTCAAATTTGAAGGAGAATCGATTGGTGCAAATTTCAAACTTCTAAGACTCACCTTCTTCGAGAAAGGTGCATTTTAATATAGGAAAACGCCATAAATTCAATAAAAAACGGTCAATTTGAACTGAAATCGTATTTTGTATTATCAGAACTTCTAACTACTTTTTCTGATAAAAAACTTAAAATACGAAATTCACTAACAAGTACACTAGAAAGGTGATTTTCTAAACAGTTTTGCAGACTATAAGTGTGACCCATCCTACTTCCTCAAATTTGAAGGAGAATCTATTGGTGCAAATTTCAAACTTCTAAGACTCACCTTCTTCGAGAAAGGTGCATTTTAATATAGGAAAACGCCATAAATTCAATAAAAAACGGTCAATTTCAACTGAAATCGTATTTTGTATTATCAGAAGCTCTAACTGCTACTACTTTTTCTGATAAAAAACTTAAAATATGAAATTCACTAACAAGTACACTAGAAAGGTGATTTTCTAAAAAGTTTTGCAGACTATAAGTGTGACCCATCCTACCTCCTCAAATTTGAAGGAGAATCGATTGGTGCAAATTTCAAACTTCTAAGACTCACCTTCTTCGAGAAAGGTGCACTTTAATATAGGAAAACGCCATAAATTCAATAAAAAACGGTCAATTTGAACTGAAATCGTATTTTGTATTATCAGAAGCTCTAACTGCTTCTACTTTTTCTGATAAAAAACTTAAAATACGAAATTCACTAACAAGTACACTAGAAAGGTGATTTTCTAAAAATTTTTGGAGACTAAAAGAGTGACCGATCCTACTTCCTCAAATTTGAAGGAGAATCGATTGGTGCAAATTTCAAACTTCTAAGACTCACCTTCTTCGAGAAAGGTGCATTTTAATATAGGAAAACGCCATAAATTCAATAAAAAACGGTCAATTTGAACTGAAATCGTATTTTGTATTATCAGAACTTCTAACTACTTTTTCTGATAAAAAACTTAAAATACGAAATTCACTAACAAGTACACTAGAAAGGTGATTTTCTAAACAGTTTTGCAGACTATAAGTGTGACCCATCCTACTTCCTCAAATTTGAAGGAGAATCTATTGGTGCAAATTTCAAACTTCTAAGACTCACCTTCTTCGAGAAAGGTGCATTTTAATAATGTTGTGAATGATTATATTTAGCAAAATGATACATATCACATTTTGATATTTATCTGCTATATATTTATCATTTATAGCAGATATTTATCATTTCATTATTAGTTGGAGTAACATAACCTAACAAGTGAAGAGAAAGTTGTAAATTTTGATTAGTATCATGAGAAATGTCTTTCAAATTTACACCTTTTGGGTTGCAAAAAAGATTTCGGACTCAAGCATTTCAGAAAATATAAGAAACATACAAGAAATCTTTCTCTTGGGTAATCCAAAGCAAATGGAAAAATATAATTTAACGGAATGCAAACGCAGTCCAAAATAATTTAGAACACTTTTTCACTTTTTGATGTTGTCTTCCAGCCGCTTCTACCGAAATGTTGTAAAATAGGGTGAAAATGACTAAAAAACTTAAATAAAAAATATAGATTAATATTGACGTACTTGGTATCAAATTGCTCGGAAAGTGACAAAAGTGTCGTTGATGGTGGTTAAATCTAAATATTTTTTTAGCAATTTCCTGCTGATATATAGCAGGATATATATCTTGTTATATATCACCGGAAAATAAATAGCACGCTATTTTACATCACTACCTTTTAATATAGGAAAACGCCATAAATTCAATAAAAAACGGTCAATTTGAACTGAAATTTTGTATTACCAGAAGCTCTAACTGATACAACTTTTTCTGATAAAAAACTTAAAATACGAAATTCACTAACAAGTACACTAGAAAGGTGATTTTCTAAAAAGTTTTGCAGACTATAAGTGTGACCCATCCTACTTCCTCAAATTTGAAGGAGAATCTATTTGTGCAAATTTCAAACTTCTAAGACTCACCTTCTTCGAGAAAGGTGCATTTTAATATAGGAAAACGCCATAAATTCAATAAAAAACGGTCAATTTCAACTGAAATCGTATTTTGTATTATCAGAAGCTCTAACTGCTACTACTTTTTCTGATAAAAAACTTAAAATATGAAATTCACTAACAAGTACACTAGAAAGGTGATTTTCTAAAAAGTTTTGCAGACTATAAGTGTGACCCATCCTACCTCCTCAAATTTGAAGGAGAATCGATCGGTGCAAATTTCAAACTTCTAAGACTCACCTTCTTCGAGAAAGGTGCACTTTAATATAGGAAAACGCCATAAATTCAATAAAAAACGGTCAATTTGAACTGAAATCGTATTTTGTATTATCAGAAGCTCTAACTGCTTCTACTTTTTCTGATAAAAAACTTAAAATACGAAATTCACTAACAAGTACACTAGAAAGGTGATTTTCTAAAAATTTTTGGAGACTAAAAGAGTGACCGATCCTACTTCCTCAAATTTGAAGGAGAATCGATTGGTGCAAATTTCAAACTTTTAAGACTCACCTTCTTCGAGAAAGGTGCACTTTAATATGGGAAAACGCCATAAATTCAATAAAAAACTGTCAATTTGAACTGAAGTCGTATTTTGTATTATCAGAAGCTCTAACTGCTACTACTTTTTCTGATAAAAAACTTAAAATACGAAATTCACTAACAAGTACACTAGAAAGGTGATTTTCTAAAAAGTTTTGGAGACTATAAGTGTGACCCATCCTACTTCCTCAAATTTGAAGGAGAATCGATTGGTGCAAATTTCAAACTTCTAAGACTCACCTTCTTCGAGAAAGGTGCACTTTAATATAGGAAAACGCCATAAATTCAATAAAAAAACGGTCAATTTGAACTGAAATCGTATTTTGTATTATCACAAGCTCTAACTGCTACTACTTTTTCTGATAAAAACCTTAAAATACGAAATTCACTAACAAGTACACTAGAAAGGTGATTTTCTAAAAAGTTTTGGAGACTATAAGTGTGACCCACCCTACTTCCTCAACTTTGAAGGAGAATCGATTGGTGCAAACTTCAAACTTCTAAGACTCACCTTCTTCGAGAAAGGTGCATTTTAATATGGGAAACGCCATAAATTCAATAAAAAACGGTCAATTTGAACTGAAATCGTATTTTGTATTATCAGAAGCTCTAACTGTTACTACTTTTTCTGATAAAAAACTTAAAATACGAAATTCACTAACAAGTACACTAGAAAGGTGATTTTCTAAAAAAGTTTTGGAGACTATAAGTGTGACCCATCCTACTTCCTCAAAATTGAAGGAGAATCGATTGGTGCAAATTTCAAACTTCTAAGACTCACCTTCTTCGAGAACGGTGCATTTTAATATGGGAAAACGTCATGAATCAATAAAAAAACTGTCAATTTGAACTGAAATCGTATTTTGTATTATCAGAAGCTCTAACTGTTACTACTTTTTCTGATAAAAAACTTAAAATACGAAATTCACTAACAAGTACACTAGAAAGGTGATTTTCTAAAAAAGTTTTGGAGACTATAAGTGTGACCCATCCTACTTCCTCAAAATTGAAGGAGAATCGATTGGTGCAAATTTCAAACTTCTAAGACTCACCTTCTTCGAGAACGGTGCATTTTAATATGGGAAAACGCCATAAATTCAATAAAAAACTGTCAATTTGAACTGAAATCGTATTTTGTATTATCAGAAGCTCTAACTGCTACTACTTTATCTGATAAAAAACTTAAAATACGAAATTCACTAACAAGTACACTAGAAAGGTGATTTTCTAAGAAGTTTTGGAGATTATAAGTGTGACCCATCCTACTTCCTCAAATTTGAAGGAGAATCGATTGGTGCAAATTTCAAACTTCTAAGACTCGTCCACTTCGAGAAAAGTGACCTTATTTGCAGTTTAATATGAAAAAACACCACAAATTCAATAAAAATCGGTTTATTTGAACTGAAATCGTATTTTGTATTATCAGAACCTCTAACTGCCACTACTTGTTCCTATTGTTATTCTAAGGAACAATGCAGAACATGGAATTTTGCTTAAACTTACCCCTAACTTGCTAATTTTTTAGACTGTAGCTATACAGAACAAGAAAATGTTTCAACATTTTCAGGGTGAATTGGGGGTAGTTAAGAGGTATCCAAAAAACTTCTTTCAATACGAATGTCTTTTTATTTTAAGCTAAATTTTGAAACCTCAAAATTAAACACTTCAGGTTTATTTCTTGTCAAAAAGCTAAATACATTATTTTTGTCAAACCTTTAATATTTCATGCCTATCAATCAAGCAATATAAAAATAAACCAGTAGGCCTTGATCATTAATCTATGAGTCAATTCCAAAGCCTACTGAGGATGTTTTGTATTTTCGTAATTTTTGAAAATAAATGTTCTTACCTGTAAAATTTGAGTCCACATTCGTTGATGCACTGCTCAGTGGTCGTATGTTGAGGTACATAATAAGTATACACTGCAGGTCTGTCTTTAAAACATCCGAGAAATGTCTCGTCTCCACTAACAGCTCTTAAGATGAAGAAAATGCAAAGGCAAAGTTTCATGCTGAATACTGCAATTTAAACGAAATCATTGATATTTTTAGATCTAAAGAATATTACCGTTGACGTTTAAGATATGTTTGGTCCAAGAAACGGCATTTCTAGGTTAGGAGATGACAGCAGAATACAACTACATTTATGCAGATTGTACTTATTGGAGATATTATCCCTGTATTTGGTTTCAATTCCGGACAATTTATTCTGCAGAACTCATTCTTTTTAACATTTTATTTAAAACTTGACATACTCAACACATCAGTCATCATCACTAAACCACAGTAAACAAACAAATAAGGCACCTCCCAGTCCCAGGTATCTCAAAGAGGACGTTCCACTACTCTAGAGTACGATAGAAAAGGATGAAATGTGGCAATTTGGAAATGCAGAAAAGGATAGATGATCGTTCGGAGCAAGCCCGAGTGCAAGCTAGGTTACGCTTGCACAGACCTACGAGTGTACGTCACTTACTGTCGGTTTTACAGGTTACTATAATCAAATATTTTTAATTTGAAATGCAGAAAATTCAAACAGAAGTTAAAAACCTGACGGAAGGAATGGAAACTAGCTTTGCAAATTATTAAATGAATAACAGCAATCTGCAGGAGAAACGTCAGAGGTGTTCGAAATCGCCAAAGGAGTCACGCAAGGGCGTAGCTAGGCCCCTTACTTTTCTTTCTAGTACAAACTAAAGAAGAGAAGAAATCAAAAATAATATGATAAGTCCGAAAATAACATACTTAGTTTAAACGCAACATACCCCAATTAAACAAATTAATCTCTCGCGCACTATTTAGCAAAATTTTGAAGTCATAAAGAGTCAAGAGATTTTTAGAGCTCTTACAAAGGAGTATAAACAAAACTTTTATGGCACCTAAGTAAACAAAGGGTCTCCACTCCACTAAGAATACATTTTATGGCAATTAGGATAAATAACTTTATTGATTCCACCTAAATACTTTGGCGACTTGCACTATCTGTTACGGATTTGTACGATGCTAAAACCCCAACCCCGCAAGGTTTATACTCAGACGTTTAATGCACAATGAAGTGGCATCGCACCTTAATCAAAATTTCCTGATGCCTTCTGACGACTACAACCAGGTAATTAAATTGCTCGCTTTTCTGGTTACTGCACAAAACCAATTTTTTAAATCTGCTTTTGCCGTGCTTTTATGGAAAATTTTGACTTTGCTTGCTTGAATCGATAATACTCTGTTTTTAATTTTTAATTGTATTCACATTTACTGCAATAAAGTGGCAATAAGTTTAATTTATATTTCATGAACTGAAATCTGCACTTAATCATTGTTGCTTCAATACATCAATTAAAGAAGAAGTTTTATTGGTTTTAATAAAAATAATTAACAGCGTAAAAGTCCATTGTGTGTGTTCTGCCTGACGCCGCCGTTTTCTATACGAGCTGCATCGCGTCCTCATGAAGGTTCGGCTCGTCGACGCCGCTCAGTCCATAGCTGGCGTCGCGACGGCTCTTCTCTACCTTCAATACGTGCTCGATTCAAACCGTTTCACAGACGCTCTTCCAACTCTTTGCCCAAATACCTATCAGGTAAGCTTCAAATATCTTAAAACTTTTTCAAACTTTCAATTAAGAATAAAAAAACGACGATATATTAAAATACCTGAGTCGTTTCTCGTGAAATATGGATCAGTCAACTCACAAATATCGACCCTGCTTTCTGTTTTATTCAGGAACACGAATTGTTATTGTGATTTTTATTTTTTTCAGGATTTTCCAGCGGGCGGCCAACGCTGACGCTGCAAGAGGTCCTCGACGAAATCCAAAAAGTCTGGACGCCGCAGGAGAGGTATGCACTTGGGCGCCGCTTGTATGCAAATATTTAAAAATAATATATCTTGGGGTCTAATTTTAATTCCACTCGGATGAATCGTGCGTTTATTTCTGTTGCACTGCAGGGGTAATTTTTTTAATTGGAGGAAATCAATAATAATTAGTCAAATGCAAATTTATATAGCTGGCAATGAATTATTCACGTAGGACATCGTTAAGATTCTCAGCCTTGTAAAAAGTATTAAAATCGGCTTCTTGGAACTTTTTTGTAGAAGGGCAAAATGCTGTTACATACATCATAACTTTCCGTGATAGTATAATTATAGTAACAAAAACAATGCGACTTAAGGTGTAGCCGAAGAGAGTAGGTATACTTGGGGAGCACTTTTTTTGTTGTTTTACTTTTAGTTACGCCTTAGGTCGCATTATTTTTGTTACTACGATTATACAGGGTGAGTCTGAACGACATCACATCCTTCATACCACATAATCTACTGTTCAAATGATGAGGTTTGGTGCAAAAATTTTAGGTCAATTGTGATTCCTCTTGATGTTATAAGCCGCCAAAGTTCTTCATTTTTAATCGTATTTATTTAATATCTTCCGGTGTATCGCAGGATTCTGAAATTTTGTACAGTACCTATTGTTGCAGATCAAGAGACAACTCCTGATGGTACTTCAGACATTATCCAAATATCGGATCCCTGTTATACAGGTTGGTCCTAATGTTATTTGTTCTTGAACTTTTTTATGTTTTTAAATGTTGCTAATTTGTCTATGCGATCTTATTCTTCGATCAATTTTAAAGCTTTTTTGGCTCTTAATTGTCTTTGAAAAAACCCACCATCCACCAGAAAAATTGAAAAAACCGGAGAAATGACAATCGCTATAACGCCTTAAATTGCAATAAAAATCAAATATGCGTAGATACGCGTCATATTTCGATTGTTTTTATGCAAAGGAGCCATTTTTCGACAACGGTGTCCTGAATTCATGTTCATAACTGAAGAAAGACTTGGGTGGTAATTTCATTTTTTTTAAGTGAAATTTTACCATTGGTTTTATGGTGATTCCTTGAAGCATGTTATCGGTTTTTACAATTTTGCTGCTAAATTGTGAGTTTTTTCAAAAAAATTTAAGAGTCAAAAAAGCTTTAAAATTGATCGAAGAATAACACCGCATAGACAAATTAGCAACATTTAAAAACATAAAAAAGTTCAAGAACAAATAATATTAGAACCATCCTGTACAGGGTGCGAGATTGAAACTCCAAAATGCTACAACTTTGTTATTTGTAGTCCGATTTAAGTAAACAAAAAAGCAGATGAAATGGCTCAAAAACGCTACAAAGTGAGAGTGGCTTTGATTTTTATCAACTTTAATTTGAATGTCAACTGGTTGTCAACCTTTCATTTTCAAAGAGACATACCCAGTTCTTTTTGCTCAGTCTGAAAGCAAATTTTTTCTGCGTTATTTGATGTGCAATAAGCCGACTTTGGTTTATAATAAATTTTGAAAATAATTAAAATTATAATAATAATAATAATAATAATAATATTTATTAGCCTTTGAGGAATACAGTGGAAAACCCGTGCTGTACAGATCTATTAGGCACGTCAACAAAACAAAGAAAACTATACATATGTGAACATATTACAACATATATCACTCACAGAGTATAAGGTACATATTCTGACTTAACATTTCACACAGTTCAAGACACGAGTACTTTAGGCAGTAACAAATTCTTCAATAGAGTAAAATGCATGGGCAACCAAGTACTCATGTAGACATGACTTGAATTTTAAAAAGTTTGCAATATACCCAAATTTATTTGTAAATACATTGAGTAGTTTTATTCCCATATATATGTGGGAGTTTTGGGCGACGGACAATCTAGAAAATGGCTGACACAGATTCCCGGAATTCCTGGTCGCGTGACCATGTACAGAACCTGTCGTGCGAAAGTCTGACTCAGTCTTCTTTATGTTCAGAATGACATGGAAGACGTACAGGGATGGTAATGTTAAAACCTTGAGGTTAATGAATAGTTGCCTACAAGAAGCCCTTGGATGAGAACCCGTCAAACAACGAATTATGCGTTTTTGCATTATGAAAACTTTTTGAGAATGGGCAGATGCTCCCCAGAAAATCAAACCGTATAACAATTTTGACTGAACTAAGCCAAAGTATGCTAAACGCAATAACTGTATCGCTACTGTCCCCCTTAACTGTCTAATTACGAAAGCTTGTGTGGAGAGTTTCGCGACTAACTTGTTAATGTGAAGCTCAAAGGTTAGTTTGCTATCTATAGTTACTCCTAGAAAATTATGTGACATTACTTGGGTTAATGACTTGCCGTTGAGCTTCACTAACAAGCTGCTGGTCAAAGGCGTATTTTTTGTAGTGAAATTCATTAAATAGGTCTTTGAATCGTTTAGTATCAAGTCGTTTTGCATACACCAGGCATCAAATTGTAATGCCACTTGCTCAGCCGTGCGTATGGCCTCTATCTCCGTGCGATGTGAAATTATTTTGGTCGTGTCATCCGCATAGAGAATGCTTTTGACTTCACCCGTACTGTTGGTTGGCAAATCGGACATGTACGTTATGAAAAATAAAGGGCCGAGCAACGATCCCTGGGGGACGCCTCTGTCCATTTCAATCATGGCAGATCTCGTGTCGCCCAGCACCACACACTGCTTTCTGTTCTTTAGATAAGATATAATCCAGTCCTTTGCCACTCCGCGTACACCGATATCTTCAAGTTTACTAAGAAAAATATCATGATTTATAGTGTCGAAAGCTCGGGTTAAATCGAAAAACAGGGCAACCGTGTCCTGTTTCATGTTTAGTGAATTGTATATTGTTGACATGAAGTCCGAAATGGCTGTGGTTGTTGACTTTGAGTTTCTAAAGCCATGTTGGCTTATAGGCAAAATTTTGTTTGTTTCCAGGAATTTGTAAAGCCGATTCTTAAAAGCCATCTCAAAAATCTTTCCTATCTGACTCTGGAGACTTATATTCCGGTAATTGGTTACCTCGCGTTTAGAACCCTTGTTTTTATGGATGGGTATAGATTTGGAAATTTTGAGGTTGTCAGGGTAGATGCCGCTGAGAAATGAGTTGTTTAAAAGATGTGATAGTGGTTCCCCTAGCAGGTCCCCTACAAACTTTAGTACTTTTCCGTTTATTTCATCAATTCCAGCTGCAGGACTGAGTGTCGTTCTCTTTATGATATTACATACCTCAGTAGGGGTGGTAGGTTCTAAAAATATTGTTTTATAATTTTTTGTGTTTTGGCTGCGATAAGAAACATTTTCCGCAGGGCCTCGTGGTATGTCGGCAAAAAATTTGTTGAATGCATCGGCAATCAATTTCGGGTTATCGATGTCACAGTCGTCTACAGTAATTTCCCGAGGAATATTACGCGTGGAAGAATTTCTGCTTTCATTGATAATATTCCAGCTTTCTTTGACTACATTCGGGGAAATTGCAAGTCTGTTGTTGTTGAAATTCAACAGAAAATTTTGAACCCTTTGGCGATAAATGTTTTTTAATTGTAAATATTTTTCATTATAAAATTCGTTTTGAATTGTCTTATTAATAGATTGCATTTCACACAGCAGTGAATGCATCTCCCTTAGTTTCGTAGGAAACCTGTGTTTTTTATTTTGGTTGCGCGTGTTGAATTTTCTCAAAGGGAAAGACCTATTATAGTGATTATAGTGATTGTCAACATTTCAATCTTTTCATGCTAAATTTTCAAGTGTGCCGCGAAAAAAATCTCGAAATGCATTTTACATGTTAGAATATAACATATTTTAAATGTTTTGTTAAGTTTCTAACAGCACATTCAAAAATTTTGAGTAAAAAATATTCAAATTTTAACAAAAAGTTACAATTATTTTCAGAACTAATTGTAAACCAAACCCGCTTTATATCGCATCAAAAGATGCAGAAAAAAATTAGCTTTTAGGCTGAGCAAAAAAAACTGGGTATGTCCATTTGAAAATGCAAAGTTGACAACCAGTTGACATCCAAGTTGAAGTTGATAAAAATCAAAACTACTCTGAGTTTGTAGCGTTTTATGAGCCATTTCATCTGGTTTTTCGTTTACTTAAATCGGACTACAAATAAGAAAGTTATAGCATTTTGAAATTTCAATCTCGCACCCTGTATAACAGGGATCCGATTTTTGCAAAATGTCTGAAGTACCATCATGAGTTGCCTCTTAGTCTGCAACAATACTGTACAAAATTTCAGAATCCTGCCACCATTTGGAAGATATGAAATAAAAACGATTAAAAATGAAGAACTTTGGCGGCTTATAACATCAAAGAGGAATCACAATTGACCTAAAATTTTTGCACCAAACCTCGTCATTTGAACAGTAGATTATGTGGTATGAAGGATGTGGTGTCGTTCAGACTCACCCTGTATGTATTTCTTTTAAAAGACAAATGCATAAATGTAAATAATAGTAAGCCCTTTGTTATTTATCTTAACTAAATCTAGCTAATCTTATATAATGAAATCACTATATAATCCTGAAACAAAGGAAAACAAACAACATAGTAAAACATTTACAATAGGATTTTAGAAAATATAAATTCGAACAAGAAACTATTTGCGCACCTGACTATAAATTCGTGGAGTTTTATCACGAGATTTTCGCGGCTTCATTCGAACACGTCGCTCTGGATTTATCCGCAAAAGGTAACGCGGCTTCTGTAAACATTTCCCTTATTAATCTGGGATCAAATCCAATCAATTTTGTTAATATTTGTTATTCATTTCAGAATGGACGAGAGATTTAGAAAATCCAGCAGCATCTCGAGCGAGACAGTCTCCCCAATTCTGCTAAGAAGAAGACTAAGTGCCCCCGAAACTATTATGAGAAAGTGAGTTAATAGTCTTAGAATTTCCAAATATCACCGAGGAAGGTGACTCAGAAAACCTTATAATACTCTCGCCGAATCGATGAAGCAAGTCACGCACATTTGCTAATTTAACCAGCACCCCAAATGTCGCGCTTTATTAAACAACTTCCAATTGGAAATTTTCGCGACCTATTTCCACATTATTTAAATAAATTTCGTTTTTTCAATGACTTTGTTTACTATTATTTAAGGCACATGTTGGCCCAACAACGATCTGAATCCCAAGACAGCGTCACGCAATCATCCGAAACCAAAAGTTGTCAATGGAGAAGCGAAATCGAAGGGAGTGACAGCAACTTGAGCAGAAAGCGAGATCCTGATTTGATGAGAAAATCAACTTTATTGCGGAGGCTTTGGAGTCATACAAAACCGCTAACGAGCAATAGATTTTCCGGCACGTTCTACGAATGGCAACATTCCTTCGGAAAATTATCCTCAGGGAAATCGCTGACGTCTGTTCACTCGTCTCCTGAACATATTCGTAAAAAAAATGCATCTCCTAAACATCTGTCACCAAAAAGAAAAAGTTCTACTGACACTAGAACTAGTACTACGTTCACACCGAAAACTACAGAAACTAGTACTAGATTTACCAATAGTTATACAACTTTCTCGGACTATTCGGATTCTGCTTATACTAACAGCAGATCAAATTTATCAGAAACATCGAATAACAATAACAACAATAATCAAGAAAATTCAAAAACACAACCAAATGAAGCTTCTACTCAAACTCAACAATCAACGAATGTAAACGTAATCTCAAACGTGCATCTAAGCCAATCAACTTTGGATGTGATATTCAACCAAGTGATGCAAGACGTTAAAAATTCCTTTCCAATTGATCCAGGGGTTGAACCTAAACTAATAACAGTGAAAGAAATGCCCAGTTTTTATCTTAAACGAAAAGATGATGTAGTGGTTGAAAATCAACAACATAACAGAATCATGAAATATATGATTAGCAATGTTGGAGTTGGCAGTCATTACACTAAACCAACAGAAGTTCCTACAGTTCCTAGATACTCAGCTCTTCCCAGAACCATTTCAATGGAAGTAAATATTTCTTCTTGCGAATCAACTGATTCAGATAGTGTAAGCTTAGTAGATAGCTTAGAAGACGGTTCTTCGTTCAATACTGATCTTAAAGAGGAAATAACTCCACCACTTCCAGATAACAGTAAAAAAGTAAGCACTGCTTTTTATATTCCCATAGAAGTTGATAAGGAAATTGCGAGTAAAGCAGTTTCCGATCACTTGCCTGAGAAGGTTAGAGAAAAACTAGTGAAACGACAACAAAAACGAGAAGAAAAAGTGAAAAGCAAAAACTCGTCGGATAGTAATTACATAAGCGCTAGTGATAACGGAAATCAATACCATTTTATAGTTGGAAGTTCGGATATAAATTTAAACAGTACCCCTCTCCCTGATGTCAATTATAATAAAAACAAGAAACGATCAAAACCCCTTTTGCCTAGCATCGAAACTTTTCGTAGAAAAGAAAAGAAATGTTTTAAAAGAAAACCGTTGGAGAAAAACCAGTGGGTTCCAAAGAAAAAAGGAGAAAAACTAACACCCCTCTACAGCAGTCGAAACGAATTTGTTTGTGACTGTGGCCCGAGAAGGATTTATCACAAAACGGAATTCAACAAATCTAATAAAAGAATAGAAATATTGGAAATAATGGAATGCGTAGAACCCCAAGAAAGAACTAGAAGTAAATCAAAAATACCGGTTTTAATCAACTCGAAATCACCGAAAAAACCAGACAAACCGGTTTATTTAGATTTCAACGCAGATCCGAGCGATCCAAAATTGGATCAGTTGATCGCTAATATTCTGATAGAAACTTTAAACAGCCAAGAGGAGGATAAAGCAGATGATAAAAATGCAAAACCCAGTCCGAAATATCAACAAAAATTTGAAGTTATCCCCGAAGAGATCCAAGAAGATAGTCAAAACAATAATTGTGAAAAATCCCAGGAGGATAAAAGTTCATATCAAGGAAAAGCTGCAGTGGCTCTAGTAAGGGATGAGAATTTCTCATCGATACCGAAAGGTTGGATAACGTTCTATATGCTGCACAAAAATCGGGGATCGCCAGACAGTACGTCAGATGAAGGTATAAATCTTTCAAAAAAATATCAGACCCCTTAAATGCACGTAGTTTTAACGCAGAGCACCATATCAACAGTTATTTATCATATAGCTAGATTTTGTTTAGGAAAGAAACGTGATAAAAATAATTCTGCCAGAGATTTAGAGAATGTTAATAATGGTGCGGCGTATGACGTGATTAAATTGGAGGAAGACAATAAAGGCGGATTTTCCGGGAGTGAACTTCAGCCGGAGCGGCATAGGAAAATCAAGCAGAGGCATAAATCCATCGAGCAGGAAGAAATAAAAGAATTTGGTAAGAAAAAAATTTTACGTAACGGTATAGGAGCGACAAAATGACTCGACGGGCTTGCGTTTAGGCCGTCTATCGATCGTCGTTTGAAAGTTTTATGAAAATTTTGTCGGGGTGGGAAACCGATACCCTGTCCTGGCGCATTCACCAAATTTAATAACGCATATATTAATGTTTTCCGTGTTGATTTTGTCAGTAAAGTAAGATCTGACTCATAAAGTTTCACTGATTTGCACCAATTCGTCAGAAGTTACAAAGAAAATTCTAAAGTTTTTGACGATCAAGTCAAACTTAACTTTTGAAGTTCAATTTTGAGTACTTTCATCAACTGCATTTTTATTAAATCCGGTATTATTATGCAATTGTAGCACAGTCCGGATAATAGGTAACTTTGTAGACAAAATTTGGTTAGAATATTCAAATCCGTTCAGGAGTTACAGGACGAAGATTACATAGCTTAATCATTTTAACGCCCGATTGCAATCTGACGTTCAATAATAAATGTTTCCTTTGTCAATTATTCGACCTGACACCTACTGTTTGTAGCACAGCTCAGATTCTAGGTAATAAATTATTAATATTTCGAATTATCGGTTGCTCAAAATTGGTTCTTTAATAAAGTAAAACAGGAGTTATAAGGAATTGTTTCACAATTTAAATTTCCCTGTTATTGGAATCCGATCAGTATCCCATTTAAAAATTACAAATTCAAAATCAATACGCATGTAGGTAGATACATAACCGTCTTTTAATTTACATAGCAGATTTAGGGCTCAGCCTGTCGAGTACCCCTAATTCAATTTAAATAACTTCCCGGAGTCACTCAAACCCACCTGTTACCTGTTTATCATAAATTCAACGCATGTTTTTATAGGCGAATGGTCGGTTACCGTAAGTGGGACAAACAGTAACGGAAATTTGGCACCGAATTTAGAGATGAGCTTAAAATTTCCTCCCAAAAACTGCCCCCATTACGATTCCGGTTTGGGTGAAGAAAACGAAAGACCGTACCTGCCGACGTTAAGAAACACGGACTGTCAAAGTAAATCGAACAAAATCCAAAGCAAATTCCTAAAATTATTTTGTTTCAGCCGAAAAACTTCCAGAGATACCGGGGCTAAAACGGATGAAGGTAGGAAACACAATTTTATTTCATTAAAAATAAATGTGTAATGCATTTCAGAGGAGCGATTCCGGGCTGCCCGCAGTCAGAAACGCAATTTCTTCCAGAATTGAACCGAGGCCGACACGAACAAGCATTCGGCGATATAATTTATCCCGGCCTAAAATCGAATATCAAATGGAAAGGAGGAATATTAATCTCCTTGATGAGAGGTCGGTTCGCAAATTATTTTCGTAATGTAATTTTATGTTTTAGACAATATGCGGAAATTCTGAGGAGGCTACCGGAGATCTTGAGCATCACCGGAAATACCCTTTATCACGAAAGAAAGTAGTCAGGAAAGGTCAGGGATTGGATCGATGGCGTAGCGTTCACGACGGAATTGCATTATTTTTTGTATTCGCAGCTGTGATAATTATTAAATTTTTAAGAAATTAAATTTACAATTTTCACCTTGTGTGGTTCATATTCGTTAACGTCCGAAAAGCACTAAAAAGTGTTTCGAGTTCTCTTCAAACATGTTTTCTTTTCGACCAATTCCACTTTTTGCAAAAAATGACAGATTACCCACCAATAATAATAACGCCAAATATGAAATAGAAATAAGAGTATACTCGCTAATGACCACGAAGGGTTGCTGCGAATTTAAAATAATAATAATAATAACAAAAATTGGCAGGCAATCTCGGAGACGGTAGAAACTTCTACTTTTTCACAGAATTTATTATGTAGCAATTGTGTCGATCGCTGATGCTGTGTTGCGTATTGTGCCCAGCGTTCATTTACTAAAATCTAAAATCCGAATGACAGTTTTTGAAAGAATGCAACTTAGGCTTTCGATCCGGTAATGCAACAGCTATCGAATTCGATAATAATAATTGCTGTTTTGCTAAGAGAAATGCTAAAATGTCACTAAAAAATGGCACTATGATGGTTTTTGATCCGGCAATGCAACAGCTATCGAATCCGATAGTCAGAATATGCTTGTAAAGTAAATTAAAAAGGGCCTTTTTGCCACTAAAATGACACTTTTCGAAAAAATGGCACTAAAGTTTTCGACTTGAAAAACATCAGCTATCACATCCGGTAATAAAAATATACAGATATACATAGATATTTTTGCGGCACCGTTTTTTGACAAAAGGGCACCATGTGGAATACATTTTGAGAAGCAGAATTCAAAGAGCTTTATCGGGGTTTGCATTTAAAGTTTTACCTTGAAACGTTCAATAGTTTGAGCTGCAGCGTGATCACAGAGAGACACACATTTTCGATCGACTTTAATTATATTAACTTATTGCTACGCTAAAGCGTAGATAGTGGCTTCAGTTTTCTATTTCTAGTTTACTGGTTTTTACAGGCCACCCACGTCAATTTTCCTAATTTTTTTTAGGAATTTATACAGGGTGATTCAGTTCGCCCCCCTGGAACTTTTTTATTTTAACAGAAGGATATGCAGAACCATAGGTATGCAGGGTGTTAACGAACCTATGTAACAACTCGCCATTTCTTTATTTTTTGGGATATCAACTTGAAAATTTTATTGTTTCATATATATATCTATAAAAGCGCTAATTTTGACACACTTACAATTTTTTTGTTACTAAGCCGGAAGTCGGAAGTTACGTTAACTTTGTTATCTTAAATAGTAATAAGTTATTGACGGTTTCTTTGATATTTGATAAAATAATTTGGCGACTTTGTCGACAATAAATGTACCTAATAAGTTAGCCATGTCTATTAGTTAACTCGTTAATAATAATAATAATGATTGAAAACATCATTCATTTACTATTGAAGTGACAGATCGTTAAGATTTGAGCTTCTTGACTAAACAAGCAAACTTTTCAACCGTTTTACAGTTTAGTCGTAATAGTAAAATGAATGAGATGTTAACTTTATAGTTTTTAATTATTTAAAAAACAAATACTTTCCTTATCGTGGGTGCAACATTATAAGAGTCAACATAGTAATAAAATTTTTTCCATGGCTAACTACTTTATTATCAACAAAACTGTCAAAGGGCTTTATCACATTTTTTCTCCCTTTTTTACATATTTGAACGTGGAAAAAATATGTCTACGCTGCGTCAATAAAACAAGAGTAAAGTAAACAATACAATAAACTTATACAGGGTGTTCCAATGAAAAGTAGCCACCCCAAATATTTCGTAAACCAAATAGAATATGAAAATTCGCTCGGACAGGTCGATTTTTATTTGAAGGAGGACACTTAAATCCATCCTTGGCGAAATTTCAAAACTCACCTCCTAATCCCCACCTACCCCCACTTGAAAATTTTAAATGGCAACCCTCCACTTGTGATACATCATTTGAAAGCTAATTTCATTGCCAATCTAACGCTATAACAATTTTTGTTATTTGTTCAATCCTAGCGCCCTCTATGGTCAAATTTTAAATTACATTAGGGCCCTTTGTAATACATCATTTGAAAGGGTTTGAAATTATCTGTAAACCGGTGTAAGTATTTTGAAGTCCACCCACTTGTTCAAAAGTTACATTGAACGATATGAGCTGGTTCTGGGCCTATAAATCCTTCATGTTTAGGCCGTAACTTTTGGACGAATGGATGGATTAAAAAAATTCTTGCATTAGTCTACAGATAATTTCAAACCCTTTCAAATGATGTATCATAAAGGGCCCTAATGTAATTTAAAATTTGAACATAGAGGGCGCTAGAGTTTAACAAATATCAAAAATTGTTACAGCGTTAGATTGGCAATGAAATTAGCTTTCAAATGATGTATTACAAGTGGGGGGTTGCCATTTAAAATTTTGAAGTGGGGGTAGGTGGGAGTTAGGGGGTGAGTTTTGAAATTTCGCCAAGAGTGGATTTAAGTGTCCCCCTCCAAATAAAAATCGACCTGACCGAGCGAATTTTCATATTTTATTTGGTTTACGAAATATTTGGGGTGGCTACTTTTCATTGGAACACCCTGTACATACAATCGTACACACATCTATTTAGCTATCAAAATAAAAACACTTTGTCAATCAGATAGGACTTGAATTTACATTTAAATAAGTGCAACGGCCCAGTTTCCACGGTAATTTATTAAAAAAATTTATGCAGAAGTACGATGGCGATTTTTCGTAAAGGGCGGTGGAATGGGATGTTACACTCAGCCCTGAACGATTTCTGGTTCCATGTCATTTGAAGAAAGAAACTTGGGTACCGCAATTTTGACCTACATCCATATAGACGATTTAATGACGTTATTTCGTTTGTTATGCCTATGATTTACAAATGTTTGTTTTTATATAATTTTCTGTTGAAATATAAAGTAATCACATTCGTCATATTGTAAAACTAAGTCAAGCTAGCCGTAAAAATGTCCCAGGGCTAAATTTCCGCCCCAAATTTAACATAAAATCCTTGATACTTTTTTATTTTAGTAAATTTAGAATTTCGTTCTTCTTTAGGAGGATCAAAGCATTTGAGGAATTTTAGGTGGGAGGCCTGCTTATCAAGGTACAAGGTAGAATTTTTCGTCCAAGGTCCCCGAGTTACCCCTGAGCAAGGATGTAAACCCGTAAATCATCCTTTCTTATACACAAAAATAAAATAATTTAAAAAAATGTATATTCTTATAATTAATTACCTATTAAAGGGAAATTTACCGATTTCTGGTAAATTACGAAATGACGGCGAGGGGTGGGGGTTGAAATAACACATCAGATTATCAAAAGATATCTATTTGTATTTACATTAAGTTGTCATTTACACTGGTTGGATAGGCCCGCACATCAGAGCAATGTTGGCATAACACAGCCACCTTTTTGGATTAATAATTGTACCGTTGAATTAAACTAATTACGATAAAAAACATTTGGTAATCAATGAAAAATAAAATGCAGAACTGAAGAGAAATTGTTGAGAAATGTTAAAACTAATCAACGAGCATAAATAATAATAATAGTTATATCCTTAAAATCAGTTCTCAATAACCTTTCGGGTTGCACATATTGAAAGATTCGTATTATAAAACACTGTACATTACTATGCACATAATTATCAAAACTAACTAGAATAGCCTATTGTTGCCGTCTTTCGTATTCGCGTCTGCTGTACTCCCTCCAGTCACTGGGGGAAAACCGATCCCTAGGGAACGGCTGTTCGGGCATATACATCGCAGGGGGGAAACCGGGAGCTGGACCGTAGTATCCCATTGGCGGCCTTGGGGCAATGGGAGGCATAACCTCTCGAGCCGCTCTGGGATACTGACGCCAGTCCATTTTGGCTTCAGGTGACCTAAATGTTTATTAGTTTTCGTAATCAATCGTCTAAGTTATGACAGGATGTAATTCCAAGTCCAAGTTCATCCTATAACCATATATACACGCAGGTTCCTTGACAGATCGTGTGAGCTTATATATATGGTTATACGATGAAAACAGTTGCCAGTGAGATGTAATATTGCAGAAATCTGCAAGCAACGACCCCTGCTGGATTGTACACCTAACTGACTTGGAATTACACACTTAAGCAGATTATTTAATTTACCGTTTATCCGGACGAACGAACTCCCGTTCCCGGTGGTAGCCTCCCGGTCTTGCATAATCGAACCTCTCCCGTTTATGTTCCCCGGGGAATCTCTCACGTGACTGTCCACTACCCCATCTGTCGTGCTCCATATGCGAGGCCTGTTCGTGACGGAATCCACTCCTGCTGCCTCTATTATATCTCGACCACTCTCCCTCCTCGCTCTCCTCTCTATTCTTCTTCTTCTTCTCCCTATCCTTTTTCTCTTTCCTGCAACAAAAACGCGTCAACTTTGTCCCTACCTTCTCCAACTCACTTTTCAGAGTGATGTTTTTTCGATTCTCGTTCCTCCCTGTCGTCGTCATCATGACGCCTCTTGCCAGAATGCTCTCTCTCCTTGCTTTCGCTTTTAGTTCTCTCTCGACTTGTGCTACCGCCCTCCTAAAATACAAATAAAATAAAAACCACGGCGAATAAAGGCTACAAACCTCTCGTTTTTCCATTTTATCCGACTTCTTGCAAGCCCTTTTATACAGCTTGTATAGTTTCTTTGCGTCGAATTCGGTGAATTTCGAAACGAAGTACCACAAATTGCTACGGGGAGAAAATAAAAACAGAAAGAAGAAAATCAACGAACCTCCTCCACTCCTTGACTTTGTCGGGATCGGTGTATTCGCTGAGACAGTGATTGATTTGTTCACCGATTTGAATGAGGCACAACCGAGTGTGGTTGACTTGATCGGAATCCGACAATGATTGATCCGGGTTGTCTAGTGCTTTAAGCGCTTTCTTCACAGGCCTCATTTTCTCCTTGCACTGAAAATTTTATTAAAAAATTCCTTTGGCGTTTCTTCTTACCTCGTTGAATATCGAGGGGTCCAAATCACCCAGAACGTCCAGGGCTCTGGGTTCGTTGTTCGCCGTGAAATGCATGGGGCCAGCCATCTTCTTATCTTTCTTCTTGTCCTTCTTCTTCTCTTTCTTCTCGTGATGCTTGCCAGACGTCTCCGGGATTTCTTCCGTTTTAAGTACCTTTGCGGGTTTTCTAGAATACGACGGCGTGACACTAGCTTGTGATGATACATTCGTTGAACTTGCTTCATCGTTGGAACTGATGTCATCATTATCGATTATTTCCTTAGTCAAAGCTTTGGTTTCCTTCGCCTTTCTTTGCCGCTTAGGCTTGGAAACTCCTTTCTTCTGGTCCAGTTGTTTCTTCAAAATTTTCAACAAGTATTCAGCTCTGGATTGCAAATGTTTTGCTTGGGGTTTCTTATCTTCGTTCAGAAGAATCTTATCACCGATTCCAAAGCTCGGGTCTAGTTTGATTTGCTCCCAAGAACCCATGCCATACAGGTAGATGCCTTGAAGAAGTTTGGAATCCTCATTGGTGTCCCAATCCACGTCAAAATGGGCTGGTTTTGTTCTAGCGTCCAAAACCCATTTGCTGCGTTCTTCGGGATTTGAAGGCAGGACTTCGTCCAGTGGCTCCAACTCCTCCTCGCATGCCATCATAGTTTTAGCGTTTACAGAAACTCCCCCTAATTTAAAAGATGGGCCTCTCATCCTCTTCCGGCCTCGACTAGCTTCGTCTTGAGTACTATCTGTATTCTCTTTGGTGTGTTCACCCATATACGCTCTACATCTCTCGTGGAGCATTTCACCCAACTTCCTCAACTCCGCCAAAGGCTTCTCCTGTAACTCAGCTTCGCAAGCTACAGCCTCTAAGCGTTTGAGCGGAGCACTGAACTTCTTGTAGCTCTTCACGAACCTTCTTATTTCAACATCGGTGAAGTTTTTGATCTTCTCCCGATTGGCTAGAGGAGGCCTTCCGCGTTTTCTTGGTCTCTCATCGTCACTGTCGTCCCCCTCGAGACTGGAACCCGCGGATTCATCTTGTTCCTTTTTGCGTGTCCTCCTTCCCTTGCCCTCCTCGCCATCACTTTCCGACTGGTTAATCTGCTGAAGAGTCTTTCGTGATCGTGGTGGGAGATACATATCCTCCATTTCCTTAGATTTCTCTTCCTCTTCAACTTTCTTCCTCAACTTCTCCGGGATGATTTCGTCCCAGTCTTTGCTTTCTTCGTCGGCTGGGCCGGTGGCAGTTACCGGTGAGGGTTCGGTGTCCTCGTCAAAAGCGGCAAAGTTCGCAACCTATAATGGACGTTAAATAGTTGCCCCTCAAGCAAAATGATACAAACCTTAAATGCGGATAGAAGTTCATCTCCCGCTAATGTTGGGGCTTCATCCCTAGTTTCGGCACGTCTTAGGATTTCATCTATATCACACTAACGAGAAAATGATTAATGTGAATCATTAAAAAGACTTACATTAGGTTCTTCGTCTTTGTCGTCTTCGTCTTTGAAGAGTTCTTCTGCGCCAAATTTTAGAATGGCTGTAAGATCTTCTTTGTTGAAAGGATTGTTGTTGGACGAACCCTTCTTGTCTAGAACAGTTCTACCAGTAGTATCCATCCTCTGAATAACCAAATGGTCCAGGACCATTTTCTGCTTAGCACGCTCGACGATTTCTTCTTCAACCGACCTGGCGGTTACTAACCTATATATGTTGACTTGATTCTTCTGCCCGATTCTGTGAGCCCTGGCCTGAGCTTGCAAATCGTTTTGGGGATTCCAATCAGAATCGAATATGATCACAGTATCAGCAGTAGCTAAATTAATACCTAAACCACCAGCGCGGGTCGATAGAAGGAAACAAAAGTCTTGAGATCCTTCAGCGTTGAAGTGATCCAACGCCTGTTTCCTCAATTCCCCCTTAATACCACCATCCAAACGTTGGAAGGGGAAATGACGCAATTGCAAGTATTCACTCAAAATGTCCAACATTCTAACCATTTGCGAAAAAATTAGCACTCTGTGTCCCGTCTCGCGCAAACGAATTAAAAGTTTGTCCAAAAGCACTAATTTACCAGAACCGCGAAGCAACATCTGCAAATGATCTTCCTGAGAATGGCTAGGTTCGTATTCAGTCGGTTTAGTCAATAACGAGTGATTGCAACACTTTTTTAGCTCTATAACGATATTGAGGAAGGTGGTTGTCGAACCCTTAACGCCCTTACGTAAGGCGTTGTAGTTTTTTGTTAAAATCCACTTGTAGTATTGTTTTTGAACAGTGGTCATTTCTACGCGAAGAATTTGTTCAACTTTCGCCGGCAAGGATTTTTCCACGTCCTTTTTCACCCGACGCAAAATAAACGGTTCTAGTTGTCTGTGTAATTTGCTGTAGCCCTTCGTCGAGGCGTGTTCATGATCCCGTTCGAATTCTTCCCACGATTGAAACCTTCGACGTTTCGGTATAGACAAAATTAATTAGGAAAAAAACTTACTTTTGAGGCATGATGAAATGGAGTAAGGCCCAGAGTTCCTTCAAGCTGTTTTGGAGAGGAGTACCGGTGATAAGAAGTCGATGATTGGTGTCGAACTCCATCAGAGCCTTGTAGAGGAGAGAATCATCGTTTTTAAGCCTTTACAAAAAGAATTAGACGAGTAGGAGTAATTCCGAATACTACCTATGCGCTTCGTCGACTAGTATCACGGCCCAGCTTAAACTACCGAGGAATGCTTTGTCTTTGAGGACGATTTCGTATGTGGTCAAAATTGAGTTGAACTTCAAGCGCTTGGAGCCTTCGTAACTCCACTCATACTGCCTGATCTGTGAAAACATTAGGTGACTGGTAAAAAATCAAAAGAAACATACCGTGTCTCTCGACTGGACGTCGCCCAGGTAGGTGACAATATTCATCTCCGGTGCCCACTGCTCGAACTCCCGCTGCCAAGACGTCATAGTCGATAAAGGAACAACACAGAGGAACGGCCCGTGCAATTGATGGGTGTTGAAGAGATAATACAGAAAGCATATCGTCTGAACAAAAAATAGTAGCCATTAACATCTAAAACATTAATGTTGAATTTACCTCCAATATGTTATTACCTGGATTGTTTTACCCAGGCCCATCTCGTCAGCTAGGATCACCGAGTTCTCCTTGGTCCAGGAATGAATCAGCCAGTTCAACCCGTCCATCTGGTAATCCCTCAGGACCAAATTCTGTAAAATCCAGGTAAAAATTTTGAAAAATTTGACCGTCGCTAACCTTTTCCACACCCATCATGTACTCAGGCTGGGTCTTGACTTCGTGGAACTTCGGACGGTACTTCAATACTTTGCAGTGCTTGGTGGGGGTACTTTTCGACTGCTCCCTTTCTTCAAATTCCTTTATTTTTTCCGGCGACTTTTTCTGGATGAGTACAGAGTCCTCCCAGGTCGAATCGGCGTACGGCAAGTTTTCCCATTTGATGTAATAATCAATGCCTCCATCCGGTTTGCTGAACTTGGCGATGATTCTCTCCACGTTGTTGTAGCTTTTAAGGAGTTCCTGGGACAACTCCAGCTGGCATTCGTAATATTCCACGTCTTCCGGAGTTGCATACTTCCTCCACTGTCCGATCTCCACTTCTTTCTTCACGAAGTTCTCCAACTTCTTCAGTCCTTTAACTTTCTGCTCTTTTAGCGTGTCGTCAGATTCCCACGTGTTGTGGATATGTGCCCAGTCTTTCCATTTGATTAGATATTGCAGTTCGGTGTTTTCTGGGTCATTCTCCGCACCTTCGTTGGGATCGCCGTTTTCCTCCACGTAGTAGATTGTTGTGATGTTTCCAGTTACTGATAAACAGGAATGAGTATGACCCTTCGACGGTAAGAGTAGAATTTGACGTCGCCGCGGAATGACTCGAGTGGGGGTTAATCGCATCGAGTGGCCAAGGCCATGCAGTTTGAATATTTCCCCTCCTTTCCCTTGACCAATCGTGCGTTTAAAATGCTATTTTACCGAGGGGTTGCTACAGTTTCAAAATGTCGTCCAAAAATTCCTCAGAATTCCCAAAAACTACATTATAAAACCACACTATTTTTGGATTAGAAAACCTACATTCGAAATCTTGCAACTAGTAACTGAAGCCGTCGGTAATTCCCGGAAAACCTCGAGGCCACAAGGTTCCAAGTGTATTTTGAATATTCTGGCAAGACCCTTGTATCTGAAGGGCTGTTAAGCTACTTACAGCTAGACCACAGTCTGACATTCTTTTTACTTAAACTTGGTGTATTAAAACCTTAATCTTAGTTGATTAGAACCTTGTGAAACTAAGGTGATTTTGGTTTCTCGTACAAGAGCACTTATTTATAGCGACGGATCGTTTACCCATGGCTTCCGAAGAATACCTAAAGACTACTCAAGAATTCCTCGACATATGACCAAAGAATTCCCAATGTACCAACCCCTCGAAATTTACTTAACTGAAGGTACGTGTAATGGCAAAAAGGCCCCTTGACTACTCAAGTCAGATTCTACTGTTTTCCGCAATACCTACCACCCTTCTTCCCTTTTCGCTGGGCCAAAATCTTCTCGATAGTTTCACATTTTTCCTCAGGTACCGTTTCTGGAGGTTCCAGAAAATCTGCCACATCTAGCAAATCCTCAGAATCTGTTTTATCTTCGGAATCTTCTTTATAACTGACTGTAGCTCCCGTCGTTCGTCGTGATACCGCCCTTCTTTTGTCTTCCTCGCTATTATATGCGCTTGATTCATCAGAGCTGTATTTTGTTTTTGTTTTACTCTTCCTAACTGGGGCACGTTTTGCCCCCACCCTTTTGCTAGGAGGAGGAATTTCTTTTTCTTCTTCTGATTCTGATGAGCTGCAGTCGTTATACTTCCATTCGTGGCTGCTAATAAACAAGATAACTAGAGACTAAGCAAAGCGATTTTGTACCTTTTTCGTTTTTTAGATTCGCCCCGATTCTGCAAGCGTTCCGGCTCTTTGCGTGAGCGAGCAGATCGCCTAATACCATAGACATCAGGATTTTCCTCCCACTGTCAAAATTACTTTATAAAAACTATTGGAAATAATATGAAATCACCTCTTTTGGATCTGATTTTCTCTTTGAGGGAGAGCTAGACGTGTTGGGACTACTACTGGTCAAGGAGCTACTTTTCCCATGGTTTTTGAGGGAGTCCTCGTTTCCCGATGGACCCTCCTTGTCAGAGTCGGAACCGCTCGAAGAAGAGGAACCCGAATCGCTACACAATTCCCTCAATTAATCTTACAATTTTTTAGTTTATTTAAAAAAAGCTAATAAATATTTTAGACAAACCCCATTGCTGTTCGTTGAAACCGGCACCAGTTTACACTTCTGCAGTTGAACGGTAATGACTTGGGTAAAGCAGAAAGCATTTATAGGCCTATCAAAATATGCGAATAATATTTTATCAAGAAGAGTTAACTTCATGAGTCCTTGGCAGTCAATACATTCCACTTTGCAGTATCACGCGGCAGGTGGAATGTCTTAGAAATAGAAATGGCATGCAGAGTGAGGGGGTATAGGATTCAGCCAAAAACCAGACCTGTTGATTTAGGGACCTTTAGTAATAAGAAATGTGATTAGCAAAAAATATATATAAAACAACTTGTAACAGCGAAAATTTTATGCCAATCAGTACTTCTTATTATTACGAAACTGTAAATAAGAATAAACTGTATTTAGCGGCTAAATCAAAAGCAAATAGCAAATTTTCGGCACTGTCAACCACCACAGTTCAATTGGTCAAAAAATGTGAAATAATGAAAAAATTGATCATGTCTAAACAATTACTGGACAGAATGAGTGGAAGAATTTTATCAATACTAAAACTAGTCTTTAAAATGTAGAATTAACGAGTCCGATGTCATAAGTAAAAGATAAATAATAAAAAGAAATTGAATTAAATTTTGTCGGTATTACCAAAACATTAAGCTGAATTTGCATTGTAACTGAAAAAATTAAAAGATCGGAACAGAACCCAAAAACAATTGACAGTTAAGGCGACAGCAAATTTTTTTTTCCATAGCATTTAAATATTGTAATTACATTTCTAAATTCTCCATAAAACATGTTGTGCCTTCGCAGTGCAAATACAGGGTGTCCGAAAATAAAGTTGAAATATTTCGGGGGGTGATTCTGCAGCTCAAAATATGCAAAAAAGTTTCTATAAACATGTATCCGGAAATCGTTCCTAAGGGGGCTACGGCCTTCTGAATGGGGCGTCTCAAATTCGGTTTTTATTGAATAAATCAGGAACCGCTTAAGATACAGTGACGACTTTTTGCACATTATCTAACATCACTAAGCGCCATCAGACTATGGTATCTACCAAAAGCAGATTCAACCAGGGGAGTGGAAAATTTTTTTACGTGTTATTTTTTAGACAATTTCTCACCGGAATATGGTTTCCTGACTAAAACTACATAAAAAAGCCTCTCTTGTTATAACACCGTAGGATCAACCGTTTTCGAAAAAATTAGATTTAAAGATACATTTGCATTTCCTAGGCTTTATCAAACCATTTTTATTAAATTACAAAACTGAACGGATTTTAAAAATTAGTATCTAAAGTAATCTAATGTTGCTTATCGATGTCAGATAGTATGCAAAAACTTAAAGGTGTCGTGAACTCGTTGGGCAACTTTTTATCAAAAAATTCTGTAAAAAATTACGATTCTTACGCTGCAAGTAGAATTTGAATACGATTAGTAATAAATGAGTTATAAGCCTCTGAATGTGGAAAAATACGATCTGTGACGTCACTGGTGCAAGCCACTGCAAGCGCTGCGTAAGAATTGCACTGTCTTGGTCATCATGGTCATAATAAATCGATGGATATGCCCCAGTGCTGTGATTACGGTGGCAGTAATAACGAAAAATCCAGCTAATATAGTTTTTTTTGCTTTTCACGATAAGAACAAGTATCGGAAAGTTTCCAAACAGTGGTTGGATAAAATTAAAAGATCAAATTTCGTTCCCGCGCTAAGAACACTCGAAAATGATCGGCTCACTGCAGAGTGCAGAAACAACGATTTCGAGAAAACTTCATTGTCGAAACAAGAATTAGGTACTTGGTGGTAAAACGTAACTATTTTTAAAGAAAGATGTTGTTCCTTCGATACAGTATTAAATGGAACGACAAATACAAGAAGCAGCCATTACGAGAACGAGCTTATTACGTGAGAAGGCAGAAGAAGGAGTTAATTGATAGTATGTTCAATCGATTCGACAAGTAAACAGGTGAATATTATCAAATTCTAAAAAAATAAGTGAAACTGTCATTGAAGGCAAAATAATGCACTTTTTTCCTACACGAGTAAATTGGCGAGTAAATCGGTTTAAATACTAGGGCGTGTTAATGTTCTAAAAAATGTTTATAGTTTAAAAGTGCCTAAAATAATTATATTTGTTATTTACATTGTATATTTTAATATTAAATTAAATAGAATGATCTGTTCAAACCGAACCGTAACATACACCAACAATATTGTTAAAAACCTCAGGTTGCGCTACTCCACGTTTCGATGCTAGCACCAATGACGTCACCGCGAGCCGCCAGCCACGAGTTCACGACACCTTTAATAATTGACAAAATCAAAATCGAATTTTGAGCGCCCCCTTCAGGGGGCCCTAGTCCCCCTAGGAGCGATTTCCGGACCCATGTTTATAGGAAATTTTTTTCATATTTTGAGCTGCAGAATCACCCCCCGAAATATTTCATCGTTATTTCCGGACACCCTGTATGTGTTTATAAATCGAGAAGCTTCACTTTCCAATCATAATTTACCGAAGGGTTTATTAATTGTGTAGTTAGTGGGACAGGTCTTTATGTCATGATGTAGTCTCGTGTAGTCATGTAGTCTCATGTAGTCAAGCTGTTTCCATGTCCTATTCCACTATTCCACCTATGTAGTCATTTGTAGTCCTAAAGTCCCGTCGCATATTAACGAACGCGGGGGTTGTGTGTCTCAGGTTTTTTTTCTGTTGGTTTGTAAACGGGATTTCAGTTCTGTCAAAATTCCTGTCATGGACAATAATTAACAAAAAAGATCCCTTGCAACCTCCCTTGTTACTGTTTATTGACATTATGTTGTAGTCTCATGTAGTTTATGCTAAATGTAGTCTTTGGAACACTATTTTTGGAGTGTGTTGTTAGTGGGATAGGTCTTCATGTAGTCTCGTGTGGTCATGATGTAGTCTCATGTAGTTAGCTGTTTCGATAAGTCCTATTCTACTATTCTACCTATGTAGTCTTATGTAGTCCCATGTAGTCAAGATGTAGTCTTGTTGAAGTTTCGTGTAGTTCATGTTAAATGTAGTCTTTGGGACACTATTTTTTGGAGTGATAAACCCCTCGTAATTTACATAATACAGGGTGTTCCTATATTCATAGTTCTAACTCCGGGACGTTATTCCTTACATCATTCTAGGAAAAAAAGTTCCTCTGGACATATATCCCGAAATGCTTTATACGGGAGTTACGCCCCTTCAAAGGGGTACTCAAAAAATTAAATTTTTTAAAATTTCTCAAAAAATATTAAGAATAGAATTTTGAAATTTGGAACTATCGTTAGTGTTATAAAGAGCTTTCTTCTCACTTTTTTTCAGATTTTTAATAACATCACAGGCGTGCGTTCTTGGAGGGCCTTACACATTTTTTTACATTTCCTTTTGTTGTAGTCATTTTTGTCATCAAATAATAATAAAATCTTAATCGGTGGCCGATTCTACCCAGAAAAGAGACTCTTGTTGAATGTCGCTAAAACGCACCCTTACCGATTAAAGTGACTTCGATTGGTTCAGAGCGCGAAAATTTCTGTTGTAAGATTTATTTTATCTACCTAATTAGTGAAAATAAACTCAGAATACGATTTCTTACATCATTTTAGAAAGAAAAGTTCATATGGACATGTGGCGGTAAATAATTCCTAAGGGGGCTATGGTTCTTCGAATAATATGTTTTCCAAGACTCCATTCAAAGGACCATAGCTCTTTTTGGAAACATTTTCTGCCGTAACTTAGTATGAACTTTTCTTTCTAAAATGATGTAAGGAATCATCCTCCATCTTTATTTTCTCTAATTAGGTAGATAAAACAAAGTGCTAATCACAAATTTTCGCCCCCAAAACTAACTGGAATCATTTTATTCGAAACTGGTGCGCCCTAACTACATTCAACAAGAGCACCTTCTTTATGTGGAATAGACCAGAGATTACGATTTTATTAGTATTTGAAAAAAAAATGGCCCACAACAGAAGAAAATGTAAAAAATGTGTAAGGCCCCCCAAGAACGCACCCCTCTGATGTTATTAAAATCTGAAAAAATTTGAAGAGAAAGCTCTTTATACCACTAACCATTGTTCTGAATTTCAAAATCCTATTCTTCATTTTTCGAGAAATTTTCAGGAAACTGATTTTTTTGAAGGGACGCAGCTCCCTTATAAAGCATTTCCGGACATATGCCCATAGGGACTTTTCTTCCTAGAATGATGTAAGTAATAACGTCCCGGAGTTAGGACTATGAATATAGGAACACCCTGTATGGTACCTACCTCATACCTACTCAATGGTTTATAATGGAATTACAGAAGTCAACAATAATTTAAAAATATTTTACTAAATAGTGTTAATACTGAAAGACAAAAATGTTTTATAGTTTTATCTGCAAACTAATAATGAATTATAAAACTATGCTCTCATTATGGTTCTGCTGACAAAGATATAATTTATGCTTTCAAAACTTTTTAGTGTTATAAGACACAAGTGTTTTGTAATGGTTTTATGGATGACTTGAGAATATTATAAACACTTGTGACATTAAGGGCTAATTAAAAATTGAAGTGTAGATATTTACCTAGCAACACTTCAAAACAGTTGATCTTGATTGGTCAAAATCCCTTTAAAGGAACTAGTACAAAATAAAATTTTTAAACTCTTCTTCAGGTGCTTCAATTGTAACGATGAAATTATAGTAAGGGCAAATGCAATTAGCATCCCCTATCGTAAACAAGGTATCAATAGATGAACAGGGTTGGACGCGTTCACGACTAGTGAAGTACTAGAAAAGTACCTGTCGTAGGACATTATTATTAATAAAAATTCTTCGCATTACTAGGAAGCAATCGCTTCTGCTCTTAGTGCGGCCCTGCGTCCAGGCTGGAACGGGGTTGTAAATAATATTTTTACAATGGGAACCTGCTGTGAAGTTTACAATTAGACAACTACAAAACTCAAGTGTTTATATTTTATTGAATAGAGACTATTTTTCAAGTTATCATGAAGAGTTAATTACATAATGCGAATTATTTATTTTGTTAGATGTACTTGTTTGTTTTATATGAGACTGTCTTTTAAAAGTATATTTCAAGTCAAAGACGCATTTATTAAAACTCAAATAAAAATTGACTGACTGAAGTTGATTAAAAAAATTAAAATATGTTAAAATTCAACGTATTATCCAAAGAGCTTGATTTACTTTGGCTAAATATAGCAAAGATATCTCCAGCGCACTTTTTCAAAAATAATTTTCGGATTCCTAGTACTCTCCACACTTGGTTGCAATTCGACTTTCGGGCAAAAAAAAAACTTTTAAGTTCACGTCAAAACACGGAATTAATTTCAAAAATGGAAAATTTGAAGCTACTAAGTATGCTTTTGAAAAATAAAAATTATTCCAAAATTGTTTGTATAACTCCTCAATTTTTTAGGTGTCCTTGGTGCCGGTTACACGATTGCTAATTGTCAAAATCAACATAAAATGTGCAAATGTGCAATGAAGATCTTTACATTTGCACACCCAAAAATCCAACTCACCTCTCAGAAGAGTTCGACGAAGAGTCACTTTTGCTTTCATTGTCTGTCCCAGACCCAGAATTATCTGAATCTGACATTTCTCCCGTCTAGAAAAATGGTGAAAATAGTTATACTTATAATTTTTTGGGAGAAGAATAAGAGAAGAACAGTGAAAATGTTTATTCACAAGCACTAATAATACAAAATACATAAGTTACATGGGCATTGTTACAATTTCTTTGGGGGAACCCCACTTGATTTTAAGGTTAAACTTAGTGAAAATCGTAAAGTTTTGGCACAAAAAACGAGCTTTAATCCTCTTTAAGAGGAAAAGTGAGGATGAGAAAATTTTAGGGTAGATCAATTTAAGTTTTCTGCTCTAAAATTGGAGAAAAAACCCCAATTGATTTGTAATTTAATTGCAGTTTTGATTCTGGGTTTTACCCTAAAGTTAGGGTAATATTTGAAAAAACTCGAAGTTAAAACGAGGATTATACTGCGAAAATGTCGTGAGACAAATCGTAGTGTTGAAAACAGCAAACTTTGCCTGCAAATTGCTCAAAAGGGTACATTTTAAAAATTGAAAATTCCTCTCTTGGGGGCTTACTAAAACCATGGGGAATAAGTATAAACGTAAAAAAGTGTGGAACACAAAGGGCTCGGGGGTGAAATAGCCCCAAAACCATTTGTAAACAAAAATATCAAAGGTAGAAGTCTTGAAATTGTTAAAAGCAATCAGACCACGCCCTTGATTTCACATTGACGCAGCATTTAAAGGACACGTTTAACAACCCGAAAACCCCTTTTTATATAAACAACAGCCCCAAATAAATATTTTAAAGCCAAAATCTTACCTCTGGCTTCATGCACAGCGTTTATCGCAGATTCCTCCCGACTACCACGAACAATCACCACAAAAATCGTTGCAAAATACAATGAAAACGTCCCTCAATGATTTCATAACGTTTAATTTGGAAAAATTTTCAAGCCGGTGGGTGAAATCTGCGTTCAAAAAATTTATTTCACACTACACCACTATGGGACGCCATTTTGTGCATTACGCTGGTAACTAGATTAAACCGTTTTTTCCGAATAAACCCGAAAATTTTATTAAAATCCTTCGCACTAATAATTTAAACCACTTTTCTAGGTTATATTATCACAATTCACCACTAAATAGGGTTAAGTTTCATTATTATCGACGGGACCAGAATTCCATGCGAATTCAACTGGCAGCCATCTTGACTTTCTAACGACAGCGCACAGCGTAGGCTGTGGAGAGAGAACGCGTCAGTGTTGCCAACTCGTTTCTGACGTCACGATACTAATCTCTATACGCTATTATCATAAGGTAAATTTCGCTTTGCGGCTATTTCATTATTTTGCCCAATGAAATCGGCAGAAAAGCCCGTATCCGTTTCCGGGAGCGAAATTCAAAAGTGCCAACAGCTAAGAAAATCACCAAATCAGCGCGGGCTTTATGAAATCCACTAGTTTAACCTTAAAACTCGCACCGTAATTTCTTTGGAATGTTTTACAATTAAGGCCACTTTGAAAAATCAGGCATGCAGTCCCTTCTGGTTGGCAGACCTGACTGGACCAGGTCAGGTCACCATATCTTTACAAATGTACTAAAATTTGCTTAAAAACTAATAGGAATTGAGTATTAAAGCTTTTAAACACAAAATGTGGGCGAATTTTCGTATTTTTCGCAAGGATTGGTCTCAATTACATTGTCAAATATTCAAAAAAATAGTTGGCCTTGGAACTGAATCTGTCAAAAAAGCTGTCAGTTGTCAAAGACACAAGCAACATGACATTGAATTCAAGTTTATAATTTAAAGAAACAGGTAGACAGGCAACATAAGCAATGCATTTGCACTTTTATTGTAGGTAAAATTTGACAGATGACAGCATTGACGTGTTGTTTTACGAAATGGAATAAAACAGACATTTTCTTCACAGAACGCAATTTCCTTCAAAATATTGTGACTTGCGTTGTAATATGTCCCAATGTCCATCAGCAGTCCCTTTAATGTGGTGTCATTGTCAAAGACCTACGGCAAGACTCATCTGTCAAACTTTGCTATAAATGTGCAGAACCTTTGCGCATGACGTCACAATAGAGAGAGAGAGAAATCTTCAAAAGTGGAAACCCTAAGGAAAGTTTGCAAACTTGTAGGTCTCTTTCTATTTCGTGACGTAATTTGGATGCAAAATTTGACAATGATAGACTTTTGCATACCGGACTCTGTCAAATTTTGTCTCCATATTGTCTATCACCGTTAATTGGAAAAACTTATTTCAAATGTCACTGAAGGTTTTTTTTTTATAAAAGAAAGGAAAATCATAAAAATAAAAGAATTTCCTCCGTTTCTTTCTGAAATTCTTAGTTCAAGAAATTCATTGTGGTCTAATTTTCGTATTCCGTTGCATATTCACATATTTTTATTTTGACTTTTCTATAAAACAGCTATCTAGAGAACAAAAGAAAGAAAAGGAATGAAAAAATTTACGAATCTGCAGTATGTTAATAACAAATCAAAAAGAAAATTTATTTACCTACGGTTCTTGACAAGTTATCCAAAAACACCCTCAGTTGGCTTTGAAATTCAGGTTTCTAATCTTACGTCTGTTTCTAACGTGTGACATTTAACAGATGACAGTACTAACATAGGCTTTGACAGTAAAATGACGGCTGACGGACATTTGACATGAGTTTTCTCTTAAATTGTCTATCTCTTTTAATTAAAAAGAGCCTGTGAAAAAAATTGTTAGGTAAATTAAAAAAATATATCAAAGACACAAATGTCAGTCTCAAAGCCCACTGCGGATGAGTTTGCTATAGATCGCTTGATAAATCTAAAAGAACAAAATAAAAACTTAAGTTGGTTGAAAGCTTGGTCCATTTTCAAAGAGGAACTGATGTTTGATTGCACAAAGTAGTTTCAAAGTGAAGATGGAGTAACACTCCGAAACGCGTCCTAAACAGTAAGAAAATTTTGTGGAACAAGATTTTGAAACTACCTTGTAGAGTAACGTGACATTTTAAAATTTCTAATTCACGATATAGTCAGGAGCTTTACTGCGCAAGCGTTGAATTTTTTGGATGAACTCACAAAATGACATAAGCAGGGATTTTACGTCGGCACAGTTACACAGTGACTACTGACATTTGTTTATAGTCCATATTACTTGCACGATTTCACTATAACAGTCTCTGAAAACAAATGACAATCGCGTTTTATTCAATTTGAGCAATAATTATGATCGATCCATCGTCTAAACTTGATCACTAACATCAAAACACCGCAAAACACACATCTGACAACTGTCAAAACTGACAGGTGCAGCGTTGCCGTTTCGTTGCTACTCTATCCCTTTGCGTGTATTCCCTGGTAAAAATGCCGTATTGTATTACGATAGAAGCCGATTTGAAAACATTTAGTTTAATTGGTTTTTATCGGTTTGAATCTAGAACGTTAATATTTGGATTAATCGGAAATTCCGCATTTAAAATTGTACGATAAAAAACAATTTGGAAACATTTATTGAACCGATTAAAATCCATAAATCCAGATATAATACTCGGCTAAAAATGCGCGTTGCTTATTGTGAAATCCGGATAAGATACCCGAGAGGTATGGTGGACCAATGACTGTGGATTGTGATTGCTGTGGAATTAGGTATGTAACCTTCTATGCCTCTACAAGATTGTCCTCTCTAAGAATAAACAATTATAGGGTCGTTTTACCACGTTTTACGATGCGACGGCTTGAAACGGGCAGTGAAAACAACTGCAAGAAATAAAACCCAGAAAAGGCAAAAAAATAAATTCTTGTTTTCGGACCCTGCGGCTTATATTCGAGCACTTCGGTTCGAATAATTTTGAGGTTAGAATCAATGATCTGTCAGATTGTATCTTTCTTCCAGTCGTGTTTTTTCGAGTATTTTTAGCAGTAAGTTCTAGCAGGTCAGGCCAGGTCTTTAAATTTAATTAAGAGAATAATATATTTTTTATTAACAAAGACAAAATGTGATAACTAAGTATGTTATTTTTGTTCTTTTCATATCTAATGTAAATACCTAATTTGAAAGAAATTAAATTTCTGTATTTGTCTAACTGTTAAGTTTATTTTCATATACTAATAGAATCAAAGTTATCAAACGAAAAATTATATGCGGCTGAGATTCAGACCCCTAAAGATAAGTTAGAAGTAGGGACTCAAGGAGGCTGATGCAGAAACTGGTTTCATGAAAATGAAACACGTGACCAAGGCATTCGTCTTCAGATTTCCGGATGGTTGATGCGAATTTCCCGAAAACGCGTTCGGTACATGTATCTGGAATTCACGATAGGGATCCATATACGGTTTAATCGGGAATTCCGGATTCAACTACCGCATATAAAAACCCATTAGTTTTTTTAAAATCGGTTTTAATGCGGAATTTTTACCAGGGTTAGCAAGAGGTAAAAGATGAAAGTTTTAGCGTGCCTTGAAAACAAATGGCAATCACGTTTTATTCGATTTTAGCTATAATTGACCAAATTAAAAACAGAGGCGGCCTCTGGTGGGCATTCCGTAGTAAGGACAGCCATCTTGGAAGTGGCGTTTATTCTGGCGCCAATGAGGGTTTACATGTTATTCTTACGGGAGATGACGGATTTTTATTTTGAAATTTCGCTGTTAATGGTTGATTTATAAAGTGCAGTTCGTGTTTGATGATAAGCGCGTTCCTTTTAGAAGAATTCTAAGTAAAATCTGAGTTAAACTTAGCCGCCTGACTTGTTGCCGCGTTCCTTTTACACACTTCTAACTTAGTATTATCTTAGTATCTTACCTCCCCCTTCACCCTTCATAAGTAACCTTCGCAGCTACCTTGAATACAAGTAAGATGCCTAAGTTGAACTTGTGAGGTTATGCAAGGTTATGTACGTAGTTTGACGGTCTCAAAAGACTACAAAAATGCCATTGTTGGAAATACCTATATGACTTGCCTCTTCTATAATTACATTCAAATTGACGATAGTTTGCATTCTCAAGCAGGTTTGAGGAGGGCTAGATGCTGTTTGAGGGTAGGTTTCGCGTAAGGTCAGTATCATGTCAGTATAAACTAAGAAATAACGTTCCATTTATTCCGCGCGGCAACTCAGATTAAATCAAGACAATTTCCTTCCTAGGTTAGGCCACGGTTAGATTAGAAAACTTGCTTAGTTGTAAAAGGAACGCGCTTGATATTAGCTTTGTTATTAGTTTACTTTTTTGAACTGGCTGCTATGGTTTGGGCTTTTTGTTATTTATTCAAATTGACATCGGGTATCACTTATGCAACCTGTAGCACGATTTTATTTAGATGTGTTTAGTGTAAAGCCACAATGGGGAACGTCGATTATTCTCACAAATATAATCATCACATCGTTAAATAAGGCCGGTTCGGGTATGTTCAGCATTTATTTCGATTGTTACACTGAAATATTCTCAAATGTTATAAAAGAAGGAACCTGTAAAAGATTAACCTCCCATAATTCCGTGCACTTTTTAATATGGTCGATTATTATCGATCCACCCTCTTTTAAACTTTAAACAGACAGCTGTCAAAACTGACAGCTGTCAAAACTGACAGCTGTCAAAACTGACAGCTGTCAAAACTGACAGGCGTAGCGCTGACGTTTCGTTGCTATTATATCTACATCCCTCTAATTGTATTAGTAATACATAATAATAAAATTAAAGCTTTAGAGTGCCATGAACAGAAAACTGATACTGCGCACAATGCAGCTACTTGCTCTTTTTAACAATAGAGGGCGCCGAGTGAATTTAGAATTGGATGTGCGCATGCGCACTTAGACTTTACCTTTCTTTTGACAGTTATTTGCTTGTCAGTTGTCACTCTTCTGCTGTCATGGCGAAGTGCTTAATTTGGTTTTATCGCAAAAAATGCTTTGTAGTAGGAAAGTCCTCTTCTAAAGATATACACTTTTTTCGGTAAAGTAAAAATATGTTGCATTAGGGCGTTTGCACACTGTGCGATTGCGATGCGATTTTCCGTTTGCGGCATATCGCGTCGCATTCGCAGTAAGCTTTCACACGGAGCGATCAAATTTAATTTCAAGCGATGAAGAATAAAAACGTAGTGCGCGGTGTTGTCATTCCCAGTAGGTATATGTCTTCATAGTCAGTTGAGTGTAGATGATTGTGGTGTAAAGATGGACAGGCTTACTTTCCACGGCTTCAATTAAGTCGATAATTTCATATTTCAATTTCAATTTTGAAGACATTGCGAGACACGTACGTCATACAGCCTAGAAGCTCATGACAAAATGAATGCCGGAAAGTGAATATTGCAACCCTGGAATTCTAATCGCGCAAAAATCTCGCAACAAGAAACGACACGTCTGAAAATGTGCATATATGTTCATTGTTGGCTTAATATCGTGCGGAAAAATATCGGACGATATCTGACCGACCATCGCACTGTGCAGCGGTACGATATAGTGCCGCAAGCGGCTTGCGTCTTTTTTTGTCGCGGCCGCATCGTGTGAAACATACTCATAAGGTCCCATATATTTTGCCACCTCACGATATCGTTGCGATATGCCGCAAACGGTAAATCGCATAACAATCGCACCGTGTGCAAATGCCCTTATACTGCAAAGTCGTTTACTTTTGATTCATTGTTCTCAAAGCGCATGCGTCGTTATACCCGTGCGTAACCTGACATTATAGCATTGGCATTCCATGTTTATACAGAGTTCAGTGAATTTAGTGCAGAAATCGTCAACTTCTTTGACATAACCTAACTAAGTTTCGATGGTAATTACAAATTTAAAAAATGTCACGTTACATTTCTTAAACAAAAAAACACTTGAAATTCTTATGTCGATTCAAATATTTTGAGAAATTTACCATAAAAATCGAATATTAAAGCTTTTTAAATACAAAATGTGACAATTTTGGCATTTCCTTTACTTTTTTTGAAATAAGACCACTTTTGCTTCTTCCTGGATAATTAAATTAATTGTCAAAATATACGTATATTAACGAATTTTTTAACAAAATAAAAAACTTCCATTGTTAGAAGTCGAGTTAAAAGGCTGTGTAGCTTTAGCTGAAAACGAAGAAACATATTGTGAGTGAAACCTCCCGCAGTGCGGTTATTTGGTAACCTTAATTTCTGCAGTTTATTTTCTTATTTGAGCAATGTAGAGATCCAATCCTGCATGCACAAGAAACCATAAGGGACACAAACATAATACTAATCCAGAGACTTCAGTACCAAGCTTAGCAAATTCTGGAGTTATGGCAATTACATTTGTACTATATTGCTAAACTTGTTATATAAAAATACGAATATTCACCATAGTCTATGTTAACCTTGGTATTGGGTTGCGTAGAACTAAAACGCTCTCAGCTGAAATAATCGGCAGCACGTTCTGACAGTGGAAATTGATCAGATGACTAACACTGTTGAACATTCTGTCTCTGGTTCGAATCTGAAAAAAAAAGTGAATATTTAGTGGAAGTACTAATCGGGTGACCATTGTCGGTAGTATCACTGCTTTTATTTGAGAGTATTTTGTGAAAAAGTATTAAAAAACGTACCACTCCCTCAGGATCGATTAAAAGTAAATGCTTTTTCGTGTCGTCCTGAATTCCGGAAAGCACGAACTGTCCAAAGGAGTTTGGCGATTCTCGAACGAGGAAATCCCCGTCCTTCTGTAGAAGTTTCTCGGCTTCTGCACGATTTATTTGGCCATGAAACCAAATTTCTTTTTGAAGTTCTGCCAAGTGATCCTGAGTACTTCTAATAGTAGGCTGAGTTGTAAATGGTTCTGTAACAAAACCGTTAGATATAGAAAACTGGTTAATTTTGTTAACGTACGCATGTCAAAAACGTCTCTTTCTTTGATGCTCAAGTTGTCATTAACGTAATTGTGACGAGAGCTTTCCGCAGGTGCTTCACTGAAAAGATCTATGAAGGGTAGAGTTGTAAATGGTTGGACTGTAGCAGGTAAAGGTGGTACAGGGGGGGGACCTACGTCGGGGGGTACTTTTCCAGGCAGATCATTGTAGTAATCCTTATCTGCGTCTCCACCACTAGAACTAGACGGCTGTCCCATAGCCAAACTACAAAAAAATATAAATTAAAAAAAAATTAACATAACCCTTGGTCCTTACCCTATCTGCGCAGGTTTTACATACTGCTTAAACCTGAGTTCAAAAGCTTGTCCTATCGTTGCCAGGACATCTTTTGCAAGACCCCCACCACACTCCAAAACATACGCAGCCCGAAAATCCACCACGTCCTTAGCAATATAACATACGTAATCTAAAGTATCCTGAAATTAATAAATAAACGATAGATTAACAAAAATAAAACTTACAGCATCTCCTCCTGAAGCAAAAGAGATATGCGGCATGTCATGACTAGTAATAATTTTATTATCGTCGAGAGCTGTGAGAGTTATGTTTGAGCTTGATACGTTCAGGATGACATTTGCTCCAGCATGCGTCATGTTTGGAACATCAGCTATGGATTTAAGAATTTTTTTATCACCTTTGTTCTTTTTATCGGCAGTTTTCAAGCCTGCTGCTTCACATACTTTGTTGATGCAGACTCTAAAAACTTAATGTAAAGGCTTGCAAGAGGGGGTACCCTTACTTTGCCACGGTTGATCTCGTTTTGAAGTTCAGGGTTTTCATGGACACCTTCACCTCCAGACATCCGACATACTGTAAAGAGTTATATCGTTTATTTAGAGCTATAGAATGTGATAACAAAAAACTACATAATAGAACAATTTTTAACACACTTAAAATTGTAAATTGTAAATCTATTGAATATTCTTTAAATTTATTCACATTCTAAATATATTCCCCCAATATTAAAAGCATTGTCTGAATGTGAGAGATATTTTTTGTTCTGCATACAAACTATTACAATCCTTGAGGTCGCAATACAATAATTGATGAGAAACACTTTTAGAACGCAACAGTAAAAGTAGATTTGAATTTACCGCCACCTCGCCTTGACAGCGCCATCTGCAAATGCACCGCACAAAAAACTGCGGAACGACCGAACGATTTTAAAACATTGCGTTGGTAATTCCAGAAATATTCTCCATTTCTAAATAAATATTTAATCTTTTTTTTAAATTTTAATTATAATTTTTCCTTTCGGCTTACGGCCTCGCATTCAAGTTTGCCTGAGGCCTCCCGTTTAATGTTCACAGTCGGTCTGCGGCCGCACATCTACTTTTTACTCTCGGCCTGCGGCCTCTCGTTCAATTTTCCCTCTCAACCTACAGCCTCTAGTTCAACTTTTCCGCTCGGTCTGCGGTCTCCCGTTCAACTTTTACTCTCGGCCTGCGGCCTCTCGTTCAATTTTCCCTTTCAGCCCACGGCTTCCCGTTCAACTTTTACACTCGGCCTGCGGCCTCCGGTTCTATTTTTACTTTCGGCCTGCGGCCTCACATTCAACTTTTACTTTCAGGAACTGTGCTTTCAGCCTGCGGCCTCCCGTTTAATATTTACTTTTTTAGCTATTTATATAGGATTCTCAAAGGTTTTCAAAATTATAAATTAAAAGTAAATTCAACATTTTTTATTCTAACAAAAACAGAAAAGATAAATTTAATTTTTGGAAAAAAATGGGGGGCATTTCACGCCCCAAAAATTTGTACACCACTGCCGAATTTTCAGGGCACTGCCGTAAATTTGTACACCACTGCCGACTGTGAAGTCCCCCGACTGTCGAGTTTGCTCAATTTTTGCAACCACTGCCTAACATTTCCCACTAACACTGCCGAAAATTTGTACACCACTGCCGACTGTGAAATCCCCCCCAGAAAAAAATTAATATAAATAAGTACCTACATTTTCCATTTAAAGTTACACAAATTTTGCTTGGAAAGTCAACGTTTTTATGAGATAATTTCAAGCCTAATTTTTTTTATGTGTTGCCATTGAGATGCTTTCCAGTCTTTGAAGAAGGCCTTAAATAAAGGCCGAAACGTTGGCTATAGCCTATAACTTGGAAGAGTTTTATTGTATTCAATAGTTCGATAACCCAATAAGAACATCGATTAAACATTTTGAAGTAGGACGATAAGTCAAGAAATATTTAAACCTAATGGTACAGTGCTATTCAGAAAATATGTGATACCTAACAGGTGGTTATGGAAACAAATGAATCGCAACCTGTCGAAAGGACGCTTGTCCAAAGTTTGTTCCTACAGGACAATCACGACATGTCATATGTCATTTTATCTGAGGCAGTACTGTCGGAGTATATCTATCTCGTGTTACGTATTACCTGGCCACAAGAGGAAAAAGGATGCAGATACTGCCGCACTGCCGGGCGCAGTAATTACTGCGGCTGGCAGTATTTGCATCCTTGTCCCTCTTATGACGTTGTAACACGTAACACGAGATAGATATCCTGCAGCCGCAGGACAATCCGAACGTGCTATAATTTTGGACAATAATCCTTTTGACAGATTGCGATTCACTTGTTTCCAAAGCCTCCCGTTCTGAAAAAGTACTGTAGTACATGTACAAAACAAAAACTTGCTCTGTCAATTGTCATTAATTGTCAATAAGGAATAATCCACGACATGACCTCGAACCGATAATTTAATTTGCCTCTTATTATACCTTGAATAAGATATATTGTAAACTTAGCAAAAATTAATATTTACTGAATTTTTGCTACGTTGCCAATAATTTCTCAAATTCACTTTAAATAATTCCAATGATGACTTTTTATATTATTGTTGTAAGCAAAATGTGAAAGTTTGTAGTAAATATGGACGGGAGGCCAGGTTTAGGCTACAACTAAAATATCAGCATCAGAAGGTATGACGCTCATGAATTTTTTATTTATAAATATGGCCATATTGTAAATCAGTATACCGTCAACGTTATAAAAATAAAAACCCCAGCTTGCTGTTATCAAAAGGGCGTAGATTAGATACCGTAAATTGAAAAAATTAACTCACCCTCACTGGATACGTCGCCCCTTGCTTCGAGATTAACTTATCGGAATGAATCCATCCTCCAACAGGTTTACTGATGAATTCCGACATTCTGAACGTTGAAATTCATGGATTCATGGAACAATGTTTTCCATTCGTATGGTGGAGGAATTTTCTAGAATGGCAATGGAGGCCAGGGCGTATTTTGTATATCTCACAGCACAATGTACGTCTTCTCACTATCACATGGTTGGTGTTTATCGCACAACTTTTTTAATACATTTTCGATGTATAGCTGAATATTTACAGCAATATAAAAAATCATTTAGAATGGTCTAATTTCGCTGTTTATTTGCTGGCTGCTTGCGTCATGACTCATGTACATGAATGTTCTTTCTCCTTATTTTCCTATTCCATCCACCTAAAGATACTAGTTCCTGATACGGCCGCTAGATGGCGCGCAGCTGCCTTGTTTAATGTGCTGCCTATCACAACTTTTACTCTTGTCTAGTTTACTTCAATCAGTGGGCTTTGGAATTTGTGTCAAAAAATTATTGGCATAAAAATAATGCCATATGTATAATTAGCAAAGCACGACTGGATATTAGATATATTGGATATTCTTCTTGTTTTGCAGTTTTTCTTAAATACCTATCTATTAAGTACACAATCTCACATTTTATTTCAGTAAAATGTGAATTATTTTACTGTTAAATAAATGAAAATGTTTTTTAGTTTTTTATCGAAACAAAATTGAAATTAAAATATTTTTTTCAAAGTTTGTATTCGTTGAAAATTGTATGTAGGCCGGTACACGAGCTTTCGGTGCAGCCGAAAGCGAGTAGTTGTCAAATACCGCCAAAATACGTGATCGTTGCAAGTTCAGTTTTAGTGCCGTAGCAGTATGCGAGGCACTCTTGTTTTAGCTTATTCGCTCGCTCGCTCGTCGTATCAATCGCTCCTCAAGTTTGTTCGTCGCATAACTTGAGAACGGATTGAGATATAGGGCTGAAACTTGGTATACGGCTTTGTCTCCCGAAAAGTAAAGCAGGGATTGTTCTTGGGTCATATTAGTAGAGTGCAAAGCAGCTCGTATCTTTCACTATTCGAACACCTCAAAGTAAAAATGTATGACCTAGCCAGAATTGTAGGTTATGCCCTAAGGATCGAAAAGCCGTAAGTTGTCCAAAAATCGTCCAGTGCGTAAGGGCACTATCCAAAAAATTCGAGTTAAGTGCAAAATCAGAAAGAGGACATCAAGTTTTACCTACTGTTAAAATTTCAAAGTGGTCTCTGTACGATTTGTATTTTTTTTTAATTATCAAAATATTTTAGTTGCACGGGCGTATATGGGACCCGAACGCAGTTTTTCGTTGTTTTCTCGGTTCGACCCTCGCAAAATTTTCAGTGATTTTCGGAGTTTTTCTCCTTTCCACGGTCTAATCTCCTTAAATATTGCATTTATCAAGAAAATGTGTTCTTGATTAATTATAGAACAATTCATGAGGATGCGTACAGCGTTCAATTTGGATTTTTTGGATTAGTGATAACCGAGATAATTAATTAAATGTTAGCCAGTGCAAAATCTAAGGTTCGCCCGCGCGCGCTGTGACTCACTCGCTCTCGCATGTCCCTTCTACGCCCCTCCGCATCCCTTGCCTGGCGCGAAGTAACTTGGAAGTTTGACAATTCGATTTTTGCATATTTTATATTTTTATTAATTGTTACTGTTATTATTTTATTATATACATGTATCAACCATTTCCACATTGCCGAAATTAGCTCATTAGAACCGTATTCTTTCAGTATAACATACCTAGATGTAAAAGGTAAGTATATAAATATAGGTATAATTATTCATTAATAAAATGACGTAGGTACCTAGGCAATAAATGGTTTTGTTGAACATTGTACCTATTCTCATTAGCCATCACTGTTTTTTTTTTAGCTCAAGAGAACCGTATTCTTTCAGTATAACATAATCTAGATGTAAAAGGTAATATGTATAATTACTCATTAATAAAATGACATAGGTACTTAGAGAATAAATGGCTTTGTTGAACATCGTACCTATGCTCATTAGCCATCATCACTGTTTTTTTTCTACTGTTTATATTTTGGCATGAAGGGCATGATGCAGTGTATATTTGCTAATATCGTTTTTTGGCAGCTACATGCTTTTCACTCTGAAGCATAAAAAAACTAATTGGTATCTTCCTATAGGCATTTCAGCTACCTATAACAAATTATGTACTTATGTACCTAATAAATTCACAGTAAGAAATTATACTAGTTTATGCTCTACTAAGGTAGTGCTTAACTGCACTAAATGTGCTCTTGATTTTTAGCCAAGTTTTCCAAGTAGTGCCTATACCGGAACCTAAGCATTAATAATAAGTAAACCTACCTTATGTGGATTTACCTTACGAGACTTTACAGCGGCAGAGCGGCAGTCACTTTTGAAATTTTGTTTCTCCATGTAAATTAGATGGGGAAACTATATTCCAAAGGCGACTAGCACTGCAAAGTCTTGTGGAATAAGGCATACTGCTTCTCTCTTTATTATGACATTTTGTCCAACAATTTTATCAGGAAGCTTATTTTTTCGTCGGCCACAAATCAACAAGTTTTGATGAATATCAACAGAGTGAAAATTCAACTGATGGTATATATTCTGACAGTTAACTACCTACTTATTTTGTTATTACAAAAATATAATATCACACCATTTATGTATAGTGGCATGAACGAGGGTTTCAACTTCAACCTAGAACCTAGGTTAGGTACTGCAAGCTTAATCGACGACCTATACAGGGTGAGTCAACAAATACGCAAAACTCCATTTTTTCAAATGACACCCCCTGTTATTATTGTGCCATGGGGTTCCGCTGTTGAATTACTTTATTTTTTATTAAGTATGTCCTATACCTAAAATCAATACTTCGAAAGATATTCTTTGTCTTATTTATTTTATTGAAGATTATTACGATCTCAATTAAAGAATGCCATGGACTGTATGACAGTTACGATTGACATTGTTTATTTACATGGTTACCAGACAGTTTGTCACATATTACTTGACATAAACAATGAATTTTCAACAGTAATACGACGAGTAGTCTCTTGATTGCCGCGGGTTTTGACGTCCGAATGGCTGTCAACTACGAGTCAAAATGGTACATTTTTTTAGGCTAAAAAGAGGACGAGAGCTCGCTCGAGTCCTCTTTGGCCGAAAAAAATCTACCATTTGACAAGTAGTGCATCCATGAGGACTCAACAAGGCAACCAAGAGACTATACGAATCGTATTTTGCAGATTATTTTATAAATTAAAGTATTGAGTAAGTAGTGTCAAGTTGACGTTGTAGTCTGATCACTGTAGTCAGGATTACTGGTATGCTAAATGCTCCTTTGGATTGGTTCAATATTTAATGAATAAAATAATCAATAAAATAAATAAGACAAAAGAATTATACTGAAAGAATATGCTTCTCACGAGCTAATTTCGGCAATATGGAAATGGTTGATATTAACAATAATAACATAATAAGTACATACATAATAACAATCAACAAAATATGCAAAAATCGAATTGTCAAACTTCCAAGTTACTTCGCGCCAGGCAAGGGATGCGGAGGGGCGTAGAAGGGACATGCGAAAGCGAGTGAGTCACAGCGCGCGCGGGCGAACCTTAGATTTTGCACTGGTTAACATTTAATTAATTATCTCGGTTATCACTAATCTAAAAAATCCAAATTGAACGCTGTACGCATCCTCATGAATTGTTCTATAATTAATCAAGAACACATTTTCTTGATAAATGCAATATTTAAGGAGATTAGACCGTGGAAAGGAGAAAAACTCCGAAAATCACTGAAAATTTTGCGAGAGTCGAACCGAGAAAACAACGAAAAACTGCGTTCGGGTCCCATATACGCCCGTGCAACTAATATATTTTGATAATTTAAAAAAAATACAAATCGTACAGAGACCACTTTGAAATTTTAACAGTAGGTAAAACTTGATGTCCTCTTTCTGATTTTGCACTTAACTCGAATTTTTTGGATAGTGCCCTTACGCACTGGACGATTTTTGGACAACTTACGGCCTTTCGATCCTTAGGGCATAACCTACAATTCTGGCTAGGTCATACATTTTTACTTTGAGGTGTTCGAATATGCAGTTTTTTGACGCCTTTCGGCTGCCCGGGCACTCTACTATATCGGACCAAGGGGGTGGGAGCTAGGGTTGAAAAACCGAAAAACTAGTAATTGCAATAACTCGAGAACGCTCGAGAACTATTGGAGGTATCTTACTGAAACTTGGTATGCACGTTCGACCTTCAAGTCTGTTGAAAGTGAGGGGGTGCCAATTTCTGGGGATGAAATTTAGGGAATGAAAACGACAAAAACATGATTCCGCACGTATAGCTATTTCAAACTCAGCATGATGAAATCTTCCGGGGGCTTTTTATTTGGCTAAACCATCCAAAATACTTGTGAAACATTAATTCCGACTAGACTAAAAATATGACTGCAGGTTGGGCAAGCAATTTAATTCATTATTCAGTGTTTGGAATCAGATCGATTGTTTTCTCTTCAAGGACGCGTACACATAGAAATAGTGATTACGTAGGCGCTCAATATTTTGGCAATGGTAGGTACTAACTAGCCATCCAGCAAATTGATTCAGTTTAAACAAACATTTTCATGCAGTGGGAGCAATTTTTTTATTGGAGAAAATAATGAAAACGCGTCAAGTCGGGTGACGTACCACTAGTGGGGGAATAGAGGATTCAGTAGTATTCCTATCAGTGTTATCAAAAGTTTGCTAACTTGAGTGAAGTGAAAATGAGTGGAAACCAATACCCCGAACATCTCAACCCTTTCTCGGACACCAAAGGCAAATTAAAACTTAGCAGTTCATTTCGGGAACTCAAGCGAACACTGTACGTATATTCGAAGTGTTAAATCATCTTTTTAAATATTTTATTAGCAGCAAATCACAATATTTTCACGTGAAACCACAATTTCAAAACCGTGATTCATTAGTGGGAATAATGAAATCGCATCACCAAAACATTTTGATTCTTAAGATTTAAGTATTTTGACCTAATTTGATTAAGTGTGTCAAATTAATCATAAAAGAGCAATCTTTTTGCACTAGGCAAGGTCGAAAACACGAAAACAGGATGAAACTCGTCAGCAGACAATTTTTTTACAAACTTGTTAACAATTTTTGAAGAAAATATTGGGTAAATTTCATTTATCTACCTTTTACAATCATAAAAAAATTAGTGCGCGTGAAAGAGGCATTTACCAAGACGTTATCGCTGATGTGTACTCTGCCTTTATCTTTACGAAAGTAAGTTCTGCACCCATTTAATTAAGTGTTTTCGATACAAATAAATATTGATTTAAATTGAATTACTTCGATAAAGCCATTAATTTTTGATAGATACGTTCCAATAGGTTCAGGGTTGAGGATATTTACGATGCAATTTAGACAAAATGCAAATCAAGTAACGGAAATTGTATGACAACAGCAAAGAAGTACAATAAACAGAACAAATCATCGTGACATCACCTTTTAACTACTATGCTTTAGCGCATCAAGTTACTAAAATCTCAAATCGTGAAAAACTGTGGGTTTTGAAAAAGCCACCTGAAGATGTATGTACCTAGATCTACATCAATGCGATATGCATCCCTGTAGATGTTTATCAACTTAATGGGTATAGAATAGAATAGAATAGAATAGAATAGCTTTATTCATGCACACACAAACATAAATATGTTTTTAATACATAAGTCAATAAAAAAATAAATCATAATGTAAAACAGTCCTTCCGCTTTACAACGGTGTGTCATTTTTATTTTTATCGCCCGCGGTTTACAAGTTATGACCATTTTTACATAGCACTGTTTTGCGGAACTTTTCTCTAAAAACGTTAATAAAACCTAGGCGGCTGGCGCAAACAAGTTACATGTAGGTGTTTTAACCTTAATTTTTCTTCCTCTATCCGAATCTGCAATGAAAAATGGGGGTTGCTATTTAAAATTAAAAAGTAGGACCCTACTTCCGGTATAACCGGAAGTGCCCCATGGTCGCCAATAATTTCAATAGATTCCGAATGTGTCAGTTTCTGTAAATGCCAAATCTTACAACTGTACCTTCCTTAAGCCCAGAGATATCGATACTGCTCCATATTCGTAAGACACCCTGTATACAGGGTCATCACATCCTTCATACCACATAATCTACTGTTCAAATGATGAGGTTTAGTGCAAACATTTTAGGTCAATTGTGATTCCTCTTGATGTTATAAGCCGCCAAAGTTCTCCATTTTTAATCGTTTTTATTTAATATCTTCCGAATGGTGTATCGCAGGATTCTGAAATTTTGTACAGTATTGTTGCAGACCAAGAGGCAACTCCTGATGGTACTTCAGACATTATCCAAAAATTGGATCCCTGGATCCCTGGATCCCTAATGTTATTTGTTCTTAAACTTTTTTATATTTTTAAATGTTGCTAATTTGTCTATGCGGTGTTATTCTTCGATCAATTTTAAAGCTTTTTTGGCTTTTAAATGTTTTTGAAAAAACTCACCATTCACCAGAAAATTTGAAAAAACCACAGAAATGACAATCGCTATAACGCCTTAAATTGCAATAAAAATCAAATATGCGTTGATACGCGTCATATTTCGATTGTTTTTATGCAAGGGCGCCATTTTTCGACAACGGTGTCCTGAATTCATGTTCATAACTGAAGAAAGACTTTTTTTAAGTGAAATTTTACCATCGGTTTTATGGTGATTCCTTGAAGCATGTTATCGGTTTTTACAATTTTGCTGGTAAATTGTGAGTTTTTTCAAAAACATTTAAGAGCCAAAAAAGCTTTAAAATTGATCGAAGAATAAGACCGCATAGACAAATTAAAAACATTTAAAAACATAAAAAAGTTCAAGAACAAATAACATTAGGGCCATTCTGTATAACAGGGATCCGATTTTTAGAAAATGTCTGAAGTACCATCATGAGTTGCCTCTTGGTCTGCAACAACAGTGTACAAAATTTCAGAATCCTGCGATACACCATTCGGAAGATATTAAATAAAAACGATTAGAAATGAAGAACTTTGGCGGCTTATAACATCAAGAGGAATCACAATTGACCTTAAATTTTTGCACCAAACCTCATCATTTGAACAGTAGATTATGTGGTATCAAGGATGTGGTGTCGTTCAGACTCACCCTGTAGACTGATGGCGCTTTAGGTAAAAATTTGTAACAATCATTTTATGCCGTGAAGTAGTTAGTTTTTGCTCCACGTTAGACGCCGATTTCGTCTGTTTTGATATAAAGATTAAGATTTTGCCCCACGTTAGTCGCCAGTTTTCTACACAAAATTATTCCTACGTACGAGAAAATTGTTATTGTCTGTAGGGGACGAGACACATGAATAATTTAATCCAGCAGCGACCAAATTACAATTTCGTCTTTTCTCTTTTGATGGGCACCTCTCAGAGAAAGCCTCAGATACACAACTTTCACTCTGCATTTTTTCGAAATGTGTCAAAGTCGCTTAACGAACTTAAAAATGAGAGGCTAGGATCAAAACCGGCGAATATCCTGTTACAAAATGCTAAAAATAAATTCCGATTTTGCTTTTGTTGCAGACGACACTCGTTTCGAATTAAAAAGAAACACAAGGAACCAGCTGTGGAGATAAGAAAAAAAGAGGACACATTGCGGCCTCCTGCTTTATCATACAATCCCGTTACCCCCGTACTTTTGCCTCGATCCAGATTTCGGGAGAGATTATCCCTTTCGCCGACAACTAGCACCCCACCGGGCAATCCCTTCGAAGAAGGTGAAGTTGAAAGGAACACAGTTAAGAAAAAACGGAAGAAAAGGGCACCTCTACCCCCAAAATCGCATTCTAGTCAAAATGTACGGTAGCTTGCTACGCTCACTTTCAAGGCCACATGTCATGCGACCTTGAAAGTGAGCTAGAACTGTCATATTCATCTGAAATATTTTTGCGTTCTCAGGTAAACGATGATGACGACAATCAGAACAGTTCTCGTTGGAGTCTAACATCCGCTGACACTGACTATACCTATTCAACAAATAACGCCAGCAGCAGAGATGGTTTAGACATTGACAGACTGTCTTTAACAGACGACTTTGCAAGTTTTACTGAAAGAATGGAAAGGCTAAACCAAACCACAGAAGAGAAGCAATCGAACAATAACATTCCTGATTTAGTAATCACATGTGCAGAAAATAAAGAAGAAAGCAAAAGCAACGCTTCTGATATTAGTGATAATATTATAGTGAGAGATGTAACCGATAATATGTTAAACGGCAACAAGGTAAAAGAAGTAATTCCAGTCCAGGACGAATCGGCAGTAAGAGAAGAGGTTGAGGACGAGTTGAAAGAGGAAAATGGAGTTTTCATGTACCACGAGAAGAAATCCTTATATATTGCCGGCTCTAGGGATGAGCTAAATGATAATACTACTTACACAGGACGAGTGTCTATTTATATAGCAGGATCGAAGGATAATTTAGATGCTGCAAATAATAATGAGGAAATTGATAAAGTTCCCAAAACGAGTGATATTGAGGAGACTGGTCCCGTGCCTAAATTGAGGAAGAATAAGCTGACCAAGCAATGGCTTTTGGGGACGTCGTGATTGGTTGTGGTCGAGAAACCGGTTTTTAGTGTTTTATTTTATTAAATTAATATGTGATTCACTTTGATTTTTACTGCTGTCATAGTCTTATTAATGTTATTAGAAAACAATGCTAATGTTGGTGTTTTTTTTCGGTAGGAACGCTCTTACCAAATTTTTCTTATTTTCTTTAGAAATTTTACATTACCCACGTTCGGATTTTGAGTTTGAAAATGTGCAACAGTCAAAATCTTGGTTTACAGATTTCAAATTGCTTTGAAATGATGTTCCATCGCTTGAAATTTAAACAAGTGATGGAACGTCATTTCGGGATGAGTTGAACCTTGTGAGAGGCCCTGAAGAGGCTTAAAATATAAGTGAAACGTTGACCGAACCACAGTAGGTAGTTCATTTACTCGACAACCCTGATACTTTTCTTCAATACAACGAACGATCTCAATCCTTATTATTAAATCTTTTCTGTAGGTATATTTTTGATCGTAGAATACGCCTTTAATTTCCTCTAATAACCCTGTAATTTCGGGAAATCCTAATAATTCAAAAGAAATTTGGAGCCAAAAAAGTTAGCAAAACCCCCAAAATCAAAAATAATAAAAAACGGTAGGCAATAATTGCCTCATTTGTCAGTAGGGCATCAAGACGTTCTTTACGCCTGTATGTAAGTGCGATCACCTTTTTGAAACAACATCAAAAGAAAACCGGAAGTGCTGGGGGCTTGGGAATATTTTATTTTTGGTGTGCGTGCGCAATCACCCTGTATACAGGGTGTCTCAGAACGCTCGCACCAAATTCTAATGGAGTATTCAGGAGTAAATTCTGAGTCGATCCGTGTTTTTGAAAATTTTCAGGGACCAATAGTTCTCGAGTCATAAGAGATTTAAGAGAACCAATCAGATTTCAGCTTTGAATTGCCCCATAAGGTACTTTAACGTTAGATGCACTATTTCCTAGGTAACAAGATACTATCAATGAAAATTTATATTGTTGTATCTTGTTACCTAGGAAATAGTGCATCTAACATTAAATTACCTTGTAAAGCAATTAAGAGCTGAAATCTGATTGGTCCTCTTAAACCTCTTATAACTCTGGAACTACTGGACCCTGGAAATTTTCAAAAACACGGATCGACTAAGAATTTAATCCTGAATACTCCGTTAGAATTTAGTGCGAGCGTTCTGAGACACCCTGTATGTAATTCGAAAAAAATTTCGAGGCTAAACTTCTAAACAGTCAAATTTTGAAAATCAAAATCAAGAGCACCAAAAGAAATTAAATAATCGGCTTACTTTTCACTAGGGCATCAAGACGTACTTTAAGTACGTAAATTGAGGACCACTTTTCTGCACTGACAAGACTAAAGAGGAACAAATGCATCTGTTATTTAGGTACTAAAGGGCGTAAAGAAGCGGATACCTACCTATATGTATGGTCTGAGACGGGCAGTGTAAACAGAAATATTATTATACCCCCAAAATTGCTTCAAATACTATTCCGTTTCTAATGAGTCAATCTTTGATCTCTAACCGAAAAAATTAAAAATATGCAGTTTAAACTTTAATGAAAAAGATAAAGGAAATCCCAAAATAAAAAAATTATAAAATTTTCCTGCTTTGATTTGTTATAAATTATAGTCGTTACCAGATATAAAGTCCTCTGGGAAGAATTATTATTGTTAATTCTTGTCCGTTTTGTTAATACCTAATTAATTTTTAAGACCACCGAGATATTTCATGGTTAAAGAATAATCCCTGGCCGATGCGGACGACTGCTCTACAGTGCTAAGCTTTGCATAATAATTAAATCAACTGTTTGATTACACCTAATTCCCAATTTTAATTTCGCCTAATTGACCCATAAAACCTAAGAACGGGTCGTAAACCTAAAAACTCAACTTATCTGGTGTGTGACAAATTTTCGATAATTGCGCAAAAACCGTATAACAAAAGTTATATTTTTGCGATTATTGTTAAACACAAGATTGAAGTTAACAATAATCACGATCAATGATGAAGCTCAAATTGCAGGACTTTCTAAAATTGTATTTTTGCAAAAATAAATTTCGCAAAAAAATGAGAAACTGAGTATAATTGAAAAAAGGAGGATATTGAACAATTCAATTTAAAACAACAGGTGTAATATGATAATGACGAGAAAGAATTGAAAAAAAGTTATGTAATACGTCGCATAGCTGTCAAATTATCGGTGCTAGGAGAAATTTAAAGTCATGTCTTGCAGAATAACCGAAGGATTTGGAAAAAGCCGAGTAAATAAAATAAATCAATTCGATTCTTTAATGGTTTCATTTCGCGGTTGGTACTTCCTAAAAAAGATCGTAAGATATATATTTTAATTGTATTTGATACAGTTTTCTCTGGTTTTTGCTGGTCTCGTTATTTTGCTGGTTGTGCTGGTATTTACAATCCCTCCTCCGGAGGGTTTTCTATAAATTTCCGAATTGTATTCTTTTGGCGACAGTTTATCAATCACGCCCACTCCTTTAACTCCCTTGGTAGGTGCTATGTGTAGTGATCATGTGATACAAAGGATTATTTTTCAGGACTTCAGTGCTGCAAGGATGATTCTTTTAATCCTGGTTCTTGTTTCGTCATGTAAGTGGAAATTTTTGTGAAAGGTTTTGGAAGGAAATTTTTTTTTGGTCTTTCTAAACCCCGAGAGCTTCGATATATGGTTGTATGATTTCAGTGCCGTTCTCCTTCGCTCAAGAATACGAGGATCTCGACCTTTACAACAATTACGACGAGTATGCAGCTTTTACGGATGCTTCCGGAGGAGGTGGCAAATCTGGTGGTCAAGGACAAAAACTTGGATTTAGTGCTGGTAGTGGGCTAAGAAGCATCGCTGAGGGGTCATTCAATTCGGCTAATGATGCTGTCAACAACCAGGACGCTGCAGGGCATCAAGCTGCTTTTGTTGCAAAAAACACTTTGGCACAAGCAGCTGCTGGGGTAAATAATTTCCAAATTTTTTTTCTCGCCGTTCCGCACGAATTCACAAACGGAAAGAAATTTATTGAATCACTTTTACTTTGGGATTGCTGGCATACCAGAGATAAATGGAATTTTATGGTCCAAATTGTGTTATTTAACGGACTTCTAGATGTAGAAACTAAGCAGGTTTATCCTTGACCTAAAGTAGGTCACTGCACGACAACTTAATTATTGATTGTTGAAAAAACTTTCTGTACATGATAGGGCTAACTCTACCCTTACGGCATCTATAACCCTTAAGACCACAAGACTAAAAACACATGGACTCAATCGAACTGTTTGCTTGTGGTGAATCACCCACAACTTGATGAGACTAATTGGCTGCCAAAAAATTTGCCCCTGCCCCACCCCTGCAACCTTCTAAATACCAAATCACTTATGGCACATTAAGGAGTTCGTCAAAGATAAAGATAAAGAATTCTAGCACTCGCTTATATGCTATTTTGGATGTCTAGTCATCTTTTGGTCTTAATACTTCTCTTATATCGAACGGCTGAGAATCAATATTCACATCATACAATCTCTAGAGACATCTCTTGCTTCAAATTATTCTCCAACCTTGTTAGTCCCTGTCTCCTGATGTTAACCCGAAATTTCCTTGGCTCTTCAATTAAATCGCAGTCCCCCTGCTTGTCTCACTCGTCTCTGCTTCTTCTTCTTGAATAAACCTTTTAATAATAGCATGGCCAACTTGGAGTTAGAGATGCTCACAGGACATGGAAGGAGAATTTAGCTGGCCTAATAAACCTCTACATTACCTGAACAAGAATGGTGGTGATTCGTCACATACTTCCTCCCTCTTTCAGATAGTTGAACACTCGAATTTACAGTCATAAGACAACCTGAAGTAAGTACTGCTAGTAATTTTGGTTATTCAGGCTCCGGAGGTCATAACATCTTCAACTCTCTTGGAAGGTACCCTCAGGAGGTATCAAAGACAACTGGAATGGGTACCCAGACTTACTCACATACTGGATTTTAACTTTATTTTTCACCTTGTGCAAGTGACAAGATGTGATTTTTCTGGGACGTTCACAACTTTTTTCCAGGTCGGTGTTGACGCATCGTACTGTGCCTCTATGCGTACAGTAGTCTGACAAGTTGATTTTGTGTTCACCTCTATTGGTCGAGGGGCATTGTGTGACGTGAAACGTTTATTTTGCATTGTCGGGTATCGCGAGTCTTTTGGGTAACTTCTTGCGGACTTCCCACCTTTGTTGCCTATCACTGGTGCGGCGATAGAATATCACCTCACCTTACTCTGTCGAGTCTAACTCAATTCCACCTGTTCTATTATCATATTCGCTAGCCATCACTTAACTCGAAAAAGAGATCGACGAAAGTGATGATAAAACAATTACGGGTGCTGCCGGCTGCTAAGTGTTCATGAGGGGAGGGGGTTAGGTCTTATTGAGGAAGTTGGATCTAGGAGTTATATTTTTTAATTTTTTTATCTAACAAATAAAAGGCACGACTAAATTGACTATCCAAAATTTCATCCTAAAAACGGACCCACAACGCAACCCTTTGAACACCCAAAACACAAATTGCACCCTTGAGTCACCGACTAATTCTACCTAAAGCTAATAGTCGTCGTAAATTTCATCTGTTCTGACGAACATCTTTCTGTCATTTATACTAGAATAGAATGCGAGGCACTACCACTAGGTGCAGATGGTTAAGATCTGCACCCAAATTCAAAACACTTTTCGCCCAATCTTTTTTCCATATACATCTACAGTAATAAACATCTACGACAATACACGGACCCTTAGTTTTTTAGCTTTTTATTTACATTTCCTTGGAACAAGCCAGGCTACAAGTGTCCAGTGGTATAACAGACGGGCGGGAAGGGGCAGAAGTCTCTAGGAAGTTTAATGGCCCCATAGAGGAAGAAAAGCAGTGGCGCCTTACTGCTAGAAGTGAGGTACTATCCTTATGGCCGTTTGCACCAGTGCCGATTAAATTTTGAATTACCCTTAACCCAATTGGCAGATTAGAAGCGTCAAAAGGCAGGAATTTCATGATCATTTTTGAATTTTTATCAAAAACAAGTAAGAACGCCCTAATTTTTCGAACCAAAGCGGTGTGTATCTTCTTCGTGCAGCTTTAAATGAGGATATTTCTCCATGTTGATGCACCTTCAGTCATTCTGATCCAATTTTATCATTGACAGACAACGACAAGGAAAACACTTTTCAGTGCCACATCACTGTTTTCTACTACCAATTGTTGAGTTAATCAGGGGACAAACTACTGATTAGTTCTTGATAGAATTTATTTTAAAATAAAAGGTGATCATAAGTTAATTTTTCATTCTCCTCTGATCTGAATGCTCAATGAGGAAAATTGTCTCATTCAGGACCTGCTTTCTATTCTATTTTCTGCTAAACTGCTTCATCCTTATAATGAGATAAGGCCCTCTATCCTGTCCACCCATTTTTGTTTTGACCTTCTTCTATGTGGCCCGGACACTCTTCTTGTGGGTCGCGTCAGGAAGCTTTTTGGGACCTGGGAGCACATTCTATTGCATGTATGCCAATGGTTATATCATAATACCTTCTATAGAATTGTCTCTCCTTCTTTCATTGCAGTTTGTTCAGAAGCATTAGGGATCCAAGAAAAACATTAAGTACCTATTCACCTTAAATTGTTTCGGATGGGTTTTGAGCAGAAAATTTCAGCATTGCGGTCTAATCGACACCTTTTTTCTGATGGTTATTTTCGGCTAGATACTTCTTGGCTTCTTCAAAGTTGGACCTTCTCGTTTGTCTTGATTTATTTAGGTGCATTGCTGCCTTGCACAATGATGTTCTTGTATTTCCCTTGCTTTTATGGATTCGAATGCACTTTTGATACGAAAGCTGATACTTCTTGTCAATACTGATGTCATTTTGCATCTGTTGGTTAAATTAACGTGCAAACGGTTATTACTCTACCAGCTTAACAGATTGGTGACCGAGGTAACTCACCCGGTAAAACAGGGCTTACGTCTCGTTCTCTGACCAGCATTTGCCCATGGCACCCACGGTATTCCAGTGCCCGAGTTACGAGTCAAAGTTACTTGTAGGACTTTTGCAACAGAGGTCACTTTCAATTGTCCCCTTGCATGCACGGCATTAGTCGACTAGCTCGGGTACAAGGGTTAGCCAAAAGTACACCCACCCACTCCATCGCACTTATCAGCATACACTTCCAAAGTACTAACCAGCGTCTTACCTTCCCGCCTCATCTTCCTGAGGCATAAGTCTCTAGGAAATTTAATATGCAGTACCTTCTGGATAACCCACACACCCCCCAAAAGCCCTCACAGTATGGTGCCTCTGGGCTGCAAGACGATACTCTACCAGCTCACCTTGCGAAAACAGGGCTTACGGTTCTCTGACCAGCATTTTGCCGTCAACGACGACAACTCCCAAGCACGAGTTTAAGTCACTTGTAGGACTTTCGCAGCGGAGGCTGTTTCCAAGCTCGGGTACGCGGGTTAGCCAAACACGAACGGGCAGCGCGGCAGGGGTTGAAATTTTTCGGGAAGGACTGCCCCTTTCCCTTTAGAACCTTGTGGAGGACTAGAACGACAATCTCAAAAGCGGAAAAAACTAGCTACGTAGAAACGATATTTTATTAAACTAAATATCGTTTCTACGTACCATTCCATGTCTCCGTTCGGAACAGGCATTGAAAAACAAAAGGACACAAAACGTGCGTCTTTTCCTATATTACAACATAACTTCACATTCTTCATAAGTAAATGCCAAATGAAGTTCATTACGTCCTTCTAAGCACGTCTCTATCGTTTGGGACGTTATAGTCAAGTTGCATTTGTAGTAAGAATGAAGGGTTTAGAACGCACGCTTTAGAAAACCAGCTTCCTCCAAATAACTTTTTTAACGAACCCCCGTTATATTTTCCCTAGGCATCAGCTACGGCCCAAGCTGCTTTAGCAGGCAAACAAATTCTACTGCAAGGGTTGGAACAGCAATTCCGCGACGCCCAAACGGCCTTGATGGGGGAGAAACAGCAGCTGATGCAGGCCCAAAGGTCAGCAGATGCCACGATGAGAGCTGCCCAAGAAGCGAGAGCCCACGTCAACGTCCTCACGAACACGTTAAATGCTGCCCAGACCTCAGCAGATCATGCAACTCAAGCGGCTTCAGAAGCAGCTGGTGAGTTAGCGGCTCAGCAGTCGATGGTCGGTGCAGCAAAGCAAAGACTTGATCAATTATCTAAGCAGCTCGGGAGTGTTCGGATTGATTTTGAGGCTACAAGAACTGCAGCTCAAAAAGCGCAAGCTGCAGCGCAAGCAGCAGCAGCCAACGCAGCTGCAGCAGCAGCAGCGGCCGCTGCTGAATTGTCCAAAAACGCTCCACCACCACCGCCACCACCAGTGCAACCAGCAGGAGGGAAAGGGAGTAATGGAGGAGGCGCCGGGAAAGGAGGCGCAGGGGGATCAAAAGGAGGCGCAGGGGCCGGCGCTGGGGCTGGGAAATATTTACAAGGAATTGAAGGGAATTCTGCTTACATTGAGGAGAGTTTTTATCGCCCCTTTCACTACAACAAGTAAAATTGTATAGTTCTCATTGTTTTCTACCTTAATTTGTTATAAATTGTATTTTTTAATAAACAAATATTTATTTTGCCACTTTTTCTATTCTTAGCTTAAGCTACAGTCGCCATCCTATGCTCTTCTCTTAAAATAAAAATACTAAATTTTCATCAATTCTACCATGTGCCTTCTTATGTTTTCTAATTCCATAAAGCTGAGGAGTTTATTTAAACCGTCCGGCATTCAGAAATTGGCTCATTTTGTAGAAAATTAAATTTTCTTTCCAAAAATTACCTTCCTTTTTGACAGACAAAATTGTCCCTCGTTCTTCTCTTCATACTCGTACGTTACGTCACGCTGCTGTAGCGGTTGATATACCATGTTCTTTCACAATTCAAGTCTAGCTTTTCTTACCTGGCTGCCTATGTTATTAACAATGTAATAAATCAATTTCCTCACTTGTCCGATTTTCAGCTGATGCAGTCTCTTAGAACGTCGGTGATTGAAGAGCGTCAACGGGACGTGGATCTTGATTTGTTCTAACTTCTGTCATGCACCTCTGTCTGCTTAGTTTATTGTATTCTCACTTTTTCTGTTTTAGGTTTTTCTTTCTATGGTGGATTTTATCAGCTATGCTGTCTCCATCCCTTTTAGTTGCGGAAATTTTATTGGAGTGTTTAATAAGTTGTTAAAATTTATAATGTACTTTCCGTAGCGCAATAAACTTTATGATTATTATTATTATTAAAAACTCATTTCTGACGATCCGTTCTTTTCTTAAGTTACAACGTAAAACGTTAAAATTTAAAATTTTCTTTAACTTCAATTGGCCATAAAGGACGAATGGAGCGTCTTCAAGAAGTACGGTTTGCGGCATTTTAAACACTTTTCAGTCCTTTTTCACGTTGTATGTTCATCTCGTTAAAAAAATCAAAAATTTTCATCAATTCTACACACAAACAATAATGCATTATAAATCCTGAAAATGTACAGAAACTTTGGTCTACAGATACTATACGAGAATCTATGCATGTGTGTATGTATAGGTACTTTCCTCTTTCTTTACACTGGGATCCAAAATGACAAATTGCTAAACCAAAAGCCAACGGAAGATGTATATCAATGCGACGTATATCTCGGTAGACGTTTATCAAGTTAATGTGCAGGTAGGGGCGGCTGGTCTTACTGGTGGAATCGGGTGCAGATTTTATCAATCTGCAAACGCACAGATGTGTCAAAAAGGCGAAATGTTAAAAAATTGTTGTTACAAAATTTAAAAATTGAAAATGAACAGGAATGAGTAAATGAAAAGAATTGCCGGAATTAAAACAAAATTTGGCGAATTTTGAAAAATTAACACTCGAGGCTGAAAAATTGTGAAAGGGGATGAAAAGTCAAGAGAAATGAAAATTAACTTTTGTGGGGGTTGAAATAAGCCTACCTATTGCGAACGAAACAAATCACTAGGGCTTAGGGGTTGTTATGTTAGTAGCGGAGGGGTTGGTTTTAGGTTGAAGACTCATAAGACTTTTTTCAATGGTTGACCGAAATCTATCGAACCCCCTAATTTTATTCCACCACTTACACGAAAAAATTTCCAGTTTCAACCCTTAAATTTCATCCCCCTATATTAATGAAAATTTGTCCATCCCCCTACAGTGGCGCGGTAAATTACCACATCAACTCCAGCCCTGATACGTTGAGCAGTTTTTGAGTTCTCGCATTTTTGTGTTTCGGCATGTTAAGGGGTTGTACCGCCTTTAAGGGTCGTTTTTCGCGAATGATGATTAAGACCTTTTTTGTACCATCAATAGAAAGCTATCGAATGGTATTATTTTCAACTATACGTTATTCACTAAAAATTCGAGATTCCACCCCTAACTTTCATTCCCTTCCATTAATTTCTCCTAAAATTCACGCTTCCCTTCTCGAAGATGCAGTGTGTAAGATATCAGAGTTTCGCAAAAGATATTGCTTCTCTGTGTCAAATTACATGGCTTTATGGACGTTTCAACCCCTAAACTCCAACCCCCTATTTCACCACCCCCACATGCCCTAAAGGAAGTTGTGTTTTATGATTTACAGGGGTGAGTTTATTTTTCAGGTGTTACATAACTCCTTGCGTATTTACTGACTTCAGTTGTTCATAAGTAAATCAATTGGTTTTCAGAAAAAATAAATAAAATATATTTATCCGCTTGCAAAGAGTAAAGGCCGATTTACACGAAGCCAGTAGAGAAGCAAGTCAAGTGAGCAAGTGACTTGCTACATGTTACTTGCTCCGTGTAAACATCTACTTGCCTCATATTTCAGGTAAGGCAAGTACGGCAGGCAAGCTGATAAGACAGTCAAGTGAATAGAACCAGGTTCTATTTACTTGCCGACTTGCTTTCCCCTTCTACCAATTTATTACCGATCTACCAATCACACTGGCGCATTACAGAAACCTTACTGAACTTGCTTCAAATACTTGCCCATTTATGAGCTGGCACTTGCTTTGACACTGCTGGTGATAATTTCAAGTCAAGTCACTTGCTCACTTGACTTACTTCTCTACTGGCTTCGTGTAACCCGGCCTTTAGGGGTGGTTAATAGCCTAGGGGTTGGTTTTAGGTTGAAAACTCATAAAACCTTTTTTCAATAGTTGACCAGAATCTATCGAACCCCGTAATTCTAGGGTACCATTTACTTGAAGAAATTTCAAGTTTCAACCCTTAAATTTCATCCCCCTTGTTAGATCTTATTGAAAATTTGTCCATTCGCCTACAATGTCACTGAAAATTCATACACCAAATTTTGCCTTGATACGTTGAGTAGTTTTTGAGTTCTCGTATTTTTATGTTTCTGCATGTTAGGGGTTGTAGCGCCTATAAGGGTGGCTTTTCTCAAAATATGAATGACACCTTTTTTGAATCATTAATGGAAAGCTATCGAATGACGCCAATTTCGACCAATACTTATTAAGCGGAATTTCAAGTTGCAACCCCTAATTTCCACCCCATCTGTTCGATTTTGCGAAAAACGCATCCCATGCAAGATTTCACCGATATATGTGTGTACGTTGAGTTTCCGACAGATGCGTGCAAACCCTTGCGGAGTTATCATATTTTTTGTGGTTTTGATCCCCTAAATTTCATCCCCCGAAATTAGCACCCCTTCAGCTTCAACAGGCTTGAGGGTCGAACGTACATACCAAGTTTCAGAAAGATACGTCCACTAGTTCTCGAGTTATTGCAATTAATAGTTTTTCGGTTTTTCACTCCTAACTAACCCCTGTGGCCCGATATGGCCCAAAAGCAATCCCCGCCGAGATTTTCCGGGTATACACCCGTGTACAAAATTTCGATATCTGCTTTCGTTCTCAAGTTATCCGACGGACAGACTTGAGGAGCGAGCGAGCGAGCGAGCGAATAAGCTAAACCAAGAGTGCCTCGCATTTTGCTCCGGCACTAAAATCAAGTAAGAAAAACTAACCAATTACATAACTGTCACCAGGTTTTTTCTAAAAATCGATAATTCGTTTCACAGTCGAAATTACAAAAATTATTATGGACCACTTTTTTATAATAGATTTCTTACATCAGTTAGGCAAATTTGATTTCGCACTATAATTGTAAAAAATTATTTAACATTTGAAGCATTATAATATAATTTTGATCAATTCTTGAAGGACTGCCGGCGATGGTATCCTTTATTAGCTAAACTTTATTGTGTGCATTTCAAATGACTGATGTCATATTAATTGTGTTTATATTATTTGCATGTACCTGTGTATATTATATCACCTATGCTTTATTAATATTTATTGACGAAGCCATAATATCTTTTTTGTGAATAAAGCTATTTATCTGTCTATCCATAAATTTTATTGGATCCAAAATGTCGGATTATAAAGAACATTCAACATGGCATGTGAATAATCCTCCTTCGTAATTAAAACAGCTTCTGTGGGGATCCAAAATGGCGACTTTGGTTTCACATTTTTTTCGAACTTATAAGCAGAAATTTTGAAAAAACAAAAAGCTAGATCTGTTTTTCGTTTTTCATACATCAAGAACCAAAGAAATTTTTTAAACAAATTTCTAACATATTAAGGAAATATTGAACTTTTTACCTATTATTTATTACGTAAAACAAAAAAAGACCTTTGAAAACCCAAAAAGGGTCAAAACAAAATTAAGAAGAGCCTTCCTAGACCAAATAACATGTTTCTTTTAGTCGTATTTTGCTGATATTTCGAAAAAACATGACTAAATCAGTTTGACAATGAAAAGGGGAAGTTAACTCAAAAATTGACGTTAAGTTGATCTCTTATTTTCGGTTAAAAAAAAGTGGTTTTGATTATATTTTTATTTCGTATTCGCATCTAAAATAACTTTTGTGTGGATCCAAGATGGCGGCTACAAAAATCGACTTTTTCCAGTTGTCGCTCTTGTTTAATGTACGTAATAGAAGCCCAAAAAGTGGTCTTTCAAAAATGTATCTACTAAAAAAAGTGCTGCGAAAATATCGAGATGATATTTGGCACCAAATTGCTTTGTTTGAAAATTCTGCTAAGCTATTAAGTTTCAGTGGAAAGACCCAATGAATCGATTGTGGTCGACAGCTAATTAGGAAATACAGCAAACTCATTGGAGAGCGTCGGAAAACTTAACTTTCAAAAGTAAACTAGTGTACAACTATACAGTTAACAGGCTGGTGCGGTCAGTTCGTTATTGCAGCCAATTAAAGTGGGTGTTTCTTGCGTTAGTCCAACAAAATCCTTGAGGATGATGGTGAGGGTCTTTTCTTCGGGTATTATCAGTGACCTTATTACTTCTTCTCTTCGCGCAAGATATCAAATTTACCATTGATACCGTTACGTGTTTTACTAAGACTGGGTCATCTGAAGTGTGAGTTTGTGTCGAACATTTCAAGTGTAAGCCCGCGCGCGGTGAATGTTTAAATTAAATTTCAAAGTGCAACAATGAAGTGTCTAAGTATTTTATTATTTATCACAATATTTGGTATGTATGAAACTTTTGCAAATGTAAATAGTTTCAATTCAGAAACAGAATCATTGGCCTGGATTGTTAGTTAGCAATAAAATATGGAAATTTGTACAGACGAGTTCATACTTTCCAATTACTAATAACCGGCCGTCTCGAGGGGTTGTATTAATTGTCCATTTATATAATCGAGGCATGAAATGATTTCTTATAGCTTCACGCACAACTTGTTTAGTAATTACAATTTTTGTAGATAAGTTCTGTTGCAAAAAAACTACATCCGCTGTTTATTTGGTAGTAGTAGCATGCAAAGCTTTTTATTTTAATATTATTTTATTTTTTACTAATTTGTAAATTTAAAGTACAAGTCCAGAAGTTCCAACAGCATCGATAGTTAAAAGGAAAGAAAAGTTGACGACCTTAAAAACACTTACCAAACTTTCTTGCATCATTCATAAAAAATTAACACGATGAGACTAAGCTTCAATTGATAAAATGTGGCGTAATGGAGAAATTTAAATAAACTTTTAATTGCAGGCGGCACATGGCGGTTAGGCCGACCGACCTGCGTTTTGGAATCAGAGTTTGGATTTACCCTCAACTGTGCTTTTAAGAAATCTGGTCTATTTCGAGTTAGAAATCTTGGGGGTGTCAAGGCTCACATAGGCCTGGGTAATCTATCTCTCTTTGCTTAAATTTTACTAACATGTATCATATGTAGATCTAGATTAACTCCTCTCATCTTTGTGCATGTCTAACATTAAGTCTGCCCATTCCCTTTTCATTTTTACCTATTGTTTATCATTTTGCATCAATTTTGGTGGTTTTACAATATTTTTTAGAACTTTTAAGAAGAAATTTTGAGAAAACGAAGAGCTAGAATCTGTTTTTTGTCCCTCAAACATCTGAAAAAAGAACAAAAGAAATGTTTTTCATCTTTTTGAAATATTTTACTGATGCTCTATTGCTTCTTATCACATTTTTGTCTAGTATTAAGCCATTTCTTTTTAATTTTTCTTGTCATTTTGCATCAATTTTTGGTGCTAAACTGGTTCTACAATGTTTCTTTCGAACTTTTAAGATGAAATTTTGAGAAAATGGGGAGCTAGAATTTGTCTTTCGTCCTTCAAACATCCGATAAAACAACAAAAGAAATGTTTTTCATCTTTTTTGAATCAATTTTGCTTTTTATCATATTCAGCAAAAAATAAAAGAAATATTAAATTTTTGTCTAACATAAGTCTGGCCATTCCCTTTTCACTTTTACCTATTTTTTATCATTTTGCATCAATTTTGATGATAAACTGGTTTTACAATATTTTTTAGAACTTTTAAAAAGAAATTTTGAGAAAGCGAGGAGCTAGAATCTGTTTTTCGACTTTCAAACATTCGAAAAAAGAACAAAAAAAAGATTTTTCATCTTTTTGAATCAATTTTTTGAAATATTTTTATCACATTTTTGTCCATCATTAAATCTGGCCATTCCTTTTGAATTTTTCTTGTCATTTTGCATCAATTTTGGTGCTAAGCGAGTTCTACAGTATTTCTTTCGAACTTTGAAGAAGAAATTTTGAGGAAAAGAAGAGCTAGAATCTGTTTTCTGTCCATCAAACGTCTGGAAAAAGAACCAAAGAAATGTTTTTCATCTGCTAGAACAAATTTTTGAAAATATTTTACTGCTGCATTGCCTTTTATCATATTCTATATATCATTAAGTTTGGTCATTCCTTTTTAATTTTTCTTATCATTTTTCATCAATTTTGGTGCTAAACTGGTTCTAAAGAACCAAAGAAATGTCTTTCATCTTTTTGAATCGATTTTTGAAATATTTGACTACTGTACTTACTGATTGCTTTTTATCATATTCAGCAAAAAATAAAAGAAATATTTAATTTTTGTCTTACACTAAAGTCTGGCCATTCCTTTTTAATTTCCCTTAGCATTTTGCATCAATTTTAGTGCTAAACTGGTTCTACAGCATTTCTTTCGAACTTTTGAGAAGACGCGGAGCTAAAATCTGCTTTTCGTCCTTCAAACATCCGAAACAAGAAGCAAAAAAATGTTTTTCAAGTTTTTGAATAATTTTTTTGAAATATTTTACTGCTCTATTAGTTTTTATGATACTCAGCAAAAAATAAAAGTAATATTGAATTTTTGTCTAGCAATAAGTCTGGCCGTTTTTTTTATACCTAATCATTTTGCATCAATTTTGGTTTCACAACATTTTTTTTCGAACCTATGAGAAGAAATTTTTAAAAAACGAAGAGCTAGAATCTATTTTTCGTCCTCCAAACATCAAGAACCAAAGAAGTTTTTTAATCAATTTTTTGAAATAACATTTTACTGCAATTCTATCATATTAAAGTATTGAAGTTCTTGGCTATTATTTATTTCGTAAATCACAAAAAGACCCTGAAAAGCCTCTAGAAACCAAAAAAGGGTCTGTTTATATTTTTTATCAATTTATCTTATTTTAAATCTTTTTGACAAACAACAAACAACAAAACAAACAAACAAAAAAGAAGAATCTTCCAGGGCCAAAAAGAAGTTAAATACTTCAACAAAATCAAATAACCTGTTTCATTTAGTCGTCTTTTGCTGGAAAATTGACTAAATTATGAAAAAATAAGTAAGAGCCAAGGCAGTTTTGGCCTTGTTTGCAGTTGTTTTGTAAATAACTAAAGTACTAAGAACTTGATTTTGATACTTTTTTGAAATAACATTTTCCTGCAATGTTGCTTTCTATCATATTAAAAAGAAATATTTAATTTTTTGGCTATTATGCTTATTACGTAAATCAAAAAAAGACGATGAAAAGCTTTTAAAAACAAAAAAAAAGGTCTGTTTTAAATATTTTTGGATATATTTATCTTATTTTAAATCTTTTTACAAAGTTAAAAAGAGACCAAAAAAAAGTTAAAAACTTCAACAAATTCAAATAACCTGCTTCTCTTTTAGTCGTCTTTTGCTGATATTTCGAAAAGATATGATTAAATCGGTTTGACCATAAAAAGGGTAAATTAACTCAAAAATTGACGTTAAGTTGATCCAAAAAGATGAAAAATCTTCTTTTACTTATTTTTGTTAAATTAAAAAGTGCATTTGATTATCTTTTTATTTAAAAAAGAGGCTGACATTGAATTTTTGAAAAATGTAATTGTTTTTTTTTGAGAACAAAAATTGAGGAAATTATGAAACAATAAGTAAGAGCCTTGTGCGGTTGTTCTGTAAATAACTAAAAAAGCTCAACAAATCTTAAAAAGTGAAAAAGAAATGTATCTTTCATCTTTTTGAATCGATTTTTTGAAATATTTGACTACTGTATCTACTGATTGCTTTTTGTCATATTCAGCAAAAAATAAAAGAAATAAAATAAAATGAATAAAATAAAAATAAAAACAATAAGTAAGAGCCTTGTGCGGTTGTTCTGTAAATAACTAAAAAAGCTCAACAAATCTTAAAAAGTAAAAGAAAGGTGAAAATAATGCTAAATCATACAAAACAAATTTTCTAAGAAGTACTGAGAACTTGATTTTGATACTTTTTGGCAAAATTAGGTTTTGCGAATAAATGAAAAAAGAGCGAAAAAGTATTTTGATCCTTTTATTTCAAGTTTAGGTGAATTTTTGAATTCATTTAGTAATCTGTCGAATTTGCATTTTGGTGCTAAACTGATTTTATCAATTTTTTCCAACACTGAGCATGAAAAAATATGAAAGAACTGTAGCACTAGAAGACCCAATTTTTTCTGTTTTCGCACAAAGTTTTTTTCAGCATTATACCCACTAAGTTGGGTCTTGAAAATGCACTGATTACCTAATTGTTTCTTGGAATTGTACATTGTACAAATTAACTACCTGAATCAACAAAAAACTAACTTTTAAATTTTTTAATGTTTTTGAACGACATATTGATTAGCTGTGAAGTAAAGATTTCGAAACAAAATGATAATTTATAACAATATTCTTCTGTTTCCGTCGATGAACTGTATCTAAATGCAGTAAATGGTGAAGGCCAAGGCTTCTAGCATTAATTAATCATCATAATCATCTTTATTGTATGGAAATATATTTCCTTGAATAAGTTTCATCACTTTTAATGCTCACCACTTTGCAATTATGTAAAAATTAATTGAAAAGTTCAATTGCAATTTATTTAAAAAGTCGAAGAAATCGTCGTGCCCTCTGCCTACAAAATCGCATTTTTAATGAAAATTTAGACGGATGCAAAATGATAAAAGTTAATTATGTTTAAGTCGCAGAAATTGTTTATCTTCTAATGGCTTTAACTCGTTAGGTATTGTCTCTGGCACGAACTGCAAATAGTCATTTAAAAATTCATTGTAAATAGGTGTGTCCAACGTTTGACCTTTCCACATGTTCACAACGAATGTTTCTAGGTCTTAGTATTGGGGATGAATTGGGCTTCAAGGAGTCGCTTTCCAATGTCGAGGCCAACAGAAGACGTTCAGCTGAAGTTTCCCAATTGCAGGCGCAACTTATCCAAGCCCAACAAAAAATGAAACCCGTAAGAACAACACAACCAAAAATAGTATATGTATTAAGTAACATGGGACTAAAAAAGTGTTTTATTGCTAAGGGGCTTTATTAATATCCCTGAAGGAATAAAAAACAGTTAAGTCCTATTTTTTCTAATACCGACAAACTTACACTAAATTCAATTCCGAAATACAAATAATGTCACCTACAACATTATCTTTATACTGTGAGGTTCAAAAGTTGCTAACTCTATAGTGGAGGGTTACTTCGCAAAAAACTCTCGAGCAGGTAACTTTTATTTATTAAATTGAGCCCGATAGTGCTAGCAAATATTTGTTTTCGTTTCCAGTTTAGCCGGAAATGGTCCTAAAATAATGTTAAAAAATAGAAACTCTCATTTTTCTCAACTTGACCAGAAAAATTTATTTATTTTTCTTTTCAGGAAAATTCTAAGCGTTCACCAACAATCCCTCCCTTTAAACCCATCCCCCCAGCTGCGGAGAGGCCCGAAACTTCCGAGGTGCCAAAACCAGCGGTCGTGGGAGTTGCCGTTCCTAGTTTTAGTGCTATGCCTGCTTCGATTTCGCGATTGTCAACCGAACCAAAAAAAGTTATGATAGTGCAAGCTAGTGATAAAATGAGTAGCACAAATTTTGCGCTAAGGACCAATAACGAGTTGCCGCCAGTACCTCAAGCTACCTCCAACTCCCTACAATCGTTACTATCGGCCAACAACGTAACAGAGGTGATGTTACAAGCAGCTTTGCTGCAACACCACCAAAATAAACCAACAACAACAACAACAACAACATCAACAACAAAACCAAAAACAGGAAATAGTGCTGGAAAAGTGATGAACGCTCCAAAGGAGTACTACCCCGTGGGCTACGATAAAAATTTCGACGATAATTTTGCCTCCAGAGTGGAATTACCGGAAACTTCTTTTTATTGCGGAGATCAAAAACATTTCCCCGGACTTTACGCCGATGAGGATTTAGGATGTATGGTGAGTTTCAATGCTTACAATAGAATATTGAATTAGGAATAAGTAAAAAAAACAACTTGCAATACACTTATTTTTGCCTTTTTTGTTACAAATTCATCCTGAATCCGCTTGCTTGACATTAACTGCAGAATATTGAGTACCTATGGAATATTGATAATAGTAAAAAAACTTGCAATAGACTTCTGTTTGCTCTTTTTTCTGCAAATTCATCCTTAATCGCCCTTTTGACATTAACTGTAGAATATTATGACTTATGAGTATGGAATATTGGCACGTCTTGGCAATAGATTTTTTTGCACTTTTTACCCCAAAAGTTTCAATGCTTACAATAGAATACTGAATATGGAATAAGTAAAAAAAACAACTTGCAATAGTTTTTTTGCTCTTTTTTCTACAAATTCATCCTCAATCGCCTTCTTTGGCATTAACTGCAGAATATTGAGTAGGTACCTACCTATGGAATATTGATAATAGTAAAAAAAAGTTGCAATAGACTTCTTTTTGCTCCTTTTTCTACAAATACATCCTTGTGACATCAACTGGCATAATATTCGCACATCTTGACAATAGTGAAAAAAAACTTGAAATAGATTTTTTTGCATTTTTTACCCCAAATTCGTCCTGCACCGGAGATTCGTGAGATTCTCATTTATTGTTTCTTTCTGAAAAACGGTGCGGAACTGATTGTTTCATATTTTTTGAGCTGCAATTGTAGTGACGTAAAGTTATTTATTTAAATTGAAAACACGCCATTCACATCGATTTCAAATAAGGTAATTGGTTGATTTTGCAACGCGGAACCTTGAAACTCATTCTAAAAATTGTATTGAAAGTCGAGACGTTTTATCTCTTAATTAATGCAATTTTTCGATTGCTCATAAATTGTTGAAAACTGGGACGATAAAAATTTCCTGGGGTTCTTATGCAAATGCATGCGAAGTCATTAGGACGCGACCTTTATCCTTATCGACGAATTTCCCAAGCGGCACGGTTGTCAATGACTGTCTTAATAAAAACTAAAGATACCTAATTTATTTTTGTCCAAGAGAAAGTAAGATGCGAGTCCGGTTTAGTAACAGTATTTGGTGCAAATAATAAAAGAAGGTCGTGAATGTTAATGTTTAAATTCCTTTTGTTTCAGGTATTCCACGTATGCGCTTTGACCGATGACGGTTTGATAATGAAAAGCTTCCTCTGTCCAGAATCAACCCTTTTCGATCAAACGATTTTGAAGTGCAACTGGTGGTTCTACGTGGACTGTAAAAACTCGAAAAAATTGTACGACTCGAATATTCCAATATCGAAAAGTTATCAGCTTATGAAAGCGTTAACTTTTTTCTCGGCTTATAAAAAAGACGCGAGTTCGACGACGCCCAAACCGAAAGACTGATTTTTATCGAATAGAATAGATGAATTTTTTAATGTTGACAAGGAATTGACTTTCTCAGTAAATTTCCGGAAACTGCAAACTACTTTCACGAAATAGTAGATCACGGATCCTTGTTCAACAAAGCTCAAATCAACAATCTAAGTCTTATTTATTTATTAGGGGTTGCTGTTGTGGTATACTACGATCGATGATCATTTTGTGACGGATCCCAAAAAATTGATACAAAATTATTGTATAACAGTATTGTTTTTGGGCCGCATATTTTGTAGCTAGATGATAATTATTACCAAATATAATAACTAGGTTAAAATGTTACGTTTTAATTGTTGGCCGAATAAATTAATTTATTGTCCCTACTTGTCCTGGATGTGTAAATTTGCGAAACTGCCATCATTTATTTTTCTAATTTCAAAGGTTAACTTTTAGACTCTCTCTTTATGCTTCTGAGTTTAGCAACCATTTATTGTTGTTTACTCTTTGTTAGTTAAGATAAAAAATCGAATTTCAGAAAACCACATCTTTACATTTTAGAGGTCGTTCGTGAACGCGCTAGATACAGCCGATTGGACCGATTTGGCTGAAATTTGGTGTAGTGGGGATTGTGCTGAAAATTTGTGCGCCATTTTCGTACTTCAACTTTAAAATTTAATACATATCATCATTAGAAGTAAATTCTGATTTTAAAAGTGTATTCAGTTTCTACATTCTACAACTGGGCTAAAAAATAATGAAAATTCTCAAAAAATACCTATAGCGGACTGACAAACTTAGTCAGGTCAAAATGTGATAAACCTTTGCAAAGCCAAAGGATTAGTGCCTAATAAATAAGGCAACAAATTGGTCATAAAAAAATGCGAATTTTCGGCGGAGTAGTTTCTAACGCGAGGTTTCGGTGGAACCGAAAGGGAGTAGTCCCTATCTCAGGTCTTTGTCAGGAAAATGTAAGTTTTTTTACGTCATTTTGCTTTTGTAAAGCCATCAAAATAGTAATATAAAAAAATTGCGAGTTTTCGGCGGAGTCGAAAGCGAGAAGTCTGTTTCTAATGCGAGCTTTCGGCAGAGCCGAAAGTGAGTACTTAGGGGCCAATTCCAAGTTAGGGTTGCGACCGATGCAAATTACCGGAGCAGCGCAAAGTTGCGTCGGTGATTTGCAACCGCACTGCTCCGCTAGTTGCCACGGAATTCCAAGTCTTATCACGCTGCGTCACCGTAGCAAAGCAGGCCGGTCGCAACGTCGACGCAAACTTGACATTTGAATTTGTTTGTTGGCGCCCCAGTTCGTGAAAATGAGTAAAACGTAAGTATTTTTACCAGAATTTGTCTTATTTTTCCTTCAATAATAAATGGCACGATGAAAATTGAAGAAACCAAGATCCAAAAATTTCACTTCTATTATACTGAAGTAGAAATTCTTGTCGATGAAATTACAAAGAAGTGGGGGTTGCTTTATGCTTTATGGGCCATTAAAAGGGCCCAAACGAACCCTATTCCATCGAGATCGTGCGTGGGAGCAGGTCTTGGGGGCGGTCAATGCGGCTGCCCCTACAAGAAGAACGGTGCCAGATATAAAGAAAAAATTGAAGGATTTTAAGAATCGGGGAACAAATCATATGCAAAACCCGCTAACAACGGTGTGGCGGCCGCCATACTTGAATTTTGTGATGGTCGCAAACGCTTGCACCACCTTTTTAGTAGGTGCAAAATATCGAAGCAACGCCGCGCGTCAAATTTGACTTGGAATTGGTCGCATCTGAGTTACGCCGCTTTCATATTTGCGTCGGTCGCAACCCTGACTTGGAATTGACCCCTTAGTCCTTATTTCAGGTCCTTGTCAGGTTAAGTCTTACCCCCGCATTCTTGATTTTTAAGTTTTTTATACGTCATTTTGGTGAAGTTTTGTAAAGGCAACAAATTAGTCATACAAAAAAAAATTGAAGGGCCCAATGCAAAAAGTGCCTCAAAATTATTTTTTTACATGAAACAGACCACTCGCTTTCAGCGCCGCCGAAAACTCGCAGTAAACAATTTGCCTCCCAAATTTTTACTATCAACTTGTTGGCTTTACAAAAACTTCAGTAAAACCGTAAAAAAAATCTCAAAAATCAAGTCCAAGAAGAGTAATTAAACTGACAAAGACCGGAACTTTGAACAATAAAAAAAATTGCTTCAAAATTAAGAGTATAGAGAAGGCTGACAAAGACCTGAACTAGAGACTACTCACTTTCGGCTCCGCCGAAAGCTCGCGTTAGGAGCATACTACTCGCTTTCAGCTCCGCATAAAACTCGCAGTAAACAATTTGCTCGCAAATTTTTATTACCAATTTGTTGGCTTTACAAAAACTTCAGTAAAACCGTAAAAGAACTCAAAAATCAAGGACATCAAGAATAAGGGCGAGGAATGGAAACTAGTTGCAAACTCAAAGAAAAAATCGATGGTGAAGAAACCTATTGTAGTAGGCACGCAGCAGCAAACTCAGGGGTTAAAGGCTGCTCCCAAGTATCACTATTACCATGTGTACAGACTTCACCCGGATACGTCAAAAGAAGATGTTCTTCAAGTTATCAAGCCTCAGTGTCCGGAGGTCCTTTGTGAACAACTCGCTTCAAAATATCCTAGCGAATATGCTTCTTTTAAAATTTCTGTGTTTTCAGAAAATTCAGAAAAGATTTTGGATGGTGGACGCTGGCCAGTTGGAGCTTGTGTCAAAACTTTTTTTCCCAGCAGGAGCCTCAAGATCAAGAAACCCACATAAGGTGTGACAACTTTGAGGAGTCGTGTGCCAGTGACACTTCTTTGAACGATGACTCCAGTAAGTCTTACATTGTCAATGACTCTGAAACTATTAACTTGACCAATGATTCTTATCTTCGAATAAGTCATATCAACATAAGAAGTCTGCGAAATAAAATTCAAGACTTGGAAATATTTTTACTATCTGTAAAATACCCTGACATTGTTTGCATTTCGGAAACCAATTGTAAGGATCATGAACTGGAAAATATTTACCTACCTGGTTACACGTTAATCGCGTGTTACAATAGGTGCACTCTGAATTGGGGTGGGGTAGCAATTTATATTCGTACCTTAGGAAATAAAATTACTAACTATAGACAAACTTTAATTGATAATATATGTGTTGAGCAACTATTTGAGTATGCAGGAGCTGACATTGTAGTAAACGGCACTAAAATTTTTGTAGCATGTGTGTATCGATCACCAGGTACAGAAACCACTTACTTCATGAAATCGTTAGAACGTATTTTAAATCTAACATCACGTAGAAATCAAATGAATTTTATATGTGGAGATTACAATATAAACCTTGATGTTAACTGTCCAAATTATCCTTCTGATTATTCAGCTCGATGTATGAAAAATTTATTTCAGTCTTATGGCTTGCATCAATGTATATTTGACTATACTAGAACTACAGGTGAAACACAAACTGTCATTGACAACATTTTTTCAAATATAGATGTAAACTTGTTGAATCCTCAAGTCATACCATGTAATTTTTCTGACCATTGCTTGCAAATAATGCACTTAAAAATTGCTGCTGCAAAAGAGTCGAGGCATTTTGTGTATGGGAGGCGACTTAAAAACTTAAATAATATTGAGAAATTTAAATCTCTGATATCCGACCAGAACTGGGATTTTTTGGACACTGATGTCAATTGTGATGAAAAGTTTACTTATTTTCATAACAAATTTGTACAAACGTTTGACGCATGCTTTCCGTTAGTCCGTAGTCATGTCAAAACAAATAGATTTAACAAACATCCTTGGATTACTTCTACCATAGTTCAAAGAGGAGCCTTTCTCAGAGATCTGCATAGTTTATATAAAGTCACCAATGATGAAAGAGTTCTACCATTGTTCTACTTAAGTATAAATCTTTAAAAAAAGAGCACGAATTGGATGTTAAGGAGAAAAAGCGCCTCTATTATGGTAGTAAACTGCTGGGTGGTGGTAGCAGGGGCACGGCTGCATGGAGCATTTTAGGGGAACTTACTGGTAAAACGACCACTTCTAAACCACACCGTCCAGTCAGAATTGTAAATGCGGCTGAATTAGAGATCTGTGATGCAGAGAAAATAGCATGTTCATTTAATGACTACTTTATTAGTTCAGTTAAGGCATTAACACTAAACACTGTTACAACACAGGGTAACCGAAATCGTTTGCAGCATTCAATTTATTTGAAACCAGTGAACGATGATGAGGTTGCTGGCATCGTCCGTAGGGTTGCATGTAAGAACTCAGCAGGAAGCGATGAAGTTCCTTGTTCACTCCTCATCCACGTAATTAATTACATTAAACTACCATTAAGTAAACTTATAAATTGTTCTTTTAACGAAGGTATATTTCCTTCTAAACTAAAAACGGCAGTGGTTGTTCCTGTCCACAAGAAAGGAGACAGAGAACGTATTTCTAACTACCGCCCGATATCTTTACTATCTGTTTTCTCAAAGGTTTTCGAGAGAGCATTCTATAGTAGGTTGATTCAATTTATTGATGCAAATAAATTACTAACATCAGATCAGTTTGGATTTCGAGAGGGTCGTGGAACCAACGATGCAATCTTTTCTATTTACGAGAAGATCTTACAAAACATGGACAAACAAAACAAAACAGCAGGGCTTCTATTTGATTTGCAGAAGGCATTTGATACCATAAATCACGGCTTACTGCTGAGCAAATTGCACTCTTACGGAGTACGGGGAACTGCTTTTGATTGGTTAAAGTCTTACCTACAAGACAGAACTCAGAAAGTTAAATATATTGATGCTGGGGGCGACACTTGTTATTCCTCTGTTCAGTCGCTATCAACTGGGGTGCCTCAAGGTAGCAATCTAGGCCCACTTTTATTCATTCTATTTATTAATGATATTACCCATGAGGTCCCGAGTTTATCCTTCACGCTTTTTGCAGATGACACGACTGCTATGGTCTCCGTTAAAAGTTATATGGAGCTTGGCCAAAAGGCTGCACAAGCTGTAGGTGAAATGGAAAACTATTGTAAAAATAATAGTCTCACTCTTAATGCGTCAAAGACGAACTTAATTGTATTCTCAACCATAAATCTAGAATTCAGCTTATATGTAAAAAGTAACAATTTTAAATCTATCAAACAGTGCAACAGTGTCAGATTCTTGGGTGTGCAACTTGATTATCGGCTGAACTGGAGTGATCATTTGGAAAGGCTTCTGAGTAGTTTGGCTAGTCAGTGTTATCTGATAAGAGGAATAAGGGATGTTATACCTTCAGAAATTCTAAGAACATTTTATTTTGCACACGTCAACTCGTTACTGAGTTATGGTGTTATTTGCTGGGGTAATTCTTCACGTATTCTTGAAGTATTACGTATGCAGAAGAGAATCAGACGCACGATGACGCATAAAATGTTGCACGAATCATGTCGACCTCTATTTAAAACCCTTGGAGTGCTCACTGTATAACCTCCTTGTATATTTATCACTCAGCATGTTATGTGAAATCACACATTAAAAACTACAAATTTTGTAGAGAAGGACTGACTTATGACATGCGATCAAGCTATAATGTCTCCCTTCCGCAACATAAGTTGTCAATGGTGGCCAATGGACCCCTAGTGATGGGTATAAAAATTTTCAATCGGTTGCCTCTCCAGATCAAAATGGCTGACAATATACAGCAGTTCAAAAGAATGACTAAAACATTGTTATTAAAACAGTTTGTACTCCTTGGATGAATATTTTAATTGTGACTGTTTGTGAATTGTGCACTTTCTGTTTTGTTGTACATATTTATGTTATATGTATTTTTTATTGTAAATCTATATTGACACTTCCAACACTGACATGTACTCAGTCTTATGGAAATAAATATTATTATTATTAGGTCCAAGAAGAGTAATTACACTGACAAGACTGGAATTGTAAACAAAAAAAAATTACGTTTAGGTATAGCCCGCAATATTTTTTTCTTAAAGATAAGGACAGTCCAACGTTATTACTAATTTTTATGTGAAAACCGTGGTAAAAAAATTAAAAACAAATAGTGTTTTTTTTAACGTTAATGCTTCGACCCTGCAGTTTTTTCTTTTGGAAATGAATGGAGTGACGTCATTTTCACTAACCAGTTCTAGTTTTAGATATAGACAGCACCTACATGTGAAAAAATAACCTCTCGCGATTAGTACAGAAATCAAAATTGAAAATTTTCAAATCTCCCACAAATACGAACGAACACCGTTCGTAAAGTTTCGGTTTTCAGCGTAAATTATGTAGACGCAAAGCGCCATCTCTTGCCGCCAACCTAGACTACTGGAGTATGCCGCACTTAATTTTCTGGAGGGCGACTCGACCCTCGATCAAGCTGATCAAAAAAAGCCATAGTTAATCACAAATCAGCCTTTATTTTTAACACATGAATACAATATTTACTGATAATAAACAAACTGTAAAGGCACTGTAATAAAAACAATAATCGAACTAATAATACCCTGGTGCTTGAACAATTTTAGTGAGCTATGAAATATCTGACCTGTTACACAGTAACATAATATTAGTGTTTACTGTTTTGCAAAAACTTTTAAGGAAATGTTGCATAATACAACAATACGTTTTCTATAAAATCACAATCATTTGAATTCCTTCAGTCAGTCAAGCATGCAAAACTCAGATCGCAACATGGCATCACAGTTTTGAGGCAATAAAAAATCTTAGGGAAAAAAAACAACACGAGATTTGAACACAAAACTAATATTTTTAATTGCCTGTTGAGCACACTGGGTTAATGAAAATTAAGGAACCGATTTGGTTATTGAGACTCGTTTTCTTGACTTGTGTCCTCTTCAGCACCTAAACAGAAAAACTGATTAGAAAAAATTGACGGGTAAGAGGCTGAAACGACGTGTGCTTCAGCATGAAAATTCTCGAACAATTTTCTTTTAGAATGAACTTTAATACAGCACCACACTACTAAAAACACAATGTCTCACCGTTACTTTTCGCCAATTCACAAGGGGTGACATCTAAAAAAGAAACAATTTACTGACAGTAGAAAAAACAAACACTTACTAGTTTCCTCAGTTTTAGCACCTGATTCCCCCCCATCCTCTGTACTAAGTTTATTGAGCTCCTCTTGCACAGCCTTTAAATTATCTTTGAGCAGTTCCAGTTCCTTCTCCTTCTTGGACATTTTAGGATTTTTATTTAAAACCTTCTCATTAGGTTTTTCACTCAAAGGCTCAATCCCATTGGCTTTCAACAGCTTCAAAAACGTACCTCTATCAGTTTGCAACTGCCGGCAAAGTTTTTGCAGCTGCTCAATTTTCTTATCTGAAGAATGAATCAATAATTCTTGATTCCTATTGGTCTCCGTTAACTCAAGACAAGTTCTAACGCTATCCTGAAATTTGGCTTTCCAACTATTCGCTTCTTTCTCCAAACCTGAAATTTGTTTAGACATTGTCGTTAATTCAAACTTGAACGAATCAAAAACTTTGTTGCTTTTTGACATCGCTGCTTCAAAATCATCGTATTTTGCTTTGTAGACTTGATTCTGCTCCTCCAGGCTCTTGACTGTATTAAGCAAAATTTTGCAGTTGGCTTCGCTTTTTTCTAAGTTGGCTCTCAACAGAGCTTGTTCCTGGGCCCAGATCTCTTTTTCTGCTTTTAATTCTAATTCCACTTTAGCTACAGTTGCTTTGGCATATTCCCGTTCCAACTGCATCTGGTGAGACATTTTAGAGATATCTTCTTCTCGCTTTTGGAACTGTTTATACAGTTCTGACAGTTTGGAAGCCATTTGCATGTTGTCTTCACGCAATTTATCGCTTTTTTCTTTATTCTCGTCCATCATGTGGTTGATGTCGGTAAGTTTATCGGCCAGTTTCATTGAGACTTCTTTGCGGTGCTCCTCCTCTTCTTTGATCTTAGCCATATTCTCCTCCTAGGAATAAAAAGTTATACAGGGTGTCCCGGAATTGGTGGTCAACACTTTACCAGTAGACTCTTCTATGAAAAATATGAAAAAAAGTCCCTATGAACATATGTCGAAAAATAAGTCCTAAGAGAGCTAAGGTCGCTTAAAGGGACCACTTTGAAACCGTTTTTTTCTAAATATCTTCAAAACGGTTAGACAGCAACGTGAAATTTGGTATCTTTATTAAGTTTTTGATGCTGAATTTACTACTGCGGAGAAAATTTTAAAATTTGGATCATAAGCGTCTCGTACAGGAGGAGCTTAGGACTAAATTTACTCAAACAGTTTTGTAAGTAGTTTTTTCTCAAATCTGATTCCAGAATCTGAAAATTTGAGGTTTTTAAAGTAAAAATGGTACTCTTGTTTGACATCAATAGAATGCGCCCTTTTCGAAAGTCATGGCTTTTCATTGGTTCAGGGCTCCAAAATTTGTGACAGAAGACATAAAAATATCGTAAACAAGTTCATGGGACGGTTTCTTACTTCATTCTGGAAAGAGAAGTTCTTATGGGTATGGGTCGAAAAATGCTTCCTAAGGGAGCTAGAGTCCTTCAAACAATACGCTTTCCAAGGCCCCATTTGAAAGACCATAGCTCCCTTAGGAAGCATTTTTCGACCCAGGTCCATAAGAACTTTTCCTTCTAGAATAAAGTAAAGAATCCTCCCATGAACTTGTTGCGGTATTTTGATGTTTTCTGTCACAAATTTTGGTGCCCTGAACCAATGAAAAGCCATTTTTTTCGAAAAAGGCGCATTCTATTGACGTCAAACAAGAGTACCATTTTTATTTAAAAAACCTCAAATTTTCAGATTCTGAAATCAAATTTGAGAAAAAACTACTTACAAAAATGTTTGAGTAAATTTAGTCCTAAGCTCCTCCTGTACGAGACGCTTATGATCCAAATTTTAAAATTTTCTCCGCAGTAGTAAATTCAGCATCAAAAACTTAATAAAGATACCAAATTTCACGATGCTGTATTTAACCCTTTTGAAGATATTTAGAAAAAAACAGTTTGAAAGTGGTCCCTTTAAGGGGCCTTAGCTCCCTTAGGACTTATTTTTCGACATATGTTCATAGGGACTTTTTTTCATATTTCTCATAGAAAAATCTACTGGTAAAGTATTGACCACGAATTCCGGGACACCCTGTATATCAGAATTTCAGTATAAAAAATACCGTAGGATGGCTTCCAAAACTGCATAAAAATGCTTGCAGTTCAGGTCAGGCCGTGATTTAGTATTTGATTTGTGAATTATTTGTAATCATTGTTTTTTTTTTCCGGCAGAGCCTAAAAAGCTTGTAGTTCAGGTGCGATGTTGTTTTTGGACTATCTATTTTGAAGTGTTTTACGTCGTTTTAGTATAAAGCCAATAAATTGTGGAGTACGAGCTTTCGGTGGAGCCGAAAGGGAGTAGTCTCCTTACAAAATGTGAAAAACTGGCAGTTCAGGTCTTTGTCAAGTCACATGTTGTCCGACTATCTATTTTTAAGCTGCTTTACGTAATTTTAGTGTAAAGCCAATAAATTGTCGAAAACCGCGTTTTCGGTGAAGCCGAAAGCGAGGAGTCGGTTAGTGCAAGCTAGGAGTAGTCTTCTGAAAAAATGTGAAAAGCTTGCAGTTCAGGTCTTTGTCAGGCTAAATGTTGTCCTTGAAATATCTATTCCTAAATTTTTCTTACGTAATTTTACTGTAAAGGCAATAAATTGTAGCGGAGCCAAAAGCGAGTGGTTGGTTATTGTGAGTTTTTGGTGGGGCCGAAAGGAAGTAGTCTTCTGAAAAAATGAGAAAAGCTTGCAGTTCAGGTCAAACAACAACCAATCAGCATGAAAATGAAATAGTCTTGAAGATCGTTTTTTTGTCTTTTAAGAATCATTTTTTAAAAGTCAATTTATTGGTTTAAGCATTCATTTTTTGCGAATTTAAAAAAATGTAAAATGTACGTTTTTACGCCTTAATGACTATGAGGTTAAGTGGGTGATGTACCATCAGCTTTCTTCAACTATGAATGATCGAATTTGATGAAAACTGAGGTTACTGTTACTGCCAGTGAAGGACAAATTGAAAACTTATAACTGAAAATTATGGGCATCGCTGTTATTTCAGTAATGATCATTAAAGCGTAAAAATATGCGAAAACGCATTATTGTTAAAAATCACAGAGAATAAGTGCTTAAACCAAATCGACTTTTGAAAAAGGATTCTTCGAGACAATAGAACGATCCTCAAGGCTATTTCAATGCTGACCAATCCGCACGCATCTAAACCAAGGCTTAAAAACAAGTACTACAGCAGCGCCATCTATTGCACAGTTCGAAAGTAGTATTCTTTAGCTTTAATTTAAGGCCTTGCATGTCCTTGTAAATCTGTTAAGATGGTTGACTTATTGTCAAAAATATTTTGACCAGTTTTTTATGGGGCACCCTATATTAATCAATTAACAAAATTAATAACAAACGCTCAGTGGGCTTTGGAGTCAAACTCATATCTGTTTCTCTCAAATGTCACAGCCCACTTCGCTGAGATTTATAAACCCCGCCAACTTGATTGGTCATACCTTAATTTGCTTGTTCTGTTTCTGAAGCTCTCGACACAAACTCTCAAGCCGAGCCCTTCCGACAACATTTTTGGCTAATTCCGACTGATTATGGTCCTTTTCCTTCTGCAGAACAGTGCACTGCTTAGTAAGAGTTTGAAAGGCAAAAGTACTCCTCCGTAATTCCGAATAGATCTCGTTGTACTTCTCGGCAATCAACTCGAGTTTTTTTTCATCGTCGAATTCGGCACCCGCCTTGCACACATTTTCCCAAGACCGGGGGTCCTTCCTGCGGTGTTTATCCTCGTGTTTCTTCTTCGTGGTAGACGTAGAAGCGGCTGCAACTTCCTTTTCCATCTTTCAGTCAACCAATCTAACCTATAAAAAAATTCAAGACACAAAAATTAATCGAAAATTAAAGAAAATGCTAACTTCTTTAATTAAATAACAGAAATTCCTTAACTTACAGCTGTTAAATTAGGTTTTTAGAGGTAAATAAACAAGAACAACGCTCCGTAACTTTTAGGTTAGATCAAATATGGCGGCGCAATTGTTTTGACGTTCGCAACTGACAACCTGTAAAACGTTTTGTCACTAGATTTAATTTTTTATTATTTTTTTTAAATTAGCAATATTTAGGGCATAACAAGTGAAAGACTTTTGCAACGTTTGTTGGGGCTCCCCTATTCGCATCTGCCTTTTTTTTACTTGAAGAACATATACCCGTCTTACTCTCGCCAATGGAAAGTTAATGCAAAAAAGAGATGAAAGACGATGTATGCCCCTATTCACTACATACTACATCACGCCACCACTATGCTCAAAAAAAAACTGCTCTACTTAGTTGATTCAATTAGTATTATTTGTACTGTCTAATTTTCATAAACCATTTATTTTAGAATTATGGATTAAGCCAAAAAAATTTAAGTAATTTCACGTTTATAAGTGGAAAATTAATTACTAGAAAACGGTGGTGGCGTTTAAACCCTTTTACAAATGAGTTTTATTGCAAAGCAACACAAAAAATACGTTTGTTTTTAATTGATGATGATAGCTAAGTTAAAAATTATAATTTCAATTTGAAAGGTTAAAATCACGTGTTATTTTTGCATACTATTCTGTATTTATATAGAATTAGGTACGAAAAGAAAAATTTCAGTTACATAAACTTACCAGGACCGAGTTTTGTTGCAAGTTTCAATAGAAAACGTCAATTGTATATACTAGGAAAAAAAATCACTTTCCAGGTTACAAATTGAAAGCTAAATAAATGTTTTTATTTTTGGAAGCAAGACGGAAGCTAAGTTTAGAGAAAATCGTGGCGCTGAGATCGTTAATTATAAATAAATCCGATTAAATAAATTGTATTTTATTTTGTTCTTAGCTATTTCGGCTAAAATTTGAAAATTTCTTTGTAATTTGATAATAAACGAATATTTTTTTATTCTTGTATGTTGGGTTGTCTAACCATTTATTTGGCGCCAATATAAAATATCGTTTAAAAACTAGAATATTGCCGATCGAATAGTAATTAATCATTTTTGAGGACCTACGTACACCAGTTTCATATTTCACACGTTAAATATAGATCAGTGCGAAGTTCGTGATAAAAAAACAATAACAGGAGGGGAATTAATGACGAAAATAATTTTTACCACAAGACATCTTAGATAGGAAAAAGTAATAATACTTGGTGCGTGCTCGCTTAATTGCTAATTAATTGAAACTACCAACACATAAAACATTTTCAGGAATTTATCATTTATCCCTTCGATTATGCGTAATATGTATGAAAACTGCGAAGTAAATGTATTACGCTATTTGCATTCAAATATAAAATTATGTAAGATTTAATGTTTTTCGCTGAATAATTTTTGCGCTTGAATTTTCAAGAGAGGACAGGATGTTTTTATGTCCACTACGCGTGCGATAAACATACCACGTGACACTTTTCATCAGTCTGAAAAATACCCTTCTTAATTGGTACCTAGTGAAGAAGTTGCCGCACACCATGAAAATACCGCATCAAGACACAGACAGTGAGTTAAATTTTCATACATTTTCCAGTGTGGATTTTAAATAGTTTTGTCGCGCCAAATTGTGGCAAAATTAATTAATATTCGAGTGAAATAAAATCGTAAAGGAAACTAATAGTAATAATGCCGATCCATGTAGAGAGTCATGAGCATCACTGGGTTAATAAAATCTGCCGTTATATTGTAATTTTCCATCTTATCTGACTTAATTTGGCTCGAATTGCCATTTGAAATTTTTATGGACACTTTTTCCTGGTGTTGGCTTTATTTGGATTTCAATTTGCTTTATGTCTCAAAAAGTCTTTTATTTTTTTGTTTGTGCCTGTTTTCGTTTATTTTTTTTGTAATATACATAACTTACCTTTTTCTATTTTCTAATTCCGTGATGCTGAGGACTTTATTTAAACCGCCGGCGGTAAGAAATGACGTCATTTTGTGCAATCTTTTCTTTCCAAAGAGACTTTAGAAACTAACTTCTGATGTTCCGTTCTTCAGTTGCAACGTAAAATGTTAAAATTTTAAATTTTCGGAAATTTCAATTGGCCATAAAAGACGAATGGAGCATCGTAAAAAAGTGTGATTTTTTTTTGTCAGTTTTTGAAAAAATCTAAAATCTTCATTCATACAATTCCTACGTACAATTTTAATGAGGTCCAGGCAGAAATTATTTTTTCAACTTCATGCAAAAATCCTCGAGGAGGTGTAGGTTTTTTTTGCATTTAAATGGAAACCCGCATTTTTTTTTCTCAACAATTTCGGGATCTAGGAATTTTTTTCTAGGACAAGAACATGTAACACACTATGGAAAATGCAGTCATGGCCACCCTAGACTTTCAAAAACATCGAAGAAATGCAAGAGATATTAAAATTTTTCAAAAACGTTAAAACACGTGAACTTATTTTTTTTTGGCGCAAACGAACTGCGTAATTACTTTTTTAAGAATACCTTTTCCTTTTCTTCAAAATAATTGAGCAACTGGGTTTGTATCAAACAAATAGAGCTGACGTGTTTTTGTTTTTTCAAAAATCTTGGGTTTTTACTGATTCCTTTATTGTTTTTGAAAATCTGGGATGGACGTGATTGCTTTTTCGGTCCAATGTCATAGATGTTTTCTTCCTAGAAAAGTTTGTGGGTTCCGATCCGTTGAGAAAAATGTGGGTTTCTATTTTTAAAAACCAGTGGCGGATCCAGAAGACATTCTCGGGGGGGGCGAATTATGGCGCCCCAATAGTGGGGCTTGTTGAATGGGGGAATAATTTGTTAGACAGTAATGGTAGGGGGGGGCTTGAAAATGCGCCGCAGGCGAAGATTTTACAAAATTTCAAGGTCACGCATTTTCTAAGCACTTCAGAATGTTAGTGACATTATTTGAAAAACTTAAGTCCCATCATAAGGAGAATTTTTTATCGAGATCGAATTTCTTACAAAAATAGTAAAATAGGACATTTCTGCATGAAATTCTTGAATCATAGCGACTAACTCTACTCCCCTTAGGACGTCCTATAATAGCCCAGTCAAATTAGATAAATCGAGTGAAGAAAATCCCGGAGTTCTGAAATTTGGCATGGTTGTTCGCTAGTATCTACAGAACACCATACTAAAAGTACCGGTGGGTGGGGGGTGAGCGCGAGGGGGGGGAGCTGATTGAATGTGCGTTTTCTGCGTTTTTCGTATATATCTCCGTAACTACCAATCCTAGCGAGAATTATTCTATATACAGAATTAAAGCAGACTTAATTTCCTGTCAAAACGGTCCTATTCACTTTTGTCGTAGGATTCATACTTTAAATGTTATAAGCTTGTCAATTTCTCATATTTACTTGGGATGGCTCCAGCCAAGGATTTAAGGTTTTGACCCGCACAAAAATAAAGTAGTGCTGAAAATTGGCACTTATGCTCTACTGGCAGTCCTGAATGACGTGTCAAAAGTTCCATAGCCTGCGGTGCCGGCGTCCTATTTTTTTGGTGCCGGAAGGCCTTAAGTGATGGTCATACATTATTTTCCGCTTAACATGATTATTTATGAACCGATTTGATAGGGATTCGTCTCAAAATGACCACGACGACCTAATCAATACTGATACTACGGATATTCTCCTGAAATTTTGAGATGAAACATCTTTTTTTTTTCTTGGAGAAATCGTGCTCCAGAATCGGCTCTGTGTTGCTTTTTTGCGATTACTTCTCCAACGGCTTATCGGACGACAAAAATGTATAGGATCTTTTCGTTGCAAATTTTATCCTGAACATTTCAGTTCCTACACATTTTTGTGGTTAGATAAACCATTGAGGAGATAATCGGAAAAAAGCAGCGCGAAGTAGGTACTGAAGTACGATTTCTCCGAAAAAGGACTTCGCGCTGCTTTTTTCCGATTATCTCCTCAATGGTTTATCTAACGACAAAAATGTGTAGGAACTGAAATGTTCAAGATAAAATTAGCAATGAAAAGATCCGATACATTTTTGTCGTCCGATAAGCCGTTGGAGAAATAATCGCAAAAAAGCAACACGAAGCCGATTATGGAGCACGATTTCTCCAAGAAAAAAAAAGGATGTTTCGTCTCAAAATGTCAGGAGTCTATCAGCAGTATCAGTATTGATTAGGTCGTTGTGGTCATTTTGAGACCAATCCCGATCAAATCGGTTCATAAATAATCATGTTATGCGGAAAATAATGTATGACTATCACTTAAGGCCTTCCGGTACCAAAAAAATAGGACGCCGGCACCGCAGGCTCCGGAACTTTTGACACGTCATTCAGGACTGCCAGTAGAGCATAAGTGCCAATTTTCAGCACTACTTCATTTTTGTGCGAGTCCAACCTTAAACTCCTTGGCTGGAGCCATCCCAAGTAAATATGAGAACTTATCAAGCTTATAACATTTAAAGTATGAATCCTACGACAAAAACTAATAGAACCGTTTTGATAGGAAGTTAAGTCTGCTTTAATTTTGTATATAGAATAATTTTCGCTAGGATTGGTAGTTACGGAGATATATACGAAAAACGCAGAAAACGCACATTCAATCAGCTCCCCCCCCTCGCGCTCACCCTCCACCCTCGGGTACGTTTAGTATGATGTTCTGTAGATACTAGCGAACAACCATGCCAAATTTCAAAACTCCGGGATTTTTTTCACTCGATCGCCACTTTTTTGTCTAATTTGACTGGGCTACTAGGTCGGCCTTGCTTAAGTATACCTACATTTTATTTTAAAACCTCATGTCTGAATAATTATTATAAGAAATGCTCAATCAAATTGGTAGGTACTAGGTACAGACACTGTGTAACTGTGACGCCCCAAAAACTTTTTGGAAAACCCAAACTGCGGCCCTAAAATTTTGCCGCCCCATGCGGCCGCCTACACAGCCTACCGTTTAGAGCGGGCCCTGAGTGGACGACAGACGAATTTTGTGAAATGTATGAAGTTTATGATTCGGCACGGATCTCGGGGGGGGGGCGATCGCCCCCTCGCCCCCGCCACTGTAAAAAACGATGATAGCGTAATTATATCAAAATCTACTGAACCAAAAAAGTCGGCAATTGCTCCATCGGACGCAGAATGCAAAAAAAACCTATACCCCTTCGAAGATTTTTGCACAAAGTTTACCATTCAAGAATTACGGGCAATATTCGTAATTTTTTAGACACTGCATTTTTAAATCAATCATTTTTCCTTTCTTGGTCAGACGTCGTTGTTGTTGTTACCCCAACAATATTTTTCTTTTTTACCCCTTTTTTACTTGTTATTAAGTCAATTTTTTGACCATTTTTAAATAAAAATTCTATTTTTCTTCATTGGTGTTATGGCCGAATGCACCGTAATTTTTGAGTGTTCCTTAAAGATACTTGACCCTTAAAGTTCTTGGAAAGCATTGTTTCAACAAACGTATCTACGGAATTTAAACGTCATTTATCTTTAAGAAACTCCTTAAAATTACGGTGCAATAGGTCATTAGTCACACTTTGTTCAAAAAATTAACTTTGTATTTCGGTTAAAATTGGACTGTTTCGGTTAATTTTTCAGTTAAACAAACACGTCATTGGTTGATTGTGAATAAACAAAACGTTATCATTGGTTAATAAAGCTGCCGTGCATTAATCAACATGAAAACACTTGTTTGATAAGCTCTTGATGAGAACACACAAAATTTTGAATTAGTTTGCTCATTTCAAGCAAGAAAAACAATAATGGCTCGTTAATATTCTGCATAGCCATCAAGTGAGTAAGCATCGACAATTCGAGTTGAATTATTTACGGGGTATCTCAAAGAAGTGACTTTAATCGACTTCAGATGGCTTTTGAATTTTCTAATATCTGTTATGTAAGAAAGATGTAGTTGTGGTTCAGTTCTGTTGAAGTACCTGTTCATAATTAATCGCGCATCAATATTCAGACAGTTGACCGGATATTATGGCTGTTAATTACGTTTATTGTTTAATTGTTGTAGAGAATTCTCAGAGCGGTCCTCTCGGATAGTCTTGTAACCACCCTCGTGCAAGTAGTGAAAATGTTTAACCACTCTGAAGGAATTGAAGAAACCAATCAAACGGATTCTACAAATTCACCCACGGGGTTAAACCCCAATCCAATTCTTCGCCTTGGCATCATAACTGCAATTTTTTTAATTGGTACCACTGGGAATGCGGCAGCACTTTGGATTTTGAACAAATCTGCGAAGACCAGGAACAGAAAACACGTCCTACTGTTAAGATGTTTGACAACAAATGATTTAGTGGCACAAGTGGGAATGTTTTTGTTGTTAAGTTCAGAAAAATTGGAACTTCTTCCGAAACGTTGGATTTGTACCGGTTACGTACTTTTAAGGGCATTTGGAATCGGTTCAGGTTGTGTGGCTTTAGTGATGGCGCTAGAGCGGTGGCTGGCCCTTACAAGGCCCTTTCTCTATCAGCAGGTAAGCGAGTAAAATAACCCAGTTTTTAACTACCCAGCGTGGGCGCATTTTGCAAATTCGACGCATTTTTATTTTACCTTTATTAGGCAGTTTGTTTTTGTTTTTGTAATTTTATGCGAAAATTATGCGTCGCCATAAAATGTCTCAATTTTTTTCCACTACCATTAAAGTTACAAAACTTAAACACATCAATTGTTTGGTCGAAGATTATTGAAACGTCTTTACTTCTTTTTTTCGAACATTTCACTAAAAAAATCAGCTGAACGTGGATGAGAATATTTTAAATTTTTTTGATCGATCTTTAACAAAACGCTTTTGTGAACAAGGCTGTAAACATAAATCAATTCAGATTCTTCAATAAAACAGGACCGTTTATGTATTGATTAATTATTGTTTAAATTCAATAATAAATTAATTCAAAGGTGTGCGCTTCATATAAATGGATGGCGTTGAACCGAGACTGAAGAATAAATTATACCAGTATATTATTTCTATTGACAAGGAATTCCAAAAACAAACAGCAATTATCAATAATTAAGTGGTTTTTAAACATCGACTTCAGACAATTAAATCGCAATTTTTGTTTCGACAATATTTTCGGTCATATCCTAAATATCTTTGCTATATTGGCTGTTAATAAATTTAATTCGATTAGTAACGGAATGAAAGTAGAGCTGCAATAAATGTAATGACTTGCAGTCCCTTATTTATGACGTTTTATTTAATTTCTCCCTTTTCTCCCTTGACTAGGATAAACGATAGTGCATCTTATCTTATTTTAATTTTCTAAAAGCTGCTGGAAAAATGTTGCACTCTCAAATTTTCTCGGTAAACAAAATCATTGCTAAATTATACTTTTATTTTCAGCTTGTCACGTACAGGGTGTTAAAGCGGTTTGTTTTCTGTGTCTGGGGCACTGGAGCACTGCTAACTTATTTACCCCTTTTTGGATTTGGACTCTACTTCAATAAAGAAGAACACTTATGTTATAGATATCGAGAAGCCACCGAAACTTTGGATGTGGTTTATGCCTACATGTTTTTACTCTTTGGTAAGTTTTTTTATTTGAATGCGCTATCACTGTGATAAGAAATTTAAACTTAGACTTATTGCTTTGGATACGTAATGTGGAATGCATTATTTTCATTCTTTGTAGCTGTCGATATGCTTAATAGCTCGCAATGTTGTTCTTTCACCTTAGCTCGCATTTTTTGTTAACTACTTGCTTCAGCTTACTTCTCGCTTCGCTCTATAGGTATACTTCAACTTCAATGCATTATTTTTACTTTTCTCCGCTGTAGCTTAAAATTCGATTTCCCAAAGAATTATCTTCACTTCTCGCTCGGGTTTTGCTTTAACTCCATTTTTTCGTAACTACCTACTTTACTTGGACTTTTCAATGCATTATTCGCTTTGGCTTCACCATTGCTTCAACTTCCCAAATCATTATTTTTACTTTTCACATTTCATTTTCCTTTAACTTTCGGCTTACACTTCGACTTCCCAATGTATTATCTACATTTCTCGCTAGGGCTTCGCCTTTACTCGCATTTTTTCTTAAGTACCTACTCGCTTCGGCTTACACTTCGACTTCCCAATACACTATCTTCACTTCTCGCTACGGCTTTGACTTAGCTCACATTTTTTATAGTTCAACTTCCGAATGCATTATTTTTACTTTTCGCTTGTAACCAAGAATGTGTTTGCTAGTCCAGGAATTTTAGGATTTCACTTCGGAAAAATTACCAGAGAACTGAAAATTGGTACATGCCTTCATATATAGTTATTGCAAGTAATGGGTCAAAAGTCCCGATCGATAGCCCCTGTGCGTGTTAAGAAATTGTTTTTTGAATAATATCTTCGTTTTTATTGACTTCACGACCAAAGCAGTTATATATTAAAATAAAACCAAAAGAATCCTCTACAAAAATGTTGTCTTGTTAATTTCTCGTACGATCAGTCGATTTCGCGGAATTTGATGTTAAAGCTGCTTAAGGGTTTTTGTCACTAAAAAATAAAAACAAGCATTGTCAACTTTTTCAGTGCCGCATAATGCAACAATAATATACGTATAATACAGGAAAATATTTCTTTTCAAATAACATTGTAAAAAATTATTTTGTGAGAAATTTGCAGAAATGCCCGTAACCGTAAGGCAATGTTTGTACATTTTTTGTAAAATTTTATCGAGCCGTTAGGGTCGTGCTGAAGGATTCTTGCAAATTCCTCACACAATAATTTTTTATCGTGTGTTTTCAAAATATTTTTCCCGTATTATACTCATCGTTGCATCATACAGTGAGAAATGTCGACAATTTAATCTTTCAAACAGAGGGCGCTGTTGCTCTTTATCACTATTTTGAAATCTTCGTTAATTTAATCTTTATTATTTGATCGCAAAAACCCTTAAGCAAATTTTTCGTCAGATTCCGGGAAAACGACTGATCGTAGGAAAAATTAACGAGATACCTTATTTGTAGAGAATTCTCTTGACTTTATTTTGATGCATAAATGTGTTCGTCATAAAGTCAATAGAAAGTGAGATATGATTGAAAAATCGATTTACTAACATTTTCAAGTTACCAAAGAATACGCATAGATATTAATTATCTATCGATGGGGACTTTTGACCCATTATCTGCAATCACTGTATCAATTTTCAGCTCTCTGGTAAATTTTCCGAGGTTTTGACCTAAACTATAGACTTCTATACAGGGTTAGTCAAATGTATGGAAACAGCCGATTATTTCCCAAACTGTTCACTTTATCAAAAATTGTTCAAATAAAAGTTGAATCGTAAATCTAGAGGCACGTTTTGGGTCAATCAACTTTTTTTTGAAATTGACATTACCAAGTAATGACGTCATCAACCTTTTTTCAAAATAAGAAGATATGTCAAGTGTAGTATTATTGGAAAGGTAATTTCTTTCTCTTTACAACGGTGTGAACATTGAACATTGGAACATTTTTTTGATAAAGTGCATAATTTGTGAAATAGACATTGACATTTTCTCGAAATTTCCATTATGCAAGAGCATGATTTTTTCACACAATTGTAAAGAGAAAAAATTACCTTTCCAATACTGCACTCGACATAGCTTCTCATAAAAAAATCGATGGCTTCATTATTTGGCAATATCAATGTCAAAAAAAAAATTAACCCAAAACGTGCGCCTAAATTTATCATTCAACTCTTATTTGAAGAATTTTTTGATACAGTGAATACTTTGGGAATTAATCGGCTGTTTCCATACATTTGACTAACCCTGTATAAACTTTTAAGTAGAATTTGTCTTCAAGTCTTTAATAAATTTAAGTACACACCTATTTATTTGTGGCAAGAGGAAAACTTGGGTTTGACCTGAAAACCCACAATCGGCCAATTTGAAACAACTAGGCCAATTTTTAAGAGGCAATCCATGAATTACCTTAATCAAGCCGTAATAATTTCGTATACAAATTATTGCACAAGATTATCTGAATTAGGAAAATTCCGTGGCGAATCAACATGTTTTCCCTGGTAATCCTTCCTGTAATTTCTTAACGAAGTGAATGGGTTTTTAATTTGGCCACTAGGGTCGATTATATCTTCCCCCATATCAATTTTCTTAGTTAATTTCAGAATTGCAATTAAAATTGAAGAACTCGACTTTTTTAGACTTAAAATAGCACGCACAACAATAGAATCTAATTTTAATTCAAATCTCGTCCGTATGGGGCAATTATTATTATTATAATCCGTTCATGGAAATAATATCTCACTAAAGGTTTAAAGGAAAAATAGTAGAAGTTCGTGATGTTGTTGATAATTAAATAGGTATTGCAAAAAATGAATGGTGTATGAACTTATTTATTTCACTGCAGTTTCTTCTTCGAGATGTTTCCTTTGAATGGATGGAAGTAGCTAAAATAAATCTGCAAAATATTGATCAAAAGTTTGTTTTTTAAAGTAATTATACTAAAGATCAAAAGGAAATCGTATATTCATGTTTTCTTCTCGCCCAACTGGACGAAGGTGAAATTGGCGTCTAGCCCTAAAGGTAAATGGAAATTCCATAAAATCAAATTTATAAAATTTGCATAAAAATACAACGTTGTTTGATCGAAGGGTTCGAAGGTTTTTGAAAATAAAACCAACTTGATTTAATGTTTTTTAATAATTTCATGTAATTGTAGGTAATGAAAGATTCATATACAGGGTGTCCTGAAATTAGTCTGCGATATTTTACCAGTGCTTTTTACCATCAAAAATAAGGCTAAAAGTTTCAGAAAACATTTGTCGAAAAATGCCTCCTAAGGCCTTCAAAGTGGTACTCGAAAAGTAGGTTTTCTTAAAATTACTCGAATATTGTAAATAGTAGGATTTTGAAATCTGGAGCATAGGTTAGTGTTATCAAGGGCTTTCTTTTGAATTTTTTTCAGATTTTTATTTTGGTTTATTCCTCATAAAAAAGGTTCTCTTGTTGAACATCGCTAGAACACATCGTTTTCGAAAAAAATGGCTTTTCCTTGGTTCAAGGCTCCAGAATTTGTGATGGAAGACGTCAAGATAATGTAAACAAGTATTTTTCGACCCATGTCCATTTGAACTTTTCTTTCTAAAATTAAGTTACATGAACTTGTTTACATTAATTTGACGTCTTCCATCACAAATTTTGGAGCTCTGAACCAATAAAAGCCATTTTTTTCGAAAACGGTGTATTCTAGCGACGTTCAACAAGAGCACCTTTTTTATGAGGAATAGACCAGAGATTATGATTTCATTACTATTTCATGAAATAAACACTACTTAAACCTAAAATTAGAATATAAATGACGAAAATTCTAAAAAAATATATATTAGGTATCTCCAGTGTCTCAGAAGACCCCAGCCATGAGTGTCATTTGTTGAAAACAAAACCAGGAACATAATTTCAGTTACAATTACCTGTTTTCTGAAAAGAAATTCGATTACTTCCAACCTCTGCCTAAATTTTGCAATTCTACGATTTTAGTCAAAAGATTTGCCCTTGGCCCTCCACATTGGTAAACAAACCACGTAATTAACTGACGCAAAATTAATTACCTTGACATTAAACTTGTGTTCTTACAGGGACGTGCCTGTGCGTCTGCATAACAGTGTTTAATGTGACGGTCATCTGCGAGCTGTCAAGGATACGCTCCCATGGAAGGACTTTGGTACGAAGGGTCAGCAGATCAATTATCAACAACAGAGTGGGGGGATGTTCCAAGCCGAGATATCAAACACCTGAAGAAGTAGCTTTTGCTAAACTGATGGCAGCTATTTGCATTATCTTCACAGCTTGTTGGGCTCCTCAACTCGTAAGTTAAATTTTATGTAGGTCCATATATTTTTTTTATTTTTTCAGATCTCCATACCGTTTGGACGTAGGTGCCGCTACATGAGGTTGTGTAAAATGGCCGATGTTCTAATGGGAATTTATTTCACGCTCGATCCTTACGTTTACGTACTTCAGCGTTATATCGAAAGGGGTAAATTACTTCCTTGTTGTTTTCACCGGCGGTCCACTAATAGTTTAACTACTACAACTACGACTACAACTACTGGAACGCCCACTTCCGTTCTTTTACTTCAACCTCCGGTATACCCTTCTCCTACCGTTATGTAAATGTCTATCGGTTTCTTCGTTTGACCCAAATTCTGCCGATGGATGAGTTAGATAACAGCTTGCATGTTCATTTAAGAAGATTATCGACTGATAAAAGGAACTATTTTCATCAAAATGTTATCTGAGGACCACGTTTGGAAAAGATACTTCTGGAAGTACAAGACTAAAGTAAATATCTCACGTGATCTCTGACTTGAAGTTATTGTAGATTAGAAATAACATAATCGCTGTGATTTTTAATAATTATTCCGCATTGTTCTAATTTTGTCTAATTATTTATGTGCATGTATGACAATTTGGTAAAGTAGGTAGGTAAATATTCCTGGGGAATTTATTTTTTTCTTGCTTCCCTAATTAATTTAATGAAAAATTTAAGCAGGCAGGAGCTACTAGTGTCTAACAAATAAAATTCCCTGTGAACTATTGCGAACGTTAGCATACCTGTAAATTTGTATAATTTATTTTTTTTTAGTAAATTCTAGACAGCACTAGTAAAGCATTAGTAAAATAATTAAATGTGTGGATGTAACCAAAAACATATTTCATTGTACATAGCAATATCTGATATTTCACGAACATACTCATTTTACTTATTTAGAATATAACAGAATTATTTTTGTGATATGACTGTATGAAAATCCAATAAAGTATTAACAAAACCTAGTTTTATTGCCTTGTGAAGGTGTCCATAGTTATGAAATAGTGTGGTAAAAAGCCAGCGTGCTGTGGTCAATAATAGCCAACGTATAAAGCGGTGTGGTTTTAGAAGGAATTTATTTGGTTATCCGGTGTTAGACTTTAATATTTTCGTGCAGTTTTCTAAAGGTCTAAGGTGTAGTTTACTGGGATACTGTCCTTTCGTGTTTATAAGTTTGCATGTTCACTGATTTCGCTCTTTGACTATCAAAGGGAAATCTAAAAATATTGAAACGTACATGCCAACCTATAAATTAGCGGTCTTGCTTCTGGTTCAGATAATATTTATTAACGAGGAGGAATTGTTAAGTGTTAACTTCCTGCCAAAATTTTCTGTAGTCACTCGGGGCCAAGTTTGGGATAAATTCAGACAAAATACCTGTCTACGCTTCATTTCTTCTTCTATTTTATTTCTTATCCCATCCCTTCCTTGCGCCTTCCCTTTTCTCAGTTTCCCTATTTGTACTTTATATTTGCTGCTTTTGCCTTTGTCTATTATTTCCCTTCTTGCATTACCTCTATGTTCTTCTAGCTCCATTCTCTCTCAGTCCTGCATTGAACCTTCCTTCCCTTCTTCTATTCTCTCTTCTTTTTCATTGTTTTTATGTCTGTCATTATTCTCCACTTCTTATTTTCTATTATCACTTTCCTTTCCATTTTCCTCTTTTTTCGCCTGTTTTCTTTTATCCCCTCCAGAATTCTCCTCTTCGTCCTCCTCCTTCTTTTTGTCTTGGCTCCCTACCATTCCCAAAATCTCTTTTGTAATTCTTCCAATCCTATACTATCTGTCAAATTCTTTTATGAATTTCCATGCTGGCTATGTTCCAGTATAGAAATTTGCATTCTTTGTTTCCATTTCTGCTCCATTTACTGCTTTGTTATTCCTTTTTTTTCTTTCTATTCTAAAGAATGTAATTTATGTAAGTGATATTGAGGAGATGCTCAGAGAAGCGCAAGCAGGAAAAGAGGAATACAGATAGGTACAGTGTGTCTCATTTTAACTGGAACCACACAAAAATGTCGGTCAATTTTAACCGAATCAATGCGTTCTTTTTTTCTGCATGTAGAGCTCCAAAATCTGCACCTGTGTAATATTCAACTTTTTTTATAAACCGAAACCCCAGCCTACTGCGATTTAATAAAATAGGCAAAAATGACGAAATCGTATTAGGCATTTTTTTATCGAAAAATTTTGTGAAGAAAAGTTGCTCAGGATCGCTCCAAATGGCTAAATCCGAAGTTTCAGGAAAAAATAAAAATGTTGAATTTCTTGAGGAAGAATCACAAAATAAGGAAAACGTCAATATTTTTGCAACATAACGGGTGATGTGAAATAAAAAAACAGTGGAAGCGCATATGTTTGCTGTTTGTCGCACATTGCAACTGATTAGTTGGGGTGTCCCTTGAAATTGTTAAGAAAAACGAAAATCTTACACTATCTTAATAATTTCAACTTTTTCTGCGATTGTTAAGTTTTATCCATCCATAGCCGATAGCAAATGTCAAATCAATTCATTTAAATTGTTTTTTTATTTTACAGCACCCATTATGTTGCAAAAATATTGAACTTTTCGTTATTTTGTGATTCTTCCTCAAGAAATTCAACATTTTTATTTTTTCCTGAAATTTCGGATTTAGCCATTTGGAGCCATCCTGAGCAACTTTTCCTTATAAAATTTTTCGATAAAAAAATGTCTAATACGATTTTGTCATTTTTGGCCTCTTTATTAAATCGCAGTAGGCTGGGATTTCGGCCTATAAAAAAAGTGAAGTATCACACAGGTGCAGATTTTGGAGCTCTAACATGCAGAAAAAAAGAACGCATTGATTCGGTTAAAATTAACCGAAATATTTGGGTGGTTCCAGTTAAAATGAGACACACTGTATATGAAGATGAAAAGCTTGGAAGTAAATGTGATATTCAGGAAAGGGAGAAGAAAGTTGGTGGAAGTGGAATCAAAGGAAAATAGATCAAGGAAGAGAATTCAAATATCTAGGATATGGGTTCAATAAGAGAGAACACAAAGTGAACTGGTTGGATATTACAGGAATGTTGGGAGAGAAAAAGATAGAAGACAGAAGGAAGGAAAGACATAGGAACGAATACGCAAGGGAAGAAGCCATAGATGTACAAGCGAGAAGAATAACAATGCAAAAGTTACCTAGAGAGAGTGTGAGAGAGGTAGATTCAGATGGGGAAATGAGGCGAGATAAAAGAAGTTCTGGCTAGAGGAGGAAGAGAGAAGATGCAGAGTGTGTGGAGAGGCGAGGGAGACAATAGAACATCTGCTGAAAGAATGTGAGAGAATGAGAGAAGAAGAAAGGAAGAGAAATAGTATTCTGAATGAAAGGAAATAGAGTGGATGAAGGAGGTAGACAAGACGAGGGGAGAAAGAGGAGGGAGGGAAAAACGAGACTGAAACAGAAGACGTATATGTAGGTAAAGTAAGGATGGCAAGGCTCATTACAAATCGAAAGGCAGTAATAAAATCTACTCTACTAATACAAAAGTTGACCTGATACAAAAGTTGACCTGATTTTGAGAAAGGTAAAGTTTAAATGATATTTATTAATTGTACGTCTTCGAAAACTGTTACCAACTATAAAAACAATCAACTTTTCAATATTAATTTTTTCAACAGCAGAAGATTAAGGTATGCAACTGTATAGAACCAAAGTTAGTAATTGTGATCAAGAACATCTTTTCAGTTTATCAATTTGGTGCATTCCAGAGTGTCAATAAGACGAAAAAAATTAACAGAAAAAAGCAAAATAAGATTTTTTTCAGTTGTTTGAAGATTACACTTAAACTAACTAAGAAGACAAATTATTGATTAACTTGTGGGAAATGCGAACGACAAGTATTATTATTCCCAAGCATCCAGAGGGAGGCACGTATACGTATTTGCGTTAGAATTTGAACACAAATATCAAGGCCACGTTTTCAGTTAAAATTCAGCCCTGCTTATGTAACTGCTAAATACTCGCTGAATATGGAAATTCGTGGCCACGGTCAACATTCATCATTTAGGTCGGACAAGGGAGTCAATAATCTGAAAATTTGCACTTACTGCACGCCACACGAGCACTAATGACATTCTTCCTTCTGAAATCAGTAATATCGTCAAACGTACATTTTATTTCATTGCAGCTTTAAAAAAAAATTATGCATCTTGCGTGAGTATTGCCGGTAGTTAGTTCACACTTGCTGTGCTACTTTACCTGAAATGTGGAGCATTGAGCATTTGGGACAAGATTGCATGCAACTGAAACTTTAATATAAACGGCGAGAAAGGGATTGGGGCATCCTGACGTGTGGCATTAAAATAAATTGATTGCAAAGTCAAGGTTGATTTTAATCAAAAGTCCAAAGGTAGCTGTTCGAATATGCATTAAAAAATAAATAAGAAATCTTGCGAGCAATTAATGATTTTCAGCTAAAATTGGGTTGCAACTAATGACGCTATGGATCGCGTGCTAGCTTATCGGTTTAAGATCCATCCCCAAGACGTTAATTCTATGCTAAACACACGTGCCTGACTTAATATAAAGTACATGGCGCTTGCGTGAGCAAATTGTAAGAAAAACTCTGCACCATAACGTATTTTGACTAGAACCGTGGTGGAGCTAAGTTTTGAAAATGAATTTGTTGCATGTTATTGTGTCGATTTCTTTACTACTAGTGTTAGCTGGGTTTAATAATGCACACGGACTTACCACTTTTGGAAAAACGCAACCAACAGCAAGACCACGTGGTAAAAATTTTGACTGGTGGCAAGGAAAAAAATTCTTTTTGTTTTAGTAGAAGGTGTTCCGTGCAAAACACAAAATGATTGTTTAACTAGTGGCACTACATGTCTTAGGCAACATTGTTATTGCGGCGACAACACATTTCCAGAAAATGGAATTTGTAAAGCTTCAAAAAGGGGTAAGCTTTAGATTTTAATGCATCCGTTAGAAAAGCGTTTTTTTTAGGTCCACGGCATGTATGTTCCAACGATAATCAATGCGTGGAAGGAGCAGATTGTCTAGAAGATAAGAATAAAACCGTAGCCGGAGCGACAAAAATTTGCGTTTGCCAAGAAGGAATGGAAGAATCGGGAGCACAATGTGGAGGTAAATTCTTAAACGTGGATCAATAACATTTTAAATATACACCCATGTTACGTGAAGGTTGACCGTTACCCTTTGGTGTTAAATTTTTGAGATAAAAAGAGAGAGAAGAAAACCATCGAAAGCCTTCAACCACTTCACTAGTTCACTGGTGATTTTTTCCTGTTAATTGAATGCAGAATTGTTGCATTATACTGTTTTATCGATTGCATGGAAGGCGTAATGCAATTTTAATTATATGCAGTCTTTGTTGTTCTAATTTAAGAGTTAACTGAGCGATAATTCAACTTCGTTGCAGTTAAAAAATGACTAATTACGTGTGGAATAGACGTACCTAACCCTACATCGATCTTTGTTGCTTACTACTTTTTTAATTTTTTTCAGATGGTTCTAATTTTTTATAATTGTGACCTACAATAAGTCAGCAAGTCATTAATCTTTATTAGTACATTATTTTAGTAAAAGAAAAATCAGCGAGGTTGAAAATGTTGAGCTTTGGCCTAATACTGGACATTACAAAAGCATATCAGGATATTCGCAGACTTTTTATTTTATAATTTACAGAAAAAGGTGTAAATTAGGACTTTGGTTCAGTGCAATGAGTGCTTCAGATTCCCCCCCCCCCCCCCACCCTACTAACGTACGTCTAGCGGGTCAATAATTTTTTTTTTGCATGAAATCGATGTACGAATATAATAAATTATCAACATCTATAAAGTTGCCCGTTCAATATGTGTGCTAAATTTCATCTCGACATCTTCAGTAGGTTGGGCTGTAGCGTGGAATTCCACCGAAAGCTCGCGTGAATTTTTGAAAACTCGAAAATTAATTCCCATGTCGTAACCATTCAACCGATTTTGCTGAAATTTTCCACAAGACCATTACGAATGATGAAGATTTCAATAATGTAGCTGATGGTTTCGTGGTGCCCACCATAGGCGCCCCCGGGGCCGCCCTCGACATTTTCGGCCCAATATCTTTGTTAACGTAATTAAATTTTCTGTTTAATTACACACCATCCGATGCTCCATTGAATTTAGAAACTACGCTACCTCTTGCACTTTTTCTGTAAAATGCACCATTTCCAAGTAAAATTAAGAAATGTGGAGGCATACACCATAAATTAAATGCATATCTGTATACTCCGAATTTGCTAAATTGGCTGCAATTATAATATTTACAAAAAAAAACAAACACAGTGCCACAGTGGTGCAAAACTGACAATAATTTAAAACTTTAACAAAGCCCTGACATTAATCGCGCTATAGTTATCTTGAAAAGTCTGCCAATAAGCACGTGTATGGCTTCACATTCCTTAATTTTACTCGGAAATGGTGCATTTTACAGAAAAAGTGTAAGAGGTAGCGTAGTTTCTAAATTCAATCGACCATCGGATAGTGTGTAATTAGTTACGAAATTTAATTACGTTAACAAAGATAATGGGCCGAAAATGCCGAGAGCGGCCCAGGGGGGCCTGTGGTGGGCACCACGACATCATCAGCTACATTATTGAAATCTTCATCGTTCGTATGGTCTTGTAGAAAATTTCAGCAAAATCGGTTGAATGGTTAAGACGTGGGAATTAATTTTCGATTTTTGGGGCTCACTTTTGAGGAGCCCTAGTGACGAAATGGGGGCCCATCTAGCGAAACAAAAAAATACGGGTCTTTTGTTTTCATGGAAGGAATCTGTGGCTGACATTTTTGCACTCTGAGACGGGACACCCTGTATAACATACTTTTTGGTTCTGCCCTTACAATAACTAATGTTCATATTTTTGAACTTTTTAAATATTTTTTGAACTTGTTCCAGGCGAGTCAAACTTCGTAGTTCTGCCCGGATTAGCATTAATCGTGACATTGCTTGCCAGATCCCTGAACTGAAGAAGGACTACAAAATTTACTTCATCCGACATCCATTTGCACGTTAGTTTCAGTCTTAGAATAAGAAATTGTGTCAAAATGTTGTTCGAATGCTGCACAAAGTTGTTAAAATATAGAACATAAAATTCTAGTCTTTCACGAGCACAAATTGGCACAATGTATTTAATTATACACCTAGTAGTACAGTTTTGTATGTCTCACAATGTAATTCGTTATTTATAAAATACAAAAATTATTGTTGAAGATATTAGGTTTTTATAAATAAGTGCGTCCTCGAGTTTTGTGAATTGTAGCGTGGTAATTAATAAAAGAACATTGCGAGGCAACGCTATTGATCACCGAATTCCTTTGATTTTAAAATTCCAATAAATAATAAAACTTTATTTAAGTTCGATGAAGTAAAGCGTTAAATATTGCAAAATGTTGGAACAGCAGCAAACCTGGATCATTGGTAACGAATCGTGAGAATTCAGCCAAGCATGGCCATTATATTAGGTTACTTAACGAACGAGATGAACAAATGAGTCAGTAAACTAAAAATATTTTTTCGTGACGAGATTTTTTAGCATGGATTTCCTCTCAAAAATTTTAACGCAATTAAAAGTCGAGCAATTTTAAGTTACGAGGAGGCAAACTTTTCATATTAATTAGCCTTATAACGTGTTTTGAGTTTCGTCATTTGAATAATTGCGACTGGAATATCTGACCCCAAATATTAACCAACTATTTCTATAGTGTAATTTGGATTTGCGGTGATCACAGATTCGATTTTGGAGGTATGCACGCGGAATTTAATAATTCTGTTATCTATTTGCCACAGTTACGGTTCGCGATTAAGCCGATTTTTTTCGTTAAATGAACTACAATCATCTTAATATAAAAATAATAAGTATTTAGATATTCGTTCCTCGGGGGCGGTTAGTTCGTAAATTAACATTGAAAGTTAAGCTTCTCTTTCCCGCGAAACTTAGAAATTTCTCAAATAAATAAAATGTGATGGTAGAGATAGATAGGTACGAGATCCGGTGCATCTGTATCTAGTCAGTAAAAAGTAAAAGCTCCAGTTAAAATATTACGGAAAGTAGTTTGATGTAAATACATTTTCTAAGATCAGGACTTGCAGATTTCAAATAAAATTGAGCACATCTTGACTACCTTTACGTTTTGCACTGCATTTCCTCCTTTCTGGAGGAATAGATAGTTTCTAGTTTTGAAAAAAAAAACGGTTGTTAGATACACAAATGCAGCTTTTATATTCAAATCCTAGATACTTCTTACTCCTTGAAAAATAACAGTGAGAAAACACGGGACCTGACCTGGCAAAGACTATTGAACGCGCGGATGATATAATTCACAAATAAAATGTAGTGGTAAAGACGAGATCCGGTGCATCTATACTTAGTAAAAAATAAAAGCTTAGTTAGGAAAAAGTATTTTGATGTAACCTCTTTTTCACGATCAGGACTTTCTAGTTAATATTTTTTTTGAAAATAATTAACCAAGCTTGATTTATTATTTTTTCACCCGTAGAAAAAAATTAAATCAAATTCTCATACTGTCTATCATAAATTTAATTAATTAAATGTTGCAGACTTCATTTGGAGAAGTGAACTATGGCGGATGATAAAATAAACCGCAGCTGAAAGGGTTGAAATTTAACAGTTTTGTTGAGTGATAGTCCTCATTTGGCGGCGGAATATGGATGAAATTAGGAGTCAGCAGTGTAGGGTAAAGATATAAAGTTTGTGGACCAGGTAAGGTTCAAAGATTCTATCTCACCTGGTTAAATTAGCTAATAAACAGTGTTCTTTGAAAAGTTAGCTACTTTATCCCTTGAGTAAGCTTAACTGATTGTATCGCGGTTCGACCAAAGCGGGAGCAGAGTACACATCCCAAGTTTACCAACGTAGTTTACATAGCGGTAACTTCTACTCGCGTAAAGCACCTAGAGCACCTTTTGCATACCAGAATAACATTCACAAGTCACCTCTTCATGGCAGGTTAACAATTCAGTCATTAAATCGAAATGAATCCTGGAAAACAAAGTTACTTTTTTTGCCACAAAAATTTAGAGTGGCTATTTTTTGGTTTGCTTGGGTTAAGTTATACATTTCAGTTTCTTTTCATCAGCTTTATAGGTACCTACAGCAAACTTAATCATTGCGAAACTTTTCTGATATAATTTTTTAATAAATGTCACTTATCTTCGTTATTTTCTTAGATTTTTTTTAACTATTACTAATAACGATAATTTCTCAGGACTTTGCTCCGACATCCTTGATGAAACGACGGACGGGAAGGAGTCTGGAAGCGATGATAGCGCAAAGTCGAGAAGCATCCTCAATTCAGAAATTTCTAACAATTCAACGAAAGTAGCTAGAAACTTGCGGTTTTAACTATTAAACTCTCCAGTTTTTGGTCTACACATTCTGAAAGTTTCATTTTTATAAAGTTTTTTGGTTTTGCGATTTTCATAAAACTACAATTCTTATTCTACAAGCTCTGAAGGTTTTATTTCTCAGATGTTGTTTTTTATTGATCGGTAAACTTAGTTTTTATTTTTAATTGGGTAGAAATAATAGCTAGAATATAGAATAAAACACTTTTATATCTATATATTTTATTATACTTATATACATTTCGATACAATGCCTCTTATATTATGCAAATACAATAAAATAATTTAAGGTTCAGAATGTATAACTTATATTTCAGCGAGACGTGTATCTACAACAACTTGCCCTTGGGAAAGTGGTTAAAATTTGGCACATTGACAAAGGAATACGACGAAATAATGTAGTCCTTTAATATTATTCAACAAATGTTTATACAACAAATGAAAATAGTTGACTAAAATTCCTAATACCCTGTGAGTAGAGAAGAACGAGAAATTGTATATCCCCAATTTCATCATAAGGCAAAAATTTTAAGTATTTAAATTTATTCCATCAGTTTAGTTGTGTGATATTTATGTTTAAGGCGATATTTAAAATGAAATGTTTTATCTCGTTCCTTGAAAATGAAATCGTTGTTTATTTTCATTTGATGTATAATAATTAAAATTTATTATTTACAGGTTCACACTCTTCAAATGTACAATCTACTGGTAACATCTACAAAAGCTACATGTATTTGATATCTTGTGCATCTAGGAGCTAGTATTCCCAGCCAAATACCTTTGGTTTAGTTTTCTTACAAGATTGTTTGCATCGTTTGTGATTAACTGAGAAAAATGTAAGGCACAAGAAGGTTTCGAACGAAAATTGCGGAATAAATAAATCAATAAAATAAATTGTAATCGGACAATTTGTCGCGGAAAAACAACCGAGATTATAAAATCCTAGACTTCTCGAAAGTTTAAAGCGGTAAAGATTTGTGGGGAATAAAAGTAGGAAGTAATTTATGATGCAAACGATTTTGCGAGGTGTTCAACTGTAATAAATATTACTGGAAGAACAGAAGGATTACTGTCAATTCGCGGTTTTGTGCCCTTCACCTAATCACAAATTGAGGTTTGAGTTATTTAAAAAATTCAGACAAACTTGTGATTTGGTGAGCTTTTGGAAAAATTGCAGCAATGACTACTTACCGCAGGCATTCATCTACTCGTAAATTATTTTCCTAAATGATTTCAGTCTTCATTTAAATTAGGTGACATGACATTATTAACAATTGTACAATTATGCTTTGATTTTAAGCGTCCTTGTGTATTTATTTATTTCAATTTACCCTTCCTAAATTCTACTAATATAATATTGTTAATATACAGAGAGTATTCACCGCGACAGCAATCCTAACATCAGGAGGGGGAGCAGCAATTGTGTGTCACCTGGAAAATAATTCGATTAGTTAAAAAATAAGTCATAGGAAATTGAGAAAATTTCATTTCCGCGGATGACAATAACTGACGTGTGTTATGTGTCGAAAAAATTCTGAAATGTGATTAATTACACGGGTTTTAGGTTTACTTAAAGTTGAGAGTATGGGTGACCTCTGAAAGAGAATGATAAATGTGTCGGGAAAAACACATCAAAGACAATATATGTTGAAACTTAAAATCTCGAGCTGTTGTCTTTTATTATTGAAGCCATGAATTTCATATCTCTAAATATTTAAAGCAGCATGAGTAGAGAACGGCGAAAATTTTCTAATCTGGGTCAGGTTTTTAATTAAACGCCAGTTTCGTTTTTTATAGAAAAATTATATCGATCGAGCGACATCAGTTTAGTTCTTGCTTTAATAATTAAAAATAAATAATTTAAAATACCTGAAGTGCCCACCCCATTGGGAATAATTTGTCCGAAGCCCACGCTCTTGCCGTCGCCCTCCGAGATGGACTTCTGCTCCGACTTGTCAATCTCGTTCAGATTCGACTGATATTTGGAGCCTGTAATCATAAATTAAAATAGATAAACCTGAAAAGGCTTAATTATTAGAATTCCCTTTAACGCGGAAAGTAAAGAACTCCGGGGCATGTACTCGTAAAATGAGTTTAAGGAAAATTTTTGCACCGGAAATGTATAAACGTCGACAGGAATTTAATTAAATTATAGCCTTCATTGTGGATGAATTTCAACAAATGGAGGAAGTAAAATGCTAATCTTCGTTTGATTTCTAAATTTATTCATAAACTTGTATCCATCGGGATTAACGTCAATTTACCTTTAATTAATGCTAAGTGGTAGGTTCATTAAAAATTTCAATTACGTGCTCTAAAAAACCACTCAAATGGTCAATCCAAAGTTTTAGATCATGAGAAATGTTTTAATGGTGTGCCTTTTCAATATAACACAATGCGAAGCATGTTCAAACTTTTAACTGCAATTAAAGAGGAAACGAAAACACTTTCAAGGAAAGTTATAAATAATGCTTTTAGGCCACTGGAATTTTCTGAGGAAATATTTCAATTTCCTTGATCTTTTTCGAATGAAAGGGTTGCATTTAAAATGGATATGCTACGCTTTGTTTAAATTATGTAAGGTATCTCCGGTATTTCATCACTTCTAATCTTGTTAAGAGAGCTTCAGGGGTTTAAAATGTGCTCCCGGTTTTTTGGTTTCGTGTTGACAACAATATTACGCCACTTAACGTTTTGTACTTCTTTCCTGTTTAAAAGTTCGTAATAAATCAACCAGGTCAAAATATTAAAATTGCTACTGGACGAGAACCAGTGCATTCAACGTGGTATGACTTTTTGGTTTCGTTTCGTGTGGACAACAATAATACTATGCCACTATTATACCTCGAGTATTTGATACCTTTTTCGCCGTGGTGGATAGTGAGCGAAGAAGGATTTCCATATACTGAATTGCTGAGATTGCCATTGCCCAAAATATCCTTGATGCGACTTGGCGTTTCTGTGGTTGTTGACTTTGGTGGAGTCGTCGGGGGTGGAGAAACTACGACAAAATCGCCTTTCAGCTCTCTATTGAATTGCATCGATGGAAAAAGTAGAATTATGGAACGCGGTTTTACTATTTATACTAAAATTATGCATAATGTTGTATCAGCAACATAGCAGTTGGATGTATCCTCAATTAAACAATACCAAGACAACTGCAAAACCGGTTACTTAGGAGATTGTATTTAATAAGTCAATGTGTACTGCAGTTGTCTTAACACACCGTAATTATAATATGAGTGTTATTTTAATTCAGTTGATTTCGTACAGTTAAAATTTTACAATATGCGTGCTCCGATTTCATTTTCACAATATGGGAGTATTGCTTAAATAAATAAATTGGCAAACCTGTATCGTATTAAGAAATTCCCTAGATCTGGTGACATTTTTGAAGTCACGGACCAATAGAATCCTCTAGTTCAGGTCGCGCGCTGTCAAATTTAAATTCAAATCTAGGGAATTCATTGATGCGACACAGGTTCACCATCTAGTAGTTTAAAACAATACCCGAGTGTTGCAAAGTTCAAAACAACACCGTTATTGTAAAGACAGAAATAAACAAAAGCAACATTTTGTTGTTGAAAAAATGCAACTTACTTGAAACCGTTCACGCATATTGTAACAGGTCAAACGAATAAGTATTGCAAAAATTAAAACCTTTGTCAATATTGCAATATTCAGACAATTACGGCAAGAATTTCTTGAATTAAATTATTTCAATTTCTGGTTCACGTCATTTTTCCAACATTTCTAATCACAATTTTGCAACAATTAATGTAAAAATTACAAGAAATTTTTATATCAATTAGCTTTCATTTGGTCCCACTAATTTGTGGAAGATTGACGAAACATTTTCGTTCCTAAAAGGAAACGCCGCAGATCTTTACAATGGGCATGTTGCTGTAATTATCTCCTTTAGTTGTAGTTCGAAAAAAGGTATATTTGGAAACTTTTGCAAATTAAATAAGTGATGTTATGGGAAGTAGATTTACCATGGCACATTGTTTGCAATTATTGGGATTGAGCTTTTCAGGTTCACTTCGGTTTTCACAATGATCGCAATAATGTATTTTTGCAACAAGAGGGTATTGTTTTTTAAAACGTTATGGCGTTGCTTTTTAAAACGTTATGGTATTGTTTTTTAAAACATTAGAGGGTATTGTTTTTTAAAACATTAGGGTATTGTTTTTTAAAACGTTATGGCATTGCTTTTTAAAACGTTATGATATTGTTTTTTAAAACATTAGGGTATTGTTTTTGAAAACATTAGGGTGTTGTTTTTGAAAACATTACTGTAACGTTTTAAGGGACTTAATTGGCGAACCTGTGTCGCTTCAATAAATTCCCTAGATCTGGAGACATTTTTGAAGTCACGGACCAATAGAATCCTCTAGTTCAGGTCGCGCGCTGTCAATTTAAATTCAAATCTAGGGAATTCATTGGAGCGACACAGGTTCGCCAATGTTTTGCAACATGCGGATATTGCTTTTCAAAACAATGGGGTATTGTTTTTGAAAACATTAGGGTATTGTTTTTAAAACGTTATGCTATTGCTTATGTGTTTTAAAACGTTATGGCATTGTTTTTGAAAACATTAGGATATTGTTCTTGAAAACATTCGAGTATTGTTTTTTAAAACGTTATGGTAGGTATTGTTTTTGAAAACATCTCGGGTATTGTTTTTTAAAACGTTACGGTATTGCTTTTGAAAACATTAGGGCATTGTTTTCAAGGAACAAAACGGCAACCTGAAACATCGTAATGGTAAGTACATTGCAATTACCTATGTGAAGAAAGAAATGAAACAATGTACTCGAGTCTAACTGAAAACAACATATGCATGTTGTAAAAGTAATTCTAATGGAAAACAAATATTTACATAATTAAGGCAACAATCGCATATTGCAAAATGTTGTTCGTTTAAAGACAAATGTAACTTGAGTACTACATTGACTTATTAAATACAATCTCCTATGTAACATGTTTTTCTGCAATCTCGGTATTGTTTTAATTGAGGATATATCCAACTGTTATGCTCCTGATACTACATTATGCATAATTTTAGAATAAATAGTAAAACCGCGTTCCATATAGAATCTGGCTTAATGATAATATGATAATAATGCTGACCTGACCTGACTAGAATATGGAAAAAAGCTTAAAACTTAATTTTTGTCATGTATACTAAAAAAGAGCGCGTGACGAATCCATCAGCAATTAACGTAGCAAGATAAACGACCCACGTAGACATTTAATCACAGTGTAGGTACATAATAATGATTTTTGGAACATGTGAATTTTAAACATCGACCGCGCTGCGAAATACCTCTGCGACGTTACCGCGATGTGACAATCTGCCACCGACATATTCATATTCATTTTATCGTTGATGAATTGCGAGATTTGAACATTGACACTGATTGAACGGTACAACTTGATTAGATACGGTGTTAAGCGAGTAAGTTGAGTGCTGTAAAATTTGTCATTCCCTTAAATCAGCGTTACGGATCCGAATATAGATGATGGCACAAATCGGGAGATCTGCTCGTCTCGTATATTACCGCGGCAATGAATAAAATCACGCACCTCACTAGATAATGACGTTAAAAAAGTTTTTTTCGATCATTTCCCTGTAATATTGAGAACAGAAGTCAGCAGCGTTGCGCCAAGCTGTCGCTATGGTAACGACACGTGTTGAGCACGGCGTTACTTTGTGAATCTTGTCACGTTATGAGATGAAAAGGGACCTCTGGGAAAGCAAAAGGAGACGAGGAGATCGAAGGGGTGGACTTAGATCGAGATGATGACGCTAAACAGACGCTACAACAATTGAATTAGAACCGCAAAACTGAGTTCATCATCTTTAGATACATACCTACTGCATATTGTAACGACATACCTACTAAAACTAAAACAGAAGACACCATAATTATTGTCCCAAGAATCTCTTGTACAACTACGATCGAGCTTCACTTGGATTTTTACCCAATTAAAATCATTTCAATGTCGTGAGACAAAAATTGAGGTTTTCACTCATTAATAACTTCAGAGTTTAAAATTGGTTAGTTCTAATAAAGAAGACGTTAAATAACATTAAACTGGCGACCACTCCCGCTACACGCGTTCTCGTTGAAATTATGACATTTAACTTATTTACGTTTATTAAAATAATTTCTGCCTACAGGAATAAAGTAGGTAGCGTAGGTACATAGGAATTCACTGTTAAGAAATTAAGCCAAAATTTCACTTATGCGGTCTGTTTGTTGATTGATTTTTGGATGGGACTCGAAAACTGCAAGACTTTTCATTTCGACGTACGTCTTAATTGTCGCATCAGTTCAGACAATATGACGTGATTTTGTCAGTTTTATTTAAATAATTCATTCGTTTAAGCGTTTTGTAAACTAAAATCCATTTTTTAGGGAAAATAATTTAAGTAACAAATCATTTCATATTTAAATCTTTTTAAGAAAGATTTAATAGTTATTGATGATATAAGTGTTAAAAGTGGTGTTTTATTTTGTGAGAAGGAAAGTTTGGGACACGACGCGCAGCGGAGTGGCCCATCCCTCCGAACAAAATAAAATCACTTTTAACACGCATGTCATACACTATTTTTTCTACAACCACGATTAAAAGCAAAAGTTTTCATATTATTAGCTGAAAACGTCCATGAAATTCGCTGTAACTAAGGTATGGTGACAATTTGTTGCCGGGGCTTGTTTAATTGTTGTTGCATTGTCACTTTTAACACTGAGTGTTAAAAGTAAATCACTTTTAACATAAATGTTAAAAGTAAATGACTTTTAATACTGGTGTCATACAATGTCATTTTTAACAATTCTCAACAAACGTTAAAACAACTGTTTTTAATAGTGTTTGTAGAAAAAATACTTTTATTGATTTAAATCAACTTCAATGCTTTAATTATTTCTATAAACAGGGTATCCCTCGACGAGCGTCAGTTAGCAGTATCTGCATGGAGAACTGTTTCTAGCATCGTCACACAGGGGTTTCAATTAATTTTGAATCGACGTAAAATATTTTCGTAAAGGCGCACTTCCGGTTACATCGGAAATAGGTACAGGGTGGGCCCGTAAAAGTTGGAACAAACTTTGGCAGCTAATAAAATTTTTATTTATAATCCGATTTCAATGAAGATTTGTGAGGTTGTCAACTCAATCTTTCTACGTCGAGGCCACTCATTTAATACACCAACACTCATTTAGTTTATGAAATATTCTTCAGTAAATGAAGAGGTAACATTTAGGGTCGCTGCAAAATTAAATCAACGGTGATGGTCTGCTTCTCTTTGTCTCAGAATCATATTTGACGTCTTCTGAGCAGAGTAACAACAAAAAATGAAGACATTTTTTGTTCTTTTACTCAAAAACTAATTAATTAACGTCTGCAGTTTCTCGAAAAACTCGAAATTGTAAGTCAAGTTGCCTTTTGGAATTCACTTCTGTCACATTGTCAAGCAAATTAATCAGTTTAACATGGCTCGATTATTACTAGAAGATAAAATTTTAATCTCCACCAGCTTCACCAGCGTAATTTTGGAGCCAGGAGAATCTAGTGCATTACGGCAACTTTTCTGAAGACTCTAAAATTACGCTCTTGGAGTGTTTTGATTAAAATCTATCTTCTAGCGATAATCGAGCCATCTTAAACTGATTAAAATTTGCTTGTCAATATGACAAAAGTAAATTCCAAGGGAAACTTGACTTACGATTTCAGGTTTCTCGCGAAACATTGCAGATTTTAGTTAAATTAGTTTTTGAGCAAGAGAAAAAAAATTAATTTTTCGGTGTTACTCGGCTCAGAAAACTTCAAATATGATTCTAAGATAAAGAAGACCAGCCCATCACCGTTGATTTAATTTTGCAGCAACCCTAAACGTCACCTCTCCATTTACTGAAGAATATTTCAAAAACTAAATGAGTGTTGGTACATTAAATGAGTGGCGTCGACGTAGAAACGTTGAGTTAACAACCTCACAAAATTTCATTAAAATCGAATCATAAATAAAAAATTTATTAACAGACAAAGTTTGTTACAACTTTTACGGGCCCCCCCTGTACTAATTTCCTTATTTTAAAAGGAACACCTTGTATATTATGATATTTTTGGATTCTACGTTTAATTCTAGGTGAACTTTTACAAAGAATTGCTATGCCAAAAATCAACCGTTTCTGAGAAAATCAAGAATTTCACTTTTTTATGTCAAGTGCAGGCCTAACTTCCAAAAGCTGTAACATCCTTACAGTATGAAATGAGAAAATGATATCAATTTGGCATGAAGTCTAATGTAGGGTGTATCCGCCCCTGGACCCAAATTGAGTCAAATACATACAGGGTGTTCTCTGCAAATTTTTAAACATCATCAATTTAATTAGTCAAAAAGTCAATTTTTTCAAATGGAATGCCCCAACTATTTTATGGCACATCCATGCAGAATTTAATTGTCATAATTTTAATCTACATGTTTGCTCCCCAAAAGGTAGGCCTAGTTTATTTACGCCAATTAATAATGAAGATTTCCAATCTTGCAGGTTTCACTCTATTTCGTGAGGCAAAATTTGCATTGTTTTGTTTTTGCATACCGGGCTCTGTCAAATTTTGCCTCCATGTTGTTTATCTCTTTTAATTAGAAACCTGAATTTTATAAATATGGGTTTAAAACAGTAGTTTTTTAAAGGAAATTCGAAAAAGTATTTTTTTCAATCTCATGACATAATACTTTATTTCGGTTATACATACAGGTTGTCAATCATTGACTTAATGCAGAGCACACAGTATCAGGGTTGATAAGAATCATTATCAAAAAAGAATCAAAAGAAGAATGATTTAAATAAGGCATACCAGTTTAAAAAAAAAAATTATTAGATTTTACATTTTTGTTTAATTAATTGATAAACTGTAAACAAATGATTTTGCAGGTTTGTGTTGATGCACGGACTTATTATTTTGAACTTTTCCTATATTAGTGATTTGGTGAATTTATTTTACAAAAAAATGCTTTAACACGTTCGAGTAAGTAACAGAAACATCACAAATTGGATTTATCCCCAAAAATTGAGTCTTGGAATGTAAAATAATATCCTATTCATATGATGTATACAGGGTGTCTTACGAATATGGAACAGTATTCGTATCTCTAGAATTAATCAATTGGACACTAACAGTAATTAATATAGCCAGAAATCTATTAAAATGGGGCACTTCCAGTTATACGGGCAGTAACGTCCAACTTCCAGATTTTAAATGGCAACCCCATTTTTCATTGCAGATTCCGATGTGAGCTTGCACCAGCCGGCTAGATTTTCTTAACATTTTTTGAAAAAAAAAAATCGCAAAAGGCTATAACTTTTAAGCCGTAGGCAATACAAATAAGAGTTACAAACCGTTGTAAATTAATAAAAATGGGCAGCTACGGAAGCGGCTAGAATCTCCCCACTTCGTGAATGATCCAATCCTATCACCTATAAATTTTAATCCAGTCTCTAAGTATTTCAGGAGTTTTCCAAAAATTTTATTATTTATTGCATTTTTGAAAACAGCCTTTGAAGACCTTTCATGTCCTGATACAACAAATGGTGGTCATCTTTCAAATTTCATAGGTCAGATTATGCCAAATTAAATGTAAGATTTCCTCGAGGATTTAGGCTTAGTTTTTCTTGCGATATCTTATAACTCTACCTTGCTTATGTCCAGAGATACCAGTACTGTTCCATATTCGTAGGAAAACCTGTGTCGTATTTTAAATAAAATATAACGGGTGTCCTAAAAAAAACCGAACGAAATATGTTTGGGGACAACTCATCCATTTTTTAACCGATTTGGATGAACGTGGACTTAAATTAAAGCTAAAGAATCAGGTTATCGATTCATTCAAGAGACCACGACAGATGGCGCTGCCGTAGTAGCCTTAGCCATGCTTGTTTTAAAGGCTTACTTTAGGTGCATGGGGATTGGTCAGTTAACAACCAATGGTTATGAGATAAAAATAACCTTGAAGCACGTTTACTTTTCTTCAAAAAGCGTCTTTCAGAAGTTCGTTATGATTCACGAATAAATTTTCTGTGATCTTTTAAAAATCATATGTTTTCCCTTATTTTCACGCCCAATGACCATAACTGAAGTAACAGTGATGCATTTTCAGCTTAATTTTCAGTAATAGTGGATCTAATTGAATGAAAAATCCAAGCGGATGCGAATTGGAGGAAATTTAAAGGCTATTACTGAGAATTAAGCTCTTGTTGCTTCATTGTTACTTTAGTCATGGTCATTCTGCATGAAAAAATGTGAAAACACATATTTTTTAAATAATCACAGAAAGTCAATGCGTGAACCAAATTAACTTCTGAAAAAAGATTCTTAAAGAAAAATGAACGCCCTTCAAAGTTATATGAGTCTCATAACGATTGGTTGATAATTGACCAATTCCCACGCCCCTGAAATTAACCTTTGAAACAAGTATCACTAAGAGAACTATTGCAGCACCATCTGTCGTAATTTTTTAGACAGTTCGAAAGCCTGATTCCTTGGCTTCAATTTAAGGCCAGGTTCATCCAAATCGGGTAAGAAATGCACGAGTTATTACCAAAAATATTTCGTTCGGTTTTTTTTAGGACACCCGTTAGAATAAAACAAATTACGTTCCTGTTATTTTCTCGCATCTCTAAGAATTAATTAATTATTTCTTGACGTTTAGGAAAAATATATTTTGTATTTTTTTTAGAACAAAATAACGAAATGATGTGGTTATTTCATTCCGAAAGGGTCAGTTAGTAACAGAAGGGAAGAGAGCAAATGCATATCAATATGTATCACTTACCTTGCAAATGTCAAATGCAACTATTTTATGGTCGAAAAAATATGGCTAAACATCGACTAGCTATAGAGGTTAGTGTTTTTGGCAATGACATTCCAGTAATTCTACGGTTGACATGCACACAGTGGCAAAATACATATATGTTGTCGACACGAAACAACAGGTTTGGTACATCTGAACCATGCTACGAGTTGCATTTGCAGCTAATGCAACAAACCGCCTCTATAAAACATCTTCTACGTCTACAGAGGTGTAAGCAGGGGAGCCAGGTTTAGCCTATATAGTAAAGCGGCACTATACTCTGATTTTACATCAAATCAAGTCTGTACGTCGTTATGTTTTCGATCCATTTAACTAATCGAACATCTGTCTGATGTGTTCAAATCAAGCTCTCGGTATGGAAATAAGGTTAAATTCGTCGGCTGAGATGAATCGACGAATCCACTGATGGTCAGCCAGGATCTTGACAAATAGGTTCACGGAGATATGTTATGCCATGGATATATACCCACCCCCGGATATTTTTACTCAACAAGTAACATTCATAAGGGATGAAATACGAGCGCGCATCTGTCCATGTTATTGTTGTATACAAGTTTCTTTGCGAAGTGCTTCCACTGGCGATTCCACTTTTATAGCAAATTGCTCGATAACGCAGTAATTTATGACTTTTCCCACCATACAACTTTAATATTCCAAACAAACCTTTGAGATACTCACTGTAGAGTCTAATTGTTCCGTCCGTTTCACCTCTGGGATTTTTCGCCACACATTTGTACGTTCCATAGTCGCTCTGCTGAATATTCTTGATCGTTAGCTTCATATGTGTTTTATACGGTGGCAATCCTATTATGTTTTCTGCGTGATATTTCGGTGCATTCTCGTGGATCATCTGCCCTTCTTCCTTCGTCCAGTAATTAAGGGAACTGGGGTGGGCTTCGGTGAAACACTCCAACGTGACTGAGTATGCCAGGGGTGCACCCACCAGTTGGTGGGGTATCCACAGCATGGGCGGAACTGCAAAAAAATAGTTTTTTTCAATATTTTTGTTTGTAAGTTTGTACAATTTCAGTGAGTAGGTACTCACTCAATATTGACAATCTATGTTGCTTTGTCAGTTTGTATATTTCAAGGAGTACCTCGACATCCGAAGAAATAGGTAAATGTGTTTTCATTATAGTATGCAAAACAGGGGGGAACTTCGGCACGAATGTTGGCTGGTGATATTTCACGTTCTTGGAAGAGAATGGCCCGCTAAGCGACAGTAACAGGAGTGGAAAACCGGGCTGTTTACATGATCATTTACTTTTCTAACATCTTTAAATGCATAACGTTCCCTCTCCGTCGAGCTCATACTCGTACTTTTCTAAATTGGTTTTCTATTTCACCCCCAAAGTAATTGACTATAAGTCAATTACCTCCATAACCGAGTTTCAATCAGCGATAGTGCTATTTTCATCTTCTAATTAACAAAAAATGCGCGTCAATGTTGTTTAGAATTGGAATAAGCAGCAGGGGTGCGCATTTTATCAATGGATCTCATTTTCAAATAGAGACGCTAAAGTCAATTCTGCATTTTAAGCAGAAAGTCTTTAACTAACTTCAACCGTGTTTTGTTTTCATGATTTTATCTAAATCGCTCGAAGTACCGATTATTCATGCTTTTAAAATTCTAGTATACTTTTTAGCCCCCAGCTAATGATGATAATTAACAAAATTTTCCCAGAGTTCACCAGCATCTAATAATTTTTCATACGCGATAAAGCCAACCCTCATCTTTGAGCAATTCAAAGATAAATCATTCTTCCTCAGGTAACAATTTCGACAATCAAACTCTTTGATCTTTATTACTCTTGATTGCGGCTTAGCATTAATAATTCTGTAAACGACTCAATTTAAGAATACCAATTAAACTTAGGAATACTTTGTTTTATTATGCTGAACTTTTCGGAATAAGAATGAGGCATTTATTTATTTGGCGACTATATTATCATAGTTTCCTTTCTATGTATTCGCTTTGGTGAGCTACTAGGCATTTCACAAAGAGATAGCTGAACGGTTCCGTCAATTCACCTAGATTGGACGAATGTGGAATATTAATGGCTACTTCCGCCATAACCGCACCGCCATCACGAGATTACTGTCATTTATTTAAAAAACTTCTAAAATGGTAAAAAATTAATACTATTAACTTAGATAAAGGGTGTTGCATTGCAACTGATAAAAGTGCATCTTTTTTCGATTAATACGCTCTACTTTTATTAACCAACTAGCCGAATCGGGTTGTTAAGTTGAATAACAAAAATTCATTTATTTTATTTTACTGATTTGGAAAAACGGGCTACAATAACTATTTATCTACATCATAAACAGGAACCAAAAAGTAACCATGATCACATTATCCAAACTCCATTCTTGCTGTACATTGATGCTGACAGTAATTTTGACGTAAATGAAAGCCCGTTTGACAACTCACGGTGCGCCCGTCTCTTATGTAAAGAAAATAGATGCGTTGTTAGGCCCTCACAACTACACAATACGTGTCCTTGAGGAAGCAGGCCCGAGAAAAACGCGCCCTCTCGCACTTCTACTGCGAACGCTGCCTAAACGCTTGCAGATGGATTAAAATCGTATAAGGAAAAAATGTCGGCAACGAAAAGATCTACAAAAAAGTCCTCGACAGCATATAAACAACTGTTACGGATAGCCCACAATAAGCGACCAAAGCGGTTTTCATCAAAAATTAAAACACAAAAACGATCAGGGTGAGCTACCCATCGTAGATAGCGATATGCCGTCTCGGACTTTTTTGTAGATCTCTTCATTGCCGACAATTTCTCCATTCATACTTTTGATTCATCTTCAAGCGTTGAGGCAGCGTTCGCGATTAAAGTCGAAAACTTGATGATGGTCACAAAATCCAAACGAAACGTCATTTTGCAGGTTTAAGATTTTTCTCGTTTTATCGACGGCACCATCTATCGGTATACCAAATTTCAACTCGCTATCTTGCCGCGAAGGCCGATTTTTAACTTCTACGCTCGCGAAGCAGTTACTGGAATCGATCGGAAAATTCAAAAAAATCGAATCGCCAAAAACATGAAATCTTTACGTTTCAGGGTCCTGGGAACCCAAAAAAGTGGTTTTTGAAAAAATGTCTGTCTGTGATCACGCTGCAGCTCATACTACTGAACGTATCGAGATGAAATTTGGCTCACATATTCAGTGGGAGATTTGTAGGTGCTCATTAGAATTTGGGTCACATCGGTTCACAGAACGTACCTTTTTGGCACATCAACTTTAAAAATTTAAATGCAAACCCCCATTTTTCGCGTTACCATATGAAAGCTCTTCAAATTCTGCTTCTAAAAATGTATTCACACTTTAGCCTTTTTTGACCAAAAAATGGTGCCGTGAAAAAAAACCTATGTATAACTGTATATTTTTATTACTGGATTTAATAACTGCTTTTTTTTCAAGCTGAAAATCTTAGTGCCATTTTTTCGAAAAATGTCATTTTAGTGGCAAAAGGGCCCGTGTTTCAATTTATTTTACAAAAAAGCATATTCTTGCTATCGGATTTGACAGCTGTTGTATTGCTGGATCAAAAACAGCAATTTTTTAGAAAATTTCCATTTTAAGGACAGAAAGGCCCCTTTTTGAATTTTTCTTAGCAAAAGGGCATATTATCATTATCGAATTCGATAGCTGTTGCATTGCCGGGTCGAAAACCTTAGTGCCATTTTTTCGAAAAATGTCATTTTAGGGGAGAAAGACTTGTATTTTTGATTTTAGTAAATGAGCGCCGGGCGCATCAGCCATCGAATAAAGTTAAATGCTACATTTACAAATTCTGTGAAAAAGTAGAAGTTTCTACCGTCTGCGAGACTGCCAATTTTCTTATACGGACAGTCACTTATTCAATGCTTTAAAGTTAAAGTTTACGCTGTAACTTTTGAAGGAGTGGCTGGATTTCAAAAATTTTTGCATCGGTTTACAGAAAATTTCCAACTCTTTGAAATGATATATCACAAAGGGCCCTAATGCAATTTAAAAATTGACCATAGAGGGCGCTGAAGTTGAACAAATATCAAAAATTCTTGCAGCGTTCGATTGGAAATGAAATTAGCTTTAAAATGATGTATCACAAGTGGGGGGTTGCCATCTGAGATTTTGAAGTTGCTGTTGGCGGGTTAGGGGGTGTGTTGAAAAATTTCACAATACAGGGATTTACGTGTTCCCCTCACAATAAAAATGGACTTGTAGTTGTAGTTCAAGAGAAAGGTCAAATTGTAACTTTTAAAAAATTCATCCTGTATGTAATTCGTACTGTCAATGTATCCATTTTACAGGAATTAGTATAGTTACTTAGTTAACTTTAAAAATAGACTAAATACCATCGAGGTCAAGAAATATTTGTGACTTGATTATTATATTATAACAATAATAATAATTGGCGTCATTTTAATTTTGAATTTTGGAGTGATTTCAGTAACATTCTATTATTATTGAAGGGGGTTAAAATTTGTTAGAGCAATTGAAGTGGACTTTATCGCCCTCTTGTATTCAGTAGGTAGCTGCACATTTATCATGTTCCACTGGATTCGAAGAACTCGGCTGTTCGGTTGGGCGGAAAATCGACAAAATTAACCCAACGTTATAATTCACAAACTCTTGGATAGATAATTTTTGAAAGGAAAAGTAAACACAAACGAAATGGATTTATTATGAAAAATAGCAAACTTTAAAATATTTATTCAAAAGAGAATAAATAAAAGCACCATATTCCCGGAAACCTCTCTCCGATAAAAGTAAAATAAATCTTTGCAAGTAAAAGCACACAATATCGGACCTTCCTTTGGAAAAACTATTCCGTTGTCATTTCAACGCGGCACAAGAAACGATTGCTTTGTGTTAATGTTCGCGATTATGTAGCTCGGACTATACCACATCAATAATTAATTGCAAGAGAGGTGATTGTAACAGGACGCCCATACTGTCATGCTGACATCATATTCACCGTATGATTAATTGAACGTACACTGTGCTAAAGTGACGGTTTTGTTTCACGATGTTTATTGTGCGTGCACAAAACGCTATCGATAACACGAATGACAGTCTCAATATTGCCAGACTTGGGGCACTTTTTACCCCATCATGCAGATTTTAAAAAACGATCCTTCTCTTGATCGACGTTTAGCCTCTTTCATCAAGTCTGATGACGGTCAAATTCGTAAAAGTAATTGAAGTGTAATTGCTCCGCCCATTTTTCAGGGAACAATTACTTTGGGCCCTCGTGAGTGAACCTTTACTACAATAAAAGCGACGTAGTGCATTGTTCTCATTTAAATCTTGCCTGTCTAATGCGTGCTCGCCCGGCGCCTCCACCATTTTTCACACAGGTCGAAAGCTCGCGTAGATAAATTAATGTTGAATGTAGGTACTCCTTGTACTCTAAATCAAAGATTGCTTCAACAGAAGTTTTTGTGACAAAGGGGTTAACGTTTATTTCGTAAAAAAACTGTAAAACATGCCGAAAACTATTTCTTTGCTCTAGGAGTATATCTACAGAAAGGATTCATTAAGGTCACATCCTCTGCGTGTTTCTATTTATACAGTGTGTCTCATTTTAACTGGAGCCACCCAAATATTTCTGTTAATATTGAGCAAATTAATTCGCTCTTTTTTTGCACATGTAGAGCTCCAGAGTCTGCATCTGTGTTTATGCTTTACCTTTTTTTTATCCCGAAATCTTAGCCCACTGCGATTAATTAAAAAGGGCAAAAACAGCAGAATCGTATTAGGCATTTTTTTATCGAAAAATTTTATTAAGAAAAGTTGCTCATAGGATGACTCCAAATGGGTAAGTGCGCAGTTTCAGATTAAAATTAAAATGTTGAATTTCTGGAGGAAAAAATGAAAAATATCGAAAACTTCATTATTTTTACAACAAAAGGTTGCTGTGTAATTAAAAACAATTGAAATGAGTGTTTGACAGTTGCTGTTAGCTATGACTTGGCAAAATTTAACAATCGCAGAAAAAAAATTTCAACCTTTTCTGCGATTGTTAAATTTTGCCCAGCTATAGCTAACAACAAATGTCAAACAAACCTATTTCAATTGTTTTTTTATTACCCAGCAACCCTTTTGCTGCAAAAATATTGAAGTTTTCGATATTTCTGATTCTCTCTTCCAGAAATATTTTGGCCTGGAAGTTCGGATTTACCCATTTGGAGTCATCCAGAGCAACTTCTCTTAATAAACTTTTTCGGTGAAAAAATGCCTTATACGATTTCGCTATTTTTGGCCTCTTTAATTAATCGCAGTGGGCTGAGATTTCGGGATAAGAAAAAGGTGAAGTATTACGCAGATGCAGATTCTGGAGCTCTATACATGTTCAAAAAAGAGCGAGTTCATTTGCTCAATATTAACCGAAATATTTGGGTGCTTCCAGTTAAAATGAGACACACTGTATAATTACAGCAACTGTCAAACACTCATTTCAATTGTTTTTAATTACACAGCAACCCTTTTGTTGTAAAAATAATTAAGTTTTCGATATTTTTCAGTTTTCCCTCCAGAAATTCGACACATTTATTTTCGTCTGAAACTCCGCACTTACCCATTTGGGGTCATCCTGAGCAGCTTTTCTTAACAAAATTTTTCGATAAAAAAATGCCTAATAAGATTTCGCTGTTTTTGTCCTCTTTAATTAATCGCAGTGGGCTAAGATTCCGGGTTAAAAAAAGATGAAGAATCACACAGATGTAAATTTTGAAGCTCTACATGTAGAAAAAAAACGAATTAATTTGGTCAATATTAACCGAAATATTTGGGGGGTTCCATTTAAAATGAGACACTGTATTAAAAAGGCGGTTATGCAGCCCACCGAGCACGCTTGTACGCCGGGTTGCATAATATCCTAACAGCAGCAGCGCCCTCTGCAAGAGCTTCAGCCGTGATGGTTCGCGCCGGTTCGTGTTAAAATTGTGTGAAATACTCGAAATCCATTCTATTGTTTGTTCTGAAACGCTTTTCAGGCGAGTTTTCCACCTGGACAGGGCATTGAACTCGGTTTCCCACGCCAGTCAACAAATCAAGTGACGACGAGGGTGAGTGTCTTTTGTTTCAACAATATGGCGAGCTGTCCAATAAAAACGTTGAGGCTGTTTTTTGTTTTTCATCAGAATAACGCGTTTTTTATCATTTTCGTGAAAAATCGGTTGTGTTTACAAAAACGGAGAAAAACTGCGTTTGTAAACGCTTTTCCGGCGAATTTTTCATCTGGTAAGTGCATTGAACTCGGTTTTCCGAAAATTTCTCCCGCCAGTCAACAAATCAAGTAGGGACGGGACAGTGCCTTTTGTTTCAACAATATGGCGAGCTGTCAAATAAAAACGTGGCTGTTTTTTGTTTTTCATCAAAATATTATAATTTTCGTGAAAAATCGGCCGTGTTACACTTAAAGGGCGAAAAACTGCACTTGTGGAAAGTAGGTTTGACCTGTTGAGTAAGATGAGCGCGAGTGTAGGTAACCTAACCTAAAAATTTGTGCATTCTCTTACAGAAATAAACTACTGAAACTACTTTAAAAAATTGGCAGTCTCGGAGACGGTAGAAACTTCTACTTTTTCACAGAATTTGTAAATGTAGCATTCAACTTTATTTAACCAAGGTCGGGCGTGCGGAGCGGTTGGATGGCTGATGCACCCGGCGCTCATTTATACTAAAATCTAAAATATAAGTGTTTTTGACTCCTAAAATGGAAATTTTCTAAAAAATTGCACTAAGGTTTTTGATCCGGCAATATAACAGCTGTCGAATTCGATAGTAAGAATTTTTTTTGTAAAAGAAATTGAAACAAGGGCCCTTTTGCCACTAAAATGACATTTTTCGAAAAAATGGCACTAGGGTTTTCGGCTTAAAAAAAAATCAGCTATCAAATCCGGTATTAAAAGTATACAGTTATGCATAGGTTTCTTTTCACGGCACCATTTTTGGCCAAAAGGGCACAAGTGTGAATACTTGTTTAGAAGCAGAATTCGAAGAGCATTCATACGGTAACGCGAAAAATGGTGGTTTGCATTTAAATTTTTAAAGTTGATGTGCCAAAAAGGCACTTTCCGTGAACCGATGTGGCCCAGATTTTAATCAGCGGCTACAAATCTCCCACTGAAGATGTGTGCCAAATTTCATCTCGATACGTTCAGTAGTTTGAGCTGCAGCGTGATCACAGACAGACAGACACACAGACAGACATTTTTTCAAAAACACGTTTTTGGGTTCCCAGGACTCTGAAACGTAAAGATTTCATCTTTTTGGCGATTCGATTTTTTTGAATTTTCCGACCGATTCCAGTAACTGCTTCGCGAGCGTAGAAGTTAAAAAATACTCGGAAACTACTATTTCACGAAAGAAAATTAAGTACAGCAGTATAGTTATTACTTAAAATTAATTCTGATTCAGTACTTTATTACTCGTCAGTATTTTTGTTACTACTCATCGTTAGTATTTAATTAATGAAAACTACTGCAGCAGTAGTTGAATCACTGATTAATGATACTACATAACTACTACTGTTCGGAAATCGAATTTTTTTTATAGCTGTTTTTAATTTTATTTTGAACCAAAAAATATGCCCATAAATTTTCGTGGTCGAATTCGAGGAGACCCTGTGTCTGTATACAAAATGATTCACGAAGAATGTTCATTAGAAACTTTTGGGGATCCACTTATAGTAGAATTTTGAAATTTGGCACCATATCATAATCGCCCATCACGGACACTATGTACAGGGTGTTAATTAATTTACAAATTTTGAGAACTTTAAAGCCATTTTTCTAATTTTTTTCAAATGTAACCTTGTATACAGGGTATCCCTCGACGAGCGTCAGTTAGCCGTATCTGGAGAACTGTTTCTAGCATCGTCTTGAAAATTTGTACACAGGGGTTTCAATTAATTTAGAATCGACGTAAAATATTTTCATCAATGGCGCACTTCCGGTTATACCGGAAATAGGTACTAACTTCCTTATTTTAAATGGAACACCCTGTATATTATGATATTTTTGGATTCTACGTTTCATTCTAGGTAAACTTTTACTAAGAATTGATATGCCAAAAATCAACCATTTTTGAGAAAATCAAGAATTTCGCTTTTTTATGCCAAGTGCAGGCCTAACTTCAAAAAACTGTAACATCCTTACAGTATGAAATGAGAAAACGACATTAATTTGGCATGAAGACTAATGTAGGGTGTATCCGCCCCTGGACTCAAATTGGGTCAAATACATACAGGACTGTTCTCTGCAAATTTTTAAACATCATCAATTTCATTGGTCAAAAAGTCAATTTTTTCAAATGGAATGCCCAACTTTATGGCTCGTCAATGCAGAATTTAATTCTCTATCATTTTAGTCTACATGTTTGCCATATTTAAATAAACAGTTTTTGTAATATTTCTAAGTATTTGGAATTTGACCAAAATTTCATATTTTAAAACTGGATTAAAACAGCATTAAATTTTCATTTGAGCAGCCTTAAGGAACTCTAAAGGCTCCTAAAATCATAGCTAACTTTGGTTATTAAATCATGCTAAATATGAAATTTTGCTCAAATTCCAAATACTTAGAAATATCACAAAAACTATTCATTTAAATATGGCAAACATGTAGACTAAAATGATAGACATTTAAATTCTGCATCGATGTACTATAAAATAATTGGGGCATTCCATTTGAAAAAATTGACTTTTTGACCAATAAAGTTGATGATGTTTAAAAATTTGCAGAGAACACCCTGTATGTATTTGACCCAATTTGAGTCCAAGGGAGGATACACCCTACATTAGCCTTCATGCCAAATTAATATCGTTTTCTCATTTCATACTGTAAGGATGTTACAGCTTTTTGAAGTTAGGCCTGCACTTGGCATAAAAGAGCAAAATTCTTGATTTTCTCAAAAATGGTTGATTTTTGGCACAGCAATTCTTAATAAAAGTTTACCTAGAATGAAACGTAGAATCCAAAAATATCATAATATACAGGATGTTCCATTTAAAATAAGGAAGTTAGTACCTATTTCCGGTATAACCGGAAGTGCGCCATTGATCAAAATATTTTACGTCGATTCAAAATTAATTGAAACCACTGTGTAAAAATTTTCAAGACGATGCTAGAAACAGTTCTCCAGATACGGCTAACTGACGCTCGTCGAGGGATACCCTGTATTCTTAGCTAGCATAACGTAGAATTTATAAGCGAATATTTTTTGTAATAGAAATATGTTGATCCTTTTCATCCGTTTTCGAGTTATTCGCAAAAATTACAAGTTTTCTTGTTTTAACCTCTAAAATTGTGACATAAGCACTCAGACTAATACTGTATAGTACTATGAACAATTTAACTTGTTCATGAAAACATTTAAATAGCAGCAATTTTTCAACGAATTGGATGAGGGTGGTGAAATTAAAAACACCAGATTTGGAGGTACGCATTCTGTTTGTCTTCCCTTGTTATTGTAGCTACAATTTAATCCTTTTCTTGTTCCAGATCGTGGAGAGAGGCAATCTGGTACTGGTGAGTGATTATGACTTTTTTTGCGGTTTTGCATAGAACTTCAGTATTTTTCGAAGCGGGAACATTTTAGTGGTGGTGGTAGTGTTAAATAGGTAGCGCTGAAGAATGAAAAAGAGTAAGTACCATAAACTGGTTGATTTGATTCTTTAGTATTATTTGAAGCAGAAACATTTTAGTGGTAGTGGTGAATCGAACAGTGCGATACGTTACTGATAATTGGTCTGAAAAATGAAAAATGGGGAGCGCATTGGTGAGCAGAGTTGGGAAAGATACTTTTGAAAAGTATCTAGATACAGATACTTTTCTATAAAATTATCTTAAATACTAGGGAATCTAGATACTTTTCCAAAAATTTACCTTAGATACAAGATACTTTTGTATTCAGCAAAAATTCTAAACATTCAAAACTTCAAAATCTGGGGAGATTTTAACCACGTCCCTGGCTGCTCATTTTTTTTGTTTGTTTTCGTACTTTATGATCATTGTCAATTTGAGACCTTCGATATTTCATTTAACAACGTGAGAAGAGTTTAATTATCTGAAATCGGGCAATTTTCTGACAAATGGACGAGCCATTAGCTGGCCATTGTATGGCCGTGGAGTATATAATTTTACTTCAACCTTTCGCAAACTATTGTAAATTGCAGGCTAGTCGCGCAGTACAATGGATACTAATTTATGTCGGGGAATGTCCAGATTGTAGTTTCATAAAATTTATCATTAAATACTTACAATCGACGCTGACTTTTATTCTTTTGCTCACCGTCGGCGGAACTCCATTACTGGCGATGCACAGATATGCTCCCATGTCTAATCTTGAAATTTTCGTTAATTCCAGTGTCTCTCCCTCCCACTCCGGCACTGAAAGATTCATAAACAGAATAAGAAAGACAAATAGGGGGATGTTATTTCAATTATACGCTCCTTAAACAACTGCACAACTTTTTTTAAGGTCAGGAAATTCGAGTTTTTCTAAATACTTATTGCCAAATATTTCTTGTACTGATTGCATCAGCAAATTGTTGTTACACAGGGTGCCTCAGAATTATAGGACAACGGTTAATCACGCAGGTTCCTTACGTGAAAATAAGTCAAAAAGTAAGAATAAGTTTTTGTCCTAAAATGGATTACGTGATAGCTATGCCCGCCCCCCCAAAAGGGTATCACAAAAATGAGTTTTTTCGAATTTCCTCAAAAAGTATAACTGATATCAGTTTAAAATTTGGAACATAACTTGGCGGCATAACCTCTTCATTCTGAATTTTTTTCAGATTTTCATTTTTCAGTAACATCAGAGGCGGTGATAGGGTCTTACATATTTTTTGCATTATTTTTTCTGTACGCGTTTTTTTGCAAAGCAACAATTATAATGTCATCGGCGTTCCACTATACACCGTTTGATTGCATTTAGGTTTGATCAAATAAAGCTTCATTATATTATAAGATTTAAGAGGATGCTGTACATTATCTAAAGTTGATTCCACGTAGAACAATTAAGGTTTTCAGTTGGATCTTTTTGGTGAATTGTGGACCGCCGATGACGGTGTTCTTATTACTTTGTCAAAAAAAAACGCTTACAGAAAATGTGTATGCCCCCCAAGAACGCGCGCCTTTGATGTTACTAAAAATCTAAAGAATAATCGCTTATAATACCACAAGTGCATGCTATTTAATCGGTTAAATTTTGAAAATGATTACGAAAGCTTGTTGCCGGTGGTAAAATAATGAGAACTAAATTGTCATTTATTATCTGATTAAAGCCCGAGAGCTTTAGCTCGAGGGCTTTAATCTTTGGTAATAAATGGCAATTTAGTTCGAATTGTTTTACCTATACGGCAACAAAGCTTGAGTAATTATTTCTAAAATTTAACCGATTGAAATAGCGATGCACGAGTGGTATTCGGTAAGATTATTTTACAAATTGAACTTTGTTTCGATAAAATTATGATTTTTTTAACCGGGGTTGCCTATACTCAAAAGCCCAATATGATGTTGCGAACGAGCCTTTATAGCTCATTGACGTTAATGACGTTAGAGGTTAGGAAACGTGCAAACAAAATGTTATTGAATTTTTAGGATATATCCAGAAGAAATCAACGTTCTTTATGTCCAAAAACACCTAAAATATGGTTTGTGGAAAGACTTGTGTTGAGTGGTCATATTTGTGGAACTTTATTTCCCATAATTTTGTTTAAGTGGTGATTTTCAGCAGTGAACAAATTGTGTTTAAAATCAAGCGGTCATCGGAAACGATTAAATGACTCGTGCAAACACCGATAAAATGCATTAATCACTCTTAAATGAACTTGATTGGATAGAAATTTAAAAATGAGTCTAATTGATTGGTTTAAAAGGAGATTTGAAAATAATCATTACTAAGGCCTTTAACCCCCCATTCTAAATTCCAATTTCTTAAGGAAATTCGGGGTATCCTTTTGGAGGGGCATAGCTACCTCATAATCAATTTTAGGACAAAAAGTTATTCTTACTTTTTGTCTTATTTTCACGTAAGGAACCTGTAATTAGCTGTTGTCCCTATAATTCTGAGACAACCTATATACTTTTTTCTGCAACAGGTCAGACAGGCAGTTTCCTCTGAAACTTTGATTTTTTTTACGTTTCTTTTGATTGTTTAGTAGAAAAGCTTATAGAAGCTTTCGGTTTTCACCGTCAAGTTCTTCAATTCTCTTCACCTGCTCTAAAATTTTAATTTTTTTTATTTTTAGAAAGAGCTGACTTTCGTGGAATTTAAGAAATTTTTTTTCACTAATAATTCTCCATAACTGCAATAACTGCAACCTTATTTTAATAAATGCAGGGAAAATGCAGAACAATTTCGTTTCGTTATGAAACTGCCTGCGGTGGAAGTAATTAAATATTGAGGCACAAGCAAAGAATGCTTATTAACTATTTTACGACGTTTTCAGTTCATCTTACCGAGATTGCACTGACTTAATCTCACTACACAATATAAAAAATGCCTTCATTGGTTGTCAAACTATTAAAATCAGTTTTTGCCAGCATTAAAAGCGAACCGAGTTGTGTTTTCAGAGAATGGAAACAATAAATCGGTCTATTTTTGGACAGCAATCTGTGTTGGAAAAGTTTTGGAATAATATGGAAACATGTGGAGCAAGTTGGAAAGTAAAAGCATAGACTAACCTGTAAGTGTCTTGTTTATAGTGATCTTCGAGTTATCGTCTCTTTTCCACTTCACATTAGGCAGTGGAGATCCTGTGGCTTTACACGTTAGCGTCTCGTTGGCGCCCTCCCTCACTATAACATCGCTGCTGCTCAAAGAGTCGTCGATATTAGGGGGTACTGAAACATAAAAATTAACAGTTTGCTATAAAAGATCGGTTTTCGTTGATTTTATTTTGAATTCCTCCCGTGTTTCATGTTTTCGCGATTCAGCAGTTGGAAATAATACAGTTTTAGTAGTTAATAACAAGGTGTCATATGGTAATTTTCTCGTCCGGTTTTTTAATCAAAAGCGAAACAGCAAAACGCTCGCACAAATTATTTGCAACTTGTTTTTTAACAGATAGTCGTTCAGAAAATGGGTTCGCTAAAAACATCAAATCAATATTTGGCATACATATTCAGTCTGCGCTTTTTAAACTTATACGCATTACTTTGTTGCAATATTTTAACTTCTTTTGTGTTTTAATTTTTTGTAAAAATCGGTTTGACTGTTTGTTGTGGACTATTCGGGACTTTCTGGTAGATCTTTTCGTAGCCAACAATTCTTCTATTTATGATTTTGTTATATCTTCAACCGTTTACTGATCGTTCAAGTTTTAAATTGTTAAAGGTTTGCACATCGGTTTGCACGCAACGAATAACTGAAACGTTTTAACTCTTAGGGCCAGTGGTTGACTTTTATTCTGTTTTTATTAACTTCTACGCTCGCGAAGCAGTTACTGGAATCGATCGGAAAATTTAAAAAAATCGAATCGCCAAAAACATGAAATCTTTACGTTTCAGGGTACTGGGAACCCAAAAACGTTTTGGCACACATATTCAGTGGGAGATTTGTAGGTGCTGATTAGAATTTGGGTCACATCGGTTCACGGAAAGTGCCTTTTTGACACATCAACTTTAAAAATTTAAATGCAAACCCCCATTTTTCGCGTTACCATATGAATGCTCTTCAAATTCTGCTTCTAAAAATGTATTCACACTTTGGCCCTTTTGACCAAAAAATGGTGCCGTGAAAAAAACCTATGTATAACTGTATATTTTTATTACTGGATTTGATAACTGATTTTTTTTCAAGCTGAAAACCTTAGTGCCATTTTTTCGAAAAATGTCATTTTAGTGGCAAAAGGGCTCGTGTTTCAATTTATTTTACAAAAAAGCATATTCTTACTATCGGATTTGACAGCTGCTGTATTGCTGGATCAAAAACCTTAGAGCAATTTTTTAGAAATTTTTCATTTTAAGGACAAAAAGGCCCCTTTTTAATTTTTCTTAGCAAAAGGGCATATTATCATTATCGAATTCGATAGCTGTTGCATTGCCGGGTCGAAAACCTTAGTGCCATTTTTTCGAAAAATGTAATTTTAGGGGTGAAAAACTTGTATTTTAGATTTTAGTAAATGAACGCCGCATACAGTGGTTCAGAATCCAAAAAACGTGAACGAAATTCGGATTTTCCAACTTTCTCGTAGGAATGAGTAATTGACATATTTTATTCTTCATAATATTGGTCAACTTTAGGGCAATCAATGAATACAATCCTACTGTTCGTGTAGTCTTCGGTGTAGTCACACACGACGTACAAAACGAGCAATTTCGCTGTGCTTTACGTTGCCGGAAAAAACGGAAAGATCGCTAGCTTGTGGACAGAAAGGACTTAAGATTTTCACAAAAAACTTTTTATAGGTGCTTATGGTGAACCTATATTTGTATCAAAATAGCTCACCAGAAATGTAAATATACGTAGAGGGTTTTGTTCATAAGCCAGTGGCGGATTTAGGGGGGGGGGCGAGGGGGCGATCGCCCCCCCCGAGATCCATGCCGAATCATAAACTTCGTACATTTCACAAAATTCGTCTGCCGTCCACTCAGGACCCGCTCTACACGGTGGGCTGTGTATGCGGCCGCCTGGGGCTGCAAAATTTTAGGGCGGCAGTTTGGGTTTTCCAAAAAGTTTTTGGGGCGTCACAGTTACACAGTGTATGTACCTACCAATTTGATTGAGCATTTCTTATAATAATTATTCAGACATGAGGTTTTAAAATAAAATGTAGGTATACTTAAGCAAGGGCGGGACCTAGGACGTCCTAGGGGGAGTAGAGTTAGTAGCTATGATTCAAAAATTTCATGCAGAAATGTCTTTTTGTAAGAAATGCGATCTCGATAAAAAATTCTCCTTATGGGAGTTAAGTTTTTCAAATAATGTCACTAACATTCTGAAGTGCTTAGAAAATGCGTTTGTAAAATTTTCGCCTGCGGCGCATTTTCAACCCTCCCCCCTACCGTTACTATCTAACAAATTATTCCCCCATTCAACGAGCCCTACTATTGGGGCGGCATAATTCTACTTCGCCTAAGGCGGCAGCAAAACTTCCTAAGCGGCCCCTGCGTCCACTGATTTAAAATTATGGTTTCCCATCAATTCGCCCCCCCCGAGAATGTCTTCTGGATCCGCCACTGTCATAAGCCTCATTACGATTCCATTACATTTCCAAGAAAAATTTTACAAATGAAGCTATACAAAATTTAGGACACCTCAGGACGGTTTATAATTAGTATCTGATGTTTGCTTAGGGACTCAGGTAGAGAACTAAAACGATTTTGGCTGCGCATATTTGCGCATCTAGGCATAATGAGCTTTTAAGTGAATTATTGCACTCTTGCAAAATTTAAATTTCAGTGCGTCTCTTGTTCTCGAAGTGTTCGCAGTGATTTAAATAATTCCATAGTGCTTCATATTTCTTATTATTGTTAAATTTTTTGTTATATTTGTTGTTTTGTTTGTTATTGCACATTTGGTTGCAAATTTATTTGTTCAGCATGGTCCGAATTACGCTTCTGATGTTGCTTGATCTGATGATACAAAATCGAGAAAAAACTTTTGAAGCTCGTAAAATTTGTGTTTTGGACTTTTTAAAGCTTAAATTTCAAACCAATGGTGATGAAGCCGCCACAGAATCGCATGTTTCATACAGACTGGAAATAAAGATGTGGAAGGTGCCAAGCCACAAAAGAGAACAATTTGAAGAAAAAAAGCGAAAAATTCAGTCTGAATTTCATTCAAAAATGGGATTAATTGTGGATAACAAGGTGCTGGAACTTCAAATGACGGAAATACGACAAGAAGGTTCTTTTCTAACCCCAAGTTATCTGGAGATAGACCAAGGATTGATTAAGAATTTTGCAGTCATTCTGAAATGCATCAATAGTGGACTTGAAATAGGGTTTTCAATCCCGGGATCATCGATCCCGGGATCCCGGACGATTTTCGATCCCGAAAATCCCGCCATTTTAGAACCGGGATTTTCGAGATTTTCGGGATTTTCGGGATTAGATGAACAAGCACAAAACTAGTTGCAAGTTTTTAGCGTGCTTATTTAGTATCAAATTTCGACCTTTCTGCAATACACGCACCTATAAATACAGCATTATTTCATATATTTTTTTTTATTTATTAACGGAAGCCAAGTTTCTTCAGTTTAGAGTCTATTATCAAATAGAAAATGACCCTATTTGAAAATAAAGATAATGGAGGAAAAATTTGCAGTGTGGATTCGGAACGTGCTTTTTCGAACGCTGGCATCAGTGCACAAAAATTAGATCTATGATGGGGGACGGCACTTTGGACGCATTGTCGTTTTTAAGGTCTTTTTTCCAGGAGAAAGCAACACGAAAATAGCTTTACTTCCTTTTAACCTCCCCACAACCAATATAAAAATGGGAGGTTACTGCAATCAGTCCAAAATTCGAAATTGAGATAACACCAGATCTTTACGTTTCAAGGTCTCAGGATCACGAAAAAGTGGTTTTTAAAAAATGTCTGTGTGTATGTACGTACGTATGTACGTACGTATGTGAGCACGATTTCTCGGAAACTACCGAACGGATTTTAGTGAAATTTGGTATGCAGGTTAGTGTTGGCCTTCTGGTGAGCCCAGTTAATTTTGTTGCGAATCCGAAGAAGCCAAGTGCCTTTTAGGCATGTAAACTATGAAATTTGACTGATGAACACTAATTTTTCTTAACAGCGCATGAAAGGTCTTGAAATTCTGTATCTGAAAGTGTACTCACACTTAGCGCCTTTTTGGCATAAAATCGAAAAATTCGAAGTATTGAGGAAACATTAAATAACACGCTACAGCCCAAACTGCTGGATCGATTTGGCTGAAATTTGGTAGGTAGAGATACCGTCACCCGCCGAAGAACTGATTTAATTCTGGTGGCAATCCGAGGGCGGCAAGTGCCATTTTGGCATATCAACTTTGAAATTTCAATAATGAACTCCTATTTTCTCTATCAGCACATGAAAAGTCTTCAAATTTAGTTTTCAAAATTGTACTCAACCTTAATGCCCTTTTGGCAAAAGATCGTAAAATTCAGAAAACTCACAGAAAACACATTTGGTTTGGTGGAGTAAAACTTAGGCATAGTAAATAGTAAAATTTAAGTGATATTAGTGATAGGATTGGATCATTCACCAAGTGGGGAGGTTTCAGCCGCTTCCGTAGCTGCCCATTTTTTTTTAATATTACTTTGTTTATCACTGACACTGTTCATCCTTTTTTTCATGCAATATAAATAGATAATAGATATTTATCCAAACTGAATCTAAAAAAGAAGTATATTGCGGCTGAATTTTTTATAATTTGTAATCTAATCCCGGGATCCCGAAAATCCCGGGATTGAAATGTTGTAATCCCGAAAATCCCGTGAGGCCAATCCCGGTCCGGGATTGAAAACCCTAACTTGAAATCAAAACAGAAAGTTCGAAGAGTATTCTCTGCAAACGGCCGAAAAATTTGTGTCACTGTACGGGTGGTATTATATGCCACCCTCTGTTTACAAAATTTTAATACACGGACCTAGTATGATTGATCAGGTCGTTGTGCCAATAGGCGAGCTTTCTGAAGAGGCTCAAGAGGCCAAAAATAAGGATATTAAAAGGTACAGAGAACATCACACCAGGAAAGTGAACCGCCTCAAAGTTAATGAAGATATCTTCCACCGATTGATATCAAGCTCTGAACAGTTTTTAAGCTCCTTTTATACTCAAACGAATCCAAGAAGTCGTAGTTTCTGAGGATGTCGAAATCGATTCGGACAATGAAGAGTATGAGGAAAAAGACAAAGAGGATGAGGAAAACGACTAAAATTGAAGAAAAAAAACTTTCTAAATTCGTTTTTGATGTCTCAATTACATTGCTAGACTAATTCTAGATAAAGATAAGTTATTAGACGCCACGGGGGTATTATTATTATTATTATCATTATTATCTGTTAATATTGTTTAGACTAGAAAGCTGAACCATTTTGCACAGTCAATGTCAAGAAATTGAGCCTTTTACTTTAAATGTTGCTCCGTTATACCTATTGTTGATTTCAACCCTCCGTAGAGGGGTTCGTGTTGAGATTTTCAGAAAAATAACACCACCAGTGTGTTCTACGATGTCAAAAGCCCCCGGGGTACAATTTTTTTCAAAATTGGTTCAATAGTTTGGAAGCAGGGATTTTCGTTCACGTTTTTTGGATTCTGAACCACTGTGCGCCGGGCGCATCAGCCATCGACAACCGCCCGCACGCCCGGACCTTGGTTAAATAAAGTTAAATGCTACATTTACAAAGTCTGTGAAAAAGTAGAAGTTTCTACCGTCTCCGAGACTGCCAATTTTTTAAATTTAACACTGTGGTTAAAATCCAGCTAGTAAATTCGGGTACATTCCATGCCACTTTACACTTTAAATCACAAACGTGACAGAACACTGTTCTCGTCTTGTGTAGTCAAAAAGTCTGGCTGAGTGAGTCTGAGGCTCAAGGCCAAAAGAGAGGGCAAGGCGTCAGGAAGTTTCGGGCGTATACAGTCGTGGCGAAAAGTGACAAAAACTAAAGCGATTTAATTTTTTTGTAATAATGGCGTTTACAAATTCTGTGTAAAAGTAGAAGTTTCTACCGTCTGCCAATTTTATAAATTCTGTAAAACAGTAGGACGTAGGGGAAAGCTAATAAGTATGGATTTTGCGGTGAGTATTCTATTGGGAGATGCCTATAATTTGAACCCCTAATCAGGTAACAGGTAGAGCAATAAAGTCTTTGATCTTCGAAAACGGTTCCTTGTAAAGCAGACAGATAATCCAGAGTGGATTTCACGGCGTTATGATCCGAGTACGAGGAAGGTAGTTCATGTCAATAGACGTGGGCACGCAAAAGCCCTTACCTTCTTTAGCCGGATTTACACTGTCACACAAACTTCGACTTCTTTTAAAATATTCGAACGGATAAATATCGGGACTCTCCAAACTCCGGGATCAATCTAATTACACTCGCCCCTTGATCTTAATCCAATTTACTTGAACCTGAACTCTGCAAAATTCAAATTATTTTTTGTAATTATCCCAGTACAGTAAATGAATTTTTTGTAAAACACCACATTCACGCTTAGAACGAGCTAAACAAAAGTCTTGACGTCCTACCAATTTTTCATTTTTCGCTTCACCCGCTTTCATATTTTATTAACTCTTCTCTTTGGGGGGAAGTAAAATAGTATGAATAAACAAAAGGACGCTCTTGAATGTTAACGACTACCGACCAATAAAAAACCTATGATAATTTTCCTGTGAATACATCTTGACAGTTGCCTGAAACTTCCAGAGTCTAGTTCAATGGCCACAGTGGCTAATCTGAAACGTGACTTGCATGAAAGGGAAGGTTTTGCTATGATGTCGTATAATTTACCGAGTTGGGGGACATACGTGGATCGCTACTGGATCACCCCAGAATTTTATTAGGGATTTTTTAACGGTCACACGAAAATTACAGGGTGGGCCTGAAATATTAGTATACTACTGCGACATGTTTCACTCACTAAAAATACGTTTTCATGTTCATGAAGTAAAAGTGAAACTGGTTAAAACAACGAGAATTTTTAAAAGTGCACTGTTTAAATTGTCGCAGTAATTATTCTAAATGAATGGAATAAACCCAATGGGATTATTAACGTTTGCGGAAAACCGCTGTTAAAACTGAAACAATTCTCACAAATTATTAGTTTGAAACATGTATTTCTTAATTAGCAACTGTGACCCCGTGAGTTATTGTTCATCTGTTACTAAAGATTATTCAGACAAAAAGATGAGAGTTGGCCATTCAACGTAATTAATTGCGATACTTTTGACAATGCGTTTAAGATTATACAATCGTTCCCCATGAACTTACTTTGAAATATACGAGAAATTTGAGGCGGTGCTTTCACACAAGCGAACTTACTCTCTCTCTGGCCATAAGTGTTGTTACGTGAGAGAGAGGGATGGATAAACTCCAGACTACGTTATAAACAGCTAAATAAGAAAAACTCCGTTGAAGTTTGTTGTTTAAATTAGCGACTTACTCGATTAAGTTTTATTTTATTCTCGGTCTAATGTGACGATTTGAAAGCTACGAAGGTGTTGGTGGATTTTTTAAATCGTAAATATTTGCGCGAGCTTTCGGCGGAGCCGACAGCGAGTAGTCACGTTAGCATAACTGGCAGGGTTAAGATACCTTTTAGGGGTTATTTACGGAAAAACTCTGCTTAAGCTTGTTGTTACTCGATGAAGTTTTATTTTACTTACAGGTATCCCAATTGTCTGTATTCGGTCGATATATCCATTACTATTAGAGATAGCGAAAATTTGTTAAATGCAGTACTTGTTTTGAAAAATCACCCCACAACCAATTTTCAACCTTTAGTTTTGGAAATTTTGCATGTTATTTAATTAACGATAGGCAACTTTTCTTTTTCTTATGGCCGCCATATTGGATTTTATCACTCATAGATACACAAAAACATTAGCTTTTCAGAAATATAAGCTGCATGGACTTTTTTGTCAGATCGATATTTGAAAATTGGTATAAAATAATTAGTAAAATCAGGTTAAACTTGAATAAAAAAAAGTTGCAAAAAAGTACATCGACTTTTTAAATTTCTTGACATGTGAAAACTATTCAATTCAACAGTAATAAAATACGTCATGGTGTCGCCTGACTCAAGCTTTGACATATTTTTTCAAAAAAATCCATATTAATTACATTTTTGAAAAACTAATTTTTGTGTACCTAGTCGGTTGTTAAAATCCAAATAGGGCGGCCAAAAGAAAAAGAAAAGTTGACTGTCGTTGCTCAAAATCTAGAAGGCCGAGAAAATTTCTGTCGATGTCATAAACACAAAACTTCCAACTTTCATTAAAATAACATTAGTCGTAAGAAAGTTATACATTTTTCTTTAAAATAACGATTTTCAAATTTTTCACGATAACTCAGGAACGAATGTAGATATTTGAGGATTCTCTTCAGATTCTTAATAGCGAAACTTTTCTCTAATTTAACCGACTGCGTATCTTTTGATACTGAAACACGAACCACCCTGTATGTATATCCGTAAAATTATTTAAACCGAATCCAAATTTTAGCGACCTCAATCTTCCACAAATCGACGAGTCCCCCGGGACGTGCTGCCGATCGCCGACTGACTGGACTCTATAAGGAACTCTAAATTGTATTATTCAAGCCGAGGCGAACTGATCTCGTTGTCTAATATTTAAATTTTATAGCTTCTCCTCTAGATTTAAGAACCAATGAAATTCGATTCTGCTTTCGAATTTTATTACCAATCAGAAATTTTATTTACACCGATTCGATGGAGTTTGTTGTTATAATATTTTTATTGCAGCACAAAGCTACCCGATCCCTATGGAGTATAGGCACTTTTGACTTTGTTCATAAAATATGAATTGTTCCGCAGTACCTACCGTCTGACGAGGGATCAAATATAGGGTGATTATAACAAAAAAGCCACCGGAAGATGTACATTCATGCGATGTGTATCCCTGTAGATGTTTATCATCTTAATGTGAATGTAAGGGCGGTCTGAATTTACTAGTGGAATCGGGAATCTGCACCTAGTAGTAGTGCCTCCGCAGACGCACAGTGCTGTCAAAAAGGCGAAATGTTGAAAATTGGTTGTATAGAATTAAAGAGAATGAACAAAAAAAACACAAAAACTTGCGAGGTGTGTAGAATTAGCACTCAATGGCGTATTTAGGAAATTTGCTTAAGGGGGGCACACAATAACACTGCACTGATAGATAGATAAATAATTATAAGAAGTTTATGGGGTATTAACAAAATAAAATAAATAATATTGAATTTAAGTAAACTGAACTAAAACAAATAATAGAAACTACAATGATATTGGCATTCTTAGATTTTTTGCTTGGCCAAAGTGTCCGGAACTCTCCAAATCGATTTTTTCTAGGCGATGAACTTTTTCTATATGTTGATTTATATTTATTCACAGAAATAAAAATCGGTTTTTTAAACGCCATTTGAAAATTATAATTATTATTACTATTAGAGGGCGTTAGGGGGGGCACAGGCCAGCGTTTTTAAAGTTAACTTCGGACTGTACAACCAGTCTGTCTAAAATTAAGTAAGATAATATTTGCTTCTCGTCTTAAATGGAAAGCACTTGCTAGTCTATAGCATTCCCCCAAATTTAAAGAAGTCTGTTGATGTTCATTTCGAATTGAAGTATTCCCATTAAGAAGGATGGAGTAGCTCCTCGTGGCCAAATTGAAGAGGCTATTACTAAGTTTGCTTTCTGCTGTCCTGTTGATAAAGATCCGCGTTTTATTATATTTACTTATCCGCGATAAACAATTTCGGAATAGTTTGTAAGTTTTTGGAAACAATTGGTATAATGGTGATGAGTTTTAGAAGACTTAACATAATGGTTATGATTTAGGGAGCTTTGCCATTCCTGTCTGCGGAAGGTGAAGCCGTCTGTAAAGCCATTACCTGGTCAATTACATTGAATGGAATTGAGGTTTTGGGACTGGAGTTATAATTGAAATCTGTGGGATAGTTGAAATTCCCTTAAACCTAGTAATTGTCAGTCTTTGTAGAGAATATGGGGCCTGATAATGTTCTTCAATTATCTAAGCCATTCGAACCTGTCTTTGCAAAAATCGAATATATTATAGGGGGTGATGAGAAAGTCTGGAAAATTAGTGAGTAGTGGGTAGCAGCGAAGGCATATCGAACCGAGATTCCCCTAATGTAATAATGCTTTAATCTGTACCCGCCCTAGATACTCGACAGCTTGTATGCCAATGTCCGTGGAGCCCTTGTCTGAACGAACTCAGACATACGGTGTATCATCAATCATGAAAGCAATCAAGAAGTCGCGGACGCATCATGCATGTATATGTATCTCCTGTCTTGCAAAAACCTTCACAATTAAGTTTCGATACTACAGTAATTGGATACTCAAGGCACGTGATATTTAAATAGGCTACAATGGGATCTTATGTACCCTCCAAAAGGACATTTTGGAACAGTGTGTCCTATCTAGAAATCTAGGATTGGCTTAGCTTCCACATTAATTCAACCCTCGTGATATAAAGTCAACAATTAAGCCATGTCAGATAATTCTGTTTTTCTCCAGGAACTGATTGGCTTCATTTTGACGAAATCGTATTTAAAATATTTAGATGCAGGTCACAGAAAAGCCATTATGTCGCGGATTGGAGTCTGTGTTTGATTTTAATGGCAAACTTTATATGCTAATCGTGTACTACCATCAAACGGAAAAAACGATTCATTTACCCAAAACTCTAACGATCTTGGGGCTTGGGGGGAGTAAAAGTGTGTTTACACTACATGATTTGTCAAATGATTTTGCAAATGAAAAGTCAGTTGTGTTTACACTGCATTATTTTTGCTATTACTCCAGTCATAAGTAAGGTTGGACATGTTTGCATGTTTTTGCTAAAGGCGCATATGTATTATTAAGCCCACAGTTATGCAGCATGTGATGTTTTAATTTTATATTTCATAAAAACTTAAATTCATTTTGCATATATAGGATTTATCAAGATTTCACGGCATGCCGCATACGTTACGGTATATTTGGGTACATTACAGCATACAGCTGCATGTTTTCGGCTGTTTAAGGTTGCTCTCCAGAATATTTCTAGAAAATTTAAATTACCAATTAAAGATTGCATTGGCAGCGGGTACCCTCCTGTTAAGTCGGAATCTATTTCGGTTACCCACATTAAGAAACAATTTGTCGGGACTACCTCGAGGATTATAGACTGAACGCTATTTACGATTTTATGCGCTTTCTTCGAATAGGATTGGCCAACAATTCTTAATTCTAACATGGTTGGACCAAGGAATAGCTAATTTTTTCATCGCCTTCCACTTGCCTTTTCTAAAGGGTGGCCCATAAAAAACCGGATTTTTTTGTTTTTGAATATCTTCGTTAGTTTTTGTACGATATTTTTCAATCTTATGCTCGACGTAGCTGAGGCTTGAAATTGTCAATGCCATTCATCAGATTTTAATTTGCACCATCAGTGTCTTCTTTAAGAACGTGTAACTTAACACCATTATTTAGGCCAATGGGGTGGGGTTACAATTTGACGCATGACAGAGACGTTCACACATGATCAAAACCTGTTTTTTCCTCGTTCCAAATTAACTTTCAGAAATAAAATTGATCAATCTCTCAATTTTTTATGAATTTTTTTGAAAAACGTTAATTTTCGTAATTATCACAAATTGTGAAAGGGAACGGAGGACTCTTTTTTTGTATCTTCGTTAGTTACTATCCAATACATTTGAGATTTATTCAGGATGTACCCAAAGGGTGGACCTTTCGATTTCTCTCTTTGGGCTACAGATAGCACCATCATTGTCCTACTTAGGAACGTCTAAGTTAACAGAAAGCCCATTCCAATTGGTCTAAATCATTTAGACTAATAGGGATGGTCTTTCTCATTGCATTATGACAGTGGCGTTCACGCATAATTAAAGCCGCTTTTTTTGTCTAATATGGATGTCAAAACTAAAATTACGTCAATTTTCTTGCAACAGTCTTTTTATAACAAATTGTGTTTTAAAAGGGAAATCGAGTAGGTTGATTATTTGTTGCTATGGTTATGTTGCAATCATGCCTTACTTAAATGTTTAATTTTTTGTTTTATAATTTAATTACGTACTCTAAAAAGTGTTATTGCATATGTGCCATTAATTAAATAAATATGGTGACAAATTAAGGAAGTTAATAAAACAATAAAATAAATGAAATCTTATTTTGCAAATAGGAAAAGACGCGCTTTAATCATGTGCGAACGTCTCTATCATACGTCAAATGAGTCGCACCCCATTGCTCTAAATAATGCTGTTAAGTTAGACCTTCTTAAGAAAAACAATGATAGTGCTATCTGTAACCCAAAGAGAGAAATCGAAAGGCTCACCCTTTGGTTACATCCTGAATAAAACTCAAAAGTATTGGACATAAAGTAACAAAGATACAAAAAAAATTGTCCCCCGTTCCCTTTCACAATTTGTGATAATTACGAAAATTAACATTTTACAAAAAAATTCATAAAAAATTGAGGGATTGATCAATTTTATTTCTGAAAGTTAATTTGGAAAGAGGAAAAGACAGGATTGGATCATGTGTGAACGCCTCTGTCAAGCCTCAAATTGTAACCCCACCCCATTGGCCTAAATAATGGTGTTAAGTTACACGTTCTTAAGGAGGACACTGATGGTGCAAATTCAAATCTGATGAATGACATCGACAATTTCAACCTTCAGCTACGTTGCATATAAGATTGAAAACTATCGTACGAAAACTTACGAAGATATTTAAAAACAAAAAAATCCGGTTTTTTATGGGCCACCCTTTATATGTATTTACGTTCTGGAGCTTTTTAAGAGCAACGAATAATTAGTATTTGAATGAAACTATTTTATCAAAGCGAAAATCACATGACAAATGTATTGTAAACACACTTTTAATAACAGTGGTCATTTTGTTAATATTTTGCTAGAAAACTTCAAGTTCAAGGCGGGCGGGATGTTAACGTTAGATGAATAGGTAGGTATTTGCAATTTGAATCATGTTTGTAAGTTGGTTAAAAACTTTCGGCAAGCCCTATAGAGGCAGATATACACTTAGCTTCAAACGTATTACCTGTTATTAGACTCAATTCGAAGTTTCGACTTTCACAATAGCTTACATTTTAACCGTATTGGCGGGGAGCTTAATGAAAGCGCTCGACCCCCAAGAAGAAATACGGCCGCAATCAAGTGGACCTTTAATGCGTCGAGGAATTGTGAGGGACATTGCCTGTTTCAATTCTTTTCCGGCTAACCAATCAGTGCCGCAGCAGGAAGAAGTCACTTAACTGTCATTTTGTCTCTTTTCTTATATCTGCCACCTGAAATAATCAAATTCTGTCCTGTTTCAAATTTAAACTCCATCTAGCTATGTACGTGATCCAGTTTGTTTGGCTCTTGTGGCTTCAAGATGAACTTTGACCCTCCTTCAGGCCTTACATTATTATTCGCTGCAGCAAACCCAATGTTCGAATGCTGCAAACTTTTTTAACTACAAGAATTCATTAAGAATTTCTTCGTTGATAAAAGTAAGATGTTTCTACGCTTCATTTCACTTGAGGTGTCTACGTTTCACACATACTAAACACATATACCTCGCCCTTAAACAAATCTAGGAGATCCCTTCCAATCCCCGAACTTCTGTTTTATTTCAATTTAATAAAATCCCCAGATCAATTCTCGTCTTTATAAAGCAAATATTTTTCTCAATTTTTTTTGTTTTAGAATTTCAACCTACCGCATCAGCCTTTGAAAGTGTATTTCAAAATCTTTCAATTTTTTTGTCAAAAGGACGCTAAGACTAAGTTTTAATGCATTTTTGGAAACAGAATTTGAAGACCTTTCAAATCTCAAAGTCCACGTGCCAAAAAGGCACTTGTCGTTGGCCTATCGCCACCAAAATTATGACATTTCTACGTACCTATAATTTTGAATTTTTGTATTCTATTCCAAAAAGGCGCTAGGCATTTTTAGATCCAGAATTTTAAGACCTAAAATTGGTGAATTCCCATACCAAATTTCTCCAGAAACCTTGTCCACATGCCACATACCACAGACATTTTTAAAACCCACTTTTTGTGATTATGGGACCTCGAATTTTGAATTTTGCAGTAACCTCCCATTTTTGTGTTGGTTGTGGGATAGTTAAAAAGAAAGTTGAAAACTTATTTTATAACTTACCTACAACGTGAAGATATCCGAATTGTGTTTTCGCAGTAACTGTATTGATTTGGCACATATATCGTCCTTTATCTTCCTCTTGCACATTACTGATGTGCAAAAACCACGTTCTGTGCTTGTCGTGGGTTACGCTGATACGAGGGTTCCTCGTGATGACGTGGTTGTGGACTGTTAAAATTGCAGATTGTTCAAAGTGCATCCACGCCACCTAAAACGAATAGTGATAAATGTAAAACTATATTTATCCATATAGGATGTGACATATTAAAGCAGAAATTCCCTGAGCTTCTGGTAAAAGAAAAACCAATGAATTTTTGATTTCGCCATCTCCTATCTTCCACAAATCTGATTCGAGAAAGTATCGTTGTTTGTGAGTTCGATTAAAGTTGAATAAATTCCCATCGACATGTTTTTTAATTATTAGACATTTTATCGAGTTGTAAAAATTCTGAATATGCTTTGATAAATGATAACTGAGGAAATAAAAGGACTTTTGATGGAGCTTTGGAAACCCGCACCTCTACTAGAGTAAAGCCTATGAATAATTTCCACATTTCTTGTCTCAAATTTCTTTATCTCTTGCTCTTTGCCATCCGATTCTAAAGCCGCTCGAGTATTTTATTCATTTTACACCAAGTTGAATCTAGATTTATATAACTTGTAGATTTGTGACAACGATACATATTGCACAATCTAGATATTAGACAATTTTTATTTTATTTGCGCTAAACTAGATTTATCATCAATTTTGTCTCTTTACGAGGCCATAATGTCAGCCAAAACATTAAATCAAAAGCAAGCAAAAATACCACTATTACAATAAAACCGTATTGTCGCGTAATAAAAGCTAATTGACGCTTAATGACAAAATCGTTTTTAATACATTTCACTAATCATACAAATTGAGTGAATAAAAGCCGAGTTATTATTTTTTCCACAAAAGAAAGTACAACTGCAATTTAATCTAATAATGGAATTTCATCACCCAGAAACATCTCTTCTTCCTTCAGGAAATAGGAGTAAAGTTTTAATTTTTAGCGGAGCGGTTATAAATGTGTATTATTCCTGTTAAATTTAATAGTGGTCATTGTAAAAATCCATAAAACCACAATAAACTTACGATTAAAAATACTATTTTAGGACAATAAAAACCAAAATTTTTATGTCACCGTTTTGTTACAAAATAGAAAACATTGTTTATAGAACTTGCCGGCCCCGATATATCAATATTGACCAGTGGATTCCGGCCAACACTTCATAATCAAATATTTCCCCAACTGCGCTTTAATATTTATTTCAATTAACTTTGTTTCCGTACATTTGGTTCAATGTTCCATAAAGGCAACATTTTGAAAGATACATAGTTATACAGGGTGTTCCTAAACCTCATACAGATATTTCAGGGTGTTGATTTTAAGTTAAAAAGTTCCTATGGAAATATGTCCGGAAATGCTTCATAAGGGAGTTACGCCCCTTCAAAGAGGTACCCAATTTTCTATGAATTTAAATGTGTTTTCTGCTTAAACTAGAATTCTCATCAAGTTGTCTTCAATTGAAGATTTCAGTTGAACTTTCTCTATTTTAATTAATTTGGTCGATTAAATTAAATTTTCACTCTCTGAACTATTAGAAACCGAGCGTTCTAGCGACATTCAAGAAGAGTACCTTTATTATGCAGAATATACCAAAGATGACGATCCTGGTACTATTTTAGTGTGGAAAGTGCCCGTAACTGCGAGAAATTGCAGAAAATGTGAAAACCCCTCCAAGAACATACCCCTTTGATGTTGGGAAAAATCTGAAAAAAATTCAAGCGAGTAATCTAAAGAAAACTAAAATTTTGGGTACCCCTTTGAAGGGGCGTAACTCCCTTACGAAGCATTTCCGGGCATATGTCCATAGAAACTTTTTGACTTAAAATCAATCGGGCAATAACATCCTGAAATATATGTACGAGGTTTAGGAACATCCTGTAGAAGGCGGTGTTAGGTATCATTTTTTTAAAAACGATTTTTGTAGCGGGATAGAAGAGCGGTTTTTGACTATTATAAACCTTTAAACTATCACACTTGAAAAATTTACACTTTTCTGACTCCACTAAATCTTCTGTAGCTTTCCAGATTTCTGTTTAACGTTTCTTCTCTTTGGCTATAATCACCATATCATCCGCATAGCAAATGTCTGAGACTTCCACCCTCTTCATTTTCCAGAATCCTACTTCGTATGTCTTCGCCATCTTTATTCCTTCGTCTAACACCAGTGAGAATATCAGGGGGCTTAATATGGAGCCTTGTTTTACACCCAATGTTGTTTCAAACTTATTTGATGATTCTTGCACATAATTTTGCGTCTTTTTCATATAGCTTCGTATCCCCTTTACTAGCAATTCTGGCGTTCCCCTCTTTCTCGGTATTTTCCATATGTCCTGTCGAAGGCCTTTTATAAATCGATAAAGCATAGGTGTACCTCTCTATCTTCTTTATTTGCTTTTTCTATTATTTGTTGCTTTATTTGGTCTGAACCCAAATTGCGTTTCCTCCAGTGCATCTTCTAGATGTGTTCTTAGTTTTCTAAAATTCTCGCATATATTTTAGCGAACGCGCTATAGTTAGTGTAATTCCTCTGAATTATCTTAGTTGCGGGTAATGCTTTTAGCATATCTGCTGTTATATTATCATGTCCAGGGGCTTTTCCTCTTTTAGCTTTCCCTATCGCTTCTTTTGTTTCATCTAAACTGATCAGGTTATGTTATTCTCTCATACGGATTTTTTTCGCTGGACTAGTGTTCTTCTCTTGTTGCTCCTCTCTTTCTACATCCTTTCCTTCTAAAAGGCTCTTAAAGTATTCTTTGCACCTTTCCATGATTTTTTCTTCTTCCATTATACTCTTTAACTCTTCATCTTCATATTTGTTAAGGTTGGCATCCTCTTTCTCCTCATGTTCTAATTTTTTCTCTTAAGCCTCTCCACGATTTTTCTTTTTCATCTTTTATGAGTCTTTTCACCTGACATTATTTTAGCCTCTTACCAACGTGAAAAGTTGTCAGTTCATGTCTATGTGCGAAAGGATATCAGGGTACACTAGCCTAAATCCATATCGGGGATAAAGCGGAAATTGTGAAATTCATCAGGAAAACATTAAAACGTTTTGGAGCAAACCTAGATTAAAAACTGTAATTTAAGTAGAGATAATAATTAGTTTACCTTACGTGCAGAAATGTTTAAAATAACAGCAAGTAAAAACACATTAGTCCCAGGTGAGTCGAGCCTTTAAATTTAGTTACATGAAAAACTGAAACAAAAGTAGACGCATTTGGTCGAGTAGAAAAAGTGAGTGTTGGGGTGTGGACTTTCCCCTTAATTGGGTCTTGATTATGTATCCGGTAGGGAGGTTTCGGTCAATACTTAGACATGTATGGGGCCGAAGTGGTTGGTGCATTTAGGGCGACAAATCAAAAGTTATCGAAAGTTTAGGAAAGTCTGGAAAATATAAGACGTAGTCGTGCCAAGACATGTTCAACATTAAAATGTACAAGTTTGGCAACAGGATGGATGAGTAGTTGTGGCAAGGTGAGGAAGTAATTAGAATAAAAATAATGGTATTTGTGTGTTGTTACTGAAAATGACGGGGGAAAAGGCCAGCGATCCCTGCCGTCGCGTCTGAGAGTTGAGGGAAATTTACTACCTTGTTTACCACTTATCCACGTTTACACACTCAGCCGAGGCTCATGAGGAAGCTTTGTTTTTCCTGGCTATGCGCCCGGGCTCAACCTCAAACCTAGGCAACTCCACTGCCGCCAGCTAATCAGACAGAACTGTTATTTTGTCAGTAAGTAGTTAACTCACTATCGATCCAATTCATATGTCCTATGTGGATCAGGTTTTATTATTTCTTCCATCGATGGGTAATTCTGTCACTCCTTTTATTCGGTTGCCATCAAACTGTTTCTCCCACAAAGCGATTTATTGGACGGCAAAGGAGAACGAAATCTTTCAAATTAATTTCCTCGATTTTCATTTGAATAGATCGGGTTGTAATTTGTTTGGAAACACCGAATTTCATGCAGCAGGTTATTGACAATGTTATCGGTAATTATCATTCTAATAGCATAATTTATGACCCAGGATATTGACACGATCAACCGTAATGTTCATTTCATACCTTTCAGAAAACGCAATTATGTAAATTAAGCCTTCACGCGATTCCATTAAAAATGATGTAATTTTTAGATGAACACCTCAATTCTTTCAAAGAAGTTGCTGTTATCGACACAGTGATAAATTGTATTGGATATAAGTTATTTTTAATCTGTCTTTTGAACCCCGCCGTATTGTCTGTCTGTTAGCTGTAATGGAAAAAGTTCGTCAACTATAGAGGAAGACTTGCATGTATTATCAACTTTCAACGTTATATAAAAGCTTTTCCAAGCAGATACCAAACGCGGTGGTCTTATTCCTAACAAAAATATTTTTTTCAGGGCTGTTTTACATTAATTGCCAATGTCCTCTTTGACGAGGTAATGAATTTATATTCTAACTTTTCCATTGAATCGCAATTTTACCAAAGAAGATATGTTTTATTAGCGTTACCTCACGTTATACGATCCTGGGAAGTCGCTGATATCAATTCCCCCCTAACCAATCAGGTCAAACTCAGTTGCTCTCCCTTTTCATGCTGATTAAGAATTTGATCAGACTACGATATTCCCGAACTTCACTCAAATTAAACTTCATAGATTTTTATACCCAAATTTTACAAACATTCAGGGGCGCGCTGAGACCCCGGGACACGTGCTTGGGTCAGGTCAGGTCCCGTTCTAGTCTCCGAGTTAATATGTTTTGAATTAACAGCGTCTTTTTGAAGCTACATAAGTATCTAAAACAATAATACCATTTATTAAGCAACCATTCAAAATTGTCTAAAAGGAACAGAAACAATTATAATACTGATACAAATCATCTGCCCCTAAAAAAAATTAAAGAATATGTACAAAAAGACAAATGCAAGAAACGAGAAACTTCGGTGATAGATATAATATTAACTGAAATTTACAATTGATCGAAAAAAAAATTGTTAAACAGGTCAAAATAAATTGGTCGACGTCTAAATGATGCTCATCGGGAACGAACAGCTCTTTGAAGTACTCAGTATCTGCGACTTGGAGGAGTTGGAGTGTCGACTAATGACATTGTTGATGATGTACGCAGCTAAGTAAGAAAAACTAGATTTAAAGCAGTTAAGCGAATGAGCCGGAATTTCAACTGATCTACTCACGTGACGTAATTCTCAGCTATGAATAAAGGAACGAGGAATTATTCTGTTGAGCAGGTAACTAGGAGAATTGACATGTTCACTCCGGAAATGCCATTTTGGCAAGTCAATTTTGAAATTTTAAATACAGACCCCCATTTTTCACTCACCATAAGAAAGGCTTTCAAATTCTACTTGCAAAGTGACCTTCAAGCACATCGTTCAAGGCATTTAGAACTATAGCTAGTGTAATTCCTCTGAATGATCTTAGTTGCGGGTAATGCTTTTAGCATATCTGCTGTTATATTATCATGTCCAGGGCTTTTCCTCGTTTAGCTTTCCCTATCGCTTCTTTTGTTTCATCTAAACTGATCCGGTGATGTTCTTCTCTCATACGGATTTTTTTCGCTGGACTAGTGTTCTTCTCTTGTTGCTCCTCTCTTTCTACATCCCTTCCTTCTAAAAGGCTCTTAAACTATTCTTTGCACCTTTCCATGATTTCTTCTTCTTCCATTATACTCTTTAACTCTTTATCTTCATATTTGTTAAGGTTGGCATCCTCTTTCTCCTCATGTTCTAATTTTTTCTCCAAAGCCTCTCCATGATGATGAATGATGAATAAAAGAACGAGGAATTATTCTGTTGAGCAGGTAACTAGGAGAATTGACATGTTCACTCCGGAAATGCCATTTTGGCAAGTCAATTTTGAAATTTTAAATACAGACCCCCATTTTTGACTCACCATAAGAAAGGCCTTCAAATTCTACTTGCAAAGTGACCTTGAAGCACATCGTTCAAGGCATATACTACTTGTATTGGTCTGGAGTAGACCTACAAAATAGAGGAGCAGAAGGAGTAGGAATAATAGTAAAACCTGGAAAAGTAGAGAACATACAAAATGAAAAGTATGTCAGCGAAAGAATACTTACAATTGAAGCAAAAATAGAAGATAAGGAAGTATGGAGTATAATAATCGCCTACGCACCAAACGACAATGCAAAGAAGGATGAGAAGGAAAAGTTCTTTGATACCTTACAAGCCGAAATAGACAATGGAGAAAGAAATATTATTATAATGGGAGACCTAAATGGACGAGTAGGAAATAACAATAAAGCAATAGAAAGATATATGGGAAGAAACGGAGAAGCAATGAAAAACGAGAACGGAAAAAGAATAATAGACTTATGTGTAGGAAATGATCTGGTTATAACGAATACAAAGTTTATGCACAAGGATATACATAAATTTACAAGAGAAGTACATACTAGAAAAGAAAAATCTATTATTGACTATTTCCTGGTAAACTCTGAAAACTGGAAGAAGATAAAAGACGTTAAAGTGAAGCGACACGCAGAAATATCAAGCGACCACTACTTACTGCCAATGAAAATTACGACAAACTCGGAGGAAGTAAAGGATGAGAAGAGAAGGAAAAGAGTGAAAGAAAAAATAAGGAGCCACAAGCTAAGAAACGAAGAAACAAAAAGAGAATACAAACGGAGAGTAGAAGAATTAATGGATCAGGAAACTGACTGCAACACAGACACTCTGGGTATACAAGATAAATGGACCAGCTTTAAAGAAAGCATATTAAGAGCAGCAAGAGAGACTTGCGGAGTAACAAAGAAAAGCAGGTGGTGGTCACCAGACATACAAACGAAAGTTAAAGAAAAGAAAAATAAATGGAAGAAATATTTGCAAACCAAAAGAGAAGAACACTACAATGAGTACAAAACAGCGCGAACTGAGGTAAAACAGATGATAAAAAACGTTAAGCAACAGTCGTGGGAAGAATTTGGAAACAAAATGAAAGATAACTATTCGGATAATCAAAAACTGTTCTTTGGTACATTAAAACAGTTGAGACAAAAGAAAACACCAAGATTGAAGAATATAAAAGATAAGGCAGGAAATATATTAACGCAGGAGAAGTGCATAATGGAAAGATGGAAACAATATTTCAAAGAGCTCACAGACTGGAACCAAAATGAAGGCACAGAAGAAGAGATCCAAGTAACAAAAGGCTACGGAGAAAGCTTATCCACAATAGAAGAGGAAGAAGTAAGAGAAGCTATTAACAAATTGAAATTAGGAAAGGCCCCTGGACAAGATGATATCACAGCAGAAATGATAAAATTTATGGGAGACTCAGCAACAGAAAAGCTCCTGGACCTTCTAAATGACGCCATAAAGAAGACAGAAGTACCGAAAGATTGGAAAACAGGAATAATATTGCCTTTGTATAAGAAAGGAGACATAAAGAATGTGCTAATTATAGAGGTATAACTTTAACCAGCATACCAGGGAAAATACTAACAAGAATACTAGAGAAAAGATTAAGGGAAAAACTAGACTAGTGTTCTTCTCTAGTTGCTCCTCTCTTTCTACATCCTTTCCTTCTAAAAGGCTCTTAAAGTATTCTTTGCACCTTTCCATGATTTCTTGTTCTTCCATTATACTCTTTAACTCTTTATCTTCATATTTGTTAAGGTTGGCATCCTCTTTCTCCTCATGTTCTAATTTTTTCTCCAAAGCCTCTCCATGATGATGAATGATGAATAAAAGAACGAGGAATTATTCTGTTGAGCAGGTAACTAGGAGAATTGACATGTTCACTCCGGAAATGCCATTTTGGCAAGTCAATTTTGAAATTTTAAATACAGACCCCCATTTTTGACTCACCATAAGAAAGGCCTTCAAATTCTACTTGCAAAGTGACCTTCAAGCACGTCGTTCAAGGCATTTAGAACTAAGCTAAAAAAATATTACGAAAATTAGCGAAATCAGGAGCTACCTAAGGGCAAAATGATGTAAAAGTATATTTTCTAATTTCCGGTTTATCAATGCCCAGCTAACTTCAAGCTGACAGGCTCTAGCCAATCAAAACGATATAGTTGCTAGGTAATTAGCTTTTAGTCTGCTGAGGTTTTTGAAGCCCGTCTTTTACACAGTCGATCGCAAAGTTCGACAAAGTGCGTTCTCTTTTCACATAGATAATAATCTGAGGTGACGCACTTAATCTCAGCAATTTGATTGGCATATTTTAATTTGAACCAATCTCAAACTACTGAGATTAAATGTGTTCGTAGTAGATTGGGCGTCCCGTCAAAAAAAAATTTTACACTCGCAGCTACAGACTGCAGCATGCAGTGGTTAGCGACCACCTTCCCGAGTGGGCATTTGCTTCTTTCCAGACTGTACGTCCGGTTTCAGGTAGTCCGGTAAACGGATCCAGACAGAAACGGCAATACGGCGCATGATTGATTTGTTCATGGACATTAGATTTGAATCAGTTCAATCCCATGTAGATTTGAAAGTCAGTGCCATTTCCAAGAAAGTTTTTCACCACTCAATTTTCTTAGGCGTGCCGGTCTGCTCTGACATTACTTTTTTAATACATCAACCGTCGTCTTTACTCGTAAAGAAATTGGACACTGTTTTTAGCAGAAATGTTTTACTGATATCTTTCGATTGAAGAGTTTTTTCCCTCTCTTCTAGTAATAGCTGTCCGTATATTTTCCGAATAAAAGACGTTTCATTTAATTTTCAGTATGCTTCGAGGGAAAAAACAAGTTTCATTTGAATTCCCCGATGCGCGCTTCCACCAACTTCCACCACATACAATAAGAACGCTTTCGATCAATTCCTTGGTTTAATAGTATTTTAACAATCTGCTTGTTTAATTTCTAATAATGATCGGACAAAGTTTCTTAGCTTCTTAATGCCTCATTACGCTTTTACGATATTTACAAGAACTAATGGCATTAGTAGTAAAACTGTAGTTTCGATAAGTTTAATCTTGTTTGTCGCCAGGAGGTGGTTTCTCAAGGGTTTAAAATAGTCTATAATATATTGTCTGAGTGGTATAGCTAAAAGTATAAAACGAGTGATTTTCCAATTGAAAATGGGTTATTTAAATACGCATTTCCTGTCAACGAGCTTTTCTGATTTCTCGAATATGTTTACAGCAACTTCTTTCCTGTCACTAAAACGCGGTTGTCAGCTGGAATTCCACTGGAAGTTGTAGAAATTCCTGAATATTGGAAGCGTCTGAAAGACAATGTTAACCATTTTTTACTCTGGGCTTTTCAATGAAACTGCCTTATAAGAAATAATTTATAGATAGTAACGCGTATAGAATTACTAATTAAAATCATGAGCAACCGAGGAGGAGGCCAAGTTAAGTCGCATCCGCAATCGTGTAACCACATTATGAACACCCGGTGTACATCAGCAGCGCATTTATCCGCGCCCACAAAACACCATTTTTGATTTAAACAGGAAATTTTTTCCAGTAAACTTATTTATTAAGAAAAGGCAGAGGCGCAGCCGTTATTAATATCTACTTAATTAATGGAGCACTTGATTTGTTAAACAACCGTATCAATGTGGAATACGGGCCGTATCAGTCTTTTAATACCTACGGGTTGGCTGCACGATCTCCAAATCGATAACAACTTGATCTCGTATTCTGCCTTACAAGTCTACATAAAAAAACTACACATATTTTGTAGTCGAGGGTCTGCAGTCCAACAGCTTGCGGTCCAACCAACAACTTTCTGAAACTTGCATAATCAAACGGCTAACTGTTCCGGTATTGATTCTACGACCTTTTTGCATCCGCAGCTCAACGTTTACAACTTAAACATTTATAATGTTGTGCAATTTTCCACTTACAGTATTGTCCTGTAACATCCTTTAAACAGTTTGTTGACCTCTGTTTTCATTTCTACGCGACATCTGTCATTGGCACCGTGATCAATAGTTACCTGACAGAATTGTTGACTTGTTATTATACAGGCTGGCCCACTGAAAAGGGGTCATCCAGATTTTCTCCTCTCAGACACAAGTGAGGAAAGATCGTTCGAATTTTATTGAGGGGGTCATTTTAATCCATGCTACCCCTAATTTGCGAAAAACGCATCCCCCCAAAGATTTCACCGACATATGTGTGTGTGTACGTTGAGTTTCAAATAGCTGCGTGCAACCCTTGCGGAGTTCAACTAGTCTCGAGTTATTGCAATTAATAGTTTTTCGGTTTTTCACCCCTAACTCCCACCCCCTTGATCCGATATGGCTCAAAAACAATCCCCGCCTTACTTTTCGGGAGATCAAGTGGTATATCAAGTTTCAGCCCGATATCTCAATCCGTTTCAAGTTATCCGCCGGACAGTGTAAGGAGCGAGCGAATAAGCTAAACCAAGATGTCTCGCATACAGCTACGGCAATAGAAATTAATATACAGGCTGTCCCGTAATTATGATGATAATGATGATGATTTAGTGCCGTAGCAGAATGCGAGGCACTCTTGTTCTACCTAATTCGCTCGCTCGTCGTATCTCATCTCACTCTGTCCGAGCGATAACTTGAGAACGGATTGAGATATCGGGCTGAAACTTGGTATACGGCTTTGTCTCCCGAAAAGTAAGGCGAGGATTTTGGGCCATATCGAACCAAAGGGGTGGGAACTAGGGGTGAGAAACCGAAAAACTATGAATTGACAAAACTCGGGAAGCAGTGGGGGTATCTTATTGAAACTTGGTGTGCATATTCGCTGCTAGGCAAATATCTAAAAGACACTTTGAGTATGAAATCCCGGGGGGTTGTTCAACTTCTACTTACTATCGGGTGTCCCAAAAAAAACCGGACAAAATATTTTTGGGAATAAGTGTGCCATTTCTTAACCGATTTGGATGAGTCCTATTGATGCTTGCTTTAAAGGTTTATTTTAGCTGCATGGGGATTAGTGAGTCAACGACCAATCGGTATGACACTTGAATAGCCTTGGAGATCTTTCTTTTTGTTCAGAAATCCTTTTTCAGAAGTCGATTTGGCTTAAGCATTAATTTTCTGTAACTTTTAAAAAAAATGTGTTTTTGAGTAATTTTCATGCATTAATGGCCATGACCAAAAAACAGTAATGCATATAAATCTTAATTTTCAGTTATAAATGAACGAATATAGTGAAAACAGTGGCGCGGATGCCAGTGGGGGCAACTGAATAGTTATTATTGAAAATTAAGCCGTATGTGCATCAATGTTACTTTAGTCATGGTTATGGAAGCATGAAAATACGCAAAAACACTTTTTTGGAAAAATCACAGAAAATTAATGCTTACGCCAAATGGACTTCTGAAAAAAGATTTTGAAAGAAAAAAGAAAGATCTTCAAGGATATTGGGTCTCATAACCATTGGTTGTTGTCCGACCAATCCCCACGCACCTAAAATAAGCATTAAAGACAAGTATCAATAAGGCTGCTACAGCAGCGCCATCTATCGACGTTTCTTTCAAAGTTCGAAAGCCTGATTCTTTAGCTTTAATTTAAGACCAAGTCTATCCAAATCGGTTAAGAAATGGCTGACTTATTTCAAAGACTATTTTGTCCGGTTTTTTTTGGGACACCCGATAGATCTGAGAATCTATGGTTTTCATATTTTGCACATTTAATTAGCTTTTGAGTACTTATGTTTTGGTACACTTTGTTTATTTATCAGTAAACGACAAGGTGTCGAACAGAAATATTTGAAATAAAATGTATTCGACAGAAATAGCTGTTAGGTATCCATGTTTTATGATAAACTAACTTTTCGAGAAAAAGTTGTCACATTTACAGTAACCGAGTACCCTAAATACGGCAATTGCGTGTGTTAGTATAGTACGCCTGTCTATAACAAACTGCCAGCTTGAAGTCGAAAACTTGCAAGCGCCAAAAAATTGATCGATGTTAATTTAGTTTCAACACCCTTTCCACAAAAAGTCTATAGTCCGCAATTTCTCACTATACATTGTCAAGTAAAACGTCAAAATTGACAAAATGAACATAAAACAAACGGATGGTGTCTTTCGCAGATGTTCCTTTTTTTCACTTTTAAAACGAGCATAGTTTGGCTAGACCATGACCGTGGGTTAGTATTTATAGTATGTTGCAGACTGCTCGCTTTCGGCTTGAAGCATTACTATAGTTTCATTAAACTTAGACCTGACCTGACAAAACGCTGAAGCGCCGTAGCTATGCGCGTGGGTTAGTATAGACAACCGTATGTTGCGTTGCAGACCGCTCGCTTTCGGCTTGAATTTATGCTCGTAGGCCTCATCCTATCTTAACCAATTAACTGTTTCACTTAAGTCATAACCCTTGATTAGAAGGACGTTATTAGGTTTTCGGCCGCATCAAAGGCAATAATTATTGAATTTAGAGTAGAGTTGGACGACTGCGGCATCAATGAGGATGTTTTTACCGAGCCAGATTCAAATGAAATATACAAACATAGTTGAATCCGAACTGATTCTGTCGAGCTAATTAAATTTAATGGTGACGTGGTCGGGTTTGCACCTTGACACTGCGAAATTCAAGTGTCTTAATAAATCATGGAATTAATATCGATTTCCGGTGTCAACTTTTCCTCGTTCCCGAGCTGCATGTAAAGATAATAGATAAGGTATATCCCCGAATAGGCTAGAGAGGGTAATTTTGGAGATTTGAAAGTAAAGTGGAAAGGCCCCGAAATCCTAGCTACTTGTAAAGTGAGAACGAGAGTGGCAAGAAGCCATTCGCAGTTTGTAAGATAGGGGCCTCGTTCAGCTTACAGCGGCTTTGCACCAACAGCAGCAGCACAATCGAGATCGACAGGGTTGGTTTAAGAAGCGAGAAATTCAGAAGTATACAATAGCAGTACGTTAACATTGATTATATGCGAATCCGTGTGTCAGTTTTCCTTTACATACCAAATCCTCCACTGAATGTAGTAACAAAAAAATATCATCAGCCCCCTCAAACCTCAACAATCCAGCTTCTACCTTCACAAAAGTTTCTAATAAAACCCTCCAAATACGCATAAAAAATAGAAGCCGAGCCTGGACGCATAACTTGGGGTCAGAGTGGACGTGTCTCGACTAGTATTCGCGTTTTCACCTAAACTGGCAGTTTGAATGACCAGTTGATATTATTACAGTTCAGGCAAAGGCATGTCAGGATTAAGGGACGACAAATCGTAAAAACGGAAGATCCTCCATAATCTATTTTAGGCCGACAATAACGACATTTCCATATATTTACTCCCTCAACCGCATCATATTCTTTATTGCATTATCCTTCTCCCATTAAAAGCGCTTAATCTAATTCATCTTCTTCATGCATCAGCAGGACCAACGCCACATATTTCAATTCCTTCTCACACCACTTCTTCGACGATTAATCAGAATTTGCTTTTGCCTACTTACTCTATCCATCACGGGTCTCTAGGTAAGTCAACCATTTCCCCTTTCTTTACTCTTCGTCTCTCAGTTTCCCAATCTTAGCGGTTTCATCATTTCTAAACATTCTTTTATAGAACAAGAAACTAATTAAAGTGAAAGTAAAGGTCAACAACAGTTTTAACCGAATTAACTGTTGTAAACTAGAGTGGTCATGTACGTGATTCGCAACATCTCTCAAATAGATGTTATTAGGACGAAAAATCCTACATTTGATTGATTTGCCTCATATTTCGTCGTCCCGTAGATAGGTCTGGATTCTTTAACTAATTACGTATTGATATATAATTATAGAATTCTCCTAAAGACAGGTTCTGTTCAGAGGCATTCGTAGCTATTAATTATGGGTAAGACATAGCGCGCTGACTTAAAGACGTCGTACGTGTTTTACGAATGACACATTATTGATTGCGCCGGGAGCTAAATTTCAGGTGAACTCCTCTTTGAGTTAGATGCGGAGAAACTGGAGCGTTCTACGTTTTAAAAACGCCGGCAATAATTAATACGACCTGCATGATTGATTAAAGGAAGCGCTCAGTTTACCTTCGAAGGTTAACTCTTTTGTTTTGAGGATTGATTCAGGCGAAAAGTGAACATAGTATACAAATACTTGGACGGCGATCATCAAGCGAGGGACGTACTGCTTCTTCTATTATTCGCTCCAAAGCATCGCAACCTCATTTTCTCGACCGTTGATTTTGTGTCCCGTCTCTGTATTTCCCGTCTCCCTTTTATCATAGATGTTGGTGGAGTAGCCACTTGTATTTAGATGCCGCACAAGGCCCATTACCGCTATGGCCTAGGGGGTTAGCTAACTGTAATACTGCCAGAACTCTTTTACACCAATTGCTCCACATTTATGACACCAAAGTCTTCAAATATGATCCTAAAAATGAATCTGTTTCAAATGACGTCTCATGTAATAGTTTAGCTAAAGTTTTAATTAAATCCTTATCGGCTCTCGATAGAGGGCGTTACGTTTCCATCTCACTCACAAACTTTATCCTGTTGCGTCTATAGGACTGCAGGTGCAGGTGAAATGAATTTGCTTTCCCACTTTGGGACACCCCAAAGTAAGCCTTATCCATTCAGAACGTAGAGCAGGCTTGTAGAGATCATTAGTAGATAAATAGAAAAAACTTTATTACTGCCTTTATGGCTTGTATTGGGCCCTGTCGTCCCTACATCTCTAAATTATGTGCAATAAATATAAATAAACACATATTAACACATAACTGAATTCTTTCTCTTCCTTCTATCTTCTGTCTTCTCTTCCCCCCTCTGCTACTTCTCGCCCTTTCTACTTCCTTCAGCCGTTTTATTCCATTCAATATACTCTTTCTCTCTCGTTCCTCCTCTCTCATTCCCTCACAAAAGGAGTAAGTTGAGAGTACAGACAGGGAAAAGGGCGGTGAAATATGAGGACAGAATGGGAGAAAGAGGAGATTGTAAGGTATTACAGGCGTGCTGGAAAGACGAAAAGAGAGAGAAAGAAAGAGGGAAGGAGAGACAAATATATTACGAGAGGAACGGATACGTAAGGAAAGATATGGAAAGACGCAGAGAACAAGGGAGATGGATGAATGTAGTTATAAAGGAGACAGATAAGAGACATGGATGTCCAAGAGAGAAGAGCAAGGATAAAAGAATCAAGATATAATGCAAAATATGAGAACATAATAAGTGAAGGGGTACCAAGTTGCCTGGAGAGGGAGAGTGGGAAAGAAAGAAGAATGATAGCGAGATTCAGATGCGGGAATGAGGGGAGGGAAAACAAATTCTAGCTGCAGGAGGAAGAGAGAAAGTGCAGAGTATGTGTGGTGGAGAGAAAGACAGTAGAACATCTGTTGAAAGAGTGTGAGGGAATGAGAGAGGAGGAAAGGCAGAGAAAGAGTATACTGAACGAATGGGGAGAGGGAACAGAACGGATGAAGGAAGTCAACAGACAAAGAGAAAGAAGGGGAGGGAGAAGAGAAGACAGAAGACAACCGAGATAGAAAGAAGTAGCCTAAGAAGAAGGGACAAAAAGACAAGACCTAAAATATGTAAATAGTAATTAGTATGTAAAAGGACGGGGCTCATTACAAACCGAAATAAAATTTCTAAATCTACTATTACAATAGATGAGCTGTAATTTTTTGTGTTTGCTAAGGTTAGCAGCGTCATCAGATCTGTAGGCGCCAGAGTGAAACAAACTTCAACCCGAAAATTATTATTCACCCTTTAATTGAATCATATTTCTACTATATCTATATCGGACGTGATTTTTATCATTTTGCCCCAAAAATTGTCACGTTGTAAATTCCCCGCGTTAATGGGAACATAAATTTCAAATTTTTTACGACACTCTCCGCTGCTGATGTTTAGAAAACTCGCGCTAATCCGTCTCTAACTAGATTATGCCAAATGCCCCCGAAATCATAACTATAAAGTTAAACCGCCCCATTCAATTAATAAGCGTTTATGTTATGAGATTCATGATAGTAAACCGCATAACCGCAAGTGTAGGTTAATGAGCCACGCAGATTATATCTTTATATGACTTCGCTTGTCATCCTTAAATCATGCCAAATTCAGCCGCATTAGAGCGCAATTTGCCGCTTGCAAATTCACGTGGTATGTATTAATTTGAACAAGCAGTTGTTCCGTTCTTTCTGTTTCTTCTTTTTTCGTTTAGAAGCAAAGAATAGAAGTTTAAAACTTTTCTGTCCAACCATAACGCTACTAGTAAAATTAAATTTAAAAATTATTTATCTATCGCTCCATGCTACAAAGCTCCCTAAAGCAATCCCAAAGGAAAGTTGAATGATCTGAAAATCCCGAGACTATTCTTTACAATTCATGTCAAATTTAAAATAGGATAAACGAGCAAAATTGTAACAGCATCACTATTATTCCAGTCACGTGAAAGTGAAACATAAAGACGCTTTTCCTTCGTCGTATGGGGCGTTATTTGTTGATCTTCATCCATCATCGTACAAATTATAGATAGAGGCAGTGTTACCGAACGCATGATCTCAAGGCCAACAATTCAAGTTACTATAAGCTTCTGCGGTTATTAGCAGATTCACATTATATTTTTACTTCCAGAATGAGCAGTTTTATTACCTGGAAATGAAACTGCTTCAACGGAAATTGTTCCAAAGTAATTATTGATTGATACAATTATTTTCATCGGTTTGTTTTTTATTTCTTTAAAAGTTTCACAGATCGCAGAGAATTGCTCTTATTGTTCGATTTTATAGCAATTTCGATACAAACTATGGATTTAAATTATTTTAAAAGTTAGATACTATCCAGGTGAAGTACACAGTCGTCTAGTTTTATTGCTCTGATCTCTCTCGCTCGCTCGCTCGCTCGTTCACTTTTTTTGCAACCTTAATTTAAAAATTAATTGTGATTCTACAGTGTAATGAAATATGTAATTGTTTGTAGAATTAAACGGCCTCAGGTAATCTTTAATAGGAAGATACATTTGTTCACAATCACCTTCTCAAATCTCTGAATTCTCACGTAGCTGTACGTAAAGACCTTAAATTCGTGCCAAATTGACTTACATTGTAATCTTCTCTATATATTAAAGAGGTCGGAGCGTCTAGAGCGATTCAGACGATTTTCTCCTTGTATTTCGTTCAAAATGGATGCGGAATTTTATTATTGACTAGTTTGGGATTTTAAAGGGTGTCATCATTAACGCGACAAAAAATAAGCGTGCTGAAGACACGTAGAAAATTTTCTCGTCGGCGGTGAACATAAAAAATGATTTCTCATCAGTCAACTGAGTTCACTACCGTAGCGCATCAAAATTTTTGTGATTTTGGTGAATCACTTTTGCTCCTTTATCACCACCGATGACAATCACTGTCCACAACCGCAAAGTGGTAATAATCCGTGTCGATAATAATTCATAACCACGTCTTGATGACTCTCGAACTATAAAAAAGCATTAAACAAACGTGGCTGCTTTTTGCACAACTTTAGTGAGTTAGGGCGTCAATAAAGTTGTAAAGTAGACCTCTGGGACGCCTGTCGGTGAAATAAATCCTCGGCATAAAGTCATGACTATTTCAGCAAAATGTGAAGGAATATTTTTACCGCATTATTAGATTTTCAGGAGTCACTATTATAAAGCTATTATAAACTTCTGCTCGCTCTATTATTTGAAAATTGCTTCACTCCATATATTATTCAGAACACAATTAAAAGACAAATTGGAGTAAATGTTTGCTTACCTTGAAGGTTCCAAGATTCTTGACAGAGCAGGCGAACTTTACACTGCGGCCTGCCGCTACTGTTATGTTTTCTATAACGTCTATGAATTCTGGCTCTTCAACGACCGCTGTAACAAAACAATAAATTCAACATCGCTGCTTATAATTACGTACTTATAGTTAATAATAACTAATAAGAAGTAGTGGCTGACAGTTTTACGAACGTCAAGGTTGAATTTCATTAAAATTTTTCCCAAAACCGAAAGACATTTTTTAACCTCCTCATAACAAATATAGAAATGAAAGATTGCACTAGTGGAGACTCAGTCTTGTTCTACACAAAAAAAATAAATTGCTGACTCTAGGAATGTTATTCCATCTTCACGAAAAGAAAATGGCACAAAATCCAAAACAGTTCTTATTTTCAGGCAACTATTGTATTTTGTGTTAATTCCTTTTTCTGCTAAAGATGCAGTAACACCCCGAAAGAGGAAGACTGTGGGAGCACATGAGTAAAATGGGATTGAACGAGAAGAAAAATAAAAGAGATATATAATGAAACAAAGAATGTAGTTAGAGTAAATGGGCAAGAAAAGAGGGAAGGAGATATTACGAGAGGAATGGATACGCAAGGGAAGATATAGAAAGGCACAGAGAGCAAGAGAGATGGATGAATGTAGTTATGAAGGAGAGAGATAGAGACATAGTTGTACAAGAAAGAAGAGCAAGGATCAGAGAATCAAGATATAACGCAAAATATGAGAACATAATAAGTGAAGGGGTACCAAGTCAATTGGAGAGGGCGAGTGGGAAAGAAATTAGCGAGATTCTGATGCTGGAATGAGGAGAGGGAAAACAAGTTGAAAGAGTGTGAGAGAATAAAAGAGGAGGAAAGGGAGAGAAAGAGTATAAGAGGGAATATAATGATGGATGATGGGAAGTGCGTTAGGTTTAACCCTGATCAGATTTTGCTGATCTTTGGCGAATAAGTGCTTTTTTGGCATATCAACTACCAAATTTGGCATAACAAAATTTATATTTGGAAGGTGCACGAAATAACACTCTACCAAAGAGGCGCAAGTTGCGTGTCAATTCGGGTATCCTACTTCTGTCTCAGTCTTACTCACTGTCCGTTCCCAAGTAACACAACTGGGCAAAATTACGTTTATTCGACCTTCGAATTGGTCAGAAACTTTGTTGGACCAATTCCAGATAAGGCTAATTTACCTTCAGCCGACGTCAGATTTACGAAAGTGGGGAAAAAAATTACAGTAAGTTGGAAGTCGAAGCTAGGGAAAGGAAGGCATTTGGTCTATTAAGTCAAAGTCATATTAAGTTCTTTCGTCTCATTGTTATGTTAAAATGTAGACCTACAATGGTATTTTGTCCTAATTTTTGAACCTAAATTCGACCTAATTTTTTTTTTGGGCGAAAATTGGGATTCTAAATGGAGTGTGTGAAAAAAGAGGTCAAATAAATATAATATATTATACCTATAAGGTATACTAACAGCCACAAACATAAAATGGAAATGGACGTTGCTTACCTAATTATAACTATGTAGGTATACATACAGTGTGTCTCATTTTAACTGGAACCACCCAAATATTTCGGTTAATTTTAACCAAATCAATGCGTTCTTTTTTTCTGCATGTAGAGTTCCAAAATCTGCACCTCCGTGATACTTCCCTTTTTTGATAGACCGAAATCCCAGCCTACTGCGATTTAATAAAGACGCCAAAAATGACGAAATCGTATTAGGCATTTTTTTATCGAAAAATTTTATAAGGAAAAGTTGCTCAGGATGGCTCCAAATGGCTAAATCCGATATTTCAGAAAAAAATAAAAATGTTAAATTTCCTGAGGAAGAATCACAAAATAACGAAAAGTTCAATATTTTTGCAATATAATGGGTGCTGTGAAATAAAAAACAATTGAAATGAATTGATTTGACATTTCTATCGGCTATGGATGGATAAAACTTAACAATCGCAGAAAAAGTTGAAATTATTAAGATAGTGTAAGATTTTCGTTTTTCTTAACAATTTCAAGGGACACCCCAACTAATCTGTTGCAATGTGCTACAAACCGCAGACATATGCGCTTCCATTGTTTTTCTATCTCACATCACCCGTTATGTTGCAAAAATATTGACGTTTTCGTTATTTTATGATTCTTCCTCAAGAAATTTAACATTTTTATTTTTTTCTGAAACTTCGGATTTAGCCATTTGGAGCGATCCTGAGCAACTTTCCTTTATAAAATTTTTCGATAAAAAATGCCTAATACGATTTCGTCATTTTTGGCTTCTTTATTAAATCGCAGTAGGCTGGGGTTTCGTTTTATAAAAAAAGTTGAGTATTACACAGGTGCAGATTTTGGAGCTCTACATGCAGAAAAAAAACGCAGTGATTCGGTTAAAATTAACCGAAATATTTGGGTGGTTCCAGTTAAAATGAGACACACTGTATAAGTGTTAAACGCACTCGATGTTATATAGGTGAAATATCGCCTTCTCCAGCGTCAGATATTTACGCGATTCAAAATTTTCTGATGAATATGATGAAGATAGTTCCAAAATCTTAACGCCCCTCAGATAAATCCACATTTTACGAAGCAAAATTTTTTCATCAAATATTTTTTTTTTGTTTAGCGCATGTAAAACAGTTTAATCTTGTTCTTACATTATACATTTAACATAGCAATGATTAGTTTTCAATTATACCACTACCATGTTGAGAAAAAGTAAAATTTTTTTATTAAGAAAGCAGCTGATTCATCATCGCGGACTGACTAGTAATTAAAATACGGCCATGTTTTAACCTTCGACTTTAAAGGCCCTTTGTCTTCCGTTTTTTTCTTGGGGGTCAATTTTTCTTATCGGTAAGTATAAATAACCAAGTATTTCGACTTTGTGGGCATTTATTCATATTGAGGGAATATTGACCAACTAGTAAACGACTGTGTCCACGTGTCGACCACATTTCGACTTTGAGGTACAAATTCCCTAATTGGGTAGATTTATTGTCATTAAAGTTAGAGCAGGATGGCGATGGCGCAACTACCCTCCGCCATACATTCACACGCAGTTCGCACATTATTATAATTCATACCCTAAAGATACACGTGTGTTCAGTGTTCTTCCGTGGCAATCCGTGGTTGACATTATAGCTGTTCTGTAGTGATCAAAGGTATACCTGTACGGTTTATGGCACTTTCCGTAAATTTTATTGTCAGGCATTTTTCTACTAGCGCTAACATCTACTGACTACAGCAAAATTGATGGACCATATTCTTGTTCTGACTTTAAACAATTAATAAGGCAAATATACCTTAAGGTTAATATTCCGTAGTAATTTAGGCTTCCCAATGACCAGTTAGCCCAATAAGACGATTTTTGTGGTAAATCTGCAATATGTGGGCAGTGTCTATAGTAGCACTAATACCAAAATATTCCCCCATGGGCGAATCATGATACAAGTCCTTTTCCTTGTTAGATCTTACCAATTTTTACCTCTACTATGTATAATAAGGAGACATTACTATGAAGGCGGAATTAGGTCAGATTGTGAAGTAAAAATGACCACCCGTTCTCCCTAATTTTTCCCTGAAAGTATAATGTCGTAGAGGTCGATACTAAGGGTAAAAATTAAGCTATTTTGGACCTATGATATGACTTATAGGAGTATTGGACTATGAGGGCATTTTAAAGGTCTATTTTAAGTAATTATTACCTGACTTAATACGTACAAGGTTTAGGGATATTTTTGGGCTTTTTGTAAGGAAATAAGAGGGATTTTCCAACCTATGCTGCTTTCTTTAAGGTATTTGGACTGATTGGCAAAACATTAAGTCAGAATCACATACATTTTGACCAAAATAGGTAGCTCTGGTATATGAGTCCTATCGTGCTGCTTGGGTTGTCCCACTCATCGTAATCCCCGCACCACACTGCCTACAAACTCGAATCTCGGACCCAGTCTCGAACCCAGTTTGTATACCCGCTTTCCATAAGGCTTACGCATCTTTAAGACTCTTTCAATCAACGCTACAACCCAAAATTACCGAGTCGATTTGGCTGATTTTTTTTTTCTATTTGTATTTCAAAATGTGTTTCTAATTAATTCAACTCGAACGCTCGTCGCATGCAAGAAGCGGAGGTAAGCTGGCGTCGTTAAAAGGATTGCATCATTATGGATCAAGTTTCCAGAGCTTTGTTAAGGAAAAAGAATAGAAAGTGCATAACATTGGAAATATCCTGCCGCTATTGAAACTACTGACTGCAAACCTAACGGCGGTCGTATCGATCCGGACACACTGCAGCCTCATATGATGTCTATTGAGCACCTTTAACATAATAATGAATGTCTACGATCCTAAGCTGGCGGTATCTCATAAATTGTTTAATCGCTTCTAACCAGACTCTTCCACAGGGCAAATATCATTAAGAACATGCAAATTTCTCTTTAAACTTATTAAAAATAAACCGTAATTAAGGATAACGGCTTCCATGCAGGTGCAAAGCGGGAAGAAACAACAAACATTTATTAAACACAAGATATTCTAAGGCACGTTCGTGGTTTTACTTGACTTCATTTTATACGTAAGAGATCTTGAAGATGTTTGGGGTTGTTTAACTTTTCTGTGTACTTAACACCGACGAGATCGAAGATTGTGAACAAACCTGCGGAGGATTCATTCCTGCGACGAAAATTTTGAAATAAATTATATACTTTGGAAATTTTACAATTTCCACACAAGAAACTTTTAGAATATTTGTTGCTAGATTTTATTGCTTTCCGGAATCGAGCAAATTCTATCATAAAATTTCAAACTACTATTCATTGCATAATTTTACAGTCGGGGAGGTGCATAGCATAGTACAGCAAACACTTGCCAATAGATATGTTTCCAAAATTGAAGTTGTCCTGCATCATGCATACAGGGTGGGTAATTTTTCGATGCTCACCATTGGGATCTACTAAACGGTAAAAGATACAGAGTCGGTTAAATTACAGAAAAGTTGGACTATTTCTTGGCGATTAAGCACCTGAAGAGGATTGCCCGATATTGTGATTCGCTCTTGAGTTATCACAAGAAATCTGAAAATTGCTAATTTAAAGAAAAATTAATATCTTCCTAACGATTGATGTTATTTAAATGAAACTTGGAACTTTTACATTTTTGACAGCTGTCAATTGAATGGCATTGACAGAAATTTTCTAGGCCTTCTAGATTTTGAATAAAGACAGTCAACTTTTCTTTTTCTTATGGGCGTCATATTGAATTTTAACACCGCCGGATACACAGAAAAATTAGCTTTTCAAAAATGTAATCAACATGGACGTTTTTAAAAAAATATGTGAAAGCCCGAGTTACACGACCGCAAGACGTATTTTATTACTGTTGAATTTATTTGTTTTCACATGTTAGAAGAGATTGAAGAAATCGACGTACTTTTTTGCAATTGTTTTTCATTTAAGTTTAGGCTGATTTTGCAAATTATTCCTACCAATTGTCAAATTCAAACATCTGTCAAAAAAGTTCATGTTGAGTACATTTTTGGAAAGCCAATTTTTTTGTGTATTTGATGGTGTCAAAATTCAATATCGCGGCCATAAAAGAATCAAAAGTTGACTGTCGTTATTCAAAATCTAGAAGGCCTAGAAAATTTCTGTCGATGCCATTCAATTGACAGCTGTCAAAAATATAAAAGTTCCAAATTCCATTTAAATAACATTAATCGTTAGGAAGATATTAATTTTTTTTAAATTGGAAATTTTCAGATTTTTTGTGATAACTCAGGAACGAATCAAAATATCGGGAAACTCTCTTCAGATTCTTAATCAGCAACAAATAGCGCAGCTTTTCTGTAATTTAATCGACCCCGTATCTTTTACTGTTTAGGAGATCCCAATGGTGAGCATCGAAAAATTACCCACCCCGTATAATTTTGAAGTCGCAAACCACGCGTTGTTCAATAATTTTTGGAAGTTGGTATAAGGAATAAAATCTTTCATCCTTTCCATGGAAATTAGAGAAATTTAAAAAAAGTTTAATTCAGGATCATCTGGATTGTGAGTTTTTTAATGTAAGAAAATGTTCTTGATCATAATACAAAATGCTTCTAATGTGCACAATCCACGTGAATAAACAACCATCAAATCTGCAGGGTTTATTTCACTCGTTGTTTGTGAGAATCTGCAAGCAAAGATTCCAGTAACATGTAATCTTTAGGATTCTCGGCGGTTAAACAGCATGCCTCCTTAAGGCACGACTTAATCTTAATTATCACACTTACTGTTTTACTACCCGAGAATAAATCTCTGTTGTTTCTGCTGAAAAGAATGATAAAATATAACTTGAAACAAATACCGCGTTTTTAATTAAATGTTTCAACACGTGATTGCCTTGTTTGCATTTTATTAATAAAAGGAGGAGAATATTAGACGACATAAATTAATTTTAAGGAGTCGAAGACATCGGGGGAACAATACAGAATGTGTATTGATCACAATTTGAATATAAGGAGGAAATAGTGGTAGAAAGGATAATTGAATATGGAGGAAACATTTAGAATTAAGTTGGCAAACTTTCCTGCTGAGCTGGCTGATTACCCTTTTACAATACTATACAACTTCAACAAGTTTTCAGCTCTCCCAACAATTTTCCGATCGTCTCTACAGTTTAAAAATCGCCATTTGGCTTTACTTTGAACAAAGAAGCCAATAATGAGTGGATGCATTAACCGCTTATGACGCCTTAAAGTCTGTTTTGCGTGACTTTATCGTATCTTCCTCGGGAAAATTGAGGATAAATACTTCCCGTGATTATACGTTTTAGGAATTGTTGGTTTAAAGATTTCGATCGTAGTAATTTGATGTTACCAGACCACAAATTGGAATTCATTGTCCGCTGAATGTTATTAATTGGTATTTGGTAGTAGCCGCTCATCAAATCTAGTGTTATGGTCACCGCAATCTCCGGATTTGAATCCGTGTGATTTTTTAGACGTTTGATAGTTTACAGGTCAGGAATTCCAGTGACGATCAAATTAGGTACATAAACGTGAAACAAAGGATTTGCAGGGTGGGGTCCACCCCCGCAGTTATGGCTGCTACAGTGTTTCAGATAGGAAGTTATGCCCTATGTTAATAGGAATATGTAAATTTGGGGACGTGTGTCTCGGTGAGGGGGCCAAAGTCTGTTAAGGCGTTTATTACAGAAATGTGAGGGATCCGTCTGGGGGTTGCGGCTCATAAAAATCGTAGCGAGTTCCCATGACGGCGCTAAAGAAAATCAAAGTAAAGCGGCGGAGAGGAGTCGTCCCTCGTCCCTAAAGCCGAATAATTTAGGTAGTTACAATTACCGAGTAAATATATTCAGGTGGTATGTCGTATGCCAGACACGTATCGGTAGTAATAATAAAGGGCGCGTTGAGAGGGCCAGCTTGCGGTAGTTTGTTGTGGTTTTCGACGGCGTCGGAACGCACAGGGAGGTAGAGACGGAAGCGGAAGTGCGTCTCCTGCGTGCCTCGCTGCAGCGCCATCTGGTTTTGTGCCACCACCGTGTTGTCATAATCAGGAAGCGATCGTCGGAAGTCAGGTTAAATCTTATGGTAACGCAATTAAACCTCGACTTCCCTCTCGACAATGGCAATTCTCTCCATTAAAACGATTTATCCAATTAGCTAATTTAAAAACTGCAACCATTTGTCCCGGCGCCTCCACCAGATTTTAACCTTTCAATTCTAATGCAACTAAATCTGCATTTGCACTCCATACTCGATGATGTGTTCAAATTCCAAATCCCATTTTCTCTGCAATAATGGTTGAACATGGGTAACATACATCAACGTAGAGATGAAATTTTGTGGCTGTTAATTTTGATTTAACTTTTAATTCGCGGAGCTAAATTGCGCGGCAGTAGAAGACAATTTGTTAATTGTTTTCATTTTCGTATGCAAAGAGGGAAACGAGATGAAAGCAAATAGTTTGTGATGGCGCCTAATTTACAACGTCGGTTTTCTGGAATGCAGACTGACTGAATTGGATTTATTCCTTAATATATTACCGGGTTATCAAAAATTATATTGGTCGTGGGCGGTCATGGAATTGAAAACATCTGTCTTAGCTTACACCTTCCATTTGCTTTATTAAGATTTTAGGTTAGATTGAGTATAAGTTGTTATTTTTGAACGAAATGATGATTTAAAGATTGAAATGAACGACGAATTAGATTTTTATTTGATAAAAAACAGGGGATTAAAACTTAAAGCAACTGTTCAAATTGTCCTCCGTTTTCCTCGATGCACAAATTTACACGCCTTTTCATGCCCTCAAAAGAGTTTTGCAGCATTTGTGACTTTATTGCACCACATGCTTCACCAATTCTCTGTTCCAACTCTTGCAAATTATTTACAGGGGTTTTGAAAATTGTGTTTTTTAAATGAGGGAACACAAAATAGTCCATAATGGTCAAACCAGGCGACCTCGGAGGAAATTCAACTTGTGTACGCAAACTTATTAGTCTGTCATCAAAAAATTCACGAATAAAAGCAATATTTTCAGCTGTTGTATGTGCTGTCACACCATCCTGTTGAAAGTAACCATGTTGAATTTCATCATCGTGAAGTTGTCCAACGAATTCACTCAAAAAATGTGTTCGGTACCTTGCTGAATTTACAGTGAAATTAAAGAAAATTGGCCCAATTATTCTTCTTCGTGATACTGCCATCCAAACACCAACTTTTTGGGGATGTAGCGGAGATTCCACAAAAATATGGGTATTGTCTGTGCTCCACATTCACATATTTTGGGAATTGACGTATCCCGAAAGATGGAACCAGGCTTCGTCAGAAAAAAATGTTAAATCCAGCAGGTCATTGTGTTCCATCAAATTGTTAACAAACCACTGGCAGTAAGTAAAGCGTCTCGGATGGTCCTCTGGCAAAAGTGCGTGATATGATTGCATCTTGTATGGATGCATATGCAAATTTTTCTTAACAATCGTTTGGCAGGTTCCATAAGAGAGTCCAATTTCTTGAGACAGGCGCTTTAATGGTTTTGTAGGCTGTTGTTCCATACGTTCACGGACATCATTAATGACTTCTTCTGTGCGGACAGTTGGCCTGCCAGCACCTTTCTTATGAGTCACGGACCCAGTTTCGCGAAAAACAGCAACGCAGTTTTTCAGGCAAGCAACAAAATTCTTCGGAATTACTACCAAATTTGGAAACTGCTCCTGGAAACTACCCAAACATAAACGCTCATTGTACTCCCAGGTTCCGTTAATTAACACCCCAGTTCGGAAGTAGGCTTCGCTTCAATCATGAAAGCTTTGTGGGCTGTGGTGAAGACCATGGTTCAAAAACTGCCTGACAGCCACTGACAAATCACAGATATTTTTGACAAGAATTTCTAGCGTAGCATTGATGATACGACAGATGTTTTCAATTCCATAACCGCCCACGACCAATATAATTTTTAATATCTCGGTATAACAATTCACTTTAATATTTTTTTTTAAGAATTCTTTGCAAGGAAGTTTTATAGCCACCAAAAGTGTTACTCCAGGCTCGTGGTATAGTAGAGTAGAATCTAAATTAAATCTTAAATCATTGTTAATCGAGTTATTGAAGTTGACTGAAATATTAATTAAGTTTATTATTTCAGTATTTATCGCAAGGGTCAGTATTCCTTCTCAAGTTCTTGCATCTGTTTACTGAATTAACTGTAACATCTGTCCTTTTAGTTCGCTTCGGTTTGCATTTGACCGTAATTCCCTCCTCAATTTGAATTAGAGATTGAATTTGCAACAGTGATTAATGCTAATTGTGTGCTGTTGACTAATAAAATAAAAAGTTTAATACGACATCCGATACAAGTTTAATAAGAGTTTGTTATCGTATTGAAGGGAAGCTCCGCAGTTGTAGGAGATATCTTTTTTCCCTTCAGGAAATCCGTTACCGGCGTCTCACAGCCTCATGACAATTCAGGGCAATATTGTAATTTTCCCGATGATGTCATAACTGGTAAAGTATTTTCCGGACCAAAAGTTTTCTTATATTTGGTTAATTAATTACCAGGATTGAGCCTTTTTGATTTGTTTGTTGGAAAGTGCAACAGGTCGTCTGTTTAGAACGAAAATCTGCGCCTTTAAGGATTTTCACCAAAGTTCAAGACTTCCACTCGCAGGCTGGGAGACATTCATTATTTCAATACAATGAACTGCACCATTTAGCAATTTTACGCCCAAATTACACACGTTAACACGATCCTTCGCTCGTATATTATTTCTAAGAGATTTAGTGTTCACTAAATGTACTGAAAAATAACCGTCGATTTACTTTACGAGATCCTCGTTATCGGATAATTAGATCGCAGAATGGGACTACGGCAGGGATGCGTGCTGAGCCCACCATTGTTTCCAATGTCCTAAATTTTGAACGAACCGTTAGAAATCAATGAAATTTTGCCGTTACAATGAAGAATCAATGAACCAAATTTTTACTTACGATTAATTAATGTTAAGGCAAATATTTAGCTTTTATCAGAATGAGACTACGACAGAGATGCGTGCTAAGTCCACCACTGTTTCCAATGTTCTAGCTTTTGAACGAACCGCTAGAAATCAATGAAATTTTGCCGTTGAAGAATCAATGAACCAAATTTTACTTTCGATTAATTAATGTTAAGGCAAATATTTAGCTTTTAGCAGAATGAGACTACGACAGAGATGCGAGCTGAGTCCACCACTGTTTCCAATGTTTCTAGCTTTTGAACGAACCGCTAGAAATCAATGAAATTTTGCCGTTGCAATGAAGAATCAATGAACCAAATTTTACTTACGATTAGTTAATGTTAAGGCAAATATTTAGCTTTTAGCACAATGAGACTACGCCAGAGATGCGTGCTGAGTCCATCACTGTTTCCAATTTCCTAACTTCTGAACGAACCGTTAGATATCAATGAAATTTTGCCGTTGCTATTCTGTTGCAATGAAGAAACAGTAAACCAAATTTTACTTATTTAAGACAAATATATAGCTTTGCATTGTAATAAAAACTAATTGGTTATTACCAGCCCACTACCAAATTTCAATAAACATGAAGGTCCTAATTGCCAAGACAATACTAAAAAGTCGTCATGATTTGAATTAATATCTGGCTGAAGAACGAGGCGACCACTTGAAAATTTGTTAACTGGAGTTAAAATTAATGAGAAAATTTTAATTGAAACACTGTGCGTTTCCAGCTGGGAATTCTCTAGAGTCGTAGGGCAAGCAACCATGTAAAGGTAGATCAACAAACGTAACCCGGGCAAATAAAGCATGTAAACCTCTTTATAATCAAGACTGTTTCTCCATTTATACACTATTTAGGCGAGAATTTATCATAGCCTGCGTACAAAATGAAGGAAACAATAGACAAAGCCCTTTGTATGCGTCACATTTAAAATTTAGTGCATTCTGCTCCAACTGAATTTACACTTAACTAGGTTAGGCGTTACTTAAAATTCAGAATTATTCTTTCACTCGTTTTTTCAAATCGTCCCCGTCTCGCATAATTTTAAAATTCATTCTGCGAGAAAAAGTGGAATTAAGTGAAATTTTGTAGCACAGCGACACTCTAAGCCATCATCAATTTCAGACTTTATATATTCATTTTATTGCCATTCACTTCTCCTTAAACAATACCTAAGACCATTATAACGACCCCTCCCAATTAAGAAATTAAAATTAACACTTTTTGATTAATATTGCCGCAAGAGTCTCCTTTCAAACGAAAACAAAAATAAAAAGCTTCCGCCCACGGTCGAGTAACTGCACTCTTTTAGTTCACCCGTCAACAATGGGAAATTTACGTCAAGTCGATGGGATAAAAGGCATTTTTGCTTTCATTTTCTGTCTGGCTCTTAATGTACGCTAATCTATTTTCGTATATTTTGTCTCAAGTTCACATTCCCTTGACCCGCAGCTGACGCTACAAAATTAACCACCAGGCATTCCAGGACGACAACGAATCTTTAAATCTTTTGCGTCGTAATGAAATTTGTGCTGCGGGATAAACGTCTATACAAATTTTTTCTATTCGTTAGTGAGAGGAAAACAATTAAGGTATAAACCCGATCGAAATTTAAGTTATTTTTACGATATGTCACCTAAATATCGAAATGTATATACTTTTTGTGAATTTACGAAAAATGTGGTTTAAACATTTTCGAACCCGTTGTTTATTCGTTCCCTTAAAATTAATTATAAACAAAGAGCTGGCAATCAAGCATTATGCGGAAGTCTTAAATGAAAAGGGTTAATCAAACAAAAAGCTCACGAAGATGATGGAGGCAGAGCCGTTTTAATAGAGGTACAAATATAAAGTTTGGTTGTTTTATTTTTGTTCCTTAAAGTGCGATTTCCAAGGTATTGCCCAAAGTTCGTTGGTAAGTGAACGTGGGCTGATGAAAATGGTTCTGGATTTATAATACAAACTAAGTAAACAACTGGTGACGTCTATTACATCAAAGTTTCCCAGTCATATTGGGAAACGAGACCAAAATCCAGATGAACAGTATGTAGCAGTTCAGTTGTAGGGAACGGGACATCCTTTTGCTGCCATCCAATCGATTTTAATTTCCGACTCCGAGATGGATTATTCCGCTGCAGTTTATAAGGAAGGCCGCAATTTTTTTCCTGCCAATATTTCCAGCTCTTCTGCCTAAATGTTCCTAAATCAATTTCGTGGATCCACTGTTAATGTGTCAGCGAACTCGTTCCTCCTAACAGCTCTTTTGTCCGACTTAAAAGCACGATTTTGTCAAATAAACTCGTGAAACTTGTCTATAAGGAAGATATTAATGAAATTACTTTATAAACTGGCAGTAAGAGCAATATCACTAACAAACTCTGAATGTAAGGCCTACAGCTCCGCAGGATTTGATTTAGATGTTGCCCTTTCGGTGAACTTTCCGATAATAGTCGAATTAAAACACTCCATATGCTCGCTGTCTGTATTTAACTTTTCAAAATTGCGCCAAATATTTATTAACTTCGTTTGCAGTTTTGCGCACAAACTGTGTCTAAAAGAAGTTTTAAGTTCTACGCTCGCGAAGCAGTTACTGGAATCGATCGGAAAATTCAAAAAAATCGAATCGCCAAAAACATGAAATCTTTACGTTTCAGGGTCCTGGGAACCCAAAAACGTGTTTTTGAAAAAATGTCTGTCTGTGTGTCTGTCTGTCTGTGATCACGCTGCAGCTCAAACTACTGAACTTATCGAGATGAAATTTGGCACACATATTCAGTGGGAGATTTGTAGGTGCTGATTAGAATCTGGGCCACATCGGTTCACGGAAAGTGCCTTTTTGGCACATCAACTTTAAAAATTGAAATGCAAACCACCATTTTTCGCGTTCCTATATGAATGCTCTTCGAATTCTGCTTCTAAAAATGTGTTCACACTTGTGCCCTTTTGGCCAAAAAATGGTGCCGTGAAAAAAAACCTATGCATAACTGTAGATTTTTATTACCGGATTTGATAGCTGATTTTTTTTCAAGCCGAAAACCTTAGTGCCATTTTTTCGAAAAATGTCATTTTAATGGCAAAAGGGCCCTTGTTTCAATTTATTTTACAAAAAAAAATATTCTTACTATCGGATTCGACAGCTGTTATCTTGCCGCATCAAAAACCTTAGTGCAATTTTTTCGAAAATGTCCATTTTAGGGACAAAAAGGCCCCTTTTTGAGTTTTTTTTAGCAAAAGGGCATATTATCATTATCAAATTCGATAGCTGTTGCATTGCCGGATCAAAAACCTTAGTGCCATTTTTTCGAAAAATGTCCATTTTAGAAGTGAAAAACATTTGTATTTTAGATTTTAGTAAATGAGCGCCGGGTGCATCAGCCATCCAACCGCTCCGTACGCCCGACCTTGGCTAAATAAAGTTAAATGCTACATTTACAAATTCTGTGAAAAAGTAGAAGTTTCTACCGTCTCCGAGACTGCCAATTTTTTTCCTTAAATCTTGTTAATTAACCATCGTTCCAGTTTTAAATGAAAATTCTACGGTCGCCAGAAAAATTTCAACCATCCGCCATTTTAAAATTGCGCCAGACTACGAAACGTCACAGTGGTGCCGTGGCAAGGATTTTGAGTTTCTAAAAAGCTACACACAAAATAGAACATACAAGGGTAAAATAGACGGTATAAAAAACAGAGAGGGGAGAGTGGTAGAAAATGAAGAACAATACAAGAAGGTGTGGACTGAATACTTTAAAGATTTATTAACGGACCCAGAACAACATCAAGAGACAGAAATGGAAGAGGAGGAAGAAGCAGAGGAGGAATTAATGAAGGAACCCACGGTGGAAGAAGTTATCGCGATAATCAATAAGAGTAGAAATGGGAGAGCGCCTGGGAAAGATGGCATAAACATGGAATTCATAAAATACGGAGGAGTAGAACTACAGCAACGGATAGTTGAACTAATCAAAAAAATATGGGACGAAGAAAAGATGCCAGAAGAATGGGACAATGGTCAAATCATAACGATACATAAAAAAGGGGACCAAAAAATCTGCAAGAACTACAGGGGACTCACGTTACTGAATACCGCCTATAAAATTATGTCCATCCTAATACAGATACGGCTAGCAAGTGCAACAAAAAGCATATTAGGACAATATCAGTGTGGATTTACTCAAGGAAAGTCAACAATCGATGCTATACATACGATTAAACAAATAATGGAAAAAGCACACGAACATAAAATGGATATAGAACTTCTATTCATAGACTTCCGCCAGGCATTCGACTCAATCAAAAGAGGAAAGCTAGCAGCGGCTTTAAGAGAACTAGGGGTGCACAGAAAGCTAAGAAGGCTAATACAAATGACTATGAGAAGAACAAGAGTAAGCATCAAGACACAAAAAGGAGAAACGGAAGAATTTGAAATCAACAAGGGAGTGAGACAAGGGGATGCCCTATCAGCAACATTATTTAACCTGGCGCTGGAATATGTACTAAAGAAAATCAACAAAGGAACACTAAGGACAGGAGGAGGACAATTGATTGCATATGCCGATGACATAGTCCTAGTAACAAAGAATAGAAAAATAATGGAAAAAATGCTGGTGGAGCTGATAACAGAAGGAGAAAAAATGGGATTAAAAATAAACGAGGAAAAAACTAAAGTAATGAGAATTGATAAAGAACCGCCACAAGACAAAACTATTAAAATAGGAGAACATACATTCGAAGAAGTTACAAGATTTAGATACTTAGGAGTAACAATAGCGAGTGACGGCGATAGAGAAACTGAAATCAGGGAAAGAATAATTACAGCAAATAAAGCGTACTATGCAAACAAAAAATTACTCATCATAAGTAAAACCCTTCGGAAGCAAACGAAAATGAACATCTACAAGACAATAATACGACCAACGCTAATGTATGCCGCAGAAACAATCAGCATGACAAAAAAGCTAGAAGAAGACCTTAGAATAGTGGAAAGGAGAATACTAAGAACTATACTAGGACCAATAAAAATAGAGGACGAATACATCAGAGGGAGAATGAACAGCGAAATACTAAAAGAAATAGGTGAAGATATAGTGACAAAAATAAAGCAGCAAAGAGTCAAATGGCTAGGCCACATCTGGAGAGCGGGAGCAAGCACAACAATATACTCAATATTAGAATGGTCACCTGGTGGCAAAAGGAGACGCGGCAGACCCCGATCCAAATGGCTACAAGAGGTGAAAGCTGATCTCAACAGGGCCGGGATTAACAATTGGCAAGAAAAGACGAAGGATAGGAAATTATGGAGAGCAATCAGCAAGAAAATCTAAACAGAAGTGAGGACCGATCTACCTCGTGAAACAGATCTAGAGAGCTTCATTATTTTATTTTTATTGTAATAAAGCGGTGTAACTCCGCAAGGGGTGTTAGCCATTAATATATAATATAAAAAGCTACACACGAGGCTAAAATCATTGTTCTAAAACTTTGACCGCAGATGTTCCTTTTAGAGTAGGGGACATACAGTTACATGTGTCACCATATGTCGTGGTGAAACAAGTACTCCCCTGGCAATTACCACGCCGGGCATTGAATTACACACCACGACAGCCACTCTAACTGCGTCTGTACTGACGCAAAACAAGATAAAGTTTCGCTCCCCTAGTGGGGAAATACAAACCCACAGACACGTGTTTCTCCATTATTAGGGCTCATCAGTGCGAAATATTGTCTTTATCCCACCGGGGAAACATATTTTGAGAGACTCCAAAGCCTAAATGCGAGGCTTCGCGAAGATTGGTGGGGTAAAGACAATATCTGGCACTGATGAGCCCTAATAAGGGCGAAACACGTGTCTGTGAGTTTGTATTTCCCCCACCGGAGAAGAGAAACTTTATCTTGTTTTGCTGTGCGTCAGTACAGAGGTAGTTAGGGTGCCAATCGTGGTGCGTAATTAAATGCCCGGCGTGGTTTTTGCCAGGGGAGTAGTTGTTTCTCCACGTCATATGGTGACACATGTAACTATTCTAGAAGGAACATCGGCAAAAGACACCATACGGTTTGCTTTAAATTCTCGGTTCTGGTCGTACCCAGGAATTATAATTATTTTGTTCCAGTTCTTTGTTTTTCGTCCCCTTTCATAAATTTGCAACCCCCTACACAATTGGCTCATTTTTATGTTTTTTTTCCAACCCCTCAAAAGCTGATTGATGTGCATTATTTGATTATTTTCGTGTTTCCTCACGATAATGATGATACAGTAAGTATTGTTTCAATTTTTCATCACAGTTCATCAATTTTCAATAATAATAATTGAATGCTTGGCAAAGGAAATCCACCCAAAAGACGTGGTTTTAATGGTTAGGAATTTGCGGTAATGTAAGAATCGATGATCGCGAGCCCATAATGTGGCAATCGAGCGGCACATAATGTGGCGGGGCTTAGTTGTTAGGGTTAAAGTTGTAAAGGGAGGCGTTTGCGTTCACGAATGCAGATGAGGATGATTCTTTGAGATGTTCTAAGGTAGGTCCCAATTCAGACTTAAAATTACATTCACAAAATATGTCAAATTCCCTCAATTCTTTCATTATTTATTTAAAATATTAATGAAAAAGAATGATAATAATATGACCACTTAACAAAAAAGTACAAAGGAGAAAACGTTGGGACATAATGTGGCTGCAGGCTTACAGTTCCCGAATGCAGATGAGTATGATTTGACTTGAGTATGTGGCTTGGCGGCTGCATCTGTGGTAAGTTTGTGTGTTCCAACAGTTGAATGGTGCGGGTAATTTGCGGTTGTGCCTTCAGTATTGAGTTTCAACGGGCGGGGGGTTAATAAAAATCTAATTTGATAAAGTTTGATGAAATGAAGGTGTGTAAAGGATGTTAAGGGCGACACGCGGATCTGAGTTTGCGGTTGGGCGATCTCAAAACCGCGAGCGATGCTTTTGGGGATTATGAAGCGAGTTGGAAAGAATTGTTAAGTCAGCATACTTTTTCATTCTCTAACGCCGCAAAGTTGAAAGAAAAACATTACTATAGTAAGACAATTTTATTGGGGTTGTCTACATAAACATTACAGTAAGAGAATGGCTTTTGCTTTTTAAATGTGGGCTTCTTTAAAATTTGATGTAGCGTAGCTACGTTTTTGTCTTTTTGTCTCGCAATTTATTCCGAAAGATAAAATCATCAATCCGCAACGTGTTCACCCCTGGAACATGTATGAAATTGCCGAATGATCTTCCACGTTGAATTTAAATATGGAAGGAGCAAATAGGATTAGGACAGGCGGAATTTAAATTTAATCGCACCTTCGCCCTTTTATTAAATCTCACACATAAGGAGAAATCAGAATACGCCTCTAATTTTGGATTCGATGATGGATACGCAGGATTGTGACGCAACGCTGGCTATTCTTCATTCCATATGCATAGAAATTTAATAGCATTTCGAAATCCGATGTAACTTTGCACAGCAGCAAAATGTTATCCATATCATCTGGCATGCAAATCAAATGCAAAATTATACACCTTATTGGCACGGTACGGCAAGCAAAGCACTCACTAGTTCCTCTGAAAATACACGGCTTTGCCGTGTTTACAGAGCCGACAAGCTCGCCTAAACACAACTTTCCGAATTGTAAACACGTTGAGTTTCAGTCGCGGTTGTGTCTACCACAATGTCGGGGTAGCGCTTTCCTTGGCGAGCCACTGTTAAAAGTCAGAATCGCCAAAGGGTTTCCACCACTTCAACGACTTGTTCCTCGTTTGGCTGCAACACCCGCAAAAGCCACTTGTTAATTAATAACCTCCCATTTTCTTTCATTATTAACATCCTTGACTAACGTTTGCGATTTTGATTTTTCTCTTTATAGTCTCTAGGTTTGTTTGCTAAAAAAAAACTACGTCTATGCCGGACATGGACACTCTTATGTGTGATTTTCTGGTTACTACAGCCACACTGTCCCGTACTTTTCCTATGGAAATTGAGTTTGGGTCAGAAAATGTTGTAGAGCACGTCTCCCTGAACAGTTGGGCCTCAGACATTAAGGATTGAAAGTGAAAGGGTAGGAATAGCCAACCTCTTACCTGAGTGTTGAGGCAAACGAAATATTGGCTAAGGGTTTTACAGTAGTTAGCCCTAAAACTGAACCGAGGCTTGATTGGCCGTCCTGGATTACATTTAAGCTCAAATACCTGAACCTTTTGAACAGTGGGAAGAGCCTGTACCATTCTGCTTTCCTATTATGTAGATATAAATAAATATATTTTTAAAGTTTTTGGGGTTTTGTGTTCGTCTTGAGAGGTCTAAGCTTACTCAAAAGAACTTGGAACCAATCAAAGTGGGTCCTAACTAGAGAAAAACCAATCACGCCTTCCAACCATCCGCCAGACTACGAAAGGCAACATAAGAGAAAACCTATTTTTCGAGTACCCCATTAAGGGGCGTAGCTCCCTTGGGAAGCATTTGGGGACCTCTGTTTATTAACAACTTTGAATCTACTTTAAGGTAAAGAGTCTCATTTTTTTGGAACATCCTGTATCTGAAAACTGATAAACATCGTTTCGTTATTATAGCAGCATCACCAGGAGAAGTTTGTCTTTTAATAAAATCGTGTGAGCTGACAGACGGACGCCGGGAATGCAGCTGTAAATAAATAATAATAATAAATATCGAATGAGACGTTTAAGGATTGAAGAAGTGAAAACAGCAAAGTAAATAGAACTAAACTTGTAGCGGTGAAGGTTTAATTTAAATAAAGAATCACGTGAATCGATCCAAAATCGGAATTGCTCTAAATACGTAATGATGATTGATAGTTCGGAAACCGTGCGCATTATTTTCAATGCGAATATTTCGCTCTTCACGATTATAATTGAGAAAAACTGATGGCAGACTAGTTTGCTGAATATTTCAACAATAATGGTGCTGAGTTTAATCTAATTAAAAACTAAAATTAATTTAAGGCACTCTAATGTTCAGATGTGAGACAACTTTTCGTTTAATAAACAAAGCACGGAATAGTTGACATAAACTATTCACAAAATATGCAGTTTTAGGAAAAATGCATAATTCAATTTGGAAATGAAAGTTTTCCGATTTTGGATCAGAGAAGCCAGTCATTGGGGATTGCCGGGACAAAATCTAATAAAACTTATTTGTTGAGGTTTATTACAGGAGACAGTTTTATTCGTAAAGAAATAAGATGTCTTGATGACAAATTGGCGAGCAAATTCTGGCCGACTGTGGTTGGAGTTGATTTAAGTCCGCAAGGTCTACGTAACATAAATATGATAAAATTGTGACGAATTTGAATCTTCCTCTTGAACAGTTTTATTGGCATAAGATTGCCTAGCAAGCTCCAGAATTATGCGAGATGAATAATACTCATCTCATAGCGGCGTGGAATTTGATTTCAAGAAAGACTCCTACGAGAATTCTGTTGTAATTGCTACCATAAATCTGTTTGCCATATCGCAATCGTTCACCGTACTCAGAAGGGTCCGCAAGAAGCAGTATATTTGCATAATCGAACTAGTACAGAAAGGTCACTTATTTCTTCATAACTGTTATGCAGTTTGGAAACCTAATTTGAGTCTATAGGTTTTTAATAAAGCTGAATATTATTCCGAACATTCTTATCAAAATTTCCAGTCAGAAAGGTAGTTTAGAACGACAGGGTAAGACATGCAATTTTCATGTCTCTGCAGATCAAACGTGGGGATACAACTAGAGCAAAGTAAAACACCAAATATCTCAACTTGACACGTTCTTTCTACTTTTAGTTCGTTGCTGACAGGAATCCATAATACAAATATTCTTTATTACGTTTAAACCAAATAACAGTGCCACTTGAGCACTTGCCTGCAATTTGTCTTACGGAAATTGCATTTTAGACAAAATCCTTAAGTCTACGATATAACAATAACCTTTTAAAACTGAAAATAATCTTCTCTTTGAGGCAAGATTATTTACTCGAAATTCCAACTAGTCAACTGAATTTAACGCTAACGCTGTATCCATTAAATCTTTGTTACTGTTCGAGCAGCACCTCATCCAAAAGGTATGAGATGCTTGGGTTTTTTGTAATATACATTTATTACGCAAATTAATTGATTTGTGAAGCTGATGTCATAATTTAGTTCGTGCTATGTAATTCCTTTTTCGAGACAATAACTTATAAACTACATACATGAGTTGTTTTAAAAGTACCGAGTTACATTAATTATTTCAAAGTTTTCTATAGACACAGCGGTTTTGCAGACAGTGAAACTCTGTAATTCATTAGTTTGCAAGTGCGAAAAATTCAATTTGAAGTAGCTAAGCTAGTAGAAAATATTGGCTTTGACGTTAGCTCACCACTAGAGACCGACTTTCAACAAAAGGCTTCAGGAGTAATTTGCTTAAGCATTGAGTATAAGAGAGCAATGTTTACAAAATAAAATGTTAGGTAAGTCATACCTACTGCCATTTGTAAAAGATTGCAAAACGATTTTATAACGATGATAAAAATATCGATAACATGTAAATTGCAGACTAGGCCGGAATATAGAATGAATCAAATGAACGAGCAGGATGGCAGGTTTATTGGCTTAAGAAGAAGCGTTAGGGTGGTGATAAAATGTCTGTTCGTGGCAACAATGCGTCTTGGGACTTGTCTTGTACAATTCATGTTGTGGGTTAATTTCGAGACTTCTAAAATGTTACTTTGTCCGGTCTGCATCGGTTTTAACACAATTCAGGCTGTAATGGATAATTCGCAGGAATTTTTTATGTGTAAATCAAACGGTGACGGGCCATTTCAATCCGTCAACCTCTATTCAAAATATTTCTCTTTGTAAAGCTCGCTAAATTAATTTTTCCCGCGTTCTTTCATATCGCGACACCTGAACCGGAAAACTATGCCGCAGAGAGGGGGTGATAGTTCTACAAGCGAAAATGCTTTAACGGATTGCTGGATGTCACTCGCTTTCTTCTTATTCTAGTTATTATATTAACCTCCCCACAACCATATAAAAATGGGAGGTTATTGCAATCACTCCAAAATTCGAAATTGAGATAACACCAGATCTTTACGTTTCAAGGTCCCAGGATCACAAAAAAGTGGTTTTTAAAAAATGTCTGTGTGTATGTACGTACGTACGTATGTACGTATGTACGTATGTGAGCACGATTTCTCGGAAACTACCGAACGGATTTTAGTGAAATTTGGTATGCAGGTTAGTGTTAGCCTTCTGGTGAGCCCAGTTGATTTTGTTGCGAATCCGCAGATGCCAAGTACCATTTTGGCATGTAAACTATGAAATTTGACTGATGAACACCAATTTTTCTTATCAGCGCATGAAAGGTCTTAAAATTCTGTATCTGAAAATATACTCACAGTTAGCGCCTTTTTGGCATAAAATCGAAAAATTCGAAGTTTCGAGCAAACATTAAATAACACGCTACAGCCCAAACTGCTGGATCGATTTGGCTGAAATTTGGTAGGTAGAGATACCGTCACCCGCCGAATGGCTGATTTAATTCTGGTTGCAATCCGCGAGCGGCAAGTGCCATTTTGGCATATCAACTTTGAAATTTGAATAATGAACTGCCATTTTATCTATCAGCACCTGAAAAGTCTTCAAATTTTGTTTTCAAAATTGTACTCAACCTTAGTGCCCTTTTGGCAAAAGATCGTAAAATTTAGAAAAATCACAGAAAACACATTTGGTTTGATGGAGTAAAACTTAGTCATAGTAAATAGTAAAATTTACGTGATATTAGTGATAGGATTGGATCATTCAATAAGTGGGGAGGTTCCAGCCGCTTCCGTAGCTGCCCATTTTTTTTAATTAGTTCCTTGATCATACCTCACTAACGTCTCTACGCACCGACTGTAGCACTGCAGCCATAACAACCAAAACATAAACAATAAGAGGACCTAACAAGGCAGAAACCGGTCTGCAGCTGTCGGTAGGCTGACTCGATCACCAGCCTTCGTCTTTCAATAAGAGGATAAATACGAAACAATGTAGCTTCTTTTTTAAGGTCGGGTCGACTATCAGACGAGTTTCAACAACGCTTAAACGAGTTTGAACACGAGACAAGTTCAAGCGCACACGTTCCGGCAAGTACTCACCCCCCGAGGGTTCAGACTTACCCCTCAAAGATTTCGGCCTTACTCCCCCCGCGGTGGGGGGAAGGTCGAAACTTTCTGAGGAGAGTGTAAGTCTAAGACCTTCTGAAGTAAGTCCTAAACCTCCCGAAACACCAGGGGTCACCTCCCGAAACATGGTGAGGGTTGGGGGTAAGCCAGAAACCCCGAAGGACCCCTTCCGAAGCCTAGTTAACTCCTAGACTACCGAAACCTGTTGTGTTAAGTCCGAAATCCGAGGGTGGTGGAAGTGCAATAAAACTCGTCTAGTCGTATTTAAACTCATCTGTTAGTCGTGTTTTAGGTCGTCTGATAGTCGACTTTAAAAGAAAAGCTATACTAGCGCTTCCGTAGATAGAGAATCGGTTACAAGATGTTTACAGAAGGTGGTGAGTTTATTCACAATTCAATAAAGAAGAGGAGTTTTTAAAAACGTCAATGAGGAAAAGTGCGTTGGGAATTGTGTCGGTGCACAGGTGCAAAGTTGAAAACGCAACAAATATTTGTGAAGATAGTTTATTCCCAGTCACGTTCAGTTTTACTTTACTTTGTTTCATCTTAGCGCATGAAATGTTGTCAGACCCTGCCTCTATTTTAGTTCTTATGTACTTAATACCGCTAAAGTCGGAGATTGGAATAATGTAGATAAGGAAAGCCGAGTTGTTGCGCTGCTTTGTAAGCCGCAGATTCGCGATTTCCTTAATTGTAGCTGTGACGTTCAATTATGTTAGCCTTTTAGGAATAAGGTAAAAATAAAAAACAGGACGTTCCTCAATTGAATGATCGGCAAAAGAGAATATATTTTGTGTTTGGAGTGGCTGCGATGTGGCTACCCCTTAATTTAAGGAACAAATATTGCTACTATATACGGTTCGTACACACTTAAAAATAATGATTAAATTTTCAATCAATTTCAAATCATTATTTATTAAATCCAGGTCCACGCCAGAATGATTAAGAAATTTACACTATTGGAATGATTAAAGGGCAGGAAAATTGATTAAAATGTTCCTAATCATTTTAGAGTATATTTTAATCAGTACGTCGATTAAACTGTAATCAATTTTTAGTAATATTTCATTTTAAATTAATCTTTTTTGATTAAAAAACAATCATTTTTGGGTGTCGGTCATAATTATTGAGACTCAAAGATGTGTTATTTTTTTTATTTTTGAGAAGACAAATACAAATGGAAGTATAAACACAACACTCATACATAACTTTAGCCTTTGGCACAAACACATTTCATACGGTTCTTTGTACAACACGGAGTTTCTAACACGTATGACCATATCTTCGCCATCTTCTTAATTTTCATTGATTTCATTCACCTCAAAGCTGTGGAAAACAGCGTCAAACTTCAAACTGTACCTATACATGTATCACTATTCACCTCGCTATACATTGTATTAAACATTAAACAATCAAAAAAACCAAAACCACTGATGGAAATGGAAAAGTATCTACAACGCCAACATGTCGCTGCAAGTGACGCGCCCGCACGTAGTGAACTGTTGAGCTACTTAGTGCGCTCTGCGCTTGCGCCTAATCAAAATAGTAGAAAATGATTGCTTTATAATCAGAATTTGGCTTATCATAATCAAAATTAATTACGATCATAATAAAATAATCATTATTGTTTCAATTGTAATAAAAGATTTAGTAAGTAGGAGGTGATTACAAAAATGATTAAAAGTTTAATCAATTTTTTAATCAAATTAAATAAATCAAAAGCTTATACAACTTTAATCGATAGAATTTTTTACCGTGTAAAGCGTAGGTTGGGAGCATAAATAAAATTGTGCAGTTGGGACAAATCAAAGCGAGAATCGCCTAAGGTGGTTCAAGCGGAGCTTCCAAGGGTTTTATCTAAACGCTCTCGTAGACTGAAACTTGATTTATTATACCCCGATAAAATCTTACTAGTTACAGTTTAAAGAAATGCTGCTTCCATCTTGATCATCCATAACAAATCGAGTTTTCATGCATTAACAATTTGTCGTCATTTTCATTAGGTATACGAGGTATACGAGGCGAGGCTCAAACGCCTTAATTAACCAGGCCGGAATACTTAAAGGCGGTTTGTTGATCTAAACTTTCATTTGTCAGGTAAGGTCCCAATTTTCGGAACTATTATTTGATACTTGTATTTCCCCACACAAACAAGTTTTCTTCGATTTTTCATTAAACACCGCCGGTTAATTCTGCGACACTCAATTGTTACACATTCTCCGGACCGTGAAGAACTGAAACGATACATCTCCTGTATATGAATTTTTCGTATGCACACATTGTAGAATATGAGGAAATGTGACGGGTTACATATAGCATTTTGAAAACTGCCTCCCGTGACACATTCATCATGAGAAAGTAACGGCCATTCCTGTGTCCTGCTCGCCTAAATATGAAAATCTTTGATAAATTACTTTGACATACAGTGTATATACTTTAAAACTGTTATTACGTTACCTTTGTACACAATATCATTAATGGGATTATTATTATCAACCGGAGTGGTCGCTGTTGATTGGAAGTTTAATGTTCCACAATCTTCTCATTATCGGAACAATCTCAGTACATCCACAATACACATACTGAGGCTATGATTGTTTGTGCAATGGTATAATGAAGATTGTCTGTAATCACAATCAATAACTGAATAGACTGAATAATTTAACATGCATCTACTGTGTTCGCTTGCCACAAAAAGTTGTATTCTGTTCACTCTCGACAAAGTAAAGGGCAAGGAAAACAAATCAATAACCTAAGATGAAATAAAATTCAGAGAAAGAGTCCGGAACTGGTGGACCTTTTAACATGGAATTTTCTTCAATTTATTCACCTTTCAACTTTAGTCAAATTAACAAAATAGAATAACAATGAGTGCCTGTGTTAACAGTTGTTATGTAAAGAAACGCGAGACGCGTCAACGCCTGATGACTCACGATGGTCTTGGGGTCGGTAAAATTGCCCCCGCCTTACCCAATTACCCCTTGCTGGTCTAACGAGCTATACAAGCTTTTTACGCCCTGCAACGCGTACAAAAAATCATCCAACGCGTTTCAAAAGTCTCGGAGGGGAAATATAGGTACCCTAGCCCCCCTTCAGTTTTTTTATTTTTCTATGGAAACGAAAGGTCAGCGCATGCGCTCCAACGCGCTACCCCTCATTTAAATGAGGGGTAGCGCTGACTTCATTTCCATAGGGAAATTAAGAAAAACCTGAAAGGGCGCAACGGTATATTTGACTCCCCCAGAGATTTTTCCTTGTAGCTTCTCGTGGGCAGGAGCGCGTCGGATGATTCTTAACTTCTATATACGCTTCGCGGAACAGTTACTGTAATCGATCAAAAAATTCAGAAAAATCGAATCGCCAAAAACATCAAATCTTTACCCAAAAAAGTGGTTTCTGCAGAAATGTCTGTGTCTGTGAACAGGTTACAGCCCAAACTACTGGACCGTTCTGGCTGAAATTTGAAACGTGAACATCTTATGGGTTTCGGAAGAGCTTAAAAGCTTTAAATCGACACACAGGAAGTGCCATTTTGGTACATCAACTTTAAAAATTTAAATTTAAAAATCAATTTTTTACATCCTCATATGAAAGCTCTTCCAATTCTGCTTCTAAAAATGTATTCAAACATGGTGCCCTTTTGGCTGAAAGTCGGTGCCGTAAAAAAACCTATGTAGGTATATTTAGTAGTTATATTTTTATCACCGGGTTTGATAGCTGATTTTATTTCAAGCCGAAAACATCTTAGTGCCATTTTTTCGAAAAATTTAATTTTAGTGGCAAAAGAGCCCTTTTTTTAATTTGTCTTACTATTTGATTCGATAGCTGTTGCATTGACGGATTAAAAACTTTAGTGAATTTTTTTAGAAAATGGACATTTAAGAGGCAAAAGTTCCCATTTTTGAAGTTTTCTCAGGAAATAAGCATATTATTATTATCGAATTCGATAGCTGTTGCATTGCAGGATCGAAAACTTTAGTGCCATTTTTTCGAAAAATGTCATTTTAGGGGTAAAAAACGTGTTGTGTTATAATGTATGACTCTAGATACCTTATGCCCTATATTAATGTAGAGTCGCGTCGTTAGAGCCTCACAACAAAAACGGGGATGGAAGTTACAAGAATTTTGTAAACAAGCTTTTATGAAAGACAATTTTGCATTTCTCAAGATAAAAAGGTATTAAAAATTACACTTCAGCACCCTTAATGCTCCTTTAAGGCAGATTAAATTTTTCAACGGGCCACCCTGTATGAGGGAAAATTTTTCATGTGATAATTGTGGTGACTCGAGTGGAGCAATAAATTGTGGTGGTGCAGTAATAAAAATAAATGCCGCGGAGAAGTAATAAATACATCAGAAGATATATTTGAAGCAAGGAATGCTGAAGGCATTTCGTTGATTTAACCTAAGGAATGTTGTCCAGTTGTCAGGATACGTTAATTGACATGCAATTGCGGTTTTCTGGGGTAATGCGGAATGCTACTACAGGAAACTTATCTCATTATAGGAGTTCTCGGGGAGCTAGAATTATGACAAAAAAGCAGTTCGAGGAAGACGAATTGAAATATTTATACTGAAAGCGAAATTAGATTTTTGAGTTGGGGTAAATCCTTTTATAGTAGGTGTGCATGTACCATCTGGTGACGGATTTAAGGAATGCATAATGCAAACCACAGCTAAGTCATACCTCTGTGGAAGTATAAAGGTTTCAGATTGTAGACCTCCTAAGATCTGGGGTTGAATGCATAACAAATAACTAAGTGGATATGCTACTTCTCCAGTATTAATAAATTCTGGGTGTAATTTCTAAACTAACTCCAATTGACTTCTCCAATTATTTCACGTTACCAACGGAGGGTCGAAATATTAATAATAAACGAAAAGTAAACACAAATCTAGTTGCGGAGAAAACTTTCTTCTCGAGTAATGCCCGGGCTTTAGAAAGTTTATTTTTCACATTACGTTTTCAACAAATGGTGAGAACAGAAAAAGCGAATGTGACAGTTCCGAATACACGATAAAATGAATATAACTTGAAAAAGTTCCTTGAACAAAAAGCCTCGTAGACAGATAATTAATGGCTACACACGTTACAACTGGAACAAGTGTTTAACAACTGAAAAACTTGAAATAGATAAGACAAAAAGTTTACACAGCTTTTTTGCCGACAGCTCGATATTAATTCTAAATTAATCTCGCCCTGATTCTTGACAATAATTACACCCCGTCCGGTGTTTGTCCTTTGTAAAACTTGCAGGATATGGGATGCGGTATAACTACCCTCATCTTTCTAAGCAAAATGAAAAATTCAACCACTTTTAGTTACGAACACAAAATGAATGTAACGTAATGCATAACAAGTAGTTAGCTGAAGGGTTACTCAAGCTACCCTTACAGAATTATAAAGCCACCTTCCTTGCCACGCAACGTACGCAACATTTATTATAATACCGTATTTGGAGGGCTTTTAACAATTAAAAGTTGTCTCGGCTTTTAACTCCGCGATTTGTCACAATAATTATCCCGTTTCGCCCTCTTTTGTTAACGTTCAATTAAGGTCACGATAACCGCTGATTCTCGTTTAATTTGATTTCGAGATTTCCTAATATCGGAATTTCATTTTTAGCTTTATTTGCATTTAATTAGTGCTTAAAAGTTCGCCACGATATCCATTAAAAAACTCACTTTCCTCAGACGTTTCATTTTATCCCGGCGCATCCACCATTTTTACTAATAAATTCTCGCCTCGCTGATTGATATCGCGTTATTCAATTAGCATTATTATTGATACTGCCATTAATAGGGAACGCCACGTTGTGTAAACAATAAAATTAGACTAATTAGAACCTGAGACGTCGATTTTGAATCACTCCTCGATTATTACGCTGATATAAACCCTGCTTACACGGCGTTGTTCATATAACCGAACTTCGTACTTAATTTTTACAAATGATTGGTCCTTACCTTGCAATAAAAGAAACTATTTAAAAACAACCCTGGATTTTCAAAAATATCGAAGTCAGTGAGTTTTGTAGAAAGCGTTTTTGGCCAATTTAATATTGACGAAATTTAAAAACGGAGAAAAGGATTTAAAAAAGTCCCCGGAAGATGTACATCAATGCGATGTGTATCCCTGTAGATGTTTATTAGTATTACGTTAATTATTTTCACAATTTTCTAAGCAAATCCTTAAACTCATATTAATAAAAATTCAGCAAATGCTTATTGGACAAGCTTTTTCTGATCCTGGTTCAGTATAAGCATTCCCTTGTCTTCGTATTAATATAAAGTTAGCCATTTACTGATTTGTTTCAGTAAATCCTTGTGAAAATATAAGTGTGCTATTTCAGATACTGATTGCACGTCCACTTAATATTAATAACTATAAAGAAAGACATCCCGAACCAAACGAGTTCAAAATTATTCAGATTTTCTCCAGAAAGTGTTGAGTGACATTCTGAACATATTTTTTCGTACCGAAGAAACATGGGGAGGAGCATTAGATACAAAAATGAAAATTATTTTTTCTCTTATACCGGGTGTTTTGCAACCGCGTGTAAGTTTTTTAACCTCAGATTGCCCATCGAAAATGGTAACGATTGGCACAAAATTGTTTAGGTCGAAGTCGTCTCCTAAGGAAGTTATAGGGCTTTAAAGTCAGCCATCGGGAGCAGTTTTTCTTAGTTATCTCAGGAACGGATTAACGGATTTGAATGAAATTTGGTGGACACTAGTTGCCAGTGAATATACATCTACATGGGGAATTTCGTTGGATTATGACCACGGGATCCCCAGAAAACGGAGACACCTTTGACATTTTTCTTCCGGAAAATGTTTGAAGGTCACGCGTTTTAAAAATGGTGGTGTCCGTTAGAAAGGGCAATTCAAACTGCAAGTTTTACTATACTTGGTATTTTTTGATTTAATGCGTGATTTTAGAGATATCCGTACCCGAGGTAACTGGAAAATTTTTCAAGGTCACGCATTTTAAAAATGGTGGTACCTGTTGTAAAGAGCAGCTTAAACTGCAACTTTTACTATTCTTGGTATTTTTTTATTTAATGAGTGGTTTTAGACATATCCAAATAAGAAAAACTGCTCCCTATGGTAAAGCCCTAACTTCCTTAGGAGACGACTTCGACCTAAACAATTTTGTGCCAATCGTCACCATTTTTGATGGGCAATCTAATGTTAAAAAACTTACACGCGGTTGCAAAACACCCTGTAGATATAAAAGCAGTAGGTAAAGAAGTAGTAGTTTATGTACCTAAGCATGAAAGTAAATGTTTTCCGCGTCGAAAGAAAATATGGCCATTTCTTCAGACTCGGAAAACTACTTTCACGCTGTGGTGCATACAACATTTTTCTTCATTCACCAGAAAAAAATATATTCGAGCTAAAAAACCAATTATTATAAGTGTTTTTACCACACAGGTGAGACGCCATGGCAACTGCCGACTAATTTTCTTAGCTATCCACGAAAATAAAGTAAAAAAATTTTCGCGGCTAGCTGAAAAAAATTTATCCACCGCTGACTCATTTCAGCGGCTAGCCGTGCAAACTTATTTTACACGGCTAGCCGTGAAATATTGTACTTTCATAGCCCTCGTGAGGCTCGAAAATCTCATTTTTAGTTAATGTACGAAGAAGAAGCTTTTTCTGAAGTGAAGTAGGCTGGTTATACGACAATTCTACGAAGGCGAGCATACCTATAGGTACATAAATTGATTGTTTCTACGAAAATAATCCGAAACGTACCTAGTCGGGGAATTTTTTTCCAAAACAAACATAGTACCTAGGCAATATGCTCGAAGGGGGTAGCAATTCCTTATTTCATAAAAAAAAGATTTTTCTCGAGTACTTTTCACAAGATAATTTTTTGACAAAAATATTGGCCCCATTTTTCTTGCATTAATAGTAACTATGTACCATTGGTAGGTAGGCTAATATTAAACGTTTAATGGAGAAATATTTTGCAGTGAAATGTACCTAATCCTTAAATGTTTACATACTGGCCTTAAAGAGTTTACATATACCTACTGGCCTTAAAGAATCAAAAGTCTTCATGTGGCGGGATTTCAGACTAGCAAACCCTCACGCATATCAGCATATCCTATTAAGTATAAGCATTTCATTATTAATACAGAAGTAAGGATTACCTTTTGCTGAAACCTTTTACTAATCAGCAAAACCTTTTCCTTGTAAGCATTTGCTTATACCTTATTTTTATTAATATGACCCAATGTGTATGTGGGGGCGGCCGGTCTTACTGGTGAAATCGGGTGCAGATTTTATCAGTCTGCACCTAGTAGTAGTGCCTCCGCAGACGCACAGATGTATCAAAAAGGCGAAATGTAAAAAAATCGTTGTTACAGAATTAAAAAGTAGAAAATGAACAGAAAAAACAAAAATTTTGAGGGATGAAAAGTAAAAAAAAATGACAATATAAACCAAATGAGTAAATGAAAAGAATTGCCGAAATTAAAACAAAATTTGGCGAACTTTGAAAAATTAACACTCGGATCTGGAAAATTGCGAGAGGGTATGAAAAATCAAGAGGAATGAAAATTAAGTGTGGTTAAGTAGAATTACGAAATATAGCACGAAATTAGACGTTTGACATCAAATGACTAGTTTTTGAAAATCGAACGGTTAAGATTTTGTCCCACGTTGGGCGTCGGTTTTCTCCACAAAATTATCCCAGAATAATTCATAGTACGTACCAATGGAGAATTGTCGTCTCTAGTTGACGAGACCCTAGATTCATCGTTCTGAATAATTTTTTCGAAATGTGTGAAATTCATATTAGTCGCCGGTTGCCGGTCCCCTTGCCTCAACAGCGCTAGATTTCTTCCTACGTGACAAAATTTCTCGGTTGGGTTGATCAGTAAATTTTAACGTTCCGTGTCAGTGAGGTTGTTGTAACAGAAACATTCAGCTTGAAGTAACAAATGATTAAAATACGTCGGTAATCGTTTATTCCAGCCGAGTATGAACATACATACACAAATTATTGTACTAATGGCCCCCCCAAAAATACATTACACACATTTGTAGTGAACGCGAGTCTGACAGACATTATGGATGGTGTATGCATTATTCCGCCAAACTCGCCATGCTAACCGTGTTTAATTAATGGCGCACAAATCGGAGGATCATTTTGCGACTTGTTTTTAATCTGGTTTGTTGGATGCGATTCGTGCAATCATTTTAAAAGGGCCGTTTATGTCTTGTTTGTCCGCTTGGCCCAGATTCAATAATGAAATAATTTTTAGAAAACACTTTCGCACCTTTAGAAGAAAAGATTTAGACTTCTGATCATCCCCATGAAAGATGAAAGTTCCCTGCCTTCAGCTCTTTATTTGATTAGAGACAGCGTGGCTCCCTCTAAATTATGTTGTCGTTAGCAATAAAATTGGTGTTGTAAGTGGCCATATTCTCTTCCCTTCCAGTCTGTTCTCCTCGACAGGCTAATTTTTATCGGTAGCAATTTAATTCGGGGCGATTTAAGAAAAATTATTTACCCATAACTAACATTTTACTCTCTTCTATTTTTGTCAAAAGCAATATCCGTTTGATGAGAAAAAATTTCATTCGCCCTAAGATATTGGCTCAGGGACTTATAATTTACCGCCTCTTTCACAAATCTCTCAACAAACAATTCTAGTGCATTCGATTTCATCTCTTCATGCACTTTTGTTTCCTCCCTTCGCTTTATTGTATCGAGTTTCACCCCAACCTGGCAATATAAGACGTAAAGGGATGTCTTCAAGAATACAAACTACCCATTCTCTCAAATATTATTTTTACTTTATTGCGTATTAAGTACTCAGTTAAATACACGAACATCAATAATCATCTAACTATTTAATAAAACGTAAAAATAATTTGAATACAGTGTTTTTCAAAAGTAAGGAATACATTTCACAGAGGGGCATCTCAAAAACATCGACGGGGTAAAATTTATTTTTACAACGTGCATCCAATCAGATTTTCTTTTTCACTTCCGGTTTAACCGGATATGACCCTACCTACTTTTCATTTTCCAACGAATTCGAAATTACAGATTTTTTTGAGATAGAAATGTCATTCTTAACTTTTTCAAATCAAGATTTTTGAAAAACGCAAAAGCAACAAACACAAAAATCTTAGTTTTTTCGAAACAAATTCAACCTCGCTATTGTTTTTAGTGCCGTAGCCGAATGCTCTTGTCTTAAAATTACTGCTAATAGTTTAATTTTACGCGTCAATGTTGACACATGTCCTTATAAGGCTGTCTCTTTCTAACGCATATAAACAGGGGATATACAAAAATTAGGCGTATTTCGAAAATCGTAGATGGTGCTTTACACACATTAAAAGCGACCGCACGGTAGATGATTAATAGGGTGTATCGAAAAAAAATAATTTTGGAATTTCGTTTTGTAATAGTCGCCAAAACTTACCTTTTACTGTCCTAAGAAGAAAGTTTATTTAAGGTTTTGTTATAGTTCAACATCTTTAGCCCTCTCCCGCCCCTCAAATATTGGTTATTTTGAAATTCCAAGTCTACAACGAATAATTTTTTTAAATTCATTATTTATTGTTTTTCTATCACTAGTAGGTTCGGAGTAGATTTTAAAGACCACTAAAAGGCCGTTTTTTTTCATCTCTAGTTAAATTTAGCTACCTACTGCCATATAGTTTCAACGACAATTAACTCTAATTAATCAAGTTGCTGGTGCATGCATGACAGAACTTATGACACTACTGGTTAACGTCTAAAGTTCAGACGTTATATTTTCGTGCGTTTTTTATTCGAATTTCTGTGCTTCCCTTTCGAGTTAATAAGAATATTTCAAAGGCAATTTACACTAGAAATAGTCTCGAGCGGCCTATATTTGGTGGGCCTTCGAAGACTAAAAAACGCACAAAAATTTAACGTTTGAACTTTAGACGTCAACTAGTACTGTCATACATAAGTTCTGTCATGCATGCACCAGCAACTTGATTGATGAGTTAATTGTCTTTGAAACTATAATGCAATGGCCATCTAGTAGGTAGCTAAATTTAACTAGAGATGAAAAAACGGCTGTTAGTGATCTTTAAAATCTACTCCGAGCCTACTATAGTGACAGAAAAACAATAAATGTTGCGTTTCAAAAAAATTTTCATTGTAAACTTGAGATTTCAAAATAACATAATATTTGAGGGGCGGTAGAGGGCTGAAAACGTTGAACTATAGCAAAACCTTAAATAAACTTTCTTTTCAGGATAGTAAAAGGCAAGTTTTCGCGACTATTACAAAACGAAATTCCAAAATTCTTTTTTTTCGATACACCCTAATGATTAAATATCTAATACTTCATTACGGACTTTTAATAAACCACCCGACAGCGCCAACTAGTTATGTTTACATCAATATCAATCTTTCCAAGAATCCCAAGGTAACAGTTATCGGTGTGGAAAGCTTTTAATTTTAATATGAAAAAGCTGAAAGTTTGCAATGTGGGGATTTGAATAAAGGGTTCTGATTCGAGGAGGCGTGAATAAAAATAAATCGCGAAGTTTTGTAGTAATTTCTATAGTGAAGATTGGGTTCGACCCCTGGTGTGCATACAATGTGTGCGATACTCAGCACCAAGATTTGACAACTTGACGTCCCATTGAAACACCCAAAGGAAATGTTTTCTTCTTGTGCCGTGGCAGTGGCAGTCGATACAAACGTTTCCTCAAACTAAGAAAAGTAAAGTGAACCACCTTTCTGCAGGAAGTATTATTATTGTACGTTCTTTTACGATCTTATCAGTTTTCTCGTTGATTCTTTTGGAGTCACGCTGTTCATCAATAATTTTATCTCTTATAACTGGAACTCCAATTTTCGTTGGTTGAAACTTGGGAGTTTTCAGAGAAGTTGGGAGTAAAGAAAACAGATGTTACAATATATCACTCGCTCGTTACAATTACTGATATAATTAATTAACATTGTTATAATACTGACGGTTATGACTATGAATGCTAATATTGTACAACAAGCATCAGATATGCCGCCTGTACTCAGATTTAATATACCACTTTACAGCTCTAGACAAATTTTGATAGCAAAGTAACAAGGTCGGTCCATTTTATAAACACAGTTTAAGTAATAAAAAAGACACTATTATCCACCTCAAATTCGTGTTATTTATACGCAGGATTCGGTTATGAAAGCGAAACTTGGATCGTTACAAGATTGCTTTACACCCGCTACATGGAATTACCTAAACCAGCAAATCCACTTGGCTCCCCAAGAGGTGAATGCAAAATGTGCCTGATGGCAGAAATTAAGGCAACATGGTACACTGCAAATAAACCATGTTAGGTAGATACGCAACCACGATTGGAAATAAAAACAAAACACTTTGTTATATTGCGATCTCCCCCAGGCGAGACTGCCGATCTTTTACCCAACGCTCTCATTATAATTTTAAATTGTGTTTCATTATTATTATAATTTACGCATTTCTCTTGTTTCAAAAATAACAAGATTATTCTTCACCCCCGTTATTACCTGCAATTTATTAATTCTGAACTGAACTTGAGTAAGCTTTGTAGGTATGCCCCTTAACATTAATTCTCTTTCATAATATCGGTAACGCTATTCCTCTCGGTGCAAGTGCTAATTCGGAAACGGATAAGTTTTAAACATGTAAATTTTATTTATCTCCGCATAATTGGGGGCGAAATCTAAAAGTAGAATACTAAACGATTTTCTCTAAAAGAACTTGGAGGAGCCGAAAGCGAGTAGTAAAGGGTATAATTGAATAATTCATAGAATGGATAGTTGCTGACCGATGAGACTAAAGAAGCAAATACATCACCCGAAATCAGCGCTTGTTTCTTATAACCCAATCATTAATCTTAATTGGTTATTGTTGTAGTTGCAAAAAATCGAGGCAATCTATTAACCACCGAGATTAATTCGTTGTTATAGCGAATTGGTAGCTGCAAAAACTCGAAATTAGACGATAGTATAGTAAGTCGGGTATAACTGAAAAATTAATTTAAGAAAATAAAAATTTGGAAGCTGTTTGTTCCGTTAAGGAAATAATGGTTCATGGGGTGATGAATGTTTTGGTTTTGCGTGGAGTTCTTAAACATTAATTTTGAATTGTTTTAAAGAGAATAGAGGCTGGAATTTGTTCAGTAATTATAAGGGGGCAATAGTCAAATAACTTTTAACACATAAAGGTGGGGTTGAAAGTTGAAACGTGGGGATGCAGATAAGAATACGGATAGCAATCAATAATACCGTCCTTAACCGACGCGTATCAGATGATTCAGTAGATGGTGATGGGGTAGAACGAAAAGGGAGTTGTGAGTTGTTATATTGTCAGGACGCTAACACGTGACCGAACAATCGCACATGCTGTAACGGCTTCAGAATCAGAATTATTAGTGGTCACGGAGGTCTTCCGATAAAGGCAACATATGTCGGCCATCAACTGACACCAACATGCCCAAATGTATTCACGAATCTTCCTTTACGTTAAGCTTCGATTTATTACCTCCTCGAATTTACTGTTGTGTTTTCTGAGATTCCTCATAATTTATAGTAAAATAAAACTTTTGATAAATTCTATTTATGGCAAAGAAAACCAATACAGGTCGTCACCTCGTCTCCACCGATAATTATAGACATCTTGCCTTTTCTTTAATTAGTCATTACCGGGAGTTAATCCTATAAATCTCGGGGTAAGCGAAAATAAATTGGAATTTTTCGCCACAAAATGTAATTGATGTTGCGTGATGCTTTTTTAAACGATTCTCTAAGAAGCCACCAGATTTTATGCAAACCCATAGACCAGCAAATTAGGGTTTTGCTCCAATTCTGCTTTTTATTCATCTCTATCTATTTGCCGCTAATAAAACAGAAACGTCCCCACTTACATTTTAATTGGGATTACTTCTATGCAGGACAAATCCTAATTCCGCTACAATTTTACCATTATTGCTATTAAAAATTCTCCGTTTTCCTCGGTAAAAGCCGCGTTAATGCAGTGCGAGCTTGCACAGTTTAGACGTGTAAACATCTATTGAGAGAGAGCGAAATCGGTTGTCGACGTTACAAAAGAAACGTCACGGAAGCAACCAATAAGGTCAAGTTTGCATTTCCTACCGCCAGAATTGCGGTTGTTGAAAGCATTTACTAGATACCAATTTTTTAGTAATTTCAATTTTTATTCGTGAATCAAGACGATTATACAAAGCAACTCGCAGAAAATGACAAATTTTCAAGGGAGTATTATGGAGAGTTTCACCTCTCCAGCTTATTCCTCATGAATAAGAAAAGAGGGTGCCTTAAATCCTGAGCGAGAATAGATACATCGGATTTTAACTTTGATCAAAGTTATTAAACCATTTCTACTTAGCTTCAAATTATAATAAAAATAAAGAAATCACGTCGAGATTATTATCTCCATTACTAATTAATTAAAATACCTTCCGCTGATGATTTTAAGTCTTGTTTTTCTCTTCCTGTCGCTGTCAATCTGTTAATTAACTTATTAATAAAATCAATAGTAATTAGAATTAAAAGGTGTAGAAAACATCATTATCCGTATAATCCGAGTCCCCTTAAGAAATCTAACAGAGTGAGGTCAGGACTTCCCGCAGGCAATTACAATTAATATTATAACCATTTTTGTTTAATAAATGAATTTTATTCCAACATCCATCCATCACTGAAATATGATTCTGCTATTTTGTTGATTAAAAAGAGAGAAAGGTAATAAATAACAAGTAAATATATTATAAAAACATGTGCGAACGTGGTTTTGCGGAATAAAATCAATGTTTAATTGCTTAATGTGTCAGAATTTATTTATTTATTTATTCAAACCGATATACGATAGATTTAAATAATTCAAAAATAAGGCCATTAACGCGTTGGCGAGAATAAAGAAATCTGCATTGCATTCGATACAGCGCTTGTATGTACGTAGTTGACATTCCGCACGCTGAAGTCGATGAAACGTCTGTAGACTCTTAAAGAGCATACAGATCCAGAATTGTTCGAGTTGAATGAATTATGTCAAAGGTTTGCCTTGACGACTATTATGCCATACAAATCAAAGTTTTCCGCGGCTTAAAATTTTTACAGTGAGTGATAAAGAGATGAGAGCCCTTCTCGTTGGTAATTCGGGGTATTAGGCTAAGTTAAGTAATCCCCTTGTTTCATGAACATGCCTGGATTAACACTGGAAATGGGTGTGTGTGCCAAAAAGGAAAAAGAGATAAAATCCAATGAAGGGGCATTATTTATTCTTATCGGTACATTTGACTTCACCGCATCGAAAGATTTAAGGCGATTTAGTTCCTTCTAACTGTAGACAGACGTTTAATGAAAACGCCAGCACAGGCGTCGCCTGGTGTCACCTAGTGTAGGTATATTTATCTCCTTTTGTTGGGTATAGGATAAATGAGAGAAATGAAGAAAGGAGTTAAAAACATGAATACTTCAAGTTTGAAGGTCCTTGAAACCCAAAAGACGTTTTTTTGTTATGCATCAACTTAGGATCTTCTTATACTCACACGAAAAAACTTGTTTTCAAATTTTTTTTCGACACTTTTATGCTTAGACTATTACTTTGGTTATATGCACGCGTTCTCTTATTTGAATTTCGGCACGTCATGCATTATTTATCAATGTAGGTTTGATTAAGGGTTCCTACTGCCAATACAACCCCAAATGAGGTGATGAATCAGAACTAAATGTTGCTCCCCTGATTGACTAATGTTTCAACCAAATCTGTCATTTGACTTATTGTCAGGGGACCAACATTATGCAACGGATAAGCCCCGTATTTTTATAAGATTAGGGCCATCTGGCGTGAAGACCGCCATAATTACAACTGTTTCACGCAAGTTTGAATCATCGCACAGCAAAACGTGAAATCTTTACATTTTAGGATACTGGGAATCCAAAAAAGTGGTTTTTGAACAAATGTATGTGTCTGTGAACACGCTACAGATCAAACTACTGGACCAATCTGGTTGAAATTTGGAACGTGGATATACAGTGTGTCTCATTTTAACTGGAACCACCCAAATATTTCGGTTAATTTTAACCGAATCAATGCGTTCTTTTTTTCTGCATGTAGAGCTCCAAAATCTGCACCTGACCTGCGTGATACTCCACTTTTTTTATAGACCGAAATCCCAGCCTACTGCGATTTAATAAAGAGGCCAAAAATGACGAAATCGTATTAGGCATTTTTTCATCGAAAAATTTTATAAGGAAAAGTTGCTCAGGGTGGCTCCAAATGGCTAAATCCGAAATTTCTGGAAAAAATAAAAATGTTGAATTTCTTGAGGAAGAATCACAAAATAACGAAAAGTTCAATATTTTTGCAACATAATGGGTGCGTGAAATAAAAAAACAATTGAAATGAATTGATTTGACATTTGCTTTCGGCTATGGATGGATAAAACTTAACAATCGCAGAAAAAGTTGAAATTATTAAGATAGTGTAAGATTTTCGTTTTTCTTAACAATTTCAAGGGACACCCCAACTAATCTGTTGCAATGTGCCACAAACAGCAAACATATGCGCTTCCATTGGTTTTTTATTTCACATCACCCGTTATGTTGCAAAAATATTGACGTTTTCGTTATTTTATGATTCTTCCTCAAGAAATTCAACATTTTTATTTTTTCCTGAAACTTCGGATTTAGCCATTTGGAGCGACCCTGAGCAACTTTTCTTCATAAAATTTTTCGGTAATAAAATGCCTAATACGATTTCGTCATTTTTGGCCTCTTTATTAAATCGCAGTAGGCTGGGGTTTCGGTTTATAAAAAAATTTGAGTATTACACAGGTGCAGATTTTGGAGCTCTACATGCAGAACAAAAGAACGCATTGATTCGGTTAAAATTAATGGAAATATTTGGGTGGTTCCAGTTAAAATGAGACACACTGTATCTTATGGATTTCAGAGGAGCTGAAAAGTGCCATTTTGGGGCATCAATTTTAAAAATTTAAATGTAAACCCCCATTTTTCGCGTTATTATGTATTCACACTTGTGCCTTTTTGATCTAAAAATGGGGCCGTGAAAAAAAACCTATGCATAACTCTATATTTTTTTGCCGGATTTGATAGCTGTTTTTTTTTCAAGTTAAAAACCTTAGTGTCATTTTTTCGAAAAAGGTCATTTTAGTGGCAAGAAATGCAGCAGAGAAGCGGTTGGAACCTCCCCAACGCGTGTGGATTTTTGTATTCTGTGTAGATAGTAGTCAATTCAAGAAAAAAATTTTTATGCTTATCGTCTGTGACCAATTTCGCAATTTTCTGACAAATACCGACATCACTTCGTATACCACCCATCACATTTGACAATATGTTCCTTTTAAGGTTAACAGTTTGCCACCCTTTTGACAATAACTGATACAATGGCAGAATTTGATCGTCTTTCTATTGGCGGCATAAAAAATGAGACCTTGTATTTAAAATTTTAAGTTGATATGCTTGAATGGCACTTCCCATGGACCAATTGCTTCCAAAAGCCTTTCAGGTCTTCAACGGGTCACCCAATCTCCATGTACCAAATTTCAGCCAAATCGATTCACTAATTTGGGCTATAATGTATTTTTAGTGTTATTACAAAATTTCGATTTTTTGACCCAAAGAGCACTAAATGCGAACGAATTTTGTTTTATTTAAAACCAGAATTTGAAGACCTTTCTGATGGTGACAATAAATCTATCAAAAACTTGTTTTGGATAATTAAATGAGTGACTAATTTTAAGTTTGGAAATTGGTGTGCCAAAACGGCACTTTCCGTGGGCCGATTGAATCCAAAATCTGTTCAGCTCTTCGACGTGCAATTCAATCCCCATGTGCAAAATTTGAGCCAAATCGGTTCAGGGGTTTGGGCTGTACAGCGATTTTAAAGTCCGATAAAAATCAATTTCTTTTTTATTTTTGGTCAAAAGGGCACTGAGAGTGAATACATTTTTAGAAGCAGAATTTGAAGGCCTTTCCTATCGTGACGTGAAAAATGGGGGTTTGCATTTAAAATTTAAAAGTTGATGTGCCAAAATGGCATTTCCGGTTGCACGATTGGCTCCAAAAGCTTTTTAGATCTAAGTTGGGTTATGAGATGCCTACGTACCAAATTTCAGCCAAATCGGTCTAGTAGTTTTGGCTGTGGCGTGTTTACAAACGTACGTACGTACGAACGTACAAACGTACAAACATACACACAGACACATTTTAAAAACCACTTTTTTACGTTCCTGAGACCTCAAAACGTGAAGATCTGGTGTTACCTCGAATTCGAAAATTTTAATGATTGCAGTAACCTCCCTTTTTTTTAAATGTTGAAGTGGGGTGGGGAGGTTAAAAGGCCTTTTTTTGAATTTATTTTAGCAACAGACCATTTCTTACTATCGAATTTGATAGCTGTCGTATTGCCGGATGAAAATTTTTTTCGAAAATTGCCATTTTCATTTTTTCTTTGGAAAAGGGCATATTATTATTATAGATTCGATAGCTGTTGCATTGCCGGATCGAGAATCTTAGTGCCATTTTTTCGAAAAATGTCATTTTAGGGGTGAACAACATAGTCCACGTGTTTATTTCCTTCGATTTTTTCGCGTAGGTGGCTTTACAGTAATTTTAATTTTTGACAAAAACAGCTACCCGGCTTATTTATCAAGGACTCGTTGGGCTGAGATCACCCGGCATAATTTATTTAGAATGTTCTGTGAAAAAGTAGAAGTTTCTACCGTCTCCGACACTGCCATTTTTTTTTTAAGCTTTTAGGATATTTCAGAATGGAGCTTATACTAATATTCAGAAAAGCGAAAATACTTTTCTGGATTCACAAAGCCCTAAAACGTAAGGATTATGTTTTCGGCATCGATTTTCTGCATAAGTTCCTTTAAAGCAAATAGGTCGCCTGAAGGGATTTCGGAGTGTTCCCAAAAAAGGGCCCTAATTGCATTATTCATTCGAATTTTTTATTCAACTTTATGCCTCAAACTTCGTAGCTATCAAGAACGACATCCATTGATATTATGTAAATATAACACCACGCCGATGCTTTTATCTCTGAAATCATCAATTACATAAATTAGGTTTTGTTGATGGTTATATTTCACCCAAGGGCGAGGCTATTTAATTTACTGTTTTAACTTGGAATCACCAATTAATCTCATTCCACATTTAAATTCAAATAATAGTGCTTAAAATTTTAGAATTTACGTGTTCAATCTCGAATCCAAATACATATTTGATGTGAATTAAAATTTTGACGAAACTACTACCAATTGGAAATAGAAATAACTTTCAACCGCACAGGAAATCTACAAAGTTTCCAGTGAGACGGATCAAACCATCTACACCATCATCTTACATTTAATTAAACTTATCTTATCAGCCGCCAATCCTCCAAGTTTTAAATAAAAATATATCGGCCTTCGAAAAGTTCCACGGTCGTCAGAGAGACAGAAGTTAAAAGGGACCAGTCCGGCCAACATACGAGGCAAATTCTCCCCATGTTCCATGTCAGCTCGAAAGCCATAAAAAAGGACTTTTGTAAGAAACATCTCCGAACCTAACTCTGGTGAAGGATATAAGACCGCGCTTTCACTATTGTCCACATTTAGGCAGATGGAAAAGAAATCGTGAACATATGGCTTGTCCAAGGAGGTAATAACCACCAGGTTTAACCATGCAACTCGTGATAATATAGGAGAGTGATGTCCTGACGTCACGTCACCAACCCTACTGTGTAACTTACAGGGGTGCTAATTTCGGGGGATGAAAACCACAAAAAATATGATAACTCCGCAAGGGTTGCACGCAGCTGTTATGGGAACTCAACGTACCCCCCACACATACAGGGTGTTATTTTTAAAACTTCCCACCTTGAATATCTTTGGATGTAATAAAGATATTGAATTGAAATAAAAGCGGGCCAATCCCGCACGGAGGGGGACCATTGCGCGTATATTGAGGGAATTTTTTCCACTTCCGGTTTAACCGGAAATGACCTTAACTTTGTTTTCTCAAATGGAATGACACCTTTTTCTCAAGGGATTCGGAATATACGATTTTTTCTGAATTAGAAACATGTATCATTCTTGAGCGGAAGTGCAGTCACGGCCACCCTAGATTTTCAAAAACATCGAAGAAATCGGTGAAATATTGCGATCTTCGAAAAACGCAAAAACACGTCAAGTTAGTTTTTTTGATGCAAATTGACCTGAACAATTTCATTTTTTGATTTCTCTTATTTCTATCAAATTTTCTCTTACTTCACAATCTGGCAAAATCTCAAAAGTAAATAAAAAGAAAATGTCAATGGGCAGGTGAATTTGCATCAAAAAATTAAAGTGGACGTGTTTAGCCATCAGCGTTCGGAAAAAAGCGCACTTTTTCTCCGGATTTATTAGAGGCGCTCCGTATGTAAACGTAGAGGAGGCGCCATATAGACGTACCTACAGGGTGTCTCAGAATTATAGGGACAACGGTTAATCACAGGTTCCTCCCGTGAAAATAAGACAAAAAGTAAGAATAAGTTTTTGTCCTAAAATAGATTATGTGGGAGCTATGCCCTCCCAGAAGGGTACCCTAAAAATCAGTTTTTTCGACTTTCCTCAAAAATTATGACTAATATCAGTTTGAAATTTTAAGCATGAGTTGACGCCATAAAGTTCTTCATTCTGATTTTTTCAGGTTTTCAGTAACATCAGAGACGTGCGTTATTGGTGGGGCTTTACACATTTTTTGCATTATTTTTTTCTGTGCGCTCTTTTTTTGCAAAGCAACAATAATAATGTCATCGGCGTTCCACAATACACTAAAAAGTACTCTTGCTAAATATCGCTAGAATGCACGGTCTTACAGTTAACTGGCTTTCATTAATTTGAGGCAAGAAAATTTTAAAAGAATTTTTTTGCAATTTTTATTTTTTTTACTTGGAATCAAACTCAAATGGGATGTCCAACCCTTAGATACAACAGACACTCGGCCGGAATTTATGACGGCACGGTTTTGATAAAATGAGGCTAAAATTGAATTATCCCCAAATTGAAAAATTTGAGTTCAAAAAAATGCAATGCATTCTCAGGGCTTTATTTTAAGATTTAAGGAGATGCTACAATTCATGTTTTCAGTTAGATTTATTTTGTAATTCTCCTGCAGTAAATTAATGAAGAGCATTTAACTCGAAAACGGTGCATCTTAACCACATGCAACAAGAGTTCTTTTTTGGTGAATTGTGGATGGGCGATGATAGTCTTCTTATCACTTTGTAAAAAAAAACGCTTAAACAAAAAAATTCAAAAAAATGTGTAAGGTCCCCCCAAGAACGCACGCCTCTGATGTTACCGAAAACCTGAAAAAATTCACAATGAATAATTTTATGCCGCCAAGTTATGCTCCAAATTTCAAACTGATATTAGTTATAATTTTTGAACTAATTCGAAAAAACTGATTTTTGGGGTGTTCTTTTGGGGGGGCATAGCTTCCACATAATCCAATTTAGGACAAAAACTTATTCTTACTTTTTGCCTTATTTTCTCGTAAGGAAGCTGTGATTAGCTGTTGTCCCCACAATTCTGAGACACCCTGTATACATACCTAAATCTGGATATAACTAATCGACCGATTTGGCCCAAAATCGCATCATCACCTACAAGGTGCTCACTGAATGTGTGCGTAAAATTTCAACTCGATATCTTCAATAGTTATTGGGCTGTAGCGTGTCTTTAATGATTTTTTTGCCAAAGGGCACTAAGTCTTAATACATTTTTTGAAGCAAAATTCGAAGAGCTTTCCTATGGTAATGTGAAAAATAGCTTGTTCACACACACCGACAGACAAGGCGTCATTTTTTTCATAAATCACTTTTTTAGATTCCCAGGGCCCTAGAACGTAAAGATTTGATGTTTTTGGCGATTCGATTTTTCTGAATTTTTCGATCGATTCCAGTAACTGCTGCGCCCTGCGCAGAAGTTAAAAAATAGTAAATGAAATTAGCTTTCAAAATGTTGTAATTTGACTTTTGTTTTCTTTATTGTAGTATGTAAACGATTTATTTTTTGATTGTCATGATGATTATGAATTTTATCTTTCTTTCTTGACTAAATAAACATTATTATTATTATTAGTATCACAAAGGGTTGCCATTCAACATTTTTATGCAGGGACTGATTCAAGTTAAGAGGCCCGCTGTTAAGTCATAAGTGTCCCACACGAAATGAAAGTCAGTCCGAGGGAATTTTCATATTTTGTTCAAAGTTCCAAAATTTGAGTTTATTTGCAAAATCTTTGGGAAACGATTAAAACATTTATCTTTACATACAAGCAGAATTTCTAACATTTTTATTTGTAGTAATAACACAGGCAACAAAGTAAAGGAAGCGTCAGCAACAAAACCTGTAGTTATAACGTCGAATTATTATTTTACAAAGCAAGTACCTAGTATTTTTTGATGAAATAGACAATTCCGCTGAACCGTCAGACAGCAGAGCAGCGCGTTGCCTTTAATCTAGTTCTGGCAGCAGCGGTTTGAGTGCAGCAAGAAAAAGGAATGCCCGCCGCTTTGAATATATTAAACGAAACCAGATTGTGTTACAACATGAAAGAAACAGAAAATTATGTAAATGAAATTAAGGACCGAAGAATTGAATATGCCGGGATGGAAGGGACCGAAAACACCGGGGGCAAAAACCATTGACAAAAAGTCCAAGCTATTTAGGTATAATTTTATTGTGACAATAATGATCGCTGTGGTGGATTTTATTACAAAAGGAGAATAAGGTGTATGCAGACTGCAATTCCAAATTATTTTTAATTAAATCTCAGCCATCTGAAGTTTGATTGCATCGGGAGGAAAAATGTATTCATTAGAATTTCTGGAGAGGAGAACGCAGAGATACATAATTGAAAAATAAGAAACGGACGAAATAAATAAATGCTATGAATAGGAACATTCCTAATTTAATAACAGGGGAAGGGCTCAAAGAACTACCTCAAACATTAATAAATGAAATTAGTTATCCCTCAAAGCATGTCAGCTACGCCAAGATGAGATTTTGTAGGAGACCGCTTTGGTCTTATAAAAGTATTACTTACCATTAGAAGTCGCGCCTGTTGAAGATGCGGCTTGGGAGAAGTAAAAGATGCTCAAAAAAATCATAAGTCTTTGACACTTTGTTCTTCTGAGGAACATCGTAGGTTCTAAGTTCGCGCGCGTGTTTCACACATTTAATGGACCTCGTGCTTTCGCCTTTCGGATGCTGACCGTCATATGTTTTCTCTTCTGAAACCGGAGAAACACTAGCGATTCTCCGACAGATTTGCCGCTATACCTTTACTCATGCGCCCTATAAGCTCTTGTTGAAGGCTCTAACCAATCACAACCACAAGGTCTTACCAATAAACCAATAGGAAAATCAAAAGACGTTACATGGGAGGGTCTAGAACATGTAAGATATGTAATAATTAGAATTATTAAACACATGGGTGTTGGAAATTTTAAATTGAACTCACAATGAACACGTGCCAACTTCAAAACCTCCAGGCCCTTATTAATTTTTTATTCATTACTCAATCTCGGAAACATCAATCTAAATCCTGGCACATCACATTAATGGGACAATATCAAAATGCCATTTAATTTCTTGAATCGATTAAATATGAACCCTTTCAAATTAAGGTAATGTCGCCGGGGTTTTCTTTTCAACATTTTATCAAACTATACGTTATTGATAGATAGGCATTTCAATTTAATTAAATTAACAATAATGGGCAAAAAAAACTAAACGGCAAGGGAACAAGGTCAAGTTTACATTATTAATTGTGAACCAAGCTCGTAAAGTGAGTTTTTTGCTATAAATCGCTTCAAAGCAACGGGATAGGAAAATTATTCGAAAAAGCAATTATTCGAATGAACAATTCTCGCCGCGTTAAAACAATAGCAAGAAAAGTAAAAGAATATGTTTGAACAACCAAAGCGAATTTACAATAGGTGGTAGATAAACTTTTAAAAAGCTGAGCGACTTATGGCTAGTCGTACATCACGCAGTAGGTATATGACCTTACTTATACTCATACTTCCTTGACTGTTGCCATTTGAAATTTTAAAGTTGGGGTTGACCGGGGAGGGGGGGGTGTCATAAAATTTCACCAAACAGAGATTTAAGTGTCCCCCTCGAAATAAAACTCAACCTGTTCGAACGGTTTTTTCTCAGATGAGTCAGAAAGGAAAAGTTCTGGATTGCCCCTTTTCAGTGGGCCACCCTGTATTGAGATAATTTATCCCTTTATTGAGATATTTGTCTAAATATATTGAGATATTATCTCATTATATCGAAATATTTATCTCAATATAATGACTTTTTATCTCAATACAGGGTGAGTCTGAAGGACACCACATCCTTCATACCACATGAAATCTACTGTTCAAATGATGAGGTTTGGTGCAAATATTTTAGGTCAATTGTGATTCCTCTTGATGTTATAAGCCGCCAAAGTCCTTCATTTTTAATCGTTTTTATTTAATATTTTCCGAGTGGTATATCGCAGGATTCTGAAATTTTGTACAGTATTGTTGCAGACCAATGATGGTACTTCAGACATTATCCAAAAATCGGATCCCTGTTATACAGGATGGTCGGTCCTAATGTTATTTGTTCTTGAACTTTTTTATGTTTTTAAATGTTGGTAATTTGTCTATGCGGTGTTATTCTTCGATCAATTTTAAAGCTTGTTTGGCTCTTAAATCTTTTTGAAAAAACTCACAATTTACCAGCAAAATTATAAAAACCGATAACATGCTTCAAGGAATCACCATAAAACCAACGGTAAAATTTCACTTAAAAAAAGTGAAATTACCACCAAAGTCTTTCTTCAGTTATGAACATGAATTCAGGACACCGTTGTCGAAAAATGGCTCCCTTGCATAAAAACAATCGAAATATGACGCGTATCAACGCATATTTGATTTTTATTGCAATTTAAGGCGTTATAGCGATTGTCATTTCTCCGGTTTTTTCAATTTTTCTGGTGAATGGTGAGTTTTTTCAAAAAAATTTAAGAGCCAAAAAAGCTTTAAAATTGATCGAGGAATAACACCGCATAGACAAATTAGCAACATTTAAAAACATAAAAAAGTTCAAGAACAAATAACATTAGGACCATCCTGTAAAACAGGGATCCGATTTTTGGATAATGTCTGAAGTACCATCAGGAGTTGCCTCTTGGTCTGTAACAATACTGTACAAAATTTCAGAATCCTGCGATACACCATTCGGAAGATATTAAATAAAAACGATTAAAACTTTGGCGGCTTATAACATAAAGAGGAATCACAATTGTATTAAAATTTTTGCACCAAACCTCATCATTTGAACAGTAGATTATGTATGGTATGAAGAATGTGATGTCGTTCAGACTCACCCTGTATATTGAGATAAATAAAAGAGTAGTGTGACCACTGTGACCCCTACGCTCTTTCGTATACGAAAGAGCGTAAGGCTCACGCCACGCTTTTATTTATCTCAAAATAATTAGGTAAATGTCTCAATACGGGTGTCCGGAAATTAGAGGATAATATCTTAAGGGGGTATTATATGATAAGCGAGCTAGGGCCCCTTAAATGGGACACTTTGATTGAAAGTGTTTTTTTCTAAATTTCTTCAAAACGGTTAAAGATAACACTGTGAAATTGGGTATCTTTAGTAAGTCTTTGATGCTGAATTTGTTACCGCGGAGAAAATTTTAAAGTTTCAATCATAAGCGCGTACAGGGGGGGCTTAGGACTAACTTCGCTCAAACATTTTTGTAAATCGTTTCTTCTCAAATCTGTCACCAGAATCTCAACATCTGAAGTTTTTTGCGTAAAAATGATGCTCTTGTTTGAAATCGCTAGGACGCACCGTTTTCGAATAAATTGACCCTAGTCAGAAGATTTTAGTTTATTTCCCAAATTATCAAAAACGAGCTCAGGGTCTGATTCCTTGCGTGATTTAAAAAAAAAGTTCGTGTAGACATATGGCGGAAAATGCTTCCTATGATCGGACCTATGGGGTCCTGGAAAGCTGACGTTCTTCAGTATCCCATGCATACCTCCCTTTATAGGAATTGTTTTCCGCCATATGTCCATGCGAACTTTTCTTCCTAAAATAACACAAGGAATCAACCCCTGAACTAATTTTTGATAATTTGTTACAATAGCAAAAAGAGCACCATTTTTACGTAAAAAACTGCAATCATCCAGATTCTGATGCTAAATTTGAGAAAAAACAACGCACAAAAATTATTTGAGCAAATTTAGTCTTAAGCCCCCCAGTACCCATGATCGAAACTTTAAAATTTTTACCATTCAATTCAGTATCAAAAACTTACTAAAGATCCTCAATTTCGCGTTGTTATTTTTAACCGTTTTGAAGAAATTTAGAAAAACACACTTTTATTTATCATCACAATATAATGAGATAAAATAACTATTTTATGTCTAATTTTGATAAATTAATGAGGAGCATTTAACTCCAAAAACGGTGCATCTTAGCCACATGCAACGAGTACTTTCTTGTGAATTGTGGATTGCCTTCTTAATACTTAATTTGTGAAAAAAAATGTTTACAGAAAAAAAATCCAGAAAATGTGTAACGCCCCCTCAAAAACGCACGGCTTTGATGTTTCTAAAAATCTGAAGAATAATCAGTATGAAGCCTTTTATCCCACTTGGCTATAACTGCTAAGTTTCAACATCGAATTAATTATACTTTTTCAGTAAATTGGAAAAAACTCATTTTTGGGGTACCCATTTTAGGACAAAAACTTATTCTTAATTTTTGTCTTATTTTTACTTAAAGAAGCTGCTGTTAGCTGTATAGTCCCTATAATTCTGAGTCACCCTGCATATGTATGCAAAATTAGATTAAGTTACCATCTAGTGTGGTCCAATGCCTGCCTTGTAATAGTGCAGTCCCTGAAGAAGCCTGAAAATATAGACGAAACGTTGGCTGAAGCACTAATATAGCTCTTCAGTCTTAAGTATTTATTGCTTCCGCCTAGATCCACTCCTTTTAAATTGCACTTTCTTTTTAACTAGTTGGTATGTTCTAACACTCGGTTAGGTTTCATACAACGCTTTTCATTTTTTTAATTTAAAGGGACAATTTTAGAAGCATAACAATTTTCAAAAAAAAAATCGCACTTGTAAAATCCTTGTTGAAAGTAAACTATGAAAAAGTAATGGTTAAATAATTCCCGGTTCATAAATAAAAATCAATGATGTGTTTTTCAAATTATTAAATATCGAAGATTTAACGAAATGCCGCCTGAGTTGTAATTGCGGGAAATTTGAACACTGATCACTTAGTTTTCATTTATGAACTAACAGAGGGGAATTATTTGTTCATTATTTTTCAGGGGTTGAGGCTATCGATACCTAAGGCGTGGAGCCTCAAACTTTCCATTACTTACATTAATTAGGGAAGCAGGAAAAAATAAAATCGAATGAACTATTGCAAAGAAAGGCATCCTGAATAATTTACTACAACTTTAAAGAGGCAAATTTAAAGCAACACCAAAGACTAAAGAGATTTAGGGGAAGGTGCTAAATGAGGTCTAAATTCGTCTGAATAATTTGAGTCAATATTTGACTTTTTAATGTGTGAGGGAATTTCCTTTCCTCTTTGCGGCTTTAACTAATTATTTGAAGTTTGAAGCGATAGTGATAGCAATTTGAATTTTCCACTCCACACTGGAGTGATGATGCAGTCTAACAAACAGGGTTACCTAACACCAATATTCCCAAGGGCTTAGTACTTCTATCAGAATATTCCTGTAAGGGGTTGTCTCAAATATATTGATCTTGACGGTGTATATTACATCACTTTGATGAAAATTCATAATCGATTCATATTTTTAACTTTCTACCTTTAATTTCACTTATAGATTATTTGTTTTGAGCTCCCTTTCATGGGAGCCCCACCACATTCATTAGGTATAATTAATTGCGTGATGCGTTGCTCTCCTTGATCAAAGAAGAAACAACTGCAACAAAATTAATGAAGTTGCAGCCCTGGCTTTGATTATGAATGCTTATAATTTCGGCAACTTTAGCAATTAAAATGTTTGTCTTGAGTTTTTCGGGATTTCTTAAGGAATGTCAATGAAATAGCTACGTTTGAATGAAACGGAATTCCAGGAAAATGAAAATTGTTAACTTTATGCTGATTAAAATAATTGTTTGACAAAGTAGGTTGTGGGGAACTTAACTTCAGGTAAACAATAAATTACATCGAGATTTATGTAAGAAACTTCAACTTTTTTAATTAATTCTTTCCTAGCAATACTGTTCTGGGCGAACTTAAAAAATATAAATTACATTACATAAAACCGAATAAGTTTTTACGCGAATCTTATTATCGTAGTGTTAATAAATTTCGATTAAGGTTAAGTGTGAATAAGGGACGATATCCGATTTAATTATTTTTAATATATTCTACAACACGTTCCAATTTTGTACCTATAAATGGAAAATATATTAAATTTTGGGATAATCTGCAGTTTTCATAAACACTTTTTTACGCTTTCAGAACCTTTATCGGATACAACTTTACTTCCGTCTTGCACTGAATGCCTGCTTTATGTCTCCCTATTATTATGGAAATTGTCCTGCAATAAAAGTTTAAGTGGTAACGAATTCTTAACGATAAATACCTACACAAATAGAAAACGTGTACCAGAATTCGACAAAATCTATGTTAATAGAAGCGGTAAAAAATCAAATCCTGCTGCGGTTTTCTGAGGTTCTTCAAAATTCTTAAATCTTTTTTCCAAAACGCCCTAAGTGCAGGCAATTTCTGCTGCAGCTACGACATCCTTGAAGTTTTTCCATATGTCCTCTATGTTTTTTTTGTCTGCACTTTGTTAGTTTGTTAGCTTTGTTAGTTCAAGTTCCATTGTTGCCTGATACTGCTTGATATCTCTTCCTTTTTAAGTTTGTGATCCTTTATTTTTCCAACCGACGTCTTTTCTTGGTTTCGCTAGCAACTTTTGGAGTTTAGCAACAACTAGATAGTGATCGCTGAAGATTTCGCTGTCTCTCTTTGTTCTGGTATCGATGACTTTGTTTATTTCTCTCCTTTCTACTATTACGTAATCTATTATTGATTTTTTCCGACCTGCTCTCTTCCACTCTTGTATACTTGTGTAGGTGTTTGTGGTTGAAAAGTGTGTTGGTCACTATAAGGTTATTGACCATAGGTACATAGCTCTACACTAAGTTTCTTCCATTCTTTGTTAGAGTAGGTTCGTCGTGCGTTCCTATTATTCTATTGTACTTTTTGGCATCATTTCCTACTCTTGCGTTGAGGTCCCCAAGAATCATGACTAAAGTCATGGGGTGCCGTCTCTACTTCGATTTGCAGTTGTTCATAAAAGCGATCTGTTTTAGCAGATTTTTCGTTTTCGTTTGGACCGTACGCTATGATCAACCTTATCTTCATCTTCATCTCCGATATTGACAAAAAACTTAACTCATGCCTCTTATATTCCATGTTCCGATTTTTGTTATCGTTTTTCTACGTCTTACAACAATTTCATTTCCAAGTCCATTGCCTTGTTTCGTGACCTTATTTTTGTTGATATCTGTTTTTTCTAGTTTTTTGTTCTCATGGTCTTGGATATTTTGCCACCTGCTCTCGAAGCGATTCACCATTCGGGGATCTTTCGCTAACTGTTCTTTTCTTATCCAAGTTGGACTACCTCACCTCGTTAACATTTTCTTGATTTATCGGTATTTTCTGCTCATCTTTACACTCAAATGCCTAATTATCTACTATAAATTTATTGTATCTATTGCTTCCTTAAGTTTTGGGATCAGTAATCTTCTTTCTTGTTCAACTTCCTTGGAGTAATCCTCCTCAGTCCATATGTCTGTGCCTTTCAGTGTCCTTGTTTCGTTCATTATATCCATTTTCTTGTATCCGGTAGCTATCGGTCTCTCATCTATGTCCGTCTCCGTGTTGAATCTCTTGCAGTTTTGCATTAGCATGTTAACTTTCTGTTTTGTTACAGATACATCTTATTTTTCTTCATCGGTTACTTGTTTAATGATTAAGTTTTTCCTTCTTACCTCCCTTTCTAGTGCTTCTATCTTGTTTCAGCACTTTTTGACTCATCTCTCTATTATTCAGTTTAATTTCTTTCATTTCCTGGATCAGATATTGCAGATTTCCTTCTATATTCTGTAGTTTATTGTTTATTTGCTCCAGTCTCTTGCTTTTTTATTTCCTCCATCATTTTGATGCTCTTTTCGAAGAGGGAATTTCCCACAGATAACTTCAGCCGTGTACAGTGTGTTGTCTATACTAACATCTCGGGCTCGAGCAACTTTCGCCCTTATTGATATCTTCCAATAACCTCTTACTTCGAGCTCCCTATACGAGAAAATTGCAGTTACGGCGCTAATGAACTGAAATGCATTTTATTGATTAGTTGTGACTTGTGACAATTCCGTTGTGGCTTTGTCGAAAAAATTTTTTTGTCCTTTTCATGTCATTACGCCACGAATGTACACTTTGCACTTGTAGCACAAAAATGAAAAATAATTATTTAGGAATTGTATGTCTATACAGGATGCATTTCACTTTGTTTCTGCTTTGACGATATTCCTATTTACTTTAGCACACTAACGAGAATTTTAATTATGGTGGATGCGCCGAGATTCATTCGACTCCTACGATTAAGGCAATAAAAATTGTCAATTAGGTGTGCGTGCTGAGAGTGTTTTTTCCGCCAAGTCAATCTTCCCTTTCAATTTAGCATTCACGCCCTGAGATCGCGTTACTTGTCTGATGGCTCTAATTTGTATGTAAAACATATCCCGATGTAGTTTTTTGTTTGGGTTATTTTCGTTTATTTGATTCGACCTTCCGTATGGCAATACGGGATCCACATTGAAATCGAAACAGACTTTAAAAACAAGAAAACAAATTCTATTTACAAAGATATGAAAATATCCTGTGTCATAACAATGGCAGTAAGATAAACAAAAGTAAACAAACGATGGAGACGTGCCAAACAATCCCTTTTCGGTTTTCGAAGTTAAGGAGCACGCGTGGTCACAGATGTCCCTCACTCATTCCGAACTTTGACTTTTCTAAATCAGTTCTTGGTGGTTTGAGGGGTTGACGTTCGATTTCATGTAACAAAGGATCTGGAAGCGAATAAATGATAAACTGATAGTTTATTAATGACAAATGTAATTGAAAAATTAAGGTGATTATTGTACGACATTCAATATTTCCGTGAGGTAAGAGACCTGTGATTAGCATTCGTGGGTTCATTGGAACGCAGTGAACGAAAGGCGCCAAGACGTCCCATGGGTGCGTCCTGATGATCTGTCAACATGCGTCATGTCTGATCCACGGTCCCACACCACAACGTCAAGACTTATTTTACAGTTTCTGTTGCGTTCAAAATGCTATCAACATATTCCCTTTCGCAAAAACATTCCCTGGAAAGAAATCCACAGTAAAATAGGAATTTAATTTTGTATAAAGGTTAGCATTGTTTACATACCTACCCATTTCACTTCGCTATTTCTCGATGAATTCTAATCCTTAAATTCGTCTTCAAAAATTCAGTCCGCGCCTAGTAAATACACGGATGAACTTTTCCAACTTTGGGTTTTATTTTACTCCAGAGCTCGTCAGCTAGTGGCTAAATGAGAGCTATCCTCTCCACGCGGTCATCCCGTGGCCAGTTTATAAATCAGCGGAACATTCAGAAAGTTGTCTTAACGAACCTTTGCAAGTAGCAGCGATCACGAGTCAATAGCCAATTTATTTCCGCATTCAATGCTCCACAACTTTTTTATTTTTAATCATTTCTAGATTACATAAGTTTGGGGTTTGATAAACTTCTCGTTTCTGTGCAAATTAAAAGACGAACTCAACCCTGTTTCATATACAAAATACCGACTTTTTCTTTGATTAGTTTAATTAATTCATTACCTTGGAATTTCAGGGTAACATTTTGCTGCAAATGCACTTTAATAATTCCCTCTTTGTTTTTAAAAATATTCTGAAGGCTTGATCAATATTAGCAGTTCCTTTCGTCCATTAACTCATCCACGTTCACCACCTTCTGAGCAAAGAATTAATTAAAGAAGAAAGAATGAACATTGACAATGATTTAACAGGTTTAACAGTAAAATAAAGACAAATACAAAAGAGGAGAGAAAATAAGGTTAAAATTTAAGAATTGGATTTTCGAAAAATTAACAGTCGACGAAAAGATGGAAATGGAATAGGGCACTGGAAGTGCGACCAACAAAAAACTAGGAAAAAAATTATAAGACGGAACGTAGGGAGCGGACAAAGGCAATGAAAAAGGCATCATGAAAACGGGAAAGAATAAGTAGGTAAATGCAATGGTTCCTTTTTCACTGCTCACCATTGGCCTAAATGGTAAGAGTTACGGAGTCGGTTGAATTAGAGGAAAGTTGCGCTATTTTCTGGTCAATAAGAGTCTGAAGATGTATTAATTCGTTCCTGAGTTATTCCGAAAAATCTATGGAAACACTGGACAACTTCGGTGGAAAAATGCACTATCACTAGAAACACCCCACCACACCGAAACACTTGATTTACACTGCTGACGCGTTTCGAACACAATGTGCTCATTATCAAAGCCGAAGCTAAAACAACTTGAAATATTGAAATATTTATAGGTCCACCCGCGTAGCTCCGCCCCTCGCATGATATGGATAGACCAATCACAGGTCGAGAAATGGTCACGCAAGGGTGAACACGTATAAATATAACAAGTCCTACTTAAAGTAGCGTAAACAGAGATGAATATGCGATCGGGCCTGTATCAGCGTTCATAAGCCTATCTCTAGACTTATGAATTACGATACTCTCCCAAGCGTCGAGCATCTGCATCTTGTTAACGCTACAAACTAACTTAATATTATCACTTATTATATGGTCATTGTGTAAAGCATGTAGGGCAACACTGGATTTCTCAGTTCTGCCATATTTAAGGTGGGCTAAGTGCTCCTTAAATCTGGTGCTGAGAGACCTTCGTGTTTGACGAACGTAGTTGCAAGTGTTGAATCTTCCATTCGACACTTGAGCGAACCGTCTAAGAATTTCATAAGAGAGGCATGCAAACAACAAATTTCGAAAAACATCAGAAACAATAAGTTTCACAAAATTAATCAAGCAGAAAAGGAAACTATTAAGCAATTACGCTCGAAAGATTGTTTTTATGTAAAGGCAGACAAAGGTAATAAGGTTGTCATTTTGGACAAAAAGGATTATTTTGAAAGAGTCGATGACTTAATTAGCAATGGTCCTTACGTCAAAATGGGAAAGAATCCCCTCAATAAAATGGTGTCTGATGTGAAAAAAACATTAGATAAATGCGGCAACCTTATTACCAAGGACGTTAGGAGAAGGTTACACGTATCCAATCCAACTGTCCCAAAATTGTATTGCCTACCAAAAATCCACAAACCCGGGAAAAGTGTAAGACCAATCGTTTCAGCAATAGGTTCACCAACTTATTTGCTGTCAAAATGGTTGGTCAAAGAATTTAGTAATTTATCTGTTAAACAACCCAGTTTCTCGGTCAAGAACTCGTTGGAGTTTATCAACAAAATTAAACATGTAGAGTTAAAAACAGATGAAATACTGGTTTCTTTCGATGTTAGTTCTCTTTTTCCGAGTGTTCCTGTCCCACAAACACTCGACTACTTAAGGAACTTACTTGAGTCTAACGATCTCTCGCGAGAGGTCGTTGACGAGTATATTCGACTTGCAGAACTCTGCATGAGGCAAAACTGCTTCCAGATCAATGGTTGCTTTTTTGAGCGAAAGGATGGTACTGCCATGGGGAACCCCCTTTCCCCATTCTTGGCAGAATTATTCATGAGCGTCCTCGAGACGGAGTTGCAAGCCGAGTGTGGCCAGTATTTTCCGAGGGTTTGGTTTAGATATGTGGATGACATTTTTGCTGTTTTCGATCCTAGTCAGTCCAGTTTAGAGGACTTCATTTCAAAATTAAACTCAATTTTTCCGAGTATTAAATTCACTCACGAAGTTGAAGAAGAGAAAAAACTCCCTTTTCTAGACACTCTAGTGATTAGAAATAATAATAAGTTAGAATTTGACGTTTATAGGAAAGAATCCGGCACATACCGCTATATCTCGGCAGACTCCCATCATTGTGCACAACACAAGATGGCAAGTTTCCATTTTTTGGCACACCGTCTTCTGAATTTTCCTTTAAATAAGGAAAGATATCAGAAAGAACTCAAAACAATCAAAGACATAGCGAGATGTAACGGGTTTGAACCTATCATAATAGACAACATCATTAGGAAGTTAAAATTCAAACAACAAGTGTTAAACGCCACGACTTTTCGCTCCGAAGAACAAAAACAGGACTTAAAATTTGTCGCACTACCTTTTGAACCTTTTGAACCTTTGAACAAACTGAAAAACCTTTTAGGCAACCCGAAAGATAAAGTAGGGAATAGCGAAAAATCTGGCATATACGAAATCAATTGTCAAAATTGTGATCTAAAGTATGTAGGTCAAACACGAAGGTCTCTCAGCACCAGATTTAAGGAGCACTTAGCCCACCTTAAATATGGCAGAACTGAGAAATCCAGTGTTGCCCTACATGCTTTACACAATGACCATAGAATAAGTGATAATATTAAGTTAGTTTGTAGCGTTAACAAGATGCAGATGCTCGACGCTTGGGAGAGTATCGTAATTCATAAGTCTAGAGATAGACTTATGAACGCTGATACAGGCCCGATCGCATATTCATCTCTGTTTACGCTACTTTAAGTAGGACTTGTTATATTTATACGTGTTCACCCTTGCGTGACCATTTCTCGACCTGTGATTGGTCTATCCATATCGTGCGAGGGGCGGAGCTACGCGGGTGGACCTATAAATATTTCAGTTTCTAGACAGGCAGGTTGTTTTAGCTTCGGCTTTGATAATGAGCACATTGTGTTCGAAACGCGTCAGCAGTGTAAATCAAGTGTTTCGGTGTAGTGGGGTGTTTCTAGTGATAGTCCGAAAAATCTGAAAACTGCGATTCTAAATAAAAATTAATATTTCCCTAGCAATTCATGCTATATTTAAATGAAACTTGGTACTTTTATATTTTTGACAGCTGTCAATCAGATGGTATCGAGAAAAATTTTCTAGGCCTTCTAGATTTTGAGCAATATCACGATCAAGTTTTGATTCTCTTATGGCCGCAGTGTGGAATTCTGGCACCATCCGATACACAAAAAAATAGCTTTTCAAAATTATAACCAACAAGAACTTTTTTGAAAAAACATGTAAAAGTTTGACCCACACAACTTCAAAATCTACCTTATTGAATTTTCAATTCAATTGTTTTAAACGTCAAAAAGGATTAAAACAGTAGATGTACTACATTATTTAATTTTTTTCAAACATTTTTATACTAATTTTATAAATTATTCATACAAACAGAATTTTGACGATCTTTCAAAAAAGTCCATACTGATTACATTTTTGAAAAGCTGTATCCCATGGTGTCAAAACTCAATATGGCGGTCATGAGAGGATGGAAAAGCTGACTGTCACTGCTCAAAATCTAGAAAGCCTATAAAATTTTTGCGGAAGCCATTCGGTTGACAGTTGTCAAAAATACAAGAGTTTTAAGTTTCTTTTAGATAGCATCAATCGTAGGGAGATATTAATTTTTATTTGAAATTGGGGTTTTCAGATTTTTCGGAATAACGCAGGAACGAATCAAGATATCGCGGAGTTCTTCACAGATTCTTAATCACATAGAAATAGCGCAACTTTTCTCTAATTTCTCTTACCATTTGGAAGATGCCAATGATGGACAGTGAAAAAGGAACCTTCCTGTATACTAGACAGGGAAATGGAAACAGATATACAAACATTCTGCAAAAAAAAAACAAAATAAAATTAAGGGCAAGGCAAAAATATCTAACAGTCTAATCGAGAGAGAAGATATAGTAGAATAACATATCAGTAAATGAAGTAGAAATGGAAAACCGAGAATGTAAATTTCTGTATTGTGACGTAGCCGAGACAAGAAACAAAGAGGACTACATAAAAAAAATTGACATGTAAGGTTGAAAGAATATACAAAAGAGATTACCGAGTAACTATAGATTGAAATACCATGGAGTCATAATGCAAAAAAGAAGGGGGAGGGCGAAGAAGATACAATCGAAAAAAAATTACAATGAACAATAAGAAGTGGAGAATAATGACAGTGTACAGCCGAGACATGAAAATACAAGGGAGAATAGAAGAAAGGACTTTAATACAAGACCGGGTGAGAGGGGAACAAGAACCTGGACAAAACACAGACACAGTGCAATCCTAGAAGAACTGGTGGAGGAAAAGGGCTGGGAAGCACATATTAAACGGAAATAAAGAAGGAAACGTATGTGGGAGCAAATGAAGAGTCTGCAATAGATTATGTAATAGTAAATGAAACGTGGGAAGAAGTAGAAAGGGTTAGAATAGGAGACCACATGACGTTAAAGGGGGAAATAAAAAGAGAGGAGAAAAGAAAATATACAGGGTGTTTTGCAACCGCGTGTAAGTTTTTTAACATTAGATTGCCCATCAAAAATGGTGACGATTGGCACAAAATTGTTTAGGTCGAAGTCGTCTCCTAAGGAAGTTAGGGCTTTACCATAGGGAGCAGTTTTTCTTATTTGGATACCTCTAAAACCACTCATTAAATAAAAAAATACCAAGAATAGTAAAAGTTGCAGTTTAAGCTGCTCTTTACAACAGGTACCACCATTTTTAAAATGCGTGACCTTGAAAAATTTTCCAATTACCTCAGGTACGGATATCTCTAGAATCACGCATTAAATCAAAAAATACCAAGTATAGTAAAAGTTGCAGTTTGAATTGGCCTTTCTAACGGACGCCACCATTTTTAAAACGCGTCACCTTCAAACATTTTCCGGAAGAAAAATATCAAAGGTGTCTCCGTTTTCTGGGGATCCCGTGGTCATAATCCAACGAAATTCCCCATGTAGATGTATATTCACTGGCAACTAGTGTCCACCAAATTTCATTCAAATCCGTTAATCCGTTCCTGAGAAAACTAAGAAAAACTGCTCCCGATGGCTGACTTTAAAGCCCTATAACTTCCTTAGGAGACGACTTCGACCTAAACAATTTTGTGCCAATCGTTACCATTTTCGATGGGCAATCTGAGGTTAAAAAACTTACACGCGGTTGCAAAACACCCTGTATATACCGGGTATAAGCGAAACTAGGTGCACTCTCTTTTTTTTTCTTTATTTATGAATCGATTGAATGAAATTTGGAGGGCCCTGAACAGGTAATAAATGCCATTATTTTCACCGGAACTGCCTTGGGGATAAAAAATTTAAATGGGACGCCCTGTATATGATTATATTTTTGGAATCTAAATAACATTCTGAATCTAATACTACCACATTTTGACCATTTTGATAACTTTAAAAATGTTTTCAAAAAAAATTAAAAATTATACCTGAGTCCTACAACCCCCCAAAATCATTTTATTGATATCAGGGAAATTAATAAAAATAAGATTTACAATTGGACAGTGGAGACGTTTAACAACAAGCCTAGCAAAATCTAAAATTAATCCATATTTTATGGTTTTGCAGCAATAACTCATTATTTTCAAATACAGCCTTAGATGGCGCACTGGCCAGAATAAATAGCAAGTTTCTTTGACATAATTAGATTTAGGGTTTTAGTTCGTAATTAACATGATACAACAAACAAACAAAAATCTGAAGTCCAATAAAATGGTCAAAATATGGTATTAGATTCAGAATTTTATTTAGATTCCAAAAAAAACATATACAGGGTGTCCCATTAAAATTTTTGTTCTCAATACAGTTCCGGTAAAACCGAAAGTGACAAAAATTATTTAATTAGCGGAAATAATAGGATTTATTTCATTCAAATCGTTTCATAAATAAAGAAAAAAAGAGGGGTGCGCCTGGTATAATATGTAAGAATGGCAAGATTCAATACAAGCCGAAAGGCAGTAATAAAATTTTCTAACAACCTTCTGAGTAAACGTAATCTTAAGAAATAAAAAAACATTTTTGACAGGTAAATTTCGAGGTAAATTTAGTGTGAAGTAAAAGTTTGGTAAAATAAGTATTGCTAATTAAGGATATAATCTCTCTACCGACTTCACAGCGAAAAATAATATTCTGAAAAAACAATATGTAAGAAAAGTTTCATTTTGATTGCGATTTGTGGTTACCCACTATAATACTAAGATGACATTACCGACTATTTCTAAAAAAATCACTGAAGGATAATGGAACCACCCGCTGATATACCTAGTACCTTTCTGAAAATCCCGAAAGCGAGGGTAAAAATAAGTGCTGCATCATGTTTAATTTCATAACAGCTTTGACGAATTAGCAACAATAAAGATGTAGAGACAGCTATTTATTGTCCTGTTTATTAATTAAATCTGGCAAAGCTAAACAAGCCCGTAGAAGACATTACAGCGGAGTGAGCGGAGGACGAAACTAATGACACGAAAAAGGACCAAGAAGTCCAATTTTGTTCAGGATTTCATCACAATAAATCTAAGTGAACTGACGATTGTTTCGAAGACTTATTTTTCTCATCCACTAAACACATTTAACTAAACCTATCCGAGGATTGGAAGGGTCCAATATAATTAAGGTAATTTCGAGATAAAGCGAGGGGAGGGTGATTAAAAAAATGTTTTATGATATAAACCTAAAAAGTATTTAAAAGATATAACAGTTTTATTACTTCTAAAAGTCCAGTATACTTCGGTGAAAAGTTCATGAACTGCCTAAGGGCGAATTTCAGTTTCTTTAAGTCCTCATCATTAGTTGCATTCAAAAATCCCTTCTTTAAGAGAGTTTGCAGAGTACTTGACTGTTTTTAGAAGTAATTATCTTTGAATGGAGATTTTATCTATCGCCCATTTATTAATTGTTGTTAAAAATGTTTTGGGGTAAAAAGTGAACAAGGAAATGACCGGAACCTGACATTAATCTTCACGTCCGTGCATGGCATGCATTATTTAAAGCAATACGTTTAGCTAACCACATTCGACATCAAACCCAAATTAGGTTAGAGGTGAAAACAAAGCAATAAGGTAAAAAGTTGATGAAGGGATAGTCCGTAAAGCCTGACGTATACTCTCTAATTTATATTAATGGAGATATCTAATGTCCGATGACGGGGAGTGAAAAGCTTCCACACTGTTTATCCAGCTATCATACCGGACGCATCATATAATGAGTTCCTCCTGATTACCGGAGTTGAGATCCATACCTGTCAACTCCTTTTTCCACTAAACAAATCCCGCGGTGCCATCACTTTCAATTTATTAAACTGCGTTCTTACATTTCAGTGAATGGTGGTTAGTATGCTCTTGCGATGTAAATTACGGACTGGCTTGTAATTAAAATATTCTGCTTGGACGCTCCTTTGCAGATTCAAAACACGACTCCTTCTGATGTCAAGCTTGCACTTGGTATACTTATTAATGCAGAGGCCATGGGAAATGAAAGGAATCATTCTGTCTTATGTTCCAAATTTTAATCACACGAAATGCTCACTGTAAGTTTTATCAAGAACCAATTTTAATTGCGATTATGTCAATTTTTGTTCTCATAACCTGTAACCTGTATAGGTTTTTGTGTCACATTCCTGAACATATAGGTGAATTCAGTTTTTGGGTACATCATTGTTCAGAATTTTCAGCAAAACAAAATTTGGAGAAATTAAATTATGCAATTAAACCGACGAAATTATGGGAATTTTGCAAAATTAGCACTTAGGGGGTTGAAAAATCGTAAAGGGGGAAGAAAAGTCAAAAGGGATGAAAATTAATCGTAATTAAGCAGAATTACAGAAAATAACACGAAAATAAGTCAATTGTGCAAATTTGGCTTTTGCGGGTTGAAATATTGCGAAGGGGGTCGAAAATGTGAAAAAGGTAAGAACGATTCATATGAGTAAAATTTATTATCGAAAGAAGGCAAAACAGTCCGAATTTTACAAAATTAACGCTCGGGGGGTTCAAAAATTGTGAAGGGGGATGAAAAGTCAAGAAGGGTGAAAATGAACTGTAGTTAAGTAGAACTGGCGAAAATTACACGAAAAAGAAGCGGTCTGGATAAATTTAGTTTTTTGAGGGTTTACATACAGGGTGAGTCTGAGAGACTCCACATCCTTTATACCACAGAATCTACTGTTCAAATAATGAAGCTTGATGGAAAAATTATTGGTCAATTGTGATTCCTCTTGATGTTATAAGCCGCCAAAGATCTTCATTTTTATTTTTAAACGTTCTTTTTAAATATCTGTCGAAAGGTGTATCATAGGATTTTAAATTTTTGCACAGCATTGTTACAAACCAAGAAGCAGCTGCTGATGGTACTTAAGACATTATCCAAAAGGCGAATCTCTGTTATACAGGGTGGCTCCGATGTTATTTGCCCTTGAACTTTTTTATGTTTGAAAATATGGCTAATTTGCCTATGCGGCCGTATTCCCCGTTCTATTCTAAAACTTTTTTGGCTCTTAAAATTTTTCGAAAAAACTGAGCATTCACGAGGAAAATTGAAAAAACCGAAAACATGATGCAGGTAATTACCTTAAAACCAATGATGAGTCTACCTCATAAAAAAGTGAAATTACCATCAATGTTTTTTCTTCAGTTGTGAGCAATGGTTCTGGGCACAGATGTAGGACAACACCTTCAATGCAAAAAAACAGTTGAAATGTGATGCCTGTCAACGTACACTTTGATTTTTATTGAAATTGTAGGTTTATCACGATGATCATGTTTTCGATTTTTTCAATTTTCCTCGTGAGTGGTTAGTTTTTTCGAAAAAATTTAAGAGCCAAAAAAGTTTTAAAATGGAACGGGGAATTCGGTCGCATAGGCAAATTAGCAATATTTTCAAACATAAAAAAGTTCAAACTCAAATAACATCAATTTCGTGGTATAAAAGTTGGTAACTGTGGCACTTAAAATACCTAAAACTATCAGATGCTGCGTGATCAGCAAAAAGCAAACAAGCTTAACCTACTTGCATCTCATATGCTTGAAATTCCAAAGAAAATCACAAAAAAATGAATTTTCTATACTCTATTCCATCAATTTTGCACATTTTTGGCGTGGAAAAAGAACTTCAAATTGATTTTCTTCAAAAACGACCTGAGCTATCGAGTTTCAACTAGAGCAACTTTTTTACGTAAAAATGTACAAGGAATTCAAATTTGTGTTCATAATTGACCCAAGATGTCGTACAAAAAAGTTCGATAAAAAAATGTCCGCGGCCCCTCCACTCACTCACGTCCCTGAAACTTTTGCCAAAATCATTACATTAGTCTTGTTCAGCACAAAAATCTACGACAAAGCTCAAAATTTCGTGACCCTATCGTAAGCCGTTCCTCAGAAATTGAAGAAATAACAATTTTTTTACTCCATTTGAGGGGCCCTTAGGATGGATTTATCGAAAAATGTTTACTAAACTTTTACCCCTAATTTTGATCGTAGAACGCACTGGTAAAATATTGCAGCCTAATTACGGGACACCCTGTATCATGAAAGGGGTTGAAAAATTGTGGATGGGTTAAAAATTAATGAAATAAACTTTGAATTATCGAAAAATCACAAGAAAGCCCGAAAACACGTCAAGTTAGTTTTTTGATGCAAATTTACCTGAGCAATTTCATTTTTTGATTTCTCTTATTTCTATCAAATTTTCTGTTACCTCACAATCTGTCAAAATATCAAAAGTAAATTAAAAGAAAATGTCAATTGGCAGATGAATTTGCATCAAAAAATTAAAGTAGACGTGGTTTTGCGTTTTTCGAAAATTTCACCCATTTCTTCGATGTTTTTGAAAATCTAGGGTGGCCGTGACTGCACTTCCGGTCAAGCATGATACATGTTTCTAACTCAGAAAAAATCGTAGATTCCGAATCCGTTGAGAAAAATGTGTCATTCCATTTGAAAAAACGAAAGTTAAGGTCATTTCCGGTTAAACCGGAAATGGAAAAAATTCTCTTTATGTACGCGCAAGTGGTGCGGGATTGGTCAGCGTTTATTTCAATTCAATATCCTTATTTCATCCAAAGATATTCAAGGTGGGAAGTTTTAAAAATAACACCTTGTATAGGTAATTACTTTTTCGAGCGAATACGTAATTACTTAGTAATTTTAATTATTTTTTGTTCAAGTAATTAATAGTTAATGGTACTTTTAATAAAAGTATTTCTTCAGATCTGAGAGTGGATTATTAATCAAAGCTAACTTGATTAACTTTAGTCTGGTGCTAAGCGCCTTTGACATAGGCAGCTGTGTATACCGCTTTGACTTATTATATTTTGCAGGCCTTTAGCTTTGAAAAATGATTATTGGATTTTTAGTTTCTTTGCAGGCAACCAGCAATCCAAGACTGTATCGTGCGTTGCAGCTTCTCCTATAGCGTAAAAAACTAATCAATAACTAATAATAATAATTAATAGGTAATAAATGAAACTAAAAAATTACATTATATTTTGAAACCCAAATTAGGACAGGAAACAACCCTTATTTAGTAGTGGAAATTAATAAGCACAGAAAATGTTTTTTAAAAAATGTTACGTAAGAGTTTGTTCTGGCACAATTTGGAAACAAAAAATCAAATTTTATCAATTCGCACGAATCTTTTGGAGTATACAACTGCGTATTTACTAGAATCTATAATTGTTGTTTATTTTGAGAAGCAATCCGCTCGGTGTAGAGTTCACCCACTAATCATTTTTAAAACAAATTGCATTAACTCCTATCAATTTTAAACTAACAACAATAAACAGGAATACTACAATTATGATTTGGCATTTTAGAATGAACCATAAAATTGTGGAAATTGTCGCAAAACGAGGAAAAGCGGTGGTTATCACTAGAAATAGTTATTTATTGCTTTGTAAATAATTAATCTGTTGACCTGCCTCAAAGCAGTTGTTATTTCCACATGTTGCATATCTGAGAAACAATAATAAAAATCTAAAAAATAAACAGACGATTACAAGAATCAATAATTAAAAGAAAATCTTTAGTTTCTTAAAAATAAATAGAATTCGTAGTTACTACATCATGATAATTTACTAACTATGTAATTTACTACAAAATGGTCGTAAATCTCAAGAAATTATAACAATTAATCATGATAACATTTATCGAAATTTAATTGATTTATTATTTGAAATGACGCTAAGGTCATTATGCATTTATTTCTGTAAGTTATAAACAATGCGTGGATTTTGTTCTTATTGTAAAATTCTTGTTGTTTACTCGGATGAACTTTTTTAAAGCTCCACCATTTTTGCAAGTTGATTCAATGAATTAGGTAGGTAATTAAAATTACAAGACGGTGAGAAGGGGATAGGCTCGGCATCACTCTTATAAGTATAGAGGTAGGATTAACCATGAAGGCGCAGTGACGTAATTATTACAAAGGCAAACATTGAGTAGATCGGATAAATTTCAAGGGAGATCACTTGGACTTTGATTCCACTAGGAATCCCATCATGTTTTACTCACATTTTCAAGAATAATAACAATTATAATTGTATAATAAATTGATGTTTGTACATTGTAGGGTTAAAAGTGATAACATTTAGTACACGCGATTTGGGTTAATACTTTATTACAAATTTGAGCAAGAGATAACAAACGGGAAAACATACAGCACGGAAGTGACTTTTATGCAGCAATATTTGCAATTATTGCGTGACAAAGGAGATGTCAAAAATTTTCATCAGCCTCTTAGCATGTTTTGCTAGCGAAATTACATTGACTTGTAGAGATTATTGTATATTGACTCATCGTGGGTTTGAGGGCATAGTACAAGTCCGGGATCGTCACCCAATCTTTCTCATGCTGGGAACAACCACCCACATCATGACACGTTGAAATTAGCTGGAGATAAGACAGTAAAAAAAATGTTATCAAAATGAGTAATGGCAAAATTTCTGATATTTATTGATAAAAATTGGTCAAGAATACATCTATCAGCGAAAATTTCTTGAACTCTGAGATTTTTCGTTTTCGAAATTTGAATTAAGCTGCATTCTATACTTTATCAAAGGTCGTTCTGGAATTAATTTTATCACCTTGACCTCCTTCCTCTCCGTATTTATACGACTCCAACCTGAAATCTTGAGTGATTCAATTATTTTATCTCTTTTGAAAGAGTATTGGCCCAAAAATCGGACTAATTAAAAATTGTCTAGATTAAGCGACCCGTAACCTCCTCTGCGAAGTAAACACTCACACTCCATCTGCATGCTTTCGATATAATAATGGCGACTTTTTTTTCCACTTTATCTAACAGTATTCCTCATTTTGATCCAAAAATGTCGGTTTATTAACGCGCAGAATGCTCTGATAATGTCTATTTTAAAAAACAATACTTGAGGTTAAGTTTTGTCACCTTTATGGTAGAGAATTACATGGCTCTGTATGATAACAAGATCGAGGGCGTGATTGAAGTTTTATCTTTTCAAACTGCCATTGGTTCAAATTGCACACCCAAAAATGATGATAAAGTGATCGACGAGAAATTCTCTAGCTGTTATCTTGGAGGTCATTTTTTCTAAAATATGCGAATTGAACTGTGCTGGGTCAGATCTTAATTAATATTTCGTGCCGCCATCCGGAGGCCAAAATTTGTGGTCAAACTCGTGCCATAAGTTCGCCTTTGCAACGCAATTTCGACATTGGGAAATCTCATGCAAGCTTTCAACTTCTACGCGTGAGAGCTAAAAGTTACTAAATTTATATCAAAACACGTTTCAGGGTTCTAGGAATGAAGAAATACGGTTTTTCCATAACTTGTAGAGTTAAAGTTGGAGAATTTCAAACATAAAAAATTTCTTTTTAAAGCTTCGACTTCTGTTGCCCATTTTTAGATTTGCTTTTGAGTAATCGGTATACTGTTTTTAAGAACAATGTCTGTGACCCTAGTTGAGAAAAAAGTTTTTTTAGTTCACACCCCCGTTAATAATCTATCACAAGTTAAAGAATTCAATAACTTGAAGATATTTTCTCAAAGGCTTGAGATATTTTCTGTGACCATGTTCTTAAAAGCTTGTAATATTTTCATATAACCCCTTATACAGGGTGAGTCTGAAAGACGCCACATCCCTTATACCACAGAATCTACTGTTCAAATGATGAAGCTTGGTGCAAAAATTATTGGTCAATTGTGATTCCTCTTGATGTTATAAGCCGCCAAAGATATTAATTTTTAAACATTCTTTTTAAATATCTTTCAAAAGGTGGATCGTAGGATTTTGAATTTTTGCACAGCATTGTTACAGACCAAGAAGCAACTGCTGATGATACTTAAGACATTATCCAAAAAGCGGATCTCTGTTATACAGGGTGGCTCCGATATTATCTGCCCTTGAACTTTTTTATGTTTGAAAATATTGCTAATTTGCCTATGCGGCCGTATTCCCCGTTCAATTCTAAAACTATTTTGGCTCTTAAAATTTTTCGAGAAAACTAACCGCTCACGAGAAAAATTGCAAAAACCGAAAACATGATGCAGGTAATCACCTTAAAACCAATGATGAGTCTACCTCATAAACAAGTGAAATTACCATCAATGTTTTTTTTCGGTTGTGAGCAATGGTTCTGGTCACAGATGTAGGACAACACCTTCAATGTAAAAAAACAGTTGAAATGTGATGCGTGCCAACGTACACTTTGATTTTTATTGAAATTATAGGTTTATCACGATGATCATGTTTTCGGTTTTTTCAATTTTCCTCGGGAGTGGTTACTTTTTTCGAAAAATTTTAAGAGCCAAAATAGTTTTAGAATTGAACGGGGAATACGGCCGCATAGGCAAATTAGCAATATTTTCAAACATAAAAAAGTTCAAAAATTCAAAATCCTACGATACACCTTTTGAAAGATATTTAAAAAGAACGTTTAAAAATGAAGATCTTTGGCGGCCTATAACATCAAGAGGAATCACAATTGACCAATAATTTTTGCACCAAGCTTCATCATTTGAACAGTAGATTCTGTGGTATAAAGGATGTGGAGTCTTTCAGACTCACCCTGTATAAACTTTTGCTTGTGTCTCCAGCTCTATCTGTAGCTCTAACTTTAACTCCAAGCTCTAATTCTATGTCCAACTCTGCCTCTACGTCTAACTCTTAACTGTAACTCTAACTTTTTCTATTTCTAGCTCTACCTCTACCGCTTGCTCTAATTCTACCTATAGCTTTTACTCTACATCTAGCTCTACCTCTAGCACTACTTATACCTCTAGCTCTACTATAACTTTGGCAGAATTAGAGGTAGACTTAGAGTTAGAGCTAAGTTAGAGCTAGAATTAGCTAGAGCTAGAGAATTAGCTAGAAACTCGAGCGGTTCCAGTGCTTTCGTATTAAGCGATTTGTTTTACGATTATAGATTTATAAAATTTAATCCATAACCGTCTACAGACAAATGTGTCCAGTCAATACCGCATTTCCTGGCTACGAAAGGCACAATCTGCCAACACCGCATTCCTTGACTACGTTTAATTATGTAGTAAAATTTAATACTGTACAAACATTATCTTAATTTCCTACTATTCGACTTGCATAAACATAAAACATAATCTCTTATCAATTGCAATTAGCTACAACCAAAATATTTAAAAAATAAGGTGGCAGTAATATTGCGCGCAGGATAAGCGGACGTATGTCGCAGACTTGTCCTTTTCGGATTAGCCGAAAACTCATGACAAAAATGTTGCTATTAATTTTTTGTTTGGGTGTCTCGGCTGCGCCTCAGCAATCACATTTTTCCAGTTTGCAGATAATTAGATTAAATGTATTGAGACGTCATTTAGCTTGCTAAACTGGTTTTGTCATGTTTTCGAAAAAACAAAGGGGAGAGCTGGGCCCCACTAAAATCTTTCTATATTCTTTAATAAATTGTTATTCTATGCCACAAGTTAAAGGAATTGAAAAACTTTCTGGTTTACACATTTTGTTTTAAATATGAAGCGTGTTGTTAGAACCCCACAGGAAGCAGTAATTAATTAAGAAATGGCAGAAACAAAAAACCAAGTCCGTTGATTTCATTTATTGCATCACAGAGGCTATCGATTCCGAATATAGAAACGTTACACGCTTCCGGGTACTGGAGATGATAGTGGATTAACATCGCGAAAATTGGCGGAGGTTCTACTTTACTATTAATAGACAATTTGAAAAATTTCACGAAATTACGTGATCATCACCACGAGATTAGGAGGTTTTTTGTTTGTGGAGTCACGTGTTCGTATTTTGGTTCCTTAAAAATCCAACGGTATCTCTTGAATTTGACACAACGGCAACACTAGTTTCGATAGATCTCCAGGTTCAAGGTTCATTCCTATCATTCGTTACAGAAATGCTAAGAAACCTTAGAGTGGGGAATTAACTGTGTTTTAAGAGTGCAGTTCTGAGCAACAATCTAGTCAAAACATTTGTAAACAAGCGAGTGGACAATGATTTTCGAAAATATCTTTTTGGTGGTGTTAGTAGTAGTAGCCACGCGGGCTGAAAATCGGAGTTTACGTTCGGTTTTTGGTGGGATTTTCACTCCGCATCCAGCGACTATCGCTTGGGGGAATTCTGAAAACAGCATTTTGAAAAGTGAAGAAGCGCGACCCCCAGCAACCGGTTTTGTGGTTACGGAAAAGGAGTTTACAGCCCTTAGGATAGAGTACATCAAGAACCAGATTTTGAAAAAATTGAGATTGAAAGAAAAGCCGACGATTTCATTAACCGACCTTCCTAAACCTGTGAAAGAGAATGATAATTTAATACCGGACCAAGATGACAATATCTACAGTTCTTATTCCGACGATTTCTATGGAAAGACTACCCAAGCCATTATTTTTCCCTACGAAGGTATGTTGTTTTGTTGTTTTTCTCAAGAGTATAAATTCCACAACCTTATTTATCAAGTAGATAAAAACGAGTTGCTTTCCGTTACTAGCAAATTATTTTCCTTACAGGGAATTTGGAGCAACGCTAACGTCTTTTTCTTCTAAAATATCGTTTATAATTTTTCTCGAATAAAATACTTAACCATGTTTACTATTATTTACTTTTTCTAAAATATATAAGTCAGTAAATTACTATAAGCACTGACTTAAAGAGGTAAGACCAACAACTATGCATTCTATACCAAACCCTCTTGTTGTAGATGATGCAAGATGCTTGAGAAGAGTTCGATTCCCTTCAGTCTGCGTGCCATTTCAGATGCCAACTGATATTCACTCCACTGATGTGAGCACTGCAGAGCTTTGGTTTCACAAAGAGCCCGACATTCTAGACGCTCACAACCAGACGTTTGTAGTTTCTGAAGTTGCTCATTGGGATACCAATAAATCGTTTCAAAAAACGAAACCGATTGCAATTCAGGAAACTAGTCTAACAGCTGGATGGCTGAAAGTGGATGTAACCTACGTGGTCAAAAACTGGTTGGACTTTCAGGATTCTCCCACACACGCTATAAACGTCGCGTGCAAAACCTGTGGGATGGATAAAAACCAATCACCAATTTCTTTTTCTGTGGAATCTAAACCATTTCTAGTGATTTATACTCATTCTCAGCAAAGAAGACCACAACATAGAAGACCAAGAAGACAGGCAGATTGTACCCCAGGATCCAACGAATGCTGCCGTGAGAGTCTCTACGTTTCTTTTGCTGAAATTGGTTGGGATGACTGGATTATCAAGCCAGACGGCTATAACGCTTACTTCTGCAAGGGATCTTGCGTAACAGCTTCAGCATTGACTTTAAGTGCAAGTCAACACAACACGATTCTTCAGGTCAGTAAAATATCAAAAATATCAAAAATAACGAAAAATATTACAGAAAGTGATGTACGGTCAAAACAGGAATCGAGGAGGAGCACGACCAGAACTCACCCCATGTTGCGCAGCAACCCAATTTCAACCCCTTCAGCTAGTTTATATGGATAACAATAAAACGCTAACGACGAAAGTGCTGTCTAATATGATCGTGGACAGTTGTGGTTGTATGTAACGTATTTGTGTTATCGGTATCTAGCAGTATTTAATGTGATTCGGACATTTTGTGGCTTAAAGGTTTTGGACTTTGAGTTTCCGTTTTAGGAAATCGAACGTTCTATTTATTGCACGGATATTTATAGGAAATGCAACTGCGTGTTGTGAAAAAAAAGTTATTTAATTTAATATTTATTTATTGCATTATATTTCGTTTTGTAAATACAGAATTTATATAAGCTTCTTGTTTTTAAGACTAGAGTAGCCCTGGAGACAATAAGTTTGTGCAAATGGAATTTAATCCATTTGGTTCTTCAGCAGAATAGTATGCAGAAGTTCTAACTGACAATTATTATCCAGAATCCTACATAATGAGGTACTCCTGACCATATTCCAGCACCCATCTTCCTAGTACAAAATTCGTGCTGGTTCACAGGTTCCGTCAAAGAATGTAGCCAATTTGACCAGATCGATAGAATTTGCCTTTACTGCATCACGAATAAAATGATGCTGAACCAATATGTTTGGTACATGAGGCATAGAATTCTTCGTCAATTCTATGGATGACTTGTCACAATTAATAGTGATTGTCTCTTGTGAAAATAACTTCAATCATAAAGCTTCAGTGCTGGGGTGCTCCTTGTTACAGTCTGCTGCTTTCTGCTACATTCAACGTACCTATCTAAACGATTAGTCCACTTTCTTTCATGTTTTGCTTCTTTTCTTTTCAGAATAAATTTCCTCACCTTTTTGCAAAAGTTACAAGATTTTTTTTTGGTTTGTCGTCATTCTTTCTACCATTTGATTGTTACCTACCTATTGGTGGTGGCAATTTAATAGTATGCAGAAATAGAAGAACTGTTCTTCATTTTTCTGACAATTTATTATTCATTATAATAAGTAACAGGGAGGAGTTTTGTGATGAATTAACCCAACAGGTTCGACAGGGGGGTCCTTTTTGAGATTTGAGTAAATACATAATTATTGAAATTAGGTAATTAGATATATATATTATGAAGAGAATCTCGGAATAATATTGGATGATCTAGTCGGGGGTAGAAGCGGAAGAACACGCAAAGGCAGGGATAGCTTTAGTTGTAAGAAATGGAAAAATAAGATGCGTCGAAAAAATACTCGTGGTAAACATAAAGGAAAATAAAGGAAAGGAAGGCTATACAATCCTGGTTGTATACGGACCAAACGAGGTTGCAGGTAAAAACGTAAAAGAAAATTACAAAAAGAAATAGGCGACAAAACCAAACAGTAATAATTATGGGAGATCTTAATGGGCGAGTGGGAAACAACAATCAAGGAATAGAGTGGTGTCTGGGCAAACGGGGAAGAAATGAAGAACTCAAACGGAGAAACAAGAAACAAATTTTCGCACATAATGAATTTGCGGTAATTAGATATTAGGTAGGTAGAGTAGGTGGTGTACGCTTTCTCCACAAAATTAAAAAAAATATATTGAACTGACGTTTCATGGCTACTGCCACATCCTCAGAGTTCTTCGTCATAAAACTCAAAATCTACAATCCCCGTGTCGTGGTGCTGAGTTTACGCGAAAAAATTCAGATTTCATATTCTCATTTTCTGAATTGTAGATATCTTGTATTTTGAGTTTTATGAAGAACTCTGAGGATGTGGCAGTAGCCATGAAACGTTAGTTCAATATATTTTTTACAAATTTTGTGGAGAAAGCGTACACCACCTACCCTACCTACCTATTATGGAGCTCCACCAACCCGTTCACCTGGATAATTTATTTAATTAGATATTACCTGTATTGAAGATGTCTAGAGCGATGGACAATAACCATCTAGACTGCATTCTTGCACCAAATAAAAATGTAACTGGTAAGCCAAAGAATAAGTCCTAATAATTTCACGATTTTAAAGCTTGAGCATCCTGGATCAGGAATTTTTGCGAACGAATTCACAAAAAGTTGGCCACCATATAACTAGCGGCTGTATTTACAAAACAGTTAGTTACTTCTTTATTATTACTTCTTGTCTGCAACTGGTTCTTTCGCGTTCATTTAAGATTAGTCGGCTTGCTGCATTCCCAGGGCGAAAAGTGTAACTCGGTTCTGTGATGTTTCGTGTACAAAGATGAGGTTTGTATTTTGGAAAAATTACATAAAATGTAAACAGATAATAGTTGGGTAAACATATCGCTACATTGTAGCAAAAGCAATAAACCGCAAATGCATCGAGAATACACAATTAGTAATTAGAAGGGTACTTCCAGCTCCTTTAATGCTTCGCCTAAGGTGAAAAAGTAACTTAAACATTTAGCTAACGGTGTTGGCAAATTATATTAAAAGGTAGGTATATAAGATAGGAGAGATATCGTTTTTTGTGACTTTAAAACGAAACTAATAAAAAGAAATGAAGGCAAATTTTAGGTCCATTAGGAACGGGTCAGTGGAAGTGTCAATTTAAAATTGTGAAATTAAAGTACTGGAATACGTTAATGTAAGTGATTAATTTGTTTTTAATTACAAGAAATTGTACATTTTTATTATTTTTTAAATATTATTTAATCCAACACCCACAGGGTACAAATTTTAACTAAACTGCCAATTTTTAAATTACCTTGAGCTAAAAAAAATATATTACTTTTTTAATATATTTTTATAATTTATCATATTCTTATGCGTTTTGGGGATTAAAACTCAAACGCATCAATAAAGTTTTGCCTTAATCTAAAAGAAGTTGTTAATCTAGTTTAATGTTGGTCACTGGGGCGCTTTGACCCCGCCTGTCCTCTGCTTTAAGCGACGATCAAATAACTAAACGGCGTGCGTTTTTTTTTTTTTTTCAAAAAATCGCCAAAAGTTACGATTTTCACTTTTCGTAACACTGCCCCCATTTCGAAATTATATTATGTATGCCCCATTGCACAAGCAGCAGGTCAGTAGACAAATTACACGTTTTTCTGGGTGATCGAATAAAATTGAATCTGAAAATTAATTTAATAATGCGTAATAATTATGATTGCTTGAGATAGTAGTAAAAAAATTTATCAAATTTTTAAAAGGTCGTAAGATAAATTTGAGTCACGGTTATTGGGTAATAATGTGGCGAGGATTTGCATAAATCAATCCTGACGGATGGTCGCTAATGCCGGTTTTATTTGCGTTTATTTTTTACCGCCTCGTAACCTGGAACTGAATTTAAAAATTGTCATATGGGAGGTAAAATTCACGCTTTAATAAGCGAATAAATGTGTATTATTTGTTTATATGTAACGGTACAAGACTTAAAATGCGGCTCAACTGAAAAACAGTTCAATGCAGTTCAGTATGAGTTCGCGATATTGCAGACTTCACTGCTAACCCCCGTGGTACATCAAATGTGAGTAATATTGTTAAAAGTGGCTCCTCAAATATGTAAATCTAATCAATATGCACATATTTGAAATTAATTTTTAATTCGAGCGTCACGCTTGCAAAAAGAATAATTTTGAATTAAGTGGAGCATAATAATACTTTTCGGTGAAGCGGTGACGTTAAGTACCTCGTTCAAATGTTCTTTGCATTTTACAACGTACAGGTGAAGTTGTTATAATTTTTTGTAGGGTATGTTTGTGGTGGGCGGCATGTTCATTTCTGTATATCTGTTTCAGAATGCGGCGGCTTCTATTATCGCTTCTGGTAGTCGCCAGTTTTTGGCAAATTCACGCTCAAGAAAGTGCTCAGTACCTTCAAAATGCCATAAGAGACTTAAAAATGAAAGGAAGACAGCAGTCGATAAAAAGAGTCGATCCAAATTATATATCGGAAAACCAAATAACAACAGAAAGACCAAAAGAAGTGGATAGAAGAATACAAAACAACGCGGTACCACCATTATCCTTGACAAAAGGTGAACTTGCCTCTATCTATCAAGCGGCGGTTTCAAAGGGAGAAACTGTAAAATTAAACACTGGAGACAATTCCTACATTCATGCTGCTGTACATGAACTCGATAGTAAACCAAGTAGTTCTTCAGATAGTGGTAGTACGGGGGAGGCCTCTGGTTATTACTATTACTACTACCCAATTAAAAGCTTTTTGGATGAAATGTCTTCGCAACCTTCTTCAGTAGGTATTTTACTTATTTTTTGCAGTAATTTCAAGGCAAAATTTAGGCAGATCATCATTATAGCCCGCCGTACCACGAAATTCGCCACACAACTATAAAACCGCAGTATCAATACCATTCGCATACGCACCAGGTAAATCAGGTATTCTCACAACTAAGGTAATCAATTTAATGGAAATTCTCAGTGCTCAGATTTTAGATGCGAATTGCCTAAAATAATGGACAAAAACTATTCGGTGGTTAGTTCAGAAACCAAATTTTTTTTTATTAAATAAATACATCAAGTGAAAACGGCCTGTTAATTTGTAGCAAAAACTATTTATTTTTGGAGATTGGCGTAATGATAACTGTTGTTCAAAAGTACAACATATCAAAAATTGGGACTATTTCATCGATTTTTTTGTATTAAAGGTATCTAAATTTGACCTGAAAATGTCTTTTAAATTAAAGCAGGAAAAGTAAAATCAACCCTATGACCTGACAGGTGAATTAACTTTATTTATCCATCCAGCACAACGTGAAAATAACAAAGTCGGACAGTGAGAAACCCGAGAAGAAAGACAAAAAAGCCCTAGAGCCTCTATTCATGGCAATATCGGGATTCATCGGAATGGCGGTAATGTTCGTCCTCTCCGTACTGGTTTTCCCCAAATTTGGAATGAAAAAACCCAAAGCGGGCATAAAAGGAAATGTAAAAAAGACCGAGAGAATAAACGACCTCGCAAGAGTTGCTTTAGAAGCAATAGAAGGAAAAGACTGTGCCGAAAGGTTCGCTTGTGAACTAGAGAAAACTGCAAGAGCGTTTAATCTTCAAGACAACAGATTTGTCAAGTATAGAACGTTAGTTAAATATGTAGTTAATTCTTTTTTCAGGTTGTTAAAAAGAATGGCACCTGGCACGTTTGGTAAGCAAATGGATAAAGTAGGAAAATGGGCTCCGAAACGAATGAGGTGTACGGCAATTCCGTGCAAAAAGAAAAATCCCCCGAAAAAGAAAAACGCGAACGATCAGAAAAAGAAGTCTTAGCTGCCACCAAAGCTTAATTAGGTTATTAATTTATTTGTACATTAAAACTATAACTGCGTTAAATTATATTTGTATTTAATTTAAAAAGTTAGCACTATGGAAACATATGTATATAAATAAATACTTCGCAATAAATTGCATGTACAGTCTTAGTTTTTGTATCTAACGGAGCACAAATCTTGACAATATAAAATGACTTACCTACACAATGTTAAAATATTTTACACCAGTACATTTAGTAAAGAAAAAGCACTACATCAAGCGGGCTATATCAGCAACCTCCTATAATAAAAACTGCACGTTTCTGTGACGAAAAGGTATACTTATTGCTTGTTTAAATTAATAGTGCTTCGTACAAAATTATAAATGAGTATTCTGGGATCAAGGATTTGAGCAAAGCCGAGTATTCTTATTCTAAACGAGACCTGCAAGCTTTGGTTTTCAAAAATAAATCGTTTTGGTTTTCAACTAGAAACTATTTGAAGGTTTTCAGACCTTAATTCGTTACTTATAAAAATATCTAAATAGTAAGATTATCGTGGAATTCTTCAATGGAATATAAAAAGCTTATGGCACCAAAACATTTTACGTGTCACAGAGTCCATGCAATTCTGCGTAATTTACAATAGCTCGATGTAGAAACTCGTACTGCGCCTGTGAAAAATCGTTTATTATTTTGGCTAACGTTTTGTAATACTTACATATGAACTTATGAGACTTTGTCTTTGCGATCGTAGCTTCCTTGTCATAGTGAATATGTCCACTCGTCTTTCAGTACGCAGCTGTTGTACCAGAATACTCAAACCAACAAACATGGAACTTCTATCTGAACCTAAATTGCAATGAACAACCATAGATGGCGTGCAATTAGGTGTAATATATAACTGAGCTTGATCAACTAGCTCGGTTAAACCTCTAGTGACTTCAGGTACTTCTCCATCGACAGTAGGCCAACCATGGTACTGTAAATGTATAACTCTCTGGTCTTCGCAATCTCTCCCTTTAATATACATCTCCCTTCTAGTATAATATGGACAAGTTTCAGCTTGTTCATATCGTACGTTAATATTGTCATAAGTTCCTTCATCTTCTTCGGGCCAATACCGAGGACATTTCCCTTCACCTACCTCTGATAACATAACAACAACACTTATTCCCTGTTCTGATATCATTCTCCAGAAGTCATTTATTGTTACTTCTACCGGATCTTGAGTTATAATAAAAGTTTCCGCATTATCGTACCCTTCGATAAATGATGCGTTTATATAGGTGGAATGTTCTTTGCCTGACAGAGGGGTTAATATAACCCTATTTCTGTCGTATGGAATGAGTGAATCTGTTCTATTTTTTTCTCTATTTTCATCACCTTTGCCGACAGAACAAGATTTTCGATCTTCAAAAGCGTTAACAATATTCTAAAACGGAAGATGAAAACACAGAACTACCAAAAGAACTTACTTCAAACTCTTCTTCTAACTTGGACTTCAACTTATCTTTATCACATTGTCTTAAATCGTCTACAGTACTTTTTAGATCACAAGCATTTATCTCCGTATCTCCATATTGAGCTACCTCCATTAGAGCGCGATAAATAAAAATATATTGTTTCTGAAAATTTCATATAGTTTTCAAAAGAAAACACTGAGGCTTACCAAGGATTGAACCAAGAAATTCCTTTGGTGTCTCAAATCACAAATAGTATTGAATATGGAAACGTGCTCTTCCTCTTTCAACTGTTGCAATAAACAATCGAGCGCGACTAAAGTTCCAGTTCTGCCAACCCCAGCACTGCAGTGTATCAAAATGCAGCCTTTCTCAATAGAATAAGCTTCATTGACACGTTTTATGAACTTAATAATGCCGTTTGGATGTTCCGGAGCCATAAAATCTTTCCACACTAAATAGTGGTACTGGGTAATCTGGCGTTCCTCTTTATCTCTGCCCGGAATACTTCTATTAATCTTCAACTCCCTCACTATATAGTCAGAATATCGAGTCTCTTGAACGTGAGTTACAGTAATATCACCGAAACATTTATCGCCGTCGCTTTTGTCTGGCCAATATTTTGCACATTTCGTCTTGCTGTACTCCTCCAAATTTGTGAGCATCAGTATCAATTCCAAGTGCTGCTCCCAGATCATTCTCCAGAAATCATTGACAGTTGTATCCATTGGGCCTTGGGCGCAAATAAATTTCTTCCGTTCCTTGTAGCCCAGCACGTAGTTGGCGTTGACATAATCAGATCCTGCTATACTATCGACTTGAGATAACTTCACTCTAGTTTGATCGTATGATTTGATGTCTGGGTATCGATTTTTGTATACGTTCTCTCGTGCGTCTGACGATCTAGTAGTTCTATCCGAAAACCGATCTGGGAGTAGTTCAAATTCTTGTTGGAATCCATAGTCGGAGTCCCTATGTCGTTCTATATACGCCGATACCAATTCCCCTTTGCTAATGGGGCACATATCGGGGGGATTTAGAGATACTAAGCGTTGACGACCTCGTAGGCTCCTGTACAAATGCCTAAGTACAATTATTAACAAAAAAATATGTGTACATCTATTTAAGTTGAGGCAACTAATAGCACTTAAGCATTTGGTACTAGTGTATGATTTTAGAAGATTACCTGAGTGACGTGCGGAAAGTAATTTCAACAGCTTGAGCATGGGCTTGTTTGGTGTAGTGATGGAGTACGCACAAAGTACCCAACAATAGTAGTACTATCACTACTAAGCCACACAAAATTTGCACCACTAAGTTTAAAGTACCAGCTGATGGAGCTACAATAACCTCTGGTCCTGGATTCATCATCAACAAGTAGTTGCTGTACGCCGCCATAGTAGTTTCCTTTCTATTGTCGCCATACACTAAAAACATCGGTTGGTTTTAAAAATCCAAGAGTTACTCACCGATAATCTCGACAAATCCCGTGTAATTACTGCTAATGTCTAAAGAACCGTCGTAGGGTGGAATTGGGTCGAGAACTTCACTCCTGCGGACTCTATTAATAGCGCTACTGTTGTTGCTTTTGGTTTCGGTTTCTTTAGGGTAGGAATAGGGTCTAAGCCCTACACATTCATCGCATTGGGAATTTGTCACGTTGTACGTTTGATCGTCGCCCAGGAAAACCTCGGAGTGGAAGTTGTCGCTAAAAGAGGAGCTTTAGCAGAAAACTTTTCCACCTTCATACCTTGGAAACATCTCGGCAACGTAAGCACCTCCTTTCGCAGTTCTGTGCGCCTCTTGGTATGAAACTATCAACAGATCTTCAGGAGTTGGCAATTCGGCTAGTTTTTGCTGGTCGTCCATCCTCACCAGATATATCCTGTAACAGCAAATGGGGCCATTCTGCTCTGACACCCGCGGCATAAAAAGTTTAAACAGCCATTTCCCCTGTTCCTCTAACTTCCGCCAATGAAGTTGCGAAGACAACTTCTGTCTGTTCGGCAACATCGACGGCATGGAGCAATGCACCTCCACAGTTTCTCCGTTTTTCTTTGTTTTTGTAACGGCACTTATTGAAACTGTGTAGTTTGCATTGGCCGAGACGTTATTGAAACGCGCGTGGAAAGTATTTTCTCCGACGCTTTTCGATTTTGGACCCCACGTCGTGTTTTCCAAGATGCCATCCTCGTTTATAAAAGACGCGCTTCCTTGGAGATCGACCTGGAAAGTTCCAGTCAAAACCTGAACCCTAAGCAGGCTTGATAATTGTCCTTGTCTATGATTTTAAGACAGACAATGACAAATTATCATCTGCCTCATATCCAAGTTACATTGTAAGAAACAATGGTGCCATGCGGATTGGTGGGGGGCTCCCAGCCAACCTGGACAAACGAAATTTGACTGATATTATCAAATCGGCATTGAATTGTCGGTTTTGTAGGAGGCCCCGAGATTCCATCCATGGTAGTTCCATTAACAATTGCAGAACGTGGTCCACACTGCCGCGTGTATTCACTACAAGCGGATATTTGAAAACTGTAAGTCGTGGCAGGCTCCAAATTCGTGAAGAAATAGTAGTTGCTGTCCAGGTTCAAGTCGACAGCCTCAAAAGATGAATTATCGGTTTTAAAAAACAATTCATAATAGTGAACGTGATCTTTCAGTTCTCCCGGTGGAGTAGTCCATCCAATAGTCATAGTGTTGTAAGTGACACCAGCCACCTTTAATTCTGGTACGAAAACTGGATTTTCTTTTAAAGTCTTCACAGGATTACTGATTGAAGGCTGGCTTTCTCCTTCTGAATTTCGAGCGACAATTTTTATGTTGTATTCAGTATCGTTTTTAAACACGTCCTTCAATATGCAAGATCTCCTATTGCTTTCAATGGGTTGTCTGTAATATTCCCATTGTGAATTTCCCTTGGGCATTATTTGAATTGTGTAGTGTAATCCTTTTGGATCATTTCCATCATTTACAGTCCAGTTCAAGTAAATCTTATTGGTAGCTACAGCTTTAACATAATCTATACTAATTTGAGGCTTATCTAAGACTAGGATAGCTGAGGAAGAGTTCACTAGATCATGTCCAGTTGATGCAATACAAGTAAAAGTAGCATTGTCCTTCTTAGTAACTTCTTTGATGGAGAGAGTCGTGTTTTTTATTGTTGTATTCACAGTCTTGACTATCCATAAATCTGATGGAAGAACTTCACTGTCTTTTAACCACTTGACAGTTTCTATAGGATATCCCTCAATTAAACAGGACAAGTCAACGTTTTGATACATTTGGGTTCTAACTGGAGGTGAAATTTTGAGTATTCTTGCTGGCAGAGTTACATTTAAAATAACTTTTCGAATGTCTAACTTTTTGTCATCTACTAGAAGATTATGGCAAACATATTGACCAATATGTTTTAAGTTAACATTTAAAATATGCAGCATAGATACTTCTGTTTTTCCAGACTCCGGATTGATATTTTCACTATCCATTTCTAATTTGAACCTAAAATTACCATGACATTAACCATGCTATATTAGGTTTTTGAAGAGTTTCTTACCCATACTCATCAGCAACTTCTGAAACGTTCTTTTCGTTAAAATGCCAAAAGAAAACGCTTTTCACCCATTTGGACTTGCAAATAATAGTAACGTTAGCACCGTAAGGTAACTGATCCTGTTTGTAATTAAGAACTTCAATGCTCATTATTTCCTCCTCATCGACAAAGGGCTCCTCTACAAAATAATTGTCTGAGACATAAATAAAAACACAGATCGAAAGGTTAATCACTCACCGATAGCGTTAGCTTCAATATTTACAAATATCAGGAAAAAAACAAAAATACTAAAATGTTGGGCTTGGCATAACATGGCGCACTTAATTCTTGGAACAATTCTAGTTTTCACAGCTTGGAAATACTACGATCACTAGATTTTAACTTAAACTAATACTACACAACATGATTTTTAGCGTAACACCATAAAATCAGAACATTTTTCGTTAATATTTTGCCGACTTTGTTGTTGTAGTCGCCATTTTGGAAGTTCGATTTTGTATTAGACGGGCGGGTTTGCTGCCGCGGTGGAGATTCGGTGCCTCGCGCACAGATGGCACCAGCATCTGACGTGTATAGAGGGTTGCGCGAATAATTCCAAACTTTTTGATTTTCAAAATTTGTGTTTACGTTTTCTTCAAGTATTCACTAGTCCATATACGGACACACGTCATTTTGAGAAATTTTGACTGGAAAAGGGAATAGCTACTACTAAACATCTTTTTTTTTGCTGAAAAGTCAGTTTGGTTTAATAAGTTTATTTTTAAAAAATGTGTTTAACAAACGGCAACCCCTGCTCATCATCCCTAACAATTAGCCCAAAACTAAAAAAAGCTAAAAAAAATTTTGCGGCGTTGTTCTCTGGCCAATTTTACATGTATGCACCTAAAATAAGCTTTTCTATGTTTTAGAGTTTGAATGTACACAATTCAAACACGCATTTTAATGCTAGAATGCATCATTCTTAAACGTTGTTTTCAGGAATTGTATGCCTGCATTAATTACATTAGATAACTTTCAAACACAAATCCAGAGATGGACAAATCACTGATGTGAGTGTGATCAGCCTAACTTTTGCCCTAAAATTTCCCCAAATTAGCTTGTCAAACTTTTTTACAAAAATCTAAACAAACAACGTAAATCAAAGCCAAAACAGAGAAAATTGTATAAAACGTTCGTTCAAAGCGCCATCTCTGGCCGCTAACCTGGACTGTCGGATTTCCCCGCCAACAAAGTTGGCATTTTTTAACGATTAAAAGTAATTTGATCGCGGGTCGAGTCGCCTTCCAGAGAGCCGAATACTGAGTTGGGCAAAAGTATGGAGTACCGGTAATGCGAATAATTCTTGAATTATAAATTTTCTGCAAAAATCCTCGAAGGGGTATAGCATTTTTTTTGGAATTCTGCGTGCGACTCAATTTTTTTGGCTCGGTCATTTTTGACATCCACGGATTTGGAATCTATGAATCTAGAATAGAAACATGTAAATATTACGTTCGGCCGAAAGAAGTCACAAATCCGTGAAAAAGTGATCGAAATTTTTGAAAAAGTCAAAAAGGAATTTAAAAAATATAATTGCACAGTTGAATTTGTACCAAAAACGTCAATTACAGGTAAATATAGATTTAGAGAAATTAGTAGATTATTTTTTCCACTTCGGGTTCAATCGGAAATTACCCTAGTATTGTTTTTTTAAATAGAAACCTATGTTTTTCTCAACGGATTCGGAATCTACAATTTTTTCTAAGTCAGGAACATGTGTCACACTTAACCGGAAGTGCAGTCACGGCCACCCTAGATTTTCAAAAAAAAAATCGAAAAAATCGCTGAAAAATGAAATTTACGAAAATTGCAAAAGCAACTTAATTTTTTTGATACAAATACAACTGCGCAATTACTTTTCATTTATTTCCTTTTGATTTTCCACAATTTGTCTGAATAATGAATTAAGAGAATTTGCAACAAAAAATTAGAGTTTGACGTGTTTTACTGTTTTTGCATTTTTCAAAAATTTTAATTTTTCACCTATCTTTTTGATGTTTTTGAATATCTAGAGTGCCCGTGACTGCACTTCCGGTCAAGTATGATACATGTTTCTGACTCAGAAAAATTAGTAGATTCCGAATCCGTTTAGAAAAATATGTTTCAATTTGAAAAAATTACATTAGGCTCATTTCCGGTAAAACCGGAAGTGGACAAAATATTGCTTCCCTAAATCGATACTTGCCTGCCATTGACGTCTGCAAAAATTTCAAATCGGTACCTTCCATATTTTTCAAGATATCAGGCCGCGACACTCTTTCTGAAAAGTTCTGATGTGTTTTCTTTATGTTTAATCAGAATTGTGTGTCCAAGGGGGGTTTACGAATAAAATTTACCAAAAATGAAAAAACCAATTAGGTATAGGGAATGCTAATACTATAGTTTAAAGAAATTTTAATTTTTGCAACTTTTGGCTATACAGGCTGTCCCAATTGTCTGTATTTGGTCGATATCTCCATTATCATTAGAGAGAGCGAAAAATTGGTAAATCCAAAGTTGTAGAGAATCAAACAAAGCACATTTTTAAAGTACATCTATGTATACAGGGTGTTTGCCTAAGGAGTAACGACACAAACATAGGTTTTTTAAATGGCACAGCCTGTGTATCAAATTATTTTTTAATTCTTCGATGAATTCCAAGTGACATTTACTAATCATGTTTTCATCTGAAGTGAATAGTTTGGTAGATATTGGCAATTTCGTGGGAAAAATTACTTTTACAGTACTTGTTTTAAAAAATTACCCTACAACCAATTTTCAACCTTTAATTTTGGAAATTCTGCATGACCTTCAGGAAGGTTTGGCCTACCATTCAAGCTTTTAAAAACGGCCCTAGCTTGCTAAGTTTGTTTCCTGCAATATTATGAACTTTGGCATATTCAGACCCCAAAATCTCAAAGTTTTCAAATGGCACTACCGTCAAATGTTATAGCCATCAGTTGTAAAATTAAATTAGCTTTCATCTGATATATCATATCCCTACATTGACGTTTTGTATTTTTCGTCTTATTCAATAAAATATGATTTTTCGAAATTTGTATTATTTGCTTAATGTTTTTTAAAAGGTGGCTTGGACACGCCATAGTATATGCCCGAAGTTCTGTCAGACGTATGTGGTCATAGCCACCCTCTAAAAATATCACGAAGACAGTAAAAAATTATGAAAATTGTATTTTAACGAATAAAACGAAAAATACGAGGCTTGGATATAGGGATATGTTATATCAGATGAAAGCAAATTTAATTTTACAACTGATGGTTATAACATTTAATAGTGGTGCCATTTGAAAATATCAAGATTTTAACGTCTAAACATTCCAAAGTTCATAACGTTACTGGATACGAGCTTAGCAAGCTAGGACTGTTTGCAAGAGCATAAAGGGTAGACCAAACCTTCCTAATAACATACAGAATTTCCAAAAGTAAACGTTGAAAATTGCTTGTTGGGCGATTTTTTAAAACAAGTACCGCAAAAGTAATTTTTCCTATAAAATTGCCAATGTCTTTCAAACTACTCACTTCAGAGGAAAATATGATTGGTGAATGTCACTTAAAATTCATAGTAGAATCCAAAAAAAAATATACGTACAGGGTGCGCCATTTAAAAAAACCTATATTTGTGTCGTTACTCCTTAGGGAAACACCCTGTACACATTAATATATTTTAAATATGTGCCTTGTTTGATCCTCTACAACTTTGGATCTAACAATTTTCCGCTGTCTCTAATGGAAATGCAAATATCGACCGAATACAGACAATTGAGTTGTGGACAATGGGAGATAGAAATTTTTCTAATGCAGATTGCAAATTAATTTTTTGAAACAAATTTTGACATGCTAATAATGTGACAGGTGCGATAAACTCTCGATTAACAGACCAATCCGAATCTAGAATCAAAACGTAGACTCTCGTAGACTATTTTAACTGGTGACATTTTAAACAAGATCTGACCAATACCAACCAAGAAAGGAAGAAATTAGTAACTGAAATATTTTTTTCGAAAATTACTGAAAGTGTTGAAGAATCGATTTTTGCTCTGCAGGGGCCAAAAAATAAAAACACCCTTGCTCCAAAGCTTGTAATCCCATCCTAATTATGTAAAATTGGTGGAGGCGCCGGGATAATAGAGAACAGCTAATTAAAGAAATAACACGAAATGAAAAATAAAAAAAAATCCATCGGAAAGTGAGCCATTGGCATACCATTTACGAGACCTTTGAGACTTTCACCTGCTCATCACCTGTCGCAGTTTACAGTAATCAATCTGTTTGTTTAGTATAATTTTTAAAAGGAATGTTTACTTATTAGATGCAACAATTGAAAAAACGCGTACGGTCAATAATTCGTTTATAAACAAAGCCGGAGGCGATCCAGATGCCAACGTAAGTTTTAAGTTCCGCAAACTGGTGTCCGTTTTTGTAAAAACTTACAAGTCAGTTTCTATAATTTACCATGAGTCGGGTTTTTCCTAAATCCTAGACATATCGTTTCAGAGCCTTTGGCAATGATCATGATACCGGATTTATTTATATGGAGCAGCTACGCTCCCGGAATTTAATTTCGCAACTTGCAGGCGGTGGTCAAGGTTTCAGGAAATACTTTTTCCGGTGGGACATTAAAGCTTTTTAAAAGAAATGAAAAACAGTTTAATGTTTGTTCATGTTGCGAAGCTATAAAAGAAATCGTAGTTATGCAGAAATTTGCCCTTCCTAGGAAGAAATTATCCGTTTTGATCGTAACTATCGCCGCAAAAGATTCTCTGTAAAGCTATTTCGTCGAGTTCATTGTATATTACCGGTAGGAGGTGGTTACGAGCAAATGAGTCAGAGGTCGGTTCTTGGTTCACTCACTCTTTAATTAATAGTAACTAAACTAGCATTGGGAACAGGGAGACGTAAAATCTGTCATTCTTTCTACGAATTGTTAACATTATTCATGCATTTTAATCGCTTAATATTATACAACAAGATAATTGGTGCCAATGTATCATAACACTCCGGATCTACAAGTAAGGTTATAAACGGAACGAGAAATTCCGCGTCTTTTGTATAATTAACTGTATCATCATGTAATTGTTATGGATTTTACCAATGGTTTTTATTGCTTTAAGGGATTCCCGATAAACGATTCACGACTGGAGCTAAGTGGACCAGTTATTTTCCCACTATATTTTACGTTTTTTAACGGATTTCCAGCAGCTGACCGGATTTAGATCTTAATGTGCTTGGCAAGCTGATTCTAGGCACCTTAAAATCCCCAGTCCAAAATTATATATAAACTAGCTGACTCCCCCGGTCAAAGGACTCAAAGGTAATTTGCTCGAGGGTCGAGTCGCCCTCCAGAGAGCCGCAGACCGGTACGGCACACTCCCGGTGTTGCTCGCGTTAATTAAATTGAATAACAGAAATGCATTTATTAAGCATTTAAGAAAACAGCTTCAACCTCCATTGTTGGCACTGACACTGACAGGAATTTTAACGTAAATGGAAGCCCGTTTAACGCCACAACAGAAAAAACGAATGCTCTTGTGTCTGTTTGAATATATGAATATGACTCTAGGTACCTTAAGTCTATGTTAATATAAAGGGACGCGTCGTTAGGGCCTCGATAACAAAAAATTTAAAAAACTTAACTTTTTCAGCATTTTTACTCGATCACAATCTGAACAATACCAAAGTTTTTTGGAATATCTGACCAGAATTTCAAATTGGTTTCTGGAGAAAAACCAGTTTTTTCCGGGAAAAATATGAAAAATTCAGAAAAATTTGAAAAACTCATTCCATTGTAATATTTACCTACTAGCCCTATGTCTATGCTGTAATAGTATATTACGTAACGAGAGTTGTAAGAAGCATATTACGCACGTGTGGAAGAAGTTGTACACAAGCCGCGTAGCGGCGAGTGTATAATTCCACAGTGCGTAATTGCCTTGCAACTCGAGTTGCGTACGTCGTACGATACTTTTTCTACGACCACACAATAGGTACTTAAGTTTTCTCGAAAGTAGGTAATAAATTTAAAAACTTTTCGAGAAGAATGTTTCGGAAATATGCTAGGATAAGTCAACAGCCTTAAAGTCAACCAAATTAACGGTTTATTGTTCCTGGGTACCAAAAACCTGATACCAGTATTTTATATTATGACAATTTCTTTAAAATACCTGCTCAAAGGTTCAAGATAATATGAAGAAATACAACTTACCGGACCCAAGGCATTTTCGGACAAAGGTCCTGCGATATAACCTACCTTTGCACAGAAGATTTTTATTGATTTTACCTCGGATTTTACTTTGCGGTTGGACTGATTTTATCCTGGAAGAGGAGTAGTCGATAGGTTTTTAAAAAATGTCCTAATAAATAAGGTGAGAATAATGAATTCAGTTTTAGATTTGCGTGCGTAAGGAACGGCTTACTTAGTTTGCACATTGTACAAAATTGGCTATTTACAATAGTGGTCGTACAAAAAATTAATCAAAAATGTGATTTTTGCATTTTTCCACATCTCTTTAATATAAACCTATAAAATTTCATTGTTTTCTGTTCGATCTATTCAGTGAAATTGAAAAACATACAATAGAACAGAAATCTGACGATTTGATTCCGGAATCATCAGATTCGGAAGAAGATACATACCATCATGGCGGAGATGTACGGTTTTTGTTAACTTTGCAAATATTTCATGAAATATTGATTCTATCGAAAAAAAGCCATAGAACAATTTGAAGAGCGCAAAATTCTCTAGAAAAAAGTTTATATACATTTTTTGCTGACATTAAAATTTAATCACTAAATCGGCGGCTAAAGCAGTTTATTGGTCCAACGGTGTCATCTCCCTGAATTTGGGCAGGTTTATGCCAAAACCGAAATCAAAAATAAGTATGTTAATATTTAGTCAAGTAGTGACTAATTAAATTCAAAAAAATTTGAAAAAAAAACTACAACAAAACTATACAGTGTTAATCAAAAATCCGACACGGTTAGTTTATTAGACAAAATATTGACATTATCGAAAAACGGTTTCTATAAAACTTGAATACGATACGACTGTTAGGAGCATCTTCTGATGTTAATGATTTTTTTCTACTTTTCGTCACGGAATGATATAATTTCATCGACATTTTTGTTAATAACGAAATAGTTCGAGTTTGGTGTGATTGAAAAGGGAAATTTTTGCTCTTTATGATGCGCGAAATATTGGAGCCTTTTTTTACTGAGAATAACTTTTTTTTTGCATATATCTCGTGAAATAATGACGTCAAGAGCTATTATGTAATGAATTGAAGAGCATACAATTCTATATAAAAAATTTTATTCATTTTTCTAATTACACCTTTATATCAACGAAACCCCACCCCCTTCACTCCCCTTTTTTCCGCACTTATCATAATATTTCAATGAAATTTGGCAAACATATATTACACGATAAACTGGATTCTTTGACATTTATAGGCATTTTGAATCACTTCCGGTTACAGTGGAAAGGGGCCTACAATTGAATTTTTAAATGGGACCTTGTATACAGTGATGTGAGTTTACCGTAATTTATTTTTTTGGTAAATTACCGTGGTAATTTACCATGGTAATTTACCAATTTAAATTCTCGGGTAATTTATTTTTATGGTAATTTACCGTGGTAATTTACCGCCGTAATTTACCATTTTTTTTTACCAACGTAATTAAGAAGTTTTCAAATTTTGGATTGAATGAAAGGAAAATCACAATTTCTCGTAAATACTTAAACAATAATTATAGGTATAGGTGAACTATAAGGTAAATACAAACATATTTTGAAAATTAACGAAAAAAAAGATATTTCTATTCAGTAGAGTCTTGTTCTTCATTAGGCTCATTCTCTTCTCCTGCTTCATTTTCTGCGTCTTCCACGTCCACCTCCTCTTCTTCTTCCTCTTCTTCCTGTTCATATTCCATGGCTGGCGATTTTTCTGATGTTGGTTCACATATTCTCAAATTGTAATTTAGATATACCAACTTGGCAGCTCTATCAGTGGCTAATTTGCTTCGTTTTTTATTGTGAATATTTCTAAACGCCGAAAATGAAAGTTGTTACAATGTTACAATGTAAATCTTATGGACGACGTTTGTTTGCTTGTCCTCATGGCGCCCGACAGTTGACAGCTGTCATAATTGTGGTGGGGATATGGAACTCCGTAATTTAAAATTTTCATTTTTTCTCAACGAGAATTAATGGTAATTTATGCTGGTAATTTACCGAAAAATTACCGTAATTAATTTGGTAATTTACGGTAATTTACTTTTGGTAAATTACCGTAATTAATTTGGTAATTTACGCGGTAAATTACCACCTCACATCACTGCCTGTATATCTTAATATTTTGATTGATTTTTCAAACTTTCGTTGTTTTTAAATTTTCACCTAGAATGCTATCTATGACCCGGTCTCAAAAACTAATCTAGATTCTAGAGCCATCAAAATTTATTTTAGGCAGTTTTTCCCAAATTACAATTTTTTTAAGTGGATCAAGGGGGACTCATGCTTTTCTGGAAAGTAAATTTTCTTAGAAAAAAGTGGTATAAGATTCGAATAGTTAAAATGAAACATGTAACCAATGAATAAAGAATGAAATTCTTGTTTTTTAAATTAAAACATTAGGCGTAAATCGTAGTAGGTCATTGTAAAATAAAAACAATTGCCATCTAATTTGGTTCTGTTTTAACCCACAAGTCCTTGATCCATTCGAAAAAACTGAATAATTTGGAGATTATTGTGATTAGGATAATGAGAGGTCATAGCACTCTAGATGAAGAAATAAAAATCAAGTTTTTCGAAAACATGAAATCGAAACTTTGAAAAAAATACTGTCACATTCAGAATTTAATACAGAACTGGAAAATATTAAGATATACAGGGGTCCCATTTAAAAATTCAATGGTAGGTCCTTTTCCGGTGTAACCGGAAGTGATTCAAAATGTCTCTAAATATTAACGAGTGCAGTTTATCGTATAATATTTGTTTGCCAAATTTAATTGCATTGAAAATAAAAAATAACATAATTAGCGTCAAAAGATGCGTTTGACAGTCGTATTCAAGTTTTATACGAACCGTTTTTCGATAACGTCAATAGTTTGTTCCCTACTTTTGGTTAACACTGTATAGTTTTGTAGGAGAGTTTTTTTTCAGTTTTTTGAATTTAATTAGTCACTGCTTGACTAAAAACTTATTTTTAATTTCGATTTTGGCATAAATCTGTAGCGATTAAATTTTAGTGTCAGCAAAAAATGTATATAAACTTTTTTCTAGAGAATTTTACGCTCCTCAATTTGTTATATGGATATTTTTTCGATCGAAACAATATTTCATGAGATATTTGCAAATTTAACAAAAACTGTACCTCTACGCCTTGATGGTGGCTCGAGCTAACACCCCATCCTTGGGGACTTTTAGTATGTTTAATAGAATGGTTCAAGCTACAACTTCAGCCGATTTGCAGAACTGCAGTAATTTTGTTTCTATTTGCCAAATTCAGGTCTTTATTGACTGGGCTATCAGAGTTTTAAGTATTAAGGTACGATTTTAAAAATATTATAGAAGTAGTAATTTTTAGACTTTGGTAGATTCATCAAAATTTCTATCTGTCAACCAAATATTTTAGGTCCTATGGAAGACCTGTTGACATTTTGTGGCTGACAGGTTTTATTAAGTAAGTTTTAACCATGGTTTTATTAAGAAAATTATTAATAATTTAAGTTTCTGAGCTTTAGATGTGCTTTCATTAACTTTAAAAAGAAAAATCCGAAAAAAGCCAAAACATTGTTTTTTTCCTAATTTTCCGGTTTTTTTGCTTGAGTCTCTGCATTTGACGTGTTTTCTCATTTTCGCGAGAACCCCAATTACCGTTTCTCGGTTTTTCGAAACTGCAATTTACGTTCCCAGGACAGTTTCATTTTGCGAATTATTCATTCGACAGTCCAATTAAGTTTGATAAAATTATTCCCGTCTTTGTGTGTTTGCCAAACAGAAAAATATGGATGTAAGAGCGCAAATTGCGATAGGAGCGGGTTGATTCCGAGAATCGAGCCGTTCTTCACCACCACAAACAGCTACCTGGAAATGCTAAACGCTTAATTCCAATGAAAAATTATCATTTTACTCTGAATAGCGGCAATCAATATTGCTGGAATTTTTTCAGCGATCAATAACAACTGAAAACTGACCTACATTCACATTATATTAATGAGTGACGTTCGAAAGGAAGTGTATTACCTTACGTCACCGAATTGCAAAGTTAATTAAGAAATATTTAGAGGTTTTTAATTTAAAAAATGTAAATTTTACACCTGGAAAAAATCTGTGCCACATTTTCAAGATCGCCAATTATTTTTAATTAAATAAGTTTTTGTGTTTCTTTTTTCATGATGCAATGTAGTAACGTTTATTTTTAAAGATGAATACATACATGTTGAGTGCTTCGAAGAAATGGGTTCTAGATCAACGAGAACACCTGACCCCAGTCTTCACAAATTCCTTTCTCGTTAAACCTCCGCAATATCATTTAGGATCCCAATTGTCATGAGAATTACCTTGGCATAATTATTATTATTATTATAGACTAGTTTTTAATTTTCAAAATATGTGAACGAAGTTACTGCGGAAAATAGATTTTTTCGCTTATGTAAACTTCATTACATTTTGGCTAGCTTCGCGCCCCACGTTGTGCGCCAAAATCCACTGCGCAATGAAAAGCATAAAGCCATAAAATCTTACCGGAAGGGCTGAGAAAGATTTTTTTAATCACGCTCGTAGGAGGCTACTACGTTACTAGAAGCTTGAGAACTAGCAGAAAAATGTGTTTAAAGTAAATTTATTTTCGGTTCTGATAAAATGCGTAATAAAATAAATCCAATCACGAGCTAGTGTCGAAATAGAAAAATGTTTTGACACAGGAAGCCACCTTTTAATCTACGCGATCTACTTTCCAGAGCATCGAAATATTAAAAAATGTCCTTGTCGAAAATCAATTTCGTTTCGTAATTAAATCTTGGTCCTCCCAGTTGGTGTATACTTCCGTGACCCGGTGGAAGTGAAAGTTATCATCATTGAAAGGCAATTATTAGATAAAGGTATGAATGGACGTTGTTGGACGTCATGCGTTTTACTAGAGTTGACCTTTTATATCCGTGATCACAATTATTCTAGTTACGTGATACAAATTAGAATTAACATACTGTCGGATATGATTGAATTTTTTCTTGCGCCATTAGAGATGACAATAAAAATTTTGTTCTCAGTAATTCCCCATCGATCCAGTTACCGGTGGGTTTGCTCATTTTGCGTCATTTGTTTTTTCCAGAAAAAAAATAACGGGCGCATTCGGTGCAACCCGTAGGTGCAGCTTAAATATTCATTTTTTGCGTCACAGTTTCGATTCGGGATAATTAACTTGCGTGATGAAGTTCAATGCCGAACTGAATTAATTAAGCTCAAAATTAAACAATAGTCTGTTTTATTAAATTAAATTGAAAGCAAAACAAATAAAAGTGTCAATAATAATAATAAAAATAAAAATACGTTCAACAGTAAAAATCGCCCCTCTTATGCCATTTTTAAATCTAAGTTCAATACTCTTACTTCAAAGCCTATTGTTATCCGTCTTAACCAGAAAGTTGACTTATAAAATGTCAGTAAGCAAACAGATTCGTCTTTATTTCAACCTTATTTTGGAAGCTCCAAGTTACGTGTACGGAGATGTGATTCATATGGCTAAACACACATTTTCATTCATAACATTTTTAGCTCTGAAAATAAAACATGCATTCTTTATTTTTAGTATTTTCTGTATTTTTAGTGCGACCATTATATGTATATTCGTAATACACAAACGTATTTTTACCCCTTGCTTAATGACGTCAAAATCAAAGTATTCTATTATTTATTTTATCTGAAATATTTAAATTAAGCTGTACAGTAAGCGTAAACCTGCTATGTTTAATGACACCGCAAAACGACAACGCGGATGAAGAGCCAACCGACTGCAGCGTTATAAAAAGCAAAAAAAAATCCTTCACGGCATGTCGGCAGATCCTTCAGATCCTGGTAATGCACAATTGGTCAGGTTAAACGTCCACGCTGTGCTATTCTGGACAGTTTCGATTTAAAATTCTATAAAAGATGAAACTGAATTGACGTTTTTGGGAAAAAAATTAGTGGAACTTTATGCAAATTGTGGTGGGCGGTATGTTTTAAAAATGCAGTTGCAGTCAATAACGTTCTCTCGAATCTTGTCATTTGGCAAATATGGAGCATATTTCGCAATTTTAACAAAAATTCATTCAAAAAACCTGAAATACTGTTTTTCTTATGCTCGTCAGGGCCGGATTAACCATGAGGCGCCTGAGGCGTGTGGCACCCCATGAACCAAGGGGGCCCTTAATCAAACAGATTAATAATAATTTTTAAAGAAAAGTGTAAATACATATTGCAGAAAAAAATTGAATACTGTGGCCGGGAATCGAACCCTGAACCTGCCGCTTTCCAGGCGGACGCTCTTACTAATAATGTTAATACTCCAAGTTGTTAAATAATCGAGTATAATAAATTTTACACTTTGCAATACCTGTCAGGAGTAAAACTGTTTAATGTCCGGAACTGTCAAATGCTTCCGGGGAAAATTCATTTTTGGCCCATAAAAGAAACAAAAATTATTTTAAGAAAGGTTAGACACCTATTGGAAACGAAACTCCTGGACAAATTGTTGCGATAATTGTAAAATTTGCAAAATTTATTCTCCATTTTTTCCTGTTTTTTTTGTCCCGTTCACTTTTGTAAAAATCGGAGAGAAAAGTAAATTTTTGTTAAAAAAATAAAAATAGGTAAGTAAAAAATACTTTTTCCTTAAATAATGGTTTTTTTCATAAGAAAAAACAATTTATCAAAAATGGAAAATGTTTGGGTGTAAATAAATAAAGTTCATTAAAACAAATATGAAAACGTTAATATCTACCTGAAAAAATTATTTTGTGAGTCGGTCAAAAAGCTCGATTTTCCTCAGTTGGCAAATTGTAAAATTTGTTCTTTATTTATTTCCCTTTCAAAATTAAATTTTTATGATATTTATTTTTGAAAGAAAATGTTAAGTCCTTTCCGCTATTTATGGGGCTGAAAACCATAGTACACTGGAAGTCCGTAAAAGCTGCGAACGAGTCGTTTAAAAAGCTGTAAAATCCAATTGCGTAAGTAAATTTCAAACAGATTAGTTGGTTTTCCGATTGAAGAATAGTGGGCACCAAATAAATATAAATGTAGAAATTGATGGATGCGTAAAAATAGCTAAAGGCGTTTATATGGACAACAGAAACGGATTGTTCCATCCATTTACGAAATCTGGCGCCTCGAGGTGGAATTTTCGCCGTCTCAAATATAAATCTCGGCAAAATGATAACAAAATATTTTTAAAAAATTAAGGACAGAATTATTTTGGACATCAAAGTAATGCGGAATGTTTTGATGAATCATAAAGTCAAAATTTTTGAGTAGGTTGGCTATCGAACTAAACACAATAAATTAGGAAAATTCTTGAGCATTCTTCAAAATGTGAATTTTTGTTATTTATTGATTTATTTGAATTTAAGACTCTATCAACTGGGCTCCCATAAACTGTTCATGGGGGTTAGTATGCATCTCAAAATTGAGCCCCTACTGCGTTACCAATTTGGACGCAGCACCCTGCTGGTAGAGTTTAATTAAAATTAACATTGCATTCATGATTGTTTTTTTGGTTTTGGAATATCAAATCATCACCACGCACTTTCTCAGCAATCATTTTTCTTGAGCATTTGTTCGCTTTCTATCTACCTATTTTTAGTTAAAACCCCAAAAAATACAAAAATATTTCAATTTTACTTTTCAGTTCCTCGCGAAATATTTTTTTATTAATTTTAGTTACTTTGTGTGCAAGTGTTCCCTCATTCACTTTTAATACTTACCTGCCGTAAGAACGAAAGAAATCGTCTCACTGGATCACGCCTAAAAATAATTATGAACAAACGAAATGTTCACGTACTGTTCATGTTAAACGTAAAAAAATAATCAGAATTGAAATAATTATGATTTGCAATTTGTAAAAATCTAATAAGCCTGTCATGTCTCCTGGGAATTAACTTATTTTCGTGTTTGACGTTGTCAATAATACTAGTAAAACGCGTATTTTTTCATGTAGAAATATTTGGGGCAATAAAATAGCGGAGGAATTTCAGAAAAGCAACGCACGACTCATTGTATAAAATAAAAACTTGTAATAAATCACGGCGGTGGCGCGAAACATAACTCAAAAGATTTTACGGCCATATAGGTACTAAATATTGTAGGAGAAAATTAAAAGCTCCGAGCCATACATCTTTTTTACGATTTTTCAAACAATTTTGATTTTTAATCTAAAGATCGATTGCTGAGTCATAATTAAGATGTTTTTCAGACGGTGAAAATTTAAACCCACTTCCACTTAATTATCTGTTTAACAGCATATACCTAGTAATTTCGACTCTTAGAACAATATTCCAGGTAATGACTCAGATATAAACTGAAGAAACATAAATAATTTATATTGGGTGGAGTTTGTTTTCATTTTACTTTTCGCTTCACTTTTCATAAACTTTATTTATTTAATTAACGCTTTTATGTATTTATTTATTTACTTTTATTTTGTTTAATACTCAGGTTGTAAAGATTCGTGCAAATTGACTTTTAAACTGCCCGTATTGGGGTTGTAAAATTGTAGGACTGGAAAATTTCTCATCCCAAAATAGAATTTATAATTTTCCAAAGAAGAATTTTTAAGTGATTCGGGAAAAGATCGTATTACCATCTTCAAATGAAGGTTAAATAAATTGCTCAATTACATATTAGATACTTGTAGCATGCAATACGTGTCAAATTATAAAGACGTATAAATAAACCCTCTCTCTAGCGGTTTTAAAATAGAAATAGTAACGGCGACGAAATGTCCATGTTTCCCTCCGAGTAAGCACGTGTTGGATGGTTAAAACTAGAGCCTATTTACCTTGGTGGTTCCTAGTATGATTAAAAAAATTTAAAAATTTAAAAAAAAAATGAATAGGAATTTGTTGTTTCATTTTAACTCAACAGTCCCCGAAAATTTCATATGTCTACACATATTTTTGCGATTTAAAAAAAAAACAAAATTCAAAAAATATTCACCGCTGAATTCGACAAACGCTAAAAAATGAAATTCTGACACTTTTACTACGTCAACGCGACTATACCAAATCAAAAATTTTGGCGCTAAATTCAAAAAAAAGTTTAAATCAAATTTTTTTTTCGAGTCGATTAAGAATTGCGGTGATATAACAACCTTGCTGAGAGCGAATTAGCAATAATCTATTCAAAGTGCGAACTATTTATGTCGGAAAGTTCTCCTGGAGTCTCTCTGTCTGCGAATCTCAGTTCTCGGTTGCGTTACTAAAAATGATTGGCGTTAATAGAGATGCACTGGGGCTTACGTATCTGCGTCATGACTCACTCGGAATAAATCCGCTTCTAGATATTAATTATGTTATGATTTAAAAACAACACGAATCCATTTAAATATCATTGTGTTTTACAACATGGATTTGGATGTTTGACATTCTTATCAATTTTTAGTTATACTTATTACATTATTTTATTAATCATACAGCCAAATTTAGATATTATTTTGTTTAATTAAATTACGCGATAATGTGGAACGATCGGTATGTCTAACACGGACGAAGCGTTTTTTTCTGAATGAGAAAGTTGCGGTTTATTATACGGGGATTCACTTCCAGTTTCCAAGTTATATGTCGACGAGAAGAAAATTCCGGGTTCAAACAAGAAAAAATTGGCGCCTACCGCTCGAAGACTTCAATGACTTCATTGAAGAGAAATCTATCCAGACTTTTTTTTGGTAGAATTATTTCAAAAAGAATTCGTAGCGATTCAAAATTCTATTATTAAAAATCAATTAAGTTTCAATTGGTTAGGATGAAAGAAGGAAAAAAGCCGCGTCATTATTAATATTGGCGGTTTGTTTCTGGAAAATGCGAATTTCCAGAGAAAAGGGGTAATTCAGTTCTACCCCTGTCAGGTTGATGGCAAACATTTAACGGCTTAGTCAGACAGGTAACGCAGTGCCTTGTTCTAGGAAATGAGCCTACTAAGATATTGATTGCATGCAAACAGAATAACCATTGAGATCAGGGGTGTCACCCTCAAAATTTAATCGTAAATCTAAAACACACATTATTATTATTTATTACTAGATGATTTGTGGATCGATAAAGGAGAACATCTATTATGCAATAATTACGAGTAAGTAGGCATTACGAGAAATGATGAGTTGGCGGATTTGTTGCTCTTCCAGCTAGTTCAACAACCAGTAATTTTCGTGGAAATCCTGGAAATTCTAGGTCGATATAGATTAAGTATTAATCAAGCCAAAATATTTGAGGTGAATAGCCTGGATAGTCGAAAAATTTTGGAATAGTTTTGTGGGGGTTTTGAGTGGCCACCCCCGAGGAGTGGTGGTGTCGCCCACGTGTTGAGGGTGTCAAGGCGGGGGCTCCGTGGATATAAAGAGGAAGTGGCGGCAAAGCGCGCGAGTTTATTCTCAACCACAGCAACGAACTGCTGTTAGCTGTCTGACGACGGTGTCGGCGGGTTGCGCCTAGTGCAAGTGCATGTGCATCAGGTGCATAGTGTTGGTGAGTGCGCCAGTTACTAATGCCGGCTTAGCCCCCGGCTATGGGCGGCTACTTCTGGGCCACTACAGCGGCGTGGACGTTCTTGTATCTTGTGCAAGTCCTAACTGCAGATCTCAGCCTCTTCCAGGATCTAGGACTTAGCACCCTTCCGGACGTATCCAAGGTAAACCGATTACATCTCAGGGAATCCCAGACCAACCGACCGGAACTCAGAATTTCCACTCTTCAGCTCACGGTCGGGAAAAATTTCAAATCCTAATCAATCAAAAATTTTGACGCATTTTTGGCTAACTGGGTCAAAACCTTGCATTGATTAGAATTTTAATGTTGATTAGAAGTCGCAGTAGCTGAAAATAGAAATTGGGGCACGAATCTTCCAAAATGTTATCTCATAGCGGAGCCACCTGTTGCTACTTATATCCATTTCCACAGATTAACATCAGCCAGGACGAGTACACGCGAATGATGACAGCATACCTTCAGATTCGACTTCAACACACGGCGGACCTAAGCTCCATTCCCAAGCTTATCACATTCGACATGGGTAAGGCAAAAGAATTTTAACCTAATCCCGATTTATGACATCATTAGGATTTCTTGTTTCGATCATTTTTACGCAAACACAATGAATTGCTAATTAAAGCAAACTAATTCATTGTTTGTTTGTTTGCTGACTTGTTTAAGAGGCTATTGCATTTGTTTGTTCAACAACTTTTACCAACTTAACACCATCCGTGATGATAGCACCAAGAATCGTCTTTTATCCGAGTCTCGTTATTTATTCATCGAAAATCGACAGTAACAGTAATCCAGTTTTGTAAACACGAATTATTTAATGGGTCTGAAATGTTGCAAGTCACTACGTTTGATGGTGCAACGAGAATGCCGTGCACTTTGAAATGCATTTCTGGAAAAAATTGCTCCTGTCAAGCTTGGATGCAGTCGTGCTTTATGTCGGAGATTGCAAAATCTGCTAATATAAATGATCTAGTCGGTATTTCCATAATCTGCATGTTGCAGTTCTTTGGATTGCAGAATGCAGTACGGATTCCGAAGATAATCTTTACATCCTCACCACATGCGGTTCTTTTGTTTCCGTCTCCGCTGCTGCTTCTTCTGGCTAACCCTGCCTGACCTATTACTTTTTCTAACTCTTTAAATGCGGTCAGTACTTTTGTTTCCGCCCTTTTGCTGCTGCTTCTTCTGTCTCTGGTCAAGCGCCTAACCTTGACATTAGGTACAATCCCTTACTTTTTCTAACTTACGCGTTTCTTCTAGTCTAACCCTTAAAATATTACATGCTCTTGCTATTTCTAACTCTAATTGCATTACTTTTGTTTCCATATTCTGCTGCTGCGTCTTCTGTTTTTGGTCAAGGGCATAACCCTTAAAATATTACTATCTCTTGCTTTTTATAACTCTTTAAATATGCGTTATGTTTCCTCTGTTTCTATTCAAGGGCCTAATCCTTAAAATATTAAAATCTCTTGCCTTTTCTAACGCTTTAAATGCCTTACTTTTGTTTCCGTCCTTTTGCTGCTGCGTCTTCTGTTTCTGGTCAAGGACCTAACCCTTTTTTTCTAGCTCTTTAAATGCTTTACTTTTGTGTCCGTCCTTTTGCTTCTGCTTCTTCTGTTTCTGGTCATATCCCTTACTTTTTCTAACACACCCGCAGCAAAAGGACGGAAGCAAAAGTACTTAACGCGTTTAAAGAGTTAGAAAAAGCTAGAGATTGTTGTAACATTTTGAGGGTTATGTCCTTGACTAGAAACAAAAGACGCAGCAGCGAAAGGACGGAAACAAAAGTAAGGCATTTAAAGGGTCAGAAAAGGCAAAAGATTGTAATATTTTAAGCGTTAGGCCCTTGACCAGAAACCGAAGAAGCAGCAGTAGCAGAAATACGGAAGCAAAAGTAACGCATTTAACGAGTTAGAAAAAGCAAGTGAAATATTAAAATCTCTTGCCTTTTCTAACCCTATAAATGCCTTACTTTTGTTTCCGTCCTTTTGCTGCTGCGTCTTCTGTTTCTGGTCAAGGACCTAACCCTTTTTTTCTAGCTCTTTAAATGCTTTACTTTTGTGTCCGTCCTTTTGCTTCTGCTTCTTCTGTTTCTGGTCATATCCCTTACTTTTTCTAACACACCCGCAGCAAAAGGACGGAAGCAAAAGTACTTAACGCGTTTAAAGAGTTAGAAAAAGCTAGAGATTGTTGTAACATTTTGAGGGTTATGTCCTTGACCAGAAACAAAAGACGCAGCAGCGAAAGGACGGAAACAAAAGTAAGGCATTTAAAGGGTCAGAAAAGGCAAAAGATTGTAATATTTTAAGCGTTAGGCCCTTGACCAGAAACCGAAGAAGCAGCAGTAGCAGAAATACGGAAGCAAAAGTAACGCATTTAACGAGTTAGAAAAAGCAAGTGAGTAATATTTTAAGGGTTAGGCCCTTGGCCAAAAACAGAAAACGCAGCAGCAGAGAGACGAAAACAAAAGTAATGCATTTAAAGAGTTAGAAAAGCCAGGAGCATGTAATATTTTAAGGGTTAGACTAGAACGAGAAGAAGCAGCAGCAGAAATACGGAAACAAATGCTGCTGCAGCTTCTTCTGTTTCTGGTCATATTACAATCCCTTACTTTTTCTAACTCACGCATTGCTTTTGCTTCCCTGTTTCTGCTACTACCAGTTCTAGTCTAACCCTTAAAATATCACATGCTCTTGCTTTTTCTAACTCTTTGAATGCATTACTTTTGTTTCCGTCTCTCTGTTGCTGCGTCTTCTGTTTTTGGCCAAGGGCCTAACCCTTAAAATGTTACTATCTTTTAGTTTTGCTTCCGTCTTTCTGCTGCTGCTGCTGCTTCTTCTGGTTCTGGTCAAGGGCCTAACCCTTAAAATATTACAATCTCTTGCCTTTCCTAACCCTTTAAATGCCTTACTTTTGTTTCCGTCCTTTTGCTGCTGCGTCTTCTGTTGCTGGTCAAGGACCTAACCCTTAAAATATTACAACAATCTCTAGCCTTTTCTAACTCTTTAAATACGTTACTTTTGTTTCCGTCTTTCTGCTGCTGCTTTTTCTGTTTCTGATTAAAGACCTAACCCTTAAAATATTATAATCCCTTGCTTTTTCTAACTTTTTAAATCCTCACCACATGCGTTTTCCGATTCAGATCAAGGACCTAAATAATCTGTCTTCTCATTTTCCGTCAGAAGTAGCAGATTTTCGTGTAGTCTTCTTTCGAAATTAATGAACTTATCCCTATTGCTTATTCCTTTAATTTTCTTCAGCTTCTATTTCTTATTTATTCCTGAGAAAATGCCGTTTATCTTTGTCTATCGAATTTCTGGGAGTTCATTTCCTTCATTTGGCTTTATTATATAAAATAAGGTTAAACGCAAACCCCGGCGACTTCTTCTGCGTTTCCTCTTTGGAATCGTCAATATTTGACAAGCAACGCGCCATCGCACTCAAAATAGAAATGATAAATATCTTCGTGCGGTAATAATATTTATAAAGAGATCAATTATAATCGAGATGAAAGGATTAGTTAAGATGTCATTCATAAAGCCAATAAAAGGCCAGCTAACTCCGCTTCAAAGTAACCTTGCCGAAAATCTGTAGGTAGGTCGACAGGTGTGTAAATCCAATATTATAAATCACTTTAAAATCGGTGTCGATTTATTAAATGAAACGAATAACCAGCTCAAATCTGCTCTTTCTCCAAAAACCTTCAACTATTTGTAAATATTTCAAGCGATATTTTTGTTTCTTTCTTGATCGGAGATGCATTTTGACGAAGACCACATTATCCACACACGGCTTGCATAACATTTCCCGATGAAAATAAACAATCGTAAAATTACGTTCATAATACTCATCGGGGTCAATTTAGGTCAATAAAAATATTTTTTGCCAGATAATTTAATTTCATTAATAGAAATGATCCTGGGACGCGATTTCATATTTTAAATTTATAAGTGACAGTAGATGACATCACGAATAAATAAATTGCTTGATTATAAATTATTTGAAAACCAGCAGGTGTTTCCGTTAAGTTATTAATTATTCTCAAACGGTGGCGGTGTTAAGTGAAAGCAAACTAAATCAATTTGAAAATATTCCGAGATCATCGGGGAATTAATTTTATTAATAAATCGATATTCGTCATTTCTATTTTTTGTTGAACACTCAATGCTGTGAGGATTATTAACATTGATTAAGCAGTGATCAAGAGAAAAGAAATCCTAGGGTGCAGTTGTATTCATATTGTGTCTCGATATTGCCAGATAATTATTTATTGCAAAAGAAAATTAGGGTTCAATGATTCAATTGCGGGCTGACCTATTTTGACTTTTTTCTTGGCCCCGTAGTTTTTTCGCATGGTTTTAATTTGAGAACGACCAAAAAAACACTGTCGAATTCGAAGGAATAATTTTAGTTGTCATCTTTGTAAAACCAAAAAATTAAAAGCACCTCGGCGGAGCCGAAAGTGAGTAGTCTTTGGAATACGGTTATCTAATTTAGCTCATTATTACAGTATTGTGACATTTCAAACATGAGCAATGCAAATAAAATGACTTTACGAGTAATAAATTCCCCATTTTATTTTCGGAATTAAAAAATAAAGTCGTGCATAACGATATGCGCGTAAACAGAAACGCTGAAATTGTTCTACTTTTTAATTGTCTAATGCAAATTTTGTGTTGTGACAGGAGTAAAAGTAGTGGTTTTCTTCCATAAATCAAATTGTGAAAAATCAAGTTTTTATTTTGCAGCTCATGCGGCAATATTTTTGATCATTAACTCTAGAGACAGGTGTGCGGTGTACATTCCACAAATCCAGTATTTAAAAAGAAAATAGTTCAGTTCTGAGAAAAGCCTTTACAGCAACCCTAAAATTGAATCGGTAAACTGACAGGTGCGAGCCGTAAAAACCTGTGGCCCCACACCTGTTAATTATTATTCTTGTGAATACCAATATCTGGGCCACGAGAATAATATGTCAAAATTTTTGATCCAAAAATATTTTTATGGCTTACAAGAAATTTTGTGGTTTTAAACACAAGAAGAGTAAAAATAAGATTTTGTCAAGTGTAGGTGGTCCGACAATTTTAGAATTTGTTTGTTTATTATAAATATAATTATTTTGATGTAATCGAATCAAGACTTTATGATGGTTTTATTTACTACAAAACGATTTATAAAGACACTAAAAATATACAAGTAAGTTGTCGCGTCACAAGTATTACGTTGGCGGGGACTACCGCCTATAAATACAACTAGAAATTTTAAAATAACTGATAGGTGTACCTATCTGCGGCCTTCAAAACTATTTCTTTTTACGTACTTTCAACGAATTTGGACTTAGCTTTATTGCACTTTTATCTCGACTTTTATACTTGTTTAGAGGACTGGACGCCATCCTGTTACTCAAACAACGTTAAATGGAATTTGTTTTTACAATTAACTCGGTCGCATTTTTGCTATTTTTAAAACGACCTTTCATTGTGCAATTTTCGAAAACTTTTTAAATTTTTTTTTTAATATAATTATGCATTTCGCAAGTTAAAGCAATTTTGATTCGAAATTAGAAAATTGCCGAGAATAACCTTATCACCACGTGGTGTAAGAAAACCGTGTCAAGCTAATCCTTGATGATGATGATGATAATGATAAGTTGACTCATTTAGATGTCGCCAGATCAGTATTTTGCTTCGTGATTGTTTCCGCCGTTTTGAAATCCATAATTAATTTTAAAACCAGCAGCAGGATCATTAATTCTCATAGATTTCATCACCGAGATTAAGGTCAAATCCCCAAGTTTTATAGTTCCGCAACATTAGATCTATTTATAAAAAAATCCCGGTTAGAAAATTTGTCAAGTTAAATCATAATTGAAAGTAATATAAATATTTTTAAAGTGAGGTACTTCATTTCAGGCATGGCAATCAAGGAAATGATCTCGCGCCAAATATTTTGATGATTCATGGATAAAAAATGTATCGTTAATTTTGTGTCCGCTTTTCTAACTACTTTCGCACGTATGTAGTGGAGATTAATAGATTGCTGATTGATGTCTTGTAATTGAATGCGTTTCTAATTTTGGATAATTTTGATAGGATTTAAAATTGCTCTTTTAATAGGTGTGTGGTACTGCAAAAGACTTTACTGATTTATGAGAACTAGTTGTAAGGGGCAATGGCCACACTTGTTTATGTTTATACGACACGAAAACTTTTTCCTCGTTTTTCGAAATCCATGTCATTTAGGGACCTACAATAATTATTCTTAAAGTAGATTGAAAACAAATAAACCTGGATCCCACGTCCTCTGAATCACTGTGGCTTAAAAATGACTAAGATACTATCTATACTGTAAGTTATTTGGTTTAATGGAATGCCTTCAGGAATTTGACATGTTTTTGCTCGTAACATCTAATTTTCTATAATGCTTATGTTCCAAATTCTTTGAACCAAAACCCAGCATTTTTCCACATTCGATAAAAATAAAAGTTACCTAATTGAAGCGTTCTGCGTCTTACTTGTCCAAAATTTCCACCATATAATTTCACCTCGAGACGCAATTTACAATATGCTAATTCTGGGAATGTGGGGTCTTTTATTTATCAAAAAGTAATAAAAAGGGAGAGGTGGGATGGCAAGAACTGGAAAAAGCTCAACTTGAAGCAAAAGGGTGTGGAAGAAAAGATGAGAGAGCTGGAGGAAATTATAGGGGACAGTAAATATTAAACCATTTAGCGGAAAAATAAATGCCCGCTCAGGCAAACACTGTTTACAATTTATACAATAAGTGATATTGAGATGTTCAGAAAGCCGCAAAGAAAAAGCGAGCGGGGAAAGAGGAATGAGAGAAATAATAACAAACGTAGAGAAGTATACGAAGAGGAAAAGATTGGAAGACGTACAGGAAAGGGAGAGAGTAAAAGAAAGTGACTGGAGAATAGAGCAAGAAAGAGAATTCAAATATAGGACATGTATTCAATGAAAGGAACATAAAAACAACGCACGTAAGAGAATTGGTTAAAAATAGGAGAGAGAAAGTCTGGACATGATTGAAGAAGAATGATGTTTGATGCTAAAGAATGGAGCGGAAATCTGGGGAAGACAAGAACAACAGAAGGTGGAGAGAGTGCAGGAAAGAATTTTGGGTCTCAGTGCGACCTGACTTGACTGAAGGTTCCAAAGTGATGAACAAAAACAAAAGACCCTCCGTCCTACAGTGACCTAACGTGACCGAGGCTTTCCAAAGTGATGAACATAAACAAAAGACCCCGCAAAAGACCCTCTGTCCTACTGTGACTTAACTTGACCGAGGTTTCCAAAGTGAACAACGAAAACAAAAGGCCCCTCTGTCTTACAGTGACTTAACTTAACCGAGGCTTTCCAAAGTGATGAACAAAAACAAAAGACCCTCTGTCCTACAGTGACCTAACTTGACCGAGGCTTTCCAAAATGATGAACATAAACAAAAGACCCCGCAAAGGACCCTCTGTCCTACAGTGACTTAACTTGACCGAGGTTTCCAAAGTGAACAACGAAAACAAAAGGCCCCTCTGTCTTACAGTGACTTAACTTAACCGAGGCTTTCCAAAGTGCTGAACAAAAACAAAAGACCCTCTGTCCTACAGTGACCTAACTTGACCGAGGCTTTCCAAAATGATGAACATAAACAAAAGACCCCGCAAAGGACCCTCTGTCCTACAGTGACTTAACTTGACCGAGGTTTCCAAAGTGAACAACGAAAACAAAAGGCCCCTCTGTCTTACAGTGACTTAACTTAACCGAGGCTTTCCAAAGTGATGAACAAAAACAAAAGACCCTCTGTCCTACAGTGACCTAACTTGACCGAGGCTTTCCAAAATGATGAACATGAACAAAAGACCCCGCAAAAGATCCTCTGTCCTACAGTGACTTAACTTGACCGAGGTTTCCAAAGTGAACAACGAAAACAAAAGGCCCCTCTGCCTTACAGTGACTTAACTTAACCGAGGCTTTCCAAAGTGATGAACAAAAACAAAAGACCCTCTGTCCTACAGTGACCTAACTTGACCGAGGCTTTCCAAAATGATGAACATAAACAAAAGACCCTCTGTCCTACAGTGACTTAACTTGACCGAGGTTTCCAAAGTGAACAGCGAAAACAAAAGGCCCCTCTGTCTTATAGTGACTTAACTTGACCGAAGCTTTCCAAAGTGATGAACAAAAACAAAAGACCCTCTGTCCTACAGTGACCTAACTTGACCGAGGCTTTCCAAAATGATGAACATGAACAAAAGACCCCGCAAAAGACCCTCTGTCCTACAGTGACTTAACTTGACCGAGGTTTCCAAAGTGAACAACGAAAACAAAAGGCCCCTCTGTCTTACAGTGACTTAACTTAACCGAGGCTTTCCAAAGTGATGAACAAAAACAAAAGACCCTCTGTCCTACAGTGACCTAACTTGACCGAGGCTTTCCAAAATGATGAACATGAACAAAAGACCCCGCAAAAGATCCTCTGTCCTACAGTGACTTAACTTGACCGAGGTTTCCAAAGTGAACAGCGAAAACAAAAGGCCCCTCTGTTTTATAGTGACTTAACTTGACCGAAGCTTTCCAAAGTGATGAACAAAAACAAAAGACCCTCTGTCCTACAGTGACCTAACTTGACCGAGGCTTTCCAAAATGATGAACATAAACAAAAGACCCCGCAAAAGACCCTCTGTCCTACAGTGACTTAACTTGACCGAGGTTTCCAAAGTGAACAGCGAAAACAAAAGGCCCCTCTGTCTTACAGTGACTTAACTTGACCGAAGCTTTCCAAAGTGATGAACAAAAATAAAAGACCCTCTGTCCTACAGTGACCTAACTTGACCGAGGTTGTCCAAAGTGATGAAGGCCCTCTGTCCTACAGTGACGACTTAACTTCACCGAGGGTTTCCAAAGTCGTAACATGACTTGACATAGCCAAAAAGAAATTTTCGCTATTGGGTCTCCTTTGTCGCTTGCTCCTGGGGGCCTTTTGTTACTGAGGAAAAGTAAATAAAAATAGAGAAAAGGGACGACTGCAAGTGACTTTAAGATATTGCTGGAGTGTTGGAAAGAGAAAGACAGGAACAAGGCAGCAGGATAGAGAGAGATAGAGACATAGATGTACAGGGCAGAAGAACCAGAATCAGAGGGTCAAAATACAATGCAAAATATTGGGACATAATAACTGAGGGTTTACCAATTTGCCTGCAGAGAAAGAGTATGAAAGAACAGAGATTCAGATGAGGAAATGAGGAGAGAGGAGGCGAGAGAGACAGTAGAACATCTGCTGAAAGAGTGTGAGGGAAAGAGAGAAGAGGAAAGGGAGAGAAAGAGTTTAGAGAATGAAATGGGAGAGGGAATAGAGTGTATGAAGGAGGTATAGAGGGCGAGGGGAGGAGGCTTATTACAAGCCGAAAGGCAATAATAAAATTTACTACTAGTTATCATTTATCAAAATAAACAAATCAAAATTTAGCATTAAAAAAGCACCCCTTGTTAAATTGTCTAAATTTCGTAAATTCTGTTGCAGTGACCAGGAGGGAGAGCAGCAGATTAAAATTCCCAATCCAACGCAGCAGCGATGAAGTAGACGTTGACAGTGCCCAGCTCCGCTTCTTAGCCCCTCCTATTTTTGGGTCAGAGTTGGTCCAAATCGAGGTCCATCAGGTTTTGGGGACGAGACGAAGACGCCTCATCAGTGAAAAGTTCTTGTACCTGTCCAACAATTTGACAAAATGGTGTGAGCTAGAAGTGACGAGTGCAGTGCAATCCTGGCTGAACGGAGAAAGGAACTTGGGTTTTGAAATAATTTGCGTTGACTGTAAACAAGGTTTTCGTCCCATTGAGGCCTCCGTTAGTGCTTTAGTTTATCCAGAACACAGACGTTATCGACGTTCAAGTTCTCCATATCAGCCATTGAGACGAACAGACTGTAGGGAATCTAGGAAAGGGAGCAAACGTCGATGTTGTAGACACAACATGACAGTTAAATTCGGCGAATTGAGGTACGCGGAAATGAGGTCCATAGTCCAGCCTCAATCCTACGAGGCGGGATTCTGCCAAGGGCAATGCCCCCCGAATTACAATGCCGCAACAAATCATTCTAGGATTCAAAGCCTGATTCATCAGATGGATAGAAAAATTGCCAAAAGACTAAACCGAAGAGCTGTACCCAAAGCCTGTTGTACTCCTTCGATCCTTAAGCCCTTGGAAGTTCTAAGGGTCAATCCTCACGATGCTAGTAAGTTGATCGTCGAGAGTTGGGACAACATGGAAGTCGTCGAATGTGCGTGTTCCTAGTGTAGATCTGCCAGAAATTTTAGCTAAACGTTACGGGTCAATTTGTGCATTTCTACATTAACTTTTTTAATCTCTTAAGTTTCTGTGATATTACCTTATACGTATTGTTAAGTATTTATGTCATATCTGTAACGTATCTCGAATGAAAGTATTATTTTAATTCAATTTTTATAATTTAGTACTGATGTTAATATTTCTATGTACTGATTAGATAATTTTCTATTATTTTACCTATTTTATTGGAACCTCCCCAGTTACTATTTCCCGGCAGGATCTATAGGTTTTTACCTTTTATAGCAAAAATTGGATCAGAAATTACTGATAGAAGCTTTGAGCTTGGGTAGAATAAAATCTGAAAAACATAACTTTTTGTTTTTTGATCACTTCATATGTACAATAATATCCACAAAAAGATGGACAGCTACTGAAGCGGCTAGAACCTCCCCACTTGGTGAATGATTCACCTTTAAATTTCAATCCAGTCTCTACCCAAGTGTTTTGGTACCTACTTTGTCAAAATTTTTATTACTTATTTTCAAAAGGGCACAAAGTTTAATTGAATTTTTGGAAACATTTGAAGACTTCATGTGCTGATAAAGTAAATGGCCATCTTTCAAATTTCATAGCCGACATGCCAAAAGGGCACTTGTAACTCTCCGATTGCCACCAAAACTAAGTAAATTTTCCTACTTGCTATACAGGGTGAGTCTGAAAGACTCCACATCCTTTATACCACAGAATCTACTGTTCAAATGATGAAGCTTGATGCAAAAATTATTGGTCAATTGTGATTCCTCTTGATGTTATAAGCCGCCAAAGATCTTCATTTTTAAACGTTCTTTTTAAATATCTTTCGAAAGGTGTATCGTAGGGTTTTGAATTTTTGCACAGCATTGTTACAGACCAAGATGCAACTACTGATGGCACTTAAGACATTATCCAAAAAGCGGATCCCTGTTATACAGGGTGGCCCCGATGTTATTTGCCCATGAACTTTTTTATGTTTGAAAATATTGCTAATTTGCTTATGCGGCCATATTCCCCGTTCCATTCTAAAACTTTTTTCGCTCTTAAAATTTTTCGAAAAAACTAACTACTCACGAGGAAAATTGAAAAAACCGAAAACATGATCATCGTGATAAACCTACAATTTCAATAAAAATCAAAGTGTACGTTGACGCGCATCACATTTCAACTGTTTTTTTTGCATTGGAGGTGTTCTCCTACATCTGTGCCCAGAACCATTGCTCACAACTGAAGAAAAAACATTGATGGTAATTTCACTTTTTATGAGGTAGACTCCTCATTGGTTTTAAGGTGATTACCTGCATCATGTTTTCGGTTTTTTCAATTTTCCTCGTGAGTGGTTAGTCTTTTCGAAAAATTTTAAGAGCCAAAAATGTTTTAGAATTGAACGAGGAATACGACCGCATAGGCAAATTAGCAATATTTTCAAACATAAAAAAGTTCAAGGGCAAATAACATCGGGGCCACCCTGTATAACAGAGATCCGCTTTTTCGATAATGTCTTAAGTACCATCAGCAGTTGGTTCTTGGTCTGTAACAATGCTGTGCAAAAATTCAAAATCCTACGATACACCTTTCTAAAGATATTTAAAAAGAACGTTTAAAAATGAAGATCTTTGGCGGCTTATAACATCAAGAGGAATCACAATTGACCAATAATTTTTGCACCAAGCTTCATCATTTGAACAGTAGATTCTGTGGTATAAAGGATGTGGAGTCTTTCAGACTCACCCTGTATCTAAAAGACCCCGCACCATCCTTATGGAAAATGGCTTTCTGTCGGATTGGCTGAAATTTTAGTATGTTGTAGATTTTGACTTCCTGATCAAATGTTATCATTGCCCCAAAGAAATCGTACGGACAGTTTTTGATATAGAGTCTGCCGAAGATAAACTTTTCCCCATAAGGACATACACATTTTTCGCACCGTCGCGTCGTAAAAATACTTTTTTCAGCATAATAAGCAAACACACCCATAAGACTCCTGTATAAAAGTATGTTAATAATATACGTAAGAAAAGTGCCCCTGGACTTATCATGTGCTACTATGATGGCAAAAATGCAAATTAATTTTCGCTGCATGTAATTCTTATGTAAATTTTATCTTCGGCACCCTCTGGAGCAAAAACTGTCCGTACGATTGCTTTGTGGCAATGATAACTTTTGATCAGGAGGTCAAAATCTACAACATACTAAAATTTCAGCCAATCCGACAGAAAGCCATTTTCCCATAAGGATGGTGCGGGTTCCTACTTCTGGGATTTTTTATTACGATTCTTTGATAAAAGGGCACTAAGTTTGAAGACATTTTTTGAAACATTTGAAGACAATTCATGTGCTGATAAAGAAAATATGTGTTGATAGTCAAATTTCAAAGTTGATGTGCCAAAATGGCACTTGCCATCATTAGCCGACTGCCCTTCGGCTACCTATCAAATATCAGCCAAATCGTAGTAGTTTGTGTAGCGTGTTGTTTCTTCGAAATTTTGATTTTTTTTATTTTGTGCCAAAAAGGCGCTAAGTGTGAATACATTTCTAGATACAGAATTTGAAAACCTTTCATGTGTTGATAAGAAGAATTGGTGTTGACAGTCAAATTTCACAGTTGGCGTTTGCGGGTCGCGAAGAAAATTAACTGGACTCACTAATCCCCATTCCAAATTTCATTAAAATCCGTTCGGGAGTTTTCCTGAAATCTTGCTCACATACGTAGGCACACAGACATTTTTTAAAAACCACTTTTTCGTGATCCTAGGAGCTTGAAACATAAAAATCTGGTGTTATCTCAATTTCGAATTAATAGACCGCAATAGCTTATGTTAGATTTTAGAAATAGGAGAAATAATTCGAAATTGATGTTTGTTAACATAAATTGAGGTTTTCACTCAATAGGTACCGGTTCAGAATTTAAAAATAGTTAATTAAAATACAACATTAAACCGGCGACAACGGTGTATGTCGGTTCATATTCGATCAGACGCTAAGTAGTCGCATGTAGGTACATTTATTAAAATAATTTCTGCATTACCAATCATGATTTCGCTACAGAAATAAAGTAAAACCTCATATTTTAGCGTTAACTAATCACGTCAAAGGCTCCCGTAACAATAAAATTAGTACAATTTATAGGCGATTGATATGTTCAAATTTCGCGCCGCTATTTGTCGGAGAGCAAAATTTTATATTCGGTGATGGCATCTGCCGGTATTTAGGCTAACTATCAAAATGCTTCGTTCAGAGTGGCTACGTATTTTAAAACAGGAAACTGTAATAAAGTAAACATTTGATCTTCGAAGTGAGGTTAGTTTTGTTGTTAATTTGTTGATAAACTATACAACATTATTGTTAAATAGTGTTAAAAAAGTGAAAACTTGAATGGCTGCTCAAGTATTCTAAGAATTTAAACATTATCATCACGACTTCCGGTTTCCGGGAGGTAAGTGATTTTGCAATTTTTATTTCAATTTTCTAAACTTTCCTTATAAAGAAGTCTCTGTAAAGAATACAGAATTTTAAAAATTGGTTATTAATAATTATTTTATCTTATTTAAAGAGCTGAATTGATAGAAATAGTAGATGAGAAAAAAATTGGGAAAGCAAGGAGATAGGTATGTTGTCCCAGTGCTCGCACGTGTTATGGGTTGTATAAACATGGGCGTTAGATTCACCTACGAAATAGCTTACTGTATTACGGGCTGCATAAAACACAATTGTCAAAAAGGGCTCTATATTATTATTATTAATATGGGTCGGTCGGTTTTAAACAGTTTCAGTAATAGTTTGCTCTTTTTTGAGGTGGATTAAACATTTATGAAGGCTGCAAATAATATTTACCTAATTGCGTTTTGAAAAATGGATTTTACGCAATTAGGTAAAATGTACGTATAATACGTTATATGAAAATAAGCTCCAGTTGTTTGACTCGCTGTCGCTCGTTTTGGCAAATATTACGACTCGTCAAACAATATAGGGCTTTTCATAACTAATTACGTAAATAACTATTAAAACTGATGATTTCCGTATTTTGTGGCCATCTGTTCCGGTCAAGTTTATTCTATAATTTCTTCTTTTAAATAGTTGTTGTTGCTTTTTAGTGATTAACAGTTTTTATGTAGAATTGCAAAACATAACATTACTTTCATAAATTGTATTTATTAAAATTATCAACAACTACAAATCTACAGTAAAAACAAGCTGAATAACATCGAACTCGGTGTAAAATTGTCTCTCTAACTGCCAGAAAACACGAACACAAAAAAATGTTTTCCTATATAAAATTCATATTGTTGCTTTATATTTCCGTCTCTATCTCGTGGCGTAATTTGGAGGCAAAATTTGACAATGACAGACTTTTGCATACCTTCTGTCAAATTTTGCCTCCATATTGTCTATTTCTTTTAACTGGAAACCCGTTGCCATTTTCGAACAATAACTACAATTTTAGCAAAGCTAAAGTGACATTTCTGCGCCGGCAAAGAAACGTATACTTTTTACAGCCATTAATAAGATATTAATTTAATAATAATATTTTATTTACTTCAATGTATTGGTGACTTTTGAAAAAAAATAACAACAGTTAAATATCGTCACAGCATCGTGTTAATGAACGGATTTAAATAACAAAAACTGTTAATTAATTACGGAATTTTCTGTTGATTAACTATTGACAAAACTTGGTGACAAATTGCATTACATTACATTACAACACTACAATAACCTAACCTCATTCTGTAGACGCATCAAAAAAGACGAACTTAAATATAAATAAGGAAAAAATTTTGTAATTCGAAAAAGTAAACAATGTTTTTAGTACTTTTTGAGTAATTTTCAATCAAGAATTTTATATTGATGATTTTTCATAATTTTGAATACATTGATTGTGAAAAATATGGCTATATCTCATTGAAGGTTGCTGGAATCGTGTTGAAAAGGCCGAAAACCGCTTAGTTGACATCGACTTAGTGAAAAACAATAGGTCACAATAGAGTTTTTTGCAAAAGTCTGACCAGCCTAGCACCCTTGATTTTCCATATAGTTCTAGCAAAAATGGCTGTTTTCAAGAAAAAATTTTCAAAATGAACATTTTGAGTAATTTTGGATCGAAAAATTTGATATTGATAATTTTTCAGTCATTTTCAATACTTTGATTGTGAAAAAATGGCCCTGTCTCATTGGAGGTTGCTCCAATCGTATTGAAAATGGTAAAAATTGCTTAGTTGGCATTGTTTTAGTAAGAAACGATAGGTCACATTTGGGTGTTTCGCAAAAGTCTGACCTGGCCTAGCACCCTTGATTTTCCATATAGTTCTAGCAAAAACGGGTATTTTCAAGAAAAATGTTTCAAAATTAATTTTTTGAGTTATTTTGGATCAAAAAATTTTATATTGATGATTTTTCGTAATATTGAATGCTTTGAGTGTGACAACAGGGATATATCTCATTGGAAGTTGCTTGAAGCTTGTTGAAAATGCTACAAATTCCTTAGTTGGCGTCGACTTAGTGAGAAACGATAGGTCACACTTGGGTGTTTCGCAAAAGTTTAACCGGGTCTATACCCTCGATTTTTTTTAATTCTAGCAAAAATGGGTCTTTACAAGAAAATTTGATTTCCAATATAGTTCTAGCACAAACGGGTCTTTTCAAGAAAAATGTTTCAAAATGAATTTTTTGAGTTATTTTGGATAAAAAATTTTACATTGATGACTTTTCACCACTTTGAATACTTTGATTGTGAAAAAATATACAGGGTGTTCCAATGAAAAGTATCCACCCCAAATATTTCGTAAACCAAATAAAATATGAAAATTCGCTCGGACAGGTCGATTTTTATTTGGAGGGGGACACTTAAATTCATGCTTGGCGAAATTTCAAAACTCACACCCTAACCCCCACCTACCCCCACTTCAAAATTTTAAATGGCAACCCCCCACTTATGATACATTCATTTGAAAGCTAATTTCATTGCCAATCTAACGTTGCAACAATTTTTGATATTTGTGCAACTCTAGCGCCCTCAATGGTTAAATTTTAAATTACATTAGGGCCCTTTGTGATACATCATTTGAAAGGGTTTGAAATTATCTGTAAACTGATGCAAGAATTTTTGAAATCCACCCACTCGTTGAAAAGTTACATTGAAAGACATGAGCTGGTTCTGGGCCTAGGAATCCTTCAATATTAGGCTGTAACTTTTGAACGAATGGATAGATTTAAAAAATTCTTGCCTTAGTTTACAGATAATTTCAATCCCTTTCAAATGATGTATCACAAAGGGCCCTAATGTAATTTAAAATTTGACCAAAGAGGGCGCTATAGTTAAACAAATATAAAAAATTTCCAAAAGCCGAAGGGTCGGTGAAACTTGTTTGGTCCAATATCCCCAAAAATTAAAGAAAAAATATTTCTCCTGCTATATATATATATATTTCGACGGTATTTTAACCCGTCATCATCAGGCAGTTCTGCAGTCCTACCACTTCAACAATAAATATAAAAAAATTGTTACAGCGTTACGTTGGCAATAAAATTAGCTTTCAAATGATGTATCACAAGTGGGGGGTTGCCATTTTAAATTTTGAAATGAGGGTAAGTGGGTTAAGGGGTGAGTTTTGAAATTTCGCCAAGCATGGATTTAAGTGTCCCCCTCCAAATAAAAATCGACCTGTCCGAGCGAATTTTCATATTATATTTGGTTTGCGAAATATTTGGGGTGGATACTTTTCATTGGAACACCCTGTATATCTCATTGGAGGTTGCTCGAATCGTGTTGAAAATGCTATAAATCGCTTAGTTGGTGTCGACTTAATGAGAAACAATAGGTCACACTTGGGTGTTTCGCAAAAGTTTAATCGGGCGAAGCACCCTTGATTTTCCATATAGTTCTAGCAAAAACGGTTCTTTTCTAGAAAAATGTTTCAAAATGAACTTTTTGAATAATTTCGAGTAAAAAAATTTTATATTGATTGTTTTTCATCATTTTGAATAAGGAAGTACTTTGATATCTCATTGAGGGTTGCTCGAATCGTGTTGAAGATGTTAAAAATTGCTTAGTGGGCATTGATTTAGTAAGAAACGATAGGTCACACTTGCGTGTTTTGCAGAAGTTTAACTTGGCTTAGAACTTGATTGTCCACGTAGTTCTAGCAGAAACGGGTCTTTTGAAGAATTTTAATTTTTTTGGGTACTTTTCAAAATATTAATTATTATTAAATTAATATTGAAGTTACGTTTTCTTTTTTCAAATTTTGTTCGTTCTCTGGAAACTTCAAAATTTTTTCCCAATTGGATTACTTCCGATATTTTTTTTCAAGAGACATAGGTTTGAAGCGTGACCCAAAAATTAGCGGTCGTGTTGCTCAAATAGACCTCACCACAAACAAATAATAAATTTGTTGCATTGAAAAATTAACAAAACATTGTATAACCCGACCTTCCAATTTGCACCTTTCTTCAATGACAATTCAATAATCAACGCCGGCAAAATTGCCAAACGCCAATTGATGAATTTCGAGTAATCCCTAATAAACTGGCACATGTTAGCTGATTCACATTATTTTGCATTTCGTGTGCGATTGGCGTATATTTACAGAATCAATCAACACATGGTGAAGACACAATGATAATTTTTTGGTGATTAATGGCGCGTTAAAACGGGATGGCTTTGTGGGCAATTTATATTTACATATCGACTGGAAGTAATTTGAAAAAATAACAGAAATCTGTTCTTGGAAGTAACTTAGAAAACTTGTATAAAAAATCGTGTGAAACCGATTTTGAAAAAGTCGCACGAATCTAATCCTCCCGTGTAAATAATTCCAAGTGTGGGAATAATAACTTCATTGCTGGTTAAATAATTTGAGGGTGGATGGAATTAGGGTGAGAGTCAAGTGCGAACTACTATCAGGAGTGGGGCAGATCCGCATATATAGCAAACGCGGCGCCAATACTCGATTCAGTTTTTATCATGTCGGTGAAGAAATTTTTCATTTGGACTGGCCACAATTGCTTGAAGGTATAAATAATTAATCGAAGATATTTTTAACTTTTAGTTTTAGGTGCTGAAAGATTGGGGCACTTCCATTCAAAGTAGGTACAGTAGAAAAAAATTCAACGCTTCTATAATGTCAATTTCTACTTATGGACGAGGTAGTGTTTCCACGGAGCTTACAATTTTGGATAGCTTAGATTACGCGGATTATGAGATATCTCCCTGTTGTTGTAATCACAGAAGGGAGAGCACCCAAAATGAATACAACGAAAAAATTGAACGGACATGGAGCTGTAAATATTATTAAATGTGTTTTAAGGGTTTCGGAGGCTGTGAATTTTTGTATATTTATTATTATTATTACCAATAAAAGTGTAGGTGTGATTTGAAATATTTTATTTAAATAAATAACAACTAAGGTATGCATTTTATCCGCGTCATTCTATTGTGTTAATCTGTTAATATAAATTTACACTCTGCAAAACAACATTTACTTTCCTCTAAAAAATTAGGACTAACGATTAATAAAATATATACTCGAGGCATTAATCGTAACGAGGCCAAAACGTCACGTTCGCATGTTGACAGAATCTACATCTGCGCAAGGCAAACAATTCGAAAAGATTCTATGATTCATAGTTTAATACCTTTTCGACTAAAAGTGGGCTAACACAAAAGCGGCGGTGGTAGCTAAAGATTTGAGTTATGACGTGAGTGCCGCGTGGCCGACACACGCTGATCTTCCGTCTATTGTTTCCATTCTAGAGACATGCACGTGACCATAATGGCCGACTTATTTTCTAATGCCTCTTTGCAGGTCCGCACTGTAGAGTTTTTCAGAAAAAATCGCAATTTCTTGACGTAATTTCTACTTACGTTAAGAGGTTTCTTTGAATTTTGCTTGTCAGGAATGGTTTTCAAATTAGTGTCTTCGTAATCGACTTTTTGGGAGGTGTGGGTGTTGATGAAACATTTTCCAGTACGGTTCTGGAAGAAGGGTGAAATTTTTGTAAATTACTTTTCGTTATCGAGTTACAAATTTGTTATTTCAATTACTTTATCGACAGCGGTCAGACTGTTTTTTTAGGCGTAGGGAAATACTACTTGAGCGATGCCTTTTTCAAATTATCCGTCTACGTGAATTTTTGTGCTAGAATCAAGCCAAGTTGTACCTATAAAATGAAAAAAACGCCGTTTTTTAATGCTGAACGAATTATTGGGTAAGATACTTAACTGAATCCAAGAGACTTAATTTGAAGGTTAATAGTCAGCAGGTTGAGTTAATTTGAAAGTAATCTGCACATTATAACAGTTTTGAGGATTAACTGCTTAGAATTGTAATGGTTAACAAGTTTCAAAGTTAACCCAAAAGTGAAGGTTTAAGGTTTCGTGCACAGTCAGTTTGAAGGTGAAGGTTAACCATTTGAAGAAGTGAAAGTTAGTCATATTATTTGCTGGATAAATTATTGAGAATTCAGTTAAGATTGTCATTTAAGTAGGCCACGGCGCCGCATTCTCTTAAAGTATGGCAATTAAAAAAATACGAAATTCCATATTTTTTCTCGAAGTACGACCTTTAAAAGACGAAATTCGAGGTTTTTGAAAGACGAAATTTGAGAATTTTTCTTGAAGTGCGTCTTTCAAAAATCTCGAATTTCGTCTTTTAAAGGTCGTACTTCAAGAAAAATTCTCAAATTTCGTCTTTCAAAGTAACAATTTGAGAAAAAATCTTTTAAAGTCGAACTTCGAGAAAAAATTTCGAATTTTGTGTTTAAATCTGGAATTTCGTCTTTTAAAGTGGCACTTCGAGAAAACATCTGGAATTTCGTCTTTTTAAAGTCGCACTTTAAAAAAAAATGGGCAGTTAAGGAAGCGGCTGGAACCTCCCCACTTGGGAACTTTTCAAATTTTTTATTTTTTATTGCCAAAAGGGCACTAAGTTTAATTGCATTTTTGGAAACAGAATTTGAAGACCTTTCAGAAGACCTGATAAAACTAATGGTATGGTCATCTTTCAAATTTCATAGATGGCATGCCAAAAAGGCACTTCTAATTGGTCGATTGCCACCAAAATTAAGTAAATTTTCCTACTTGCTACATCATATCTAAATTTTAATTTTTTAAAGCGTATTCTAGGATTTTTCAAAATTTCACGATTTTTTGCCAAAAAGACACTAAGTTTGACGTTTTTGGAAATGACGTTTGAAGGCATTTTATGTGCTGATAAAGAAAATTTCGAGTTTATTATTCAAATTTCCAAGTTGATATGCCAAAATGGCACTTGTCGTTGGTCGATTGCCACCAAAATTAAATCAACTCTTAGGCGGGTACTGGTATCTCTACTTACCAAATTTCCGCCAAATCGGTTAAGTAGACCAACAGTAACCCCCATTCCAAATTTCATTAAAAACCGTTCGGCAGTTTTCGAGAAATGCTGACCACCTACGTACCTACGTACCTACAGGCTGACCCGAAATAACGTCACAATATTTCGGGGGATGATTCTACACCTAAAAATATATGAACTTATGTCCGAAAGTGCCTCCAGGGGGCGCTACAGACCTTAAGTAGGTGTCTCTCAAAAACAGGTATTTATTAATAATTTTTGAAACGGTTGGAGCTAGAATAACAATAAAGACATTTGTGAATCGACTTTTTGGGAGGTGTGGGTGTTGATGAAACATTTTCCAGTACGGTTCTGGAAGAAGGGTGAAATTTTTGTAAATTACTTTTCGTTATCGAATTACAAATTTGTTATTTCAATTACTTATCGACAGCGGTCAGACTGTTTTTTTAGGCGTAGAGAAATACTACTTGAGCGATGCCTTTTTCAAATTATCCGTCTACGTGAATTTTTGTGCTAGAATCAAGCCAAGTTGTACTACTAAATGAAAAAAACGCCGTTTTCTAATGCTGAACAAATTGTTGGGTAAGATACTTAACTGAATCCAAAAAACGTAATTCATATTTTTTCTCGAAGTACGACCTTTAAAAGACGAAATTCGAGATTTTTGAAAGACGCACTGCAAGAAAAATTCTCAAATTTCGTCTTTCAAGGTAACACTTTGAGAAAAAATCTCGAATTTAGTCTTTTAAAGTCGAACTTCGAGAAAAAATTTCGAATTTCGTCTTTTAAAGTTGCGCTTCGAGAAGAAATCTGAAATTTCGTCTTTTAAAGTCGCACTTTAAAAAAAAATGGGCAGCTAAAGAAGCGGCTGGAACCTCCCCACTTGGGAGCTTTACAAATTTTTTATTTTTATTGCCAAAAGGGCACTAAGTTTAATTGCATTTGTGGAAACAGAATTTGAAGATCTTTCAGAAGACCTGATGAAACAAATGGTATAGTCATCTTTCAAATTTCATAGATGGTATGCCAAAAAGGCACTTCTGATTGGTCGATTGCCACCAAAATTAAGTAAATTTTCCTACTTGCTACATCATATCTAAATTTTACTCCACCAACCTTAAAGCGTTTTCTGGGATTTTTCAAAATTTTACGATTTTTTGCCAAAAAGGCACTAAGTTTGAATTCGTTTTTGGAAATGACATTTGAAGGCTTTTCATGTGCTGATAAAGAAAATTTCGAGTTTATTATTCAAATTTCCAAGTTGATATGCCAAAATGGCACTTGTCGTGGGCCGATTGCCACCAAAATTAAATCAACTCTTAGGCGGGTACTGGTATCTCTACCTACCAAATTTCCGCCAAATCGGTTAAGTAGACCAACAGTAACCCCCATTCCAAATTTCATTAAAAACCGTTCGGCAGTTTTCGAGAAATGCTGACCACCTACGTACGTACGTACCTACAGGCTGACCCGAAATAACGTCACAATATTTCGGGGGATGATTCTACACCTAAAAATATATGAACTTATGTCCGAAAGTGCCTCCAGGGGGCGCTACAGACCTTAAGTAGGTGTCTCTCAAAAACAGGTATTTATTAATAATTTTTGAAACGGTTGGAGCTAGAATAACAATAAAGACATTTGTGAAGCAAGTTAAATTGTTTTTTACCATCGGCATGACATATTTTAATCGCGTTTTTCTTGAAAATGGTTGATCCTATGACTTAGCTTCAAGAGTACCTTTTTTATGTAGAATTGCTTGTAGAAAAGTTATCTGAAGTCAAAAATTTAAGAAAGCTGGAGAAAAAAATGTGCTAGTTTTTTCCTGAGCCCGCCCTGTTTCGCACGCCTATGGTCGTCAGTTACCTTTTTTGTTGTCACCAGATAATTTATCGCCCCAAAATTACCGCAGAACCAAAATTTCGTCATTCTGGCTCAAAGGGGTTCAAAAATAATTAATAAATACCTGTTTTTCGGAGACAACTCCTAATGCCTGTAGCGCCCCCAGGAGCCCTTTCGGACATTTTTTCATATGACCTTTTCTTCCTATTTTAAGGTGTAGAATCACCACTCGAAATATTGTGACGTTATTTCGGGACACCCTGGGACCTCAAAACTGGGGGGCTGATCACTAGTGGAATTAGTTGTACATCCGGCTTGGAATTAATTCCGGAATTATGGAATTATTCTGGAATTGATGGAATTTAAAAGGAATTAATGGAATTAGTTGGAATTGACCGGAATTTGTTGGAATTAGCTGGAATTAGTTGGAATTAGCTGGAATTAGTTGGAATTAGCTGGAATTAGTTGGAATTAGCTGGAATTAGTTGGAATTAACTGGAATTATTATGGAATTATTTGGAATTGATATGGAATTAATAAGGAATTATTTGGAATTGATAAGTACATCATTTAAAAGGAATTAGTTGGAATTAGCAGGAATTTGTTTGAATTTGTTGGAATTTGTTGGAATTGGCTGGATGGAATTAGTTGGAATTAACTGGAATTATTATGGAATTATTTGGAATTATTCTGGAATTGATGGAATTTAAAAGGAATTAACGGAATTAGTTGGAATTAGCCGGAATTAGCCGGAATTAGTTGGAATTAGTTGGAATTGGCTGGAATTAGTTGGAATTAACTGGAATTAGTATGGAATTATTTGGAATTGATATGGAATTAGTAAGGAATTATTTGGAATTGATAAGTACATCATTTAAAAGAAATTAAAGGAATTAGTTGAAATTATTTGGAATTAATATGGAATGAATGGAATTAGAATGGAATTAATGGAATTAGAATGGAATTAAACTGGAATTATTGGAATTAATTGTACACAATTTTTTTGAGTGATCAGCCCCCCACTCAAAACGTAAAGATCTGGTGTTATTTCAATTTCCAATTTTGGAGTGATGCAATAACCTTCCATTTTTAAATTGGTTGTGGGGAGGTTAAAAATGCAGCTACGGCCTTTCTTAAATCGTAACAATTTTGAACGTTAACCAAGGGTTAAACGATCAGTAGTTTTGATTAATTTGAAGGTTAACAAAGGTAAAACCTTTTAAATTGCGGTAGACAGTATAATTGTGTGAAGGTTAACTCCAACATTTCAGTTAAGACTGTAATTCAAATGCAGCAGTTTTGAAGGTTAAATCTTGAAAAATTTAGCTTAAACTACACCCAATAAGTAATAGTTTTAATTGTTTAATATTGTGAGGGTTAACACGGTTGAAAGTTAACCATTGTGAATCCAAATAGAGTTTTAAGGTTTTTATAAGTTTTGGGGATTATGCGTTTAAAATAGTAAAAGTTACCGAGTTTGAAAGTAGCGGACTTCGAAAATCAACGAAGAACAGATTGTCAGTTTAAAAGTTAATCCAAAAGTAAGAGTTCAAGGTTTTTATGAAAAGTCTTTAAAATTGTAGTAGAAGTTAAAAAAAATTAGAGTTAACCGAATCATTTGCTGTATTAGTTATAAATTTCAAAACTAGACGTTGTTTCCATGTGGCAAAACCAACAGCTTTAAAAAATGATTCCCCGCACAATGCACATCAATACGCAAATAGAAATAGTTTTGTTATTGTTTACGTAAAATGATAATAGCGATTTTGCGAACCTACGTCGATCGACCAATGCAAATCCAATTAATTTTCCATTTGCGCCATAGTGACCAACTGGACACCGTACCCTAAACAATAGGCACCTTATTTACAATCAAGCTCATGGGAATAATTGACCGATGGACACGCGAGCCTCTTCAGACTCTCCGATTAAACAATCATTTACTGTTTACTCTCTGGCAGGATTTTAATAAAGTTTTCAAGTCACACGCGGATGCATCCGGCCGGGTTTTTAAGGGTTGCAATTAAAATATATTGTTACTTAACACGTACAATCATATATACAAATGTCATGAGCACGTCAAGAGAGAATGCAAAGTGACAAAAAAATCGCCCCTCCGGGCGAGTTTTAATTGTAAAACGAAAAGGGGTAGCGGTTCAATCGTCGTAATTATTCCTAAATTTGTTCGCCGAGGGATCTTTATTAAAGTTATGGAATCATAAAGTTAAGATAACTGCCGCATTGACTGCATTAAGCCGAAATGCTAATAAAACTCGTCATTTTCCTATAGAAATTTTGATTTAGAATCGGCAACAATTACGAAGTTACGACCCGTGAAAAGGCCAGATGTTGTGCGATTCGGGGGTGAGAGGTCTGTTGCGTAATAAGTGACCACTGTCCATTTGCTCTCTTCTTAAAATAACATGAATGTGATAGTCATCTCGAACAATAATAAATTATCAGGCGGTTGCGAATTAAATTTTCGGGATTTTCAAACTGCAGATTGAAAAGCGATCAATCAAACGTGTAAGTATTGGGGTAGGACTCGATAATCTAATAGAAAATTATGACTCCTTCAATGAAATGTCGTTCGTTTGATAAATTGGCTTCGAATGATTCGTTATTTTAACTGGTTAATCGCTCTCGATTGTGATCAGAAAATTGGCCCAAGATATTTTTAAAATAATATACATTGCAGGTATCTATTGATAGAAGACTAAAAGGTTTTTAAAACGGATTCTATTCCTTCTAACTTTATCATGACTTTAACTTTGATTTTATATCTACATTCTACAGTTGTTCTTTCTTCAACCCCTGAGCACAAAAAATTAACACACAGGAAATTTTACCATTGAATAACATACAACCGGAGGTTGCAAAAATGCACCCCCTTCAACCCCACATGGAGAAAATTTAACTTTTGAATCACCTACAATCAGACAACACTAAAAATTTCACCCTCAATACTCACCCCTTCAAGCCCCATACACAAAAATGTGACATGGAGAAAATTTAACCTCTTCTCAACCTGAAGAGACTGAATGTAAAAAAAATCACACCCACAACTCGCCCCCTTAGAAAATTTACCTTGAACCACCTTCAACGTGAGGAATTAACTGAGCTTTAAAAATGTCACCCCCACTCACCCCTTCAACCCCCAAAATTAAAAAAATTTAACGAAACAAATGTTGAAAACTTAATAATAGCTATGAAAAAATACATTTCTCCACAAATTCAAGTTTGCAAAAAATTGACGTCAGTGACTGATTTTGTAAAGTGAATTGCGTTTTTCCTGCCCTAGATGGTACAATAATAGCGCAATAATTGTTCATAGTCATTAACGAGTATAAATTATACTACAATAAATCTATTTTGTCTCAGCTTGCCTTTGATAATTTAAACTAGGTACTCGCTTCGGCTTCGCCTCATCTTGCCTTTGATTATTTATCACAATCTTACAGGAGTGTTGTGAAATAACATGTTATTCATAAATAGATAACGTGTTGTTTAATCAGATAATTAACACAAAATTTTGGTTATTTACGAATTTACTAACTTAATTGATCTAAAATTAACTAAATCAATCGGCGTTTTCTTCTTTTTTTTTGGAATTTGACTATACAGGGTGTCACAGGAACATGGTACACCCAGTTTTTTTCCATAGTTTTTGGAATACATTTTTGAAACTTGGAACATCGAATCAAAGGTCACTTTCGGACATTTGACTTAAACTTTGTCAAAATAATTTTTGGGACCCATTTTATCTTTCTATCTAGAGAGTTGTGACCCCTCCATTGTTATTCTTGACTTATGAGGTGGTTAAGTTTGCCAAAACAGTTTTTTAATAAAAGCCTATTTTTTCAAATGGTATGTACCTACCATAATGGTACCGATATACCATTGGAAAGTAAAATCAATAAGGAATCTATCCTTGTGCTTATTTTAGTGCCGTAGCAGAATGCGGAGGTACTCTTGTCTTTGCTTATTCGCTCGCTCGCTCGCTCGCTCGCTCGCTCGCTCGTCGTATCGATCGCTCCTCACTCTGTCCGTCGGATAACTTGAGAACGGATTGAGGTATCGAGCTGAAATTTGCTATACGGAATCTTGCCCAAAAAAGTAAGGCGGGGATTGCTTTTGGGCTATATCGGACCAAGGGGGTGGAAATTAGGGGTTGTAACTCAAAATTCCGCCTTATAAGTATTGGTCGAAATTAACGCCATTCGATACCCTTCCATTAATGATTCAAAAAGGTGTTATTCATGTTTTACAAAAAACCACCCTTAAAGGCTCTACAACCCCTAACATGAAGAAATACATAACGTCGGATAACTTGAGAACAGAGTGAGGTGTCGAGCTCAAATTTACTATACGGCTTTATACACTAAAAAGTAAGGCGGAGATTGCTTTTGGGTCATATCGGACCAAGGGGGTGGAAATTAGGGGTTGTAACTCAAAATTCCGCTTAATAAGTACTAGTCGAAATTGGCGTCATTCGATAGCTTTCCATTAATTATTCAAAAAAGGTGTCATTCATATTTTGCGAAAAACCACCCTTATAGGCGCTACAACCCCTAACATGCAGAAACACAAAAATACGAGAACTCAAAAACTACTCAACGTATCAAGGCAGAATTTGGTTTGTGAATTTCCAGTGACATTATAGGTGGATGGACAAATTTTCAAAAATATCTAACAAAGGGGATGAAATTTAAGGGTTGAAACTTGAAATTTCTTCAAGTAAATGGTAGCCTAAAATTACGGGGTTCGATAGATTTCGGTCAACTATTGAAAAAAGGTCTTATGAGTTTTCAATCTAAAACCAACCCCTGGGCCATTAACCACCCCTAACTCTTTGCAAGTCGATAATTACATTTTATTTATTTTTTCTGAAACCCTATTGGTTTATTTATGAACAACTGAAGTCAGTAAATACGCAAGGAGTTATGTCACACCGGAAAAATAAACTCACCCCTGTAAATCATAAAGGGGTGAAATCATGAGGTGTTGAAAACATGAATCTACAAATCACCTTAATTTTTCAACGAATTGGATTAGGGTGGTGAAATTGAAAACACAACTTCCTTTAGGGCATGTGGGGGTGGTGAAATAGGGGGTTGGAGTTTAGGGGTTGAAACGTCCATAAAGCCCTGTAATTTGACACAGAGAAGCAATATCTTCTGCGAAACTGTGACATCTTACACACTGCATCTTCGATAAGGGAAGAGCGAATTTTAGGAGAAAATTATCGAAGGGGATGAAAGTTAGGGGTGGAAACTCGAATTTTCAATGAAGAATGTATAGTTGAAAATAATACCATTCGATAACTTTCTATTGATGGTACAAAAAAGGTATTATTCATCATTCGCGAAAAACGACCCTTAAAGGCGATACAACCCCCTAACATGTTGAAACACAAAAATGCGAGAACTCAAAAACTGCTCAACGTATCTGGGTTAAATTTGATGTGGTAATTTACAGCGCCACTGTAGGCGGATGGGCAAATTTTCATTAATATCTAACAAGGGGGTTGAAATTTAAGGGTTGAAACTGGAAATTTTTTCATGTAAGTGGTGGAATAAAATTATGGGGTTCGATAGACTTCGGTCAACCATTGAAAAAAGTCTTATGAGTCTTCAACCTAAAACCAACCCCTACGCTACTAACAACCCTTAAGCCCTAGCAAGCGGAGTAAACACATTTTATTTTTTTTTTTGCTTTCTTCTGATTTGTTAATAATTCAACGTCATTTTCATTAATTTTTAACCCATCCACAATTTTTCAACCCCTTTCATGATATGTGAACCCTCAAAGAGCAAAATTTACCCACACCGCTTCTTTTTCGTGTGATTTTCGCTAGTTCTACTTAACTACAGTACATTTTCATCTCTTTTGAGTTTTCATCCCCCTTAACGATTTTTCTCCCCCCCGAGCGTTAATTTTGTAAAATTCGCGCAGTTTTGAATTTTTTCGGTAATAAATTTTACCGAATTTTACTCGTATGAATTGTTACTGAGTTTTTCACTTTTTCGACCCCTTCGCAATGTTTCAACCCCCAAAAGTCAAATTAGCATAATTGGCTTATTTTCGTGTTATTTTCTGTAATTCTACTTAATTACGATTAATTTTCATCCCTTTTAACTTTTCATCCCCCTGTACAATTTTTCAACCCCCTAAGTGTTTATTTTGCAAAATTCACGCAATTTAGTTTTCCTTCGGTAATAAATTAAACTCATTTGGATTATGTTTATCTTTTTCACTTTTCCAACCCCCTTCGCAACATTTCAACCCCCAAAAGCTAAATTTGCATAATTGGTTTACTTTCGTGTTATTTTCTGTAATTCTGCTTAATTACGATTAATTCTCATCCACTTTGACGTTTCATCCCCCTTTACAATTTTTCAACCCCCTAGGTGTTAATTTTGCCAAATTCGGATATTTTCGTTTTTCCTCGGTAATAAATTGAACCCATTTGGATGATGATTAAACTTTTCACTTTTTTCATCCCCCTTCGCAATGTTTCAAGTCTTCAAATGCAAAATTTACATAATTGGGTTAATTTGGTGTTATTTTCCGTAATTTTACTTAGCCACGGTTAATCCTCATACCTTTTGATTTTTTCATCCACCTTTACGATTTTTCAACCCCCTAAGTGCTAATTTTGCAAAATTCGCATAATTTCGTTTTTCGTCGGTCATAAAATTGAACGCATTTGGGATTCAGTTTACCTTTTACAATTTTTCAGTTTCCTTCTGTAATTCTACTTAACTTGGGTTAATTTTCACCCTCTTTGACTTTTCATCCCCCTTTACAATTTTTCAACCCCCTAAGCACCCATTTTACTAAATTCAATATTTCAACCCTCCAAGGGCTAAATTTGCATAATTGTCTTATTTTTGTATTATTTTCTGTAATTCTACTTAACTTGGGTTAATTTTCACCCTCTTTGACTTTTCATCCCCCTTTTTTTCATAATTTCGTCTTTTTAACACCACTGTGCGTCTGCGGAGGCACTACTACTAGGTGCAGATTTATAAAATCTGCACCCGACTCCACCAGTAAATTCAGCTCGCCCCTACATACACATTAACAAGGTAAACATCTACAGGGACACACATCGCATTGATACACATCTTTCGTTGGCTTTTGAAATTAGCACCGATAAATCAGGAAAATTAGAGACAAAACAATCGGAAAAAAATCGGCTTTATTATAATTTAATAGGACAACTTTATCTTCAACACAATTTTATTATTCTTGAAAATCAGCACATAAACAAAAATATGGAAAATAAAAGTCCATAAATGTGATGGACAGACGCAGATCCTATACACACACGCAATGTATTCCTTCTACAAACCATATTTTAGGCGTTTTTGAATATATAAAAAGTAATTTTTTTAGTTTACTGCTGGAAACAACGTAAAAATTTTATGACATTTAAACTCAATGAACTCTAAAAGTCGTTCACAATCACAAACATCTTGTATTCGAGTATACGGGGGTTTTGTTATCAGTTATCGGCTATCACAATACAAAAAAAGTGTAATTTCTTAAATTTAATAATCTTACCGAATACCAGTCGTGCATCGGTATTGTAATCAGTTAAATTTTAAAAGTAATTACTTACTCAAGCTTGTTGCTCGAATTATGTATTGGAACTAAAATGCCATTTATTATCAAAGATCAGATAATAAATCATATATCCGGCGACAAGCTTTCGTAATCATTTTCAAAATTTAACCTACCACTACTACCACTAGAGTGGTATTATAAGCGAGTGTTGTCAAAATGTATTTAAATACTTTTAAATACTTAGATATTTAAAAAAGATCAATTCTTACATACAGTTCATTTCAAGGGTTTAGTCCGGTCAGTCCGGTTCAGGTACAACGCTCTAGGTTAGCTCCGTCTTTTTCTACCCAACGTCTGGCAATTCACCCACGTTGTAACGTACAGTCCTAAGAGTGTCTACTATCGCGTCTCTGTTTAACACATATAAATGGAAGAGACGGATATATCACCCGTTAAAGTATTCTCTAGGACTCGATCGGGGCGCGAAACTATTCCACCACTCATAAACTCATTGATCATATAATATTATATTATAATATAATTTATACTAATATAAATAAATAAAATATAATATAGGTATAATATTTATTTACGATAATTAGGCAGAAAATAAATATAACTATATACTATTCATCTCTATCATAATAGTCTTCATCTTCGCTCATCTCGGAGTCACAATTCTGAGAAATCAATGGTTCGAAAGTGCAAATAGTCTGAAGCGAGTAAATAGTAAATAAACAATAAAATAATTCTAATTATATTTCCGTAGAAACACAATTCTTTTTAAAAGTAGGTACTTTGTGTTGACTGTGGTGGAATAACCAGGTTTCACTGTTACTTACGACGGTAAGGTCGAGGATTAGCGGAACTCATTTGCATTTTACGATCTAACGGACTAAACCCTTGAAATGAACTGTATTTCACCGCGTTTATTACCAGCACCAGTAGGTACTCTATTGTCACTTGTCAGCTTTTTTCCCTTTTCAACAGAAAAAAACTAATTTTGACAAAAAGACAATGAGAAGTTTGAATTAATCAAAAGATGAAAAAAAAATTAATGAAATGGTCTAAAATGAGCATTGTAGGTCTCGTTTTAAAATTTTGTGGTACAGTATGACTTAGTTCCTGATGCCTTGAACTGGAATTATTCTGAGAAAAATAATAAATTACAATTTTGTTTATTTTAAAGTAGCCAGATTATGTCCTACATTATTTTTACCTGGAACAATTCAATAAGCCGTTTAGATCCACGTGGGGTTAACCCCAGGTAATAGTTCTTGGTAAATATCGATCTTAACTCTAAACGTGGACATAAACCAGTTTGTCGTTGAAAATGTATTTAAATACATGGCGAAAAACTATTTCAAGTACATTTAAATGACGGAAATTGATTAAATTTTGATAAATATGTACATTTCAGTTAATATCCTGTTTGGTTCCTGAAATATTCTGGAAATTTCTATTTTTTCAACATGTTACTATAACTTGGTATTACTATTTAAGATTACTAAGGGGTGGGCCAAAAAAAAACCGGTCACTTTTATTTTCCCTGTATCTTTGCTAATTTTTCTGCGATATTTTTCAGTTTTGTTTAAGTTGTAAATTATGCAAGCCTATACTCAGTAAAATCTGATTTAAATTGTAAATTGAGCGGTTTATCGTACCTTAGATTGCACAATTTACAACTTAAACAAAAATGCCTACCGTCTCTCTGCTTTTAGTTGTAAATTATACGATTTATTGTGTTGGAAGAAAATTCACAAAAAATTAAGGGATGGATTAATTTTTATATTGTAGATCATTTTGGAAGGAGAAAAGGTCGGCCTTCAATCCTGCCAAAATGTCACTGTCAAAGGTCAATGGGTAACAAAACCCCATTGGCTTAAATAAACGTGTTAAATAAAAGGACAAGGACTGTGTTCTCTAAAAATGTAATGGGTGGTGTTAAGAGTCCCAATCCTCAGCTACGTCCTATATAAAACTCAAAGATATCGCTCCAAAATTAACGAAGATACAGGGGTAATAAAAGTGACCGTTTTTTTGGCCCACTTTAAAATAATTCACACAAACATTAGATATACAGTGCGAGTGTAAAGTATGGAATAAAATTCCTTAAATTTTTGTCCTTGATTTGTGGCAAAAATCCTCGGACAGGTCGATTTTATTTTTGTAATGCGGACTTGATGGAGGGGACAGTCATTTTCTCACACTTCCGGTTTAACCGGAAATGGCCTTAACTTAGTTTTCTCAAATGGAATGACACTTCTTTCGCAACGGATTCTGAATCTACGATTTTTTCTGAATTAGAAACATGTGTCACACTTTACCTTAAGTACAGTCACGGCCACCTCAGATTTTCAAAAACATCGAAGAAATCGGTCAAAAACCAAGATTTTGGAAAATCGCAAATACACGTCAACCTTATTTTTTTGATATAAATTCAACTGCGCAATTTAATTTCCTTTTATTTGTCTTTGTTTTTTCAAATTTTTTCACATTTCACAATCTGCCAAAATAGCAAAAAGAATTTTTTAAAAATGTAGTCGCGCAATTGAATTTGTAACAAAAAAATAAGGTTGACGTGTATTTGCGATTTCTACAAATCTTGGTTTTTGAGCGATTTCTTCGATGTTTTTGAAAATCTGGGATGGCCGTGACTGTACTTCCGGTAAAGTATGATACATGTTTCTAACTCAGAAGAAATCGTAGATTCCGAATCCGTTGAGAAAAAAGTATCATTCCATTTGAAAAAACTAAGTTAAGGCCATTTCCGGTTAAACCGGAAGTGTTACAAAATAACTGTCCCCTCCACCAAGTCCGCATTACAAAAATAAAATTGACCTGTCCGAGGATTTTTGCCACAAATCAAGGACAAAAATTTAAGGAATTTTATTCCATACTTTACACTCGCATTGTAGTTCAGGGTATTTAGACAAAATATTGTTGGATAGGGGAATTAAATCCAATAGTTTTGAAATTTGGCATACTTATTCTGTGTGGCTTGCTGATAAATGTAGAAAAAGTCCCCAACCGGGGGTGGTGCGCTTGAGCCTCCAGCGCATAAAATAGGCGCACGAGTAGTCTTTTGCTTTCATCTTTAAAACCGTTGACGCTATCGTTATTGTAGTGGTAATAGAATTTGAAGCTTATAAAATGCTCTACAAAAAATATGGAGTGACTTTTTTTCGTATATGCAATTATTGTGTAATACAGGGTGTTTCCTAAAAATGCTGCAAAAATTTAATGGGTGGTTCCTCAGGTATTTCTATGAAGAAAAGTTCACATAAACATTTGCCGAAAATGCTTCCTAAGGGAGCTACGCCCCTTCAAATGGGGCACCCTGAAGACGGTCTTTCCTCTATACAGGGTGGTCGTTTTATCTTGAGACTGGCAAATATCTCGAAAAGGACGAATTTTAGAAAAAAATGTTTTGTATAAAAGTTTTATGGCTTCGAGGGGAAAATAGATGGCATCATCGCCATTTTGATTCAAGGTCATTTTCAAGGTCAAATGAAGCTTAACTTGATTTTTTTAAATGGAAACCTGTATTTTTTATTACAGATTCTTATTCCCCATTAAAGAACAAACAACTTTCATCTAAACTATTTTTGGATCCGTTGGATGTAAATTTTAACCTTTTTCGAAATCCCTAGACATTTCTAGTAACAGCGGCAAAACAAAACAAATGAACAACCGTTGTAACTTAGCAACGATGAATTCTAGATAAATAAACCACAAAAATTGTTGTACATTTTGTTTTTGCCATGCCGCTGTTGCTAGGAAAGGCAATGGATTTCGAAGAAGATTAAAATTTTGTTTTAAATATCTGACAAACTATCCATCGGACCCAAAAATTGTTTAGATGAGAGTTGTTTGTTCTTTTACGGGGAATAAGAATCTGTAATAAAAAATGTAGGTTTCCATTTAAAAAAATTAAGTTGACCTTCATTGACCTTGAAAATGACCTTGAATCAAAATGGCGTCGATGCCATCTATTTTCCCCCTCAAAGTCATAAAACTTTTATACAAAACATTTTTTTCTAAAATGCTTCCTTTCCGAGATATTTGCCAGTCTCAAGATAAAACGACCACCCTGTATTTCCGAAACCGTTTATACTGAAATTATGAAATCTGGTATACTGCATAAGCTTTTGGCGCTGAATCAGAATCTGAGCCCACAATTTCAGATGACGTTCAATGCAAACCTCCAAACATCGAGGCCCAACAAAAAAAAATGTTTTAAGTTGAATATTATAATAAATATATTATATCTTTTTTATGCGAAATTAAATAAGCTTTAATTTTTGTTATTACTATGAAATCGATATTATTAATAGTTATCGAAATAAAAGTGAAAAACCGTCGGCGTGCTCCATTTCGTGACACTAAGGGCCGGAGTGTAACACTTACAGTCGGGGACTTTTAGCATGTTAAATCACAGACTAGGTATTTCAATTATGTATCGCGATTTTTCAAAACTATTGGAATTAATTCCTGAACTTAATAGGTAACATTTTAATATTTTTTAACTCTAAGAGTAATAAAACCAAAAATAATTAATATTTTCTTGAATTTAGGAGTCGTGCGAAGTGTATGCAAATTCCGAAATTATGAATTGTAAAAGTGGAGTAGTCCCACCTTTTCCAGCAGGTGTTATTTGCCCTATCTCGAACAAACTATGCCGGTAGGTGTATTAATTTTCCCACTTACGTGCGATAAAAAGCGGAACTGACCTGTTAAAGCTCACTTCCAGTACACGACACCTGCTTTAATTAACCCTTCAATGAGCTTTTGTAAATATATTTTTGTTGCGAATGCTTCAAGGCCTTCCACCCTAATCCTTGTTGTTCGAAAACTGAAAGTTTCCTTACCTCCTCTATTGTCAAAATTCGTGATGCCGCAAGTGAATGGCGTGTGCAGGCCTAGTTAGCCAGTGTATGAGAGTCGGCTACCCAACTATTTCCCACGTTCCGCCACCCTAACCAAGTCATGTCATTACAACCCCATGTAAACGGTAAACGCTACTATTTGCATTTGTCTTTCTCTTTCTATGTAAATTTCCCTCAAGATCCAGGTGGGCGGAACTTGTTATCAGACCCACTATATAGTTTTTAGAAACAAACATCCTTTATACTCGAATGCACCCTTTGATAACTCAAGGATTATGTAAGTGCAGGAATTAGGCATTAACCAACACGTTTCCGTTTCCCTCACACGTGCATATTGTTAAAACCGTTATTTCCACAAAATCCCAAAAAAGTCCTAATTGTGTATGTTTCCATTGTTGTTTCTTATTCGCTTTCCGGCTGAACTGTTTCAGAACTGGTTTGCAAAATAAGGGTTGAGTTGGCACAAATTTCAATACACTCCAGTTTTACTCGTTTATAATGCGTTGCGAAAATAAAGGACACAGGGGAGGAGCTCCCGCTTCCTGTTATCTCATAAAAGCTATTTATTGCTAGGATATAATCACAATTCACATCCGTGAGATCATTATAATTTACAAAAATACTTTCTTAAATAAGTTAGGTACGAAATGACTAAATCCTCACTTTAGGCACTGGAGGCTGGCACTTGGGAGAAACTAATATGCGACTTCTGCTCCCCAGGGTCGATAAGGCTTCATTCCCTGGGACGTAGGAATGTTACTTTGGTTGTAGTTTTGATGGTGACTCGTTGTGGGAATCGTAAAAGTGTTGACTGGGTATTGGTGAGGACTGTAGGCTAAAGCTGAAGATGTAGTAGTCGTCAGAGGAGTAAGAATCGAAGTTGTTGGAGCCAAACGACTTGTGTCTGTAGTTGGGACGGGGGCGGTCGTTTGTACACAAGAAGTAGAAACGTCGAACATGTCGTGCATGTTTTGATGGGGTTGATGATGATTCGGCGATGGAGGAAGCGTGTTTAAAGGTGGGTACGGTTGGGTAGAACCGTAGCCCCAAGGAGACGGCGTCGGTTGTTTTGTCGCTAATTCACGCTGGGCCGCACAGCATTGAAGGTGTGAAGTCAAACGCAACCGCAACGGATTTTGGACGTCCAAACCCTCGATGCGTTCCAAATAACGAGCTACCTCCGCTACGCACTCTCGAAATCCCATACCGTGATAATCCATCGCGTATTTGTGGGGATCAAACGCGAAAGTGTCCAAACCTAAAATATGAGACCTGTTGCAACAGCTGCTTTCCCACCTGAGCTAACGTGCCAAGTTAAATCTACGTAGCTCTTTTTTTTTTAAATCTAGTCTTACCTTTTGCGTGGATCATCTTCAAGTGATCGACAGTCATTTGCAGAATCTCCGCTTTTTCTAACTTCGCAGATCCTTGCTTCTCGAAGGCACTGGGCACAAGTCTCTTCAATTCGGATAAAGACATGTTGATGCGATCCCTTCGTTTCTTCTCTATAACTCCTCGTCTCTTCTTCCTTGACAACATCTGACAACTGTCTGCATCACCAGGAGATGTACATCTGAGAATCACTAGTTGTAGGGAGAAGGAAATTGAAAGAGACTTACTGTTCCTTGGAGGATTCCTCGGAAAAGACATCGTCACAATCGTCACTCTCAGAAAGAGGTCTTTTGGGTCTGGAGACTGGTGCCCAAGAAGCCCCCGGGTTGTTGGCAGAATACCCCCAGTGCAGAGGAGTGTTCTGAGATAAACTGTGATCCATATCACTAGACACTTGTAGTTAAGACGACGGCGGAAACGGACGCGTGTCGGACGTTTGTCAAACCATATTCGCGCGTGCACAACCCGCTGTCGAATGTGTCTGCCCTGTTGATCTGACGGCTGCCCTAGCGACGTTCAGCCACGTTTTCGCCCCACTCTCATCCCCACCAAATTACACGCGACGGGCTACCCTCCAACCCCCTTTATTTCATTCATTAAACTTGAGTTTCTCGCTGACAAGGAAATGTTCTTCACCCGCTTCTTTACCTGTCCGGGGTGATTGACTTTCTACCTGGGAACCCCAACCGACCCATAGTTACTCGATATGTTTTATGGTTTTTTGGTCCTTCGGACCATGTTATTACACCCACCGGTGAAAGGGCCAGATTTTTAATTTCATTTTTCTTGTCTTCACCGTTATTTCTCAAACATATGGCGGAAGTACTTGAATTTCGGGAAATTCCCTTTCACTTAAATCCGCTACATGCTGCAAAAAATACTTTGTACCAACCCACGTAACGGTTAAAGAAATATTGCACTTCCGGAGATAAGTTCAAACCCTTAAACTCTGTTAAGAATAGTTTTACATTTCCACTAAAACAGAGAAAGTTTAGTCTATACTGAAAAACGTCTTTTAAAAAAAATCAAAACTTTGAAACTTAGCCTAAATTGGTTTGGCTGAAATTTGGTACACCCGCACTGTTTAATTAGATTTAAGCTCAAACGCACGACGGTGACCCTTAAATCTGTTGAAGATCTTAATTTTAACTTCTACGCTTATGGAACATTTACTAAAATCGATCGGAAAATCGAATCGCTAAAAACACAAAATTGTTACGTTTTAGGGCCCTGGGGACTCAAAAAAAGTTTTTTTTGGTAAATGTCTGACAGTGGATACAATACAACCCAAACCACTGGGCCGATCTGGTTGAAATTTGGAACGTGGACATCATATGTGGCCTTCGGAAGAGTTTATTGAGTCAAATCGGCACACAGGAAGTGCCTTTTAGGCCCATCAGCTTTAAAATTTTAAACGCAAACGTCTATTTTTCACGTCACCATCAAATTCTGCTTCTAAAAATGTATTCACACTTTTGGCAACACATATACCGGGTGTGCATGTATACAGGGTGAGTCTGAACGACATCTCATCCTTCATACCACATAATCTACTGTTGAAATGATGAGGTTTGGTGCAAAAATTTTAGGTCAATTGTGATTCCTCTTGATGTTATAAGCCGCCAAAGTTCTTCATTTTTAATCGTTTTTATTTAATATCTTCCGAATGGTGTATCGCAGGATTCTGAAATTTTGTACAGTATTGTTGCAGACCAAGAGGCAACTCATGATGGTACTTCAGACATTATCCAAAAATCGGATCCCTGTTATACAGGATGGTCCTAATGTTATTTGTCCTTGAACTTTTTTATGTTTTTAAATGTTGGTAATTTGTCTATGCGGTGTTATTCTTCGATCAATTTTAAAGCTTTTTTGGCTCTCAAATTTTTTTCAAAAAACTCACAATTTACCAGCAAAATTGTAAAAACCGATAACATGCTTCAAGAAATCACCATAAAACCATTGGTAAAATTTCACTTAAAAAAAGTGAAATTACCACCCTAGTCTTTCTTCAGTTATGAACACGAATTCAGGACACCGAGGTCGAAAAATGGCTCCCTTGCATAAAAACAATCGAAATATGACGCGTATCAACGCATATTTTATTTTTATTGCAATTTAAGGCGTTATAGCGATTGTCATTTCTCCGGTTTTTTCAATTTTTCTGGTGAATGGTGAGTTTTTTCAAAGAAAATTAAGAGCCAAAAAAGCTTTAAAATTGATCGAAGAATAACACCGCATAGACAAATTAGCAACATTTAAAAACATAAAAAAGTTCAAGAACAAATAACATTAGGAGCAACCTGTATAAGAGGGATCCGATTTTTGGATAATGTCTGAAGTACCATAAGGAGTTGCCTCTTGGTCTGCAACAATACTGTACAAAATTTCAGAATCCTGCGATACACAATTCGGAAGATATTAAATAAAAACGATTAAAAATGAAGAACTTTGGCGGCTTATAACATCAAGAGGAATCACAATTGACCTAAAATTTTTGCACCAAACCTCATCATTTGAACAGTAGATTATGTGGTATGAAGGATGTGATGTCGTTCAGATTCACCCTGTATAACACCTCGCCATTTCTTTATTTTGGAATATCAACTTTGAAATTTGTATGGATTCATTAACCTATAAAAACGCTAATATTTACAAACTTTTTGTTACTTCCGGTTGCACCGGAAATGACGTTAACTTTGTTATTTTAAATAACAAGGTGACGGGTTTTTTTCGCGATTCGAAAGATATTTTAATTCTCTTTACAATCATGTCAAAAAATATTGCTGTAAGTTTCAAAGATGTCCACCAGAGGGCCGAAATGTTTTTGTTCGTTTTTTGGAAAAAATGTAAAAATATCGTATTTTCAGAGGTTCTCAAAATTCTCAATGAAGAATGCAATCCTGTTTATTGACATCCATTAGGAAAAGGAAGAAGCAAATTTTTGTTTTAGCTTAAAAAACGTACCTTTCCATTTAAAATTAACGCAAAATTTGGCTTAGAAAATCATCGTTTCAGCGAAAATAAAGAGTTAACAAAGTTAAAAAACAAACTTTGCATTAGAAAATTTGTGGAAATTTTTATTATTTAGACAATATTATTTACTACTAATCTTGAATAGTCATTTTAACTTCAAATGGCAGAAATTACAGCCAACTTGACTAAAAACATTTCGGCCCTCTGGCGGCCATCTTTGAAACTCATGGTAACGTTTTTTGATATTTTTAAATTAATTTGTTTAATAAAGGTTCACCCTGCACCCTCGAGGTCAAATTTAATAATTTTTTGAGACGATTGTAAAGAGAATTAAAATGTCTTTCGATTTGCGTAAAGAAACCGTCGTCACCTTCCTAGAAAGTTAACGTTACTTCCGGTGAAACCGGACGTAACGAAACGTTTATAAATATGTCATAATTATCGTTTTCATGAACGAATAAAAATTTCGAGTTGATATTCCAAAAATTAAAAGAATGGCGAGGTGTTACATGGGTTCGTTGACACCCGGTATAATTATATTTTTATTATTGGATTTGGTTGCTGATGTTTTGTCTGGCGAAAACCTTAGTGCCATTTTTTCGAAAAATGTCATTTTAGTTGCCGAAATGTCGTGGTGTGGTATTCCATTGCTGTGGCGTGGCGCTCTATGCGCTTTAAAATAAATTTGAAAAGGCGCTTTTCGTTACTTTCGATCCAGCAATGACATTGTTTTAAACATCAGTTTTTAATTTCTATATACCGTATTAAATTAATAAGGGCACATTTTTAATTTCTACGCTCACGAAGCAGTTATGTACTTACTATTTTATGGTGTTTTTACTTTTTATTACTGAATTCGCTAGCTGTTATCTTTCACTTTCAGGGTCAAAAACCTTATAGTGCTATTTTTTTCGAAACATGTAATTTTAGGGCTGAAAATCACATTTTTTAAATTTACTTTGTAGAGGAAGCGAGTGTATTTATGTCAGTTTCTGTACATATTTACAATTTCTGTGAAAAAGTAGTTTCTACGGCGCCTGAAATTGATAATTTTTTCCTTTTACTCTGAAATGCAACTAAGGTTATGTGAGATAAAAACAAAAAGTCAAAGTGTGAAATCGCGCTCTAGAGCTAATTGATCCTAAACATAGCTATGATTTTCGGAGAAAACTTTCTATTTTAGCAACAATACATAAAGTAGGTACTGTTGGAAATTTTTACCGCTTTTTTTACGCCTCAGTTACTAAAATCGATCGAATGGGCAAAAATATAAAATGTTTATGTTTTTATCGCGAAATAGTAACAACAAATACTGCATGTGTGATTTTACTCCTAAAATGCAAAAATATGCAAAATTTCCTTATTTTTTTGTTTATTCTCTAAAATTCACGCGCAAGCGGAAGTGCATAGCCGACCGGCACTGACTCTGATATAAATGTGATTAACAATTAGGGGTGGTGCTTTAGCCAGGGTTGCTAGAGTAGGCCATCGTGGGAAATGCTGTTTTCTGGTCGTCACACCGCCGACACGCGACCGGCTGAATAAAATAAAGCCCCGAATAGTGTTACCAGGGGAAACTGGGACAACAAATCCATCCCTTCTCGAAGATAATTCGCAAAAATTTAATAATAATTCACTCATCAAAATAAAATTTAAAATGTTCGACTTGGCGGCACGCAACTGACCAATTTTATTTTAGGTACACTCGGTGCAAGTCGTGGACGCCTCGTTTTTCTAAATAAAGCCCACATTCGTGACTGCGAAAATTTTTCCAAACCTCGTGGAAATCTTAATTATCCCCGGGCAAAATGTCGGGGGACGTTCAACCGAGAAAACGGAAAGACAAAAAAAGAAAGAAAGGTAAGCCTTTAGCCTTTTAAATTGATTTCCGCTTGATGACTTAACAATTTTAGACGAGACTGCGGAATTGCCGACCCATGCCACCAGTGACGACCTTAATATTCACGTCCATAAAGAGGGAGGGACTGGGGGTGGAATTTGCGCTAAGGTCGTGTTTTTCATTTTATTTTCTGCGCTCGCTGTTTTGATTGGTTTCATTATAACTGAACATCGAGGTTCAAATGACTGTAAGTAATTATTGTAATTAAAAAAATATATGTCCGTTTCTAGTGGAAACTGCGGAGGAGTCTAGATTTTCACAACTGTTTGAGGGATGGATCGATTCTGCTGCGAGTCACGATCATGATGAAGAACATTTAGTTGAATCTCCTGAGGAAGATGAATCAGAAATTCAAGACCAAGAACCTCTTGAAGAAGAATCAGAAGAAGGTAATGATACTGAAGAACAAGATGACGAAGACCAGAATATAGAATCAGAAGAAATTGAACAAGACGATGAGGAGCCTCCAGAATCTGAGGAAGAGGATATTCCAGAACCCGCTTCAGAAGAACAACCAGAAGAATTAGAAGAAGAAGACGAAGACGAGAAGGAACCGGAAATAGAAGAATCTGGAAACTCCGGATGTGAGTATTTCTAGAAATAAAAACGTGTTCGGTTCATTCCCCCAATTGTAAATCAGGAAATGCAAATAATAATACTGCTGTTTTGCAGTGGTTGTTAAGATTGGCGTGGGTGTCGCTCTTTTGGTGGTAGCCCACTTCGTTCTGGTTAGAAAATGGAAGCCCGGTCAGTAAAACGCATGCTAAGTGTTGTCCAAATTGCATGTGCTTTCTATTTTTGTGCACTAACATTGCATTTCCTGGTATTAATTTAAAAAAGGAGCTGCTTCGCTTAAATGAAATTAAAAGATAAATGAAGAGTTTTTTGTAAATCAGCTCCGACTGTAGAAAAAGATGACCTTCCTGCGAATCTTTCACGAAGAAACACACTTGTCGTACCACCAACTTACCAAGAAGTTGAACAAGATATTGAAGAAACGATTGAAGAAGGTATTAAAAAAATGTCTTTGAAAAATTAATAAATTTTAAGCCAGACTATTCAGACGAAGATGGGGAAGTTGACAGTGATGTTGACAGGCATGAAGTAAAGTCTGCAAAAGTCAAATATCAGGAGTTAAGAACAACTTATACAAGATCTTTAACTCCTGACAGTGAACCGGAAATACAGAAGGAAGATTTTGAAGAAGAAATTGAAGAGGAGGAAGAACAATCAGAAGATGAGGAATTATTGGAAAGATTAGAAGCCAGATATGGCAGACTTCATGGTCAAAAAGAAGGTGACATTTAACGATTTTTTGTACAGTTTATTTTGTAAGAACCAACACGATTTTTATTTTTTTCCAAAATTTTGGTTATTTTTATTTAACACTTCTCTTTTCAGCTACCCCTCGCCAAATTCCTGATGAAAGTGACTCTGACAACCCATCCGATGATTATGAATATGAAAATATAACAAATAATGACGACTGGCAAATTAAAGAACAAATAGATGAAGCTCAAAAAACAATTCAAAATGTAAGTTTTCATTTTTATTTACTACATATTTTTAAATTGACTACTTGTTCTCTGTAGGAATAGTACTGGAATTCCATTTTCTCCTTTGCTGTGTTGTTTTACTGTTTGTTTTAGTTTTTATGTAGATTAAAGTCTTAAACCGCTTTCTCTTGGATTGTTAAAAAAAAATTGTGTCGTGTTACTAAAACTGTTTTGGTACAACCTTTGAAAATTATCAACAATTTCAATTCCGCACACTCCATCTTAAATTGTTGATAAATTTTACTATATTTTATGATTTAACTAACACTAAAATAATGTTTGATTCTAATACTAGAATGCGGTTTATGCAATTAAGCTTTTCGATGCCCTGCTCCAAAACTATCCCTCTTCACCCAGAATTTTGTACGGAAAAGCCCAATCATTGGACGCTATGGCAGAACAAAAGAAAAGTAATGAATTGCTTCAGAAGGCCGTAGCACATTATTCGAAGATTCTGGAAGTTGATGATGTTCCCGCCGCTCTTTTCGAGGCCTCTGCCGACAGGTGCATCAACCGTTTGAGATTTGTGGGTGAGTAAGGTTTGCACAAAAATAAAATGAAAGAACATAAATATACGGTTCAGTCTAGCCTGCTTTAGTCCAGTCTAGTCCGCTTTAGTACTAAATTGGACTGAATCTGGCTAACGGACTAAAAACGGACTAAATCGAAGGGTGTCCAGCAGCTGCATATACGTCCATCAGTACAGCATAGCCAGGAAGGCGACTCAACCACCAAACCAACCCTGTTATATTGCCATGCTTTGGGTTTCGATATCAAACTTGTTGACGAAACATCCTTCATAAGTGTTGCTAAAGACCACTAGATGATGTTGAGCCATTAAACTGTCCATGTGAACAGAAATATTCTTACGTCAGAGAATCCGAAAATTTTGAAATCCGTTCATTTTCAGGACAGTACAACCGGGCGATTCCCGTCCACAATAAACTCATCGCTCGCTTCCCTGCTAATCCCAAGCACCGAAATCAGTTGGCCGTGTCATACTTAACAACCAATCAGTGAGTTGTCTCAAACCACCCACCTTGAAGACTTCAAGTTTTTTTCCTGTTATTTACTTTATATTTTAGGATAAACAAGGCAAGGGAAGTCCTCTTGGAGACCCTCCGCCATCATCCAAACGACGGTTTTGCTATGGTCCATTATGGCTTCATTTTGAAAACTGCCGATAATAAACTGAACGAGTCCGTTGTTTATTTAAAGCGTGGCCTTGAAAGCAAGGCTCCGGGGGTGGTTGACGGCAGGTTTTACTTCCATTTGGGCGATGCCTTGGCGCGATTGGGGAGGAACAACGAGGCCATGGAGGTAAGACCACTTCGGAAAATAAAATGTTAGGGGTGCCTATGCTTAGGTAATAGTTTTTTATATCGGGGCGGCCTAGTGATAAGTCAAATACAGAGGCCAAATAGCCCATTGTGTTAACTTCAGAGTAGAGGACTAAGAAGGTCTCAAACGAACCCTGTGGCCTCTGAACTTGATCAGGTCCAAGCATAGCAAAGAATATGCAGAGCGGCGTCTTCCTCTCCATAACATCTCTGGGCGGCCTAGTGATGAGCTAAATACGGAGGCCAAACGGCCCATTTTGGTAACCTCAGAGCAGAGGACCAAAGAGGCCTAAAACGAACCCTGTGGCCTTAAAGCCCGGGATTTGTTTTAAAGGCGTTCCTCAGTAAAGGCGAGCCCAGAGGGACTTCTCTGAACTTGGTCAGTTCCAAACAGTAGCAAAGGATATGCAAAGGGGTCTCTTCCTCCTTGTAACATCTTGGGGCCACCCAGTGATTAGTTAAATACGGAGGCCAAACGGCCTATTGTGTTAACCCCAGAGTAGGGGAAGGAGGGTAACAGTGAGACGCTTTTTTTTGAACCCCACTTTTTTTCGTTAGAAAACGCGCTAGACGTTTGAAACTTTGCATGCGCCTTCCTTGAAGACACTATTTAATAATAATTGTACAAAAAAGCAATAATTCAACTGTTAACCTTACTTAAAAAATTAAAACCCGATTGGGGCTCTGTCTCACTGTACCCCAATGCGCTGGGGTAGACTGAGACAGAGTGTCGGGAACAGTGAGACGTGTCGTATAAGCTGTTACAAAATATATTTAAAAATAAGTGATTTTTATTTTGTATTCATTAGAACCTGCAAAATTAACAAATGTTAACATTTGGAATTTAATTCAAACGCGTAGGATGATTTTTGGGGCCTGGTGGTCCCTAACGATTCAAGTGTAAAAAAAAATTTACTAGTACACCAAAAGGCTCAAAATAATTATAAGACAACTTGTTTACTTTATATTGCAAGTTGCTTGCCAGCCACCTAACATATATATCAGAATCTGAGCATGTCTCATTGTTCCCCACATTGTCTCAGTGTTCCCCACACAACTTTGTCTCATTGTTACCCAGGGGTCCATAAAACAAAAAATAAATGATCAAAGTCTATCCTACAAAAATAATACGGAAAACTTCATCACCATATTTATCCATAACCTAGGACTGATCGTTGATGCCAGTGTAATATTTATAAAATGTATCATTAAAGAATAGTGGACTTCAGTTCCAAAGTCTTGAAATTTAGTTTACTTATCGAAAACCAGTTACCATTATCTTGAACAAAGACTTTCACAGGTTTGCCCCCTAAATCACGTCAAGTGCATGGGCTCTAGGTACAGTTTAAAGTGTAGGTTGGTAGCACTCTGTAACTTGTACACAAACCGCGAAATTTGAAAAGTCTCACTGTTCCCCGTGTCTCACTGATACCCTCCTTCCCCTAGATAAGGTCTCAAACGAGTCCTATGGCCTTTATAAAGCCCAGAATCTGATTTAAAGGCACTCCTCAGTAAAAGGGGACCCAAATGGACTTCCCTACACTTGACTAGTTCCAAGCAGTAAGCGAAGGAGCACATGTGTGTACACTGTGTAGCAGCCATCAAAGAACGACCTCACACAGAGCAGCAGTGGCCTTTTCGACCTTTGCCTCAACGTGTCACGTCAGTCTCGCATTCAGGTATACCTACCTACATATACCCAAATACTTGACTTTGTTCCGGTTGACACATGTAGTCGCTGTCTTGTGAAAATTACATGATTTATTTTGCCAGGGTTGAGCAGACTGGCCAGTCTCAGTCCACATTCAGAAACTTGCCTTGAAAAATTTAAACTACTTTTGCTCCCTTTTTAGCTATATGAAGATGGCGTGCGTCAAAGACTGTTCCTATCGAAATATCAGCGTTCCCTTTACAATATTGACCGATTGAAAGGCCAGCCGTGGTGGAGCAAAAAAGAAACGCCCTACAGCAATCTCTACAATCTTTTGGAAAACAACTGGAAAATAATTAGAGAAGAAGCAATGGCGGTCCTCGGGAAAAACGGGCTTTTCCAAAACGAATCGGAAAATTTAAGAGACACAGGTGACTGGAAACAGTTCGAACTGTTCGCCAGAGGAAGGAAAAATGTGGAAAACTGCAAAAAAAGTCCGACTACTTGTAAAATTATAGAAAGCGAAGCAGACGCAAGTGGGTGCAAGAGAGGACAGACTAAGTTCAGTGTTATGCATCCTGGAACGCACGTGTGGCCTCACTGTGGACCAACTAATTGTAGATTGAGAGTTCATTTGGGACTTGACGTACCACCGAAGACGTATATTAGGGTTGCAGACGAAATCAGGTGAGTTTTGTTAAATGCTCAAGTACTGAAAAATCTATTTAACTGTTTTTTACAGAAGTTGGCAGAACGGAAAGGTACTAGTGTTCGACGACAGTTTCGAGCACGAAGTATGGCATAACGGTACCGCCGTTCGACTGGTACTCATTGTGGATGTATGGCACCCCGAGTTATCCCAAGCTGAGAAAAACAGTCTTTCTCCAATTTAATTTTATATTATAAACACAAATAAAACTTAAGCTAAGTTAATGAAACGTACATAACAATTAGGTAATCAAACACAAAAACTCTACCCGTATTACAATTAATCTAAAAAATGCATTTAAAAAGGTTTATAAGCTGAGGGAAATTTGGAAGGTAAATTTCTTAAATAATGGGAGGCTATATGATTCCAACGGTTGATTTTGCTCAACTCTATTATTTTTTCTTCTAATTCCTTGCTAGGGCGTTCCTCTTGCAACCTTAATGCATATTTGAGCAGCCTGCCGTATTGCTTCAAAATTCTAGCATGCCACATGCTGAAGTATATTACATAAGGAGTAACAACCTGAAAGAAAAATGAGAAAACAATCGAAACATTTTTTCGTACCTTGGAATCACTAGGGTCTACAAATCGAAGCAAATTTTTCCAAATTTTTGATATGCTCTCCAAGTTTTCTTCTTTATTGTCCTCTTCTAGTAACAGCAAACGAGCTAGTGCTATCCCTCTTCTACACAAACATTCAAGGAAAACGCTTCTTTGCTGGTCCATTGCTCTGAAAAATATTTTTCAAGCTTAGGTGCGTGCTTTAATTACTTACGTTTTTATTTTAGAAGCCTCTGGGCGGAGATCAGTTTTCACAGCAGAAAAGGCCAACAAGGACTCTTCGTTAATGTTTCCCACAGCCGTCTCGCAGATACTAATAACTTTCGCAACGTTTTCCTTGGTAGCCGTTGGCTTGGCCAAAGCTGGAAATCCCCTTTTAACATCCAACGGATCCAAACTTTGCAAATAAGCTGTATGCAAAGGTAAATGATCGGGATATTCTGCAGTAAATTCATCGTACAACTTCTCAGCCGCACCGACATCGGTGATTTTCGACAATAATTGAGATTTCAAATCTCTCACCGCTTCCTTGCATTCGTCATACTTTGATTTCTCGTTATTACCATTGCTTGAAGATTTTTTAACTGAGCTATCGAAAAGGATGTATTTAAACGGGTGGGTGTCCACTTTTTTGCCCAAATCATCTTTACAATAAGTTATGGAGCCAGTCAGGAAGTGGGCGACGTTGTTTGACTTAAAAACGAACCTGGAAAATTTTATTAAAAAGTGAAGAAAAATTAGATCGTACTTTTCCAATGCTAGCGGGGCTATATAAAGAGGAACGACGGTTGAATGCAAACCGTGAGATGCGGTGACCTTTTTACCACCAATTGCAGCCTGAGAATAACTGTTGTACACGTCTAAAGTTATTGCACTGGTTAGTTTTTGTTGCAACAGAAGAGGTACTTCGGAAAGCTTGTCCAGGTACTCTTTCTTTTCGTGCCTTACTTGCAACCTTATAACGTAATCGCCTTTTTCTAGCTTGATGGAGTACTGAAAAGAATACGTTTTTAAAATTCCTACCGGATTTACAGAAATTTTAATTAATTATTAATTAAATCACTTAAAATTAATACTTATTTTCGTTTAACTGGTTAAGGGAATAGTTTCAGAAAGAGAATGAACAGATTTTGTACACAGAAGACAATACATATAACGTACCTTGGACGGGTAGGCATCTCCATACCCCAGAATCTGCTTGTTAGAATCATACAGCATCCAAAGCTGCGATTCAAACTCCGACTCGTACAAGACATCGCTCAAAATGGCGACGTTCGGAGATACTTCCGTGCCTTTTGAAAGTGTGAAATTGTAAACCAGCAACAACTCGTAGATCTGGCGACTGGGAAGGATCACGTCCCTGGCAGTCAACGGTGATACTTTCGATTCACTGGCTCTGGAACACAAAAATATCTTGATCCGTGATCTCCACCCACTCGCACGTGTTTCAGGGCTCAAGCTAACTTTGATACTCACTTTAGAATCTGGACGGAATTCTTTAAAGTAACTGACGGTAGGATTTCCTCGCCTTGCAAGGAAGTAACTTCGAGGCTGTGAATCCCATCGGCGGCGTGCATAGTGATATTCTCTTCGTTCGGTTTAACTCCATGAAATGATACATTGTAATCGACGTTGATTTCCCCTAAGTTAGCCCAGTGCTTGGCTATTACAACTTCGAGGATGGTATCACTGCGTACTTGGAAGCTTAAAACTGTATCTACATTTGAAGTTACAGCTACAGCCTTGTTTGATTCTAATGTTTTACAACTCTGCTTTGGTAGTATATGCATGGAGTGAATTATAAACCTTCCAACTGAATTCTCATCCCGTGAACACAGCTTTAACACAGCCCACGTGGCATAATGTGGTACTACATAAAAATGTCTTTTTATAGTATTTGGTTTAAATAGAGCTGAATATGACTGAACGTGTTTAGGAGATAACACTTCTTCCGGTTGGATCACTGTAATCGGAATTTTGAATACAGGTCCTTTGGTAATGCAGCTAATGTCAAAAGCTTCAATAAAAGTGCTATGAACTCCACTTGGCAGCTTTGTTGGATCCACTTTAATAGCAAACACTCGACTTGCATTCGAGATATCTAAATGCGTCGGGCAACTAACATAACCCACATTACATACCAAAGCTAACTTCATGTTAAAATTGATTTTTACTTCTGATTCCACGTTATCTGAGTCGAGGAAGTTTGGTTCTATAGAAATATTATATGAGGCTGAGGTATTATGTTTGGATCTTAAGTAAACTCCTTTTGAGTTATTCGTCCCGCAAGTAACATGAAACCTAACCTTAGTTTCAATAGAATTTTGATAACTTGTTAGGAAATCGTAAGTTTTATCGATTTGAAGTAAGCCATTTCCCTGGGCGAATACTTCAACGTCTTTTAAAACATTCGCAGTGTTTTCAATCGCCCGTTTTACGTTGTACGGAGAATAAGGGATTTTTTGATGTTCCAATCCTGAGAGTACAATACTGATGGCACCAGCAACATGTGGGGAGGCCATAGAAGTTCCGTTCATTAGCTGAGAATATCGTAGGGTACAATTCGGAACTGAAGTAACAGCGCCACCTGGCGCACAAACTGTCACGCCTATACCGCCATCTATGCATGGACCTCGGGACGACCAGGTAAAAGCAGTTCCTTAAATGGTTCAGAGATTTTAATTTAATTTTTTTTGTTTAATTTCGTACCTGGAAGTTTCTGTCGCATGGAGTAAGCAGCAACCATCATATCCGAGGTGGCATATGCACCTACACCTATTATAGTCTCCTGACTGATGTTAGGAGGGGTGCCGACTGTGCTTAAAGCAGGTCCGTGGTTACCTGCAGAAGCTACCCACACCATTCCGAATTTGTTCACGATTTCGTTCATCAATTCACCTATGCGACTGTTTCAAAATTAGACCCAGTTTTTATTCAATCCCCCGTTAAAAATGATATGTAGTTTCTAATTGTGTTTCTAAATAGTCATTCTTAACAGGGTTCATGACCTCACCCAGCGTCTGAAAAGTGCGCGTGCTCCCCATAACTCATGTTAATCACATGAATCTTGTGAATTTTAGATAGTTCCATTAATTTTATAATAGCCCTGACTAAGGCAGTTCCTGTTTCCATTGAGCCCAGGCGACCATCACCGATTGTTAATGAAATTATTTTAGCACCAGGAGCCACCCCACATTCTTCTGGGCAGTCAGGGAAGAATGCTGACGCAATTGAGGCTACATGAGTACCGTGACTTGCTACAACATTGTGGCTATTACTTGTTCACCTGTTGTAAATGGCCATTAGAATTGTAACGGAAAAAACCTTCTATGGTCATTTACAACAGGGCCAGCATACACTAAACATACAACATAAACCCACCAACTCCAAGACATTGCCATTATCGTGAACATTTACACTAAAATTTAAATTGTCCCCAGGCGTCAAAGGTGCATAATCATGACTGAGACTATATTCACCCAAAACGGGACAACTTTCCAAATTCCCCTGCTCGGTGGTGTCCACGCACGCCTGCCACTTCTCGCCGTCGTGAAACAAAACACAGTCAAAGACTGGGCCCACGTCCGAGAACTTTTTCTCCGCGTTGTTTAAAATCTCCACTTTTGCCTCGAGGTCTTCTTTTTGTAATTTCTCCGAATCTGAAAGTGTCGATCCTGTGTGCTTTGCCTCGAAGTCGAGAAGTTCTCTGTTCGCGTCTGCAACGACTTTGCGGTGGAGGTCGTCCCATTTTTTTTCTTTGTATTCGGAGGAGATGCGTTCTTCTACTCTTTCGGGGTAGAGGTTGTAGGCGTGCTTGACTCCGATTTTGTAGTTGTTAGTGGGATTTTTCCACGAAGAAGGTATCTGAGGGAAAAAAGTTCTTTTTTGATCGACATTATTTTGTAAGGGGTGTTTCCGCTAATTCCATAAAGTAGGTACCGAATAATACAGGTGGCGCTTTTTTCGTTTCCCACTATTGGGATCTCGGAAACCATAAGAGTTCGAGAATCGGTTCAATTAGAAAAAGCACTTTTTTGGGATGATTAAGAATCTGTAGAGTTCTCCGATATCTTGATCTCTCTTACGGTTGGTGCTATTTAAATGGAACTTGGAACATATTAAAACAAAAAAAACTTTGAAATATTTTTTGAAAAAAGTCCATATTGGAAACATTTTGAAAAGTTAATTTTTTTGTGTATCTAATGGTGCTAAAATTCAATATGGCGACCATAAAAAAAAGAGAAGTTGACTCGTTGCTCAAAATCGAGAGGGCCTAGAAATTTTCTGTCAGCGCCATTCAACTGACAGCTGTCAAAAATATAATAGTTCCAAGTTTCATTTAAATAGCATCAAGCGCAAAGAAGATACTAATTTTTTTTTAAAAAACGCAATTTTCTGTTTTTTCGGGATAAATGAGGAACGAATCAAGATATCCAAGAACTGTTTACGGATTTTATTTTAATATGACTTTGGTTTCTGAGATTCCAATAGTGGGAGACGAAAAAAGAGCCATCCTGTATATAATGATTTGAGTTTAAAGGTTTAATGTTGTGCAAATTAATCTAAAATAGTTAAGTTCTCATCACATAGGTTCCGTTTATGTCAAAAATGCTTTGTTTACAACTGTCTATTATTGGTTGGTTTGACGGCCAATCATAAAAATATCCCCGGATTGTGAGGTAATCCAGAGAAACAAAAAAATGCAACCTTCCTTTAGCTTATTGATGGATGAAACATTAATTTGACAGATGACAATGCAAGCGAATTTCTTGACAGAAAAAACATGAATTTGCAATTGTTTTCAGAGCCAAGTTGATTTGTATTTGACAAATAATTACTGATACAGTGTTATTGAGAAAAGGGAGGCTATGGAAACCCAAGTCCACAGATAAAATCAGAGATGATATGTCCTGTACGAATTAACTTTGGACGAACCATCTTTCGACAGGTTGCCATTAATTTGTTTCCATAGCCACCCGTTATCACATATTTTCTGAATAACACTGCATCTTTCCGTTTTAATTAACGTAAAAGCGTCGACAAAAAGTTTATACTTTGACTTTCCAAGCAAAACCTGCATTAACCTTAAATGGAAAGTATTTATTTTTCATCCAGAGCTAAAAATTTGTTTTTTTCTCTCTTTACAACAATAAAAAATGTTGCTTCATAAGGGAGGCAAGCCCCTTCGAAAAGTTAGTTTTCTTAAAATTACTCGGAAAATATGAATGACAGGATTTTGAAATATGGAGCATAGGTTAGTGCGAGGGGCGGTTCACTCACTTAAATGTGTACACCTACTTCGAGTACTTCGAATGCTGCGTTAAGTAAGTACTTCGAGTACTTCGAACTGAAGTGTACACCTACTTCAAGCAGTGAACCGCCCCTCGGGTTAGTGTTATAAAAAGCTATCTTTTGAAATTTTTTCAGGTTTTTTAACTTTTCCAGTACCCCTTTGAAGGGTCGTAGCTCCATTATGAAGCATTTTCGGATATATATGTCCATAGAATTAGAATAGTCTGAGGAATTGCCCCTTGAATTTTCTGCCACTATTTAAGAATCACCCTGTATGGGACTTTCAGAAGTTTTCAAAATTAAAAATTAAAAGTAATTCCCTCTTTTGACAAAGACAGAAAGTATCAAATTTTTGGCTTTACTTAAAAAATAGACAGTCCTATATAATATAGTATAACGGGAGGCTATGAAAACACATAAAATGGATGTCATGTCCCTAAACAAGTCCTCGGTAAAATGACAGTTGACAATATATGAACTAACTTTGGACAGATTGAGATTCATTTGTTTCCATAGCCATCCATTATCGTGTATTTTTGAAATAGCACTGTAAATAATACCTTCAATTTGCGGCCGGTCAATCCCGTAATCACCCCATCATTGGGTTGTACCACAGTAGTAGTATTAACGTCACCACAACCACTACAGTCAAATCTTTGAATGATTTTAGTTTCTCCCGTAGAAGTTTTCTAAAAAATTAAAAATATATCATGGCCAACTTGATAATGTGTTTACCTGTAGACCGGGGGCACCCGGATCAATTCCAGAGTCCAAAACAGCAATTATGGTACCCCTACCGTCGTATTCTGGGTATTTATTCAAGAAAGCAGTAACCCCGGTTTCCTTTTTGGGTAAAAGTCCTCCGATTGGAAATTCATCGATGGATATTTCTGACATTGTTCACGCTAAAACATTGTTTATCACAACTCGTCGAGGATAAAAAGTTCATACTATTATGTTTAATACAATTATTCTGTTTATTTAAGATTTATAATATAGAAATTAACCTTACCCTTAATTCTGCACGTCACTGCCTACCTACTCCTACTACTGATCTGCTACCAACCTAACTTTTAACTTTGTCACTAACATGACTAACGCAAATACCCTAGTACGCGTTAACAGATGTTTGTAACTTTGCCGCCATCTATTGTTAGAAATTGAGAGAAGCAGTATCAGTTTTCTATTCAAGAGCCGCTAAATGTTTCATCTTTTATCTCGTACTAACACGGAGAGGGATGGAGATAGAATTTGAGAGCTGCACCTGATACGATATTTGGTTGGATTGGTGACTTCACTTTTAAGAACGCACCCCAACAGAATTCTTAATCGTGTTGATAAATGTCACATATGACTCAAGGGGTATTTCTTGTCTTCGTTTCACCGTTAAAAAGGATATCTACTGTCTCTTTCTAGCGCACTCTAGGGTGAAGTTCTGAACCTACCCCGGCAAATGTCGTTTTGACTTTTGACTGTCAATGGTGACGTTTATGTGGTTTATCACGTTATATTGGTATTTCTCTTTTTGTTTGTGAAAAATAAGTGTAATTATATGAAAAATTGTCCCGCAAGATAGTATTTGACCGCCCAATTCAAGAAAAATCAAATGTTTCCGTTTATGCAACAGTCCAACATTTTTCAAAATCCGAACACTTCCTCCTTCAACGCTGGACCATCAACACAGCCCACTTTTGGTAATTTTTTCTATTGTTTATAAAATTGCTTGTTTTAATTCCCTCAAAGAACTCCCTGGTCGATTCTAGCCCCTCAACATGAAATTAATCCCTTTGTTTTGTTTCATTCCAGTGTCTCTACTAAGGTACCGTAGTGGGCATTGAGTTTTTTATTTGAAATCAAAAATATACCCCCATCCTATCCTGCATTAGAGCGCCCTCAAAATTATGTGTGAGTATTATGTTCCGATTCAGAGTTCCTTACATTTGTGTGTATGGATCCACGTGTTATTAAATTCTTTCGCAGTTCAAGGCAATCAAGGATTTACGTTTCAATCAGAGTTCGAGAAGTATGCCATCCTTTGTATGTACAGAATTAGCAAAAATATGTATTTATTAATTATTTTTTAGTTCAAAATCAGTTTGCGGCACGAACCCAGCAACAACCCAATGCGAGCACTTCAAATGTTTCGCACAAATTTATTAATATATCAGATCCGCAGGGGATCAACAAAGGTATGAAGTTTGGTGAAAAGCAAATTTTGATTTATTTATTTTCAGCTCATGACAAATTGTGTTCACCACGTCAACACCAGTTTAAGAGAACCCGTGAGTTGTAGAAATTTTTGTAAGTTTTAATGTTACTTTGCCCAAACAGTCTCAAAAAGGTCGCAGCGGTGTGTTCGGGATCAGGTCAAAAATGGTATGCTCTTGTTTAATATTTTTGTGCATTTTTGATTGGGCTTTTGCCTACTTGATGTATACAGGGTGTTTTTTCTTATGCATACAGGGTTAGTCAAATGTATGGACACAGCCGATTATTTCCACTATTTACTGTATCAAAATATTCTTCAAATAAGAGTTGAATGCTAAATTCAGGCGTACGTTTTGGGTTAATCAATTTTTTTTTAAATTGACATTGCCAAGTAATGACGTCACCGAATTTTTTTTAATGAGAAAATCTGTCAAGTTTACTATCATTGGAAAGGTAATTTTTTTCTCTTTACAACGGTGTGAAAAAATTATGCTCTTACATAATGGAAATTTTGAGAAAATGTCAATTGCAAATTGCAAAATTTCAAAAAGCAAATTCGGGCGCGTTTTTGATGCGATTCACTTTTTTTGACGTCTGCTTCACTGAGTATTACGTCGTTACCCATTTTTCTAATGACAAGATCTTGTCGAGTGACTCACATCAAATGATGCGCCTAAGGTTGCCTTTCAACTTTTATTGGAACAAGTTTTTGATAAAGTGAATAGTTTGCGAAATAGACGGCCAAATCCATATTTTTAGGAACACCGATCGACATTTTCTCGAAATTTCCATTATGTAAGAGCATGATTTTTTCACACCGTTGTAAAGAGAAATTACCTTTCCGAAGATGCTACACTTGACATATCTTCTCCATTTAAAAAAAGTGTCGATAACGTTATTACGTCAATGTCAAAAAAAAAATTAATTAACCCAAAGCGTGCCTCTAAATTTACCATTCAACTCTTATTTGAACAATTTTTTGATAAAGCGAATAATTTTTGAAATAATCGGCTGTTTCCATACATTTGACCAACCCACCTGTCAATATTTTTTATTCTTTGAAAAGGTATTTTAATTCGAAACAAAAAAATACTACGTACCTAAAACGTCAAATTGACAGGTTATGATACAGATATGCGATATTTTATCTAGACAGCTTAGAAAAATGTTGATTTTATAATCGGTGTAAAAATATAATTCTTTGCTAATTTAACTTTTTTTTAGTAATACCTAATGCTGCTGGATAAGAAAAAACACTCTTTGTAGTAGGTACTGTAAGTTGAGTGTTTGAAGTTATACATCAAGTTACCTTAGTCTCAACTGTCAATTCCTAGAAAAATATCATCATAGCTTGCTAAAACTTTCTGAAAGCCAATTGAGACCTTTTACACAGATCACCGAGACTCAGTTTAGTTTAGACACATTGATTCCTAGTTTTTTCAGTGAAAAAAAAAGTTTTGTATATTTTTAAGGGCTTTTAGATAACTCGCTAGTGCTTGGGTTCAATTTTCAATACATTTATAGCATGACGAGATGTCATGACTCATGACATAAGTAAAAGTAAACATTACATTTCACTAACTTTCATAAAAGATAAGAGTGTTCTACCAAGGAAACTGAATATTTTCGATAGTGAGATGTAATGCTACAGAAATTTCTTACCAGCGCCATCTATTGGTTTGTGCACCTAAGCTCACATGACATACATCCACTTGTACATACATTTCATGATGTAATATAAAATTTCATAAATACAGGGTGATTCACGAAAACCGTCTATCTATGTTTCGACGTTCATAAGTTATTCAAGTTTTTCACAATTAACTTTAGGACCAGATTTTTGGGTGTAGAATGAACTATCGGCTACGCCTCTATTCTTTTACCCCTTCCTTCGGCTGTGCCTCAGGTCGCACAATTTTTTTATTTCTCCCTTCGGCTACGCCTCAGGTCGCAATCCAAAATGGCAGACAATAATAAATCCTAGAGATGAGTGGGTACTTTATAGTAAGTTACAATTTGCGCCATTTTAGAGCCCACTGACAAGGCTCGAAAACATATTTGAATGGCGGCATTGTGCAGGAAACGACATCCAAGAGCCCCGACAACAGGCATTTTTTTGTATCCAGTCAGTTAAAATTAGAAAGTTGAACCTACGTTAGCTATTTTGGAGCAAAAACTGTTTTATAAATAAGTATGTCCACCATCTTGGATCCCACTGGCGAAAAATTGCACAAACAAACAATATTAGTTTTCGGGGACCAGCTGTACAACAAAATCTTTAGACCTGCACTGTATACCGTGATCCCTTCACAGATGGTTCACTCCAGCCAATCAGAAAGTGGCCTTGTAAAAAACTGCCATAAAAAATTTATTAGTGGCGCCATCTGGAAAGTGGTCGATTCTAAAAGCCCCATCTTTTGGTTACGTCTTGTACAAAAACTGGGAAAATCGGTCCAATAATAATAAAGTTAGAACCAAAAATAAATCGTTCGGTTTTTTTGGGACACTCTTTATAACTAGGCTGCTCATTTTTTCAGCATTTTCATCTAGTAATCATGCCTACACACGAATAAACAATTTTTTTTACATTTTCAGACAGAACCACTTTGACAAGAAAACACCAACCAATTCCACTCGGGCCACACATTTTTAATACAAAATGAGATAATGTTTCTAGTGCAGTTCCACACCGAAGTAGTTGCTTCAACTATATCACCATGGCTTTATTTTTGGTAGGTACTTTAATCATTGAAGCGGTCATTTATCATTTTTTCAAGTCATTTAAAACTTGCTTGTAGTTTTATGCATGTAATTGCCTGTTTTATTTAAACTTTAGCTGAAGTTTACACTAATTTTTGTGCTTACTGGAACTTTTCGCTCCCTGGTGACTATAAAATAACTATTTTGATTTTATAGCCACACATTTAGGGTGCATTCTCTTGTTAATCGTTATTTTTTGTGTTTAAAGGAGCGGCACCTTTTGTGTTTAAAGGAACGGGCCCTTTTGTGCTTTCACCACGTAAACCACACCCAGCGGTCATCGGTACGCAATTTACATTTTTCTTTTTTTTTTAATTTTCACTTAGGTTCGCCACGATTCAATTTCACACCTAGTGGGTGAGATTACTTGTAAATATAATCCTTGTACTTTTAATTATAGTTGCAAACATTCCAATATTCTGCCCCCAAGTTGGTGAGTAATTTAAATTTTTTAGCTGTCGATTTGATTAATCTTATTGTGTTAGAAATGTTAGATGTAGGTAATATGATGTTTGAAGAGGAAATGCCTGAAATGCCCCAGTGGTGTAAGTATAAACTTGAATTCATTTTGAGGGCGCTCGTTGTGATAATTTTACAAAATCGTTTTGTTTTCATTGAATACAATATTTTTTAATTCAGGGTCCAATTTGTTTGGACAACAGCCCCAACAACAACATGCAACTGGTGGACTATTCGGTAGTTCCAATGCATTTGGGCAGAATAAAACATTTGGGTTTGGTTCAACACCAACCCCGAGTGGGCTTTTTGGGCAACAACAACCCCAACCTACTAGCTCGAACCTTTTCCAACCAAACACCACCAGCCTTTTTGGAAGTGGTAACACTTTTGGTGCCCAAAATCAAGTTGGAACTGTCGTTAAGTTTTCACCTGTAACCGGTACTGATACTATGCAAAAAAATGGTGTTGCTACATCAATAAGTACCAAGCATCATTGCATTACTTGCATGAAGGAATATGAAAATAAATCTTTGGAAGAATTAAGATTCGAAGATTATTCTGTTAATCGCAAAGGTACTTGTTTTTTTTGCAATTGTATTATTATTGTTTGAATTGTAGGACCTCAACAACAACCTGGATTTTCTTCAACGCCATTTGGTGCTCCAGCCAACACTACTACTTCGCTTTTCGGGCAAACTGATAACAAACAGGGATTTGGACAAACTCCAGCTTTTGGTCAAACTCCAGCATTTGGCCAGAGTGCACCTGGATTTGGTTTATCGAGTCAAACAACCACTCCAAGTTTATTCGGAAAAACTAACACTTTCGGTGCTAGTACAAGCAACACCAGTACTTTTGGATTTAATGCCACACCAGCAAATCCTTTCGGTGCCACCCAACAAACAAAACCATTTTCCCAACCTTTGTTTGGTTCAGCTACAACACAATCTCAAAATACTTTTGGCTCTCCAGTTTTTGGTCAAACCAACACGCAAAACACCACAACGAATTTATTCCAAAAACCTGTACAACAAACTGCGCCTTTTACGGGTCAAAATGTTTTTGGGTTTAACCAACCTTCAACTACACAAACGCCTAATCTGTTTCAAGCCACTAAGCCGAATACTAGTTTTGGGATTTTTGGGCAAACTAACACCGGTACTACGACTTTTGGGCAAAATAATCAACTGACGTCCACGTTTGGGAAAACTGGGACTTCCACGTTTGGACAAACTAATCAACTCACGTCGACTTTTGGGAAAACTGGAACTACAGCTTTTGGACAACCTAGTCAGCCCACTTTTGGTGCTACGTTAGGAGGTAAGTACTTAAATTTGATTGTTAAGGTGCAAGTTTATAGCAAATTAATTTGATTCTAACTCCGAGAGATAACTGCTTCACACAGATTTTGTTGTATTGTGGGTTGCAGGGTTAATGGCGACTTTGAATGACGAAAAGATATCTTATGTATCTACCATTCTAGATTCAGTAAGTGTCGCTACTCGCCGCTAGGGCTTTGCGTCAACAGACAGATACTTTCCTAGTTTACTAAATAAGATACCGAGGGCAGCACTATCTAGGGAAATACGAATGTTCAAATCTTGATTCCATAAATTATTAAAGTGAAATGACCTGCCAGAACAATTTTTTTTCCATAGAACAAAACACAAATCGTGGTAGCATCTTTAAAGCAGTGAACCTTCAATATTTAAAGTTATATCTTGGAGATTTTCCCATTTTTAGTTTTCATAATTTTTTATTCAAAAAACTAGATTCAATTGCATTAAGAAAAATCACAGATAAAGTTGTTCACCTCAAACTGCTAACAAAAAATTTATAATGATATAAATGGTATGATAAATAATATGATATAAGGTAATTTAATAGAAATTATTTATTTGCAGGAGGATTACAGCCACCCTCATTGTTTGGTAATGCAACGGCAAAACCGAGCTTGTTTGGAGGTCCCACTAATGCAACGAGTCTGTTTTCAAATAACGTATTCCAACAACCACAGGCCCAATTTTCTTTGAATGTTAGTCAGCAGCAGCCAACGTAAGTAATATCCTCTGAGTATTTTTTATTAGATTTGGAATATTTCGGAAATTCGCTCTTATTTTACAAATTTATAAATTTTATATACTGATTAACTCTTACATTAACTCAAAAAGTTGCATTGTTTTTTTGCATTTATACAGGCTGGTCGTTATATCTTGAGACTGGCAAATATCTCGGAAAGGAAGCATTTTAGAAAAAAATGTTTTGTATAAAAGTTTTATGACTTTAAGGGGGAAAATAGATGGCATCGACGCCATTTTGATTCAAGGTCATTTTCAAGGTCAAATGAAGGTCAACTTCATTTTTTTAAATGGAAACCTACATTTTTTATTACAGATTCTTATTCCCCGTAAAAGAACAAACAACTCTCATCTAAACTATTTTTGGATCCGATGGATAGTTTGTCAGATATTTAAATCAAAATTTTAATCTTCGAAATCCATTGCCTTCCCTAGCAACAACGGCATGGCAAAAACAAAATCTACAACAATTTTTGTGGTTTATTTATCTAGAATTCATCATTGCTAAGTTACAACGGTTGTTCATTTGTTTTGTTTTGCCGCTGTTGCTAGGGAATGTCGTAAGGATTTCGAAAAAGGTTAAAATTTACATCCATCGGATCCAAAAATAGTTTAGATGAAAGTTGTTTGTTCTTTTATGGAGAATAAGAATCTGTAATAAAAAACATAGGTTTCCATAAAAAAAAATCAAGTTGACCTTCATTTGACCTTGAAAATGACCTTGAATCAAAATGGCGATGTTGCCATCTATTTTCCCCCTCGAAGCCATAAAACTTTTATACAAAACATTTTTTTCTAAAATGCGTCCTTTTCGAGATATTTGCCAGTCTCAAGATAAAACGACCACCCTGTATACCATTCTGGCCCGTCTTCCGTCTTCGTGCAATTTTCAGATTTATTCAAATTAGCAACATTACAAATATACAAACAGTGAGGATAAGCTAAATAACGTTGAAATCGATGTGAAACAGTCTCTCTTAGCTGCCGGAAAACACCATACTCTTTAAAGATTTTTTGGAAGATAAAATTTACATTGTCGCAAGATCAAGCTGCGTTTCTTACTGATGAGACCGAAAAAATAAAATAAACGTAAAAGCGTCGACAAAAAAACTTGCAAAAGCAAAACTTTGCGTTAACTTTAAATAAAAAGGTATTTATTTTTCATCCAAAGCCAACAATTTGGGTTTTCTCTTTACTAGAATTTACACCTACTCAGCGATAATTACTTTTAATTTACGATTTTGAATACCTCTGAAAATTATATTGTATACAGTGTGTCTCACTTTAGATGACAACATCCCTGTATCTTTGTTGTTTTATGGAATATCGTAACAATTTTTTTTCTTGGATGTAGGCCTCAGAAAGTTGTGTTTTTGGAGTACTTAACATTTTTTCAAAAATATGACGACAGCCTACTAATACCAAAAGCAAATACCAAAAATCCGAAAAACCTATTAGGCATTTTTTTATCGAAAAATTTTATTAAGAAAAGTTGCTCAGAATGCCCCCAAATGGACAAGTCCGGAGTTTCAAGCCAAAATAAAAATGTTGAATTTCTGGAGGAAAACTTCAATATTTTTGCAACAAAAGGGTTGCTGCGGAACAAAAAACAATTGAAATAAGTTAGTTTGACATTTGTTGTTAACTATGGCTGGGTAATATTTAACAATCACAGAAAAAGTTGAAATTATAAGCTATCACCAAAAATCTCCCATTCAATTTTGACTCTCAGTCTATGCCCTAATGTTTAATATGTTTTCGGGCTGCGGTCTCAACCCGCGACCGCCTGTTTAACATTTACTTTTTAACTATGTATATAGGATTTTTGGAGGTTTTCAAAATTAGAATAAAAAACAAATATGTAACAAAGAACGTACCTATGGCGAAATGAGCGAGTTCCCGTTTCACCTTTAACGCAAACGAATTTTTCATAATTTTAATCAATCACTTCATTTAAACAGACAATTCCCGTCAGAGACTATGAGTGAAGCCGCAAAACAAATCCCGCTACTCGTCACCGACATCTTTCCGGACGGCCCACACGTGTTCGGTTTAGAACCAATTTTATCCCCCTCCAACACGAGCACAACAAATCCTCAAGACTTGAAAGTCGTGTTGGAAATGCAAAAAAAGAAAGAAGAGTTCGCAGGTACAGGGACCAAAATCAGAGTAAACCCACCGAGACAAAGAAGATCCATCAATCTTAGTAAAGACTTTTTTGAGACGAACCGATCTTTGAGGAATTCCCATAAATGTCTAACGATAAGAAAGTTCAACGATAAAAACACCACGATTTATAATAAGTACAAAAATGAATTGCTGGAAGAAGCAGAAATGTGTCTTGAAGCAACAAGTGATGTCACTGTTAATGGTGGAGACAATTATACTTTAGAAAAAATCAGAGAAAGTCCTTTGAAGTGTGACGTTTCAACTTATTCAAATCTGGATGAGGAAGAGGTGATTCCGATTCCAAACGGAACTTTAAGCCTTAGCTCACTTGATAGTTCACCAATTAAAGACAAACTAACTGAGGAGCAGAACAGCGAGGCTTCTTTAAGATTTGATGCTTCGTCAGTTGACGAGAATGATACAACTGATACAACTAGCGCCCCTGGCGGAGTAATTTTAACTCGTCCTGAATATTATACCCATCCTTCCTTGAAAGATTTACACCAGTACATCGACGATGAGGGAAATTGTATTGTGCAGGGATTTACAATCGGTCGTCGAGGATATGGAAACGTTTATTTCCCAGATCCTATCAACATCACCAACATGAATCTAGATGAAATAATTCATTTTCGTCATCGTGAAATAATAGTCTACCCTGATGATACGAAGAAACCTCCAGTTGGTGAAGGTTTAAATAGACAAGCTCAAGTGACGTTAGACAAAATATATCCTCGTGAGAAGGGCACCAGCACGTATATGACCGACGTTACTCAAATTATACAAAGCAATTTCGTCGACAGTTTAATGAATGTTACTCAAAAACATAGCTGCAAATTCGTGGATTACAGACCTAAAACTGGCTCATGGGTGTTCAAAGTAAAACATTTTTCTAAGTACGGCTTCACTGATAGCGATGAAGAAGAGTGTGAAGTTTCTGGTGAAAAGGGAGCGACCAAGAAGATGGAGTTGTTGAAGACAGTTGAGGTTAGTGTTCGATGTGAAATGGTGACAGAAATTAGAAATTTTCTTGTTTAGGAGATCGAGGAAACACCGAGAGCTGGATTAGGGGGTGGTTTGGTTCAGTTCAATGGAAGAAATAAGAAGCTGCACCTCGTGGAGTCGAGCAGTTTAAATGAGGAACCTTTTCTTCTGGATTTTTGGCAGAGGCAGTCGTTTCTTTCTGAAGATCTTTTTCAAACTGAAATAAAGGTTTTGAAGAAACCTCAATCGTTGGTTAAGCAGAAAGTTCCACAAGTCGAAAGGGGCGAAATTATTTGTGAGCCGCGGATCCACAAACTCAAGGACATTTCAGGTAACTTATTTCAAATTTTTTACAAATTCTAAATTGCCTCTCAGCAATGTTTGTTTACCAAACTATCCACTTTATCAAATTGTATTTCAATTCCCAAACTTGTCATTGCATTTAAAAACTCCGCATGCGGTTCCAAGGCCTTCTAGGTTTAAAATACAAGTTTTTCATGCAAAAGATAAAGATTAAACTATAAGCATAAAGTCAGCGGGCTAGCGACAAATTTTTTTCTGGAAGAAGTTACTAATTATGATAAAACATCATGAGGAATCATAATCAGCACGTCTTCCAACCCTTCATGGCTGCGTTTTCAATTGCCAACTCTTCAAACTTGTTAAAAAATGGAGGTCCATTATATCATTTGCCCCCATCTGTCTTTTGTTTCAACATGTTTATTAGGGCATATAATCCATGAAAACACCCGAGACAGACGTGCCCAGCGATGCGTTGAAGAATAATTTACATTTTTCTGACTGAAAATGATACATGGAAGTATACCGGGTGTCAACGAACTTATGTAACACCTTGCCATTTCTTTATTTTTTGAATTTTTTTAAACATCAACTTGAAAGTTTCATTGGTTCATATATCAATAAAAGTGCCAATTTTGACATATTTACAGACTTTTTATTACTTCCGGTTTCACCGGAAGAGACGTTAATTTTGTTATGTTAAATAGCAAATTGACGGTTTTTTTACGCTATTCGAAAGACATTTTAATTCTCTGTACAATCACATAAAGAAATGTCACTATAAATTTCAAAGATGGCCGCCAGATTGCCGAAATGTTTTTGATCAAGTTGGCTCTCATTTCTGCCATTTAAAATTTAAAGTGACTATTCAGATTAGTACAGGAGTACGAAGGCGTAGAACGGACACGAGTAAAAAATTTTCATATTTTCGACTTCGAACTCGAAAATTTCGACTTTGAACACGAAATTTCGACTTCGAACTCGAAAATTTCGACTTTGAACTCGAAATTTCGACTTCAAACACGAAATTTCGACTTCGGACTCGAAGATTTCGACTTCGAACTCGAAATTTCGACTTCGAACTCGAAATTTCGACTTCAAACACGAAATTTCGACTTTGAACACGAAATTTCGACTTACAACTCGAAATTTCGACTTCGAACTCGAAATTTCGACTTTGAACACGAAATTTCGACTTCAAACTCGAAATTGAATCTACTGCGCAAGTCCTACTTCCTAACTCGAAAATTTTATTAATGCGCATGTGCGAACTTCGAACGGCGCAAGCGTCGCACATCAGATGGTCTGTGGTCTGTTTGTGTGCCGTGTACCATCTGATGTGCGACGCTTGCCCCGTTCGAACTTCGCACATGCGCATTAATAAAATTTTCGAGTTAGGAAATAGAACTTGCGCAGTAGATTCAATTTCGAGTTCAAAGTCGAAATTTCGTGTTTGAAGTCGAAATTTCGAGTTCGAAGTCGAAATTTCATGTTTGAAGTCGAAATTTCGAGTTCGAAGTCGAAATTTTCGAGTTCGAAGTCGAAATATTCGAGTTCGAACTCGAAATTTTCGAGTTCGAAGTCGAAATTTCGTGTTCGAAGCCGAGATTTCGAGTTCAAAGTCGAAAATATGAAAATTTTTTACTCGTGTCCGTTCTACGCCTTCGTACAGGAGTCCTATAAAATGCGCATATTATTTTTTTGCAATGCAAAGTTGTTCGTTTTTTGGAAAAATTGTAAAAATACAGGATTTTCAGAGGCTCTCAAAACCCGCAACTAAGAGGGCTTCCTATTTGGTATATCCTATTTATTGACGTCCACTAGAGAAAGGATGAAGCAAATGTTTGTTTTAGCTTAAAAAAATTTACCTTTTCATTTAGAATTATGAAAATGTTTATTATTTAGACAGAATGTGCATTTTAGATGACTTTAACTTAAAATGGTAGAAATCACAGCCAACTTTAGTAAAACATGTCGACCCTCTGGCCGAACTGTAACTCAACTTAAGGTAACATTTTTGATATGATTTTGAAGAGAATAAAAATGTCTTTCGAATTGCGTAATAGTTATTTACGTAATTAGTTATGAAAAGTCCTATATTGTTTGACGGGTCGTAATATTTGGCAAAACGAGCGATAGCGAGTTTTGCAACATTATGCGAGTCAAACAATTTAGGCTTTTCATAACGTATTCCGTACAACATTTTACCTAATTGTGTAAAATCCAACTTTTCAAAACGCAATTAGGTAAAGAAACTATCACCCTGCTATTTAAAATAACAAAGTTGACGTCACTTACCGGAAGTAAGAAAAAGTTTGTAAATGTGTCAAAATTTGCATTTTTATAGGTACATGAACCCATAAATATGTGAAGTTAATATTCCTAAAAATAAAGAATTGGCGAGGTGTTACAAGGGTTCATTGACACCCGGTATATGATGTGCTTCTCTGGAAGACGATAATTAGTTTATTTAGTAGGTGTTAAGAAAGGATAAACACCACGTTTGTCTTTATTTTAAGGCTGCGTTATAAATTGCCAACGTTTCAAAAATGTAAAAAATACTATACCATGTGCTTCCGTCTGCCTCTCGGGCTAATGTTTAAGTTGGTTCTAGTGAACCAGATAATCCTCAAGACAGACGTAGTGCGCGTTCATTTTGCTTTTTTCTACGGTATTTTTGAATTCCCTTATAAGTGTAACTTATAATATAGAATAAAAGAACTAAGTACTTAAGTAGATATGTAGAATAAAAATGAATTGTTAAATTAGACACAGTTCTTCATTCGTATTTCTTATATTTTCATAGGCAAATTGAAAAAAATTATAAAAATATAAAAAGGAGGCAATTTTTTTTCTGATTGTTAAATTTTGTAACCACGGTATTCGCTCAATGCATCAACGCTCAAAGTTACAGCACTTTGTCAGAGGTATTCTGATTTGAACGAGTGCTGTGCCGAAAACTATTGGTCTTAGGTGAAAAATGTAAAGGGTCTACCTTTTGGATTCTTGCATTAACGCTACACTGAGAACCAGCGTGTGAAGCGTGAAAACCCGTGAAGCAAAAGTGACATTTGACAAGTGACAGTGTACAATCAGTTAGGCCAACCCAAAATTGTTCGGAATACAATTTACATTTAACATTACTGATCATAGATATCGTTGACCTTGTGAATATCGTCTATACGTCTGTCTTTGGTACTTTCGTGTTCAGAAGGTCATGATGAACAGAATAAACTTGGTCTCAAAGAGAAGCTTCATTTTCGCACACAACCACCCTGACCGAAAACGCAGCGGTCTGGACGTCTGTCAAGTGTTTTTTTGTAACATGTGCCATCTTGTTTACACGAAAAATTGACGGACAGACGGGAGTAAATGATATAATGGACCTTATTTTTTTTCCAAATTTACAGTCTCCTCAATTGTAAACGCAGCCCGCTGTCCAATATGCTTTGTTACTGTTTATTAACTATAATAATACATCTTTCAAATCAAATTGTTAAAAGTGCTTAAATGAATATTGTTCATAAACCAAAATGGAGAACATTTTCAACATTTACAACAGTAACAGTGATTTTTGCGAAATTTATGTTTTTCCGCGTTTTTCAGATTTGGACTGTCTTCCTTTGATACTAAACCAGCGATGTTACCTCGAACTGGGCGTGTACCGGCGAAGCACGTTCAAAGTCGGTTGGTCTTTCGGCTGTAATTTCTACAATCTCGACCGCTTCACCGAACATTCCACAATTTACACCGTAACTTCCAACATTATCGAAACCGAAAACAAAGATCAATACGGTCTCATGATGCCAAACATCGATGAAATTTTAAACATAACTTTAGAAGAAAGCGAATTTACCTTTGAAAATGAAACACCCACACTGGAGATTAAAAAATATCGCAATTTTCTTAAACGACAAACTGAATTATTCAACAGTCACACGATTTCCGAACAGTTATATGGAAAACGAAAATATCTTTGCAGCGTTTGGAATTTATGCTCAGCCCTTTGGGGTGAGGGAGACGATACGCCGTATGGCAGGAGAGTAAATTTCAGCAAGTGGCTGAAGGAATTTTCGTTTGACTTAGAAGGCGAAGGAAAAAAAGTAGATGAAGTTTTTGAACAAGTATTCAGATTGTTGTCTTTTCATAAGGTTTCAGAAGCAGCGGAGTTTGCTGCTAAACATAATTTAAATCAACTGAGTTTGATTATTAGTCAACTGAGTGGTAATGAACGCATCAAAAGTTTGCTTAAGAAGTACATCGATTCGTTTGCCTGGAAGGAAAATGATGTCATCCGTGATGATTTTAAGAAATTGTATTTATTGATGTCGGGAGTAGCAGTGGATGGTGAGATTAATATTTGTGAAGATTTGGAGTGGATGAGATGTTTGGGATTGTTTTTATGGTACATTGCGCCTTCAGCTGCTCCTCTTAATATTGTTTTGAGGCAATACAAGGAAGCTTTTGCATCAGAAACCGCTGCTAAGCCTATACCTCCATGCTCTTCTACTGAATTCGATCTTCTTTATCACATATTAAATGTGTATGTCAACTGTACTTACCAACTTTGTGATGTATTGGATCCTCAGACCCACACTGACAACATAATGGACTACAGATTGAGGTATTTATTGTTTTTATGATTTTTCCAACCCAAACGGTGCGACAAAGTTCATTTTTTCTCTTCCGAACTTCTGTTACATCATCATAGTAAAGAAATTTTAGAACTGTCTGCTGAGACCGTGTCTCAAGATGCTTAAACTTGAATTAATAAAGGATACAATTTCATGCAAAAGATAAAGATAAACATATAGGCATATGCTTTGTTACTGTTTATTTGAATAACTCAATAACCAAAAAAGAAAACTTAAATATATTTGCCTTGTGCATTTTTACAGGAAAATGTTAACTAGAGAAACATAAATTGAACTTCAGTCTCTTTATTCTCCCTCGTTTCAAAGTCGATATCTCCATAGTTTTTCTATAAATTGAGGATTACGAGGCGTCTACAGCGGGCTAAATTTTGCACCGCAAATGCCCCCTTAATTTTCAATAATAACTCTCCAATTCATTTAATGAAAATTAAGGATACTTTCAATTAATCTCATCAGGTTTGTAGGTGGTGCAACAGCTTAAATTTCTCCATGTCAATTGACAAATTTTATAGTTCTTTTGCTGTGTTCAGGTTGTAAACAGTTAATATTCCACAAATGGACTCTGTCGCACCATTGGAGGACCTTTATAAATGATTTTTCAACACATGCTTTTCAGCTGGATTTTGCTTCAGTTGTTCCTTTCATTGAACGCAGGATTAATTCGAGAAACCGAACAGGAATTTCTACATGTAACTTTCTCAAATCAACTGGAAAACATGGGCGAATGGAAATGGGCGATATTCGTTCTCTTATTTTTGAGAAATAACACCGTCAAGAAGAATTCAGTAATGAAAATTTTACATCGCCATTTGGCCGTTTTCAGGGAAACCGCCGAAACTGAAACCGAACTCGTGAAAATGTTCAAAATCCCCCCCTCCTGGATACACGAAGTGAAAGCTTACAAGGCCAAGAACGCCAATTGCCATTACGAATCTTTCCAGCATTTCGTTCACTTGAAAAACCATGAAGAAGCTGATCAAATATTTTTGGCTCAAATCCTGCCCGATTTTTTCATCAACGAACAAATCGGGGACCTGAAAACCATCATCAACAAATGCGAGGAAGGTTCGAATTGGAATACACATACGGGTTTGTTTAAAGATTTTATAGAACTGGAAGTCTTCCTGAATGAAGAGAACGTGAGAATGGTATGTGGGAAGCTGTTGACGTTAATTAAACGTATCAATAGTTTCCAGTGCAAAAGTAGCGAACAGAAATTATGCGTTGCAGAGTTATGTAGGAAATGTGCCTTGCTCTTCAAATTTTTAGCACACAAAATTCAAGATGTGGGGTATAAGGCGGAATTCGTCGAATGTTTTAATAGCCTAAATATGCCACCAGATTATAAACATTATGAAGTTTTTCATTTCATTGATGCTTGTACTGGTGTTGTAGTCTAAATTACCGAATATATATTTTACTGTGTTAAGTAGTTTTTGTTCCATCTAATGCCGATAACTTTTGTATTATGAAATTTTTTTCTTTATTTTACAAGTTCTTGAAGGAACCCTGAGAGACCACTCAAAAACGCTTAGAATTTCTTTCGACCTTGCGATTTATTTTGACCTATGGGTTTGTATTTTATCATGTCTAGTTTATATTAATTTCCTTAATTATTATTTGAAACTGATGTATGTACTGTTGAAGTTTGTAAATCTCAATATCAACTTAGTTTTTTTTTATAGAAATAAATGAATTTTTAAGTCATATGGAGTTTGTGTTATGAACCCTGATACCCTTACATTTACTAATCAGAAACTTGGTTTTACTAGATTTTGCCGATATGGTGAATTGAAATCAACCTACTGTTTCCTTAAAAAAAACGCTTCATGTATTGCCATAAAAATTTATGGTACTGTAGTTACAGTAGTAGTAGTAGTATTAATATTGAGTAGAAATTAAAAATTGCAAAATCTTACCATTGACCACTGCTATGGCATACAAGACAAAAATTTTAAATGGCAAGGGGGGTTGAGTGACCCCTCATTTGATTCTCTATACGACAAGTCCAATTAAAATTTGACTTGATGGAAATAGATTTAAAATAGAATTTGCCCTTTAACGGCTTAAATTAGCAAAATATCAATAAAAGTAAGCACAGGCAACACACTCTTTCTCAAAATACGTTGAATGGTTCATAATTTATCGTTAAAAAGCAATTTTTACTATGAAAATTAGACCAAACAAGTACATTCTTAAAAATTTCTATTATTCTACAGTGAGAATTAATTCTTTAACTTAATTATTGTATGCAGAGCATGAATAAAATGAGCTTTCAAATTAGGGGTCACGCGACGCGACCCCCCTTGCCATTTAAAATTTTTAACCTGTATGTCAACTTTGACATTTCAAGATCGCCGTTATTTACTCTTTCATAACTACATTCCAAATTTCAAACTCAAGCGGTTCCCGAGAGACAGGTGGACGGGGGGGCGGACTGTATATCTATACTCTATAGTAAGTTCCGCATGAGAATATTTCGTAGGTATATCTTTAAGGTCCAAGTTTATAGCAAATTAATTCGATTCTAACTCCGAGAGATGGCGCCTTCATACAGGTTTTGTTGTATTGTGGGTTGGTATCGACCATTCTAGGCTCAGTTAGTGTCGCTACTCGCCGCTAGGACTTTGCCTCAACGGCCGACCGCTTCGATGTGCGCTGTTGCCGTTATTTAACTACATCAGACCATTCCCGTAACAAGACAAACAGATGTCTAGTACGATTCAATATTGAACTGGCGAGACATGCAATATTACTGTCGCATATCGTCGGTTGAAATGCAAAACAAACTAATTTATAAAAAGTTAATCTTTAAAACGTACCATTATTGACTTACCTTTGAACTGAGAATTCGGTTTTTTTTTGCAAGTAAGTGAAAAAAGTACTATATTCACCACGGTAGAGGAGTATTTTAGCCCTCGCGTCTTGTAACAATCTTGCCGCTTGGGGAAAAATAGTTCTTACCTTTTTTTTTTACCTTGGTCAATAATATACTATATTGTGTTTATTTGAGAAACAAAACCTAACTTAGAAAAACCCTTGAGAAAACCATAGGGAAAAAAAATAAAAAGAATGCACGTTTTCAATTTTGCATGTCAGCACCTCCATAATATTAGACCCTCTGCTTTGGATTCTGAATCTCGGTCTCCTAAATCCTAAACTTTTAAACAGGTAAACTTTATTTGCAACATCCGCAAAGAATTACCACCAGAAAGATTGACAGGAAAAAGGTAATTAGAGAAGACCGCAGGAACCTTTGGGAAAACCCCACTTGTAGGTAGGTGATGTAACAACAAAATTTGAACGCAAAAAAATACGAATTATGTAGTCACAATTGCCTTTGCTCGGCAAACGTTATTAACACAATATTATATTAATGTTATAGTAAAATATTCACATTTTACTAGTCCTCTGTTAATTTGGAAATGCCGCTCGATTTTTGCGATACTTTGCCATAATAATTTTGATATTGAGACGAAGGTGTGGTATTTTTTTCATGCGATTTGAATGTACCGTTTTCATTTCCCATTGTAAACTTGGACCTTAAGAAAGCTACAAAATTTGTGTAAATTGCACTGTTTCGTGTCTAACAAAACATGTACTGTACGTAATTGTGGATGTTAATCAATTACATATTATTAGTGAAGAGCAGTTATTTCTTCTTAGATTACCAAGGGCTTCCTTAGGGCAACATTTCTACACGCAGCCTTGCCTTTGCCATCTACCACCAATTTAAAGCCTCAAGTACAAAGGAAAGCAACTTGGCAAGTTGGCAGTTTTACCTACTGTATGGCTTACAGTAAGCTACGTCTACATACAAACTTATGTTCATAAGTTGGCAACACAAAATCAAATAAAAGAGAATATAAAACTATATTGAAACATAAATGAGTTAATACAAAATTGAATCTTACAATAAGGTACAAAACTTTGGTTCAATTGAAAACCAAAATATATTGCCGATCGAATTAAATTTATAAAAATCGAAATGCTCATAGCATTATAAAATATCTATCTATCAAATTTCAATCAATCACTTTCCGTCAAATCTTTTGAGATCAGTAAAAAATCGACAAATATCAAAGGCACATTAAATGTAACTAAAATAACACTGTCTGAAAATTCTTATAAAAATATATATTATCTATATTGCAGCAACTAAACTAAAGTCGCAGTCGATTTACCCTTTGAAATTGAGCCGGAGGCACTGTCGATTTGAAGCTTGTGGCTTTTGTACCACGCGTTCATTTCATCTGAAAAACGTTCGGCAACGTTTTGACTTAGATCCAGGCTTGAATTTGAGTTGTCTAAACGTCCCGGGCTTCTACAAAATAAAATCTATAATCGAAGTCGTTTTTTTTTCAACTTTCTTACGTTGGACTGAAGTGGTTCTTTCTTTCAAAGCTTTCGTTTAAATTTCGCTCCGATTTAACAGGTGATTTCTTATACTTTGTCGAGTATTTATAAAAATCCGACATTTCGAATGGTTTAGTCTCCTCGTGGTATGGTTTGCAGTGGCCAGCTTGGACAATCTCGATTGTACAGTTTTTAGGAATATTGTTATTAAATAGTTCGATATTAGTTTCAGGTATTCTTGGGGACGGATTCGATTCAGCTGGAATTTCCAGCGGAGGTTTAGGGATGTGCTTAGGGGAAGAAATATATTTTTCTTCTGGTGATAGCACGGACGGTATCGCAGATTGAGACCTTGAAATCACTGAATGAGTTGGCGAAACTGGACCATCTAAAGATGTCTCCAACCTGTACATAAAACACAAAGATAAACACAAATTTTCTCGAAACAACATACCATTCTTTTTGTTTATGTTTTCTTGTCATTCCAGTTTCATTAGTACTACGATTATCACTTTCGCACGATGAATTGTCGTCGTCTATCGTTTGAGCTCCCACGCTACCCAAAGACTGCGTTCTTACTAGCTGCCTGCTGTCCAAAGCCCTTCTACTTATAATCTGTGGCGACTTAATAGAAGGAGTTCTAACATGAACCGTTGCAAGAGTAGCAGATTTATTGTCAACATCTGGGGAAACTCTTTTATGCATTCTTTTGCTTTTTCTACGATCCAAACTACCGAACCGTTTGTCTCTTTGCCAACTAGAATCGTTGCTAGAATTACACCAAATTGTTTCTCCAGTCTCTGACCTTCTCCAATATCCTCCAAGTCCAAGAGTCATATGTTCATACTGCTGATGTGGCTGTATCTGATGAGGGTTGAGGTAACTATGATCTCCTCTATAGCTGATTAAATCAGGCTGACTTTGGGGAAAGAACATTTTATTTGTACTTGGACTAGATTGTCTCTGTAGTCTCGAGCTTGAAACACTTGTGGGACTATAGTTTTGATGATGAAGGGATTGAGTAGATCTTTGGGGGGGATAAATTTGTTGGTTATATTGAAGAGTATTATAGTTATAATTTGAAATGTTTTCTCGTCTGCTCTCCATGTAATTCTTGTAACCGTTAATACTCAATCTGTACAATCCCCGTGCTAGAGCTTCATCCTGTCTTGCGTATGAAGCTTCGACATACGCTGTACTAGAATTCTTATATGCCATTCTAGGATACGACGTATATCTAAAATCCACGTCGACTTCACTCGGAACGCTTTTATTAGACCTTATGCTGTGTCGCAGTTCCGATTTGGCAAAAGGTTCATTTATAGATAAGTTATCACCCTGGTCAACAGGTCGTGGTTTCTTTTTTTGTTTATGCAACTGTTCAGATTGTTGTTGATTTTTATCTTTCAACAAAGATAATTCTTCTTGTAATGCCGTAAATTGCCGCTTGTGATTCTGATATTCGCCCATATGTTGTCGACGCAGCGTCTAAACCCATTGAATAAAAAAAAAGTAAAATAAAAAAAAACGTACTTTGCCGATGTTCTGCTCGTTTGCAAGTCCCAACGCGGCTTCTGCCATATTGGCCTGAAGTTGAATTTGAAGTTCGAGGTCAGCAATTGTTTTATCCTTGTTGTTTGTGTTTTTGATTAGGTTTTCAGGAAATTCGTAGGCTGTGCCTACGCGCCTTCTTATGGACGGGGGACTCTCCCCCGGTTCTAAAGGCATCTCTTGGGGAAGTTTTCCCGTTAAATCGAATTCCTAGGAGAATTTTTAAATATGTTAAGTTGATTATTATTGCAAGGAGTAATGAATTCATACTTACATGCAGGAACAAAGCTTTAATCCCTTAATACATAAATACATGTTTTATCGAAAGCTTGCCCAATTTTTCAAAGAGGAACTGATGTTTGATTACTAGGGCTGGGCAAATATGTCACAAAGATAGAGCATAATTATAAGCACATTATATGCTGGAAAAAATAACAATTTTAGCAAAACCGCCAAAAAAGCATAATCATATTAAAGGATATCTACTAATTAATTATTATACAGGGTGTCCCAGAACTCGCGTATAAGCCGGTAATGGTAGATTCCTGAACTCAATCTAAGACGAATTTTCCTCTACAAAAATTGCGAGGGTCCTATAGTTTTCAAATGGGGAGCAATTGAAGTCCGCCAATCAGAATGTTTCCCTAAACAGTAAGGTAAAAAATATGAAGATGCATAAGCTGTTGCTGGGATACAAAAAAAATTAAAAACACAACAATGAATCAAGTCAACAATAGATATAACGAGAATCTAGATCTGTCACTTTGACAAAAAAATTTAAATGACTATCAGCAGTTTATTGGAAATAGGGATTAATTAATGCGAACGCTACTACTGTGGAATACATGCTGCGATTTCCAAATCTTCCACATCCCACACACAACGCAGGCAATTTCAAAACAAAATAACGCACTTGGTGTGGATGCGCTGCTGATAAACTGAGTTTTGAGACACTTTTCGGAACCGCTGCATAGGTACCTAAATGGTTTATGCGTATCGATGATCTGTAGAAAGAATAGGTATACTTCAAATAATGGTGAACATGCTTATTCTTTTACAAGCTTGTCCAAAGTTTGAAAAACGAATAGGAAAACCCAAACGTGTGACCTTTAACAGGGTCAGACGATCCAAATTGTAGCCCAAATTGTAGCCAAAGACTGCGTAGTAGGTACTAAACAACGGCTTTTTTGGTCCCAAGACTGCAATACCTTTTCTTCATTTATTGTTGATGAAGATGCGATACCTTAGGTTGATGTAAACATTTTTGTCAAAGTGACAAATTCAAATCTTTATCCTAGCTAACCGTTTGTAATATTTTTTTTGTATCCCAGCAACAGCATATGCATCTTCATATTTTTTACCTTAATGTTTAATTAAGAGAAACATTCTGATTGGCGGAATTCAATTGCTCCCCATTTGAAAACTATAGGACCCTCGCAATTTTTGTAAAGGAAAATTCGTCTTAGATTGTATTCAGGAATCTACCATTACCGGCTTATACGCGAGTTCTGGGACACCCTGTATTAACATACAATTAATAAATATGGAGTGGTAATACTCGATCAATGGGCTATAAGCCGGAAATATAAAAGTGATGCAATTTCTTGATAGTAAGTTAACATTTTATTTCAAAAAGATCAAAATAATCTCCACATTTGTGTTCTATCATGTTAAAAAATGCACATTTATGCTCTATCATGCCAAAATATGCAGATAAACTACAAAATAGGCACGATATGCAAAATAAAATTACGTTTCTTGGGCGTAAAAGCTTATGTAATACACATACGTTTTTGCCAACAAAATATACCCATAAATGAAAAACATGCAAATATGCTTTTGCCCAGCCCTATTGATTACACTGGGTAGGTTATCTTGTTCCACAAAAAAAAAAATCACCCAGTGTTATCACATACTTCAAATATTATTCATTACCGGGAGTAACTTACGGGCTAATTTCACATTTGTTTGTCATTACGTAATGACACAAGTCTGATTAGTGCATAACTCAGAAGAGGTCGCTAGTAGTACGTACGGTTTTGCAGAGGTCTACAATATTACCTTGCTGAATTTTGTGCGGCAGCCATTTTGAACAACCACAATTTTAATTGTCACTCAACTGGTGGTATTAAAATCACGTCTCTCGCCTTACTGTTTCAGCCAGGTAATAATGTAGAACTCTGCAAAACCGTACTACTAGCGACCTCTTCTGAGTTATGCACTAATCAGCCTTATGTCGTGACGTCATGACATAAACTAACTTGAAATTATCCCCTTAGTGAGGTTATGTCAAAAAACTTCACAAACTTTGATATCTGCACTAAATTGACAGAAACACGGGCAAGGCCAACTCTAATTAGAAATTTAAAAAATATCACGTTATCTATTGATAACTTTCGATTGTTTAACGTCAAACGATACAAAATGTCCAAAAAAAGGCAAGGGATTTAATTTTTTGTCCTTAACTATACATGAAGAGGAATTTCGAAGTGGAAGTTACAACCTTTTCAGTGCGTTGACTCACATTGCCCCGGTGTCTGTTAGAAAATGATTTTATAGTAATTAGGTACTTAATTTTGCATAGAATTTCAAATACTAATCACTTTCAAAAAAATTGGTCCTTCTACAAATCAAGTTACCTGACATCATTAGACGAAAATGCATCAAACAGGTAATGTGATAAAATAAATTCATTTCTTGATATCTCAATTTTTCATCATAAATTGAAAAGATAAGATAAAACTACATACCTGAATACATAATTGTCTCAATTCTTGGGTACATTTAGCGAGGGACTCTTCGATGCTTTTTTTCCTTTCTTGCAAAGTGGAAAGCCTTGTGGCATTTGGATTACCAGTTGCTCCCATTTTATTGACTTTATTATTATTGTCAACACTTACACCATCCTCTAAGAGAGAAATATATAATAATTTACTTACAATCAAAACAATGATAACATACTTACCCATCATCATATCAAATCACAAATATAACATTTCTCCGCCATTCTCCCTAACGGGACTAAGTATCACAATTTGTTTGATGATGATAACAGCGTCACATTTTATTTTATTAAATTATCGCAAGATAACTGAATGAGTAATTAATTTTCTTTTTATTATTGTAATTGTTGTAAATGTCTTCGTTAGTTGGGATGGCTGTGGCTAATGTCACAACAAACAGGATCGCCACCCGCACGTCCTAAAAATAACCAGGTGTTACCTTACTCGCGACACTGTCATATCCTATTAAAAGTTAATTTATATTTAGAGATTATTAAAGTATACCGAACGAGGATCAGTTAAAAAAGATAGTTTATAACAACGAAGTTTATAATTAGGCGTTGTTAAAATATTATTTTTCTTCTACATATTATGTTGGTATCAGTTATGTCGTCACTCAAAATAATTGACATCAAGGATTGCTCCATGGCTGGATGACGTCATTGTCAGGGTACAGAAGGGTGAGGAACAGAATACCCAGTTGACAGCTGTCAAGACGGACACACGCAGTCGAAAGGGCATTTGTTCAAAATTCGTACAGGACATGACATCTGTCACTTTATGTACGGACTGTGTGAACTAAATTTAGACAAGCGTCGTTTTGACAGAGCCCTAACCACGCCCAACAAGGATGGCGGACCTACGTCAAGCTAATGAGCAAACCTTACCACAGTTGTTACCTGTCACTTTCTGCACAAAAGTCAGAAACGTTAACTGTCACTATTGACAGACGTCATTCAAATCAGCGTGTGTACTTTTACACAATTTTCTAATTTATTTATATTTTACAATGTTTTTAAACGATATTGATCCACATTTCATAAAGTCGGTTAACTGTTTATATTCGAGTGATAATTTAGTGAAAGGTGAAACAATTCCTTTACAGTTTTACTTAGAAGAAGCGATAAAGAATAAAGCTGGAATCACAAAAGACTTCTCATTGGAAGTTTCGTCCTCTTTCAAGTACCGAAAAGCTTCTCCTGTAAGTTCAGAATTTAAGCCCTTCATAAATACCCTCGAGGAAAGTAAGGGCTCCAGTTCCGACAACGAACTCGAACTGGATTTGCTGAAAGAAGATCTGATGTGTATCATTTGCAAGTAAGGGTCTAATCGCGATCAAATTGATTTTGTGACGTCACAGATGGGAATATTTTGTTGGAATCCAATCAAATGTCACCAAAAGTATCTGTCATTATATTTCAGAGATCATCATTCGCTCGTTTTTATCGAGGTGTGGAAGGCCTGTGTTGTGCTGCTTTATTTTAGTTGACACTTTAAACTAGCAATTAGCGTAATTAACACTCAAACTTGCAATTAGCTTAATTGACACCTTAAACTTGTCATTAAGCTCTCGACACTTTAAACTTGCAGTTAAGCCTTAATTGACTCTTTAAACTTGAAATCAAGCTATTGACACTTAAACTTCTGTGACGTGACGTCACACACCAGAAGGCATCTCGTCATCTAGAATTGCCAATAGTTTTTTTTTGTTACTTTTAGTGGAATGGACGTGGGAGCTCGAAATCGTTTGTTAGAGTGTTCAGACTGTCACATGCTTTACCATCAAGAGTGTCATAAACCTATTGTAACCAATCAGGACTCATTTGACAGTTGGATTTGCCAGGATTGCAAGGACGCGAGTAAAAAACTGAAGATAAGTTCGTCAGTTTCAAGCAGTCCCACTTCATCGAGATCCTCATCAAACCGTCATTCCTCCAGTCCTATATCAAAAAACGATAAATGTAAGTTTCTGAAATATACCAGTTAACCAAAACTGCTAGTTTTTTCGTTTGTTGCACTTTCTTTTTTAGATTCCAAATCAAATTCCAATTCTTCTAGTTCAAGTAAAAGTTCCAGTTCTAGTTCTTCACCGAGTACAACAAAACCAGCAACAACTAGTTCGCGCTCTAACGTCACACCAAATATAAATATAATTAGCGCAGATAAACGTATTCAAATAATGAAAAAGAAAGCAGCAAAACTCCAAGAAAAACGCAAACATACGCGATAAGTGTAGATGTTATCCCATGTAAGAGTACTGAATAAATTTAAAAATTGGAGTTTAATTGACAGGAAATTTTTATTCATATAAACAATACTGCCTGGAATGTAACAATATGAAGCAAAGTACTGGATAATAATGCCACAACCTGCAACTAATCGGAACAAAAATAATTTGTGTTGTTACAAGCCTGTCTAGAATATAAAATTATCACATCTTACAATACAAGACACCTTTGATTCGGAAGAACTAAAAGGCGTCAGGTTAAAATAATTTAAAACAATAAATAACTGGATACTGTACTCTGATGCAACTAGTCCAGGCACATTGAACTTCTAAGGCATACATTGAAATGTAAGTTTTAGTCTTTCACAGTACCTGGATTTAAAGCTACCACACAATAATTTATTTCTTAGGAAATAGTTGATCTAAAATATGTGTGATATGAAAAAATATGTATTCCTACAACTTCTCTAACATTGTTATATTATATACATTATTCATTTATACAGCAACGCTTAAAATTCAGTAAAAATCTGTACAATACCTTTACAATATATACATACTTACAAAATTTAAAATCAATCGCAATTTTAAAATGAGATCGGACTAAAATAAGATTCATTTTTGGCCGTTAAAAAAACGTTAAGTTACTGTTAAATGTGTGGGTCACATTTGTTCATGTCTTTCAGTATATCACCCAGAACATCAGTTGATTGTGACAGCCTAGGTTTCTTGATGATTCTTTGAGGCTTCTTTTCGATTTTATGCTTAACAGGTGAATTGGTGGTCAGAATACGTTGAAACTGGGTGCTACCCTCAGTTTTCGTTGAACTGGAACTTGTTAAAAGACTTTTACTGGAACAATTAGTAGATTTTCTTTCATCCTTGTGACTGTTGTGGCTACTGCTGCTACTTTTATGTCTGCTTTTATGATCACTACTACTTTTATGTTTACTCCTATGACTTCTTGATTTATCACTTGAACTTTTATCCCTCGTCTTTTCTCTATGATGGTGATGTCTATCCTTTTCATACTTCTTCTCTCTATCTCTGTGTCTGTCTTTGTCACTTCGCGATTTATGTTTATCTTTATCACGGTCTCTATCCCTCTTCTCCCTGTTTTCATCACGCACTTTATCTTTGGATCTGTCCCTGTCTTTACTACTTAAAGACTTGTATTTATAATCATCTTTTTCGATTGAATTATGTTTGTCAAAATCTAATTTATGTTTAACTTTCAACAGGTTTTTCACATGGTTATTCTTCGAATCGTGTTTATCACACAAATCTGTCCTCACTACACTTTTGGCTTCAAATGGATAATACTGTTGCAGGCGGATGTGCCACGCTAAAAAATGTTTTTTATTTCATTATTGATCTTTTATGAGATTCTTACCGATACTGGTGACTGCTGTGACTGTCCTGAACTGATGTATAATGTTTCTTGGCAGGAAATAAATATCGTTATCGTACAAATTCACTCGGGCGTATTCTATACCTTCTCTCCTCAGCTGATTTAGTTTCGCGTCTTCAATCCATGTAACGCACTGAAATATCAATTGAATCTTAGAATACGCTTACATACAGAACTCAAACTTAAAAATAAACATTTTTGTAAACCTGACCTGACCTGCTTTTCAGTTCGTGAAAATCTTAATTCGTGCAATTGTGTGCAATTTATCTTTTTTGTACGATACTTTACTAGTAATTTTAAGGTTTGAGGTTAAAGTAACCCTGATTTAGTTCTTTAATAAAAAAGTTGTTCTTAATAATTAGTAGATTTGCTTCACTTGATAAAATCTTAATTCTTATGCACTTTATCTTATTTGTACACTTTACTAGTGATTTTAAAGTTTTGAGGTTGGCACAATTGTTAACGTTCAGTGATCTAAGGTTAACAACCCTGATTTAGTTCTTTAATAAAAAAGTTGCTGCAGTCAAGTTAACACGATTTAGGTCACTACAGATTTATAACCTCTGGAAATCCTATACAGGGTGGTTTATTTTTCGATGCTCACCATTGGGACCCCCTGAACGGCAAAAATACGGGGTCGGTTAAATTAAGAGAAGCATTGCGCTATTTCTTGACGATTAAGAATCTGAAGAGACTTCCCCGATATTTTGATTCGTTCCTGAGTTATCACAAAAGAAAATTTCCAATTTAAGGAAAAATTAATATCTTCCTAACGATTGATGTTATTTAAATGAAACTTGGAACTGTTATATTTTTGACAGCTGTCAATTGAATGACATTGACACCAATTTTCTCGGCCTTCTAAATTTTGAATAAAGATAGTCAACTTTTCATTTTATTATGGGCGCCATATTGAATTTCAACACCGCCCAATACATAAAAATTGGCTTCTCAAAAATGTAACCAACATGGTTTTTGAATAAATAGTTGGCGTCCCTTTCTGCAATTGTTTTTCATTTAAGTTTACGGTGATTTTACAAATTATTCATACCAATTCTCGTGCCAATTTTCAAATTCTGACATCTGTCTTTAAAAAACGTTCATGTTGCCTACATTTTTACAAAGTCAATTTTTTCTGGGTATTTGATGGTGTCAAAATTCAATATGGCAATTGACAGCTGTCAAAAATATAAAAGTTCCAAGTTTCATTAAAATAATCAAAAAAATGTCATCAGAAGCTTCACAGATGGCCGCTGATTCAAATTGAACAATTTAGTAAATAATGAACATTTTCAAAAAAGATTTTGTTAGATTTTCAGAGGTTTTCAAAATTAGAAATTAAAAGTAATTCGTCTTTTTAAAAAAGAGAAAAACTATCAAATTTCTGGTTTTGCTTAAAAAACAGATACCTACGGTACTCGGAAAATATATAATAAAGGGAGGTTATGGAAACAAGTGAATAGTAGTCTGTCGAAAAAACGCATGTCTAAAGTTAGTTCGCACAGTCACCTGATAAAATGACAGACGACGCGTTCCATACGAACTAAACTTTGAATAAACGATCTTTCGACAGGTGGTGATTCATTTGTTTCCATAGCCACCCGCGATCACATATTTTCTCAATAGCACTGTAAAAGTTCCTATTGTGCTTAGTTTCCAAGATGAGGGTGTAAGCTTTGAAAATTAAAATACAAATTTTGTTTTTTTTTGTATTAATGATTGGTTTTTCTCCTTTTTCTCAAAAACGACTCATCACAAAGGAAAAAGGAAGAAAACGCTTTTATGCAGTTTGAATCAGACAATAATAAACACCTCTCATATTTGCAAAAACAAAAACAAAACGTGCCGTACTTGACGGGAAAAGAATACACCGGACTTGGTAGGTACAAAATTTTCAGATTGCTCCTTATGAACGTATACTAAATTTCATCAAAGTATCTTGAAGCGTTTTTGAAATAAACTCATGCTCCAATGTTAGGGATATCAGACATAACCCCCACTTCACATTAAGCTCCTAGAATCGTTTTTTTTTGGTCAAAATGCCATCGTGAAATTCCAAATTTTCAGATATGGTAAAAATTTCCGTTGTTCCAATAATGGGCCTATACAGTTTTGTGGAAATTCAAGAATCCGTTATGTTCAGGCCATTACTAAAAATTATTCTTAATTGTCACGACAAAACTGCAACCCTAATGTAAATCCTGACTTTAAAAAATTAATTCAAAGTGTTGCGAAATTCATTTTGCATTCAAACGGAACCAACTTGCCTGGCTATTGACCTCATTTGCTATTGGTTCGGCACCGAGAGTGAAGCGCGTGACGTATACTATTCAACAATCGGGATTGGCAAAGCAATCGCGCTTACAAGGTGACTGGATCTTACCACTTTACGTCACTATCCCCGCCTACTCGCCTGCGTTTGATCAGGCTCAGATTTCTTCAAATTTTCAACATTTTTTTAGAGGTCTACTAATGGGAATATTCCAAAATAAAAAAATACGGGTATTTTTATTTTTAATGTAGATTGATATTCACTAATAAAAAAAAATCGCTGTATAGGCCCATTGTATCTAGGGGCTTAATGTGAAAATTAATTTCACCGCTGCAAATTAAAGTTATTGGGTGATATCCTTAACTTTTGAATATAAGTTTATTAGCAAAAAACTTGGAAACTAATCAATTTAGGACATACGTCCATTGAAGTTTTAGAAATTACCTGCGAAATAGGTGGCTCATGCAGATCCAGTTGCAGTTTCTCGGCCAATATGTCAAAATCTTTAGCCGAGAAGGCCACAACATCCTTCGTGATGCGATTTATGGGTCCCTCATTTTGTCCACCGTGTATTGCTTTCAGGATTCCAACCGCAGCCGTAGTTTTCCTATCGAGACCGGCTCCGACATGATCAGCGTGGGCTTTCGTCCTATCCTCAAACAAATGTTCCCGAGCTTCCGACATCCGCGGTAAGTACTGAAGATTTTTAAGCTCGTTTATACCAGTTCTGGAATTTTTTTTGTGAAATTAGGTTTCTTTCCAAGGCTTCCACGTCTGTCAAATTTTAACTCCAAAAGTGCGTAACGTCAAAAAAAAATGGCCAACACAAACTTATTTTTTGTGACGTGCTTACGTGCGCTAGCAACGTTACAATAATGCTGAAACGGAGTATCCTCGGCACGCTCTACCAAGGACACTCCGTTTCAGCATGAGATGACATTATTGTACCTTTTACGTTTCAGGGGAGTCTTCGAATCGGCAGTTGGCACCAGTTGTTCGCCGGGACGACACCAAATGATCGGACCATCGTTGGAATCATTCGGTTTCATGTTTCGACAAATCGACAATTTACCCCAAGGCATCGTCTACAAAATAATGTAACAAAACAAATAAATTATTTTAGTTACTTACCAGTTTAAGGAAGTGGTTTCTTTCAAGCAGCTCGAGCACATCCGGAAAATATCCTCCGACCTCTTCGTGAGCTGTACCGACAATACTTATTTGATGCAAAGGCCCGTACCTTACTGTCCCCATTTCGTAGTGCTTTATCACGTTTTTGTTGTATTCAGAAAATGTTGTAGTTTCAATATCTGAACTTTTACTCAACAGACCGTTTTTAACCGTTAAATTTGGGTAGGTCTCGGACATGTACTCCAAAATATCGGGGAGATAGGTAGCAGCACCGTGGATAACGGCAATAACAAACATTGCCTGACCTTCCGCATTCTCTCTGAATGCTAAAGTGAAGAACTCCTCGGCCAGTTCAGACAGCTCTTCATGTCGCAGGTGTTTAATTTCGTCTTCGTACATGCGCAGTACTTTTGCACCGCCATTCGAGTGGGTTTCAATGTGGTAATACTTTCGGAACTTTAGACTAGTCTGTGAATAACAAAAAAGACATAAGCACTTGTATAACTTTAGTTAGTTAATTAATTTATCAGAATATTGAATGCCTATCACGAAGTTTTGTATGTTTACAGCCTGATACAGTTTCTTTATATTTAAAGGTAGAGATTTAAGGATTGCATAGTGATAGAACTTCATGAGACCTCTACTGAAATGTAAGCGGTAATCCAGCTTGTTACAAAACTTTAATCCACTGTACATATTTTTCAGGGATTATTTCTCTAAATATGTTTTTAAGTCATTATTTATGTATTCTTAGTGCCCTTTTGGCAAAAAATCCTAAAATTTCGGAAAAAAGTTAAAAAACATATAAAAAACTATCTGTGAAGTAGGATTATTGTTTAGAATAATCAACGAAGGTTCCTCTAGGCTGGAGGCGAGAATAAAACAGGCCTCAAAAATGTTTTCACAGCTGAAGCATTCGCAAGATAAGATTACATACTTTCCAAAAAAGTAATCTTATACAGCACGTTTGACCTACAATGACAAAATGATCAAAATTCAAAAATAAAACGTTTTAGCCCAACGCCATCTCATGGTTTGAGCCCTAACTTATTTATGGTAACGTATTTTTTGTTACAATTTGAAGTTAAGGCCCAAAGTCCTCTACGTTTAATAAGAAACCTTTAAGTCATTATTTCAAAAGAAACATTTTTAACGTCGAAATAAATATACATTTTCGGACGGTACCTACTTTATTCAGCATATAATTTAATTATATTATATACTGAACAGTTTCATGGCCTACGGTATACCTAAGTATTTAAATACATACAGTGTACTGTCTCATTTTAACTGGAACCACCCAAATATTTCAGTTCATTTTAACCGAATCAATGCGTTCTTTTTTTTCTGCATGTAGAGCTCCAAAATCTGCACTTGCGTGATACTTCACTTTTTTTATAGACCGAAATCCCAGCCTACTGCGATTTAATAAAGAGGCCAAAAATTACGAAATCGTAGGTATTAGGCATTTTTTTATCGAAAAATTTTATAAGGAAAAGTTGCGCAGGATGGCTTCAAATGGCTAAATTCGAAATTTCAGGAAAAAATAAAAATGTTGAATTTCTTGAGGAAGAATCATAAAATAACGAAAATGTCAATATTTTTGCAACATAACGAGTGATGTGCAATAAAAAAACAATTGAAATTAATTGATTTGACATTTGCTATTGGCTGTGGATGGATAAAACTTAACAATCGCAAGAAAAGTTGAAATTATTAAGATAGCGTAAGATTTTCGTTTTTCTTAACAATTTCAAGGGACACCCCAACTAATCTGTTGCAATGTGCCACAAACAGCAAACATATGCGCTTCCATTGTTTTTTTATTTCACATCACCCGTTATGTTGCAAAAATATTGACGTTTTCGTTATGTTATGATTCTTCCTCAAGAAATTCAACATTTTTATTTTTTCCTGAAACTTCGGATTTAGCCATTTGGAGCTATCCTGAGCAACTTTTCTTTATAGAATTTTTCGATAAAAAAATGGCTAATACGATTTCGTCATTTTTGGCCTCTTTATTAAATCGCAGTGGGCTGGAGTTTCGGCTTATAAAAAAAGTTGAGTATTACACAGGTGCAGATTTTGGAGCTCTACATGCATAAAAAAAGAACGCATTGATTCGGTTAAAATTTACCGAAATATTTGTGTGGTTCCAGTTAAAATGAGACACACTGTATTTAGTGTATTTGTATACACAAACTTTATTATCCAAATTTTGTGGAGACTTTGAAACTACCTTGTGTAATCAAACATCAGTTCCTCTTTGAAAATGGACCAAACTTTCAACCAATTTTAGTAAATGTTACAAATAACTTACAATCGGATCTTTTCAGATTGTAACATTTTAGTAAATAAGAATAATATCTTAACGTTAATAACAACGACTGAAAAGATAAATAAACTATAATTTTAAAAAACACTTTCTTTTAGTTTATTGGCAACAAAATTGTCAAATTATTGTTACTGACAGCTATTAGCTATTAGTTCTTCTGTCATCTTTTTTATATATTTTTAGAAACGTATTTTATCAACTTACATCAGAAGGGGGATAGCTGTAGTTTCCATTTGTCATAAGACCTGACAAATCCCGATGTGCTCCCCGTGTCTGGGTGCCCACATTTTTCCTCCTCGAGGAGCTGCTTCTCCTCTTTTCATGTTTTCTCGTACTTTCATGTCTGCTCGACTTATTCTGATCATCTTTATGTTCAGTTTTCACAGGTTTTAGTTTTTCAAAATCTAGCTTCCGCAACTTAACATCTTTATGGTCAGCATCAGCAGACAGCGCTCTTTTTGTGCTTTTCTTCGGCAACACAGTTGCTTCCACAGACCGAGTCCGTATGTTTCGAGGTAAACACCTTTCAGGGAAGTTAAGTAAATGAAAATTTTCCAGATTTTTCTGTGTCTGCTCCTCGATAGCTGTCAATAAATCAATGCCCTGCTTTCCTTTAAGTTGGTCATAGTCAATACTCGACACCAACTCAGTTTTCTTTGGTTTATCAATATTTTCAAAATGACAACTGTCAGTAATAAAACTTGAATTATTCTGAAGGCCACAATTTTTCAAATCTTGGTTTAGGGAACCATTTATAGTGTCTATGGAATTATTCACAGCACCGGTATTGCAACTTTGATCACAGCCACTGTCAACCGAGTTAAAATTTTGGTTATTTGTATCAATTTCTTTGATTTCTTCCTTACAACTAGTTTCTTCAATCATTTCAACCACGGGGGCTTCACAACTATCCTCGGGTTTATCTTCTTCAAGCTCCTCTTCATCTTCATCCGATGTATTTTCTTTTTCTTCATCCTCCTCATCTTCAGTCACACTAATTTCCTCGCCAGGAGGTAAAGTTCTCTTTCCATTCGTTAAGGAAAGACTACTTGTTGTCGCTAGAAAAAAATATAAAAATACCATCATGGATTTCAAAGCCAACTTGATTCCAGGAAAATTCAAACAGCTTACTTACTTGATTCTTCTCCAATTAAATGAACCGGAACCGGAACTTCGCAGGAGCACTTTTCTATGACCTCGCCACAAATATTGCAGAAAGTAGTACGGCCCTCTTCACTTGTAATAAATTCTTTATCGAAAAAACTATTATTTTCATCATCACTGGAAGATTCGTCATTCGACGCCATAGTGATTGTAAAAGCCCGGGTTGTGTTTATTTACAAACTTTGCAAAAATACCACCGGGAAACAGTCACATAATTAATTTTTAGTAAAACCACAACACGAGACTTTCGTTTACAAAAAATCACTTGCGATTACTTTTAACGTGCCCCCGGAAAACAGGAAAAACTAGAAAATGTCCACGCTTGCCGCCATGCTCCCAACTGAGCATATGCATAAACTGAGAGGTAATTCCAGTGGCGTACGTATATCTTCCTCGGAAATTTTTCCGACTAAAACCGAATAAATCCTCACGTTATTTACTCAATGAATTTTCGGTAGTTATTTTCAAAATAAACTGCGATTTTTAGTGATTTCTGTGATTTTTAAACAGACCGAGAAATTACTAATTCACCCATATTTGGAGACGCCACTGCTTCTGTCACAGAGTTGTGACCAGTTGTTACTTTTAATTTGGTTCTTTTTTAAAACTTAAACAAATTTCTAATAAAAAAAAGCACTTTAAGTTCGTGTTTGAATAAAAAAATTTGGGGGGATTATTTACGAAAAACGAACCGTTCCACGGTTCATGCCGGAGGTCACGTAGGTAGAGGGAGTCGAGGTCGGGATTTCTAACACGTGTTATATATTGAAATAAAAATTGTAATTATTTTTAATAGGTATCGCGTTAGTTATTTATCTTCGTTGAATCAATAAAGAAAGAATTAAATGGTTCTTATAAATAAAATAAATAAAAATTAGTTTAGTGGCAGATAGGCAGCCAGTTATACAGATGGAGTGGTTAACCAGTTGTCGCACAGCAATAGATATCGCCGACTGACATTCGTTACTTTATTATTCGAAAATTCTAGGGAATTCCACTGAATATTGGATTTCCATACCATCCATTAGATTTTAAATCACACCATCTTTGTCCGTAAGAGCATTTATTTAACAATATTATTTAGACCAATGGGGTTTCGTTATCCACTGACATCTGACAGAGAGGATTGAAGCCAGTCTTTTCTGTTGCCAAAATGTTATTTAAAATGAAAATTTATCTATCCCTCATTTTTTGTGATTTTTTTTCACCATAAATTGCATAATTTATAGGTAAAAGCAAAGAGCCGATGGAAACTTAGAGGGCATTATTGTTTAAGTTGTAAATTATGCAATCTAAGTTGTTAAACTGCTTAATTTACAACTTAAGTCAAACCTTAGAGAGCATAGGCTTGCATAATTTACCAGTTAAACAAAAATGTCCGTCGGTTTTCCATCAGGTCTATGCATTTACTTGTAAATTATGCAATTTATGGTGTTGGAAGAAAATTTACAAAGAATTAAGGGACGGAAGAATTCTCATTCCGAAAGTTGTTTTGGAAAGAGAGAAAGGCGGGCCTCAATCCTGTCTAAACGCCATTGTCCTAAATATTGGTAGCAAATAGAAGTTCCTAAGAAAGACAAGGATGGCATGATATAAAATCGAATGGGTGCGAAGGAGAGCCCCATCCTTCACCTACGTCTAGTATAAAACTGAAAAATATTGTTCAAAAACCAACGAAGATACAGGAAAAATAACAGCGACCGGTTTTTTTTTGGCCCACCCGTTAGAAGCATTATTTAATCAATTTTGTTTTTAAACCTGACAAACCCTGGAACAATAAAAAGAAAAAGAAGTTTTCTTATCTAGTCTAAAATTCGAAAGTGATGTGATACTGCCAACTGCAACAGAAAATAACGCAAAATAGGAAATTTTTGGTTAAAAACAAACACAAATTTGATCAATAAAACACAGTTTTATTTAGCATTTCTATATATAAACCACTGATTGTATTTATTTTTGTATGATACAGTCGCTATTTTAGTGCAAATTTAATAATCGCTGTATTCAGTACTGTGACATCCCATGCACATCATGTAGAAGTAAACATTATAAGAAAATTAAGATACTTATTCAAAATTCTTCCTGATAACATACAAACTAAATTTTGTAAATTCGAAATAAAGCAATGGGTCTGTTATTGCGGTTAAATTAATAAAAAAGTTATGTTACAAAATGTACCCTATTTTATCATAAATAACCAAAAAAAACTCAACAAAATCGAATTATGCAAAACTGCACACTACCAAAATCGTACATCAGATGAAACTTTACAAAACAATGCACAAGCAACTCATTGAAAAATACCAAAAGCTTTTAGCACCAGAGGATAAGATTCTGCATGTTAACATAATCTTATCCCATGTTAACAATTTATTACTATTACTACTAAAACGTTTCGAGTAAAAAATTGTGTACCTAATAAAATAAGAGCTCGGCACAATTACCGAATATCCTCGCGCCTGACCAAATTATTATATGGTCAGTTATATGTATATACAGCTAAAGATTAAGGAACACCAGTTTGAAATTAATCTAAAAGTTAAAAAAAATGAAGTACTTAAAGAACCCTGGTGTATTATCAAAAATTCAGTCCATTTCAAGTGTTGAATTAAAGAACACCTGAATTCTTCTTTCGTCTTATGTAACAAATCAAAATAATTTAGTGACGTTACGGCATATTACATCAAAAGTTAAAATAATAAAAATAACACTTAATGACACTAATAGTGAGCAGCCAGATTTTAAAGAAACACCATGCAGTATTGCAGTATTACACTGACTAGTAACCTTAACCCTCTTGGGTTCACAGTTTACACTGAAATACATGAATTAAAAATCCACCTAAAGACCTAGAAACCAGTTATTGAACAATTTGTACCGATGTAACAAAGTATTTCAAAGTTTCAATTTACAATTTTTAAGTTTTAAGAAATGTGGCTTATTATCGGCTTCTTTTTAGCCAAGTGAAGGAAAATCACGTTCGTCGTCCACTTTTGGAGCTCTGCGGCCTTCGAGTTTTTCTTCGCCCTAAATATATTAGCATTAGTGATTGTCCATTTAATAAAAACAAAAATTGAAATCAAGAAGAGATGTGAAATTTTTTTTAATGACTCTTCGAGACACATTTACATCTCACCATTACTATTTGAAGGTGAGCGGAATAAAATTTTGTCAATGAGATGTAACTAAATTAGGTGCATTTTATCACTACCCTGTATGTGAACATATTGTAAGGAACAAGTAAAAGTAACAGGACGATATTTTTAAGGAATAAAGTTGAATACAAAGGCAACAACAACAATTACTGTAAAGATCTTTTAAAAGTATCTAGACTTTGAGGGATAACTCATACGAAGTAATTATCCCTTTAGGCAAGCTTCGAAACAATTTGTACTACGGACAATGTTCACCCTCAAAATCAAAGTAGATACTTCTAAAACATCTTTATAGTAACGTGGTTTGCATAGGGAAGATCGATAAAGGATCGGAAAATGTGGGAAACCCGACATAAGCACTAAAACAACCCCCAACTGAAGCATTTTCCACTTTTAGTTGTTACTATGTATATTGGTTTTGTAACTTACTTGCTCTTCGCGGAATCGTGGCCTTTCACTGCCACCTCCAGTGCGACCTTCGCGCCCCTCGCGACCTTCACGACCACCTTCACGACCTTCACGACCTTCACGACCTTCACGACCACCTTCACGACCTTCACCACCAGCACGTTGTTGATTTGAGCGAGTTCCTCTGGGACCAGATCTTTGACCTCTTCCACGTCCACCTCCAGCACGCCTGTTGTCATTAAACTGAATGTCAATGTCTAAAACGTGTTTTTGCCGTCCAACGCGTTGTGGGTATTCAGCCGCATCGTATTCCTCGTCTTCCGATTCCTAAAAGGTTGGTTAGGTACACAAATCATGAGATGGAGCTAGCATCTCACTATCGAGGAAATTCATGCTGACCAAGGACACTGCGCTTCAGCATTAATTTCCTCGATACTTTTTTTTCAACAACTTACAGATTCCTCGTCTTTTTTCCGCAATTCATACATTTTCTTCCACTGACTAGGATCTTCTCCTTCTCCGGCCTTCCTAAGGTTGTATTGTGGCTTAGCACGTCCAGCACGCTGAGCTTTCCATTCATCCAAAGTCAATTCTTTAATTTCTTCTTCAGCTGGTACTTCAACTTCATTGTTCTCTTCCCTAAAAATAGTAGTAAAAAAAAGATCGACGCTTTAAAACACAAACTTTGGTTGTTCCGGTACGGGAGCAACTGGTGGTTCAGGCCTGTCATTATCGTTCCAACTTTGATCCGCATCGTTATTAGTTTTGTCAGCCTCCCTAAAATAACATAATTAATGAGTTGAAAAGAAAATAATCAAACTCACTCGATAATATCTTTATGAGATCCCCAATTGTGAGCTCCAGCTCCGTCACGTTTCTCGATAGGTTTAACTCCTCTGTAACCGGGGCTGCTTTCAGTAATGTGGTCAACAAGACAACACAAATAAATTTGACATTTCACAACGGATATCCAAAACTTAATACTTACGTCTTGTCCGATCCGCTTTGTCTGTCAAATTCTCGTTTGCCAGGTCGTCGCTCGTCGAAGCTCCTTCTAGGTCCTCGAGGTCCAGTCGGTTTGTTTCCTGATGTCCTGTTCCCGCGTTCTCCACGTTCCCCACGTTCGCCACGGTCCCCACGTTCGCCACGGTCCCCACGTTCGCCACGGTCCCCACGTTCGCCACGGTCCCCACGCTCCCCACGTTCTCCACGTTCTCCACGCTCCACACGTTCTCCACGCTCTCCTCGTTCTCCACGATCACGATTGCGGTTTTCGAAGTTATCGCCGTTATTTTCTCGTCGAGGCCTTTCCTCTCTTTCTCTTTAATTAAAAAAATATATATGACTCAACACTAGTCTAATACAAAAAAGATCATTGTGTGGTGTTTATGCCCGTTAAAGGCATTGTCACGAGATGAAAGTCATTTTTTTTATTGTTTCAAACTTATTAGTACCCTATCATGAACACACAGGCAAAATATTATATTGAAATTCGTAACAGTTAATGAGATATAAGAGCGCGAAATAATAGCCGTGACGTCACATTGGTTCCACCGCATGAACGCAGCCTATTACCCTCCACTGTAAAAGCAGGACGCTCTGCGTTATCGCACAAATTTAAAAAATAAATCGTGTTGAATAATAGATTTAACGATGTCAGGTGTTCAACCGAGGGGTTGGCCACGCGGATTTTTCCTGTACAAAGTACTGCGCTCATGCCATACTGCTTGGTACTGCGCGATACTGCTTCGTACTGCGCGATACTGCTTCGTACTGCGCGATACTGCTTGGTACTGCGCGGTACTGCTTCGTACTGCGCTCGATACTGCTTCGTACTGCGCGATACTGCTTCGTACTGCGCGATACTGCTTCGTACTGCGCGATACTGCTTCGGACTGCGCGATAGTTCTTTGTACTGCTACGGTAGTTTTACCTACACAACATACCTAAGGAGAGTTATTATACCAGTTTGGGTTTATTCAGTTTGTACCTACCAAATTGGGTAAGTGAAATTTTTTTTTTCCGGAGGAAATCAATCGTATTTCCATTCATCATGGCCTACTAATTTTGACAAATCGTTTACATTCACTTGCACTCGAGTGTATCTGAAAAAAAATGCAGCAGAGAAGCGGCTGGAACCTCCCCATCGTGTGGATCTTTGTATTCTGTGTAGATAGTAGTCAATTCAACAGAATTTTTTTAATCCTTGACTAATTTCGCAATTTTCTGACAAATACCGACGTGACCTCGGACATCACCCATCACGTTTGACAATATGTTCCTTTTAAGGTTAATCTTTTGCCTCCTTTTAAGGTTAATCTTTTGCCACCTTTTTGACAATAACTGCCACTTTATGTCATCCACTGTCAGCCCGCTCCCTTTTAATGAGAAAGAATTTTTTCTCTATTTTCCACTGAAATGGCAGAAACTGTGAATACATTTTTAGAACCAGAATTTGATCGCCTTTCTAATGGCGACATAAAAAAGGAGGTCTTGTATTTAAAATTTTAAGTTGATATGCTTAAATCGGACTTCCCGTGGGCCAATTGCTTTCAAAAGCCTTTCAGGTCTTCAACGGGTCACCCAATCTCCATGTACCAAATTTCAGTCAAATCGATTCAGTAATTTGGGCTATAATGTATTTTTTCTGTTATTATAAAATTTCGATTTTTTGAACCAAACAGCGCTAAATGCGAATTAATTTTGTCCTATTTAAAACCAGAATTTGAAGAACTTTCTGATGGTGACAATAAATCTTTCAAAAACTTGTTTTTAATGGTCAAATGAGAGAATAATTTTAAATTTGGAAATTAGTGTGCCAAAACTTTCCGTGAGTCGATTGAATTCAAAATTTGTTCAGCTCTTCGACGTGTAATACAATCCCCATGTGCAAAATTTCAGCCAAATCGGTTCAGGGGCTTGGGCTGTACCGCGATATTAAAGTCCGATAAAAATCATTTTTATTTTATTTTTGGTCAAAAGGGCACTAAGAATGAATACACTTTTAGAAGCAGAATTTGAAGGTCTTCCTTATGGTGACGTGAAAAATGGGGGTTTGAATTTAAAATTTAAAAGTTGATGTGCCAAAATGGCATTTCCAGTTACACGATTGGATCCAAAAGCTTTTCAGATCTAAGTTAGGTTACGAGATGCCTATGTTCCAAATTTCAGCCAAATCGGTCTAGTAGTTTTGGCTGTGGCGTGATTACAAACGAACGTACGTACGTACCGAGTACGTACGTACGTACATACACACAGAGACATTTTAAAAACCCCTTTTTTGGGTCCCTGAGACCTCAAAACGTAAAGATCTGGTGGTATCTCAAATTCGAATATTTTAGTGATTGCAGTAACCTCCCATTTTTTTTAAATTGTGATGGGGTTGGGGAGGTTAAAAAAATCGAAAATTTTGGATTGCTTAGGTAGGTACTGTAAGGGCTGGCTTTATTTCTCTGAGAGAAGCCTTCCTTGAAAAAATAAATGTGAATACGGTTTGAATAAATGTGAACAAAGCTGGCAATATTTTCATTTATTAGATTTATTATTAATTTTAAATATATGTAGATTATATAGATTATAGAAATGCAAAACAAAACTTAGAACTTAGGCGGTGAATCTGTAACTTTTAACGTTATATTAGAGCGATGTTATAATGTTAAATGACAGATTAGCAATTCATTTTCTGTCATTAACATTATAACAGTGCTTTAACATAATGTTAAAAGTTACAGAATCAGTCAATTGCGAAATTGACTAAATAGGGCTGTCCCAGAACGCTCACACCACCTTTTAGTTGAGTATTCAGCATTATATTCTCCATTGCTCCGTGTTTATGAAAATTCCCAGGGTCCAATAGTTCTACAGTTGTAAGAGATTTAAGACCTCTTAAATCTCTTATATAACTGATTGGGTCCTGGAAATTTTCGAAAACACGGATAGACTCAGAATTTAGTGCAGAATACTCTATTAAAAGGTGATGCGAGCGTTCTGGGACATCCTGTGTATTTTCCGTTCCACTAATACACACCAGTGGTGCTATTGCGAAGGGAAATAGAACAAAGAAGTCCAAGAAGAAATCGCTACATTTAAAAAAAGACAAAAAATCGGCAAAATGACGTCACATGCACGTCTAAAATAATGCACTACTTACCAAAGGCGTTTTTTCTCTGTTTTATGTATTGAAATACAAACTTGCGTTTGAAAGCATAGAAAATAATCTTGTTTTGTATTGAAATACTTTTAAAACAATGTCCAGATTTGAATCGTCCTTTCGAGAAAAATTTGAAACTGACAGCAAAAGTAACAGTATTTCAATACAAATTTTAAAAAATAGGAAGCTGGCCAATCATGAGAGCCAATTTGTATTAATTTTTATTGAAAAACATAAAATCGAAAAAAAACGACTCTATGAAGAAAAGCTTATGTTACTGCACTAAAATTCTCGAGACAATGGCAAAATCATGAATAATTAATAAATTATGTGCAATGTAGGTACAGTCGAGAAACTAAATAATGCACTTTTTGTTGATCTGTTGGCCGGATAACTCATTATCTGCGCACATTCCGACACAGTCCAACTGGTGCCGGTCTTAATATCAGATAGAAATCACCAGTCACCACTGTCGATGATGGTGTCCCAAATTCTGTGCGTAACGCTCAAGACCCGAGTGCATGACTTACTTTCTCGACTGTACTAGTGTAGTTTGGCTATGAAACAGTTTGGCAAATATATCTCCGTCTGCGAGATGCGCAGATGAAAGAAAGCAATGGGAGATATCAGAAAGAGAGCGGTAGACCTGCAGCGTCGTATAGTACAATCTGTGCAACAAGTTTCTTGAAATTACGAACGGGCTCTCACCCGCTCTCACGCATCGCACCCTGCATGCCGTTAACAGTTGAACATACTTTTTACTAGAGTGTACCGATGTTCACTCCCACCACTAAGTTTATCCACCGCGCACCCGCGATTCAGGAACGGAGATATATTTGGGAAGATATTTTAATATTTAAAAAAATCGCGCTTCTTTAAAAGAAGTAGGTACCAGAAAACATCTTTATGGCCTTTCAATATTTCCTAATTCACGAAACTAGTTATGATACAAGTAAATCTTTAGGTATAAGTTTATAACCAAAAATAATTGACAGTTGGCAATAATTGTATGTAAGCGAGGGAGAAGTGCGATCAGAACACGGGATCAGAAACAGTAAGTTCATCTTTGTCTTACCCTTACTCATTGAATGTAATATCGATTTTCTCTTTTTATCTTCCGTAGTCATTCCGCAGTAGCCCTCAACATCTTATTTTATATATGATATTGGTATTTTCTGTTTTCAGGATTTAAAAAAATCCCGTTTTTGCACTGATAAACTCGGAAAATCTATTTATCCCGTTTAGTCCAAAAAATCCCGCTCAATCCGATAACATTGGCTGAGCTCAAATGTAGGTACCCATAATGGGCTTGATTTTTAAAACAATAATCTGTCCATAATGCGGAAGTACTGCGCGATACTGCCTCGTACTGCGCGATACTGCTCATGTACTGCGCGATACTGCTCATGTACTGCACGATACTGCTCATGTACTGCGCGATACTGCTCGTACTGCTCATGTACTGCGCGATACTGCTCGTACTGCTCATGTACTGCGCGATACTGCTCATGTACTGCTCGTACTGCTCATGTACTGCTTTTCCGTTGTACAAAGTACTGCGCGCGTGGCCAACCCCTCGTGTTCAACCGTACATGTATGAACCCAAAAGAAGTTCCTCGGTTACTCTCCACCCTACTGCAGCTGAAGAAACCCGCGACAAAACTTTAGTTGGGCGAGCAACGATGAAAACTGTACCATAAGCTTTTGTTGCCAGAAATCGAGAATGCTTGATCAACTTCCTGAAAATAGTCCATGCATAAACAAATCACATTTCTTTTAGTAGTGTGAGTTTTTCCTTTAAGAATGATCTCGGAATGATTTGAGAGAATAGTCATCTTGCGTAAAGTGTAAGGAACACACAAGACGTGTATTTATTCGGAAAGAAGTTCCTCCTGTTGATTTTTGTCATCCATTGTTTAAACAATTTAGCTTTTCTTGTTTTATCAGGAAAACGATGAAAACTCACTGCAGGGCGGGTTTTTGTTTTGTTATGGCATCCCACAACACAACAATGAACCATAATTCCGCCCGTCCGAACTCATGTGTTCAATAGGCGGTCGGCCGGGGTGGAACTAGTGTGACGTCACGCAGACCTGCACCGGCGATTAGAAATGCTCATAACTCGGTTATTAGTCAGAAAAATGTAAAAATTTTAACGAGGCCCCCTTACTAAAACATAATCCTATCAGTTTAGATGATTTTTAAAGTTTCAGTGACAATGCCTTTAAAAACTTTTTTTTCAGTCAACCTAAGAATAAAAGAACCTTGGAGCAGAACAGCTTCCCCTTCCCTAATACAGTCTGTTCCACGTAAGATGAAGACAATGTCATATTTTGGTTAATTTTGAGAGTAGGGATATAATCTTTGCACTGTCGCAAACCCCTATTCAAATTAAGTGTAAACCCAGCCTACTGCGACCTTCCGAAAAAGGCCATTTTCCAATTTTGCTTTGCGATGAAGATATCGAAAAAAATCATAAGAACAAAGTGTTCAGAATCGAATTTTTACTCGCAATGCCGAGTTTCAATTCAAAATTTGCACTTTCAATTTCCGCGAAAATATCTTTAATGTTCGATTTTGTCCGGTTGCGCTAAATATATCGAAAAATATTGTTAAAGAAAAGTTGTTCAGAAGTCAATTTTGTTTTGAAAATTAAGATTTTTCTAAAATTAAAAATTCGAATAATTTTGACCTGAACAAAACAAGATTATGAACAATTTATTCTCATGCATTGTTCTGAGATCTTCATCGCGAAGCAAAATATTGAAAAATGGTCTATTCGCGAGGGCGCAATCGGCTGGGTTTACAACTTCCATTTGAGTTGAGTACCTCAAAAGATGCGCCTCATAAGGGTCTACAATAATGCAAAATTTTATATCCCTACTCCTAAAATTAACGAAAATATGACACTGTCTTCATCTTAAGTGCGATACTCTGTATGTTTTTTAAGCAAAATAAAAAATTTAAAGAGGGAATTACTTTAATTTCTAATTTTGAAACCGTCTGAAAATACGATATTCTTCCCAGAATCAAACAATTTCGGATTAATTTTTTTTTGAAAATATCGAGGAAAATATTCATTATGTCGTAAGTAGCCCGGGAGACAGTGAACATTTTGGGCATGTCATTTCAGCAAACTTAGTTCATCAATTTTAGTTATTTTCATGCTGGAGAATACTAAAACGGAAGTCTGTCGTAAATCTTGTGGGACAGGGGCTAATGGCAGAATTTTTAATTTTTCAAAAATTGCCATCTCGCAAACGGTAAAAGGTACGAAATTTTATTTATTTCAGTGTAGATTAAGAATCTGAAGAGAAATCCAAGATATCTAGATTGGCAACTGAAAAGACTGAAAATTGACAATGTGTTCTAACTTGGTTACTAATCGGCGGATCATTATGAAATTTGGTTCAATTACATTACCTTGCACAAATATGACATTTTTCAGTTTCTTCGGTATATTTCTAGAATTAATCCAGAAACCTTGAATTTCTTTCCATATTGTTAATCTATACTGACAAGCACAACATTTTTCTAATTTCATAAAATTTCGCATTTTTTACCGTTTGCGAGATATCAATTTTTGAAAAATTTAAATGCCCGCCGTGAGCGTCTGTCCCACAAGATTTATAGCACTTCCGTTTTAGTATTCCCCAGCATGAAAATAACTATAAAATTGCTAAACTAACTTTGCTGAAATGACATACCAAAAGTGTTCACTGCCTCGAACATGGCAGGGTGGCCGTCTTTGCAATTTATGGTGACATTTTTTGAAGATAATTAATGTCTTTCGTATGTCGCAAAAAACAGTTACCTTACTAATTAAAATATCAAAATTTTTGTGTAATTTTCGTTTTTTGCAAGTAGAAACTCCTGAAAATATGATATTCGACAAATAAACAAATGGCGAGGTGTTTCGTACGTCCGTGGATAACCGGTAAATTAAAAAAAAATTTCATCGTGAATCATGCGGCTTTTTTTCTGTTTTGTTTTTGTGGGACGGGCTGTAATTTGCGTAAAAATCTTGACAGCGTCAAAAAGCAGAAACAACTGAAAGCTGGTTTTGCAAAGTAACAGGCAACAGAAAAATGCCTTACGTTTAATTTTCACTTTCGGCCCGCGGCCTCCCACTTACTCGAGCTGCGGCCTCCTATTTAATACTTACTTTCGGCCTGCGGCTTCCCATTTACTTAAAACTCTCGGCCTGCGGCTTCCCATTTACTTAAAACTCTCGGCCTGCGGCCTCTCGCTCAATTTTTACTATCCGCCTGCAGCCTTCCGTGTAATATTTACTTTTTTTCACATTTGTATAGAATTTTCAGAAGTTTGAAAGTAAGTGTTAAACGAGGCCGCAGGCCGTGAGTAAAAATTGAATGGGAGGCCGCAAGCCGAGGAAAAATTGAACAAGGTCGCACGCCGAGAGTAAATCATAAATGGAAGGTCATAGGCCGAAAGTAAAAATTAAATAGGAGACCGAAGGCCGAAAATAAAAATTAAGCACCAGTTTTTTAGCGTGAGTTAGGCTTTTTAACTTCTACGCTCGCGAAGCAGTTACTGGAATCGATCGGAAAATTCAAAAGATCGAATCGCCAAAAACATGAAATCTTTACGTTTCAGGGTCCTGGGAACCCAAAAACGCGTTTTTGAAAAAATGCCTGTCTGTGATCACGCTGCAGCTCAAACTACTGAACGTATCGAGATGAAATTTGGCACACATATTCAGTGGGGGATTTGTAGGTGCTGATTAGAATCTGGGCCACATCGGTTAAGGGAAAGTGCCTTTTTGGCACATCAACTTTAAAAATTTAAATGCAAACCACCATTTTTCGCGTTACCATATAAAAGCTCTTCGAATTCTGCTTCTAAAAATGTATTCACACTTGTGCCCTTTTGGCCAAAAAATGGTGCCGTGAAAAAAACCTATGCATAACTGTATATTTTTATTATCGGATTTGATAGCAGATTTTTTTTCAAGCCGAAAACCTTGGTGCCATTTTTTCGAAAAATGTCATTTTAGTGGCAAAAGGACCCTTGTTTCAATTTACATTACAAAAAAATATTCTTACTATCGGATTCGACAGCCGCTATATTGCCGGATCAAAAACCTTAGTGCAATTTTTTAGAAAATTTCCAGTTTAGGGACAAAAAGGCCCCATTTTGAGTTTTTCTTAGCAAAAGGGCATATTATCATTATCGAATTCGATAGCTGTTGCACTGCCGGATCGAAAAATGTCCATTTTAGGAGTGAAAAACATTTGTATTTTAGATTTTAGTATCAGCCATCCAACCGCTCCGCACGTCCGATCTTGGTTAAATAAAGTTAAATGCTACATTTACAAATTCTGTGAAAAAGTAGAAGTTTCTACCGTCTCCGAGACTGCCAATTTTTTCTGTTGTAACATATAAAACTGGCTTTAACTTGTTTCTGCTTTTTGACACTGACAAGATTTTCTACGCAACTGACAGCCCGTTTCACAAAAACAAAATAAGAGAAAAGAAGCCGCCCAACTCATTATAATTTTTTTTTTCATTCTTCTGGAATATCAGCTTGAAATTTTCAGAAGTTTATATTTGCATAAAAATGCAGATTTTAGCATTTTATATTTTTTTTCGTGCTACAAGCGACGTCTTGGTTATTTTAAATAGTAAGGCCACGGTTTTTTGCGTGATACGAAAGACAAACTCTCTTTACAATCATACCAAAAAAGATAAGTTTCAAAGATGACCGCCATAATGTCAATAGTAGTACATGGTAGTACGTAAAAATTGAAGTTGGCTGTGATTTCTGTAATTTTAAGTTAAAGTGACGATGCAGGGGGTCGTTTAAAACTTGCACGTTTACTAAGTGATTTTCAAAAAACTTTGATTCTCAGAATAACATAGGATTTTCAGAGGTTTTTAAAATTAGAAATTAAAAGCGATTCCCGCTTTTAATAAAGAGGTAATAACGAGCGGAAGGCTATGGAAACATGTGAATCGCAATCTGTCGGTTAGTTTGTACAGTCCCAAAATAATGACAGATGGCATGGCCCCAAACAATGGGTAAAATGACAGATGACCTGTACGAACTAACTTTCGACAGATTGTGATTCATTTGTTTCCATAGCCACCCAACATCACGTTTTCTGAATAGCACTGTACCATTATCACAGGGTATAATAATTGTACCTAACAACCCTATAGTTTGTTTTAGTTTAACAATATTTAAGATTGTATCTTGAGCTGATAAGTATAGCCAAATTAACATAAGTTATCCATTAATATTTATAAGTCAGAGGGTGAGAAATGTGATAAATTTAGGTAGAATTTATGACAGTTTACTTTGTTCTTATCAAGTTGACTCAGGTGCCCTAATGACTCAGTAAAGATAAGGCCACTTTCTGAAAAACTCAGTCGAAACTAAATTCTCAGTTATTCAATAACAAAATAGCCACACTGACGTCATAAAACAAACATAATGAAAACAATAATAATTAGAAATCTCAGTAGGCGCTTATTTCATAATCCAGTTTTACCGGCACTCCCAGGACAACATTAATTTTGTTAACCTGAAGAAGTGTAAACTGTCAAACTGTCATTTTCGGAAATTTTTATTTTTAGCAAAAGTAAGAGATTGATGTTAAGTTATGTAAGGAAAGTATCAAGTTGCATGTGAAAGACTCACCGATTCTCCGTGGGTCCATTATAAGCGCGATCTTCCCGATTTCGTCTGTTATTGCGTTCCTCGCGGTTTTCATTGTTAAATTTATTGAAATTCCGTTCAGGTTTCCCATCGACATTCGCCTTATTGTTCTGTTTGTTGTCTAAAAATAATGAAAAATATTGGGGGTTGAAGAAATAATTTTTTTCAAGTGAAACGTGCAGAATGGCCGTCATGGTACTTACCATCACGTTTGTTTTCCTGGACTTTATTTTCCTTGTTGGTCTTTTTTTGGATGGTGGCCGGTTTGGATTTTGGTGGCTCGGTTTTAACCTTGTTTTCCTTCTCGGAGACCTTCGTCTTCTTCTTTAGCTCCTTTTCTTGTTCTTTCAAAGTGAGCGTTTCCAACGGATCGGACTCATCATCCAAAAATAATGCATACCTATTGGTGATGCCGATTCCGTAGGTGTTCTCCATGATGGAAACTACGGGAAATTTCTTCACAACTACGAGATGTTGGAAGATTTTATTTATGGCTGCTTTAGCCCTCTATTTTCACGCACTCATTCAATGCAATATGGCCGGTCACACGAGGAATCGCCCGCGCAACTGCCGAGAAAACTCGTTGTGTACTGCGCATGACACACAATTGTCCTCCGCCATGACCAATCAAGTCGATCCTGTCAGTTTTGTACGGCCGCCAAGTTCAAATTCTTAATACACTAATCTACAAAAAAAATGCCGTGTTATTTGACAGCTTTGAGGTCACTCTTCAGTGGAGGTTAGTTGTGTCGAGTGCTAATACTTTTTAACCTCCCCACAACAAATATAAAAATGGGAGGTTAATGCACTCCAAAATTTGAAATTGAGATAACACCAGAACTTTACGTTTCAAGGTCCCTGGATCACGAAAAAGCGGTTTTTAAAAAATGTCTGTGTATGTATGTACGCACGTAAGTGAGCAAGATTTCTCGAAAACTACCGGACGGATTTTAATGAAATTTGGAATGGGGGTTAGTGTTGGCCTTCTGGTGATCCCTGTTCATTTTCTTGCCGATCCGCAAACGCCAAGTGTCTTTTTGGTACACTAACTATGAAATTTGGCTCATGAACACCATTTTTTCTTATCAGCATATGAAAGGTCTTCTAATTCTGTATCTAGAAATGTATTCACACTTAGCGCTTTTTTGGCACAAAATCAAAAAAATCTAAATTTCGAAGAAACACGCTACAGTCCAAACTACTACCTATATCGATTTGGCTGAAATTTGGTAGGTGAAGGTACCGTTACCAGCCGAATAGCTGATCTAATTTTGGTGGCAATCGACGAACGGAAAGTGGCATTTTGATATATCCACTTTGAAATTTGAATAATGAAAATGAAAATAATGAAATGTGTCAAATGTCGTTTCCAAAAATGTCGTCAAACTTAGTGCCCTTTTGACAAAAAATCGTAAAATTTTGAAACATCCCAGAAAACGCTTTAAGGTTGGTAGAGGAAAATTAGGTGTAGCAAGCAGGAAAATTTATTTCATTTTGGCGGCAATCGACCAGTAACAAGTGCCTTTTTGGCATGTCATCTATGAAATTAGAAAAATGATAACCTTTTGTTTTATCAGCACATGACAGGTCTTCAAATTCCAAAAATGCAATTAACTCAGTGCCCTTTTGGCAATAAATAATAAACATTTTGAAAACTCCCGAAACACTATTATAGGACGTAGACTGTGGATTGAAAATAGGATTGGATCATTCACCAAGTGGGGAGGTTCTAGCCGCTTCCGTAGCTGCCCATTTAACAGATACCAGCTGACAATTGGCAACCGACAGCGAAATTTCATACTAGTTTTCACGCATTTTTACTTATTTTTATGACTCCATCACTAGAATTTTTTTTTAAATTAAGCACAAAATTAATAAATCATTAATAATTGATTTCTACTATCTAAAAAGGGTATAACATAAAATAACAATTTAATTACCTATGTAACTTATTTTAGCGAAGATGTTCCAAAAAAGTATCCTTGAACGTAAACGTAAAGGAGATTTTGATGTAAAGTATGACAGATCGACAGAACTATCAGCTTCGGTGAATTTGATAGTTCATTAAATTGATTTTATACATACTCCATTCACTTTTACGCTATGGAATTTGGTAACATTGCCGGAAAAAGATAGTAACACCAAAAATAACTAATACTTTCATAGCTGACGTTGACAAATGGACAAACTACAGAAAAAGTTAAATAAGTTTAGACAGTTACGTTACTGTTACGTTAATTAAGCACCAGTTTGGTGATACAGGATGGGTAATTTTTCGATGCTCACCATTGGGATTTCCTAAACGGTAAAAGATACAGGGTCGGTTAAATTAGAGAAAAGTTGCGCTATTTCTTGGCGATTAAGAATCTGAAGAGAATTCCCCGATATTGTGATTCGATCCTGAGTTATCACGAAAAATCTGAAAATTGCCAATTTAAAGAAAAATTAATATCTTCGTAACGATTGATGTTATTTAAATGAAACTTGGAACTTTTATTTTTTTGACAGCTGTCAATTGAATGGTACTGACAGAAATTTTCTAGGCCTTCTAGATTTTGAACAAAGACAGTCAACTTTTCTTTTTCTTATGGGCGCCATATTGAATTTTAACACCGCCGGATACACAAAAAAATTAGCTTCTCAAATATGTAACCAAAATGGACGTTTTTCAAAAAATATGTGAAAGCCCAAGTCACACGACCGCAAGACGTATTTTATTACTGTTGAATTCAATTGTTTCCACATGTTATAAGATATTGAAGAAGTCGGCGTACTTTTTTGCAATTGTTTTTCATCTAAGTTTAGGCTGATTTTGCAAATTATATCTACCAATTTTCAAATTCTGACATCTGTCAAAAAAGTTCATGTTGAGTACATTTTTGAAAAGCCAATTTTTTTGTCCATTTAATGGTGTCAAAATTCAATATGGCGGCCATAAAAGAATCAAAAGTTTACTGTCGTTATTCAAAATCTAGAGGGCCTATAAAGTTTCTGTCGATGCTATTCAATTGACAGCTGTCAAGAATATAAAAGTTCCAAGTTTCATTTAAACAACATCGATCGTTAGGAAGATATTAATTTTTCTTGAGATTGGCAATTTTCAGATTTTTTGTGATAACTCGGAAACGAATCAAAATATCGGGGAATTCTCTTCAGATTCTTAATCATCAACAAATAGCACAACTTTTCTGTAATTTAACCGACCCCGTATCTTTTACCGTTTAGGAGATCCCAATGGTGAGCATCGAAAAATTACCCACCCTGTATATCGTAAAAAGATAGTTACACCAAAAATCACCAAGTTTTACTATCTGCTGATTTTGACAATTATTATCAAACTATACATACCGTTTTGTAATACAGTTTATTAAAGCCGATTTAAAAACAAAATTTGATTTAATGGGTTTTTAATCCGGAACGATAATGAAATATTATTAACCAATAATTAATAGTGAATCAAAACTAAATAATTTGGCGGGAATTGTTTGAATTCAGCCGCAACGCCTCTAGCGCCATCCCGCGGAATCATTTCACCTGTTGCGCAGCCGCAAAAGCAGCCTCTATCAATGCAGGGTGCGAAGTGTTTTTCTGGTGTTTTGTCGTAGAAATGTTGTGGAAATCGAGGCGTTAATTAAAAATAAATGCCGAAATGTTATAAACCGTAACTGCAACCGTGTTTGGATCGTAACATGTTCGATTATTCGGAGTGGCTGTGTCCATTTTGATGCCTGAAACGACTCCTTAGATGACGGCTACGTATTCCCAGTTCCTAGTATTCGTCTTTTCGAGAATGGTGCATCACACTACATAAGTATGTTGATATTTTCGTACGATTCCCTCGAATTGTAGTATTAGGTTTTATTTAGAACGTTTAATTTTAACCAATCATCATGCGAATTAAAAGCGTCGGGAAAATCGAGAGGGCATGTTTATGATTCCCATTGACGTTTCAGCTCGCCTACTTAAAATAAAACGTTCGATTTGAAATCTACCCCAGAAACGCCCACGCAAAATATTATTAGCATTATTCCCAGTATAAATCAACTTAACACCCAAATAATTTGCAAGTATAATGCAATTTTAGTAAAACAATTAGCACGGTTTGTTTTTATTGTGGGATATCGGAAATTATTCCACGCGCACTTTTACAGTTTTCTCAAAATTTATTTCAAATCTATGCAAATTCACAGTTTACAATTCCGAGGTAAAAATCCTGACCTGCGATATTATTTCAATTTTCAGGCACCTTCTCTTTGTTTATATCGTTTATCGCCTGTTTTGATAACCTTAGAAACTTGAATTGGAAGATAAGTCGTTTTAATGCTTCTCCGTAAACCCGTTTCGTAAAAGTTTTCTAACAATAATAGACTATTCAGCGTTTATTATCATCAAATGATTTTTTCACATTTGCATTAATAATAGAATTTATTTCTAAACACTTCCAGTGAACATTTATCACTTCATTTTGTAACGAGGGTTACAAGAGACTTCCTCTAAACAAATTAAAGAAAATAATACAGCAAATAATATTAAATTTCTTTTCATTCGTACTTTAACGTTGTGCACAGTGCAGCAACTTATTAAAATCAATCATAACATAACCATAAAATCTGTATACATTTGGAGGTCCCAGAATCACGAAAAAGTGGTTTTTAAAATGTGTACGCGGGGTCATTCGATTAAGATTAATGCGGTTTTTTTTTTGCAAAGAAACCTGACTAGTTTTAAAAACGTAACAGGTGTTCCAAAAAAGTTACTCGCTGGAACAAAGTTATTTGAATACCTGTTTTTTACAGTGGCTAGTAAAATATTTTCTCCTTCCTGGTGTGGACGCTGGCACTCGCTTATCACTTTCTTTATCTTCCCGATCTGTTTCGAGAAATCGTAAATTTTATACACGGCCCAGGTCACCAGTTTGTTGATACCAGTTTCTAATCGGCCTTGAATATCATCTCAGTCTACCACTTGGAGAAAATTAATTTTATTATAGACCAGAATTTGAGCTCGTTTACAATTTTGAGTAAATTATGGCCTGCGTGTTGTTTGCTGTTTTGTAATTAAATTACATGAAATTGAAACCTTACACAATAATTCTGTTCTCTTTCGACTTGCATATTGTTCAGTTTTCAGTTTGGTGCAAGTGCATTTAGAGGTAAGAATAGTTGAATCTCGAGTTGAATCGTTGATAAATTATTTTTACCTAATTTTATGCCGAAAAATCATTACAAAATTTGCAATAAGAAGGAAGTTAAGGGTGGATTTCACCTCTGCAATTTTTTGACAAAAAAATTTCAGCAGAGCAAAAATCTGAAAAACAAAGATTTTGTTACGAAAATACTTGCAGGAGTAAAATTCTCCCTAATTTATTGGAACTACGTATTATTGAATTGGCCCAGGAAATATTCCTTCCGAGATTCCTTCAATTTTTTTTAAATACCTAACGAACTCGATAATGAAGCTTAAATATTTGGGCAGAAAGTGACGACTCATTTGTAAATATCTGCCTATTTTTTAAATTTATTTGAAGGTCGTGTGTGGTACTCATGATTTTCTATTATGAGTGATTTTACTATTATAGGTAACCAGCAAATACAATTTTAAACATAATCTCTCAATTCAATTTAAAAAAAACTACGATTAACGACAAAATATTGTAACTCACGAACATGCTTCAATTGACGATTATTAATCACTCTTACTCATATACTTGTTTGTTGAATAAATATAAAAAAATATTTTTCCTTATTTTAGGATATAATAGTTTAATGTTTTTACACAGTGATGAATAAAAAGCAGAAGATAATATGTGATTCATTTATTAACTTTGAAGTTCGAAGCTGGTGCACGCCAAATGCATTATTTAAACCCGGAACAGATTTGTTAATTAGTCTTTACAATAAATTCAGGTAAAGGTTATGAGGTTGTAACAAAACGCATTTACAGCTGTAGTTTAATAATTAAATGTTAAAAATGTAGCCTTAAACTTTGGCAGTCTTATCTAAATCTTTTGACCACATTTAATTGAAATTGATAAGAAGTTATGTTTTGTGCAAGTCGAACACCGAGAAATTAAGTTAAAGTTTGTACCTACAAGCTTAAGGGCCGTTTTTTTCATCTCGAATTAACTGGCAGTTAATCATATTTGGATGATAAAAAAAATGGCCCTAAATTTAACTACATAACTAAACGTATTCAGGAAAAGCGGTGTCCCCATTGCACATATTGCATACCAATTGCACTACCATTGCACACCCTATTCTGGGCGTTGGAAATTATAAGCATTGCACATTACGCATGACACATTGCACACTATTGCAACCATTGCACCCCACTGGATGGCATTACACATTGCACGACATTGAACATTACATATTGCACACCATTGCGCAGCAACCTGTCCAATATTGCACAGAGTAGTTACCCCCTCGCTTTGTAACCAGGAAACGTTTTGTTGCCAGATTGTTTTTTGGCATTGAATTCGAAAAAGTTTAATTTCAACCTCCTCACACCAAGATTCAAAATTCGAGGTCCCAGAGTCACGAAATAGTTATTTGTGTATCAAGGTCCGAAGGTTTTTGGTGTTTTGGCAGAGGTGCACGTAAATTTTTTTCAGTCGACGAATTGATTCTTATCATTTTATTAATTGAATTTATCGTAATTTTATAATGTCAAAGTATGAAATATCGCAGTCAGCTAGAAACGTCAAATGTCACGTCACATTAATGAAGAAACGATTAATTGATTATAATTTATAACAATTGAAACAGGAGCAACATTAAATAGCACGCTACAGCCCAAAGTACTAGATCGATTTGGCTGAAATTTGGTAGGTAGAGAATACCATTACCGGACGAGGGCTGATTCAATTTTGGTGGCAATTGGCGAAGGTCAGGTGCCATTTTGGTATCATATCAATTTTGAAATTTGAATAATAAACTCCCATTTTCTTTTTTTTTCTTTCTTCAAATGTCGTTTTCAAAAATGTCCTTAAACATAGTCCCTTTTGGCAAAAAATCATAAATTTTTGAAAAGTCCCAGAAAACGCTGTAATAATAATATACAGTGTGTCTCATTTTAACTGGAACCACCCAAATATTTCGGTTAATTTTAACCGAATCAATGCGTTCTTTTTTTCTGCATGTAGAGCTCCAAAATCTGCACCTGTGTAATACTCACCTTTTTTTATAAACCGAAAGCCCAGCCTACTGCGATTTAATAAAGAGGCCAAAAATGACGAAATCGTATTGGGCATTTTTTTATCGAAAAATTTTATGAAGACAAGTTGCTCAGGATCGCTCCAAATGGCTAAATCCGAAGTTTCAGGAAAAAATAAAAATGTCGAATTTCTTGAGGAAGAATCATAAAATAACGAAAACGTCTATATTTTTGCAACATAACAAGCGCATATGTTTGCTGTTTGTGGCACATTGCAACAGATTAGTTGGGGTGTCCCTTGAAATTGTTAAAAAAAACGAAGATCTTACACTATCTTAATAATTTCAACTTTTTCTGCGATTGTTAAAAAAATAAAACTTATTTTATCCATCCATAGCCGATAGCAAATCTCAAATGAATTCATTTCAATTGTTTTTTATTTCACATCACCCATTATGTTGCAAAAATATTGACCTTTTCGTTATTTTGTGATTCTTCATCAAGAAATTCAACATTTTTATTTTTTCCTGAAATTTCGGATTTAGCCATTTGGAGCCATCCTGAGCAACTTTTCCTTATAAAATTTTTCGATAAAAGATGCCTAATACGATTTCGTCATTTTTGGCCTCTTTATTAAATCGCAGTAGGCTGGGGTTTCTTTCGGTTTATAAGAAAAGTTGAGTATTACACAGGTGCAGATTTTGGAGCTCTACATGCAGAAAAAAAGAATGCATTGATTCGGTTAAAATTAACCGAAATATTTGGGTGGTTCCAGTTAAAATGAGACACACTGTATATTCATTCACTTGACAACATAAAGCGTTGTATAGAACAAGTCAAAATATATACATAAATACATTTAATAATGGGTACAGGACATATAATTCATAGATAATATATTAAGCCTATCGGAGATTAGCCTCGATATTAGCTAGTATTACAATCATTCAAAAATTCGTGGTATGAATAATAATATGCTTTCGCAATTAACATCTTACGAACTGACTTCTTAAAAGGTTCAAATTGCAGACATTTTGTTGTGCTGGGTAGCTTATTGTAGAAGGAAATACCTATGTGTTGAGGACTATTCTTAAAGAACGTTGCTCTGAACTTCGGGATTTCTACCAAACTTGTCTAAATTCTTTTTTACATATGTATAATAGAATAGCAGAAATAAACAAAGAAGGATCCGTCATTATTTGTACCTCAACAAAAAAGTTCCTACAGCTCACTGTTAACTTAAACACCCTTTCTATGGCTGAAGTTGCACACCACACAAAATCGCCTGAATGTACGCAAAATAATACTTTTTTAACATTTGAGAATCCACAAAATCTCCGAGGCGTTTTATTGCAAAACACGAAGCTGAAACCTTGTTACAAAGCGACTGAATGTGAACTGTCCATTTTAAATTTTTGTCTATTTTCAGGTCTAAAAATGACACTGAATCAATCTGTTGCTCTGAGCCATTTATCGATTTGACAAGATAAGTTATTTCCCTTGCTTTATTGGAGATTTGAAAATGTATAATACCGGTCTTGCTATTATTCAAATATAAACGATTATTTTGAAAATAAAAATTTATTTCATTCAATGTTCGGTTTGCATCAACAGTTACATCTTTGCCTTTGTCTACACTGATTACTACAGATGTGTCATCTGCACACATTACCGAATTACTAAAATTGTTTGTATAAACCAGATACAAGGATTTAAGGTTGGTGGAGTAAAATTTCGGTATCGCAAGTAGGAAAATTTACTTAATTTTGGTGGCAATTGGCCAATAACAATAAGTACCTTTTTGGCATGTCATCTATGAAATTTGAAATATGACCACCATTTGTTTTATGAGCACATGAAAGGTCTTCAAATTCTAAAAATGCGATCAATCTTGGTGCGTTTTTGGCAATAAATAACACAAATTTTAAAAAACTCCCGAAACGCTTAGCTAGAAACTGGATGGAAAGGACTCCGCACGATTCTTATGGAAAGTGGCTTTCGGTGAAGTTGTCTGAATTTTTGATATGTTGTAGCCCTCATGGTTCTGAACAAACTTATGATTGTGCCAACCTCCAATCCAAATATGGACAGTGTTTGTTGTGTCAAGAAGCCTGATCTGGCAACGTCGTGTACCCTGACTGCGTTCAGTTAAATGTCGAAAGCGTCCGACGTATGTCAACTGCTCGCCTCGCTCGTTTTTGAAGGAATTTAAAAAGAAAATTGAAAACTAAACTTGATCACATTCAACATCAAAAAGCTTAAACTGGCAACACCGCATTTCCTGGATACGCTTCCTTGTGTAATTAAATTTTACATTATGATACAAACATCTTAATTTTCGGCCATTCGACTTGTACAAAACATGATTTCTTATCAATTTCAATTAAGTGTGATCAAAATATTAATCAATAAGTAATTAAGGAAAATTCAGGATTTATTTTCAAAAGGAAAAGGTACGTGAGCGATTTCAAACTATGCAACCAACAATGCGGCGTTTCAATTAGTGTAATAAAAGAATCTTTATTAAAAATGATAGGCGACCAATACTGAACTAACAAAGATGAATTGAGAAATAAACCTGACAACGCTGCATTTTGTGGCTAGCTCTTGGGGTCAACCTGCCGTTGACCAACAACTTTGATTTAGAAAGCATCAACCTGCAAAAATTGTTAATAATGAATAAAAAAATATCGAGTGATACTTAAATTTATGCATTGCAAAGGTTTTCTTTGGGCATTTTTCTATATCAGAGGCGTTCGTATCTCGGTTAATATTGTACTTTATTTTATTGTCACACCAAATCAAGTTTCAAAATGCTATGTACAGGGTGTTTTGCAACCGCGTGTAAGTTTTTTAACCTCAGATTGCCCATCGAAAATGGTGACGATTGGCACAAAATTGTTTAGGTCGAAGTCGTCTCCTAAAGAAGTTATAGGGCTTTAAAGTCAGACATCGGGAGCAGTTTTTCTTAGTTATCTCAGGAACGGATTAACGGATTTGAATGAAATTTGGTGGACACTAGTAGCCAGTGAATATACATCTACATGGGGAATTTCGTTGGATTATGACCACGGGATCCCCAGAAAACGGAGACACCTTTGATATTTTCTTCCGGAAAATGTTTGAAGGTCACGCGTTTTAAAAATGGTGGTATCCGTTAGAAAGGGCAATTCAAACTGCAACTTTTACTATGCTTGGTATTTTTTGATTTAATGCTTGGTTTTAGAGATATCCGTACCTGAGGTAACTGGAAAATTTTTCAAGGTCACGCATTTTAAAAATGGTGGTGCCTGTTGTAAAGAGCAGCTTAAACTGCAACTTTTACTATTCTTGATATTTTTTTATTTAATGAGTGGTTTTAGAGATATCCAAATAAGAAAAACTGCTCCCTATGGTAAAGCCCTAACTTCCTTAGGAGACGACTTCGACCTAAACAATTTTGTGCCAATCATCACCATTTTTGATGGGCAATCTAATGTTAAAAAACTTACACGCGGTTGCAAAACACCCTGTATAAGTTCTTATTTTGTTGCAGATCCCCACGTGAAACATGGATTCTCTAATACCAAACATACGTTTTCTCGTAAAAGTGATATTTTTATTAACGTTGGCTGGGAAACTCCGTTCGCAACATCTTTGCACGCCCGGACTGCAATCCTTAGGATGTAAGTGACAACATAATTTAATCTTTTTATTAACAATTTAATTTAGACACAGTTCCACGAGGAGATATCACGTTAGAATATGGAAGTCCCTTGGACATACTGTGCGTTTTATTGGACAACTCAACTTACAATTCAAGTTCGATGGCGTTTTTAAGAAACAGCCAACAAGTTCCTTCGGAAATGGCGAGTTTCCGAAAACTTAAACGTCATCTAATTTAAATAATTCCATTTTAGGTAGAAGTTGTGAATGCCACAGCTATTAAGTTGCATGTTAAAATGCACCCGAAGACGAAGGATGACAAATATACGTGTGTGGTGAATTATAAGAACAACGATTTTGTCTGTATGAATACTGTGTTTGTTGGAGGTAACATTTCTGAATATTATTCCAATATTCATAAATATTTTTTAGTTCCGCCTCAAGAAGTTGAAGACTTTAAATGTATCGGTTATAATTATGAAAAACTAACGTGTACCTGGACACCACCTGAGAATTATCTCAGAACTGAATATAATCTCTCGTACGAACTCAAAAGTAGATCTTCAAGGTCACTTAATTGGTAATTTATTTAAAATATGTACTAAATTTTTCTTTTGAAGGGGTGGACTCTATTGCCCGGAAAGACTTAAAATTGTGAATAATCAAATGAAGTGTACGTGGACCCTGCATACTACACCTGCTTATAGACAAGTTCACGATGAAATGAATTTTACATTGAGTATGCATAATGCTTTGGGAACTAACATTATGAAGAGGGCAATGAAACATTGGAGTTATGGTATGTAACAATACGGAACTTTTGCATAACATGACCAGAGGTTAGTTTAAGTCTGTTGTTTAGCATATTTCAAATATTTTCTAAAATTTTAGACAGTAATTCTTAAGCTAACTCCCTTGTCATTACTACATTTCATTTTTTACAACTCAGCTGTCAACTTAACAAAAAAAATTGTCTTCTAATCCGTCGTAGCTAATCTCTTAAAATTTTCATTTTTAATTGTTTGTAGTGCTTCCGGATCCCCCAGTAAATTTGATTGTCACGGATAGAACAACATCCTCCTTAATGTTGAATTGGAAGCTTCCATCGCCCATACAAGCCTTCCCGCCTGGCGTCCATTTTAGAATTATGTACCAGGGCGAGTTTATGGAGAAGAAATGGCATATAGCCGCAAATATTACGAATAAAACGGGTGTGAAGGATTTATTCTTCAATTTAACGGACCTACCAGATGCGCATGCTCTATACGATATAAGAGTGTCCATGAGATCAGCAGCAGCGTCACAAAATGATGAGTCAATGTGGTCAAACAATGCGACCACAACAGCTCGAACTTCAGCTAAAAGTTAGTTGTACTTTTATGCAGGTGCCAAACTTTTATTACTGTATTCTCTGTTAATGTAACGATTTCCTACTACTGTTTCAGTGTAAAAGTTTGGTGCTCTGTAATCCTATTTTGCAAATAACTGTACCTACTAATTTCAGTACCCAGCAACCCGCCTGTAACAGTCCAGGGTGGTTACGAAGTAACCAATTATGGTAACAAAGACATTGAGGAGTTCGTAATTTATTGGCAACAAATACCTGAAAGAGAAAAAAACGGCCCCAATTTTGACTACCTAGTTGTGGTTGACGACCACCCTGAAATCACAGCGACTGTTGGAAGTATTCACGCCACTCTCAATCTCACTGTTTCAAAGAATTACAAAATTAGAATATGGTCACGTAACAGCGTTGGTACTTCATTATCTAGTTCAAGCATATCTATACCCCAGCGATCAGAGCGTAAGTGTAAATAATAACACAAACGAGATTTAATTTTCAATTAGGTTTGAGCGAACCCTCTTCTGTTACCTCGGTGGAATCTGAGAATGATAATTACACGGTTGTTTGGGGACAACCAAGGAATGCGAACTCAGTTACTGGATATACAGTGTTTTGGTGTATAAATAATAGACCAACGCATCGTATGTGCACGGTAAGTAGAGTGAACACGTCCAACCCTGACCATTTATGTGTAAAAATTTATATTCCTACCCCTAAAAGTAACCGAAATATGAAGAAAAACTAATTTACTTTGGGCTTTAGAGTTCGCCCCAGTGGTTACAAGTGGATGGCACCCACACGAAGCAACCTATCAACATAACCACAGAAAGTTTTTATCAGTTTGCCGTGGCCTCATATTCGCATAACAGCAGCAGTGGACTCTCGTGGGCTCTTTGCAACGTCCTCAGCAACCAGAAACTGAGAAGAATGAAGGAAGTTTTTATAACGAGAGTAGGTTCAACATTTATTGAAGTGGAGTGGAAATTGGATTGTTACAATACAATCAGTGAAATAGGATTTATAGCGTACTATTGCCCCATAATATCACCTGCGCGTACCAGCTGTAAAGGTATAGATTTTCGAACGTAGTTTTTTTTTTAATTACTTTTACGTAGAACCTGAGCGGAATGTAACTTTCGGAAATTCCGAGGCTAGGTCTGGAAATATAACTAACTTAAAGCCGTACACAACATATAGAGTTAAAATGGCTGTTATGTCGTTCGTAAAACGGTCCTACAGCCAGGAAAGCGACCCTTCGTATAATACAACAAATGAAGCAGGTATGCATGATACAAACCGCCGGTGTAAAGTTATCTAATAAATACTTATTTCAGCTCCTAGCACGCCACCCCTCAATTTCCACTGTGTAAATGTTTCTAATACTTCCGCTGTGCTGAAATGGGAACCACCACCAGCTATCAACGGAGTATTGAAAAAATACATAATAAAATATAACAAACGTCAAGAAGATACTGATCCTAACAAAACTTCTTATGAGGTGCGTAATTTAATAATTTCATTGTAATTATTCATAAATTTGTTTTCAGTTGAAATCCTTGGAAAGTTTCGTAGCATATTTCGTAACGATTGAGGCTTGTACTACATCATGTTCTGATGTGGCATCAGTAAATTTCACCACTAAAATCGGCTGTAAGTTTTTATTGAATGTGTTTTTTTTTTAATGGAATTTTTATAGATCCTTCGAAGATCGATCAGCCAATGATAACATCGCAAAATGATTCTCATATAGTGGTTGGTTGGAGGAAGCCCGAGCATCCGAGGGGTAGAAACGATTTCTACGAGATGTCGTTCAAAAAATTATATGAGCACAAAAATGAATCTGAGTCCATCATAAGAAGTGGTAAGTATTGGATTTCAATGTGAGCGTGACCTTCCTTCAAAATAGATTAAAAATTTGAATAATGAACATTTAATAAGTTACTAAGGCCATTATAGCACGAACATTTTGTTGTGCATAATGTAATTTAAAGTAAAGTAAAAAGTAGAGTTAGAATGTCTTCCGTATTCGTGAAATTCGAATTGCACTATTTTAAGTTTTATGGTACAAAGTTTGAACAAACTATAAAGTAGAAGATTAATATTATTCTGTAATATTGAAACAATTCTAGTGAGCTGATTGGTGTTTTTTATAGTATGTGTATTGTAGTCAGGGTGATTCTTGGATTGTTATGGTGATTCCTAATAAAATGGCAGTTCAAATTGAAAGCTGTAACAAATACTGTCGAGCACTTGTTCTGACTTTCGATAGCTTTCAATAGCTTAGAGAATAACACTGAATAACTGTTCTCAAAAAAAACTGTTATATTTATGTATTTAAATTTTTTTCTTGTAGAGCCCAATTACACCTTTACTAACTGCGGCAACGGAGGACAATACAACGCCTACTATGTGGCCGTCCGAGCAGTCAACAATGACAGCGGAACCCTGTTGCCTGGACCATGGAGTCCAGAGTTACCTTCCTACTGCAAAACCAACGGAAATTACATGGTTTACATATTATCTGTAATAGCACTTTTATTTTTCGTGGCAATGGGCTACTTATTCAACAGGTATGTAACTTTTTACTTTTTTTAAATTAATTTCAAAATGATTCGTTTTCTCGAAGATTATACAAACACTTCAAAATAATGCGCGACGTGGAGGTGAAGTTACCTCCAGGATTGGCTCCGGCCATAGCCGACCACACTTTAGTTCCCTGGAACACGGAAAAACACGTGGAGGAACGTGATTCACAGTCCCCTGCCGACGAGGAGTTGTTACTTGTAAAAATGACTGAAGGAAGACAGTTGAGTGGTGATTCTAGTGGTTGCAGTTCGGGACATGAAAGTGTGACATCTTCGCTAGAATCCGGCACTCATATTTCTAGCACTTCGGACTCTGGTACCGAACAAATAATCGACAATTACTGTGTCTTGGGAGTCGATCCCAAAGTTACTTCTCCAGTTAAGACCATAAATCCTGGTTATGTACCATTTACCGAGCCCGTTGTGAAAAGTTCCGGCTATGTCGTGGCAGGAATTAAAAGTGGCAATGATTATAAGAATAAACTGGATTAGCTTTTTCAAATTGAACAAGAGCGCTTGTTATTATTTTCACTATTAATTAATCATGTAATGGTGTCAATGTCTGTTAATTTTTCGTTATTCACGAAATTATTTTTTTATTATTTTTTTAATTTGAACTTTTATACCATGTGTTATATTATGATGTACATATCACTTTAATCATAAGACGACCCTAATTGTATATACTATATTTTATACACATTAATTTTAGTTTATTCACAACGTGGAGGCATTGTGTGACTCAAATTACTGTAAGGATGTTTTAAAAGTACCTAATTAAGATTTATACTACCGACAATGGTCACCTGCAAAATCTAACTAGGTACTTTCAAAATATTCTTAGAGTAAACAAATGGGTCCAAATGTTGTTTGTGCCTTAACTTATCGACTGAGACTATAGAATGTGTGGATGCGCTATATTTGTAGATGACTTGCCAGAATATTTAAGCATCTGCTTTTGCAATGCAATGCCAATTTAGTGATAATATTGCACTGATCGGTTTTTAATATTTGGCTTTTTACTTAAATTTGGTGTTCTTTCACAAATTCCAAATTAATTTTGTGTGCAAGACGCCCTAAATCGCATTAATTTAAGGATCTGTTCATGCCATGTAAATTAATGTCCTTATCGGATTTGAATTACATTATTTACTTTTACATGATTACTTATTTAGTGAAACGTAGCTAGCCTTTGCTTGCCACATCTCCCCAGTGATCTGTACCTGAATCGTTTAATTTCGGAAAGGCAAGTTGAGATTAGAACGAGATTTTAAACAGAAATTTACATCGATGTGAATTTTTGTAATTTTTTTCTGATAAGGGTTTAAGTTTAGTAAGTTCGTGTTAGATTGTATCATTCGTGTAAATTTTTAGTTGTAACTTTACTACAAATCATAATTGTCATTGTTCCTTTTCCGTCGACATTTAATCAAATATATTTTATTTCTCAAATTACCGAATTTTTGTAAATTTTCAGCACGAGATGGTAAATATGTTCAAATTTTAAAACTTGAATCGGCTATAAATTAAATGCGGTTTCCACGACAATCATATCTTCCTAACAGTTGATACTGTTTAAATGAAACTTGGAACTTTCGTATTTTTGACAGCTGTCAGTGGCATTGGCAGAAATTTCCTAAGCTTTATCCATAGATTTTGAGCAACGACAGTCAATTTGGCCGCCATATTGGTTATTAACACCATTGGATTCACAAAAAAATTTTTTTCCCAAAAATGTAACTAACTTGGATCTAACTTTTATGGATTCCGAGGATCTAATTCGCGATTCAAATTAACTTTGTGACGTCACACAGGAATATTTTGTTGAAAGCGTCCAATCAAATGTCACCAAAAATGACTGTCATATTTCAGAGCTCTTTATTGGTTGGGTTCCCACAATTCCCCATGTGTGACGTCACACACCAGAGGGCGTTCTCCTTAGCTAGAATCGCGAATAGTAAGCATTGAAACAGTTCCCATCCCTGTATACGGTAGGCTGTATTATGCAACAAAATATGAATTTTAGAAGCAAGTGCGACTTCGAACGCAAAGCCAATATGAATATATTCTTTGTTGAATCCTACTGTTTTTATTGGTAAACTATTGTATATTTATAAAAGAAGGGCATGTCATATTTTTTTGGACAAAAATAATGCATTTCTTCAAATAAATGGTTTTCTTTTGGTCACCTCACAGCTGACCGCGCCACCTAGCGATGGGTAGCTAAACCACAGGACCCTGTAATTTCATCGGTAACTGCAAATGGCCTTGATCTCGGCTAAAGTATAGTATTGTATTATTGCAATCCGCCAATGGCCAGTTTACAACCTGTTTACCTGAAACGTCACTCAAAAGATTCTTTTACTTTGGTAGTAAAACTTGCGAGGATGATAGGTTCTGGAGAGAATCAAAATAATTACTCAAAATGTTTATTTATGTAACGATTTTATGATAAACCAAAATATCTATGTTACCAGTATAAAACAAAGTAGTGAAATGAGACCTGTGTGAATCTCAAGTTTTGACAAGTTAACAGAAAGCACTAAGCTCCCACTTACACAGTGATTCAAATCCTATTAAATCGATTTTTAAAATGCTTTTAACAGAAATCACTTCAATGATTGATTTATTACTGCAACATATTTGATACAATCATAACAAACTGAAGAATATAAATATTGCTACTATTACGGAAAAGAATTGCATTGAAACAAAATTTTAAAACATTTTTCTGAATTTATATTATATTTACAACATTTCTAAAACCAACAACTACTTTAAATACAGTTAAATAATAAAATCGAAAATAATTTCAATTGAATATATGAACAGAGCTGGACTAAACAAAAATAAGTGGGAACAAAATATGCAAAATGAATAAGTATCCGCAATCGAACAATTTGTACTACGGACAACATCAATAAACAAAATTCCTAAGCCTTACCTTATAGTAACAATCTACAAATAATACAAGATCTTCTCAATGTTATAAGCTGAAGATTTCTTTAGTAAAAAATAGAGAAAATATTACACTTTCAGCCACTCCTTTTTCGCTTCTTTTCCATCTAACAGAGCAATCAATAATTAGTTAAAAGCCTTCAATGCCTAGACATAAATAAAATAGGACTCGCAGTCACTAACACAGTTTTGTATGAAATAAATATGTTTCAGAATGTTTTCAATCTAGAAAAGTAGGAATATTACACAATGGGGACGTGTCAACAATTTCAAAAATAAACCAAATATTTTAAAACTATTTTTACACGATTTAAAGCCCCTTTATTTTGTTATACGCTAAATTCACTTTTATCCAATTAAATTATTAATTTTCCTCCTTCTCATACTTTACCTTTTTATTAAATATTGGGCGATCATCCGGTAAACGTTTTGTTGCCTTGGTAGTCAGCTGAGAGTCTAAAATGAATCAATTGAAAAAAATATATGACAATGTAGTTGCTACCTACCCTGTAACCACCTGACTTGAGTTGCAGGTCCGTAACCTTTATCGTTCTTGGCAGCAATTCTGAATATAATCGCTGCTTTCGTGGATGTATCCAGGTGGGCGGCTGCCAAGGTCGTATTTGGAACAACACACGAATTGTTCGGTCCACAGTAAACGCGCACAAAAGCTAATTGCACTGGAGTTGCGGTTTTATCCTGCAAATAAAATCAAGTAAGGGAGCTGAAAAACAACAGAAACAGTGAATTCACTCACTTAGGTGTACAAATCATGAGATGGCACTAGCAGTACGATTTTGCAGATATCTGCAACCAGTCAACTTCGCAAAAATGAAAAAAAAAATTTCTAACATAATTTTTGTGGCGTCACATGGGGGAATGTTTTGTTCGTCAGTGTATTTTTCAAGATTGACAACACTGCTCGAATTAAGTTTTTGTTAAGATTACGACTATTAATATACGATTATTAAGGGTAATATTTTTGAACGCAGCCCTATTGGTTGTTGGTTTAGAGGCTAACTGGGGTGCGTTCGAAAAATGTCACCGGGTCACGTTTGCTTTATGTCTCTTATTAGTCTTATCAAGGTGAACATTTCTGAACCTAGCCCTGAGAAGTATCTGTCAAAGTAGAATTGTTTTGGGGTTTACGTTGAATTTGGTACCATTGTCAATATTATTTTCGATGTTCTGACTTACACAAAGCTAAAACAAAAACAGTGCAGCCAAGCCGCATGCCGAGAAGAAAAATTGGGTTGCTTTGTAAAACTGACTTGAGTTAGACGCAATTTCACCATTTATTTATTTGTTGGAATACCCTGCCATCTGCACTGCATCTCATTATCGAGGACTTTCATGCCAAGGATACTCCGTTTCAGCATCAATTTCCTCGATATTGAGATGTAATTATTGTAATGTCTCATGATTTGTGTATCTAAGTAGACTGGTGGTCATGACAGAATCAACCCCTTAAACTGTAAAAAAAAGCACAAAAATGAAATTTATGTAGCCGGTGTACCTTTCCTCGCACTGCAAGATAAACCGAATACTCCAGAATGTCCCCTTGGTTAGTACTTGGAGGCTCCCATGAAAGGCACGCACCTTCCGCAGACTTAGCTATTTTAATTGCAGACGGAGCGCCGGGGAAGCCAGGCAGACATGTTTTAAAAGCAGAAACCTGAAAAATAGTTTTACAAAACGATGAAAAATCATCAAAATTTGTGTACCTCGCTCCAATCGCCCACGCCAACGGAGTTGACGGCGGCAACCCTGAACTTATACGCAGTTCCAGGTTCGAGATTAATCATCGGGAAACTGGCCAGATCAGGAAGATCATCTACAGTCAAATTCGACCAATCGTCCATCTGGAAATAGTTAGTGACGTCACAACTGCTGCCCCTGATAAATCCGACCGTGTGCCACAGCTCTTTATTAACAGATTCCGTTTCAGTCTTCTTGTTGTTTTCTTTTGAATGATCTAAAGCGGCCGAGGCCAAGGCAGCTAAGGCGTCACCATCTTCTTTCTTTATTTCGTCGATAAGGGCACTCGTATCACTGTCTTGCTTCTCTATTAAAGCTGTTGGGGTGTTTTCTTCGGGATCCACTTCACCTTCCTCCGCAGTGGAAGGATCAAACTTTTCTCCTTCCGTTTCCGGTGTTTCTTCCTTAATCGGTTCGATAACGTCCATTGGTTCACCTGAGCTTTCCGTTAAATTTCCATTCATCGAACTAGCTTCTGTCATACTTTCGTCTGTTGTGTTATCTTCAGTGCCACTTTGATTATTCGAATTATCTACAACCGAATCTTTACTGCCTCCCTTCAGGCCCAATTTGTAATTGAAATCCTTGGGTGGATACTTAACACAGCCACCTTTAAGACCTAACGACTGACTTAAGTTACTATCTAAGATTGCTGCGCTTTCTCCCGCGTCCGCAAGGGTTATAGGTGGCTCAACATCGCTATCTTCAAGCTGCTGTATCAACGTTTCGGCACTTTCGCTGCTCTCTTCAGGAGACACGGTTTCCTTAGGTTTTGGATCGATCAATCCTGCTTCCGCGGCTAAAGCGGCCAAGGCTGCATCAGTAGTGGCTGGTCCGTCAAACGACGATGACGCTATAATAATTCAAACAAGTCAAACAACAATCGAGGTTTTTCTTTTTTTTTTTATTAATTATCTACTGTCTACCTGATCTGGCCCTGGTTTTCTTTTTACTTGGGACGTAAAACTTTTTCCCTCTCTTTATTATAAAACGTGTAGGTTTATGTTTCTGGCAACATTTTGTGTTTAAAGCCCGCCTCACACTTCCCGGGTAGCTCCGCACCATGTTTCTCGTTCTTGAGCCTTGAAACAACCCGGACTGCATTATTTTAGGGGAAAAAATAGCAAAATACATGTTTGAAACTCTGTAAAATGATCCCGTTGCGAATTTTTTTTTTTACAAAAAAATTGTTTGGCAATTTTACACGTCGTGAATTTATGTTCTAATTATAGCCCGACGAAATACCTTTCTTAATACAACACAGCGTTTTATATCAAACTGTCACTACATGGATAAAACTGCACAAAACATGGCTGACAGGAAGATTTCTGCAACATTACATCTCATTATCGAGAAGCTTCATAAGAAAACGAATCTTGTAAATCTTCCTGCGTACACCTGTCATGACATAAATCTACTCATGTGTCGACCGCATAAATCATGAGATGGCGTAAGTAAGATTCCTGCAATACCAACACTCCAAACTTGACAAAACTATCACTAACAATCAGTCCCAATCTTTGTAACAGTTCTAAATTCTTTAGTAATTGTAGTAGAACTGCTACAAGGCATTTATCTATCAAGTGTGGGATGACAGTATTGCAGCGCCATCTGTGATGTTAAAGTGACGATTTTTAACACAGGAGTTGGCTATGGAAACAAATAAATCGCAATCTGTCGAAAGGACGTTTGTCCAAAGTTAGTTTGTACAGAACATGTCATCTGTCACATTTTATATGTTTCCATAACTGTAAGCATCACAAACACTACAGATAGATTAATTCTAAACACTACTCTACTGGTCGAGAAATTGTCAATACGCAATGCAATTCAGGCAACCTACCTATCGTGGCCGTTGGCTGTTTTGGACGTGACAGAACCACCAATTTGGGTTGTTCGGTACTGTTCGATGTGGCAACGGTGGAGGTTCCTGGGAGGCGCACGATTTTGCCCAATCCTTGTTGTGGTTGCATCAAAGTGACCTTGTTGCCACCTGCCATTTGGACCGTCACTGGTTTTCCACCGATCATCACTTGTTTCTAAACGAATAATTAGTGCACCAATCATGACAAAAGAAAACTTTGCGTTATTATAAAACGGTGTCAAATCTAGTGGGCTTCCCAAGTAACACAAACGTACTTATAAAATTTAAAGAAAAGGTCCATCCTCGAAGTGGCTTGTAATATTTATGAGTAGGTAGTAAACAAAGTCTTGCCACAATTTGATATATTACGAAGTTAAATTGATTACTCGTACTTATAAAAGCTGCAAGAGCATGAACACAGGTAATTTATAAAGGTTTAGGTTTCACGGACTTATTTCTGCAATAGAAAAATACATTTTAACTTATACTAATTACCACAATTTGCATAAATATACTTGCTTCGATGCTCGGAAATCTAACAATGCTCCACGAAAATTATGCCGATTTTGTGTTCCAACAGGCGGAGACCAAAATAGAACCAACAATTAAAACAGCGATAAAAAAATTTATTAAGCAAATTCACCGAATTTACGTCAATATTTTAAATAAATTTGTTCATTTTACTGCCGAAGTAATGGCGTCACCATATCCCCATTCGATGAGTATAAATAATGTGGCCAGTGAGAACAACGCAGGGAAATGAGTTTATAAACGTATTCGATACAGGCTAAAAACCTAAAATAAGAGCATTATATTATCTTTACAAGACATTTCTAAAGTATGCGGCCTTACAACATTTATAAAGATTCTTTTGAAATAAGCTGCAGAATAAAAGTTATAACAACCTCTCTTAAAAGTTTTATCACTTAAAATACCTTATGAGCTTTCGCTTATTACAAACACTAATATGTAAAATGTTAATGCGGCAGGCTAATAATGTATAAACATAGTAATATATTCCTTTATAGAACTGTAATAACGGCTTTATAAAGTTACTTTATATTTTTGCTCTGAGATTGCCGACAGTAAATTGGCTCCGAAATAAACTTTAATACAACCAAAATAAGAGACTTTTGCAGCTATTATAAATTAGGTATACAGCATGTGTTAGTTGGGTTATCAAGACCACTAGATGGCGCTGAACCATCTTTAACACCGTTTAATTCTCGCGTTCCTGCAATACAGCAGGGTTGGTTTGGTAGTCGAGTCGCCTTCCTAACCTCACCATGCTGTACTCTTGTGATTCAATGTTGAATATTTCACTAGCTATCCCAAAAATAAAAAAATATTCAACATTAAAAGTAAAACTTACTGTATTTTTGGATATGGTCAACGTTTTAGGAGAACCAACCACTGTAACTGGTACAGAGAACGTGATTGGCTTAGTTATTTTGACACCCTGAAGCCCCGTAACCTGGGAGGAGGAGGCAACAGGTTGCACATTGACAGTAGTTGACTTCACTGACGAGACAGCTTGGGCATTTGTGATGCTCTGCATTGATCGAATTCCACTGTTTGAGCTTACGACAATTACTTGCTGATTACCGATTGTCGGTATTTGACCGGTGGCACTTTTCGAAAGTACCAGCTTCCCTGTGGCTTTGTTCATTTGGATTATATTCGACGGTATGGCTTTAACTGTAGTGACAAGTTGTTTGTTGGTTGAATTGCCTGGCATGATTTTCACTATAGTGTTTTTGGGTTGTTGTGGTGACTTGGTTTGTACAATATTGCCGGTCTTCGGCAATGTAGCTAAAGTCATTCCAGTACTAGTCTTGACTAAAGTGACAACTTGCTGTTGTATACCACCCTTTTGAATAATACTGCTACCCTTTTGAACGATTAATGGCTTGCCCGCCACCTGTGATGTTGCTTGCCTAATAATTGGCCCGGTACCCTGAACTCGTACAGTCGGCGCAGCTGTAAGATACAATAAGTATCAGAATATAACGCCAACATAATCACCAATTTTGATTTGAGATGTTTGTGGGGCAACAGTAACTTTTTGGGTAGCAGCAGCAGCTGCTGCTAATGCCTGAATGCCTGACATACTAGCTTGGGTGGGATCAGTATTCACGACACTCGATGCAGTTATTAATAGTGGACCTGATGTATTTTTCAGCGTATTTCGAACTATAAATAATAAACAGTTGTTATTAAAAAACATGCATGCCCCTAGTAAATACTGATCTACTCCAACCATGTTGGTCTAAAATTTTGTTAATCCACCACTTTTCAGATCACCAAATCAATAATTTATTTGGGAGACTTACCTTTAGGGATTATTTTCGTAGGACTAGGAAGTTGATTTGTCACTACGATTCCCTTTGTTTGGGCGGTAGTTGCAGTTTGGACTTTCGTTGGTGTGGGAATTGGCTTAGGAGACGTCAACTGGGGTACGGTGGCAGGCACCGGTTTGACGACTGGAGTTGTTGTTGTAGTCGGGGTTGGTAAATCGTACTTTTGAATCTGCAGGACGTACATTTGCACCGATGGAGATCCGTTCCAGTTAACTTCTAACGAGTGAGTTCCGGCTTTTACTAGTGAAACTCGGCTTGGTGGAGCAGGCCTATCTACCTCGAGATACCACATGTCCTTGCAACAGACCTGAACATACATTCATTAGAAGGATATATCAAGTTGGCAACATTGAAGATTTATCAGATTCGGTTTTAATTTTACTGCAAAAACGAAGAAACACGAGCCAAATGCGAGTGCTATAAACGGAAACAATACTTGTGGCAAAAAAAAAACGTATGTTAGTCTCACTGGAAGTCCAGAAGCAAAGGATGGAGTATTTTTTACATAATTTTAGCCCAGAAGAAACAAATGACTTACTTGATTTTTCCAAGCCTTCCTGTAGCCATCACGTCCCGACCAAATATAGAGACGAGTACTCACACCAACTGAGCAATGTCCAGCTCTGGCGCACGGTACGATTTCTTCATTTGAATCAATGTTAAGTTGCTCCCAACTCAACGATTCTACAAAAATTTCATTAAAAATCCATTTAAGGCCTAAACTAAAGCGAGATTCTGCTTCTCTGGCATATTTTCTCATTTTTACCACTCTAAAACGCAAAGAAAGATGTTGTGTACAGTTAGGTGTATAGTGTAGTAACTGTACAAGACGTATTTCATTAATTTTTTTGAGGTAGAATTGTAAAATTCCAGAAAATAGAGAGATAAAGAATTTAGCTTTAAGCAGTACCTAGATTGAGGCAAGCCATCGTACTGGTACATTTCCATTCTTTTTCGTTAGTTGAAGTTTTGACTTCATCTGCGACAACTGGCACCCAACCTCCGAATACGAACATTCTCTGTCCAATAAGAGTCGACGTGTGCAAAGATCTGGGCAGTGGGGTCGTTCCCGAAATTTGTGGTTTACTCCAAGTGCGAGTTTCGGTCTCCAAAAACCACAAATCACCAAGACGACATCCACTCATTCCTCCGTAAATAACCAAAAAGGATTTCCCGTTTTTCTTATCACTATAAGCGACGCCTGTGTGAGATTCTCTTGGTGGCGGAGAGGGACCATTCGTAATTGGAATATCCCACTGCACCGGCGTCGCACGTATATCCAGTGTATACAAATCGTTCAAATATCGGGGTACGTTATTTTTTGGGTCGGCACTGTCATTGGCCAAACCGCCGAATAAATACACTTTATTGTTAACCAATGTGAAGCTGTGTCCCAATCTGGGACAGGGAGGGGGGCCCGATTTCGGGGGCTTCGGCTTCAAGCGACGCCATTCCCATCTTGAAGCCTAGGAAAGGTGTTATACTTTTAGTTTACAGTGTCTCAGAATTATATGGTCAAAGCTTGAAATTTGCCTTAGTACTACCCTGTATGTGGCAATAGTTTAAGAAACTAGAAGTACAACAATATCTTCAAAAATAAGTATTAAAGTGTTTTCCACCGATTTTCGTAAAGAATACTGCAGTAACAGTTTGACACATTCTGCATACAGTTTATACCACCTAATATGAAAAGTTTTCCTTACATTATTTAAAAGTAGATTTGAGTTTTTGCACTGTGCTGCGACGACGCAAAATAAGAATTTTGAATTGAACTTAGCACTTAACGTAACAATAATTATTGCATTCTGAACAACAGCAATATATTGAAAAATATGTTTGCAGGGTCTCAACAACTTACATTTCATTCTGTAGAGCACCTCAAGGCTGGTGCAAAAACAAATCAATATCTTTAAATATATGAAAAATTAGTAGGCTGTTCTAATCTTAAGCAAAATTTAGTTGCACATGTCCTTCTTGATGTTAAAATTGGAAATGAAACTATAGACTGCAATAGTGGGGCAAAGCTATGACGTCACGTTAGTTGTAAATTTAAGAGGTTACCTACCTGTAGCTCGTAAAGTTCGTTGCTATATTTTCCGTACTCAACCATGCCCCCGAAGACCAACAGGCGGGTCCCGTCGACGACGAAGCCGTAAGCCGCACATCCTGGGGGGACGTCCCCTTTCGTCATGGGCACAAACCATTGGTTGGTTGCTGGAGAAGTTTGGAAATTAATACAAAAAAAATATTTTTACAAATGTTCATCAGAAAACAAAAAACGAACAAGTAACTGTTTGGTTACTATAACGGGTAATTCGGAAAAAACCGGTCACTTTTATTTCCTCTATATCTTCAACATCAAACTTAGTAGCATAACGTACGTCAAATTGCAAGAAATTACTTAAAAATATTCCAGGTTCAATAGATTTTTGCATATTATTGGGGGGGATTTCACAGTCGGCAGTGGTGTACAAATTTTCGGCAGTGTTAGTGGGAAATGTTAGGCAGTGGTTGCAAAAGTTGGGCAGTGGTTGCAAAAATTGAGCAAATTCGACAGTGATCTATGAATTTTTAGGCTGTCGGGGGACTTCACAGTCGGCAGTGGTGTACAAATTTACGGCAGTGCCCTGAAAATTCGGCAGTGGTGTACAAATTTTTGGGGTGTGAAATGCCCCCCACATATTATTAAATTTTTACGTTTTGTGTCGGTACATAATAATGTTTACAACAAATGTGGCGTGGTCGAGTACGTGGTCAATTGATATTTTCCACGCCAAAAGAACTCAACACGGCGCCCATCGTATCACAATCAAATCAATAGATAGGACCTAGAAATGTTTTCCTTCTATTAATGTTATTTCTTAACTCCCTTCACGTATTAATTTTTAAAATCGACGAGGGGTCAACCAGTGGTTAAAATTGTGTACATGCAGTACATGTATTGACAAATTGTCAGGTATTGTCTTGTATTGACAAGTATTGATTCCTCATTATTTAAAGAGTATTTCCTGGTATGGGCAAGTATTGTCGTATTGACGCGTATTGACCATATGTTTGTACGTGTATTGCCAGCAGTGGATGACCCCTCAAAAGCTAATCGGTTCAGAATATTAAATGTAAATCAAACCCTCATTTTTCACATCATCATACGAAGGGTCTTCAAATTGTACTTCTAAAAAGCAAACAAAACAACTTTGCTGGAACTGAAACGTAAAGGTTTTATGCTTTAGCAATTCAATTTTTTTAGTTTCTTTTTAAATGCGTAATAAACCAGAATTTATAGAAATTATATTTCAAAAAACATCCTGTATGTCTGATAAAAGCGTACACTTCAGTTTAATCATTTGAAAAATGTGCTGACAATCTGTTTATACATTGCAACTGATTTCCTAACATCCTAACAATTAAACAAATAATAATGTACGGTTTACGAGGAGAGGGGCGATTTAACAATAATTGAACTAAAAAAATTGGCAATTACGTTTTCACAGAATATGCAAAAATGTACAGCCAACTAACCATATGATCAGGTTATGCCTAGATACAACACGCGAAGTTTAAATTCAAATCGCAACATTCATTCGCCATTAAAATTACATTTTTCGAAAAAATGGAATGTATTGTTTTTTTCGCGATGCTGGAAGGACTTTCGAATTACGGGCACTATTTGGCTGAAAATTTAATAGGTACACCTAAATACAGGGTGTCCCGTAATTAGGCTGCAATATTTGCGTTCTACGATCAAAATTAGGACTAAAAGCTTAGTAAACATTTTTCGGAAAATCCATTCTAAGGGAGTAAAAAAAATAGTTATTTCTTCAATTTCTGGAGAACAGCTTATGATAGGGTCACGAAATGTTGAACTTTGTCTTAGATTTTTGTGCTGAACAAGACTGATATAATGGTTTTTGGCAAAAGTTTCAGGGACGTGCGTAAGTGGAGGGACCGCGGACATTTTTTTATCGAACTTTTTTGTACGACATCTTGGGTCAATTATGAACACAAATTTGAATTCCTTGTACAGGGTCTTTTTTTATTATTGTCCCACTTTTAAATTATCATATCTCCTTTATTAGATGAGATATTAGCCTGAAATAAAAACAGGATGGTAGACCGTACTCCCAAGTTTTGTTCTGGACCTTACTCCCAGCGATCACCGTCGGATCTTAAGCGCTGTGGATGCAACTTGCTTTTTTTTAAACGGGACACCCGGTATATTCTTACACGGATCGATAGAGAATTTTCTTCTGATTTTATTTATGTAGGGTAGTTGATATCTGGGGTTGATAGATTTCGAGAAAAAAATTCGTGAAATAAATTGTTTTTATAACTTATGGCTATGTAGTGAAGCCCTGAGTATTCTAATAAAAATGTAACCTTCTTTAGTATCATAGTAACAAAGTAGGTAACTGATTTATTCACCTTAAAACATTACAAATTAAAAATTTTAAAATTATTGCCATTTTCATTTAGACATTCTCGTAGATTCTAATGGTCCTATTATTTTAAATATAATTTTTTTCTCGAAAACTATCAACCCCAGATATCAACTACCCTATATCAATGAAATCAGAAGAAAATTCTCTATCGATCAATGCAAGATTATACCGGGTTCCCATTTAAAAAAAAGCAAGTTGCATCCACAGCGCTTAAGATCCAACGGTGATCGCTGAGAGTCAGATCCAGAACAAAACTTGTGGGTACGGTCTATCAACCTGTTTTTATTTCAGGCAAATAGCTCAAGTAATAAAGGAGATATTCCAATTTAAAAGTGGGACAATAATAAAAAAAGACCCTGTACATTTTTACATAAAAAAGGTGCTCTAGTTGAAACTCGATAGCTCAGGCCGTTTTTGAGGAAAATCGATTTGAAGTTCTTTTTCCACGCCGAAAATGTGCAAAATTGATGGGATAGAGTATGGAAAATCCATTTTCTTGTGATTTTCTTTGGAATTTCAAGCATAATGAGATGCACGTAGGTTAAACTTGTTTGTTTTTTGCTGAACACGCAGCATCTGATAATTTTAGGTATTTTGAGTGCCACAGTTACCCACTTTTATACCACGAAATTGAACTTTGAGCTATCGAGTTTCAACTAAAGTACCTTTTTTATGTAAAAACGTGCGGGAAATTCAAATTTGTGCTCAGAATTGACCCAAGGTGTCCTACAAAAACGTTCGATGCAAAAATGTTCGCGACCCCTCCACTCAAGCACGTCCCTGAAGTTTTTACCAAAAACCATTGTTGTTCAGCACAAAAATCTACGACAAAGTTCAAAATTTCGTGACCCTATCGTAAGCCGTTCCTGAGAAATGGAAGAAATAACTATTTTTTTTACCCCCTTTGAGGGGCCCTAGCTCCTTTAAGATGGATTTTTCGAAAAATGTTTACTAAACTTTTAGTCCTAATTTTGTTCGTAGAACGCACTGGTAAAATATTGCAGCCTAATTACGGGACACCCTGTAGGTGGCTGTGGCGTCTTCTTTTATGATCCCTTGCCAAAGCGGTACTAAAAGGACATTTTTCGAAAAAATGGCACTAAGGTTTTCGACCTGAAAACAATCAGCAATCAAATCCATTTCACCTTTCAGAATGCTTTGTAATATACAGGTGTCCCGAAATTAGGAGGCCAAACTTTACCAGTAGATTCTTCTATAGGATGACTCAGAATTGTAGGGACAACGGCTAACCAGAGATTCCTTAGGTAAAAATATGTCAACAAGTTCCTAAGGGAGTTAGGGCCCCTTAAAATGGGCCCTAACTCCCTTAGTAGGCATTTTCTGGCATATGTGTATAGGAACTTGTTGACATATTTTTACCTAAGGAATCTGTGGTTAGCCGTTGTCCCTATAATTCTGAGTCACCCTGTATGAAAAATAGTTGTTATTTATAAAAAAACACTTTCAACGTCAGGAGGCACTTTTCGACATGTGTTCATAGGAACTTTTTTATATTTTTCATAGAAGAATCTACTGGTAAAGTTTGGCCCCCTAATTTCGGGACACCCTGTATACATGTTTTCTTCACGGCACAGATTTTTTGCCAAAAGGGGAAGCAGACTCTGAAGAGCTGATGCGCAAAATAGGGGTTTGCAGTTACAATTTTTAAAGTTAATGTGCCAAAAAGGCACTTCCCGTGGACTGCTTTGGCCCAAAATTTAAGTATTCCTTTTATCAAGCAAGCTGCACATACCAAATTTCAACTAGATGGATCCAGTAGTTTGAGCTAAAGAATTTTTCAAAAACCACTCATGATGTTCTTGGCGATTCGATTCGCGAGCGTAAAGTTAAAACAACGAAACTGATGGCAGTGAAAATTTGGTGAATGGACATTTTTCTTATCTCGCAGTATATTTTCAGAGCAACCGAAATTAAAAGGTGAGTTTGCACGGAAACCGAAAGGATTATTCAAGTACGTTTCTAAAAAATCTAGTCCGGTCCCTGCATGTTGATGTTTGTCGGCCATATTTGTTTTCGAACCAAACAACAGAAAAGCGACATTTGACTTTTGCAAGTGAGATTTTGTAAAGAAAGGGGTTGGAAAGATTTAAAACGAATTTGGGGTATTGTCAGTGTGCAAAATCTCAGCTGGGGGCAACCGGTGCATATAAATAACAACAGGCGGCACGCCATATTGGAAACATACCCGTGTTATAAACATGAAGTTCGTCGACGATTCCCTCGTTGCCGCCTCCAAAAACGACCATCAAATCCTTGATGGCTACAGCACGGTGACCGTGTCTTGGCCGAGGCTGAGGGCCAGTGGTGTCTGTCACACATTTCCACCGTAACGCCTTACCCGCCATTACGTGATCACATTGCACATAACCATTCACAAAACCAATCGGATCAAGTTGGCGAATTCAAACGTGTCCACCGCAGGACGCGGTTTCGAAAAAATCCTTTTTTGTACTAATCCCCGTTGAATTTAACACACACAAACGACACGACGTGATCTTAAATAACAAAAAACTTTACAAAACCGACCGCTTTACCTACTTTAGCGGCAAAACCGTCAAAACCTTTTCATCGGGAAATAGGCAGCGAACGCGTACACGGTAGAAATACTCGGCCGGTAAAACAGAACAAGCCGTCTGAGAGCGACATCTTCTGACGAGCAGCACATAACAGGAATCTGCATTGTTAATTAAAATATTTCCGTCACATCTAATCTACATTCAAGAATTTTTCATTTCTACTCACGCTGCCTTTTTGAGTCTTGTCCGCTTTCGTTAAAAACTGTTTTAATAAATAAATCGTATCGTTGCTCCGTTGGTAATGCAGCCTGCCTTTTTATCCTGCTCTAGTTTGAGACGGACCAATCGTAGAAAGGTAATTTCTGCGCCAGGACCGTACTTCACAATGGGACCAAATTCCAAAAAGCTTCCGGGGTTCAAAAATCAGTGCTCAGCATTTCAAACGTTACACTTAGCTTCTTCTAACTTTTTAATCCAGAGGTACTACGGAAGAACCCTCGGATTTAATTAATCAATTTTAAATACAAATCTACATTTTCAATGCATACTGCCGCGCGATCATATTTCGAGAAAATCCATCAAAATGAATTGTTCAGAATCAAATTTGAAATATCACGAGTATATTTAGGTTTCTTCACGACGAAGCAGATCATGTGTTCGGTTTTTTAAAGTTTTTAAAGAATGGTTATAACTTTTTCAAGAAATTGCAAGGGCCAAAAAAATTAGAAATAAACGTGACCTCTAACTGCAAGGCAACCGAAGAAAAATAACAGAATTAAAAATTTGATCGATATGTAGCATCTTCGAATTCTGCTTCTAACATGTATTTACACTTGGTGCCCTTTTGGGCAAAAAATGGTGCCGTGAAAAAACCTATGTATAACTGTATATTTTTATTACCGGATTTGATATCTGATTTTTTTTCGAGTGGAAAATCTTAGTAGGTACTACTTTTTCGAAAAATGTCATATTTTAGTGGTAAAAGGGCCCTTTTTGAATCTATTTCACAAAAAAGTATATTCTTGCTATCGGATTCGATAGCTGTTATCGACCCGATCGACAATTACCGGCCCCATCGACAATAGAGGTATTTCTATTGAGTGACGTCATTGGCATATATGTCATGTGCGCGCACTTGGAGGTACATTGTATCCTGTAGAATTTATAGCGATGAACACGGATGTCCGCTGTTAACCTGTTACCGACCAGAGAAAATTAAATAATTGAATAAAACAGTAGGTACGTTTAATTAAAAGTAGAAAATCATTGACCATCGTCTGTTTTATGTGATGGTTAGAACATTTTTATATTGTTAGGAAGAAGTATGATACTTTTCGAGCTTTTCGGCACGGCATAATTATTATACAGGGTGTCTCAGAACGCTCGCACCAAATTCTTATGGAGTATTAGTCGTGCAGGCGTGACGTCATTTTATGGGGTCTGGCCGTATACAGTGCGCAAGCGCTGGCTCAGACACTGTTTACGCTACATTTAGGCATGGCGCTAAAATCAAATTTGACATGACAAGCACATCAGATGACAAGTGACACTTGGAAGCGGTGAGGTCACTGAACTTTAGTTCAGTGAACAAGGTGAGCACGGTCTTTAGCGTTACTTATACCGAGTGCTAATACTTTGTAAACCGTGTTATCAGCATTGTAGTACCCAGTAACAAAGTATATATTCAATTTACAACGTCTACGGCACACAATTTGACAGATACCAGCTGACAATTAACAGCCCACAGCGAAATTTCTCCCATGCGCATTTTATACGGCCAAACTCCATAAACCCCCACTTTTTGTCTGCACGAGGAATTCAGGATTAAATTTTGAGTCGATTTGGGTTTTTGAAAATTTTCAGGGTCCAATAGGTCGTTTAAGGCACTGGTGGGGGTTTATTGCGCTTGGCCCCGTATGATACGCATGCGTTGATCTTGTGTCATTTCTAGTGCATTTATACGTCATTTGTCACTACTGTCAACAGAATCTGGGACCTTTCACGTTTACCACGTGCTATTTTAACCTACAATGATGAAAAATGACACATAACTGACAGTAGACATTCAAGTAAATTCTGTCGGCGGTCAAAAAATGACTGCGCATACGGCCATACATGGCGGCATGACGTCACGCTTAAAGGACCTATATATAGTTCTCGAGTTATAACAGATTTGAGAGGACCAATCAGATTTCAGCTCTGAATTGCTTCATAAGGTAACTTAATGTTACATGCACTCTGTTTCCTATAGGTAACAATAAGATACAACAATATTAAATTTTCATTGATAGAATCCGCTGTTACCTAGGAAATAGTGCATCTAACATTAAATTACCTTATGAAGCAATTCAGAGCTGAAATCTGATTGGTCCTCCCAAATCTGTTATAACTCGTGAACCTGGGAATTTTCAAAAACACGGATCGACTCAAAATTTAATCCTGAATACTTCATTAAAATATGGTGCGAGCGTTCTGAGACACCCTGTATTATGATGTCATTGGTGGGAAAACCGAGTACCAAATCAAATTTGCTTCACTGCAGAATTGACCCATGACAGATGCAGAAACAGAACCCCATTAACCTAGATTAAAGTGATTATTCTGAAATAGCCTCGTGTTCGCAGATTATTTGTACCATTTTTGAGAATAATCGAGTATATGGTTGCATTATATACGGCCGTAATAACACTGTTTCTGCTTGTAACAAGAAGTTTCAAAGTTTCAACTGATTGCCGCCAAACAATCGAACTATTTTCCCTTCCTTCTAACAGGATATCGGTCGCCTCCAAATGCGCGCGCATCATCTTGGCGTCTTCTTTTAACGCGTTGAGATCTCAGTATAATGTCTATTCTTTTTACTAAAGAAATACCTCAATAATCTTTGTTGTGCTAGGTTAAGGTTGTTACCATGGCAATGAAGCTAAACAAAGCGAGAATTTCCTTGTGTAGATTCAATTATTTCAGAACAAAGCTCATTGTGGACATGATTTAACGATTTGATCGATAGCAATTCTTCAATTTGTCATTATTGAGGTCTTAAAACGCAACTATCAGTAACTGTAAATAAAGAATTAGACGAAAAATGCAGTTTTCTGGAATTTGCACATTGAAATCTCGCTTTGTTTGGCTTCAGTGGGAGGCCTTGAGTATGCTCATACAAAACAAAGATGGCGGTTATACGGGCCGGTCTTGGGGCCGGTAACTGTCGATCGTGTCGACAATTGTCGAGTGCGAGTTGACAATTTTGGATTCAAAAGCAAATGTTAAAAATGTGACCCCTGCTGTAGGTACGCCTTATTGTATTAAACCGTTTAAAACGGTAGGTAGTATTAAATAGAATAAAATAATAAAATACTGTGCTTTTACAACACTAAAAATGGGTAAAAACTCAAATTATATTAATAATAATATACAGGGTTAGTACAAAGTCCCGGGACGGTCATTTATCTCTGTTATTTCTTAAGATTTTATATTGAAACTTGGTACCCAGGTACATACAGGGAATTCAAAACTGTTTTTAAAAATTTTCTTGGACTTCCGGTTAAACTGGAAGTGACCCTAAAAATCGCTTTTTTAAATGGAATCATACTTTTTTCTCAGCAGATTCGGAATCTACGAATTTTTTAAAGTTAAAAACATGTATCATGCTTGACCAGAAGTCAAGTTGCGGCCACCTTGGATTTTCAGAGACATCGAAGAAATCGGCCAAAAAGCAAGATTTTTCAAAACCGCAAGTACATATGTCAACCTTATTTTTTTAAATCAAATTCAACCGGCCAATTACATTTTTAAAAATTGTTCTTTCTATTTTGGCTGATTGTGAACATTTAATAAATTTCAGAAAAGCAAAAACAAATAAAAGGAAATGTAATTGCGCAGTTGATGAATTTGTATTAAAAAAATAAGGTTGACGTGTACTTGCGGTTTTGAAAAAATTAGCTTCTTGACCGATTTCTTAGATGTTTTTGAAAATCATGGGCGGCCGCGACCTGACTTCTGGTCAAGTATGATATATGTTTTATCTTTAAAAAATTCGTAGATTATACCAATCCGTTGAGGAAAAGGTATCATTCCATTTAAAAAAACGATTATTAGGGTCACTTCCGGTTTAACCGGAAGTCCAAGAAAATTTTTAAAAACAGTTTTGAATTACCTGTATTTAATTGTACCTGGGTACCAAGTTTCAAAATAAAATCTTAAGAAATAACAGAGATAAATGACCGTCCCGGGACTTTGGACTAACCCTGTATATTTATTTCCAACATAACTTCAATAGGTGCCTCTAGTCGGACGTGTCTGTCGGCCGCACGGATTGTCTATAGAAACAATAGGCGCTGTTGAGCTTTCATATGGTAACGAAAAAATGAAGGTTTGCATTTAAATTTTTAAAGGTGATGTGCCAAAAAGGCACTTTCCGTGAAGCGATGTGGCTCAAATTATAATCAGCGCACCTACAAATCTTCTACTGAACATGTGTGCTAAATTTCATCTCGATACATTCACTAGCTTGAGCTGCAGCGTGCGTACAGACAGACATATTTTCAAAAACCACTTTTTTGGGTTCCAATCAGGACCCTAAAACGTAAAGATTTGATGTTTTTGGCGATTCGATTTTTCTGAATTTTCCGATCGATTCCAGTAACTGCTCCGCGGAGCGTAGAAGTTAAAAACTACGAAGTTTTAAAATTTTGTTTCCTGGAGGGAGTCATTGAAGAAGTGTAAGGTAGGTAGTCTTTATTATTTTATAATTTTCTAATTTTTTGGAAATAAGACTAAGGGAAAAATAAAAATTCACTTGCATTGATGTAAGAAAAGTTTAGGTCTGTATTTCTTTGAAAAAAGGGGTAAAATCTTAAATCATATTAAAATATAACCTCAGGTGCATAGGTACCTCTAGTGTGAAGTCGGACGTTATTTTCAACTTTTAACAAAAGGTACTGTCATACGTGAGGGTTCAAAATCGTTAATAATAATAATAATAATAACAACAGAAAAGTGGGGCGGAGTCAGCCCTATTTTTATTGCTTTAAATTGAAACATCCGTGTTTGGAATCAAATATACATATGGGGCAGTAAAAATTCCTAATCAATAACAGAAAGCAAGATAACGGTTGGCTTTGTTTTGTCGTCTTAAATTTAATTAGGCAGGATAGGTATACAGGGTGGTCGTTTTATCTTGAGACTGGCATATATCTCAAAAATGAAGCATTTTAGAAAAAAATGTTTTGTATAAAAATTTTATGACTTCGAGGGGGAAACAGATGGCATCATCGCAATTTTGATTCAAGGTCATTTTCAAGGTCAAATGAAGGTCAAGTTGATTCTTTTAAATGGAAACCTATATTTTTTATTACAGATTCTTTTTCCTCATAAAAGAACAAACAATTCTCATCTAAACTATTTTTAGATCCGATGGATGTAAATTTTAACCTTTTTCGAAATCCCTATAGACATTCCCTAGTAACAGCGGCAAGACAAAACAAATGAACAACCGTTGTAACTTAGCAACGATGAATTCTAGATAAATAAACCTCAAAAATTGTTGTAGATTTTGTTTTTGCCATGCCGCTGTAGCTAGGAAAGGCAATGGATTTCGAAGAGGAATAAAATTTGATTTAAATATCTGACAAACTATCCATCGGATCCAAAAATAGTTTAGATGAGTGTTGTTTGTTCCTTTACGGGTAATAAGAATCTGTAATAAAAAATGTAGGTTTCCATTTAAGAAAATGAAGTTGACCTTCATTTGACCTTGATTCAAAATGGCGTCGATGCCATCTATTTTCCCCCTCGAAGTGATTAAACTTTTATACAAAACATTTTTGTCTAAAATGCTTTCTTTCCGAGATATTTGCCAGTCTCAAGATAAAACGACCATCCTGTACCTATATACATGGGGCAGTAAAAATTCCTAATCAATGACAGAAAGCAGGGGTGGCGGTTGGCTTTGTTTTGTCGCCTTAAATTTAATTGGGCAGGGTAGGTATATATTTGTTAAGTATTCTAATGACTACTCGCTGTCGGCTCCGCCGAAAGCTCACACAAAAAAATAACTACTAATCAAGAAGGAGAATGGGAGCAAATGAAGCTATAACTAAAGACCATTTAAGAACATGACATTTTTTAAATGTAATGCAGATATCAAAATTTTTCTACTTTTTTGACTTAAACGTAACTAAGTTTTGACATGAGTCACCCCGGACACCGACAACTGCAATATGGACGTTTTCGTTTTTACCAGCCTGTATGATACGCATGCGTTGATCTTGTTTCATTTCTAGTGCATTTATACGTCATTTTTGTTACTACTGTCAACAGAATCTGGGACCTTTTACGTTTACCACGTGCTATTTTAACCTACGATGATAAATGACACGTAACTGACTGTAGACATTCAAGTAAATCCTGTCGGCCGTCAAAAAATGACTGCGCATACGGCCATACATTATTTAGTGTTAAAAATTAAAATTTAAAAATTGCTGTGTATTACCGCCCTACATTTCTGTTATTTATTAGCAACTTGAATCCTTAGTAAGAATATTTTGCTGTTAAGTCAGAAAATAAGGTCTATTATTACCGCCGCGCCGGTATCTCGCTAAAAATTGTTTTAAGTAGAAATAGGTGGATTGGTATGTAGCACGGAAAAGCAACACGGCTTTTGATCTCCGTTTTGCCAGAACAAATCCTTGACTCTTCATGCGAGATATTAGCTTCAGTATCATATTTTTCTAATTATGCGCAACCCTTCATGCGAAACCATAAACAATCACTTCCCGCGCAAATTTAAAACGGTACTTTTAAAGTTTTGCGTAGTATTTCCGCTACGTAGGCGCTGACACGGAGGAAGGGGAAATGAAAAGAGCGCAACTTGCGAGCCTCTTCCTTTTTGATTCGATCGCCGCCTGGTGTGGTTGTCGCTGCGTTAGTGTTCACATTTTTAGTTTTTGGTTAACCGTTGCATTTATTCCATTCCAAGTCGTAAGTACAAGCATTTTTCTATCAATTTTTATAATTTTCACCGGACTTAATCGCTTTCCGAACGTTTTATAACAAGATATATCTAGTCACCACGTGTACAAGATGCATTCCGGTCATGTCCGCCATATGCCAAAATTTAATTCCCTCATAATTTCAAGTTATTCCTACTTTCGGGAGGGCTTAATTCAATTAAATTTGATCGTTCGTGGGTGATTTTCGATCGTTTGATAGTTTTAGGGTGTCTCCGTATTTTTCAATATTGCAACATGTGATTACTCATCAAATTCAACCTGTGGAATATGAATTGCCTGATTCCTACTCGAAATTTCGTGAAAATGTAAATTTTAATTATTATAAACGCGATTTATTAAAAATCGACAATTTAATCGCCGGTTTAATTTCCTCGCGTTTTATTGGTCGTGCGGTTTCCAAAGGCCACTTGTTGCGTTTTGTAATTGCTGTAACTTTGCAGGTTAGACCAAAATGGGTAAAGAAAAAACTCACATTAATATTGTCGTCATTGGACACGTAGATTCCGGTAAATCAACAACTACCGGTCACTTGATCTACAAATGTGGTGGTATAGACAAACGTACTATCGAAAAATTCGAGAAGGAGGCCCAGGAAATGGGAAAGGGTTCCTTCAAGTATGCATGGGTATTGGACAAATTGAAAGCCGAACGTGAACGTGGTATCACAATTGATATTGCTTTGTGGAAATTCGAGACTGCTAAATACTACGTAACCATCATTGATGCTCCCGGACACAGAGATTTCATCAAAAACATGATTACTGGTACTTCTCAGGCTGATTGTGCCGTACTGATTGTTGCTGCCGGTACTGGTGAGTTCGAAGCTGGTATTTCCAAGAACGGGCAGACTCGTGAACATGCCCTCCTTGCGTTTACTCTTGGTGTAAAACAATTGGTTGTTGGTGTTAATAAGATGGATTCTACTGAACCACCGTACAGTGAAGCTCGTTATGAAGAAATCAAGAAGGAAGTATCCTCGTACATCAAGAAGATTGGTTACAATCCCGCTGCTGTTGCATTCGTGCCCATTTCTGGGTGGCATGGAGATAACATGTTGGAACCATCTAGTAAAATGCCGTGGTTCAAAGGATGGAACGTTGAACGTAAAGAAGGAAAGGCTGAAGGCAAATGTCTTATTGAAGCTTTGGATGCTATTCTACCACCTGCGCGCCCTACTGATAAGCCACTCCGACTCCCTCTGCAGGTAAATTATTGCTATATACTTATATAAGGTAAAAAATGTAACTAATGTGGTCTAAATGTTGAAATGATGCGATCGTTTTAAATGAGTTCTCTGATTATTCAAAGGCTTAATCTTTTCTGATTCCTGAGAAATGTATCTATTGTAAGAATATTTTTGTCAGAATGTACTAACGAGTATGAAATTACAGGACGTTTACAAAATCGGTGGTATTGGTACAGTACCCGTGGGCCGAGTTGAAACTGGTGTGTTGAAACCCGGAATGGTGGTAGTCTTCGCTCCAGCTAACATCACGACTGAAGTAAAATCTGTTGAAATGCACCACGAGGCTCTGCCAGAAGCTGTACCCGGAGACAACGTAGGTTTCAACGTAAAGAACGTATCTGTCAAAGAATTGCGTCGTGGCTATGTAGCAGGAGATTCTAAGAACAACCCACCTAGAGCCGCAGCCGACTTCACAGCCCAAGTTATTGTATTGAATCACCCTGGTCAAATCTCCAACGGCTATACTCCCGTGCTCGATTGCCACACCGCACACATTGCCTGCAAATTCGCTGAAATTAAAGAAAAAGTTGACCGTCGTTCTGGTAAGACCACAGAAGAAAACCCAAAAGCTATCAAATCTGGTGATGCCGCCATTGTGAATTTGGTGCCTTCGAAGCCCATGTGCGTCGAATCGTTCCAGGAATTCCCACCTCTAGGACGTTTTGCTGTCCGTGATATGAGGCAGACAGTTGCTGTAGGTGTCATTAAGAGCGTCAATTTCAAGGATCCTGGTGCTGGTAAAGTTACAAAAGCTGCAGAAAAAGCCTCCAAGAAGAAATAAAACCTACTTTAACTTCTGAGTTAATTCCGTTTTATATAATCACTTTTCAAATAAACTTGGGAGTTTTAACGATATTTTTATTTTACAACTTGTGATTTAGAGAATAATTCCTCAGTTTTATTAATTTTCCATGTTTATTACGTTCTAATAAATGATTTCGGAAGCTCTTGGATTTTATTGTTGTGACCTTTGGATTTGAGGATATTTTCTTGAGCCCTTGCGTCTAAAGGTCGAATGAGTTCACCGTTTTGCAATTACTGTCAACTATTTTAATTTTTTTACTTTGGCGAATGAACCGATATTGCTGATTGAATCAGTCAAAATTGTTGAGAAAATGTTTAATAATTTTTTTTAACCCTATACAGGGTGTTCCTATATTCATAATTCTAACTCCGGGACGTTATTCCTTGACATTCTAGGAAGAAATAAGAATAAAATCTTAATCGGTGGACGATTCTACCCAGAAAAGAGACTTGTTGAGTGTCGCTAAAACGCACCCTTATCGATTAAAGTGACTGATTGGTTTAGAGCGCGAAAATTTCTAAAGTAAGATTTATTTTCTCAACCTAATTAGTGAAAATAAACTCAGAATACGATTTCTGACATCATTTTAGAAAGAAAAGTTGATATGAACATGTGGGGGTAAATAATTCCTAAGGGGGCTATGGTCCTTCGAATAATATGTTTTCCGAGACTCCATTCAAAGGACCATAGCTCTTTTAGGAAACATTTTCTGCCGTATCTTAATATGAACTTTTCTTCCTAAAATTATGTAAGAGATCATCCTCCATCTTTATTTTCTCTAATTAGGTAGATAAAACAAAGTGCTAATCACAAATTTTCGCCCCCAAAACTAACTGAAATCATTTTATTCGAAACTGGTGCGCCCCCTAACTACATTCAACAAGAGCACCTTTTTTATGTGGAATAGACCAGAGATTACGATTTTATTATTATTTGGCAAAAAAAATGTGCAAGGCCCCCCAAGAACACACCCCTTTGATGTTATTAAAAATCTGAAAAAAATTGAAGAGAAAGCTCTTTATAGCACTAACCATTGCTCTGAATCTCAAAATCCTATTCATATTTTTCGAGAAAGGGCCCTAGTCATTAGTGACTGCTTCGGAGAATTTTCTTTTTTTTTGTAGTTTTGGAAAGAGGAATGTTCAATTAATGAATCCTTGAAAAATAAAAGAAGAGTAATTTTTAGTTAAGAAAATATAAATTTTCAAAAATCAGTGATTTTAAGTATATTATCCTATGCAATTTGGTTCAAAACCAAGCTGATTTCTTGCCGTGTAGTACGAACAGATAACCATAATGTGAATTTGCAGATAATTCACATCATGCTATTTCATATATGACACATAAAAACCTGATTTAAGCAACAATATAGGCCCATCCTGGATTCCTATTCATATTACATAATTTTGACATCGCCATCTTGAAATGCAGGTTCAATTTAAAGTGTGACTGCTTGGGCCAATTTTTTTGCATTTAGTCTTAATCGAAAAAAATAATAAAGAGTAATTTTTCGTTTTCAAGATATACAGGTTTTTTTTTAAATCTTTGCTTCTTGAATATCTTCGGACGAAAAAAAGATATTGAAATGAAATAAACGCTGATCAGCTCCGCATGTACAGGGGGATACCTTCGCGCTTGTATTTTTGTAAAAACGATAGCTTCAAAATGAAGGGTCATGAATACGTTGCACAATGCACATCGGTGTTGGGGCACCCTGTATTGTTACTCTCGATTTATAATATTACTTTAGCAAACATCTGGTCCCACTTACACAAAAAAAAATAATTTGGTCATTTTCGACTGGGCCGAGAATTCGCCCTTAACGTATAGGGTCCTTTTCAGGAAACTGATTTTTTGAGGACCCCTTTGAAGGGGCGCAGCTCCCTTATAAAGCATTTCCGGACATATGCCCATAGGAAATTTTCTTCCTAGAATGATATGAGGAATAACGTCACGGAGTTAGGACTATGAATATAGGAACGTCCTGTATTTTCGGGTGGCGCGGTAAGCAACTGAACTGAAAAGTCGGAAAATCATGGTATTTTTCGCACGTGCAGAAAATTTTAAGCACTTGTAACGAACGGGTTTGTGTGAGCCGCGCTTTTTTCTGTTGGTTTATTGAACGGGCTTTCAGTTCTGTCAAAATTCCTGTCAGTGTGAATAATAAACAGTAACAATGAAGGTTGGATGGGATCGTTTGTTGTTAATTATTATCCATTAGTATTATTCTTTGTTGACACAGAACTGAAACCCCATTTAACAATCCAACAGAAAAAGGTTTGACCTACACAACTTTTGCCTCTTGAAGTATAGACACCACATTCAGTTAATTTGTTTTAAAAATATACCTAGTTTTAGTGCCGTAGCAGTATGCGGCGCACTCTTATTTTAGCTTATTCGCTCGTCGCTGATAACTTGAAAGCGAATTGAGATATCGGGTTGAAAATTGGTATACAGCTTTATCTCCCGAAAAGTAAAGCGGGGATTGCTTTTGGGCCATATCTGACCAAGAGGGCTGGATTTAGGGGTGAAAAACCTAAAAAATCTTAATTGCAATAACTCGAGAACTACTGAAGGCATCTTATTGCTGAAACTTCAAGTGCGCTGAAGGTAAAGTAGTGTCAATTTCAGGGATGAAAACCACAAAAAATATGATAACTCAGCAAGGTTTGCACGCATCTATTTGAAACCTGATGCACATACTACAATGATCTTACGGGGGATGCATTTTCAATAAAATCGGACAGGTGGGGGTGGAAATTAGGGGTTGTAAGTCGAAATTCTGCTTAATATGTATCGGTCGAAATTTGCGTCATTCTACAGCTTTCCCTTAATGATTCAAAAAAAGGTGTTAATCTCATTTTGCTAAAAATCACCCTATTTCTTCTGTCATTTTTAACCTCCCCAACCCCATCACAATTTAAAAAAAATGGGAGGTTACTGCAATCACTAAAATTTTCGAATTTGAGATAGCACCAGATCTTCACGTTTTGAGGTCTCAGGAACCCAAAAAAGGGGTTTTTAAAATGTGTCTGTGTGTATGTACGTTTGTACGTTCGTTTGTAATCACGCCACAGCCAAAACTACTAGACCGATTTGGCTGAAATTTGGAACATAGGCATCTCGTAACCTAACTTAGATCTGAAAAGCTTTTGGAGCCAATCGTGCAACCGGAAATGCCATTTTGGCACATCAACTTTTAAATTTTAAATGCAAACCCCCATTTTTCACGTCACCATAAGGAAGACCTTCAAATTCTGCTTCTAAAAGCGTATTCATTCTTAGTGCCCTTTTGACCAAAAATAAAAAAAAATGATTTTTATCGGACTTTAAAATCGCGGTACAGCCCAAGCCCCTGAACCGATTTGGCTGAAATTTTGCACATGCGGATTGTATTACACGTCGAAGAGCTGAACAAATTTTGAATTCAATCGACACACGGAACGTGCCGTTTTGGCACACCAATTTCCAAATTTAAAATTATTCTCTCATTTGACCATTAAAAACAAGTTTTTTAAAGATTTATTGTCACCATCAGAAAGGTCTTCAAATTCTGGTTTTAAATAAGACAAAATTAATTCGCATTTAGCGCAGTTTGGTTCAAAAAATCGAAATTTTATAATAACAGTAAAAATACATTATAGCCCAAATTACTGAATCGATTTGGCTGAAATTTCAGTGGAAAATAGAGAAAAAATTCTTTCTCATTAAAAGGGAGCGGGCTGACAGTGGATGACATAAAGTGGCAGCAGTTATTGTCAAAAAGGTGGCAAAAGATTAACCTTAAAAGGAACATATTGTCCGAGGTGACGTCGGTATTTGTCAGAAAATTGCGAAATTAGTCAAGGATAAAAAAAATTCTGTTGAATTGACTACTATCTACACAGAATACAAAGATCCTACGCGATGGGGAGGTTCCAGCCGCTTCTCTGCTGCATTTTTTTGGATTCAGTTTACCTTTTGCAATTTTCCAGCCTCGTTTGCAATAGGTAGGTACCTAAGTTAAATAAGTATATACCGGCGGGTGATTCAGTTCAGTATTCGCCTCCTGTAACTTTTATTTCAAGATAAAAATATACAGGGTGTCCTCGAATTCGACCACGAAAATTTATAGGCATATTCCCTGGTCAAAAATAAAATTAAAAACACCTATAAAGATTTTTCGATTTCCGCTTCCAGGGACCTTCAGCTCCCTAAAGTATAGGCTATGTTTGAGTTATTTGCGGATAACTTCTGAACCGTTTAAACTACGACCACCAAATTTGGGTCACAAAAAAATTATTTGATGCGACTTTCATAAAGCCTGTTTCAAAAGCGAACTTTTCTATCTCTTTCATTTTCTTGATATGGAACTTCGTGTTGGAGAAAAATTAAACTAAATGCAAGCATGCACTACCGATTTTTAGAGAAATCAGCCAAATCGCCATAGCTTCAATTATTAAAACAAAGAGCGTCGTCGTAGTTTCAGTAATACACAATAACTACTAAGCCTATTTTCAAGGGTTTTATTGATTGCAAATGGTTTTCGACCATAATAACCACCTTTATGATATAGAAGCTATGAATTTTGCCGGAAATTTGGGGTACATGCTTGCATTAGGTTTCATTTTTCTCAAAAACTAAGCTCCGCATGAAAAAAATTAAAGAGCCAAAAAACTTCGCTTTTTCAACAAGCTTATTATTGAAAATAGAATCAACAAATTTTTCCAATGAACTAACAAAAAATTTGAAAGAAATTACCAACATGGTAAGCAAGAATATCCGGGTTCACGTAGTTCGATTCTGATAAAATTACAGGGAATTATGTAGCCCAATAAGCTAAATAAATGACCCAAATTTGGTTGTCGTAGCTTAAACCGTTCACAAGTTATCCGCAAATAACTCAAACAGAGGCACTAACTACTTTAGGGAGCTGTAGCTCCCTTAGGAAGCGGAAATCGAAAAAGATTTATAGGAGTTTTAAATTTTGTTTTTGGCCAGAGAATATGCCCATTAATTTTCGTGGTCGAATTCGAGGACACCCTGTAGATTCTCTTTGTCTTTTTCACTTTTTCGACACCCTACGCAAGATTTCAACCCCTAAAAGGCAAAGCATAATTGACTTATTTTCGTGTTGCCTATTATTATTATTCATGACTGTAAATTGTAAATAGAATATTTGGTCGCTCTTATTGAGTTCTTCAGATTCCTTTCTATGTGGTGAATCACTCCACGTTCAATATTCTTGATTCTTATAATCTATATATTCCAGTGACGGCTCGTAGTGTTTTATTCTGAGGAAGCTACAAGCCATGTGTATGTAAACACACAAAATGTAATGGGGGGTACGGGAGGCGGTACCCGCCCGCGAAACTTTCCCACCCCCCGATTTCACTGTCCATATTTAAATTACCGGCGCTAGAATAAGCATATTTCTGTTCACCATCTGCAAAGATATTTATTAGGGTCTATTCTCTAATTTTAACGTTTTCTTCTAAAATTCGAAAGAACCATTGGAAAATTTTTTCATTTCCTTGGTAGCACAGCCTAAATCTTAGAAAATACGCAGCAAACAATAAACAGTAAATTTCTCGAAATATAAACGGAATCAGAATTACCTAAGTTGCAGGAAAATAACTTGATGCTCCTATGCTCCTGCGAACCTCACGTAGACATAAATAAATAAGCACAGCTGAAGAATCACCTCGAGAATCAACAAAACTCCACTCCACTGACTTCACCTCTCAACCAAATGCAAAAATGTTCGAAACGTGAAGACTGAAAACTAGGTGAATGGAACACCGAATGATGTTTAAAAAAAACACTTTATATTAAGTTAAACTGCTCAAGAAGTCAAGAACTCGTAGTCAAAAAACAGCACAAACGGACGGACTGAAGAAACAAACGCACGTGCTCTCATACTGGCCAGTGAGCGGGAGGGGAGAAACAAAAACATTCCATCCCATGTATCAGAAAAAGACAGCCGCTGATGCAGCTAGCCTCCGAGGGCTCTCTTTCTAGCTTGAAGCGTACGCTAACTGTCGGGGCTTTCAAGGTCGATTATGGGCCCGGCAAATGTGAATTGTCGGAGGCTGGACGGCATTAGTCTCCAGTTACGGCTGATAAACGCGGATAGGCAACAGCGGCGGAGAGTTTCCGGTGGTTGAAAGTTACCAGTGGCGGGGGAGTCAACCAAAAAACGGCGTTAATTTTTTAAAATCTGCTACTTGAAATGGGCGAACTGTAAAATTACCATATCCCTGCCTGTAGTTTAAGAGAAAATATTTTTGCGTGCCCATGACCGTCCTGGATAGGAAGCTTAGCCTCCGTAGCTTCCCCGTACGAGCCGTCACTGGACGACACCACATTCAGTTAATTTGTTTTAAAAATATACCTATATAGTTTTAGTGCCGTAGCAGTTGCGGCGCACTCTTGTTTTAACTTAATCGCTCGCTCGCTCCTCACTCTGTCGTCGCTGATAACTTGAAAGCGGATTGAGATATCGGGCTGAAAATTGGTGTACAGCTTTGTCTCCCGAAAAGTAAGGTGGGGATTGTTTTTGGGCCATATCCGACCAAGGGGGTGGGAGTTAGGGGTGAAAAACCGAAAAAATATTAATTGCAATAACTGGAGGTATCTTATTGCTGAAACTTGGTATGTATACGTTCGATTTTCAAGTGCGCTGAAGGTAAAGGAGTGTCAATTTCAGGGACGAAAACCACAAAAAATATGATAACTCAGCAAGGTTTGCACGCAGCTATTTGAAACCTGATGCATATACTACGATGATCTTATCGGACAGATGGGGGTGGAAATTAGGGGTTGTAACTCGAAATTCTGCTTAATACGTATCGGTCGAAATTTGCGTCATTCGATCTATAGCTTTCCATTAATGATTCAAAAAAGGTAGGTTTATTCTTATTTTGTGAAAAACCACCCTTTAAATTTCTATTCTGTCATTTTGGATTCAGTTTACCTTTTGCAAATTTTTCAGCCTCGTTTGCAATAGGTACCTACCTAAGTTAAGTAAGTATATACCAGATGATTCAGTTTAGTATTCGCCTAGCTGTAACTTTTTTATTTCAAGAGAAAAATATACAGGGTGTCCTCGAATTCGACGACGAAAATTTATGGGCATATTCCCTGGTCAAAAATAAGATTAAAAAAACACCTATAAAGATTTTTCGATTTCCGCTTCTATAGGGAGCTGCAGCCCCCTATGTTTGAGTTGGTTATTTGCGGATAACTTCTGAACCGTTTAAACTACGACAACCAAATTTGAGCCACAAAAAAATTATTTGATGCGACTGTTTCAAAAGCGAACTTTTCTGGCTCTTTCATTTTTTTGATATGGAATTTCGTGTTGGAGAAAAACGAAACTAAAAAAGCATGCACTACGGATTTTTAGGAAAATCAGTCAAATCGCCATAGCTTCAATTCTTTAAAACAAAGAGGGTCGTTGTGGTTTCATCAGTAATACACAATAACACTAAGCTTAATTTCAAGAGTTTTATTGATTGGAAATGGTTTTCGACCATACCACTTTTATGATAGGATCGAAGCTATGAATTTTGCCGGAAATTTGGGGTACATGCTTGCATTAAGTTTGATTTTTCTCAAAAACTAAGCTCCGCATGAAAAAAATGAAAGAGCCAAAAAACTTCGCTTTTTTTTCAACAAGCTTATTAAAAATAAAATCAACAAATTTTTCCAATGAACTAACAAAAAGTTTGAAAGAAATTACCAACATGGTAGGTAAGAATATCCGGGTTCACGTAGTTCGATTTTGATAAAATTACAGGGAATTATGTAGCCCAATAAACTAAATAAATGACCCAAATTTGGTTGGCGTAGCTTAAACAGAACACAAGTTACCCGCAAATAACTCAAACATACTTTAGGGGGCTGCAGCTCCCTTCTTAGAAAGCGGAAATCGAAAAAGATTTATAGGAGTTTTTAATTTTATTTTTGGTCAGAGAATATACCCATAAATTTTCGTGGTCGAATTCGAGGATACCCTGTTAGATTCTGTTTGCCTTTTTCACTTTTTCGACACCCTTCGCAAGATTTTCAACCCCTAAAAGGCAAATTTACATAATTGACTTATTTTCGTGTTGCCTATTATTATTATTCATGACTATAAATTCTAAATAGAATATTTGGTCGCTCTTATTGAGCTTTTCAGATTCCTTTGTGGTGAATCACTCCACGTTCAATATTCTTGATTCTTATAATCTATACTTGTTAAATGCTTATTATTAATTGCCTTCGCAGTTTCCAGAGGATCGTCTTAAACCATCAATGTTACTTTTGGTATTTCTGCTTAACTGCAGTAGATTTTTTTCTTGCCTTTAGTGCTAATCTACAGACCGCATAATTTTTGTGTTTTTTTGTTTATTTTTCAACAATGCGCCTTTTTGACACATCCATCTGCCGTAGTTTCTCATACAGTCGAAAGCTTGATTCTTTGGTTTTAATTTAAGACCAAGCTCATCCAAATCGGTTAAGAAATGGCAGACTTATTCTCAAAAATATTTTGTTCGGTTTTTTTGGGACACCCGATACGTACACATCGCATTGGATGTAACATCTTCCGCGGTGACTTTTTTATTTAATGTTTTTATTGCCAAAGATTATTACCAATTATTGTCAAATATTCAAGATATATAGTTTCTTTCAAAATTCCGAGTGGTTGACAACTTAGAAATTATGGTGGATAAACATCGGAATTTTTTTTAATTCGGAATTTTTCTTAAATTTTGGTTGTTTTGGTGTACAAATTTTACCCAGTTATCAACCCTTCGCAAAATTCCGCGCACAAAGAGACTACCTACCTACAGATATCTTAAAAAAGGGCCCTGGAAAAGTCTTGGAAGTTGTTGCGTAGGATTTCCTGTTGTTTTTTACAACAGAAATCGAAAATCACGACACTCTCGGTTGGTTTAGACAAAAGTTGCAGCTTGCAGCCCCTCAAACGCACAAATCAATGTTTTCTCTAGGCATCATAGTCTTTATTTCGTAAACTGGGCCCAAATATCATAATGGGATTTTCTTAACATCTACGCATCGCGGAGCAATTACTGGAATCGCCAAAAACATCAAATCTTTACGTTTCAGATTCCTCGGAACATAAAAGTTTTCTTTAAAAAATGTCTGTCTCATAACACGCTACAGCCCTAACTACTGAACCGATCTGGCCGAAATTTGGTATATGTATGCACATTGTGTGATTTAAAGAAAAACTGATTATTGACTTTGGGCCAAATCAGTCCACACAGAATGCCAACTTCAAAATTTTAAATGCAAACCCCCATTTTTCGCATCACTATAGAAAAGCTCTTCGAATTCTGCTCCCAAAAACGTATTAACGCTTTTGGCAAAAAAATCGTAAGAGACGCTACAGCCGAAGATATCGAGATAAAAGTTTTCGCACACGTTCAGTGAGCGATTTTTTAGTATGAGTTAAGCTTTTTTCTGTTCCTTTGTAAAAGGGGCATTTTTACACTTTCTGAGATTGAAACAATTTCAAATTATGCAAAAGTAATTCACGCTGAGTAATTGCAACATTTTTTATTCTAATAAATCTGTGGCTTGGTGCAAGAAGCGCCAATGTGACATTTTCAAAATCAGCGTTTCTTTTTACTTATTGGCTTAAGATATTAATCTGTAAACAAAACTACACTTTAATAACAAAATTTAGTATTAAATTAACTAGAATATTGAGTAATTTCGTTTACAGAATGATATCCTAAGTCAATAATTGAAAAGGAATACTAATTTTGAAAATATCACACTGACCCTTCTTGCACCAAGCCACAGAAATAATCTTTCAATTGAAATTAACGCACGTTTTGCTTCGAAAGTCAACTAAGTATCAATTTTTTGTAGACAGTTTTACGTTAATTTTAAAAGGTCCAGTGCTATTCAGAAAATATGTGACAACGGGGTGGCTATGGAAACACATGACATCACAACCAGTCGAAATGACGTTTCGTACATGTCAGGTCATAAGATATTTTCTTAATAGCACTGACAAAATGTCTGTCAATTCGTCGCAAAATGGAAATATTATAAGAAGATTTAAAAACATTGACCAGAAGTAGAATTTTAGGAAAAGGTACAGAAATTCTACTCTACAAGAAAATTAATTTATTGGTCAGACTTTGTGATTTAATTTTAAATTTAATACATTGTTTTTATAATGGTGTATTGTTTATTTCAGCTATGTGTTAATAAACATAGCAATAATAACAACTTTATGCCTGACTAATATCATACCATTCAATCAACATGTACAAAGCTCTATACAATATTTACAATTTAACATAAATAAAATTAACCAACATTTTCTAGTAAATGGTAAAAAAACGACACTTCGATTGAAATTATTCACAAGTCAAAAATTAAAATAAATAATGAATTTACGGGATGTGTTGAATTGATGTCAAATTCTATTTATTTACAAGTGCTGGCTAAGTTATGGCTCGTAAAAGCACGAAGGAGAATAACATAAAAATATACATCTTGCCATATTCTTCATGTAATAACTTTTTTTGAGATTACAATTGCATCTCAAGCTGAAACGGAGTGTTCTTGACTTGAAAAAAGCTATTACATAACAAAAATGCGGCAACATAACTGGTTTACATAAATGGACAGCAGAATTCGTACAAACTGTAAAATTTCCATAAAATAACACATAACAATAGTAATGGCATTTTCGAGACGCTTTCACCCAGAACACCGTGAGAATGTTTCGAAAACGCTATAAGTTTGACTGGAATAACTCACATCTAGGAGACATTCGTATTCACATAAATATTTATTAAAATAGTTCACTATTATAAAATTATCACTTTCCTTCATTCAATCAAGCTGAGCTTCTAACTTAAATAATGACCGAAACGTCTGATCATGCGTAAAATCACAGATATTCACTTGCAAATGGCAGTTTCCTAACTCTCACTATAGGGGGGTAGGACCAGAGTTCGTGGGTACATCTCGGGTGGTTCTAAATGGCACACAACAGTTTCACCGTCTAAAACTGCAGCTAACGACCTAACGGCATCACCGCGGTATATGTTTGACCTCATCCTGTAACTGTCGTGTTCTTTTTTGACAGCCTCCAGAATGTTTCTATCTGTCCCTGGACTGTAAGGGATTAACGGCCGATGATCCCCGTAAGAACGCGATGATTGTCGACTCATATCACTCTGCCTCTTCCCGTCTTCGTCACTCATATCGCTGACTTGTATTTCGTTTCTTTCTATCTCTTCATATACTGGATCGTCTTCAGCTAAAGCTCTCGGGGAACGTCCGTCGTAGATTTCATTGTAAGTATGGTGGTTCCAGTGGTTCCCCGGTTTGAAATTGGCGTTTTTTTTACGTGTACCGTGCGCCAGGGACAGATGTTTTGGGTGTGGAATGCTGTCGTGTCTTCGATATTCTGGATAATTAATTTGCAAATTATTTTCTAGGATGGCTTGGTTGCAGTCGGGGGAGATGTACGCTTGGCGACGTACGTCTTTGGCATTGCTGAGCCGAGTGTCGGCCAGGATTGGGTGCGATCTCGGGGAGTCCTCTTGCTCTGATCCTCCGTGACCAGAATCACGACTATATGACTTAAAAGAAATGTTCTGGAAAAAAATTTACTTTTAATGTAGTTGAATCGAGAACCGGGACAAACGGGCAACCGTCCTAAGCTAAAACGACGTATCTGCATCTTTGTTTATAGTTATTTAAATAAAAAATAAGTAATAAGCAACATTGCAATGTTGATGCTGAGACGGAGTGTCCTCGGTACGCTTTACGCAAAATGAGGTTTTCTTGCTTCAAGTGGGCTGTGAACGAACAAATTTTTACGGCTAACCACAAAATAAGTAGGTATACAGGGTACGACTGAGTTAGTGTAAAAATGTACTTAATCTTAAAGTAAAATTCTGTGAATTCCATGGCAGCCCAAAATTATATTTTCTTAAAATGAGACCCCCCATATATTTAGCATTTTTTGTTTCTGCGCGTCATTATGTGCTACTTTTTAAGTAACATCAATTTAAACATACTTTAAAAGTTGCTACAGTTGAGAAACTGTTAAAAATTCGAATACCTTTGGAGAAAACAGAATTGATGGTGCTTACTTTATTGGGGGCCTATAGCACTTTGCCTAGTTTTATACTGATGTCTTAGATGTCTTATTAAATTCAATTTGTTTCTCGATATTTAGCCAGTTCAGTCTTTAACATTAATTAATGCTTGTATAAATAGTGCATTTTAAAATTACACACACCCTGCTCGGTTTTTGTAATCTTTTGAGATCTTCACAACAAAATAAGAGTAATACAGTGGAGTAGTATGTGAAATGCGGAAAAATAATGGCTTTATAACACTCCTATTTTTAGTGATATCTTATTTTAACACTATTTACAAAATAGGTATATTTATTAAATTCTTCACTGCTTGATGTTTTTCTTTTATTCGATGACCATCAAAACTAATGCTACAGCTTACAGCCAGAGCTGGGAAAGTTACTATGAAATAGTAACTAGATAAGTTACTTTTCATAAAAGTATAAAGTATTTAAAAAAACGATTTTTAGAGTCACTTCCGGTTTAACCGGAAATCCAAGAAAATTTGTAAGTTTTGAATTCACTGCATTTAGTTGTGTCTGGGTACCAAATTTCAAAGCAAAATCTTAAGAAATAACGGAGATAACTGACCGTCCCTGGACTTTGTACTACAACCCTGTATATGCTTATAGGATGAAAATTGTTACCAGTGAGATGTAATATTGCAAAAATTTGCAAGCAACGACCCCTGCTGAGTTGTGCATCTAATTAGACTTATGTCATTACGTGACTGACGTAAACTGACTTGGAATATTACACCCTATAACATGTAAAGATCTGACATTTTTATAAGATTTGATATGGATAGGTTAATTAAAGTTTCACTATCCTGTGTTACATGTGTGAAATTTTCTAATACTTTGTGTTAAGCCTACCTACATTTACCAACTTTATTAAATTTTGTATTGCAAAAATCATTCTCATACCAGTTAACATTAAAATTATCTACTATCGTGTGTCCCAAAAAAAACCGGACAAAAAATTTTTGGGAATACGTCTGCCATTTCTTAACCGATTTGGATGAACGTGGTCTTAAATTAAAGCCAAAGAATCAGGCTTTCGATTGTATGAGAAACTACAGCAGATGGCGCTGCCGTAGTAGTCCTATTGATACCTGCTTTAAATGTTATTTTAGCTGCATGGGGATTGGTCAGTCAACGACCAGTCGGTATGACACTCGAATAGCCTTGAAGATCTTTTTTTCTTGTTCAAAAATCCTTTTTCAGAAGCCGATTTGGCTTAAGAATTAATTTTATGTAATTTAAAAAAAAAATGTGTTTTTGGGTATTTTCACGCATCATTAATGGCCATGACCAAAGAACAGTAATGCAAATAAATCTTAATTTTCAGTTATAAATGAACGAATATGGTGAAAACAGTGGCGCAGATGCCAGTGGGGGGCAACTGAACAGTTATCATTGAAAATTAAGCCCTATGTGCATCAATGTTACTTCAGTCATGGTTATGGAAGCATGAAAATACGCAAAAACACTTTTTTTAGAAAAATCACAGAAAATTAGTGCTTACGCAAAATGAACTTATGAAAGAAAATTTTTGAAGAAAAAAGAAAGATCTTCAAGGCTATTTGGGTCTCATAACCATTGGTTGTTGCCCGACCAATCCCCACGCACCTAAAATAAGCCTTAAAGACAAGTATCAATAAGGCTACTACAGCAGCGCCATCTGTCGACGTTTCTTACAAAGTTCGAAAGCCTGATTCTTTAGCTTTAATTTAAGACCAAGTCTATCAAAATCGGTTAAGAAATGGCTGACTTATTGCCAAGACTATTTTGTCCGGGTGGTTTTTTTGGGACACCCGATACTATAAAGTCTTGCTTTTCATTTGTTACAATTTCCAGTGGTTTTCCCAATTCATTTAAAAACAAGGAATGACTAGCGTTTCAATAGTTTGCTTCAAACAAAATCTCAAAATTTTCAAATGAAATGAATATCTCAAAAACGGCAAATATTACAGGCGTCAGTTTATGAAGTAAGGTTATAAAAACTGTTAATAACTAAAACCTTCGCTTTAAATAATATGAATTTTGCCAAATTCAACACATTTCATTGAAATAACTCAAACTGTTAACACACTAAGGCCCGGTTTTTCTATCTTAGATAACCTCCGGTTGACCTAACCAACAGTTTGTCGCATAGCAACGAGTGTTCTGATTGGCTGTATCCTAGCAACTAACTGCAGGTTTGATAAACTGGAGGTTATCGAAGACGGAAAAACCGGGCCTAAAAGTTGTAGAACACAACAAGTAGAAACCAAAAATTAAATAATATTTAACAAAATATACATAATTTTGTATTGCTTGTCGAGCCGCCCATGTGAGTTCACAGTATTGTAAAATTATCCATACCTACTCACCGCTTTCACTGTTTTTCAATGTTAACTGTAATTAATGATATGGACATCCGGTATACCTACATAATGAGGTTTGACGTGAATCATAAGTACGAATTCGGGTTTCCAATCTTGATGATGACGCATGCGCAAACGTTCAGCACATTTATATTCAAAATTTGACAGATGACAGTGTTGCCGTAAACCTTTGTGTTGTCATCTGTCTAATTTCCGTTAGCCGTCATTCACTGTCAAAGACCCACGCCAACGCGGTCATCTGTCAAAATTGGCGAGTTTCAAATTTGACAACCAGCTGTTTCGCACCTCTGTGGAAAAACAAAGCCACTTCTCGCTGCAAAAATGGCAAATAAAGGTAGGATAGTTTCTGTGGCTTAGTATTTCCTAACTTAACTTCAAATTTTAACAAATGTACCCAATCTAAAGTGTGCTGTGCATGCCTAACAGAGAACGTAAGTACCGTTTTGAAAAAGTAGCTTAGGTATTATACTAATACTAATAAATAAGCTGTTACAATCATGATATAGGGTAATTTTTGCAATTTTCTGGGCATAATATGGAAACACTGAAACAGAAAAAAGTGTATGAAATGAACTCGTTTTCATTAAAAAGTTGGATATTTAAAAAAAATGTAAGCTACTTATGTTAGGTATGCACGGCAACTGAGAATACTTGGAAAAAGTGTACTTTTGGGTGCGTTCGTTAAAATTTTAGGTTAAGTCAGCAAGTGAATTACCAGAAACTAAACCTTCACTATGCGAGTATTTCATCCACTTTATGACAGAAATGACTTTTAATTTTTCCTCACCTATTTTTAGTGCTTTGCATAAAAAACTTGTCGCAGAACTCCTTTTTGCTTAGCGCGGCAGTTTACCCGTGAATCCCTTAAGCAACACAAAATAAATATAAAGAACACAGGAGTTTAGTAAAGCATGAAAGAATAAGAACAGAAAAGGAAATACGTCACAATGCAGACTACTAAGCTCGGGGAAGTAGACTACGCACCTTCCAATGCAGGGGCCTGTGCAGAGGGCCCCATGTAGAAGCAGATTTCGGTAAATTAGGAGTGATAGTCGAGTTTTTATAAAAATTACGAATGTAGGGAAGAGTGGAAGTGTTAGGGTTCTCAAGAACGGGTGGGGGGGGATGACACAGGGTAGCAGCCGTGGTGCCCGAAGTAGAGGTGGGTACAGGAGGAGTTCGACCTATTCGATTCACGTTCGAGCAACTCCGGGAGTTCCATTCTCGCTGCAGCTGTAACATAAGGGGACCTTCACCTGACGTTGTCAGTAAGCGAACAGGAAGCGTTAGTAGAATACACATGCCAAGAGGGGGCGCGCAATGCACGCACCACCACAGCACCACACGCGAGTTAGTAAGCAGCTCAGGGTTGGTTACAAATGGTTGGCTGGTGGCTACAAAGACAGAGCTGCATGATTACCTTGAGAAACATTTTGCAGTCGATTGTGGTTCGTAGTGGTGGTACTAGCATTGTTGAGATCGGTTCTAGTTAGAACCTGGACTAGCGCGGTAGGACGCACGTTATTAAGATTATTAGCGATGACTATATTGTTGGTACCCACACTTGTTCCATGTGGTGATAACACGGAATTGTCCGTTGAATGCGAATTCGTCCCTGATGGGTTCCCATTAGAACCGGCGTAGAGGCTAGTTCTTCTTTCTTTGTTCATTCCGGAACTACCGCTGCTGCTACCAGTTCCACCACCTGGTTTCGAGCAACGCAGGCATTTTGGTAACCACGAGTGCCGTCTTATGAACCTCCTGTACTCTTTGCGGACCTGCGTGTACCAGAAACCAATAGGTTATAAGGATTTGCAGATAGATTTCTATTTGGAGCAGGCGTTGAAAAACAAAAGACAAAACGTGCGTCTTTTTCTGATCATAACCTTACATTCTGGAAAAAATCATGATTGCTCTTAAATGCACCACGCAAACGCGGTTTGCGAGAACTGTCACTGTCAGCAAGAGCGCGCACGTCTTTTTTCATTTGTCAAAACTCTGCCTGCTGCAAATCACTTTTTTTAATAAAAACCCGTTACATATTTTAAGTGTTAAACCCTTTTTTACAGTAGTTCATAAACTGGAAAGAACTCTCCCGTATGCTTTCAGGCAAACGCAGGAAAACGTGTTAGTACAGTGCTGTTCAGAAAATGTGTGATAAAGCATGGCTATAGAAACAAATGATTGGCAACCTGTCGAAAGGCGCAAAGTTAATTCGTACAAGACATGTTTGGGGATTGTGTGAACTAACTTTAGACAAATTGTGATTCACTTGTTTCCATAACCTTTTCTGAATAGCAACCAAGAATTTGATACTTTTTCTTCTTTATTAAAAGCGGGAATTACTTTAAACCTTCGAAAATCCAATGTTTTACACTTTCAAACAATTTCGGATTATTTTTTTTAATGTTCATTATTTAGTAAACGTGTGTTACTCCTGTGTTAATCTGAATCGTCACATTAACTTAAAATTACAGAAATCACAGCCAACTTAACTTTTTTCTCGTTGTATGGCGACCGTCTTTGAAAATCTTTGAAAACATTTTTTTATATGACTGTAAAGAGAATATGTATTTCGAGTACGCGTCCGTGGAGACACGGTAGAAAAATGCTTCTTTTCTGTTGTTTCGTTTTTGTGAAGTTGCGTAAAAATTCTTGTTAAGTGTCAAAAACAGAAACAACTAAAAACTGAAAGTCCATTTTACAAAGCGACAGAAAAACGGCCTAACTCATGCTAAAAAATTGGTGCTTAATTGTTACTCTTGAGTCTTGACCTGCGCACTCCTTATTTTTCACTCTCGACCTGCGGCATCTTGCTCAATTTTCCCTCTCGGCCGCCTCGGCCTGCGGCTTCCGTTTAATTTTTATTTTCAGCCTGCGGCCTCTCGTTTAATTTTCATTTTCGGCCTGCGGCCCCAAACTTACTATTTACTCTCGATCTGCGGCCTCACACTCAACTTTTCCAATCGGCCTGCGGCCTCTCGTTTAATTTTTAATCTCGGCCTGCAGCCTCCCGTTTAATATTGACTTTCGGCCTGCGGCTTCCTGTTTAATTTTTACTTCCGGCCTGCAGCCTCCTGTTTGATATTGACTTTTTTAACTATTTATATAGGATTTTCAAAATTATAAATTAAAAGTAATTCCCGCTGAACAGAAGCAAATTTCTTTATTCTAATAGAGAGAAAAAAACAAATTTTTGGCTTCGAATGAAAAATAAATATACCTTTCCATTCAAAGTTAACCCAAATTTTGCTTGGAAAGTCATAAACTTTTTCTTGATGCTTTTACGTTAATTTTAAAGGTAAAGGTACAGTGAAAACATATGATAAGGGGTAGCTATGGAAACAAATGAATCGCAACATGTCGAAAGAACGCTTGTGCAAAATTAGTTCGTACAAGACGCGTCATCTGTCATTTCATATGAGGGCTTGTGCGAACTAACTTCAGACACTTGTTTCCATGGCCTCCTTATACATGCTTGTCACAAAATATTGGACCATCGTAGGTGGCTTTGACATTATCAATTCTTTTGTTTCTAAAGCCACCGACGATAATGCAATAATTTTTAACAAGGGAAAATAAGAAATATGCAAAAAAGGTTAACAAATGAATTCAGATTCGTACTCTGTTCAAAGTTGAAAAGTTTCAGTCAATTAATTGTCAGCGATACTTCATACATACAGGGTGTCTGAGAATTATTGGGCCAAACTTTTACTAATTTACATTAATTTCGAACGATAATCATGAATAACTTACCTTCTCATTTTGCACACAATGAAACACGAAAATGAAGAATCCTTGTAACGAATTCAGGCAGGTAAAAATGTAAGCCATGGCGGCAGATTCTTGATTAAGATATAAAAAGCCGAATGTCCAAGTCAATCCCAGCAAAAATACCAAAACAATGGCGCCTTTAAGCCAGGCTCTGCAAAATAAAGTTGGTATCAAAATAAAATCGACTTTTCCCAAATAACGGGTGTCCAATAAAAACAAAATTTTTGAGTTAAGAGTTTTTCTAGGACGCCCGTTAGTAGGCATGCTAAGAATTCATGCAGAAAAACTACAAGTGAAAGATAATAAAGTAAATTATCTTACAAGTGAGCTTGAAATTTGGTATGAAGTGCATTTTCTTCCTTTCCACTACCATAGGATAAGAGCGCCATGCAAGAGAAGAAATTATATTAGAATAATTAAGACCAAACCACAAACTGTTTTCATATTATACCAAAACCGATTTAAAACTAAAAAACCAGTTAAAACCTACCATGCCCAATAGTTGTGCAACATTAATCGAACATTTATTTTAAAATTATTGTAAAATTTACCTTGTGCTGGCTAGACGCGAGTGTTCTTTGTTCTTTATAGAAACAGTTGTAGTTGCGTGACGACACATCATCACAACAGCCATTACTAAGAATATTAAATTAAGCTAAAAAAAAATATGTTACAAGTGGCAACTTTTACGATTTGTTACTATTAAAACAAGAATCACAGGTCCAACGAAGCTGAAGATGAAGTAATTATCAGTTTTGAGCCAGCAATGCTTTTCAGTACCATAACCCTGGGGGTAGATTGCGGCAGAAATTGCAACTATCACGAGGGGAAGTCCATAGGCAAAAATGTAGTACCATTTGACTCTAGATTTCTCCGCTTCGAACACTTCGATTAGCATCACGTATAATTGAAAACCTGTAAAAAATAATCTATTATTAAGTATCTTAAAGTTTTTACAACAACGCCATCTATCGTATTTTATCACACAGTCTGCTTCTTTAGCTTTAATTTAAGATTATCTTGGTCCAAATCGGTTAAGGGCAGAGTTATTTCCAAAAATATTTCGTCCCATAGAGTTTTCAGCATCGCGCAAAATATTTTTCGAGAAAAATCAGCCATTTCCTAACCGATTTGGATAAACCTAGTCTTAAATTAAAGGTAAAGAATCAAACTTTTGATTTGTGTAAGAATTTACGACAGATGGCGCTGCCGTAGTAATCTTAGCGATACTTAAGTTGATCCAGATCGGAGAAGAAATAGCCGAGTTATTTCTGAAAATATTTCGTTCTTTGGTATCGGGTGTCCCAAAAAATAGGACAAAATATTTTTGCGAATAACTCAACCATTACTTAACCGATTTGGATAAACCTCGGCTTAAATTGAAGCTTAAGAATCAGGCTTTCGATTTGTGTAAGAATCTACAACAGATGGCGCTGCTGTAGTAACCAATAAATGTTTGTATTTCCCATAACTAACCTTCAAAAAACATCCAGACGAAAGCACATAGGAAGAAGTATTGCAGGAAGCCTGCGATGACCCCACAGGTAATCTTGTTGTCAGTCTGGCCGATGCCAATCAGAAAAATTAATTCGGCAATCAGGAGGCAGATACATAAGTTGCAATGTATTGTTGTTCTGTCGCTCTGCAAACACAAGCGAATGATATAAAATAAATTTTCATATTCCTTGTACAAACCTTGAGCCCTCGAAATAACTGAAATGTTATTATTGCTAATATTAGAGAGACAATAGAGATGATGCAACCCACGTAAGTGATGATTTTCAAAGCTATTTGATGTGGAATTGGCAGATAAATGGCATGAATGTCCATTAAAATGGCAAAATTAGTTAAATGATCACAGAGACAGACTGTATGTGTGATATTTGTCGACTCCACCCTGCACCCCTCCTCCAACCACGCGTTTGTCGTATAATCCCAGAACACACACGCCGGATTGCTGACATTCTCAGTTTGTAGATGTCTCAGTGTTAATTTCACAGGTTCCCTCAACTGGATATGACGACCTTTTCCCAAACTCGCCGATATAACTTTACTGTTCAATGTGCGAGTTATATTTTGATTGTTGTTTTCGTCTGGCTGCCATTGCAGGATTTCTTCAAGTCTGTCGAAGGCGACGAAAACAACGCGAGTTAATACACCATCGCTGTTGTCTTGCAAAGCCCCTTGAGGTATTTCGATTGAATCGTTGCTGGCAGACCATTTATTGTCCGAGGTGAACACCTCTGTTGACACGGATTTAGTTTCGAGCACGCGGACTGACAGCACTGTAAATTAAATAAATATTAGAAATTGGTTTTCCAACTGACCGATTTCGTCTTCTTTTTACTTTGCAATACTTAGTAAGTGCAGATTATTACAATCTTTAAAAAAAAGTTTTGCAATTGGACGAATTTGATTTCTTTTTATAGTGATTTTGAAAAGTAGGGAATAAATTCAAGAACTTTTTCTAGCGGAATAGCGGAATGTATGGATCATTGTTTTTCAGTAATCCGTTCAAGCATTTTGGAACTTCAAAATTTTCAAGCTGCGCATTTTGACTTATTTATTGATATGTTATTGCTACAAGTACATTTAAGTCGAATTGCATATCAAATGAAAGCTAATTAAGAGAGCTTCAAAGGGATTTATCATTGTTCTACAATACTCCGTTCAGGAGTTTTGAAGCTTTGAAAATTCCAAGCTCCGAATCTTGACTTTTCTTGATATGTTAAGACTACAAAAATATAATCGAATTGTAGGTATATCAAATGAAAGCTAATTAAAAGGGCTTCAAATAGATTTATCAATCATTGCTGTACAACAATCCTTAGACTTTTTTTGAAACGTTAAAGTTCCGAAAATATAATCAAACTGCATATCAAATGGAAGCTAATTAAGAAAGCTTCAAAAGGATATTTCAATCATTGTTCTTCAATAATCAGTTCAGGAGTTTTGGAGCCTTGAAACGCTCAAGCTACGAATTTTGACTTTTTATTTATCATAGAAAAGCAGTAGCAATAGGATGGGGGGCTGATCACTAGTGGAATTAGTTGTACATCCGGCTTGGAATTAATTCCGGAATTATGGAATTATTACGGAATTATTCTGGAATTGATGGAATTTAAAAGGAATTAATGGAATTAGTTGGAATTAGCCGGAATTAGTTGGAATTAGTTGGAATTGGCTGGAATTAGTTGGAATTAGCTGGAATTATTTGGAATTAACTGGAATTATTATGGAATTAATAAGGAATTATTTGGAATTGATGAGTACATCATTTAAAAGGAATTAAAGGAATTAGTTGGAATTAGCTGGAATTATTTGGAATTAGCTGGAATTAGTTGGAATTGTTTGGAATTAATGGAACTAAATCGGAATTAGTGGAATTAGAATGGAATTAATGGAATTAGAATGGAATTAATGGAATTAGAATGGAATTAAGAGAATTAATGGAATTAGTTGGAACTAGCTGAAATTAGTTGGAATTATCTGGAATCAGTTGGAATTAAGTGGAATTATTTGGAATTGATAAGTATATCATTTAAATGGAATTAGAGGAATTAGTTGGAATTAGCTGGAATTAGTTGGAATTATTTGGAATTAATGGAACTAAATCGGAATTAGTGGAATTAGAATGGAATTAATGGAATTAATGGAATTAATGGAATTAAACTGGAATTATTGGAATTAATTCCCGATTGGAATTAGTTGTACACAATTTTTTTGAGTGATCAGCCCCCCACAATAGGACGCCGTATGCAGTGTATTCTCGGATACAGATGGATGAATTTTTCTGATTGTACAAAATTTCTTTTCATTAATTTTTCACCCCCCTCAGAGTTTTCCAACCCCCTAAAACATAAATTTGGGAAAGTTCACGACTTTTTTTGTTTCCCTTAAAGTGGCCAATGTCCCACCCCTCCGCTTCTCAGGCCACATCTTTAGGTTTTTCATAAAAAAAATCTATACTGGGTGAGTCTGAAAGACTCCACATCCTTTATACCACAGAATCTACTGTTCAAATGATGAAGCTTGGTGCAAAAATTATTGGTCAATTGTGATTCCTCTTGATGTTATAAGCCGTCAAAGATCTTCATTTTTAAACGTTCTTTTTAAATATCTTTCGAAAGGTGTATCGTAGGATTTTGAATTTTTGCACAGCATTGTTACAGACCAAGAAGCAACTGCTGATGGTACTTAAGACATTATCCAAAAAGCGGATCTTTGTTATACAGGCTGGCTCCGATGTTATTTGCCCTTGAACTTTTTTATGTTTGAAAATATTGCTAATTTGCCTATGCGACCGTATTCCCCGTTCAATCCTAAAACTTTTTTGGCTCTTAAAATTTTTCGAAAAAACTAACCACTCACGAGAAAAATTGAAAAAACCGAAAACATGATGCAGGTAATCACCTTAAAACCAATGGGCCGTATTCAGCGCCCTTTATTAAAACCGTGATTAAGCCTTGATTAGCTAATAACGTTATTAAGACTTAGCAACGATTTTAGTGATGGTCCTATTCAGCGACTCTTTTAAGACCGTGATTAACTAATAAAGCTTGTTTAAGAAATGAGAGCTGACAACATCGCAATTTTTGGGACATTTGACAAGAGTGAGGTTAAAATTAATGTTTACGAATGAGGAAAAATGAAATACAAGCATTTCAATCAGTTATTTATTAGGCAATGCACTATCAATTATTGTGGTTTAGCTGTGAAACGTGTGTTTACGAGTAGATATGCCCTCCATGAGGGAAAAAGTGCCCAAGACGAAAATTTCACCGAATAACGAAAACTACTGTTCCTAGTTCTGTTTGTTGATGGAAAGGTCACGGGAGAACCTAAGCACTTCCTCTCTACCATGTTATCATATTCGTGATTCAACTTTAGGCCTTTCCGATTGCAGTAAATTAAGAACCATGCACCATCTGGACTTTTTTAACTTCAAATTATTGCTGAATTGTGTCCGAGACAAGTATTTTGGTTGCTGCTCCACTGAACGAAATGTAATCTTCCAGCTCTGGGATTCGTGGCTGTTGGCTTGGCCGATATCTTGCAAATCACCTTCATCTACAATTAAATTTGTACTGTTTATAAGTTCATAATGAATGCTATTATCTATTATGAACTCGGTCACAAATATTAAAAAATTAGACAACATAACCTCAAATTTATTAATTAAAAATCACTTAGCTACCTGTTCAATTTGGCCGGAGTCTTTGGCGAAGTACTTCAAAGCAAGTGAAACTCAGAAATATTCAAAACTTTTAGCTTTCAGGTAGGTATCTTCCTTTTTCATTGTCGTCTCCGTCGATTTCGGGAGGATGTTAGGATTTCCACTATATCACGCCTGAAGACTGCAAAGGGGCTTACGGAGGTCGAACATTTCGAAAAAGTTCAAAATTCACAAAATTCTTCCAAAATTTTTCACTAATAAAGGTCTTAAACATGCTCGGTACCGTGTTTAAAAATCGTTATTAAACTGACAGTTCGCGCGTCGGTAATAGAGCTTGATTAGTGCTAATCAAGGGCGCTGAATAGGTACACCTTAGTTAGGCTTGATTAAAATTTTAATAACGCGTTACTAAAGTTAGCAAAGGTCGCTGAATACGGCCCAATGAGTCTACCTCATAAAAAAGTGAAATTACCATCAATGTTTTTTCTTCAGTTGTGAGCAATGGTTCTGGACACAGATGTAGGACAACACCTTCAATGCAAAAAAACAGTTGAAATGTGATGCGTGTCAACGTACACTTTGATTTTTATTGAAATTGTAGGTTTATCACGATGACCATGTTTTCGGTTTTTTCAATTTTCCTCGTGAGTGGTTAGTTTTTTCGAAAAATTTTAAGAGCGAAAAATGTTTTAGAATTGAACGGGGAATACGGTTGCATAGGCAAATTAGCAATATTTTCAAACATAAAAAAGTTCAAGGGCAAATAACATCGGGGCCACCCTGTATAACAGAGATCCGCTTTTTGGATAATGTCTTAAGTACCATCAGTAGTTGCATCTTGGTCTGTAACAATGCTATGCAAAAATTCAAAATCCTACGATACACCTTTCGAAAGATATTTAAAAAGAACGTTTAAAAATGAAAATCTTTGGCGGCTTATATCATCAAGAGGAATCACAATTGACCAATAATTTTTACACCAAGCTTCATCATTTGAACAGTAGATTCTGTGGTATAAAGGATGTGGAGTCTTTCAGACTCACCCTGAATGTCGCCAAAATACTCGATGATTGGCTTCATCTCTGTCGGTACACAGTAAGTGAGCGGAGTTTCCCGCATCCTATTTTAATTGGTTGAATTTGACTTAGGCTTCTGACGCACAAATTACAGCAAACAAATTGAGCGAAGCACTTACCGATATTCTTGACAACTTGATCAACAGTCTTAGTTCTCATAACGGTCTCGGCCAAGAGAAAAGAGTATTCCTCAAGTCCTATAAGCAGAGAAGTCGCCACCCTCATCTGCTCCTTGTAGCTCAAATCCCTCCACGAGGGATGCTGGGATGAGTCCAGCAAATTGCTTCCAGTCTTCACAACATCGTTCAACATTTCAGTGACGATAGCTTCACGCTGTCGCGTGTCAGGAATGGTCTGAATGTCCTGTGACATTTTCTGAGCCATTTTCTGGATCATCTTGGTGGTCATCATCATGTCGCCTCCATAGAGCGTTTTGCTGCTTGTGACTTGGGCTAAATCGTTCGTGATGGAGACCAGAGGGTCTCGTCCAGCGAGTGTCCTCTGTTCCAAACTCATCAGCCAAACGGACCTGCACTGGCTCAAGTCGGGCGTTGCAGGGTGCCAGGTTGGTTTTGAGTTGACCTCAATGCAACGCCATTTCGCAAATCCGGTTGTACCCCCCGGGCAGGGTTCAATATCCGTCGAATTGGCCTTGGTCCAGTTCCAGTAGATGCTGCGAATTGTTGTTGGGCTGCAGTGATCTACTTCTGTATTGGGCCATGGTGGTGGAACACTGGACGGGACAAACGTTGGATAGGTAGTTTCAGCTAAAATAATGATTTAGATAATGCTGCAATAATCAGGAAACATACAAGTAACTCTCTTTGGGGTCACTGTAGTAAATGGCAGGGTGGTAAAATCAGTAATTTCCTCTTCCCTATCTTGATCGTTGGGATTAACGGGAGGCAACGCAGACGTCGAAGTCGTCGAAACCGTAGCTGAAGAGACAGCTTTCGAAACAGTGGCTTTTGTAAGTGGCGGGGGCGGCCTTGCGGAAGGTTTAACCGTACTCCAGACTGGAGGTTGTGACGTAATTATCCAAGGAGGACTCGGCCGGTTCGTGGTGGTAGTTGTCGTCGCTAAACATATGCCAGGTCATCATTACGGGACGAGATAAAGTGAATAATGATTACTTAAGTCATTGTGACATTTACACCATTACTCACTTTACGTTATTAACCATTTTTAATTACACTTCCTCTACAGTTAGAATAATTAAAAATAATTATTATAATTAAGATTAGATCAACAATGGTTTTACACTTTTGCAAATTCCGATGTCTCTAAAAAAAATCGAGCTACATTTGCATTAACCGGACACGTTTAGGGGTTTAATTACGGTTAATTTTGACAAGTATTTTGACAGTTAAATTAAGTGCTGCCACACATCAAGATGCTTATTAAAGTATTCTATTCGGGACCCCTCCAGCGTTTCACCGGACAGTTTAGCGTTCTATCATTATTATCGAAATTATAGTCTAAAGGCTATAAATTATAAATTCCACAGCAATCGAATTTAAATAAAATTATTCAAGTGATAATAATATTGTTAGAATGTTGTGATAACCAATGGCAGATTACGTCATTCTTGACTTGTGGGCTCTAACCAATAAACATTGTTGACCGTTCTTTCCAATACCATCTCTTTTGTTTTACGATTTATCTGATATGAGCTCATTTTAACAGTTAGCAAACATACTATAGCTAAGTAAAAACATGTGTTCATGTGTAGCGCGTCATTTATTAGCCTTGGTAAAATTTAAAGCACTTTAATCAGGAGATCTTTCCTAGGAAGATTCATAAATAGTTCAGGAGGGCCTTTGCTCAGAAATAATTATGACACGCAAGTGCTGAAAGCTTTTAAAAAACACTTTACTAGGGAATTTGGCTTGGGGTTAGATTTCCCAGATTTTTTATAGCTCTGCCTCTGAGATGGCGTACTCGTTCTTTTGGTAACAGAGATTTCTCTTTTTCCGTCTATTTTGAGTCTGTTTGACGATGAATATTTTATAATTTCTTCATACATCATGGCGCTTCTATCCCTAGCGGTCTTCTTTTTGTTTCTTCTAGAACTATGTATTGGGGGGTATTGAAGTCTACTCTTATGCACCATCTTAAGTACTTCTCGTGTAGTTTTTCTATTTCTGTTTGCCGGGTCCATCCGTATTTCCACATCATTCAGGAAAATACTATTCATTATCGAGTCAAACATCATTAATCTGATTTTGTCATAGAACTTTCCTTCGCCGATGCTCCAGATCTGCTTCATCGTTATTTCTTTTACATGTTGCCTCTCAGTATTGTTCTTATTGTTCCCATTAAATTTTAACCTCCTCACTCCACTTCACCACTTAAAAAAAAGGGAGGTTACTGCAATCACCAAAATTTTCGAATTCGAGATAACACCAGATCTTCACGTTTTGAGGTCTCAGGAACCCAAAAAAGTGGTTTTTAAAATGTGTCTGTGTGTATGTACGTACGTTCGTTTGTAATCACGCCACAGCCAAAACTACTAGACCGATTTGGGTGAAATTTGGAACATAGGCATCTCGTAACCTAACTTAGATCTGAAAAGCTTTTGGAGCCAATCGTGCAAACGGAAATGCCATTTTGGCACATCAACTTTTAAATTTCAAATGCAAACCCCCATTTTTCACGTCACCATAAGGAAGACCTTCAAATTCTGCTTCTGAAAGTGTATTCATTCTTAGTGCCCTTTTGACCAACAATAAAAAAAAATTGATTTTTATCGGACTTTAAAATCGCGGTACAGCCCAAGCCCCTGAACCGATTTGGCTGAAACTTTGCACATGGGGATTGTATTACACGTCGAAGAGCTGAAGAAATTTTGAATTCAATCGACTCACGGAAAGTGCCGTTTTGGCACACCGATTTCCAAATTTAAAATTATTCTCTCATTTAACCATTAAAAACAAGTTTTTGAAAGATTTATTGTCACCATCAGAAAGGTCTTCAAATTCTGGTTTTAAATAGGACAAAATTAATTCGCATTTAGCGCTGTTTGGTTCAAAAAATCGAAATTTTATAATAACAGTAAAAATACATTATAGCCCAAATTACTGAATCGATTTGGCTGAAATTTGGTACATGGAGATTGGGTGACCCATTGAAGACGTGAAAGGCCTTTGAAAGCAATTGGCCCACGGAAAGTGCCATTTAAGCATATCAACTTAAAATTTTAAGTACAAGACCTCCTTTTTTATGTCGCCATTAGAAAGACGATCAAATTCTGGTTCTAAAAATGTGTTCACAGTTTCTACCATTTCAGTGGAAAATAGAGAAAAAATTCTTTCTTATTAAAAGGGAGCGGGCTGACAGTGGATGACATAAAGTGGCAGTTATTGTCAAAAAGGTGGTAAAAGATTAACCTTAAAAGGAACATATTGTCAAATGTGATGGGTGATGTCCGAGGTGAGGTCGGTATTTGTCAGAAAATTGCGAAATTAGTCAAGGATTAAAAAAATTCTGTTGAATTGACTACTATCTACACAGAATACAAAGATCCACGCGATGTGCAGGTTCCAGCCGCTTCTCTGCTGCATTTTTTTCCTTTTAATTTTTATTTTTCCCTTTGCTGAATATGAGAATCTTCGATTTCTTGGTATTTAGTTTCAAGTTTCGGTTCTCCAGATATTTTCCTTGTAACTTCTTTTGCTCCAATGGTGACAGGCTTCTTCTGTTTTTGGCGTATCAGTTTTTCGTAGGCTTTTTGGACATCCATGTAGGACTGTATTATCTGAAATGTGTAACTATTGTGCTCCATAAAAGAAAATAAATAATTCTTTCAAAAATAGCTACGAAGAACGCTTAGAGATTCTTGAAATTCTATTAGACCTACTTTGCAAGTAAGTGCCCCAGACCACCTGAGAGCAGAAGTCTGGGTAATTTTAATAAAGACCAAATTCCTTAGTAAAGTGTCAAAAATGACCTATTTGAAAGAGAAAGTAAAACAATACAGAATTGCAAACACTTCTCTCAATGGTATGCGACAAGTTTCAAATAAGAAAAGTTTTGCGGAAGAATGTCCTTACATCCTGTTTTCAGGTCCGGGAACTTTTGGGCCATAGCAATAGCTGTTGAGAAAAGTTTCTGAAAGAATACTTTTTGCATTTTCAAAGTAGGGCCTAACAAAGAATCTAATTTTTCGTCTCCATCAGAAGGAATGATTGTCTTCATGGTCCAAAAACGAGAAAGCATCTGCTTTGTTAGCTTAGGATTTTGAACGTCTTGTAGAACTGTTTTCAAATAAACCTGACCAAATACTTGTTTGAGATGAGGTTCGTTTATGGAATGTCCCATTTTATATGTCTTCTTAGAGTTTAGGTTTCATTCAAATGGGAAAATTTTGTGGTGTACGCAACGAAACAAGTTTTTGGTTTCATATTTTTTTATAAAATTTTATCCACACTTAGGCAAGTTAGATTTTTTTTTTTACCTCCAGATGCGTTTATTATTCGACGATTTTAACTTACATTAACATAGGCATAAGCTACCTAGAATCATATATTCTAACAAACATACACTTGCAAAAATGAGTTTAGAACTTTCGCAAAATAAAAGATGATCTTGGTGGTAGTTGTAAGAAATCGAGGAAGCATATCAACGGGCAAATTAGCGGGTTATCGAAGGCCAGCGCGAATTACTCGAAAACCTTGTAAAACGTGTAATTGTAAAGCAAAAAACTGGACATCCAGATTACGATGTAACACACGAAGAAGGTATATTTATGGCGGCGCGTTGTAATTCGAGTAGAATCTTGTCGAACAAACGGTAATGTGTTGAGTCTAACTTACCAGGTAGGCACTGGTAATGGGCCTCGAGGTATTTGTGTGTGCCTGGACAAGGATCTCCGAACATACTCGTACTCGCCGGGATGCTGCAGTTCTGATAATGTGTACACCTAAGGCAACGGTCGCGTTAAACTCACAAAAATGCTTCCTCGTTTCTGACAATATTGTATGTTATCGACACGCGCAAGCAAAATTACCTTCACAAGTATATTGTGCCTCGATATATTTTTTTGTGCCTGGACAAGGATCATCAAACGTCTCGTTGTTGACTTCGACCGTACAATTTCTTTGCAAATTACATCTGAAATAAAATAAAGCTCTCCGTTTTTTACGCGACTCATTAAAAACATGCTATTAATTGTTAATTAGACACAAAATTTAGGACAAAAACTTCAAAGCAACTTCAGAAACGGACATTTATTTTCAGTTAGGTGAGGGAGTAACTTTGCCCACATGAAATTGGATAACATACAATATTGGCAGACATAAGGAAGCACAAAACACAGATAAAATAAAACACTTGCTTTCTAGCAAGACATTTTCGTGATTTTGTTAAAGATTGTTAGTAAACAATGGCAAGAGCAATACAAAAAAGGAGTTAAGCCGCAGGTTATCAAGCCAATCCCAATACAACGTTTCCGAGAAAATATTTCTTCGAAGTCTAAGGTGACATTTCATGTGTTGACATAAAAAATGAATACCATCACCCTAGATTTGGCAAAACTATCACAAGTCATCAGAAGTCATTTAGAATTAGAACTGCTACAGTTGTTACTAACTGATGGTTTGTGATAGTTTTGGTCAAGTTTGGGGTAATGGTATTACAGGAATCTTACTGCCAGCGCCATCTCATGATTAACGTGCTAAGTAATGGGGCGAAGCACGTAACATAATATTAAGCCGGGCACAGTCCAGAGTGTCTTACGTTAATTCGCCCACTAATCTGTACATCCAAATTTAAATAAACATTTCGGAACATCAAAAGTCGTGTTCTTATTGCTTTTACTAATTAGGAGCCAAACATCTAAACCTGTTTTTAATGTCAACATTTAATTTTTGTCGTCTATAATTTTAGATGTGAATAAATAACATCTTTTACATTTTTTAATAGCACATAATTAGGAAAAACTAACGAAGGCTGAAAATTGTGGATTAAAAGAAACAATAAGAAACAGCAACATCGCAATATTAAAAAAAACCAAGGCTAAGGCTTCAGGTGTGCTGGTCTAGTACACAATTTTTTTTTTGGTAATATTGTTTTTTTTTTATATTTTCATACAAGCTAATGAATGTGGTGAAAGTTTGCATATAGTTTTTCGGAATAATTAATCCGAGCGTTAATAAAAATTCCTACCTAGAGTAAGACACAGGTGATTAAAATATTTATTTGTTCATCGTAATAAAATGGCGCCTGAAAATCGCTATAAAAGCGAAACATTCAATTAATCCTATACAGATTTATAGCTACAATATAATGGTGTAATAAAATAAAATCTTAATGAAGAATGTACTGAGGATAGAAAGCAATCATTAGGGGTATTAAGTAGAGACTGGATTTACGAAAATATCAAGAAAATTGTATGTTATTACGGCTTTTATTATGTTATGTAGCAAATCGTTCAGTATAATTTCAGAAAAATTTAGCAAGACTCTTAACACCGTTACTCTGGAAAATTAGTTACACCACGAAGGTTTTCCTATGAATGTACAGACCGTGGTAAAGCGAAATTGACTTAACGATTTTATGGCAAAGCTATGAAATCCTGTTTCGTTCCACTCCGGCCATGAAATAGCAAAAGCAAATTACCCAGTTTTCCGATTTTACTATTGTACTCACCTTCCATGTAACACCCTCAGCGACTTCGGTGACATACAGTTGACGCTCCAGTCTGTGTTACCATGGTCGTTACAGATCGTTATCGAGAACCGACCATAATTAGCGCGAATCAATTTTATCAGTTCCCCTTCTTTACATTCGATTTTTAACGTCTTCCCCTCGCAGGCATACGCCGTCTCGTATCGGTACATTTCTGGAAAAATAAAATATAAATCACAATATTGTTGACCAATTCACTCAGGTCGAGCAAATAATAGCTTGCAAATGAAAACATTTATCAGATGACAGTGACAATTGCAGTTTTAGAGTGAAAAAGTATCTGATATCTCCGTTTCCTGTTTTTAAGCTGATGTAATATAAATAAGCGAAAACCCTGCAGAATTTTCCCTGACAAATCACAATAAAGCGAACAAAGTTTGTTTTATTGGTCAAGATATTGGCTTCCGCAAATTCGAGTCGACTTAAAATGTAATAGCCACTGACAGAACTTATGGGCAAAAATAAATTTTATTGACAGAAGATCATAAATCGAGGGTATCGCTCGATAACCCCTGCAATATCATTCTAATGTTGACCTATGGCTGCATAAACAATCATCGATTGCATTTTTATAATACTGTTCATTTCTTTCGTATATTTAATCATAAATCAATCAATTTCTCTGTAAATAATTGCTCAAAAATAATTTCGTAATAAATCATTTATTAGTATGTAAATACGTACTTTAATTCTAATTATTGCATAAATGATTTTATACCTGATAGGATCGTAACTGAACCCAAAAAGTCAAAGGGTTCACCTCAGTCGTATCTAAATCGTTTCATGATGAAACTAATTTCAGTTTCTATTCTTGGGCCCTCTGCACCCCCTTTTATTTTTTTTCTGTATAGATAAGAAATTCTTCAGGGGCCTTTTTGACGTCTCAGCACTGGGCCCCTGAACGTTCTGCAGCAATGCCAGGACTCAGATTTGCAGGAGGTGCGTAATTAAGCAAATACAGAAATTAAGATGTTCCAGGACGCCACTGGCTTTATACATTGCTCCTGAACCAGAAACATCACCTAGTACCGGAGCACATAACTGTTGTTGGTGGCTTAATATTAAAACAAAACTAAATTTAAACAAATCTATTTACATAAAAAAAGTAAAATAAGGGTGAAATAATTTAAACGATTTTGAGAACAAGAGGAAAAACAAAAGGTGTCCCAAGCATGAGGGCTGAGGGCCACCAAACTCCGAGTTTCGGGAAGTAACAGAATGACAAGCCGCAATTATCTGGTAGTAGGTACATACGATGCCACATTTTATACAAATACAAACCCGAAACGCAGCTCGACATAAGTGTTAATATTACTCAACAAAACTAAAACAAGACACAAATTACTGACTGAAGGCCCAAAATACACAAATGAATTAACTTAACAAAATAGTCGAAGAAGGCCAAGAACCCAGCAATAGGATTTCTGGTAGCTTGGACAGGGGCAGGCAGAAATCACCCAGTAGATTTCCGGCTGGCACTTAGCTACGACACAAAATTCAGCAGTATTAGGCAGTAGGAAAAAGGGCTCTCGAAATGTGTCAGAAGTTAAGTGTATCTTCATTCTCAGACTATTAAAGACTCGAAGCAATTCGTATCGAAGTCTTTAATGGCAAAAGAATATAGATTCTCTGACCTTTAAAGTTTCTAGGCACATTGATAAGTCTAGAGCAACAATTTTTTGCATGATTGTTGGAGCGTATATGCCTATATGCTTATGGCTATGCCTGTCACTTTTTCTGTTTCTGATCCATCTGTGTACTAAACGGAGGAGTTTTGCGCTATTTGTTTCATTTCAGTAACTTTCTATGTGCTTTTAGAATTTATTTGAAATATTGAAACTTGGAGGTGACTTAACTTCACCCTGAAGACTAGCTAATCTACTTACGGTAGAAACGTTGGATATGTCGGTAGTTGGGAAAAGGGTATAACGATCACATAGAAAACTATATATTCACAAAGTTGACAGATAGGCGCGCCGAGAGTGGATTGCATATTAAAAAGGTGTTTGTCGAGCAATCGTCATTAAAATGCCATTAAAGTGGCAAAGGCGCGTTTAGAGAGTAAGTAAATTTTCATTAGGGTGAAAAACCAATGAAGCACACATGTGGTGGAATTAGAATAAGTTACGAAGTGGCTTTACAAGCAAACTATTTCAAATTCCATTCTTTTGAAGTACCTACTTGACTGAGAATAAGCGCAGAAAGCGGCTTTATTCAATTCTGAATGGCTAATTACAGTGTTTTACGTACTCTCCTTTTAGCTGAAGAGAGGTCTCTAAAGTTAGGACATGTTCGCTTAAGAAGCGCTCTCAAAGCGCACTCGTACGGAATTTTGCCATACACCACGCGCTAATATCTCTAATGTTCTCTTCACATCTTAAATGCATAAGGTACGTGATCAGATTGTAGACATGCCAACCAAAAATATACTTCACGTGACATATTAATTTATAGATTCAATTTACTGAAGGATGTTATAAAAAGATCGTTTCATCGCTACTGCACTCGTATCAATTAAAGTCTTATTGTGTTCACTGTTTACAATTTTTTAATGAAACACATTAACTGTGCTCTCAAAGTTGATATATTTATGGTCCCATCTGCTTGGAAAAAGAAATTTTATTGGGGTTCTTTTCTACGAATAAATCATTTCATTAACAGCGAGTTCTTGTGCTGCTTTTAATAAAACAACTTCTTATATTTAGTAGCTGAAATCGCTTGTTGATTACTGTGGGTGAGGAAATCTGTAAGTCGTTTTGTCAGTGCTAATTGAAAGAACTTGAGTGATCGACCACTGTTTTCGTTTCTCGAACTGTCATAGCTTTGTGCTTCAAAACTATGCTATAAAGGTGGTCTACGGTCACATCACTATACGATATTTTTTGAGCAAGTGACAGGTGGAATAGCTCTATGCTAAACCCCGTCCGTTGGTTCCTTAATTAATAAAGACGTTTTTTTTTATTATTATTATTAAACCGATTGCGCAATGTTATGTTTTAATTAAACTTGTGATGTTTAGAGCAAAATAAAGAATTTTCTAAGATTCGACAGGGAAAATATCTTAAGGGTGGAAATAACGAAAGTAGGAAAGGATAAGCAGTGATCTGCTTTTATTTTCGACCCTTAAAAAGTAGCAAATACCCTTTTACGGGTACGAAAGGTGCCAAAGGTAGGACGAGAACCGGTGCATTCAACGTTGTATGGCTGTTGCCGTGCCAAGGGTAGGAACAAATAACGAAAGCAACTTGCCTGATGCTAGTAGTACCCTAACTTTTGCACTTTCTGTACAATTGTATGACTTAAGAAATCCCCGGGATTATACGAGCTGTTTTTTGTCTTTGCGTTTTTCGAGAACATTTCATGGTCACACAAGATGAGATTTGATTTTTTTCTTTCATTAATTAAAATAACGAACTAGCGCCAAGTTCTTATCTTTAAATCGACGACATTTAGAGAAGGCTGCAAGGCACTGATTAAACGGATATGCACATATTAATGACTTAAGCATGTCAAGGATTATTAGCAGTAATTCGAATTATTTTAAGACAGCCTTTCACAATGCAAAAATATTGCTGCGATCCCTCATCTTACGTAAAACCATATACACCATGTTTATCGATAGTGCAATAAATTTATTACTTCAAGGTTCTTTTCCGCTTGGAAATGCATCGTTCCTGGCAGTGACGGAAATTCCAAACGATCCAACTGAAGAAATAACAGCAGAAAATTTCTATATTTGTAAACGATTAGGGCATTTAATCACAAGTTGTACGATTGACTCAAAACCAGAACAGGCACAGATCCTGTTTGCTATAATTATGTAATAAACAAAGTAAAAACTCTAATAATATAATAATAATCTTACAGAATAACACTTGTGCATCGCTATTGAAATAATAACTCAAGATTTAGTGATCATTTTTCAAAATTTATGTAAGTGAGTAAGTTATATTTAGGTCGACACGCGTTTGCATATCTCTGGAAGTTTCGAGGCAAAAACGAGAAAATCTGGCGAGTAGTGCATCTAGTTCTGTTACCTGTTGTGAGCGACATTCCTGAGCCGGAGGTCGAGTTTGGTTGGCTGCTTTTACCGCACTGCTGTTCTCTTTTGTATGTAACAATTTCGACGTTCGGTTTAAATCTACACCCCCGAAGCCGATTATACGATTTATAACCTGGGAAACTTCAGTAATTAACTGACTAATCAACTGACCGCCGTCAACTAAGGGATAAATTCATAATGAAGTCATCTTCAAAGCGCGTCTATTTTTTATTTAAGGGTGAGTCAAGTTATCGATTAGACGGATGAAAGAATTAAGGCGCGCGGTTGTCGACGATAAATCTGACTGCGAATAGAATAAAACGAATAAATTTAATAAATGATTAAGTGATGAATGTATAACTTACAAGATGAGAACAAGAATTTTATAAAAGTTGACGTGAAAGCTACGTTTTATTACCTCACTTAAATTTTTACGATGTTCCCTGAAAGCACGTCTTATATGAGAAATTGTTGGGGCATTGCCTTCCTTGTCACTATTTTTTATGATCAAATTTGGGGCCATGTATCTTGTAAATTGTCACAAGTTGTAATACCAGGTCTATGTATTACCGTTTTTCATTGGAATCTTGTCAGAATTTTAACAAAAAATTAATTTTCACACGCTATTACCTACTTCAACGATGGGGGGATACGTAACGATTTGTCACGTGATGGAATTTACTGGTTAGATATAGCCAACCGTTACCGGTCATCTAGCCATTATCAATTTTATATTATTCACCATCACATTATAAACTTGTTTTACAAAATCCAATCGAATGCATACCATAAACTGTTTGTTCAAATAAATAAACAATGGTATTAGCATCAAACGAATAATATCCATATTTAATTTGTTCAAACTTTTTTGTTATTCAATAACAAAATTATAGATTTAGGTTTAGGAAACAAATGATAATGCAATGCAAGGCATTAATTATTGAAAATATGCGATTGCTTTTTCAGTTCAAACATCGCCATGTTTTCAAATAATAATAACAATGAAATCCTCATTGGATGGCTACTTTCTGCCGAAGGGATTGACAGTATGCTGGTTAATAAATGATTAGGGAGGTAAAAATAATTTTAATCTGGCAAATTACCCAAAATTATTATTTCTTGTTTTTGCCAATTAGACATAAAAAAATACGTTAATTTTACTTTATTTAAGTCTGCGAAAAAATGAAATGCGAAATCATAGAAACGATTTTACTTCAGAAGTAAAGCTTCTAGCTTTCTGAACAGAAAAATTCTGCGTCACAATTTCTTTCATCCCCTGATTTTTTTGCAGCAATTTTATCGAAAAAACAAATACTAACTAATTGTTGTCTAACAGCCATCTGATAACGAAAGCTTTTTGTGAGATTGCTTTCAGCGTGAGGCAAAATGAATGCTTCACTAATTTTTGAAAATGTGTGTAAACAGGTGAATCGTGTACACAAACTAGTCTTACCTGTGCTCTTACCAAAGTAATCCACTGAAGGCATGGAATCAGAGAAATTGAATTATTAACAATTAAATAACTCTTAAAATACAAGGCGTATGAATAAAAATAACATCGTGATTAATACTGCGAATAAATGAAATAAACACAAACATCATTAAGGAAATACCCGACCAATTAAGATAAATTTAGTATTAGCGAGAAAGTAATTTAGATAATATAAAAAATGTAATTTACATACGGATTGGTGTAATAAATATTTAAAAGGGGCAACATTTTTACTCCCTTATTACCAGTTTTTGTTAAATAAGTCCCTATATTTCCATTCAGGAATGTGCATGCAGCTAATGACATAAGTATTTCAATATTTAATGAGCTGACCGAAAGTGAATAAAAAACTGAATGAAAAGACACAATAAAACGAAAATTAACGGTAGAGACAAAATTGTTTGTTGTTCCAATAAACAGATTTTATCTTTAAATTACATTATAGATAATTTATTAGGTAATTAGGAAGCACGCCAAAAACAATTAAAGCACATTTTCAATAAATATTCTATTTTCTTCAATTTACGGCTTAATTTAACAGTTCTTTCAATTGGAATCCTGGCTTCAAATACGGAGAGCAGAATTTAAAGGAAATAATATACAGGGTGTTCCAATGAAAAGTATCCACCCTAAATATTTCGTAAACCAAATAAAATATGAAAATTCGCTCGGACCGGTCGATTTTTATTTGGAGGGGGACATTTAAATCCATGCTTGGCGAAATTTCAAAAACTCACTCCCTAACCCCCACCTACTCCTACTTCAAAATTTTAAATAGCAACCCCCCACTTGTGATACATAATTTGAAAGCTAATTTCATTGCCAATCTAACGTTGCAACAATTTTTGATATTTGTTCAACTCTTAGCGCCCTCTACGGTCAAATTTTAAATGACATTAGGGCCGTTTGTGATACATCATTTGAAAAGGTTTGAGATTCTCTGTAAACTGATGCAAGAATTTTTGAAATCCACCCACTCGTTCAAAAGTTACATTGAAAGACATGAGCTGTTTCTGGGCCTAGGAATCCTTCAAGATTAGGCTGTAACTTTTGAACGAATGGATAGATTTAAAAAATTCTTGCATTAGTTTACAGATAATTTCAACCCCTTTCAAATGATGTATCACAAAGGGCCCTAATGTAATTTAAAATTTGACCAAAGAGGGCGCTAGAGTTGAACAATCATAAAAAATTGTTACAGGGGTTAGATTGGCAATGAAATTAGCTTTGAAATTATGTATCACAAGTGGGGGGTTGCCATTTAAAATGTTGAAGTGAGGGTAGGTGGTGGTTAAGGGGTGAGTTTTGTAATTTCGCCAAGCATGGATTTAAGTGTCCCTCTCCAAATAAAAATCGACCTGTCCGAGCGAATTTTCATATTTTATTTGGTTTACGAAATGTTTGGGGTGGATACTTTTCATTGGAACGCCCTGTATATTTATGCTGGTATTTCATGTGCTGACATAAAAATTTAAGGTACCGTAACTAAGTTAGCGCGTAAATCATGAGATGGTGCAGGCAGTAAGATTTCATTACCCCAAACTTGACAAAACTATCACAAACCATCAGTAGCATTCATAATAATTTATTGTTTAGTGATTATTGTAGTAGAACAACGTTCTACTACAACGTTTGTGATAGTTTTGTCAAGTTCTTGCCGTATACATTAAAATAAAGCACTTAATATCCCTATTTTTACCTAGTTGTAAATACGAATTTTGACAGTAGTTCCAAAACAGTGGCACTTAACTAAATATATCCCGTTTATCTACGAGGGCGTGTGAGAATTACCTGTAGGTATGTTTAAAAATGTTGAAATTGTGATGTTCCGGTATGAGCACAATCATGATTTAAATTCATTTTATGTAAATCGTTGTTTAGTAATAAGGCTAGTGAATATAAAGCAAAGTAATTAAGAACTAACTATTATTATCCTGTGAACAGTAAATTCTGGTGGTGTATTTTTCAATCCCCCATAAGTATACAAAACACACGCAACGGGAAACAAAAGGAAGACGTGATAAGAAGACAAAAGAGCTTTCAAAAATTAAATATTGACTTATTGGCAGTTGGTGCAGGAAGTCGATTGAAATTACAAATCAGTACTCAACTGACTCGACTGCATGTTTATTTATCCCCCGTGAATGTGAAATAAAATTTAATTTCACAGCTGTTGCATTCTTCCTCCGATAGCTAAAAGCGCTGCTTATGATCTATTTTTTTCTTTGAGCTTCATCGACTCTCCATCCAATTAGCGCATTCTCACCCTGTGTAGTGCAGTGATTCAACTTAACTTAATGACTCTCCCGTAGAATGAGAAATGTGTTAAACGGCGAGCATTGTTACGTAAATACGATGATTTATCTCTTTCTCGTCCTATGAATTTATCAATTAGATAAATCTCGGAAATGGTAGCATTAATAAGAGGGGAACGATGTATTGACGAGATGCCAGGAATTTCCGGGATTAAGTACACAAAATCCAGTATTGGAAGAAAAATGTGGCCATTATAAGAAACGTTTATAGGTAAGCACTAGTAAGCAGTAAATTTCGAGTTCAGTTGCTATCAAATAAATTGCAGGAACAGCATATTTCGGATCGTTTCTTCCGCTAAATTCCGATAAAGATAATTCGAAAGGAAAATATAAATATCAGGTGGCTTTCTGTTGATGAAATATCTGGCCGTAAGTATTTCCATATCGAAAAGTAATTAAATTATGAAGTTATAAGAGCGTTCAGTTTAATAACTAAGGGTGACATAAAAATTTACGGTACCGTAACTAAGTTAGCGCATAAATCATGAGATGGCGCTGGCAGTAAGATTCCTGCAATACCATCACCTCAAACTTAATAAAACTATCACAAACGATCGGTAACAGACATTGCAGCAATTCTAAATTGTTTAGTAATTGTAGTAGAGTGCTAAATGGTAGTATCTCAACTGAAAGATGCAGGTCAGGTGTCGGCACAAACTTCAGGTTTTCAGAATTTTGTTTGACCATCAAGCTTGTATTTGTACCTATTTACTTGCATTTAATTATTTAATTTGGGCTCGAGTTGAAAACATTTAACTGAGTCAGGAACAAAATTAATTAATCATGCCAATCTGTCTTCTTACGGCATGTACTTTAATGTAGAGTAAAAGTTTGTTTTGTCACGGACCCCATATATTCGGGTATTGTCGAGAAAACATGAGTAGGGTTGTAAATTCGGGCATAAAATCTTTATAGTGTTCTTGTGGATCATAATAATAAGCAATGTTCCACCAGTATGCTCTCAGAAAGTCGGTGATGATGCGAACTCAGTTTCTATGGACTGGACTGCGATCGGTTTCCTTTCCCCTCGTCGAAATGTCACTTACACCAGGACTTTGATATACAGCTACTGTTCCTCAGACTCCCATTATACTTTCTAGGTAATCATGAATTGTTTTTGATCCAGCATGAATGCTTTCTCTCCAAGTACTCGGTAATCCTTTCAACTCTGGAACTAGGGATGAATTCCCAATTATAAATCAACAACCTAACTTAGTTAATCTTCACAATGCTCTCACTTCTTCAGGTCTCACCTACTTGACGCCACAGGGGGGATACGTAACATACACAAATTAACAGGCGCATTTCAGAATGCCTCATTATACCCACAATTATTATACTTTGAGCTCTCGGGGGGAATTCTAACAAACTTTTCTATGAAGACGCGCACGTTTCTGTTATTTATTATGTATCTAACTAACATACATAAAGAAACGAAATCGGATCTCACGATATAAAGTGGAGAGCTTCTACCACTCGGGCAGTATAGTCCAGTCAACGATGTGAAAATAGAAACAAAAATTACTGCAGTTTTGCAAAGCAGCCGAAGTTGTAGCTTAAACCATTCTATTGAACATACTAAAAGTCCCCAAGGATGGGGTGTGAGCTCGAGCTACCATCATGGCGAAGAGGTACAATTTTTGTTAACTTTGCAAATCTCTCCTGAAATATTGATTTTGTTGAAAAAATAGCCATATAGCAAATTGAAGAAAGTAAAATTCTCTAGACTTTATCGTTGGACCAATAGACTGCTTTAACCGCCGATTTAGCGATTAAATGAATAAACATTTTTTCTAGAGAATTTTACGCTCTTCAATTTGTTATATGGCTATTTTTTCGATAGAAACAATATTTCATGAGATATTTGCAAATTTAACAAAAACTGTACCTCTTGGCCTTGATGGTGGCTCGAGCTCGCATCCCATCCTAGGGGACTTTTAGTATGTTCAATAAGAATGGTTCAAGCTACAACTTCGGCCAATTTGCAGAACTACAGTAATTTTTGTTTCTATTTGCCAAATTCAGGTTTTTATTGACTGGGCTAGTAAGCTTAAACAAAACACGTATTAATAAAGCGTTGGGACTCCATTTCTGTTGTGAGGCTTTACATTAACATAGGCATTTCATATTCTCTAACAGACACAAAAGCAGGCTTTTTTTCTGTTGTGGCTTCCATTTACATCAAAATTCCTGTCATTGTCATTGTCAGTACCAACAAACAGCAACAATTGAAGTTGAATGGAACCATGGTTGTCTATTATTTCCTGCTTTTGATTTAGGTAGCCCATTTTTTTAAATAAGTAAAATAAAATCAATGAATTTGTTATTTCTTGTCAATAACAAAACACTAAATATCTATTTTCAAACAAATCCTCTGTCGTCCTTACGCTTCTTACGTAATAAATTTTATGTAACTCGAGCTTTCGATGTGGAAAAAGTTAATTATGACCAATCAATAGGTATATACTTACTTCTGCTTAATTCCTTTCTAATGCTAGGGTTACATGTAAGCGGTTCTGATGAAACACGATAAAGTGTTTGCAGTAATACCACATATAAATAAAATTGGGTGCAGTAAGATTAAAAGTATTAATTAATAATAAATCAATGGTACCATTATCCCTCCCATTCCACGAATCAGAAACCACAAATCATTGCCTTTCGTAAGATCGTTCCGTCTCTCCCAATAATTTTATTACTAACAGTGTTACGCACGTTTTACATATTTCATTTATCATAAAATTATTTCCTATATATTTTGATGCTCAATTCTGCTTTGTCCGACAAAGGAACCGTTACCGGTTGAACTACTAATATTCAGTAATAATGGAAGACGTGCTCATTTTGGATCGTAATACAATTCATGGCATTCAGACCATGGCGTGGCTTCTATTAGGAACACTTTTGGAGCAAACCGACATTTACTGCACTAACAATGTGGAAATTATCCGCTGGGCATTATTTGCCAAATAGCCACTTGTTAAACAATGAAACTCTCGGACTTCCATCACAATTTAATATTTATTATTAAACATGGCTAAATTAGTCTAAACCATCGCTACCAAATGCAAAGTAGAAAAAAAGACTTTTTTTTTGGTGTGTTGTTTTTGTGATTTTCTGCACTTTTTTCAACAAAGTGGCGAGAATTCGTCGACGGAGTGATTTTCTGGTAAAATGTATAGTAGTGGACTGCGGAAAGTCTTAAAAAATTGTAGATGTATGGAACGCGGTTTTACTATTTATTTTAAAATTATGCCTAATGTTGTATCAGCATCATAACATTTGGATATATCCTCAATTAAAACAATACCAAGATTGCAGAAAAACATGTTTCATAGAAGATTGTATATTTAATAAGTCAATGTAGTACTTCAGTTACATTTGTCTTAAAACGAACAACATTTTGCAATATGCGTTGTTGCCTGAATTATGTAAATATTTGTTTTCCATTAGAACTAGTTTTACAACATGCATGTGTTGTTTTCAGTCAGACTCGAGTACATTGTTTCATTTCTTTCTTCACATCGGTAATTGCAATGTACTTACCATTACGATGTTTCAGTTTGCCGTTTTGTTACTTAAAAACAATGCCCTAATGTTTTCAAAAGCAATACCGTAACGTTTCAAAAAAACGATACCCGAGATGTTTTAAAAAACAATACTCGAATGTTTTCAAAAACAATGCCATAACGTTTTAAAACACATAAGCAATAGCATAACGTTTTAAAAACAATACCCTAATGTTTTCAAAAACAATACCCCATTGTTTTGAAAAGCAATACCCGCATGTTGCAAAACATTGGCAAACCTGTGTCGCTCCAATTTCCCTAGATTTGAATTTAAATTTGACAGCGCGCGACCTGAACTAGAGGATTCTATTGGTCCGTGACTTCAAAAATGTCACCAGATCTAGGGAATTTATTGAAGCGACACAGGTTCGCCAATTAAGTCCCTTAAAACGTTACCCTAATGTTTTCAAATACAAAACCCTAATGTTTTAAAAAAACAATATAACGTTTTAAAAAGGAATGCCATAACGTTTTAAAAAACAATACCCTCCAATGTTTTAAAAAACAATACCATAACGTTTTAAAAAGCAACGCCATAACGTTTTAAAAAACAATACCCTAATGTTGCAAAAATACATTATTGCGATCATTGTGAAAACCGAAGTGAACCTGAAAAGCTCAATCCCAATAACTGCAAACAATGTGCCATAGTAAATCTACTTCCCATAACATCACTTATTTAATTTGCAAAAGTTTCCAAGTATACCTTTTATCGAACTACAACTAAAGGAGATAATTACAGCAACATGCCCTTTGAAAAGATCTGCGGTGTTTCCTTTTAGGAACGAAAATGTTTCGTCAATCGTCCACAAATTAGTGGGACCAAATGAGAGCTAATTGATATAAAAATTTCTTGTAATTTTTAATTGTTGCAAAATTGTGATTAAAAATGTTGGAAAAATGACGTGAACCAGAAATTGAGATAATTTAATTCAAGAAATTCTTGCGGTAATTGTCTGAATATTACAATATTGACAAAGGTTTTAATTTTTGCAATACTTATTCGTTTGACCTGTTACAATATGCGTGAATGGTTTCAAGTAAGTTGCATTTTTTCAACAACAAAATGTTGCTTTTGTTTATTTCTGTCTTTACAATAACGGTGTTGTTTTGAACTTTGCAACACTCGGGTATTGTTTTAAACTACTAGATGGTGAACCTGTGTCGCATCAATGAATTCCCTAGATTTGAATTTAAATTTGACAGCGCGCGACCTGAACTAGAGGATTCTATTGGTCCGTGACTTCAAAAATGTCACCAGATCTAGGGAATTTCTTAATACGATATAGGTTCGCCAATTTATTTATTTAAGCAATACTCCCATATTGTGAAAATGAAATCGGAGCACGCATATTGTAAAATTTTAAACATCACTGGTACTGTACGAAATCAACTGAATTAAAATAACACTCATATTATAATTACGGTGTGTTAAGACAACTGCAGTACACATTGACTTATTAAATACAATCTCCTAAGTAACCGGTTTTGCAGTTGTCTTGGTATTGTTTTAATTGAGGATACATCCAACTGTTATGATGCTGATACAACATTATGCATAATTTTAGAATAAATAGTAAAAACCGCGTTCCATATTTATGTATTATTGTAGACCCCTTTGACACGATGCTAATTTTTTCAGTAAATCGTGTACAATCGCAATGGATTGTAACAGAAATGAGATTGTAGGCAATCATTTAGGATGCATACTAAAATCTTGCCTCCAATCTATGCGAGCACTCTAAATCAACTCCAAATTGTGCGCAGTAGCTTTATTTTCCTGAGCGCATGCGCACTTGGTTCCCGGTGATTTTAATTTGTGTTTGATATTTATAAAGGTTAAATATGCTTTGGGGTGGTCCTTTTTTCCCTCTCCTTCCCCAACTTCTCTCTTTCTTCTGTTTAGTGTAATAAAATGAGTACGTTCACAATACCAGCTTTAATTCTTTTGCGGTTCACAGGTAATAATTACTATTTAGGCACTAAAATTGAATACGGTTGGCAGCTAATAGAATATTTTTCCACTTCCGGTTTAACCGGAAATGAACCCAGGAACCCTAAATACAATTAAATTCCAATTTTCAAAAATTGAAACTGGCCAACAGTTGCGTCCTTTTATGAAGGAATGAAATATTTTTAGATTCTTCTTCTCGTTGCAGGTTTAACTTGATTTTTGCGATCTATGCCGGCCATCGATAATTGCGATGAGGTGACGGGTTGATTAATCGCGCCAGGCCCGATACTCGTGTGTTTGCGAAGCGGTTTTAAAGAGGATACAGGGGGTTCGCCTCTTGCCTCAACTCTAGTCGAGTCGAGACCCGGCAACATTGCTTGGCCCAACAGTTGGCGCTTAGACCGGTTTGCTTGATCTTACTCCACGATTCAATGAAATGAAATGAACACGATATATTGCAAGAGCGAATTCCTCTATCGACATTAATAGCGAGGGGATATTTTGGATTTAGGGCTTTGATCATTCTATCTTTTTTGTCAAAGGGCCGATATCACTGATAATGACAGGTAGTTAAGTGGACGATTGGTATACTCTTTGAACAATTGGGGATTGGGGTGGGATCAGGGTGCGACTAATTGCTAATTCATGACGAAATAAAGCGCTGGCCCCTCGCACTCAATACATGTGTTGACGATGCATTATGTAGGGACTTTGATTAAAACGAGGACCAAGTGCTCAAGCGAATATTCCAATTTACTTACTAGTAGCTGGCCTGTACCGCACGTCAACTGAAACTTTGGGAATACGTCAAGTATTAAACGTCCTGGATGACCTATTTTCAGCAATTGCTTATCCTTTTTCTGGATTACTCAAAATTTCAAACAAACCTTAAGAAGAATGTAAACTTATCCGTTAAAAGCTCGGTCGAGCAAATGTCATAATTATAATATTAAAAATAATTGTCTTGATGTCAGCCTTTTCCGCAGCGGTCATTTCGATACTCATTTGTGATTATTTTATACATGTCAAGTATTGATCCAATCAAAAGAAACAATTTGTTTACAGTAACCAATCAATTCTTGATTACAGCGACTATTCTAGAAATATATTATGCCAGTGAGATTTTTAACGATAAACCGATGATACTTAAAACAGCAATTTGTTTTAAAGTGTTCTGGTAAAGAAATTTTGGGTAGTTATTACTCGTTGCATTCCAAGATAATGGAGAGTCCATTAAGTGCAAGGTGCAAGATGCGTTAATTAAGGAGGGAAAGTTTTTCAAGGGTCGCCCTAAAGTAATTCATTTCATACTGAGACGGTGGCGGTAATATAATATCGTTTGCTGTAGGTAATTTGGTGAGCTGTGGAGGTTCCTAAAGTGATTTGGGTTTATGACGAGTGTCTAAAGACAATCTAAATGACCACATAATCTTGAATGTGGGATAATTCGAAGCTATGCTAGAAAATACATGTCTCGACCGCTATAAAAATCGGGTTTATCCTGGAGCTTTGCAGTGCTCATAACCTAGGAATGTCAAGAGATAAATTAAGGCAGCAAAGAGCTTTTAACGAAAAATTTTAAGTGTTCCGTCTGGCCTCGCGATCAGGCGACGCTTGCCCCCAGATCAATTAGCGAAAACAAACCGATGGAATCGAGCCGAGTTCTGAAACACTTAAAAAGAACTGATCACAACTTCGATAACTTCATGCAGATACTGGCCGTGATTTATTACTCTCTGCGCAGAACTCTCCAAATTAATAATAATGATGATGATGATGAAGATAATCGAGGGTGTGCACAGTTCGTTTCAGCCCCGACAAAGACCAGAAAATGTCTAGATCAAACACAATTAATAAGGGTGTACCTACCGAAACATTCCTTTTTATCGTTGTGCTACGATCGGTTTTTTTTTTTGGGTTAAAGGATTGAGATTTCACTGAGGGGTGATTCCTTTCCTGGATTAAACTCAACAAAAATTTAAATACGTCTAATAGACAAGCTTAAGCACACCATGTTTCGAGTTTCAGACTTACCCCATCAGGCTTCGGGGCCTGGGTTTAGGAGTCACAACGGGCTTCGGGAGGTGTCTCCCCAGGTTTCGGACTTATCCCAACACATTTCGAGAGGTGCTCTCTGAGGTTTAGGAAGTAAGTCTGAAACCTTTGAGGGGGGGGGGGGGAGAGTACGATCCGAAACCTGTACGCTTGAACTCGTCTGTTAATCGTGTTTAAACTCGCCTCTTATAGTCAAGTTTAAGTTCGCCTGTTAGTGTGTTAGTCGGCGCAAGATAATTATGGATTTGGCGGTTTTTTGTAGCGATGAAACTGTCGAATTTCTTGAGGGCAGTCTGGAGAGTTAAATGCCGTGCTCAGAAAAGCCGTTGTGTGTGCTCTGCGGGGACCCATAAAAAGTCATTGCTTTATTGAGGCGGGCGTCGAATCGCAACTCGCAGCCATTCCGAAATTTTACCGCACTTTGGGCATCATCCGAAAGTGTTTTATATCGGTGTGAAGGAACTAATCGTGTCTCATGTTCGCTTTATTTTAATTGCAATAATTAACGCGACTGGAAGACATACATAGTCGGCGGCCGAGGTCAGACAACAGAACCGCATACCTTCTATCCGACTCTGTGGAGGCAGGTGTGAACAGTCCACGTTAGATTATGGCCGTTTCGCATTGAACCCCGGACGTAGAACATCGAGGATGAAAAGGCTTTGACCATTTTTTCGCATCACAGGTTCGTCTTTATTAGCTCAATGAGTGGCTGTACAATAATGAACGTTACGTCATTCCATGCTGGGCCACCTGCCCCCATTCATACCTCTCTGACACATATTACCTTTGTTTGGTCCCATGATGGCGTTAGCCTCCATTCCTCCAAACTACTTCCTAGATTTTGCCCGTGCAGGAGACAAACCCGCATTCCGCACAATTCGTGAAAAATTAACCTTAGCAGTTAGTAATGAAATGAATAATGCAACCTCAATCCAAAGAATCTCAACCCACAGTCATTTTGAGGATTCAGAATGGATTCATGGTAGTGTTTCCTCAAATTAAGAAATTGCGTTAAAAAATTGGCAACCTCGGAGATATGGGGTGTCCCGTAATTATGATGCCAGCGCTTAACCACAGCGTCGTTACATGAAAATATGTCGAAAAGTTCCTATGAACATATGTCGAAAAAAAGAGAGCTAGAACCCCTTACAGGGGCCAATTCGAAAGTGTTTTTAACTTCTACGCTCGCGAAGCAGTTACTGGAATCGATCGGAAAATTCAAAAAAATTGAATCGCCAAAAACATGAAATCTTTACGTTTCAGGGTCCTGGGAACCCAAAAAAGTGGTTTTTGAAAAAATGTCTGCCTGTGATCACGCTGCAGCTCAACCAGCTCAAGATGAAATTTGGCACACATATTCAGTGGGAGATTTGTAGGAGCTGATTAGAATTTGGGTCACATCGGTTCCCGGAAAGTGCCTTTTTGGCATATCAACTTTAAAAATTTAAATGCAAACCCCCATTTTTCGCGTTACCAAATTCAATCAAATGCTGCTTCTAAAAATGTATTCACACTCGGGCCCTTTTGACCAAAAAATGGTGCCGTGAAAAAAAACCTCCGTATAACTGTATATTTTTATTACCGGATTTTATAACTGATTTTTTTTCAAGCTGAAAACCTTAGTGCCATTTTTTCGAAAAACGTCATTTAAGTGGCAAAAGTGCCCGTGTTTCAATTTATAGCAATTTTTTAGAAAATTTCCATTTTAGGGACAAAAAGGCCCCTTTTTGAATTTTTCTTAGCAAAAGGGCATATTATCATTATCGAATTCAATAGCTGTTGCATTGCCGGGTCGAAAACCTTAGTGCCATTTTTTCGAAAAATATCATTTTAGGGGTGAAAAACTTGTATTTTAGATTTTAGTAAATGAGCGCCGGGCGCATCAGACATCGACAACCGCCCGCATGCCTGGGAAATTTGCAAATTCTGTGAAAAAGTAGAAGTTTCTCCGAGACTGCCTTTTTTTTTCTAAATATCTTTAAAACAGTTAAAGATAGCAAATTGAAATTGAGTACCTTTAGTAAGTCTTTGAAGCTGATTCCATTACCGTGGTGAAAATTTTAAAATATTGATCATAAGCGACTCGTACCCGGGGGCTTAGGACACAATTAGTTTCAAACATTTTTTTAAGTCCCGGAATCTGAAAACTTCAAGTTTTTTACGCAGAAATGGTGCTCTTGTCCGACATTGATAGGATGCACCGTTTTCAAAAAAAAAATGGCCTTTCATTGGTTCAGAGCTCCAAAATTTGTGATGGAAGACATCAAAATACTCTAAACAAGTTCATGGGACGGTTCTTTATTTAATTTTAGAAAAAAAAGTTCATATGGATATCTATGGGTCAAAACATGCTCCAAGACCCCATTTGAAGGACCATTACGAAACATTTCTCGACCCATGTCCATATGAAGTTTTCTTTTTAGGATGAAGTAATAAATCGTCCCATCATGAACTGGTTTACAGTACTTTGATGTATTCCATCAAAAGTTTTGGAGCCCTCAAAAAATAAAAAGCAATTTTTTCAAAAACCCTGTGTTTTAGCGACGTTCAACAAGGGTACCTTTTTACGTAAAAACCTTAAAATTTTCGGATTCAGGTATCAACTTTGAGACTGTACGAGACGCTTATGATCAAAATGGATAATGGATTCAGCAAGAAAGACCCAATTTCACGTTGCTATCTTTAAACGTTTTGAAGATGTTTAGAAAAAAAAAACACTTTTGAAGGGGCCTTTAGCTCCCTTAGGAGGAATTTTTCGACATATTATGTTCATAGAAACTTTTCCGACATATTTTTAAGTAAGGAAGCTCTGGTTAAGCGTTGGCATCATAATTACGGGACATCTTCACACTTTTTCTGGAATATTATCCCGACGACTTACCGCTGTATCAGCACGCCTTTGTTAAGAAGTATGCTACAGGTTAAGGCATTTAAAATCAAAAATAGACTTTACATGAAATAGACCTGAATAGAAGTTCAAGAAAAAGTTTTGAAAAATGACCATAATAATGACACATAATTCCTGAGGAAGGCCTAACAGAAGGCCGAAACACCAACTGTGGATTGAGGTAACTTTATTAAACTCCTAAATATCTGTTTTAAAAACCTTACAAGACGCAGACGTGGGTTTGGCGTGATTTGTGTAGAAAGTGTCTACGCCAAATATCGTCCGTAAAAAAAGGGTGACGCTTGGATTCATTTTTATGGTTCCGTTAACGGCCGTTGCGTTGCGATTATAGTTTTTATGGCGTTCAAATCAGGAGAAAAAACATTTTTAGGTCGATGGAAACGTTTCCAGATTAGAATAACCGAAACGAGAAATGGAGGAATGTTGTCGATATCGGACCGAATACGTTTTTCGATAATTGGAAATCGGAGAAAATAGAGTAAACGCCTGTAAACTTAAATAAGACGGACCGAATAAATATTGGCTGTGGAAAAATAAGAGAATGTCACAATTCGAAAGGTAAAAGACGGAAGCTGCTCGAGGGTTTCAGAACCGGCACATAGTTTTAATATCCGACCTGGGACAGTCATCATCGAGGAATTGGTTCTGTCTATTTCCTCATACGAGAAAAGAGATGACATCGACTTTTTTGGAGAGGGAGTAATTGGAACTTTGGGGATGCAAATAATGGTAAGATTTGAACCCGAGTCCAATTAGAGATTATGAAGTCGGTATGAGCTGAGCAAATAAAACGTGCTCGTGGGAGATGGATTTATAAAGCAATAGTGAAAGTGAAGGCGAGTTAATAGCAAAATAAATAAATTGAAGCTCGACTAGACCTGCGAAGCTCTGGACGATGAAATAGCCACCATCCGAAAGGGATGTGGGGTGTTGGTATTGATTTATCTCCTGCGTGCTAGAGATCTTCACCCCCGGTTGTACCCCCGGGCTAGAGGAAGCCACTCAAAATCGAGGTGCATAAATTTATTGTTCGAGTATTATGCACGCGCGAAACTGTTTACAGAGGTAATCGGTGACGATTTACATAAAATCTACCCTCCCAACTTTTAAAAGGGTTTACGTCCTTTAGCATCAAAACAATTTCATCGGGCAAGGCCACTGCTCAAGCGACAGTCTTTAACGCAATTATTTATGCATTTTGCTCCCCCAAATCTATTTAAAGGCAATACCATCCTCCATTTCTCCCAAAAAATTTAGGTAACACATAAAATCACTTTTCTCGCCCAATCAAAATTCATGCTGGGGTAAAAAATGAAATTACTGAACTCCAGCAGACTTTTAAATTATTCGTTTTAAATTCCAATCTGAAATTATTCGACCAGGTAATACATTTTAAAACGATTTGTCTTTTCAAACTTGGATATTAAACGAAAATTATTACCAAATACCGTTCGATACGCCACTCCAATCTTGATTCCTCGCTGTCAATCTTTGAAATTTATTCTCACTCAATTTTCAATCCTTATTCTTCATGTTTCTTAAAAACCTAAACTCTGCATCTTAATTGGGTCTTGCAGAGGCGGAAAAATCAATCAGCCACTTTTACGGATTGTTGGAGTTGGAATGAAAAGCTACACAAGCTCAACAAAATGTCCCAATTACGTGGCTACCTCTTTGTGGAAGAAAGGCCAAGTCTGCATGGGCAGGACCTTCCCCCCTGAATCCAGGATCCAGTTCATGTTCTCCAGTGTATGAAGGAGTGAAATTAAAATTTGACCATATTAAATAATACAGGGTGAGTCTGAAATCATAGCAGTTACTGAAATGGGCGACAGTCCATCCAAAAATAAAAGCAAAACTCCTATGGACACATGTCCGGAATGCTTCGAAAGGGATACACCCCCTTAAAGTCCTGCTCAAAAAGCCAATTTTTGTTAAAAGTATTCGGGATGCATAAATGCTAGTGTTCTGAAATTTGGAGCAAAGGTTGGTGCTATAAAGAAGGGTTTTCTTTTCGTTTTTTTTCAGATTTTAATTTTAATCAGAAAATTTTAGATGTGGTCATTTCTGAAACAAAACAACGATAAAATCTTAATCTGTGATCTATTCTACATAAAAAAGGTGCTCTTGTTAATTGTCGGTAGGACACCCCGTTTTCGAATAAAATGACTTTGAATGGACTAGAGTGCGAAAATTTGTGACGGAAGATGTTAATTCATCTACCCAATTATTGAAAATTAGGTCATGGGACGATTCCTTACATCATTTTAGGAAGAAAAGTTTGGAAGGACATATGGCGAAAAATGCCTCACAAGGGAGTTATGGCCTTTCAAATGGGGTCTTTAAAAGCGTGTTGCTTGAAAGACCATAAACTCCTTTAAGAAGCATGTTCCGTCGTATGTCCTTACAAAATTTTCTTCTTCAAATTAAGCAAGGTATCATTATTCCATGAACTTATTATCACTAATTACACACATACAAAAAATGCAGAAAAAGCCCTTTATAACGCTACCCTTTCCTCCAAATTTCAAAACCTTGGCGAATAATTTTAAGAAAACTGCCTTTTTGAGGACCTCTTTAAAGGGGCGTAGCTCCCTTACGAATCATTTCCGGACATGTGTCCATGGCAACTTTTGCTTCTATTTTTGGAGGGACTATCACCCTTTGCAGTAACTACTAAGATTTCAGATTCACCCTGTACATCACAAGTTGCCATTTGAAATTTTGAATTTGAGGTTGGCGGGGTTTAGAGCACATGACTAAAATAAGCATCATGGGCTTAGGTGGAAATAAAAACCGACCTCTTCAATTGAGCTAGAAAGGAGAAAATTTTGATGGATTCAGTGGGCCACCAAGTACCTATATGTATAGTAATAAAGTAGAGTGAAAATGATCTAATGTTGGGAGTAATTCGGGGAGTGTAGAGTTTTCGGTTGGTGATTCAAGGGAGCGATAAAAGCAGTTTACGGGAAGGAAATCGATGAAATAGCCGTCGTGTCTAATTAATTTAGTATAGTGGCTGTACAGTGTAGCAAAAAGAATTGAACATCAGCACATATAAGCCGTTTACGCGCGAATAGTTTTCGAAGAGTAAATGTGCAGTAATTAACAAAAAGTCTAAAATGAAAGTGTTGAAAAGAGAGTATCTGAGAGTCTGCGATGAAATCAGGTAGTGATTGGTCAAGCGTTTTGTTGATGTCGAGAGGCAATTAAATAACTCTAATAACATACTCTCTAAGGATGAATATACTGAATTACATTAAATTATTAGCTGAATGATAATACATTTATAATTTGACGACGCCGGCAAGAAATATATAATTTGAAATGAATGGAGGCCTGTCATTTCGGATAGCATCCGTTCCGCGGTACTCGTTCTCGTATACGTTTTTTTTTCTCTGCTATTTGGGATTTAATGACATCAGTTTTCCTCTGAGTTTGTTGCACAAATAGCCGAATAATCGCATTCATTGTGTGTGGTTGTGTTAGAGGAATTAACCCCCTATTGTCGTCTGGAATAACCTACGCAAGCGGGACTCAATATCCGATTTGTTGAACAATAAAAAAATAACGAAATGACTAAGACATCCCAATAAACCGAATCAAACAAACATGTCCATGACATTTATTTACATCCGACAAACGCAAAACATGTCAGAGACACACTTTTATCCTCGATTCGGGAGCCACATCTTGTTTGACAACGTTCAATCCTGATTATTTTATTCCCCAACAACTGACATCATGAACAAAGATTTAAATAGCTTCCCTCCAATGAGATCAAAGGGTTTTTCTTTGTTTCGGCGACTGTATCGGTAAATCATTGCTGCGGTTTGTGGACTTTTGCGGGCTTTTATTGGTCCGATCGGGCCGATTTGGTTGTTTGAAAATAGGCCATCGTGTGTTATTATTGTATAACAACAAATACGTGAGTAGCGTTGAGATCGATCGAGCGAATTCGTTAGTATTCCGTGGTACCAGCGAATTTTCAAAAGATTTCGACTGAAATAAAGTGCGAATCTCTAAGGGGTTTCACAGAATCCATTCCATGTGTTTTGGCTTAAAACTTAATAAGCGATTTAATGAACTCGTTCCTCATTGCACCTTGCACCTCTTCTATTCCGTGACTAAAGCCAGCTATCCCGGGATCATTTTATCGTGGAAAACGTATGGAATTAGGACGCTGAAAGACAACTTTACCTAACGAGTGATGACAAGCCATCTACGCTGCACACGCCACGTTCTATACCGCGTTTGTATTAAATAGATTCTGTATTGATCGATCATGGACGTTGTTAGCAGAATTTCAAATCTAATTTGTCTTAAACCTGGGCTTAAATAAAATCGCTATTCTCTCTCTGACAAGATATTTTTTGATAAAACACTTGAAGTTATGACGTAACAGCCCCGCCCTTCTCATGATTAAAATTAATTGAATTATTCTTCTTGTCATTTCACCTTCGGCCATCCAGTCAGTTTAGTTATTTATGGGGGGCATTTCACACCCCAAAAATTTGTACACCACTGCCGAATTTTCAGGGCACTGCCGTAAATTTGTACACCACTGCCGACTGTGAAGTCCCCCGACAGCCTAAAAATTTATAGACCACTGCCGAATTTGCTTAATTTTTGCAACCACTGCCTAACATTTCCCACTAACGCTGCCGAAAATTTGTACACCACTGCCGACTGTGAAATCCCCCCCAGTTATTTACTAACCGAGGGGTTGTCACGTCTTGAAAATGCTGTCCAAAAGAATTCCTTGGAATTTCTGCTTTGAAATCCCCAAAAACTTTGTAGGAATATACTGCCCTCAAACTTACAGCTAGGATGACATTACGAAGGCCCAAAAGTGGGCTGGAAAGGTCCTGCCGGAACCAACGATGGAAAAAAAACAATTATCCTCAGAGGTGAAACCAGGAAGTGGAGATTTACCCGTGACAATTAATATTGAAGAAAGCATGTCTTTAAAAATATCCTTGCCTGAACTCACGTGATCAATCTATCTTCAGCGCCCAGGGTATGGAAGCTTTGCATTGGCCCTGTATGCACCGCGTATTGATTGTTCTGATGGTGAATTGTGGCAAAGATACCGTGCACGGTTGCACGCTTTCTCCACGGGTCGTCATTCAAAGATGTGGCCAGAATTGCTGGCATTGCATACTCCGTCCCTGCCAGTGAAACTAATTCCGACAACACATCAAAGCGTCATTATCATCGCAGAAAGAGTTAGTAGGTATATAAGCGATTGTCATCATTACAGTTACAGACAAGTCGGATATGGAAATGGGAGGGTCTCTTCTTCTAAATGGCCCTTTAACAGATCTCTTCGTGTAGGTTATTCTATTTGGTATGTAGACTCCAATGAATATAAATGAAAAATTGTCATTACAATAAGTAGATGTCATGTCGTTGTCAGAGGTTTAATCTCTAATGCGATACATCAATGACGGTGCGAGATAATTTAAGAAATGTTAATTGGATTTGGGATTAGGGTAGGGCTGGGTGCAAATTTTGGGAGCCGATATGAATCGTCGGTAATAATGCGAGAGAAGTTCAGGTCCCGGAAACAGCTATATCCTAAGTTAGTCAACTTTACATTCAGAACTAGCCGATTTGGTGCCATTAATTAGCCGAGTTACTTTGCAACTTAGCCAAGTAATAAACACAATCGACACTGAAATCTACAATGCATCGAAGGTGATACTAATTTAGAATAGTTCTCAATAGGTTTTTTCACTTTTTATTTCGGGACAACCCAACTAAAGGGTGGCCCATAAAAAACCGGATTTTTTTGTTTTTAAATATCTTCGTAAGTTTTCGTACGATATTTTTCAATCTTATACACAACCTAGCTGAAGGTTGAAATTGTCGATGCCATTCATCAGATTTGAATTTGCACCATCAGTGTCCTCCTTAAGAACGTGTAACTTAACACCATTATTTAGGCCAATGGGGTGGGGTTACAATTTGACGCATGACAGAGGCGTTCACACATGATCCAAGCCTGTCTTTTCCTCTTTCCAAATTAACTTTCAGAAATAAAATTGATCAATCCCTCGATTTTTTATGATTTATTTTGTAAAATGTTAATTGTCGTAATTATCACAAATTGTGAAAGGGAACGGAGGACAATTTTTTTTGTATCTTTGTTACTTTATGTCCAATACTTTTGAGTTTTATTCAGGATGTAACCAAAGGGTGAGCCTTTCGATTTCTCTCTTTGGGTTACAGATAGCACTATCATTGTTTTTCTTAAGAAGGTCTAACTTAACAGCATTATTTAGACCAATGGGGTGTGACAGAGACGTTCGCACATGATTAAAGCGCGTCTTTTCCTATTTGCAAAATAAGATTTCATTTATTTTATTGTTTTCTTAACTTCCTTAATTTGTCACCATATTTATTTAATTAATGCCACATATGCAATAACACTTTTTAGAGTACTTAATTAAATTATAAAACAAAAAATTAAACATTTAAGTAAGGCAAATGACCACCGTCCAATCGTATGCAACATAACCATAGCAACAAATAATCAACCTAGTCGATTTACCTTTTAAAACACAATTTATTATAAAAAGACTGTTGCAAGAAAATTGACGTAATTTTAGTTTTGACATCCATATTAGTCAAAAAAAAGGGGGCTTTAATTATGCGTGAACGCCACTGTCATATGTCAATGAGAAAGGCCATCCCTATTAGTCTAAATGATTTAGACCAATAGGAATGGGCTTTCTGTTAAGTTAGACGTTCCTAAGTAGGACAATGATGGTGCTATCTGTAGCCCAAAAAGAGAAATCGAAAGGTCTTCCCCTTTATTACATCCTGAATAAATCTCAAATGTATTGGATAGAAAGTAACGAAGATACAAAAAAAGAGTCCTCCGTTTCCTTTCACAATTTGTGATAATTACGAAAATTAACGTTTTTCAAAAAAATTCATAAAAATTGAGGGATTGATCAATTTTATTTCTGAAAGTTAATTTGGAAAGAGGAAAAAACAGGTTTTGATCGTGTGTGGACGTCTCTGTCATGCGTCAAATTGTAACCCCACCCCATTGGCCTAAATAATGGTGTTAAGTTACACGTTCTTAAGGAAGACACTGATGGTGCAAATTAAAATCTGATGAATGGCATCGACAATTTCAACCCTCAGCTACGTCGAGTATAAGATTGAAAAATATCGTACAAAAACTAACGTTCAAAAACAAAAAAATCCGGTTTTTTATGGGCCACGCTTTACAATGGATCTGATTTGAGATTAGAATTAATGACCCAATTAAATATATTTCTTTAAAGTGGTGAAAAAATTTCAACATAGGCAAGAATGATGCAGCTTATGTGTAGTCGCTTTATAATTTATATGTATAAACTTCTGTTTGCTTGGGTGCCTCGACCCTTGAATTAACCACACATATTCCGTCGAATTAAAATAAATTAAAGTGTAGCACTCGCTTCGCCGGCCATCAAACTTAAAAAAGACTTCGCATTCTATAATAATTACAAAGTAAATTACTCTTTAATTGGAGGACACCACTCTTAGCTTTAACTACTAGTTCGAACGTGACTTTATTAAGAAATTTCCTAATTTCGTTCTTTTCTGATTAGGATCGACCGATTATGTCGATTTGAATATTCAGCATCATTAAAATCAGAAGATAGATCGCGGAGCCCGTTACATGTAGCATTTTTAGTACCGTTATAATTCAAGTACTCGACTGCATCTACAGTACGGTTCCTTTTGTTGCTAGCGTATTAACAGTACTCGTCATCGCCATCTATCAAAATGAGACGTTTTTAGAGCCGTTTGTTGGAGGATTCCGCAATAGATCGCCTTGTATGGGATAGCGTCCGATACACGCACACCGTGAACCTTGTTCAAAGACAGACCACAAATATCTTCTTATCTTTTTCTCTGTGCCTTTGTCACTTGGTTAATGCCATAAATGATCGAGTAATCCTTGTGACGCGATTGATCTGTCAATGGAACTAGTAGTCTGAGCTTTAGTGAACTTAAAGCTTAGTCTAAGAGCACATGCAGAGAAGTCCTGCTATATTCCTGGAATATCAACAGTAAAAAACGTGAACTTTGTAAAGTGGCTCTGCAGTCTATTAAAGCTTAGGGGCGATTGAAAATAAACAGTTTGAGGTCGATATCGAGTTAGCTTTGCACGGGATAACTAGCATGAGCACTGTTTGGCCATTAGGGGATGAAATAGGCCATGCGTCACTGACAGATGCACCACCTCTCAGCTCACTTTTTACCAAGTACTCCATTTATAAAGATCCCATTCACCACTTTAAATAACAATCGCGAAAGAAACGCGCATCAACACCAGACCTCGCCCCCACACTCCAATTTCGACCATCCTCGGTTATCACTCACTCAGACAAGCTCGCTTTGGATTTACGCCTCAATTTAATTCAACATCAATTATAAATGAGAGAGATTTTGTAAATACTTAAAAGTCCGTAAAACATTTATCAGCGTTTTATTTCCACGTTCTGTGGGGAATTTGTTACCACAAAAATAAACAACTTGACCAGACATCAGTCTCGTCCTTAGGAGCCGAAGGGCGTTAATATGTCCCTGAAAGCTCCAGAACAAACAGAGCTTTTTACTTTGTGAAATCTTTCTTGAATGGCGAAGAAAAATTAAATGTGTCAGGTGATCAAAAATTTAGCTGGTAATCGAGGCGAATTTTGAAATAGGATTGTGACTTGATGGATACAGTATTGTCTCCAAATATTTAAAAATAAAACAAGCTTTTGTCGATTTTGAAAGGGTACGGTACACTCTGCCATATTTTCTCTTTATTACAAGTCGTGTTTAAACTCATCTGTTAGTCGATCTTAAAAAAGAAGCCATACTGGCCCTTCCGTAAATGTTGGACTGATTGCAGTAACTTCCGCGTTTTTACATTGCTTAAAAAAATGAAAGCACAGCATTTTTTAAATTTCTTGTTATAGACCAGTCAAATAGGGACCGGAGGTTACAATAATTGTTGGAAAGCCGGAGATGGTCTTAAACGCTTTAGTAGGCATCTAATAGAAGTATCCTAGTTTTGCAACTTCCCAGGATGTGTGCGTATGATAGGGTGTCCAAAAAACCACGAAATTTTCGGACTATTTTCAGTTTTTCGCTTATAATTTCTAAACAGTGCTTCCTAGCGGAAAGTTCGCTATTTTCGAAATTAAAGCGCACTAAATTCTGCGTCGTATGAGCCCCCCAAACGGTAATTTCGACCATGATTTCAAAAAGCATCACAAATTTAAATTTTGGTTAAACGTATTCAAAAAACAATTTATTTATAAAGGTAGTTAAGAAATGAGACGAATAAAAAATCAATTTCTTCGAAATCTTTGGACGTGGAGGGGCCAGGGTCGTTCGCAGGCTCGATGAATAGTGTGTCGTCTTCAAATAGTTGAGGCTTAGGTACTGACTTATGACTCTTTATGGATTGCTCTATTTTGATTTTCTAGATCTAAAGCCTCAACTATTTAAAGGCGACACACTATTCATCGACCCTGCGAACGACCCTGCCCCCTCCACGTCCAAAAGATTTCGAAGAAATTGATCTTTTATTCATTGTCTCATTTCTTAACTACATTTATAAATAAATTATTTTTTGAATACTTTTAACCAAAATTTAAATTTGTGATGCTTTTTGAAATCAGCGATTGATGGTCTACAACTTTCAAGCTATAAGTTTTTTAAATTAGAGTAGCCGTTTGGACGTTACAGACGACGAAAAGTCACTACTTGTTAATTTTTCACAAAATTGTCGTTTTTGACCATGGTTTGCGACCCTACCACATGGTCGAACTTAACGTTTGGGGGGCTCCTTCGACCCAGAATTTAATGCGTAATTTCGAAAATAGTGAACTTTTCGCTAGGAAGCACCGTTTAAAAATTATAAGCGAAAAACTGAAAAAAGTCCGAATATTTCGTGTTTTTTTGGACGCACACATCTTGGGAAGTTGCAAAACTAGGGTATTTCTATTAGATGCCTATACTAAAGGGTTTAAGATCATCTCCCGCTTTCCAACATTTATTGTAACCTCCGGTCCCCTGGAGGTCTAATTTGACTGGACTATTAATAATAGCATAAAAATAAATTCTTGAGGGTTGCTTAACATGAAAAATAATTAACAATTGTAAAACCAACTCAAATATAACACCAATGGGAAAAGGTAAATTGTTATAAAAATCTCGGTACCTAACTCGACATGAATCGAAAATATGTAAATATTTTAATGAAGTTGAAATATGAGTCTGGCCGAGTTTCTAGTGGGAAAAACGTGTAACTGTTGTGATAAGTCATAAACTATTCAATCATATTGATTTAGAGGCTTCGTGTTATTATTTATGAGTTTGGCCAGGTTTCCTTTAGAAATGTTCAAAAAGTAATAACACAGTTGTTATTCCTTTCCTATGGACTGGAAAAACTGGCGGTAATATAATATTACATTATGCCGGCCATTACAAAAAATATCATTTAGAAGAAGTTCAATGGATTGTTTTGTATGCAGTTCGGATTTGAATCTTTGTTGTACCTTGTAATAATCACTGCTTCTGTTACTTCTAATAGGGCTTATTATTGGACCGATAGTTGAAGGTTTCAGTCTTTCCTGCACTGCAATCGACGAACACAATTCATGAGATGGCGCTGGCAGCAAGATTTCTGCACCATTTGATTGCATCTCACTATCGAGGAAATCCATGCTGAAACACTAGTGTTTCAGCATGGAAGTCCTCCATAATGAGATGCAATGCAGAAATCCGCAAAATCTCATGATTTGTACACCTAAGCAGACTTGTGTCGTGACCTAATGACATAAATCCACTTAAAATCAGCTCCTAAGTACTTGACTGACGTCAGTGGTATGCTAAAGCTGGTTTCAGCTTCAGAACTAAACACGTACACTGTGCTTTGCCTTTTTTATTTTCACTGATTCAATCTTCTGAGTTTGTCTTGACTGTTGAGGGGCTATGAATGGTTTAAATATTAGAGTGCTATCAGAGAGAAAGAAGGCCGTAATGTTATTCGTGGGTTAACTTGCCAATCAAATCAGTTTGCGCTGGAAATCTCAAATAGTTGTACAGTATTCATATTTATCCAGTAACTGTACTGAAATGAGATAAATTCCCTCGGCATACGTGATGAACATACCAAACGTTATTGCACAGCTTGGTTTGATATAAAAGAAAACATCTAGGTTTTGTTTTATTTTAATTTTTATTGCATTTTAGTTCTAAATTTCACCGAGTCCTTAGCGGAACCTCGAATGTAACTAAACGGTCTCGTCTTTTTTCTTCCTTATAAAAGGGTTCCCTGCATAATGCCTGACCGATTGCGAGAATTTTAATTAAGTTTGATTAATTATTCCAGTGGCGTAGCTTGGGATAATAAGTTCCACGGCCACCGCCGTCAACTTGACAGAAGCCCGGAATTATTATTTAAATTCGCATCAATTATTTGCTTCATCAAATTTTTATCCGAACGACCAGTATTTGACACAATAATTCCGTGAAATATGCTAATTCCGAATCCTTTTTATGATTAATTGATGTAGAGGTGGGCGCAATCATAATTAATGGACATTTAATATTACGAGATTATTTCGCTGACACTTAGTCAATAATAAATAAGAAAACATTTTCTGTGGCTCTACGACTAACAATTTTTTGAAGATTTTTTCTAATGCCTAAAACTAATTTTAACCGATTAATAGGACTTCAGCTGTTATCCAAAAATCGGGTCCTCATTATACCACTTTTTATGCCTTTAAACGCTTTCAAGTTGTTTATGCGTTAGAGGGGTGCATCTCCGTGCACAAAACTTCGGAATCCTTGGAATTCTCTGGAATCCGTTGGAATTCATTGAAAGTCTCAGGAATTCTTTGGAAATCACTGGAATTGCTTGAAATTCACTGGAATTCTCTGAAATTCATTGGAAGTCTCAGGAACTCTTTCGAAATCACTGGAATTAATGTTGCTCTCTGCAGGATAAAGCAGGAATGTATCAGGAAAAGAAGGAATAGGTCCCAACATTCCTGCTTACATCTTGTTGCTGACATCACGCACCTCAGACACGCCGAAAGAATTCAATAACCATGAAATAAGGAACGCCACACAGGATTTGCTTATGACCTTTCAACGAAAGAAATCTCATTTATAGTGGTAGAATTATTAGGAAATGTGATGAACGAACCTATTAGGCATTACATTATTCTACGTAAATAATGACTAATCCATTTTCATGGATTAGGTCAACACGCAACTGTAATTGTCCTGAACGGTAGAGCATTTATTTATAAAAAATGCATTATTATCAGTGTTCCCTTAATTAGTTTTACAATTTTATAATCACAAACCCCTCGTCACATTTCCTGGGCATTAGTTAACGAAAATCTTAGCGATTATCGAAAAACGACACTATCAGTGTGCGTGACCGTCTTTCTCTGATTTGTCAAGACAGATAATATCAATCTTTTTTTTCGAGAGTGAAAAATGGAACATTGTAAAGAAAAGCGGTAGTGGGTTTGTAAGGGATTTGTCGGGAACCCTTTGATTTGAAAAAAACTACATATGAAACGGATATTAGGGTGACTGTGTCAAAATATAGAACTATGGCACAGCCGACAGTAAGCCGAAGTAAGACATTAGAAACTGCTTTACATATTCTAAACTTTTCATAAATCCGTTTGAATCTCTTTAATTGAATTATCTGGAACATTCTGAAATTATTACATGAAAAAAGTGAAAGCTCGTTCGCTTTTCTCGCCAATGTTTAGGCGAATCGCACAGTTCTTGAGAATCATTAGCTTGCTTGTCCTACAGGATGAGTCTAGTCTAGTTAGACCAATCAGTGGCCATAGCACTTTTAAACCGTCGAATTTATATTGAATCGTAAGCAAATAAAACGTAAAGATTTTGTTTTTGACAATACCAAATTTATTTGGATTTCCAAGTTTCTCTTTAACTTTGTTTTCTGAATTATCGTTACCAAATTTCGAGCGTAGGTATGTACTTTGCATTTAAATTAGGGAATCTTGAAGGAGACTTCCCCAGGATTGAGTTTTTGTGATTCAAAATGTACATATTATTTTAACTTAATAAGCGGTGAAAACCTGCTATACAGGCTGTTTCCTAAGTACACCGACAAACTTGAGGGGATAACTTCCTATGGACGTAATATGCCGAAGTGTTTAATTTCCAAGATATAAGGTGTGCTAATTTAAAAAAAGTTTTTTTGCTGTTTGAAAAAGTGGATGGATTTGAAAAATTCTTGCATCGGTTTACAGAGGATTTTTCATCTTTTAAAATGTAAGATCAAAAATTTTTACAAAATTACATTCACAAGTGGGGGGTTGGTTGGGAGGTTGATGGTGGTAAGGGGGGCAGTTAAGAAATTTCACCAAGCACGGACTCAGGTCCCCTGGAAGTAAAAATAAACTTGCCCGAGCGAATTTTCATATTTTATGTAGTGTGGATTTCGTGGAAACGCTCTGTATATTTGCATCAGCTTAAAATAGTGAAAAGTTGGGGGTGGTATTTTGTAATATTTATATCTCTTTTACACCTGCGGCTATGCAGAGAGAGAGAGAAAGGTGCGGCGTTAAGTTGGCAGTTGTCATTCCAGCGGTGGTGGGGGTGCGACGAGACATTTATCAATTATTTACGTCTTAATTCAAAAATAATGCAATATTTAAGATTGTAAAATGTAAATCTAAGTATAGGTATAACGATTTACATTTACAGCGATCTAAATACAACTATGCAGTAGGTGGAGATGAATAATTAAATCGACCATTAAAAGAATCAATAGGAAAATAGCTAGAGGTAAACAAAAGCTCTTTGATTTTCAATTTTTCTTATGAATTCAATATCTTTCGCAACAAAGTTTTATAAATAAATATACATAAAGGAGCTGCCGCCTTTAGAAGTATAAACAAGATGTTGAACAAAGTTGGCAAACTATTCGATATCAGGTGTTTGAAAATAAACCCCAAAACAATATTTGTTTTCGATTTAGATATTAAAAGATGGTGAAATGCTAAGGCAAAGTTGCAGATTATTTACGACGTGAAATGCCAGCAGAGTTATGAACGCAATAGTCAATGTTTTACCCCCTTTTACAGAATCCTACCAGACGCTGCTCCAAAATGAGCGTGTTGTAAAGCTCCTGAAGCTTCTCTTTCCGGAAACGTTGCCATATATCAGACGGAAAGGTCACAGGACCCCTATTATACCCTTTTCGAACGGTAAAAAAAAACTCTGTATGATTCTAATGGACAAGCAAAATTTCTTCTGTTGGTGTAACTTTAGGGACAGGTATTTTTCGGCTCAACGCTACAATCGGTCGTGCTCAGGTCTATTGATTTTCTAGCGACAAGGGTTCCTTCACTTTGCTGCGGGAAATGTTACATTAGAACACTGCAACTCGCAGTATTACGCTATACCTCTGATTCTTGAGAAGAATTCTCTTCAAGCTCTTATCAACATTTTATTAATCTTCTGGTCCTAATCGATTCAATGGCTTAACTAATAGGAGGGAGGTAATGATGGCTTCCCGCTGTAGCAATTTAAAGTACTTGCAAGTTTTTCCTGAATACGCCGGGGAAGCGAGATCCTAAATTGGCGATTTAGATTATATCATGCTTTCCTCTAAATCTAGACAAATTTAGATTCGGTTGCAAGTTTTGGTTCGGGCACTTACAAGTCTGCGGGACATAACTATATAAAAAACGACAGGATTAACCGATAGGGTTACCTTATCCCACGTAGGCACGTATTACGTAAACCGAAGGGTCGGACACTTGTATTGTTTATAGATGAATTAATAATGGGGTAATACTATACCCAATCTTTGCTGTTAAAACATTGTTTTGGGGCAACATTGTTTTGCATAAAAAACTAAGCGGTAAACCTGCACTGATCGAATCACTTAAAAGATATTGAAAAAAGCATTGAACGGTGGGATCATTAAAATATGTTAAAATGACGGCAAATTCAAAGACGAAGAAGAAAACAATAATTAAACATAAAGAGCGTTTGAAAGCAAAGAAGGAATACACAAAATAGTTTCTTGTCGTAGCACCCTAAATCGAAATTGAAAAAGCAAACGTTCTTCATTCCTTCCTCATTCCCCAAATAATCTAATCAGATTTCGTAGGTATTGATTACTGTTCAATTTTAAATGAATATTGGAGTTTTGAAAACGTATTTTTTATTTTTTAACAAAAAACCAGAGGAAAAGCACAAAGCAACTATAGGTTATTTATTATGAATCAAAATAAAGTGGTATGGGAAGAGATAATTACCATCTGCAGCCTTACTAAATATATGGCATTATACAGGGTGTTCTGGGACGTTATTCCTTACATCATGCATGCTGGGAAAAAAAGTTCCTATGAACATTTGTCCGGAAATGATTTCTTTATAGGGAAGTTTTCTGAAAATTTCGCAAAAAATATGAAGAATAGGATAGAATCGATCACAGATTAAGAGATTATTATTAATTGGTGAAAAAAATGACAACAAAAGAAAATGCAAAAAAAATGTGTAAAGCCCTCCAAGAACGCAGGCCTCTGTTTTGAAAATATGAAAAAAATGAGGGGAAGGTTCTTTATAACACTCACTATTGGTCCAAATTTCAAAATCCTATTCTTCATATTTTTCGAGAAATTTTCAGAAAATTGACTTTTTAAGTACCCCCCTTTGAATATAAAGCATTTCCGGACATATGTCAATAGGAACTGTTCTTCCTAGAATGATGTAAGGAGCAACGTCACGGAGTTAGGGCTATGAATTTAAGAACAGCCTGTATAGCTGAATGGGGAATTACGGTACCTTAGAATTATTGCTCTGATTGAAAGACCTTTTAAAGTGAGCTCTGACGTGTTTTTGCATTTTCGAATAAAACCAGTCGAAGGCCATAAAATGAAATATTAATTTTGATGACGTATGAGCTATGTTCTCACGAAAAGTACGAGTAAACCTGTCCATTTCATTACTGTTTAATTTCCTCAATGTCAAATCTAATTTTCTTATGGAAACAAGTGACACGACTGTCATCTATTTGTCATCTACGAAGGCGTAGAGGGGCCACAACAAAGTTTTTAAAATTTCCAGAAAAAAAAACTTTGTTGCAATAGCAAATTGTCAGTTGTAACCGACAATATTGTCACTTGCAACTGACAATTGTCACTTGTAGCTGGCGATAATTCGTTAATTGGAACAGACCAATGGCGTACGCCGGAGGGAGTTAGGGGGGTTACAACTCGTGTGATTCCAGAAATTTTTGTTTTTTTTTTCAGTTTCTAGAAAATAACGAAAATGTAAGGATTTATGCTCTTTTAGTGGTTTTTGCACACCTTATTCTTTTGACACCCCCCATTTTCATGACAAATTTCTGCGCACGTCACCGAAGCAGTTCGAAGCGCCTGCCAGTTACGAGTGACAATTGTCGATTACGAGTGATAATTGTCAGTTGCAAGTGACAATTGTCGGTTACAAGTGACAATTGTCTGTTACAAGTGACAATTGTCAGTTACAAGTGACAATTGTCAGTTACAAGTGACAATTGTCAGTTACAAGTGACAATTGTCAGTTACAAGTGACAATTGTCAGTTACAAGTGACAATTGTCGGTTACAAGTGACAACTGTCGGTTACAAGTGACAATTGTCAGTTACACAAGTGACAATTGTCAGTTACAAGTGACAATTTGCTATTGGAACAAAGTTCTTTTTTCTGAAAATTTTAAAAACTTTGTTGTAACCCCTCTACGCCTTCGTAGTCATCTGTGTTCTGACACCAAGAAGTTGAACAGAAAAGTGAGATTGCTAGCACATACGTCATATTTTTTTAACTGCTTTTGGAAATGAAATACGTAATAAAATCTAAAACAAAAAAAAATGGATATCAATTAAATTAGATTACTTTTTGAATTATACCAATAATAAGTAAATTTGTGACATACCGCAATGCGCTATTAATAGATTGGACAAAAAAAAGTGCAATTGTGAGATCCTTTCAAGTAGAAAAGCTGAAACTTGAGGAAATGTAAGCTTATCATGGCCTCATTAGATCTGAATTGAAAAAAAATGGCCCCAGTACCTGCAGAATGGCACTATTTTTCGAGATATTTTGCTCATCTAATAGCTTTGTTTCTAATAGCTCTTATCTACGTATAATAATTTTCGTACAATAGGCCATCATTATTGGTGCGGTGTTTTTATGGAAAATACGTGTATTGTGCGTGGCGTTGTCATTATTTAAGCTTTGTTCGCGGTGTCAGTCGAGTAGGAATGGTTAATAAAAGCCAAAACAGGCGTGAAAATAATTCGTGATAATTTAGGGGCAGTTTTGATGGATTGACATTAGTTGTAGGACATAGAAATTCGAAAAGAAAGTTGTGGCATGTTTTTACGTTGGCGTAGAAACATGTTGCCGTTGGGATAAGAGAAAACCTATATAATTTAATTTATTTGATACCATGCCGTAACAGAAAAAAATATGGTTCGCTTAATTTCAACGGTAAGAGAGAATGCAGCAATTTGTTCCGCTGGAAACGTACTGCAACTTAATTACAGTTTAAGCTCAGGAGTATCGAACTAAGGTCGTGTTATTGGTCCTAGACGAGTGTTTGTGTTTCATGTGACTGAACAGAGCCCCTTTCTTGAATTAAAACATCAAACCCTAATTCGGAGACAGTTCGTGCGATGGAATAACAATGCCCAATTTACCCCTAAACCAATGTATTTTAATAACGGTCGACAACACTCACAATTATTGGATTTTTCAATTATCGGCGCATTCCCGCCTCTCTCTTATTTACCCAGCCTTCACCTTCGAACACAAACATCGCATCCACCACCATATTGTTCTGGTGTCAGGTCAGGTGCCGGATCCCGATCCGGTCATAAATTTTTAATAACACATTATGCTATTCATATCATATTCATGTGATGACACCTAGCAATAATTAAATTCAGCTAATTGCTTTCCCCATTAATTGGAGAAATAGCGGCATAATCTTGACGGACGATAACAACTCTAATATACCCTCGTTACCCCTATATTTTCCTAAACTTCATGGTATGCATTCATTGGGCTAGGAATAAAAAAATATCCATGTAATGCATACTTACAATGTTTGCGAAATATAATCTGCGACTTCCGCAATTCAAGTTCCAGTGTCATTTCACAGTCATCATTATAAGTGTCAAGCAAACTTTTAAAAATTGATTTATTTGAACGATCGCAGAATAAAGTGCTAACTTTCCGTAGAATATTCTACAGTCAAAAGTTTAAAAAGCTATCGCAGTTTCCGATTTATGTCACTTCGCAGGATGAAGGCAATAAAATAAACTTTCAAGGGATTTTAATAATTGAAAAACTTACCTATATTTTTGGCCATTGCCTCCGATATAACAACGAATGAGAAAAGTAGAAGAAGCAGGCCGGGCCGGACCTTCCCATGCCAGGCCATGACACAGTCACCCTGGAAAATAAAAATCACTTTAATTACTGATGTCACTTAAAGTGGCGCATATGTTCAAAAATGAAGGGTGCCACCAAAACTCTCTTGAGAATTTTGACCTCGCTTGGGGTCGCTCAACTGCTGACTCACCAGACGCGAACTTATTTTTTTTTTCAGGGTAGTTGTATATTGGGAATTAAAAAAGCTGACGAAGTGTGATGTGCTAGGGGAATTCGTGTTGTAATTGGTGATTGTCCAAAAAAGGCTGACACCCAGTGGTTCAAAGACTATCAATATCGACATTAATCACGCGTACTATTTCTCTCTGTAATCAATAGGACGTTTCTTGGTGTCTAACTGGCGATTTTGCCCCAACAATGAGTTTATAGTTTAAGGAAAGCTTACTTTCAATTATCGCTTGCGTGTCACTCGATTACAGAAAGTAGGTACTTTTTATTGCGTTCAGGCTCAATCTTTATTAAAAATTTATGGGTTTAAGTGGGATGGGGACGCTCTTATATTTATTTTAATGAACTTTAGGTTACCTCGCAATAGAATATTAAACTGGGTCAATAGCGTAAAAATACTTGAAGTTTTTTCACTGACTTTCCTCCTATTTTAGTATCCCCAAATTTGACCAAACTGTCTTAAACCATCATGAGGATGTGTGATAGAGTTTGGGAAAATGGTATTGCAGGAATCTTACTGCCAGCACCATCTCATGATTTACGATAGGTACGTGAAATTTTATAGGTTTTTCTAGTATGTCTGGGGACCTGTTTAGTTTTTCTAGCTTGTAGGGAGACTCTGGCGTTAGTAAACGGAAAACTTTATACAGAGTGAGTCTAGTTAGACCAATCAGTGGTCGTAGCGTCTAAACTAGAGAACTTAGAAATTAGATTTTAGCATGGAAATCGGAAAGAAATCTCCAGTTTTATTCTTGTAGAGCCTGTTAAGCAAAAACCACCGATGAAAAAAAATTATTTTGAGATTCTTCATTATTCTTGCGTTAAATTTTCTCTTTGCGCTAACATTATTTGTTGCACCAAATTGCTGAAAATAATTATTTAAATGAGTAATTTTAATTAATCAGAAAGCAAAATAACGTTGGTCTCTTGAAAGACACAATTGACGGGTGATGCGTTTTTGGTCTACCTTCCCCTATATGATAGCGAAATGTCAAATGTCAAGCGTGTGTCAAACCAAGCGTAAATTCCCGAAATGCCAAAAATATCCAAAAATTCCTTAATTTCGAGTTTTTAGATTAATTAGAGTTTAGAATTGTTATACCTGAATGCTTATAAATATTAGTTTGCTACCTCCGAAAGTTCATCTCATGTTATGAAAGCTTCTTGAGTAAGTAAATCTGGGATTTTTTAGGACAAATCCATTTATAGGTGCGAAGTGAGGTGAAAGTGAGACAATGGGATGAAAAACCAAGAGGAAGTAGCGCCTAAACATATTGATGTGCAAAGACTGGTTCACATCGGGAGTTGCTTATGTCTCGTATAGAATTTGGTTGTAGTAGACGAAGGGGACTGTGAATAGAAGAAATCTGTCATCTATAATTACCTGTTAACAGTTTTAAACTAAACTTAGGCACTTTCGAGTTGTACGTTTCCTGCATTGTAAACATGAAAACAAACCGAGTGTAGGTGGTTTTATTTTGTGGCTTTCGCTTTTATGTTGTAATATTTACGCATCAGAGTTGAAATCTGGAAATAATAATGGAAACGGATTTTTAACTAATCAGTTACCCTTCTTCCTTTACGAAGTGTCTTGTCTGTCCACTATCCGTAACTTATTTGATTACGAAGTCACGAAAATTGTGCACCATCAGGGCAGCACTCGATAACAAGAATTAAATAGTTAAAGTAAATTTTCTGTGCCTTTTCGCGTATTATTGGCATTACGGACGACATTCTACATAATTCTTGAAGAATCAAATTTGGAACATAGGCATCTCGTAACCTAACCTAATCTGAAAAGCTTTTGGAGGCAATCGTGCAACCGGAAATGCCATTTTGGCACATCAACTTTTAAATTTTAAATCCAAACCCGTTTTTCACGTCACCATAAGGAAGACCTTCAAATTCTGCTTCTAAAAGTGTATTCATTCTTAGTGCCCTTTTGACCAAAAATAAAAAAAAAATTTTATCGGACTTTAAAATCGCGGTACAGCCCAAGCCCCTGAACCGATTTGGCTGAAATTTTGCACATGGGGATTGTATTACACGTCGAAGAGCTGAACAAATTTTGAATTCAATCGACTCACGGAAAGTGCCGTTTTGGCACACCCATTTTCAAATTTAAAATTACTCTCTCATTTGACCATTAAAAACAAGTTTTTGAAAGATTTATTGTCACCATCAGAAAGGTCTTCAAATTCTGGTTTTAAATAGGACAAAATTAATTCGCATTTAGCGCTGTTTGGTTCAAAACATCGAAATTTTATAATAACAGTAAAAATACATTATAGCCCAAATTACTGAATCGATTTGGCTGAAATTTGGTACATAGAGATTGGGTGACCCGTTGAAGAACTGAAAGGCTTTTGAAAGCAATTGGCCCACGGGAAGTCCCATTTAAGCATATCAACTGAAAATTTTAAATACAAGACCTCATTTTTTATGTCGCCATTAGAAAGGCGATCAAATTCTGGTTCTAAAAATGTGTTCACAGTTTCTGCCATTTCAGTTGAAAATAGAGAAAAAATTCTTTCTCATTAAAAGGGAGCGGGCTGACAGTGGATGACATAAAGTGGCAGTTATTGTCAAAAAGGTGGCAAAAGATTAACCTTAAAAGGAACATATTGTCAAACGTGATGGGTGATGTCCGAGGTGACGTCAGTATTTGTCACAAAATTGCGAAATTAGTCAAGGATTAGAAAAATTCTGTTGAATTGACTACTATCTACACAGAAAACAAAGATCCACGCGATGGGGAGGTTCCAGCCGCTTCTCTGCTGCATTTGATGCAACAAATAATGTTCCCGCAAAGAGAAAATCATTTTCCAACAATTTAAGGCAAGAATAATGCTTAACAGTTTCTACAAGAATAAAACTGAAGATTTCTTTCCGAGCCCATATGGAGGAGATATTATCAGCAACAACCCATGCCAAAATCTAATTTCTAAGTTCTGTACTTTAGACGCTACGACCACTGATTGGTCTAACTAGACTCACCCTGTATAAAAATATTCTATAACTGAAATTGTAGGTATTCAGAATGTTGACAGGTTGTCATTGATGGAAAACCAATCATAAAAACATTGACAAAAACTGCGCGATCTTAAAAACCTTGGTGGGCTTTGAAGTCAGGTGGAAACCATACATACAATTGTAATTGTTGTGGAAATATTTCTGATTCCACTGTTATGTCTACGGAAACAAATCGGATCCAAAATTTTTCAGTATACCCTACAGGAAACGTTTGTGTCCAAAATACTGAACATACTTTGGACGGCTTCTAAATTCACCAGCGCATCTCCGCTATTATAAAGACATTAAATAAGAAAACAATGTGAAATAGTTGTTGAGTGCCAAATTTTACATCACCGGAAATATTTTGTGTCGGAACATTCTGCATAGTTCTCATATCACCCCTTTTAAACAAAAGTTCCACGAACTATGTTTATTTAGAATTGATTCTCTATTACGTACAAGGTGCTATTGGATTAGAACCGGGCTTCGATTCCAATTATTGTTATGAATGTGTCGGAGCGTTTCAATTGAGTACAATTATCCAATAAATTTGAGACATTTCCCAGTTTCTGATGCGAAATGTGACAAACGTACGTGATTCCTCTCCGTCTTAATGCCGCGGAAATTATTAATTATCTCTAATTACCAAAACTCCGCGTGAGTTTCAGTAAATATGATGATCAATTGATTGCAAATGTAAAGAGATTTATTGGGCAGAAGATGAAATTGATAAGTAGCTCATTATCAGAGGAGGTAAAGTGCATTGAAAGCTGCCTTCGAAGAATGGATTTGCTTGTTCGTTGTTCGTGCATGGGGGGAAATGAATGTTACCCTATGTATTATGTAATTCCTGTTTTATACATTTGTTTTTTAGAGTGGTGTATCATCTGATTTCTGACAATGCAGAGGCATATGTTAAATAGTCACATATACACGGTTGTACACGATAAGGTTGCACGCGATACAGTGTTAAAATGCCGTCCTGCAACACTCCTATTATTATGTACATACATCTATTCACCCGCTTGTACTGCCTCAAATTATATAAATAAATAGTCGGGCATTTTTTTTTCCTTTTATTTCCCCAACCCCTAAAAAACTAGATATGTGATTTAATACATATGAAGTTAGTATCAAATTTAAAATGTCCAGTAAAGGTTATAATTATTTGACAAAGTTTTCATCACAACTATTCTCGATCATTTCCCAGTACTTAATGACTGTTGAGAAAAATAGCAAAATAAATTTATATTCAAGGAAATACTTAACTTCAGGTATAAAATACTAATAAAAATCGTCAGAACGGACTTTTTATTATCGAGTTTCAAAGAAATTTCCTGGATACATCCCTTTAAATAACGCCTTCTAGAGGCAAGCCTCAGAGCGGTTTAAGTTGCCGACAATGGTCACACGCTGCGGGGTTTATCCCTAATAATGAGGGCATAAAATCTAACTAGGTACGATTAAAAATGACATAGTCGTTCTCTTTTTTATGAGGTAAAGTGGACCACAAATTAAAGAAATAACATATCTGCTTAGCTATTGCCGACGTTTCGGCCACAATCTTTGGCCTTCTTCAAGGCGAGCAAAGAACACACCAAATAGTTACAGGTCAAATGCAGGGTTTTAAATGGGGTGTCAAAGAAAGTCTTAGTCTTGTCTTGGCATTGATGATACCCTCCTTTGTTCTCTTTTTGTAATAAAATTCTTGTATTAAAATTTCGAAGGAAATGTCAAACAATCTAGAAAGTTCAAAACAAAAGCTTCTTGATATTTTTATACTCCATCGTTCCTGGAAATACTTCGATGACCATAGTCCCAAGACTGATCAGGACTAAGACCAAGACTACCCTAAATTTTACCTTGGTCTTGCCTTTCAATACCAATGACAAGACAGTATTGGTAAGACCAATACCAAGACTCGTCAAAGTCTCGTCTGGCCTTGGTCTCGCGATTCCATATTAAGTTTTAAAGAGTGGATCAGAATTATTGAATTTGGACTGTATACCACGTTAACGAGTATAGTTGGGCTCGCTTGGCTAAAACTTGGGCTACAGCCCTCCAATTTGGATTTTCCAGTTCAAAGTCTATTTAACCCAACTCCTGGACAGAATAGCGCAAAGAACTGACAATTTAAATTACGAGCGACTGAGCGAGATCACTATTGATTAAGAATAAATACAGCGGGAGCTTGGCTTTTAAACTATTCTATGGAAGTTACGTTAACAAAACCGACTTGAAGAGGTCGTAAAGATCAGTTAAAGTCCAAGCTCGAATGTTAATACATTCACATGTAACTCACGGTTTGATTCGGTCAGTAGAACCAGGGAAGGGCTTATTCCCCCAAATAACCTCCCTAAAGCCAGGAAATTTTTGGTTCAAATTTTTATGCTTCGCAAGAGTCTTACCACCGTTTTGGTCTCAAAAATAACATAAAAAGAGTATTCCTTATATGAGGCATTATTTGGATACGTGATGGCGGTAAGTGGAGATGTGTAACTGTAATTTCGTCGGTAATGCAAGGCATGCATAAGTCATGTGACGCGTAGACATGAATAAATTTAGGAGGATTTCTGAATATTTATCCGGGTGGCGGGTGGTTTAAGAACGCTTAATTAAATGGTCGTCGGAGAGAGCTTGTAACGTCCCTAAATAAAATACGTGCAACTGAGTTTCGACTCAAACCGAAGGAACAGTTCCCCCGGGGTGTCGCAAATCGTGGTAGAAATCAACATGGCTCTAACGAACGTTTAGTGTGGGGCTATTTTCTCGATAAAAATATGTAATGGATAGTGGGATGGACAAGTCACAAAGCTTTTAGAGATAGCGTAAATCCCTTGAGGCAGAAGAACCAGTCACGTACACGGGTGCATTAAATTATCCAGTACACATTCAATTCCGATTATTTTGAGACCTATTTCAATAACATCAATTTAATTACCGTTTCATTATGAGAATAAGCATAACACACCACACAACAAGTCACATGCAGAAAATTCATTACAGCTACCCAAATTAAGTGTTTTTAGTTTCTGTAATTATTTATTAGTTAGAATTATATCCGGTAACGGATTTTTTTCGCCATAAAACTGCATCGTGTGTGCCTAAATATTAATAATTTTTACATGAATTTTCCTAAAAAATTATGTTCCAGGCTACAGCAACACGACATAGATTGCGAGCGATATCAAGCTTGTGTTATACAATTCTATTATTAAACATGGAACTCTGAATAAAATTATCACGGAAAGAGTAATTATGCGTAATTAGAAAAATGGATATTCATTCTTGCAGTCCTTGCTAATCGGCCAAATTAAATTATCGTTTTTTGAAGTTTATTGAAAGTTAGTATAGATTCAAAGTCTGTTTAGGGATTTAATTACTCCATCTTCAACTAGAAAAAAAATTAACACAAAATACAAAACATTTACCTTAAAAAAACCGTTTGAGTCAAAGAAAAAATAACAGCTTTGGGCCGTATACTGTGGACGCTCAAATCCAAAGCTGTTATTTTTCTTTGACACAATTTTTTTTTATTTTCATGCACACACATGTTTTGTATTTTGGGTTAATTTCTTTTCTAGCTGAACATCGAGTAACTCTCCGAAACGTGTTCTAAACACAGTAAGATGACTAAACTCTTTGACAGGTTTAGACGTTAGAATATACCTATTGGGAACGATATAAAAAAATTAAGAATAAGTGACCAAAACCATAAATGGTGAGAAAATTTTTTTTCCCAATTTTTCGTTTTCCTTGTGTTAAACTAATTGTCTAATTATGGTAACAATGTTTTTTACAACACAAAAGCAAGTATATTTTTGCTCTTTTTATTATTTACACTGACCTAAAAGCAAATACAGTGCGAGTGTAAAGTATGGAATAAAATTCCTTAAATTTTTGTCCTTGATTTGTGGCAAAAATCCTCGGACAGGTCAATTTTATTTTTGTAATGCGGACTTGATGGAAGGGACAGTTATTTTCTAACACTTCCGGTTTAACCGGAAATGGCCCTAACTTAGTTTTTTCAAATAGAATGACAATTTTTTATTAACGGATTCGGAATCTACGATTTTTTCCGAGTTAGAAACATGTATCATACTTGACCGGAAGTGCAGTCACGGCCACCCCAGATTTTCAAAAACATCGAAGAAATCGGTCAAGAACCAACTTTTTAAAAATCGCAAGTACACGTCAACCTTATTTTTTTTGTTACAAATTCAACTGCGCATTTACATTTTTAAAAAATTCTTTTTGCTATTTTGGCAGATTGTGAAAAGTGAAAAAATTTGAAAAAACAAAGACAAATAAAAGGAAATTAAATTACGCAGTTGAATTTATATCAAAAAAATAAGGTTGACGTGTATTTGCGATTTTCCGAAATCTTGGTATTTGACCGATTTCTTCGATGTTTTTGAAAATCTGAGGTTGCCGTGACTGTAATTCCGGTAAAATGTGATATATGTTTCTAACTCAGAAAAAATTGTAGATTCCGAATCCGTTGCGAAAAAAGTATCATTCCATTTGAGAAAACTAAGGTTAAGGCCATTTCCGGTTAAACCGGAAGTGTGAGAAAATAACTGTCCCCTCCATCAAGTCCGCATTACAAAAATAAAATCGACTTGTCCGAGGATTTTTGCCACAAATCAAGGACAAAAATTGAAGGAATTTTATTCCATACTTTACACTCGCACTGTATATTGTATATTCGAGGAAGTAATGTGGAACGACAGCTTGAACGCTGGATGTGTAAAAGTTTTCGGAAGGACAGTCATGAAAAGGGAACAAGGGCAACTAATTTGTAAGTAAACTGCTCAACAATTCAATTGGTCCACCCGGAAATTTGAGTCGAATTCAAAATGCCGTAACTCCTCAAGCAGTTGATCGATTTGAATGAACCTTTTTTCCACGGATAGCCCATTTCATTGGCTATGACATAACATGTTCCGCATTTTATGCAGGTATCCATTATTTGATATACAGGGTGACAGAGCCGGGTACTGCAAAATGACGAAAATTTAAACCACCCCCGATTCTGAAAGAAATTTTTCAAATTCTTTTTACCTGATTGAGAAGACGTCTCAGGTTCATACCTCCAGACGTTTTTTTGAAATTTGCTCCATCTCCTCTAATTAGGGTGCAGGGCCGAAAAAACTGTTTTTTCATCGGTGGTTAATAGCGCCTTTAGTAGTACACAAATTTTAATTTCCTGGGGGTCCTTGTAACGCAAGAACTTCACTCTAAATTGTCATCAATTCAAAATTGTCCTGTTATAAAATGTCACAGAAGAGGGGGCCCACTGAAGTGAACCCAAAATTATTCTGCGTTTAAAATGATCTTTGATTAAAGACGAACCAAAATTGAAATGATGCCGTCATAGAGCCATTCATACTGAACATTTTAAGATGCTCTTCGTCTGAATTGGATCACATTTGGCTGTGCTGATACCAGTGGTTTGGTTGAAGGATTTCGGGCAAAAAGCAGGCATTTCGCACATCTGTAATTTCGTGAAACCAAGGCGACAAAAATTTTGACAATGCCTGAAGGATCGTTACCTTGTCAACGAAATATGGCTCTTTGTTTTCATTTTTGTCACCTTGGTTTCACGAATTTAAGGGGCTGCATTTTGTCTAAAAACGGTCCGTTGAAGAGTTGGGTTGAACACCGGTGATTCTGATCCGATTCTGACGAAGAACATCTTAAAATGTTCAGAACAAATGGTTCTATGAAAACATCGTTTCAAATTTAGTCCGTCTTCACTTAAAGATTACTTCGAAAGCAAAATAAAATTGGGTCAATTTCAAAGGGCCCCCTTTTCTGGGTCGCCTTGTTCTAGATTAATTTTGACATCATGGTGTCCTAGAGTAAAGCTTTTACGACACAATGACCTCAAGAAATTAAAAATGGAGTAGAAGTTAAAGATGCTATTAACTACCGATGAAAAAACAGTTTTTTTGGCCCTGCACCCTAATTAGAGGAGATGGAGCAAATTTCAAAAAAACGTCTGGAGGTATGAACCTGAGACGACTTCTCAACCAGGCAAAAAAAATTAGAAAAATTTCTCTCAGAATCGGGGGTGGTTTAAATTTTCGCCATTTTGCAGAACCCGGCTCTGACACCCTGTATATCAAATAAGGGGCACCTGCATAAAACGCGGAACATCCCATGTCGTAGCCAATGAAATGGACTATCAGTGGAAAAAAGGTTCATTCAAATCGATCAACTGCTTGAGGAGTTGCGTCATTTTGAATTCGACTCTAATTTCCGGGTGGACCAATTGAATTGTTGAGCAGTTTAGTTTAATGTGCTTTTTACTGAGGACTGAGCTTTATTTGCAGATTTCGTCAGTAAATTTCATTGGAAAAAAATTGACATTCTCGAGGACGGTAGAAACTTCTACTTTTTCACAGAATTTGTAAATGTAGCATTTAACTTTAACCAAGTCAGAATCTGAGTCAGAGGTCGAGCGTGCGGACGGTTGTCGATCGCTGATGCTGTCGTGCGCATCTACTGGGGGGGATTTCACAGTCGGCAATGGTGTACAAATTTTCGGCAGTGTTAGTGCGAAATGTTAGGCAGTGGTTGCAAAAATTGAGCAAATTCGACAGTGGTCTATGAATTTTTAGGCTGTCGGGCGACTTCACAGTCGGCAGTGGTGTACAAATTTACGGCAGTGCCCTGGAAATTCAGCAGTGGTGTACAAATTTTTGGGGTGTGAAATGCCCCCCAGCATTTACTGAAATCTAAAACACAAATGTTTTTCACCCCTAAAATGACTTTTTTTGAAAAAATTGCACTAAGGTTTTCGATCCGGTAATGCAACAGCTATCGAATTCCGACAATAATAATAGCTCTTTTGCTAAGAAAAACGCCTCTAAAATGGCACTTTCAGTGAACCGCGATGTGGCCCAACTAGACTCACTCTGTAGAATTGAAGTTATCCAAAAACATACCATTTGATGCTTAACTAATAGTAAAAAAAATGGGCAGCTACGGAAGCGGCTGGAACCTCCCCACTTGGTGAATGATCCAATCTTTATCACCAATATCAAGTAAATTTTTACTATTTAGTATACCTAAGTTTTACTCCACCAAGCCTAAGGTGTTTTCTGTGATTTTTCCAAATTTTACGATCTTTTGCCAAAAGGGCACTAAGATTGAATACATTTTTTAAAAACCACTTTTTTGTGATCCTGGGACCTTGAAACGTAAAGATCTGGTGTTATCTCAATTTCGAATTTTGGAGTGATTGCAATAACCTCCCATTTTTATATGGTTGTGGGGAGGTTAAAAAGTGAAAATTGTGTGAAGGAGATCACGTCTTTCAGCTTCCCAGAAAAACTGGAGTAAAATGTGTACGTAATTTAGCAAAATTAATACATAGTTACCGTAATTATATTCTGTTCTCAGACTTGTGCTTCTTCAAAAATGAACTGGTTAAAAGCTTGTTACTCGTACTCGCTATCTGGTATATTTGTCCTGAGCATTGTTTGTCACGCGAGAAGACAAAACGCTGACGTTGCAAAGAACTTTGCCGATAGAAACACAAAAACGGGGGGCAGAGGCAACTCAATTAAGCATACTTGCATCCCAGTTTTTGAGTAAGGATGTCGTTTTTTGGCAGTTGGTGTTCGAAAAACATTTTTGTTAAATGAGCCCTTTTCAGGTCGTGACACAAACAAGTTGTTTTGTTATGGATTCTATGTACAAGGAAGCGTGAAGTTTTTGTTTTGCTAATAAAATTTATGTATTTCGCGTGTTCATTCATGCGTTCTTTTCACGTCCTACGTGGCATTTTGGGGTAAGTCGGTCGAAAATGAAATGTGTTGTCTGCCTTTCCGATTATCGGGTTATTGATTGGGAAAATCGCGGACCGGGCACAGAGTACACATTGTTGCCAATTTACACAAATCAGATCGCATGCTCAAGCAATATTAATCACGGCTTCCACCTTCTCTAATACATCCCCCTACGGTTGATCGGCCACCCCTCGGCCGCGTGAAACAATTTCTACTCCCGCACCCCCCACACTTTTTAAGTTCATTGATCAACCTGAAATTTGAAATAAGGGTAGCGTACTTGCGTCAGAACGATGAAATATTGCCCTACACTGCGGTGGTATCGACGATGCGTGTGGAAGTAGTGGTGGGGTGCACGATTGTATTCATGTAGACTCCAATGTAAACCACCTACTACACGATAACAGATTTTTACGTGGATGATTTAAGTACGAATTATAATCTGTCATACGAAATCGTCGATCGCGTTTGACCGAATTCCATTCCCCGAGGCCATCGCATTTATTATTCATATCAGTTCGATGCTTCTGGGAGCTGTAAACAACAATTAATCGTTAACAGGACTTGACTAACCTTTTTCCTCACGGACGTCTACCGTTTCACCGCAAAAACCGTTCAGTTCACCCTACCAACCAACGCCATTTTTAATCTGGCCCTTCAGAGGGGCAAGGGGCTCAACTGCAAACATTTCATTTTTCTGTTATAAAAGTTGAGGCGAACGTCCGGCATCCTACTATTAAATCTCATCTCATTCTTTCCAACTTCAGTTTTTTTAATGTAAATCTTGCCGTTACTTCGCACAAGTTCCTTTCGCACCCATTAATCATCATCCATTTATTAACAACTTCCAAATATTTTACATTACTGTCACCAATCACTCTTATTGCACTATCCAGAACTGTCGCCCTGCTCACTATATCATTTTAACTCATGAAATTGCCACGTCCCTGACTATCACTCTCATTGCATTATTTATCACCGTTCAACCTAACACCCCGATATCCCACTAAATTCATCAAGCACGTGATCCCACCACCTCCTGACACTTGCGTCCAGCACAGCACAACTGACTCTCATTTAAACTCATTAGAAGAACAATTTCGCAGCCACAATTGCATCATTGTTCCTCTCACCCTATTTGCATTATCAATGGAAATTCATAACCTATTTTGTAGCGTTTTGTTGTTTTATTTGATGCACCAAAGTTTGGGTTTTGATAATGAGCAGTTGATGTTCGAAACGCGTCAGTTGTTTAAATAAGGTGTTAGTGCGCCCCAGCTTTGCAATTTTAAATGTATGGGTGGGCCAGAGAATGTTGCCATATTTTTCTTTGTGTAATAACTTTTTTATTTGAAATTCGATTTTAATTAACGTTTTTGTAGCAGAATCCTGCCACTCCAGCCTTTCATAAAATGTATAATAAAAAATTAATCACTTAAGGATCTGCAGAAACCAGTGCATTTTAGTTGCTCAGGATAACCCCAAATGGGTAAGTCCGAAGTTTCAGGCCAAAATAAAAATGTTGAATTTCTGTAGGAAAAAATTAAAAATATCAAAAACGTCAATATTTTTACAACAAAAGGGTTGCTGCGTAATAGAAAACAATTGAAATGAGTTTGTCTGACAGTTGCTATTAGCTATGGCTCGGCAAAATTGAACAATCGCAGAAAAAGTTCAAATTATTCAAATTTTTGGTGATGGCTTATAATTTCAACTTTTTCTGTGATTGTTACATTTTGCCCAGCTATACAGGGTGCGAGATTAAAACTCCAAAACGCTGTAACTTTGTTATTTGTGGTCCGATTTTAGTGAACCAAATGAAATTGCTCATAAAAGACTACAAACTCAATATAGTTTTGATTTTTATCAGCTTCAACTTGAATGTCTACTGGATGTCAACTTTTCATTTTCAAATGGGCATACCCAATTTTTAACTTCTACGTTTTTACTCAGTCTAACAGCTAATTTTTTTCTGCGTCTTCTGATGTACAATAAGTTGAGTTTGGTTCATAATAAATTTTGAAAATAATTAGAATTATTGTCATCATTTCAATCTTTTTATGCTAAATTTTCAAGTGTGCCGCGAAAAAAAATCTCGAAATGCATTTTACATACATGTTAGAAAGTAACATATTTTAAATGTTTCGTTAACTTTCTATCAGATCCACAGCACATTCGAAATTTTTTTGTAAAAAATATTTCAATTTTTATAAATATGTTTAGAACTAATTATAAACCAAACATAACTTATTGTACATCAGAAGACGCAGAAAAAAATTAGCTATTAGACTGAGCAAAAAAAATTGGGTACGCCCATTTGAAAATGAAAAGTTGACATCCAGTAGACATTCAAGTTGAAGTCGATAAAAATCAGAACTATCTTGAGTTTGTAGTGATTTATGAGCAATTTCATTTGGTTTTTAGTTCACTAAAATCGGACCACAAATAACAAAGTTATAGAGTTTTGGAGTTTTAATCTCGCACCCTGTATACAGGGTGGGTAATTTTTCGATGCTCACCATTGGGATCTCCTAAACGGTAAAAGATACAAGGTCGGTTAAATTAGAGAAAAGTTGCGCTATTTTTTGGTGATTAAGAATCTGAAGAGAATTCGCCGATATTTTGATTCGTTAATGAGTTATCACAAGAAATCTGAAAATTGACAATTTAAAGAAAAATTCATATCTTCCTAACGATTGATGTTATTTAAATGAAACTTAGAACTTTTATAATTTTGGCAGCTGTCAATTGAATGGCATTAACAGAAATTTTCTAGGCCTTCTAGATTTTGAATAACGACAGTCAGCTTTTGATTCTTTTATGGCCGCCATATTCAATTTTGACACCATCAAATACACAAAAAAATTAGCTTTTCAAATATGTAGTCAACATGAAATTTTTTGACAGATGTCAGAATTTGAAAATTAGTCTGAATAATTTGAAAAATCAGCCTAAACTTAGACAAAAAACAATTGCAAAAAACTACGCCGACTTCTTCAATCTCTTATATCACGTGAAAACAATTGAATTCAACAGTAATAAATTACGTCTTGCGGTCGTGTGAGTCAGGCTTTCACATATTTTTTCAAAAACGTTAATGTTGGCTACATTTTTGAGAAGCTAATTTTTCTGTGTATCCGGCGGCGTTAAAATTCAATATGGCGCCCATAAGAAAAAGAAGCGTTGACTATGTTCATTCAAAATCTAGAAGGCCTAGAAAAATTCTGTCAATGCCATACAATTAACAGCTGTCAAAAACATAAAAGTTCCAAGTTTCATTCAATTAACATCAATCGTTAGGAAGATATTAATTTTTCTTTAAATTGACAATTTTCAGATTTTTTGTGATAATTATTGTCATCATTTCAATCTTTTTATGCTAAATTTTCAAGTGTGCCGCGAAAAAAAATCTCGAAATGCATTTTACATACATGTTAGAAAGTAACATATTTTAAATGTTTCGTTAACTTTCTATCAGATCCACAGCACATTCGAAATTTTTTTGTAAAAAATATTTCAATTTTTATAAATATGTTTAGAACTAATTATAAACCAAACATAACTTATTGTACATCAGAAGACGCAGAAAAAAATTAGCTATTAGACTGAGCAAAAAAAATTGGGTACGCCCATTTGAAAATGAAAAGTTGACATCCAGTAGACATTCAAGTTGAAGTCGATAAAAATCAGAACTATCTTGAGTTTGTAGTGTTTTATGAGCAATTTCATTTGGTTTTTAGTTCACTAAAATCGGACCACAAATAACAAAGTTATAGAGTTTTGGAGTTTTAATCTCGCACCCTGTATACAGGGTGGGTAATTTTTCGATGCTCACCATTGGGATCTCCTAAACGGTAAAAGATACAAGGTCGGTTAAATTAGAGAAAAGTTGCGCTATTTTTTGGTGATTAAGAATCTGAAGAGAATTCGCCGATATTTTGATTCGTTAATGAGTTATCACAAGAAATCTGAAAATTGACAATTTAAAGAAAAATTCATATCTTCCTAACGATTGATGTTATTTAAATGAAACTTGGAACTTTTATAATTTTGGCAGCTGTCAATTGAATGGCATTAACAGAAATTTTCTAGGCCTTCTAGATTTTGAATAACGACAGTCAGCTTTTGATTCTTTTATGGCCGCCATATTCAATTTTGACACCATCAAATACACAAAAAAATTAGCTTTTCAAATATGTAGTCAACATGAAATTTTTTGACAGATGTCAGAATTTGAAAATTAGTCTGAATAATTTGAAAAATGAGCCTAAACTTAGACAAAAAACAATTGCAAAAAACTACGCCGACTTCTTCAATCTCTTATATCACGTGAGAACAATTGAATTCAACAGTAATAAATTACGTCTTGCGGTCGTGAGTCAGGCTTTCACATATTTTTTCAAAAACGTTAATGTTGGCTACATTTTTGAGAAGCTAATTTTTCTGTGTATCCGGCGGTGTTAAAATTCAATATGGCGCCCATAAGAAAAAGAAAAGTTGACTATGTTCATTCAAAATCTAGAAGGCCTAGAAAAATTCTGTCAATGCCATACAATTAACAGCTGTCAAAAACATAAAAGTTCCAAGTTTCATTCAATTAACATCAATCGTTAGGAAGATATTAATTTTTCTTTAAATTGACAATTTTCAGATTTTTTGTGATAACTCAGGAACGAATCAAAATATCCGGGAATTCTCTTCAGATTCTTAATCACAAAGGAATGGTGCAACTTTTCTCTAATTTAGCCGACCCCGTATCTTTTACCGTTTAGGAGATCCCAATGGTGAGCATCGAAAAATTACCCACCCTGTATATACAAACTTATTTCAATTGTTTTTTATTACGCAGCAACCCTTTTGTTGCAAAAATATTGAAGTTTTCGATATTTATGTCGTTTTTCTTCAGAAATTCAACATTTTTATTTTGGTCTGAAACTCCGGACTTGCCCATTTGGGGTCATCCTCAGCAACTTTTCTTAATAAAAATTTTTCGACAAAAAAATGCCTAACAGGTTTTTCGAATTTTTTTTATTTGTTTTTGGTTGGAAAAAATGTTACCTACTCCGAAAACAACGTTCTGAGGTCTACATCCAAGAAAAGAAATTGTTACGATATTCCATAAAACAACAAAGATGCAGCGGTGTTGCCGTCTAAAGTGAGACACACTGTATATGTCAAAAAAACAAGTGCTCAGTGCTCTTGTACTGTATAATCTGCCGCCCCCCCGGATTTGTAATCAAAAAAGGACGGTTGTCCTATTACATTAACAATACCCACAATAATTGATTACAACGTTGGTTTTTACTTTTACACAATAACTGGATTGTATGAATTCTTTGAGTAACAAGGGAAAACTTATTATTTTTTATTTACACAAGCTTTCACAACAGTTAGAACAGTGGCTGTTAGCGTGCTATTGAATGCATTTTCTTATAGCCACAACTGAAAAGTAAACTCTAAACAGTTGTTCAGATAGAAAGACATTTGCCGAAATCGATACTGTGCAGTGGACGGTAAATAATAACCATTGAGCAGCGTAATATAAAGTGCACGGCTGTTTCCTTGACAAAATGCATTCAATTTTCCTTCTTCATCGATAAAATGTGAACAATCGGCTTGAAAGCGACGGTGAAAAAACTCCATTGAAAGAGTTTGAATCTGTTGAATGCAAATTAGGCAAGTAATCCCTCTATTTTAAGGGTGTTGTCATCTGCAATTGTGTACCCGGGTCACATTTACCATCCTAAAATGAAATTTGGCACGTGTAGGAAGGTCCGAATGGGGGTTTTTGTGAGCTACCACCAACCACGAAATTATCGATTTGCAAGTTTAATGAGACCCTTTAATCCCGGTGAAAGTTCTGAATTTAAGCGGCGGAGAATCAATTTATTCTTGTATCTTGAAGATTAAGCGCTTCAAAAAGAAGGAGAATGCAAGAAACACTTCAGATAAATTCAAGAATAAGACAATGGGCATAAATCTTTGAGTTTAAACCTATTTTCTTGAACAAGAGGATGTGTAGACGAAAAGTAGCGGCGTTCATTATTTTCACGTTGGTTAAACAAGTATTCCTTCAATTCCTGTTAGCTTTCGTTCATTCAACACGACGAGATGCTTTGGTGAGCTGCCAAGAAAAAATTCTACGATCTATCAGGACAGTCATTAATGAATTCGGCTATTCTTATTTAGACAAGAGTCCGATTGAATTTCATCCGATTTTCATTTTTTATTTGAAAGAAAGCAAACACCTAGCTGTCCTTTCCATTTTAGCATGCGGACATCCAGTCGAAGAGAAGAAGGGGAGATAAAAGAGGGTAAGTAAACATTTAAACTGGCTAGATAAAAGGTGCCGCTAATGTCCACAACTAGAGATTGCATGCATTCGCTAGGTAATAACGGGGGTTGTTTGTTTCTTTTGTAATTTTTTCGCGTGATAGCGATGATCTCGCCATTAGTGTTAAATAAATTCTTCAAGTTTCCTCATAAGTCATAATACAGATTTATTTTTCAGATCGTGTGTAGAAAACTACTAGATTTGTCTATAAACTTAATGATGGTTTGACACGCGCATTGTGCATGTGCACAACCATTTTCCAAACAATACTCCGATATAATTCGTTCCCACCAGTCGTTACTTTGTTTTTAAATCGACACTCCCCCGTGAAAACTGATGGGCCATTACCAGGGACGACGGAGGAAAAGTGGAAATTAAATACTGGCCACTTGCCGTACTAACGTTATCATCACACATTTGCTCTCCCTTCCCAGCGTTTACTGTTTATTCATCTACCACTGACGTATCTCTGAGAAAGTTAAAATCCAGAACTAAAGTAGACTGCAAACAGTTTGAAAGTCTGATTCTTTAATTTAAGATCATGTTCTACCAAATCGGTTTACCACTTACTAAAAATGATTACTTTTAGGGACGCTTAATCAATGGTTATAAATTCTTTAAAAAAGTAGAAAGACAAAAAGTTAATAATTTCCACCACCTCTGTGCCAGTGGGATAAGAACGAAAACTGGCGTCAGTCATGATTTAGAGATTCGTCTGTTGATTGAATCGGGGGTGTACGGTTGAGCCGGGGTGAGATTAGAGGGATAGCAGAGCCGTGTTAATATATTTACCTGGATTGACGGTAAGTTGTTATCAAAAAATGCGGAAACAGTAAAAATGTGCAATTCATTGAAGAATAAATCGTTTGCCTTGCACTATTTATTGCTTCCTGGCGAGAAAGACATTTTTTTTCTGACAAAGCAATATTCATGAAGGGTGGTAGAGAAGTGGCAGAAAAGAGTCGGGGACAAGCCCCGAGAGGGGCATCACCATTCAGGAACTGCTTTATGAGAATATTAGAGGACATAAAAGTGAGGTACGAATTCTATTTCTATTAAATATTTCGTTTGAAACGCGACCGCTGCCTTATGCAAAAACATTAAAACACAAAAGCAACTTACTTTTATAAAACATTATCCATATTGAATGAACAAAAATCACTTGATTTGAAATGACTAAACCGAGCTTTGGACGGATGCAGCGATGTACACTTAACAACACGACAAGAAGAACTGACTCAAAACCGCAACCTTAAAGCCATCTTCTTGTAAAATGAAATGAATAAAAGAAAGAAACAGGAGGGATAGACAGAGACGATAACTGCGCCTCCAGGTGGACGGAATTTCAAATTCCATCATTCTGAATCTACCTGTGTTCGTTTCGGGGTCCATGACGGTTTTTGAGCTTTCTGTGCCAATAATTCTACTCGGGCATTACTGTGTTTATTTACTTATCCGTTATCAATTAACCCACTCGTTTCATTCAGCATTAAATTTAGACTATTCGTTTCATACAAGTCTCAATTAACAAATTATTCTTGTAGCGATGTACCTGGAAGCCTTTTAATCACACGTCCGAACAGTATTTTCGGAACCACTCAAAACTTCACAAAGGAAACGCTACAATTGTTAGGTCTCAATATTGTCGGCGAATTTATGAGCGGAACTAATCAATTTCACCATTGCTTCCAAATGCCACTAACCCAGTTTACGCAGTGTCCTTGGCGATTGAAGACATTTTCATTTTCGCTATAGAAACAAGAAGGAACAACCGATGTATTGCGAAAAATAAAGGAGGTAAATATGCACAGCAATGCACTGAAATAAATCTTAAAAATGGATCTTTCGTCCCTAAAACAACATTTAAAAAAAAAATTACCCTGAAAGATAACAGCTGTCAAACCCGATAATAAAATGTATACTTTTATATAAAAAAAATTTCACGACCGTCGATTACGGGTCCGGTTTGCCACCTACAAAGAGCTCATGTGTGCCCAATTTCATCTCGATATATTGAATGGCTTGGGCTGTAGCGTCTTTCTTTTAAGATTATGTAAATTTTCTAAAAAATTGCCGATCGGCCAATCATGGAAATGGATTGCAAATTTTATGTACCACTAAGCGTATTTTTTGTCATCGGTTGGTAAGAAGAGCCATTTCCCTTAATCCGCCGCACACGAAATGATTAAATTAAATAAGACTGAACTACCGAGCATATAGCAAAAAGTATACAAATTAGGTTAAGTAACGTCCTAAATGTTTAATAATGTCTAAAGTGCACTTATGATGGAAGTGAATTATTGACAGCAAATAAATATTATGACCGACGGGGGTTTCATAAATTATGCCCCTCATTTACATTATTTTTATACTCACTTTCTGAAAAACGGAAAATAAACCTAGGTATATCTATAAAATAATATCACTTCTATACCTATTATACGTCCGTGCAGAAAAAGTTTTTTTTAGTCATAAGCAAGAATACTGCTTTTTATCTATCTTCTTCTAACTATATATTTATTTAAGTTAGGAAGGTGATTTTGACGTTTTTCCGGAAAAAAATCATCTTTCCCTTTTTGAAATACATTTCAGAAAGGGAAAGACGACTTTATGGAACTATTGTGGTCGGGCTTTGGCCGATAAGTCTGCGATATATGTCGGCTTACACTAATCCACGCGCAACATTACTACAACCTTATTTTAAAATTATTTTCGGGATAATTAATTGAAATAGATTTTATGCAAGTCGAATAGTAAGAAATCATCAACTTGACTATAATAATTAAACATAGTCAAGAAATGCGGTGTTGCCAGATTTTGCTTTTCGTAGCCAGGAAATGCGGTGTTGCTAGATTAGGTTTTTTTTGCTGTTGAATTCCATCAAGTTTTTCTTTGTGTGAAGTTTGTGACGCGACTTTTCCGCTTACGAGCAGTTTCTACAGATCCACGCGCAACGCTTTACTTTCCGCATCCAACGCAGTCAGGTCAGGTCCCGGTCTAATTATTTACTCTATTGTAATTGTATATTCATAAGGGTGAGTCACCGGTTACACACAAAAATTTGAGAGAGATTTTCAACATTCTTCTAATTATGGATCACTTTTACATTCTTCCAGACAGACGGTGCTAGAAAACGAAGATAATTATATTTAAGTATGTGAAAATAGTTAATGACCATCATGATCGACCCACATAATGTGCTATTGTGGTGCCAACTACAGGAATGACGGCTAAAAATTGATTATAGCGGTTTCCTTCAGAAATTAATAATTGGAAGTCTGTTGTGTGAACGTTTCAGCAGAGATATAGACTCAGCCATTATACGAAGAACGGTACCGGAGGTATGTCTATGAACAATTCGAAAAATACAATTATTTTGCTATCTGCAGTCGCAGGCAAAGGAATAGTTATGTACTAAAGGGAGGAAAAATCTAAAATTACCCCAATTCTAGCGACTAACAAATATAACAATCAGCTCATTCGAGCCTGGAGCTTATCAATGCGAAGCAGCGGCAAGGAGGGAACCTTTATTATTCGCATAACAATGCACGGCGCACCATACTGTGTCTAGGGCGACGATTTATGTAAAAACTACAGGAGAATGGATATCAACCCCTATTTATCTTTCGAATTATAACTGCATATCATGTGGTGTTAGTCATACACGTGCGGGGGACTAAGATTATCAAGAACATAATGTGTTTATTCGGTGCTTGTCATCCACCGACATGCAACATATGGCTTCCTATACACGTCGTTAACCAATAATTCCTTGCAAAAACTCGTTTTGGTAAAGCTCGCAGTCATACATTCTAAATCAATGTTTCTTCGTGTTTTTATCTCCATCCACTATATTGGAGGTGGTAGTCCACGGGACGGAAAACTTGTAATAATCTTTGGACAGATTTATGGCACCCTAAAATGTTGTCACCATACTGACCGCCTTTCGTCAAACCTTTTTGCCGGCTTGTTGTGGCCCAATAAAAACATTGATGACAAAGACTTCTACAGGCCTGCAACGGTAAAGATCTCTTTATCTGAACGGTCGCTTTAAAAAAAATTCCACGAATTCGACCCTTTTAACTTTGGGCGGCAGAGTATTTCCTATGATCTATTTTAGGATGTGTCCAGCTCCAGTCCCTTTTGGGCATGTGGCAAGAGAGAACGATACGAATTTGGGGATGCAAAGATACAAATACTTATCTAAATATAGGTAGGACTGGGTTCCAAAACAAAATTAACAAAAGTGCGAAATGATGCACATTAGGTAGGTCATAAAACCAAAAACCAAAACATGTGTTTTTGATTAGTCCAGGTTTGCGATCTTGTCAGATTATACATAAAATAAACGGTAATTTACCTATTGACATGACAGATCGTCAAGATTTGAGTTTTTTGGCTAAACAAGCAAATTTTGGAATAGATTGATCTCGATTGAATTACACCTTCCTCGCTTAAAGAGATTGAGGATTCCTGTAGCGAAAGAATGCTTGGTAATGCAGAAATTGTTTTAATAATAGTAAATAAGTTAAAAATGTATGGACGAGAATGTGCTAACTTCATCGCGAACGTGTGTAGCGTCTGCGGCATAGGGTCTCATGGAATAAGAATTGGTATGCATCGTCGTCGCCGGTTTAATGTTATTTAATTGACGAATGTGTTCTCTATTAATTAACTAATGTTAAATTCTGAACTGTACTTTAGTAAAAACTTCAATTTGTGGTTGGGCTGTTAACAAACTTATTTTTATTATTGTAGATATTCTTCTGAATAAGTTTATGCGTAAATATGAAGTAGTATTTTTGTATATGTATGTATAAGTGAGCGCACGGCTGTTGGGGCTGAATTCAGGACTACGCGGTCGATTTTTCATTCGTCAATGTTTTCATAAATGAAGAGAATGCGAGGCTGGAAAATGCTTTCACAATCAGTCTCGTAAGATTAATGTTTGGTAATGAATTTAAAACATGTTCAGAACAGTGCGACAATCGAGCACTCGATATATGAGCTTATGAAAAGCAGAAATGAAGTAGTTCACGAAAAAATGATGGAAGAGACGAAAGTTGAGAGAATTTGAACATACCATTAGGCTGTTTACTCCGTGGAAAATGCGTAAAATCCCGGAAGAGTAATGGAATTTGTTTCATTGTAAACTCTGTCGAGATTTGTTTGTTAAATCTTTAAACCCATCCTGGGATTTTGTGTCCTTAAAATGATACTGTATAGTGGGGGTATTGATGACTCGATTCCTGTGAGGTAATGGGTTTTAGTTTTACACCGGGGGCCAGAGAATGTTGCCATATTTTTCTTTGTGTAGTAACTTTTTTGTTTGAAATCCGATTTTAATTAACGTTTTTGTAGCAGAATCCCGACACTTCAGCCTTTCATAAAATGTATAATAAAGAATTAATCACTTAAGGATCTGCAAGAATCAGTGCATTTTTTTAACGTGTTTCTTTGAAAGGGTGTCACTTTTTAGTTTTTGAGATTGGATGCCCCTAAACTATGCCATTTAAAAGAACAAATGTTTTGTCTCTTTGCATTCGTAATGGCAGTGTGCTTAGTTTACTATTTTTAGGACTTTTATTCAACTCAGGAAACCAGACAACTAGAACGAAATTGAGATTTTCTTGTAAAATGTCTATGAATAAGCTGCGAAGAGTTGAGAGACGTTTCGAATTTCACAAAAAATGTCGTTGAAACGAAACAAAAGAAAAAGTTTGAGGAACCCTTAAAATCCGTGCAAAGGGTCACAAAATTATGTTTTTACGATATAAAACTTTTGCTGCAAATGACCTGTTTTCCGTATTTTATTTGACACCGCTGGTTTAAAAAAAGTGTTAAATCTAAAACGAAGAGTGTCAGTCATCTTTTGGTACGGAGGACGTTGCGAACTTAAATGTTAACCTTTGACAGGGCATGGCTTAGCGACATCGATTCTATTGAATAAAAACGTGCCATATTTTCAAAGAAACACCTGAAGAAAATGTTCCGAGTTCTTGAAGAGCCCTTAAGTGATTCATTTTTTATTACACTTAATAAGAATGCCCAAAGTTTTAGGATTCTGCTAGAGCAAAGATAATTAAAATCGAATCTCAAACAAAAAAGTTACTACATAAACAACAACGGTGCAGAATGTAAGTCTGCAGGGGGCGAGGCGTCCTCCACCGCTGCCATTCGGTGTACATTTTACAGGAATTATGCACAAATTTGAAAGTGGTGGAAGACCCCTCAGTAGGGAGTCACAGTCAGAAACATTATCATTTACAAGAAACCATTAATGGCGATTTTCGGTTATTGCATAATATTGGTTTTGGGGAAAACGTGCTCTTTATAGACGCTTCTGTCATTTAGGGGACGACATATGTATCAAATTTAGGGTAAGTCACGCTTTTATTTCACAATGAGCATTCAGGCTAACTTGAGCGCGGTAAATCAAATCAACATACTATTGGATCTCGAGTGAATCCTGATCCATGATCAAAATTAAACGGCAAAGAATTGTAACATTCCAAATTAGGTGTTCTCGAACCTACTACTGAGTGGTTCGGTTAGATTGAACGTGCTGCTGCTTGCCGCTACACTTTTATGGTGGTTAGAATTCGGTAATACTACTAAGTAAATAGACCAAAATGTCTGTTGATCTGAAACTGACTGCTAATGAGTAAATAATTAACCTCCACCCCGCCTCTGTCACGTAATTAAGTCAAAATCCAGCATCAGTGAAAACACATTCATACTCTCGTCTGTTGCATACATTCATATAATTGTGTGGAGTATGTATGTAATTTATAGAGGCAGCCACATGTCAGCCATTAAATCAGGCATCTTAAACAAGTTCACTATAAGTACATTCCGTTCAAACTAGTAGATCAGCTAATTTTCCAAGATTCCATAAACTGGATTTAACTACAGTCACGCCTGCATATATTTCAATTTATTTTCCAAAACTACAACTAGCACAAAGTTGATAATTAATGAACGCCGGCACACAACTTCTTATCGGTGCATTTAAAACTGCATTAACCTCAAACTCTACCTACGTATTCGTCCGCAGGGCTTACTTTTGTCCCTTTCTGCAGTAATTGCCACTGCTTCTGGTTTACACGTCCATTTACCACAATCAATCGAAATTTATATAAATCGGAAAGCTTTTAATAAGAGAAACGCCAAGAATATGGACGGTGAATTTTAGATTTTGTAGTTTTGGATGCAGATTATTCTATGTGCTAATGAACGAGAACGAGATATCATCATCAGTCATCAAAAGGTTAAAATGTGGAAAAGCAGCAGGCAGAGAGAATATAACTGTTGAACTTAGTATACATATTGACAATAACACATATATAAAAATATATTCTATTCCTACAAGTCTTTTTTTAATTCAGTACTGATGTAGGTAATCCCTTTGCGTACGGAAAATATGGTCGTCCAAACTCCATGACTTTTAAGGAAAAACTACTTAAAATTATAAAAATATAAGGAATGCCCGTGTTTGTTGGACAGAAAAACAGGGAATTATTGGCATTTGTAACGATGAAATATTCCTTTTCTCCCTCCTATCAAGCCATTCATTACACTGCTCGTCACAAAGGTGCATCTGTGGCTCCCCCTCTCCTATCTCTGAAGATGACAGGAAGGTTGAAAGTTTATTTATAATTACGTCAAGAGACAAGAATGAAGTGCAGAGAGATGAATTCAAAACAGGTATATTCGTAATTTGAACAGACAGACACCAGGATATTTGGCGTAGTTCTTTTTTAGATTTTGGACAAGGCCTTTAAATCATTCGATCGATTTCGAAAAAGAAACTTGTGATAATAACCTTGTTAACAAGTTTTGGTCCTAAATAGCTTGGCTGCAAAATATTGCTTGCTACACCGCAACTAATTCGCCACCGCAACAATTTCGCCCCCGCACAAAGAACCTCTTTTTATATCCGCCTCGTATCCAACAATACAACATGAACTAAACTCACATCATAAATGGAAGCCACCTTGTCTTGATAAAATTTATCATCACTTTCTAACGAACTTGCCCAATGAAAAAAGGTCGCTTTTAAATAATTCAAACGCAAACCAAAACCGATTTAGCTGGATTAAGTATTGAAGGCGGGTAGCACGAACCCGAGCAAATTAGTAATAAACTATACAATCGAGAAGTTTTAAAAATTCGGATTCCTGACTTCTATACGCGGTGATGGTCCGAATATGTATATTTTGAATAGTGTTTAGGTTAAAATGTTTCTCTTGGAATCAGCAAAACAAGCGGGCAAAAATAATGATCCCTACTTCTCATGATTTAAACCTCTTCTCTTCAGCTGAACCAAAACTTTTTAAAATTCAATAAAAACTTCTACTCCCACAACACAGGTAGCAATGGACAATCTGGAAAACAAAATCTTTGTCTACCAATCTTCCAACAAAATTCTCTTTTGGCATAAGTACTTCGATGATGTTAAAGCTTTATTTCAGGGTTCTTCTTCTGAGTTGGAAAACTTCCTTAATTACCTTTGAATCAGAGAAAAATAACAAATTACCTTTCTTAGAGGTCTTACTCGCTTACAATACCACAAGTGCATGCTATTTAATCGGTTAAATTTTGAAAATAATTACGAAAGCTTGTTGCCGGTGGTAAAATAATGAGAACTAAATTGTCATTTATTATCTGATTAAAGCCCGAGAGCTTTAGCTCGAGGGCTTTAATCTTTGGTAATAAATGGCAATTTAGTTCGAATTGTTTTACCTATACGGCAACAAAGCTTGAGTAATTATTTCTAAAATTTAACCGATTGAAATAGCGATGCACGAGTGGTATTCGGTAAGATTATTTTACAAATTAAACTCTTTGTTTTGATAAAATTATGATTTTTTTAGCCGGGGTTGCCTATACTCAAAAGCCCAATATGATGTTGCGAACGAGCCTTTATAGCTCATTGACGTTAATGACGTTTGAGGTTAGGAAACGTGCAAACAAAATGTTATTGAATTTTTAGGATATATCCAGAAGAAATCAACGTTCTTTATGTCCAAAAACACCTAAAATATGGTTTGTGGAAAGACTTGTGTTGAGTGGTCGTATTTGTGGACCTTTATTTTCTATAATTTTGTTTAAGTGGTGATTTTCAGCAGTGAACAAATTGTTTAAAATCAAGTGGTCATCGGAAACGATTAAATGACTCGTGCAGATTCCGATAAAATGCATTAATCACCCTTAAATGAACTTGATTGGATGGAAATTTAAAAATGAGTCTAATTGATTGGTTTAAAAGGAGATTTGAAAATAATCACAAGAAATCCTAGGATCTCCTTTGAAATTTAACCCATACTTCCATACACACTATCATTCCCACTAACTCCTTTCAGGATATCACGAAAAATTATAAAAAATTCAACAATTTTAACAAAGGTCTGCCTCTCATCTAACCACTGAACGGCTGCCAGAAAGGCCCCTTTTGAGTTTTTCTTAGCAAAAGAGCAAGTATTATTATCGAATTCGATAGCTGCTGCATTACCGGATCGAAAACTTTAGTGCCATTTTTTCAGAAAATGTCGTTTTAGGGGTGAAAAACATTTTTAATTCTTTGTGTTGTTTTGTATTTGCCGCGTCCTCGGCAAGGGTGACAGGGACACCATACGCGGCAGGTCTCAGACTGCGCAATGCGCATCTCCCACTAAACGGATACTGGCAGTTTGCGGTAGCGGGTCGCGGATGTTTTACGTTACGCTCTCGCTACAACACTGTACGACTGTGATTTAATCATAATTCTATAACAATTCTATGACCCGTTCAACCTGCTATAATTCTTCGAAAAGTGACATTTTTGTGGAGAAAAGCTCCTTTTCATTCAACATTAATTTTAACTTCCACGTTCTATTTTCTGTATAATTTTTAAAATTAGCGTAAAATTAACGTAGAATTAAGAAATTAAGAAAAGTATCCATAGAGATTCTATGAAAACTGCAGCGTTTCCAAGGTATTTTACCTTTAATTCGTTAATTCAGCGTTATTTCGCCATTGCAAATTAACCTTTAAAGTTAGTTAATTACTATACATTTACAAATTCTGTGAAAAAGTAGAAGTTTCTACTTTCTCCGAGACTCCCAATTTTTTTCAATAGCTTTTTGGGTGTAGCATCTCCACAGACAGATAACACATTATTTTCTTAGGACCCATTTCTGAGTAATTTTAGAAACTTGATTTGCCCGAAATCAAATAAATTTAAAGAGAGAATGACTCAATCCTTTCTCCGCGATAGTCAATTAAAATCTCTTCAATGAGCTTTGACATAATTATTTTTTAATAAAACTGAGGAAACCGATTATAAATGGATGGAGTCGTTGGATTCAATTTTATTATTGTGGTGTTTAACTCGGTTTGTGAAAGCTCTATAATGCGTAAACTGTTGTTTTTGTTTAGATGCGTATTCGTAATTTCGTATAAACATCCAAAGTTCGCATTTGCACACAATTATAATTCAAATTGCAGGATATGCGGTTGGATCTATTACAAACCGACTTCCCTCGGGCTTAACAAAGGCGATTCCAGATCCCGCTTTAACTGGCCTATAATAGGAATTAGTCATGTAAAAGCATTATTACACAGTCTATTTCCATATCGAAAATATCTTGGATAAATTGATACAACTTTTCAGCTTTTATTTTCTCTCAGAGGGGTCATTCACAGGCCGATTTGAAAACCGATTTGAAAACCGATTTGAAATGTCGATTTAGAGAAGTAAAGTAATTTTTCCACACTTTCGGTTTAACCCGAAATAATCATAATATTATTTTTTCAAAACCCTTCGGAAGGGTATTATATCAGTCAAAAGATTTAGCTCTAGACGATAACTTTGTACAGGTGCTCGCTTTTTCCTCCCTCTAGTTTTCCCACAACATCCCTGATGAATGGAATTTTTCGATAATCTTTATTACGCTTCTTGCAGCACATGCATCACATACGGGCTACAGATTATTACACGCGGTCGGTGCAATAAATAGAAGCCCGCTGCCATCGTCAAAATTAATGACACCCTAATTACACTCGTCCTTCTCAGAGCGGCGGGAAAAAATCAACCACACATTTTTCAAAAAAAAAGCATTAAAAGCTACACTTGGATAAACATTGCCCGGCTATGCTTTAGTTCCGGTCCCTGCTTCCATAATTGCATCAGCTTTTTGCACACACTGATCACATCGACCAAAACATTTACACAAATGAAATTGTATACGATACCTGGGTGGATTGCGAAAATCCACAACGGCCTTCCTAGGGCATAACGATGCGGGTTTTACCTGCAAAAAAGTTAATGTTAATTTCCGATGTTATATCTTACAGGGTAGGACTCTTCCGTCCCTTTTAAGAGCAACATGACAGCATGTGCGGAATGATTAGAACCAGGTGCTTTGAGTGAGAACTTCCTTAAACAGTAAAACTTAAAAAGTTAACTGGCAGATTTTGATACGTGCTTGACATTTACAAACCAGACTGGTGAACAAGGTGAACAAGTCGTTCCAGAACAAAAAATTGGAATTTTGGCAAAATATTTAAATTTAGAGAATCCTTGGGCCAAAGCTTCTAGGACTTGAGAAGGAACCAAGGAAGTTTTCTGGATTAACCTTTCTCCCTCTGCTATCGTCAAACAAGGAAATTAATTCAAATGCGACTCAAAGGCGTAAACCCTATTTATAAATATTCTGACTAGCTGATTTCGATTTTTATTTTATCACCGCTATTTTAACATCAAAACAAGTCATTCAAAATGTAATATTCTATATCCACACGTGCATCAACAAACTGGCATGATGTCCCTAGAATATGCTAGAATTCTTGTTTAAAAAGCTAACCGGCATGAAAGAATAAAGGTAGGTGAGTTTCTCGGACAAGGTAAAAGGAAATGAGGAAAATACTGGGGATTTATCTGTAAGTATCTAATAAATCAGTTAACAAATGTAAAATAAAAAGGGACAGGGGTCATATCCATAGTATCTGGCTTTTCCGCACCATATTGTTTAGGATTGGTTTAGGGCAGTGAGATTTATGTACAGCTGCAAAGTTAAAATAATACCTTGTCACAGCCTTTGCCCTAATTTCAAAATGAAATGTTTACAAACCCATTAAAGAGACAACGCGGAATTCTGTTACATGTAAAAGGTCTTGGCAACTTAAAATATTGGGCAATTGACCAAGCGGATAAATATGAGTCAGGTTTATTTTAATCGCCTGAAATTTCAAGATAGTTCATAAAATAATAAGCTCACAGTAAGCACACAAAATAGGTTTCAGTTAAAATGTATAATAAATAATAAATATGTAAACAAAATTACCTACACCCTAATAACTTTTTTGTTTGAGATTCGATTTTAATTATCTTTGCTTAGCAGAATCCTAAAACTAGGCTTTCTTATTAAGTGAATAAAAAGTGAATCACATAAGGATCTTCAAGAACTCGAACATTTTCTTCAGCTGTTTCTTTAAAAGGATGTCACGTTTTTATTCAATAGAATCGATGTCGCTAATGCCATGCCATGTCAAAGGTTAACTAACATTAAGTTCCCAATATTCGTACCAAAAGATGACTGGCTGCTCTTCGTTTTAGAATCACCACTTTTTTTCTAAACCAGTCAAGATAAAATACGGAAAACACGTCATTTGCACCAAAAGTTTTATCATCGTAAAAGCAGAATTTTGTGGCTGTTTGCACCACGGATCTTAAGTTGCTCAAACTTTTTTGCTTTCTTTCGCTTCAACATTATTTGTTAAATTCAAAACGTCTGTCAACTCTTGACAGCTTTTCACCTCCTAATCCGTAGACATTTAAAAAAAATATCTCAATTTCGTTCTAGTTGTCTGATTTCCTGATTTCTGATTTTAAACCAAGCACACTGCCATCTTCTTGTTACGAATGCAAACAAACAAAAGGTTTGTTCTTTTAAATGGTATAGTTTAGGGGCATCCAATCTCAAAAACAAAAAAGTGACACCCTCTCAAAGAAACACGTTAAAAAGATGCACTGGTTCTTGCAGATCCTTAACAGATTAATTCATTTGTTATACATTTTATGAAAGGCTGAAGTGTCAGTGTTCTGTTACAAAAACGTTAATTAAAATCGGATTCCAAACAAAAAAATGGGCAGCTACGGAAGCGGCTGGAACCTCCCCACTTGGTGAATTTTCCAATCCTATCACCAATATCAAGCAAATGTTACTATTTACTATATCTAAGTTTCACTCTACCAAACCTAAGGTGCTTTCTGTGATTTTAACCTCCCCACAACCGATATAAAAATGGGAGGTTACTGCAATCAGTCCAAAATTCGAAATTGAGATAACACCAGATCTTTACGTTTCAAGGTCTCAGGATCACGAAAAAGTGGTTTTTAAAAAATGTCTGTGTGTATGTACGTATGTACGTACGTATGTGAGCACGATTTCTCGGAAACTGTCGAACGGATTTGAATGAAATTTGGAATGTGGTTTAGTGTTGGCCCTCTGGAGAGCCCAGTTAATTTTCTTGCCGATCCGCAAACGCCAACTGCCTTTTTGGCACACAAACTATGAAATTTGACTTATGAATACAATTTTTTTTATCAGCACATGAAAGGTCTTCAAATTCTGTATCTAGAAATGTATTCATACTTAGCGCGTTTTTGGCACAAAATCAAAAAAATCGAAATTTCGAGGAAACATTAAATAACACGCTACAGTCCAAACTACTAGATCGATTTGGCTGAAATTTGGTAGGTAGAGATACCATTACCAGCCGAAGAGCTGATCTAATTTTGACGGCAATTGGCGAACGGTAAGTGCCATTTTGGCATACCAACTTTGAAACTTGAATAATGAACTCCCATTTTCTCTATCAACACATGAAAAGTCTTCAAATTTTGTTTTCAAAATTGTATTCAAACTTAGTGCCCTTTTGGCAAAAGATCGTCAAATTTAGAAAAATCACAGAAAGCACCTTAGGTTTGGTAGAGTGAAACTTAGATATAGTAAATAGTAACATTTGCTTGATATTGGTGATAGGATTGGAAAATTCACCAAGTGGGGAGGTTCCAGCCGCTTCCGTAGCTGCCCATTTTTTCTAAATTTGACGATCTTTTGCCAAAAGGGCACTAAGTTTGAATACAATTTTGAAAACAAAATTTGAAGACTTTTCATGTGTTGATAGAGAAAATGGGAGTTCATTATTCAAGTTTCAAAGTTGGTATGCCAAAATGGCACTTACCGTTCGCCAATTGCCGTCAAAATTAGATCAGCTCTTCGGCTGGTAATGGTATCTCTACCTACCAAATTTCAGCCAAATCGATCTAGTAGTTTGGACTGTAGCGTGTTATTTAATGTTTCCTCGAAATTTCGATTTTTTTGATTTTGTGCCAAAAACGCGCTAAGTATGAATACATTTCTAGATACAGAATTTGAAGACCTTTCATGTGCTGATAAAAAAAATTGTATTCATAAGTCAAATTTCATAGTTTGTGTGCCAAAAAGGCAGTTGGCGTTTGCGGATCGGCAAGAAAATTAACTGGGCTCTCCAGAGGGCCAACACTAAACCACATTCCAAATTTCATTCAAATCCGTTCGACAGTTTCCGAGAAATCGTGCTCACATACGTACGTACATACGTACATACGTACGTACGTACATACACACAGACATTTTTTAAAAACCACTTTTTCGTGATCCTGAGACCTTGAAACGTAAAGATCTGGTGTTATCTCAATTTCGAATTTTGGACTGATTGCAGTAACCTCCCATTTTTATATCGGTTGTGGGGAGGTTAAAAAGTTATTACACAAAGAAAAATATGGGAACATTCTCTGACCCACGGTCCGAAACTTCGCTTCATTTTATAATACTAATCAACTAATATTAATTTTGTAAGCCGATTTTGATCCATTTCGAAAAAAATGCAAGGTCATTTTAGGACAAAAAGATCTTGTTTTCGAGGGGAGACGTTAAATTCGTTACGAATCGGTCAACTTCATTCAACAATAATGAAAAGGTGGGTACATATTAACCATCAAGAGTTTTTGAAGACAAAAAAACAGACTACCTCCAGGTCAAACCTAATAATGTCCTTCCAAATTTCGTATAGCTGAACATACATACAAACGAGAAATTTTTTAGAATCCACTTTTTCGTGATCCTGGGGCCTCGAAACGCAAAGATCGGATGTTATCTCAATTTCCAGTTTTGGACTGATTTCAGTAACCTCCCTTTTTATGTCGGTTGTGGCGAGGTTAGTTAAATCAAAACAGTAATAAAAAGAATCTAAATTATACGAATAATATACTGAATACCCGCGCGACTTGGAACTTCCACGCTTGTACACTATAAAATATTTCTAAATGATCCAACAGGAACACAAGCCTAGATAGGCTGCCAGCGATTTTCCTCTCTGTTAACTTCATTCAGTAATTCTTCATAAGCATTCAAACTTAGAACATTAATTTACACCAAAATACAATGCCTTTGTCAGAATTATTAATCTTCTACAAGAACATATTTTCAAACAACACACCGACGACAACACCAAACGCCCACCATCCCCGCCCTCGACTGTTCCACCATCACCCATCCTCAAAAATCATGAGCTTTCATGTTTTCATATCGATATCTCTAGCCTGTGGCCTTTTCAAAATGACAAAAAATTGCCTGTTCTAAAAGTACGACTTTTATTTTAAGTTGCTTGCTGCAGCTCGTCGTAAATTGTATATAAGAATTGTACTTGGCATGAGTTTAAATCGTATTATAAAAAATCTACATTTATTTTCGTAATACTAGAGCTTATTTCATTTGACCTAAATCTATCGTCCCTGAATCAAAATATTTTTGGAAACTTTAATTTAAATATGATGGTTATACTGAGTATAGGTTCAGGGTTAATACAATTAGATACGGCAGTTCTCAATTGTGAAAAAATATACCTTTTGGTAAATTGTGTAGGGGCAATCTTTTTTGTAATTAGAAGAAGCTGAATTATATTTCGTGAGCGCAGAGGGTTCAACTTCTGAACTCTACTAGGCCATAAAGGGTCAAGATCGGTGTTGGTGTGCTTATCTTACATAATGCTTTGGTGATATGGATATTTATTCAAGAGGGGTCGAAATTCCCTGTATTCCCTTTACGTCGTTTTCAGCTTTATTATATTACCAGTATATTGGAGTACGATGAGGGGTTGACCAAGTAGTCGTTTATTAAGTTTAGCAGAAGTGCAGTGATTCAGAGTTTGTTGTTTGTGTTGCGGGTTTTTCGAAGAACTTGGAGGTGGCGAATTGGGAGATAATTTACCCGAAGGATGTATTCATGTGCAAATTTAGTTCAGAAGTGGGGTTTCGGACTGGGTGTTCAGTAGTAGGTTATACCTAACAATGTTTCGTTGAGAAAAAGGGAGTCGACATTCAAGTCTTTTTAAAATGACGTGAAACAGTAAACCGAAAAGAATACCAAAGGAATCGATAAGTATTACGTTAAAATATACATTTTTGTGCCGGAGCTCGGTGTAAATATGTAAATTAACTGAATCAATATTCAGTTGAAGCTACTGAGGAGAGCGCAGCGGAAGTTGCTGGAAAAATCGTAATTATAAAGGGAGAAGGGAGCATACAAGTTCCTGATGCAGGCCATTTAATCCGCAATATATTAAATTTAAATCTGCACCACCCCCCAGTCTAATTTTGAAACCCCTCTGAAAGTGTGCCGACGTTTGATGAGGTAGTAGAAAAACTAGAAGATGTGAGGCGGAAGTGATGTCTAGAGGGGCTTGCAGGGGTGGAACGACTCCCTGTGGGCCATATTTTAAGAAAAGCATGAAGCCGAGTTCGCGCCACATTAGCCACTTATCTGGCCATTGCCATCTGTTCATCTGAAGAAAGAATAAGATGCGGTCTCTATTGAACTAAAGGGCCAAAACTACCCTCCACTCGACACCACTGACGTCAGCCTATACTAATCTAGGTTTATAGTCTAATATGGGGCTTAAGGCCCATCCCCTCTTCATCTGCCGTTGGGAATTTGATTAGGGAATTGCCGAATGCTTTTAATTTTATTTTTATTTCGACCTTCTCGCTCACTATCGAGTTAGCTTGATTACTCTCCCAACTACTTTTAATCCAATTTCGCTTAAAAACACATCTGACAATTAGACGCACAAACAAAACTACTTGGGGGTAAACGGATTCGCAGATTTTCGCCTGTGCCTCAACAAACCCTTAATTCGATAGGTGAAGTGCCAAAAAACACACTCAGCTGATTAATTCTCTCCATACCCGCACTGCTTCTTGTTACCTCGTCATTATTCCAAGACAAATACTCTGACATAACTCCTGTTTAGTTGGGAAGCTTATACATCTTGGCATTCATTTGGTTTCTGGTGCTTTCCACTCCGGTTTTCCGGGGTTATTTCCATTTAAAGTGCCGCTTTGCCATTCGAGAGTGCCATCTATACCATTATTGCGTCAATAGAGCATAGTCGGGCGGCATTAAGTATTCTTTGCAGCATCTAAATACGTATCTACAACGATGCACCTGAAGCCATCGTCGACTTTTCCACTCATTCTTGCAGTAGCGATGAAGTTAAGCTTCACAATATACCATCTCCAAGAATTCGTGTGAACTAGAAAGGAGGACAGGAACCTATTTAGAGAATTCAACTTTTCAGTCCACAATAAAGCTAATGGGAAGAAATTGAAACTGCGACCCATCAATCCAAAACAACTCTTGAACCTATAATATAGTATGGCTGAACTACCATGAGACCACACTCTGTAAGGCGTCAAGACCAGGCCTACAGAGGTTTCTCCAACCACTAAAAGGCAACAAAGAAGCACATTAGAAAATAAAATAACCTGAAGACATTAATTTAAAAAACAATATTAAAATTCCAAAATGAGAGACGTAAGACAGAAAACATAGCATTTTCAGATACAGTACCGCCTTTTCCTGCTTTTTTAGCATACAAACGATGAAATTTCAAAGATAAACCTATTTCTTTTATATTAATAATACTTTAAGTAGTGGTGGCATGAGTTTTTATTGAAGAATTTGAGGAAATCTTGTTTCAAAATTGTCTTCACACTCAGTTCTTCTACGGTTAAAAGTAGAGAATTTTTGTCATCTTTGTTCTTTACAAGGTTCTTCACAATAGTCACAGAAGCGGGTCTCCCAACTAGAAATTGTAGGAGCGAAATTGACATCTTTTTGGCGATACCCAAAAACAGCTGATGCCACTATCACCCATGCTGTACCATAAATGATTGCTGTCAATTGTAGACTCTCTAAGAGAATCATAGTTTTCTTCACGTTGACATTCAGAGGATTGGGCAGAAATCATTGCAAGGTTTCCGTTTTGTAGTATTTCGCTTATAACTCAGTTCCATTCTTTTGCAGGTTGCGAGATTTGTATTAATGATAACAATCTACATACAAGTTTTGTTAAGGAGTCTATCACACAATCAAAAAGAGACTCATCCTACTGAGTCTTAGGGGCCATCACAACAAAATTTAACCTCTTCTTGACTGAATGCTTTTATTAAACCATCGCAATTAAACAACGGGAATATGGTGTTTACTGATGTTTACGCAGCGATAGCAGGTCATCGATAAGATAAATGCAGTCAGGAGAAATGTCTATTGATATTTTTGATAAGAGGACACTTTTATGTAGGTGCTATTTTATACATATTTAAAGATTAAACTAAAAGCTTTACATCGTATTTCCGCCCACAAGCCCATTATTATCTCTATAGAAAAAATGTGACGAATTTCATACGTTGATTTATTTAATGTCAAATTTGCATATGACTTTTTTGATAACCTTAATAGCGGGCGTCTTCAGCCGAGGTTTATTGAATGCGTGGTAAACGCCCGTATATGCCGTGTTGTTTTATGAAGTGGTATTGTTTTTGCAATAAAACGAATCAATTTTATGATAGGGTGAGCGGTGTTTATTTAGGGGCGTAGCTGAATGATTTTTCGATTCAATGGTGGAGGGGCTTTGCAGTGATGGCCCCTTGGAATCTGAACGAAGGCGAAGTGCCGTTTTGAAACGGAGATATATCTCAGCAGCTTTAAGCAAAACGAGGTTCGTATGTCTATCTTGCTTGCACAGACCACCAAGTTTGCATTTGCAGCACAGACGCACGGACGTACCTAGGCAAGTCTGTTTTACTTGACGAGGTTCGTGCAGGAGTTAATGCACAAATACCGCAATAATGAATTTTGACAACTCACTGAAAACGGGTATTGGTCGACAACATAATTCCATAATTTCGTTTACAAGACAAATTATGTATTTCTGACCCAATAACTTTAGTCTTGGAATGTTTTTGTAAAAAAAGTAATTATTTTCAGCGGAAATCAATTTAATAGTTCGATCAAACAAGGAATCCTCCTTTGTTTGCCTTCAGTATCTTATCGCCATACATGCTGCACATCGGTTTGCCTTTTGCTGCAATAGATAACGACGGAATTTTCTTTTTCAACGGATCGAGAATTCACCTTTAAAATTTCCTTTTTGAATGATAAAGAACTTTCTTTTCAAGTTTATTCATGCCTTATCGATCATGCCACAATCCCGGATTTTTTCAATTATGTAAACTACATAGTGACGTCCTTTTACTGCAACGTAACCCAATCAATTATTTATATACATATTGATTTTATTAGTGGCTGCATATTTTACGACAGCTATTTTTAACACTATAAAGCAATAACTTAATTGGCTCAACTGATGTCTGTTTCAGCTTACATCTAATTGCAAAATTTCTTCCCAGTACGCGACAAAAATTAAAAAACATGTCAACAACGTGAAGGCCAAAATATTTTCGGGCGGAAGGGCAAAGAGCTGAAAAGGCGGTCAAAACTGGGGGAGATGCAATGCCAGACTGAAACAAAAACTATTTTTCTAAAAAACAATGAAGAGGGACAAATACTAATGCCAGTACAAAACAAAGGACAGTTTCTGCTAAAAGAATGCAACTTTAAGGGGTTTGCTGCCCGTCGACTCCTTTTATTGATTATTACTATCAGTTAGAAAATTTTTCGTTTTATATTGAAACGCAAATATTTAAATATTTGCACAAAACACTTAAAGTAATGGATTTACCGATAAAACAGTAGAATATCCATAGGAAGTGATAGTTTCGGTTTGATAAGACATTATAGGTTACAAAAATGGGCAGCTACGGAAGCGGTTGTATATCACCCACTCGGTAAATAATATTTTTTCGCCACAATGGCACTAAGTTTGAATTAATTTTTTAAACAATATTAACACTTTTCATGTGTTGCTACGAAAATAAAGAGTTTATCTTTTATCTTTCACGTTTATAACATGTACCTTTCTGGCAAATCGGCTCAGCAGTTTGGGTTTAAACGATGTTATTTAACGTTTTTTCGAAATTTCGAATTTTTGGGTTTTATAAAGGGCACTAAACGTAATTACTTTTTTTTGAGTTATACGAAAAATGGGAGTTTACATTTAAACTTCTAAGTTGCTATTTCAATTTCAATTTTGAATTTTGGACAGAACAATGTACTACAAAATCTAACCAGCTCTTCCTTGGGTTATACAAAGTTCACGACTTCACCAAACTTCAGTTTCTCCTGTAGCGTTTTTACACACAGATTGACCTTTTTGAAAAAAACACTTTTTTTGGTTGCCAGGACCTCCAACGTAAAGATCTAATGTTTTTGGCTATTCGATTTTTGATCCATTGTATTGACTTGCTGGTAAAAAATGTACATTTTTCTGTTAGGTTGGAAGGAATTAAGACTTCTCTCTATTTTACTATTTCATTGAATGCTGAATGATTAGTACCATTCACTACACACAATCGCAATTATCTAAATATGTGTGTTAGTTTCTACATCGCTGGCATTAAATTTTAGTTCTGTTTTTTTTCAGAATAATGCAAAATGTGAAGGCTGTTTTATTGCTATTGTAACAAGTGCATTTAGAAAGCAAGTCATAAGAAATAGCCATGAAATTTCCGGGATGATGGACAAATAGATAAAATGGTTGAAGAGCCTCGGTCTGTTTTATTAGGGAAAGGATATTTGAAGAATCCATTGCTTTAAAATACCTTGCCCACGTAAAAAAGTGAATACCTACGTCTATCACATTACTTTTTATCGCTTTATCGTCGGGATTTTTTATATAATACCAAATAAAAGACAAAATTTCTTTATTTATGATTCGTGGAGTTCAGATTTCTGCTATACCTCGATCCTCGATGGAATGCTGGCGAAGCAGAGATCCGAGAGAGACTCGCACTTCAACGGCCTTGCAACTTAACGTAGTACCTGGCCGGTTGGTCAGCTCAAATGAGAGTTGAACGGCCGAAAGTGACCGATCAGTTTGTTTCATCAATATCGAATAAACAATACTTTTATTACCTATTGTAGGTCACTATAATTAAGTACCTAAAGGTCCAAGAAGTACCTTATTAGGGTAATACAGCAAAATGAATTGCCCAAACAAAATAGTTTTAATTACTTGGCTTCAGTGTGAACTTAAAAGACGGCACACCTGGGAAGAAATCGATTTTGGCTCCAGCATTCCCATTTACAATGTGGCTGAATATGCGGAGGGTTTATTGCTTGTCAGTACCCTGTCTTTAGGTCTGGTGGCGAACGCCGCATGTATTTCCGCAATTTTACTGTGCCAGTTACCGGTCCGGTTACAAATTGAGTCTTGTAAGTGGTTTAGTCAAATTACTTCGGCTGTATATCAACAGAACCCTTTTCAGCAATTTCTATAAAAACAGGGTGATAATCGATCGATTCATTTGTTAGCTTGGATTGAAAAGGTCGAGGAGCACACTAAACTTGGCCCAACGGTAACTTCATTAACAAGAGGAACGACTCGTAGAGTCAAATTGAACCTTTTCAATCGATTGTTTCATCAACAAATTCAATTCAGAAATAAAATGCTGATCGGCACAATAAATTGAGTAATTGACTGGACCTGCAAACTTTGTCCAACAGAGTGCAGCCAATTTAAGTTCTGCTGTAAAAACGTGAGTAATTTGTTAAAAGAGAAATACCTCAAGGTCTGAAAGTAATCAAAAAGCAGTTTTAAGAAAATGAACTTTCTAATTTATCTTTAAAGATGCGTAATTAGCAGAGCTAATAACATTTTTTAAACACAACGTTCTTCATCTTTTTATAAAGAATTTGCAGATGACCGCGATAAGCTGGAAACAAAAAATATTGACAGTCTCGGAGAGGGCAGAAAATTCAACTTATTTAGAGAATTTGTACAATAATGGGCACCAGCTATCGAAGGGAAATGATAGTTATTACTATTTCAATTAATTTTCTTTCCAAAAATTACATTAAAAGCCCATTTCTGACGTAAAACGTTAAAATTTAAACTTTTCTAAAATTTCAATTGACCATAAAAGACGAATGAAGCGTTTTAAAGAAGTACGGTTTGCGGCATTTTAAACAATTTTCAATCCTTTTTCACGTCGTATGCTCATCTCTTTATTTTTGTGTACCTAAAACGAGGAAAAAAGGTATTTTACCTAAAATCCGGTCCCCACTTATAACTAACTGGAATTTACGACGGGGTTACTCGGTAAATGAATTTGATAACTGAAAAATGTTTGTGATTATGTTCATTATTCTAAGTATTTCTCCAAACTTTGGTAGCTTATAGTTAATTTGTCTAGTGTTTCATCTCACCATTACCGAGTTTTAGATCAAAATAACTAGATAGTAATTAAGTATAATGTTTCTAGAACAGGAAGTATATGACAGAACTGCATATTCCATGAAAAAATCCAAGCCCGTCATATATGAGATTCCATGATGACTAAGTGATATGGTGATAGTAAGCAAATATTTAAATATAGAGCATTTTCACCATTAATCATACAAGTGACACGTCAATAATAGCTTATCTTTTTCAGTTGTGAGGGGTCACATAAATAAAAAGTAATTATAAAAATAAAATCAATACCTATCAATACTGACTAAAACAAGTACGCGTTATACTGCACCGATGAATATGCATGAAATAATTAATAAACAACTTTCCTAATTTTTGAGATTGTAACTACAAACAAGATATAGGGCTAGAAATGTATTTTCCATGGAACGATATTTCTCAGTGAACGGTAGCATTTAGAATATCGAAGACAAATCACCGACAAAATCCCCATTAATTTTGCCCATCGCTGTACATTTGTCAAGCGTTGAACAACGTTATTTATCAAGGTTAAGATGAGAAAGTTATAATCAACCCACGTAGTTGCAAAATGCATCAAATCCTTTCCTATGGAACCCGTCCTCAAAAATCCACTTGAAAAATATAAGTATCAAGTTACAAAAGCATTAATTTAGGTTCATCATGACCTCCTGACCCTCCGAATTCCAAATGTCAATGATGAAGTAATTCCCTCGAAATCTATTTATCGTCAAAATGAGAAATATAGAACGTTCTTACGATGTCATAAATCAGACTTAATGTCACCGACTGGAAAAAAGCGTGGTCCTCCTCACTTTAATTGGGTCACAAACCCAGAAATCTTCAACTATAATTATTTTTAATCGAATAACTCCGCGATTGTAATGTAATAAATCCATTTTATGTCTCTGTTTTATGTAAAATACTAGAACGTTGTCATTCTAAATTAATGACATCAGAAATTATAGCGGCAGAAACTGTGGATATAAACCTCTCCTCAATATTGTAGAGTACTTTAAAATATTATCCAATGTCGATATCCACCTCTTGCAACAACCCGATAAATATTTCATATTTTCATATAGCCATCGATTTCGGTTATGGTAGGGGCTCAAAATAAACTTGTTAGTTTCCTGCCTGTCCCGCCATCACACAACTTATAATTTGTCGTATTGACCCCTCTAAATTTCCTTCTGACCTTTTAAAATTGAAACGCTGCAGTCCAGCTATTTCCGAGAGAAATTTGAGGAAGTTGGGAATTCGTTTATCCAGTTTAAATTTCTAAACTGCTTGCGGAGAATTACATAAATATTATGACGGCACCATTTCTATACTCATTTTTTAACCTCCCCGCAACTAATATAAAAACGAAACCAAAAATCGAAATAATGATAACACCAGATCGAGGTCACTAGCTCCCAGGAACACGCTTCGCGAAGCAGTTACTAAAATTGAATCGCCAAAAATTGTCAGATCAAACATCTTAGTGCCATTTTTTCGAAAATTTACATTTTTGGGGCAAAAGTTCCGGTTTTTAAGTATGTGCGAACATTTTGGTGGCAATCAGCCAACAAGTGATTTTTGCTCGGATTTTTGGCATATCAACATTGAAATTAAAGTATGGAATAAAATTCCTTAAATTTTTGTCCTTGATTTGTGGCAAAAATCCTCGGACAGGTCAATTTTATTTTTGTAATGCGGACTTGATGGAGGGGACAGTTATTTTCTAACACTTCCGGTTTAACCGGAAATGGCCTTAACTTAGTTTTTTCAAATGGAATGACACTTTTTTGTCAACGGATTCGGAATCTACGATTTTTTCTGAGTTAGAAACATGTATCACACTTTACCGGAAGTACAGTCACGGCCACCCCAGATTTTCAAAAACATCGAAGAGATCGGTCAAAAACCAAGATTTTTAAAAATCGCAAGTACACGTCAACCTTATTTTTTTGTTACAAATTCTTTTTGCTATTTTGGCAGATTGTGAAAAGTGAAAAAATTTGAAAAAACAAAGACAAATAAAAGGAAATTAAATTGCGCAGTTGAATCTATATCAAAAAAGGTTGACGTATATTTGCGATTTTCCAAAATCTTGGTTTTTGACCGATTTCTTCGATGTTTTTGAAAACCTGAGGTGGCCGTGACTGTACTTCCGGTAAAGTGTGATACATGTTTCTAATTCAGAAAAAATCGTAGATTCCGAATCCGTTGCGAAAAAAGTGTCATTCCATTTGAGAAAACTAAGTGAAGGCCATTTCCGGTTAAACCGGAAGTGTGAGAAAACAACTGTCCCCTCCATCAAGTCCGCATTACAAAAATTAAATCGAACTGTCCGAGGATTTTTGCCACAAATCAAGGACAAAAATTTAAGGAATTTTATTCCATACTTTACACTCGCACTGTATACATATCGTCGCTCTTCTCACGAAGTGACGTATCTGACATTATTCTAATTTTACAGGAGAGACGAAAAACGAAATTGTTCAAGGTTTAGATTTCTATAGCGCCAACGTAAAGTTAAATAGGATAGAGAGTTTTTTATACCGTATTCTTTAATATTCAAGGTATCATTATCAGCTAATTTTCGATTTAATAGACATCACGATTTTGAGAAATAAATTCAAAATGTAGATACGCCGATTTGTGGGAAACTTAATTTAGTCGATTACAAGATACGTCACTTGACGATAGTGTAAAAATTGGGCACACTATTGAAAATAACACTATTTATTTATCAAAACGATCGTTGCAAACAATGTAATAATAGGTAGGGAGGTAATAAGAAAGAATAGTGAAAATTCTAATGTGATTGAGAGAAACTACTTAACAAAAATGAAACAGAAATGAAAAAAATTGTTGATATTCAGGATTAATCCTCTTCCTGGTGGGGCAGAGACAAGAAGAACTGTTGATGTTCCGGTAGGCGAACCACGGGAGTCTCTCCTTGACATAGGGATACCAAGTCTCTGTATTTTCTATTTGTAATTTTTGGAGGTTGCTCATTTAGCTGGCAAATGTTCAAATCTGACACACTGCCTTTGAGACGTTTCAAGGCTATAATGTCATATTCGTTTTCTAAATGGCTATACTTAAAGAATATTTTAAATGGGGAGTTCTTCCTCACCATCACTTCCATTATGTCAGTCCATTTTACGTTCCTGCCAGTTTCACTGGTTCTAACAGTCAATATTCGCATATTTTTCGATAGAGACTTAAAATCCTTGAAATCGCTAAACTTCATGGGAATTACCTTGTAGGGTTGTTTTCTACGTGCCAGATGAATTACTGGAATCAGCTCGGACGGTAAAAAAATATCACCAGCACCAGAAATAGCTCTACCAATGGCACTATGGGCAGAATCCCCTTCGCTTTGGCCATGGTTCGTTTCAAAGAACCGCAGAGAAATTTCTTCTATGATGGGAAATTTGTTAAGCGAGTGGAGTAACATTGAGGCAATAATAGAGTTCTTATTCTGTCCGTAGCATCCATCTGCATATAAATAAACAGTCTTTATACCCTTCTTGCTATAATGTTCTAAAACTTGAGATATGCATGTGGCTATCTCAGAAGAACCACGCTTGCTGGCAGCATCATGCCAAACAAAACAGAAGCAATCTTTGGTCTCTATATCATAAAAAGTAAAATTGTAGGTGGCCAAGCGAGTTTTATAAAAAATAGAGCTTTCTTGTGAAATGGGGACATAAATTACTTGTTGCAAGTCGAAAACTCCACATACGGTAAATTGATCTTCTTTAGCCTTCTGCTTACATTCAGATTTCTTTTCTCGAACTCTTGTCTTTTCAGCGATATGGGCATCGTATCGATTTTTCAATCGCTCCTTTACTGTTTCGTCCCCTTGCTTATAAGACATACAAAGAGAACATTGATCTTTCTTAGGTGAGTGGAAGGATAAGTTTTTAGTTTTGAACACTCTCCTGTAAGTTTGGAAACTTGGTGCTTTTTTGCTCCCAGTTAGGTTCAATTCGTTGAGGTACATAGCATACATTTTTTTTAGAGACAGATTAGAGTGAAGGTACTTTCTTGTTGTGCTGGCTCGGCAATAATGAGATTCTACTTGTGGAAATCTGTCAATGTGTTCTTCTATTTCTTTTCTAACAAGTTTCTCATTTTTCAAAATCTCTTCGCTTCTTTGTCTGCCCCCCCTTTTTTCCTTTGTTAAAATACCAGAGTCGCTTACTTTTGACAAAGCTGTTCGGGCCGTACGTTCGGAAATCGATAACGTGTTCAAGAAGAATGTTTTACAAACAACGAACCGTTGACTAGAAATTGTTAGAGTGTATCTTATGCTGTGTTGCCTACGCGAATCCTTTTTGTCAGTAGTCTTTCGTTTTGTTGCCGTACTTTCCATATGTCGTACCAAAAACTCTCTCTGCCTGGTTAAGTTACCTAGCTCATAGAAGTGCTCAAAAACCTTCAGTATATCCTCTTCAGTAATCTGGATGCACTGCTTGCTAGACTTTTTGCATTTTTCGGAATCACACCGACTTTTAATTGATCTGGAAGGTACAAGTTTTTTTGAAAAAGGGCTTATGTATTCCTTGCCAAGATCTCTCCTTTCTTTGGCAACTTTTCGTTTATTTATTTTAGGTGCTTTTTTTGGAGAATCGTTACCTTCCTTCTCTCCACCTTCCATTAAAAATGATTCCGGAGTTCTATCCTCCTCACATGTTTGTGGTGGATGATGATTAATTGGTGTTGTCCTATTCAAAAGATTACTTGGCTCTCCGCTCTTACTTTGTCCTTCGTGTTCTGAGCAATTTCTCGTTTCTTGGAGAAAGTGTTCCCAGCAAAGTAATATTTCGCATCGATGACAAGAACTAAAAACCTCTTTCTTACAGTAAGAAATTTCACAGCCGCCATAAGGAGGATCTGCGTCGGAATCGTTAACGGATGAGAAGCTACGAACTGATTCCGAAATATCATCAGCTGATGGATTTCGTACGTTTGCTTCAGAATTATCATCAGATAGATGTTTTACCTTTCTTTCAACTATTTTGCATAGTGGTGTATCATCCTCATCAGATTTCTTCACTTTACATACTTCACTCAGCGGTATGTCGTCTTCAGAGTTGTCATCGGTTTGCACATTACCCAACTCCTCTATATCTAACACACGTCCATGGTACCACTCGTTTTCAAAATACATTTTCACAGTTTTTCCTACAGTTATCTTGCGGCCCTTGCACAACTGCAGCTCATTTGAGGACACCACATTTTTGGAGCCATCTTTCCATAAGACCAGCACATCCATACCTTCTGATATTAATTCAATTAAGAAAAACTTGATTAGAGTCAAAAGATTAACGGTATATAAGAAGAACGAATTCCAACTGCACGCGTCAGCTCTGATTTTTAGGCAAAATTTGACAAAGCCCGGTGAGAGAGACCTACTAGATTGGAAACCTTAATTGAGAAATATTAGGATATGTGTAAACAATCAACTCAGTACACGTCTGCAGCAGATACGCCACACGAATTATTGTGTCAATGTGACAATGTCAGGAACAGTTTTCACGAACTGGCGTAAGTTACTTTACGACACTTCGTGAGAAACTTTATTGAAATTTTGTCAGATACGTTGTCGGCTCACTATAAGCTTATCACGAACCCGTTGAGACCAGAGTTACGCCACTTCGTGAGGTTCAAGATTCATCCCATAGAAGCTGTTTAGCCGCGTAACTCAATTTTTGAATTTTTGTCAGTTACGTCACTTCGTGAGATGAGCGACGATATGTATATACATGGTTAGTACAAAGTCCCGGGACGGTCATTTATCTCCATTATTTTTTAAGATTTCACTTTGAAACTTGGTACACAGGCACAATTAAATACAAGGAATTCAAAACTGTTTTAAAAAATTTTCTTGGACTTCCGGTTGAACCGGAAGTGACCCTAAAAATCGCTTTTTTAAATAGAATCATACTCTTTTCTCAACGGATTCGGAATCTACGAATTTTTTAACGTTAAAGACATGTATCATACTTGATCAGAAGTCAATTCGCGGCCACCCTGGATTTTCAAAAACATCGAAGAAATCGGTCAAAAAGCAAGATTTTGTAAAACTGCAAGTACACGTTAACCTTATTATTTTAATACAAATTCAAGTGAGCAATTAAATATTCTTTTATTTGTCTTTGCTTTGTTGAAATTTATTAAATGTTCACAATCAGTCAAAATAGAAAAAAGATTTTTTTAAAATGTAACTGGCCGGTTAAATTTGCTTTAAAAAAATAAGGTTGACGTGTACTTGCGGTTTTGAAAAATCTTGCTTCTCGACCGATTTCTTCGATGTTTTTGAAAATCCAGGGTGGCCGCGACTTGACTTCTGGTCAAGTATGATACACGTTTTTATCTTTAAAAAATTCGTAGATTCCGAATCCGCTGAGAAAAAAGTATGATTCCATTTAAAAATACGATTTTTAGGAAAATTTCTAAAAACAGTTTTGAATTCCCTGTATTTAATTGTGCCTGGGCATCAAGTTTCAAAGTAGAATCTTAAGAAATAACGGAGATAAATGACCGTCCCGGGACTTTGTACTATAACCCTGTATATAATATCGAGTATAATATAATAAAAGACTTAGAACATCAGTCCTGTGAATCGTATAGAAGAAATGAAGATACCATTGCCAAATGACCACATCAGTTTTTGTGACAATTATATTTCATTGGAAATTTTTGTAGCCGACATTCACATACTCGACCACCTCATAATAACATCCAGCACACGTCTGTTTTTGCAGAGCTGCCTTAATTAGCCCGGAATAAAACAGGAGACAAGGAAATGTTAAACAAACATCAGGACCCATAAAATTGTTTTATTAGACGTGTATAAGATGGGTGAGATGGTGAATGATTTATACGGAAAAGAGAGAGAAATGTTTTGAAATGTTGTCGACCAGATGAAACGCGTAAAAATTCGTTATAACTTATATGAACGAGCGTTTAATATCATCGTGGACTAATAATATCACAAAATTATTGGGTTGTTTTGTATTTTGAATTAACCATAATCTCCATGTGTTGATGCCGCTGATATTTTATTGAAGTTTAAGTTGAAAGGAAAACTTGGACTAACGACTAACCTGGGATGGTCCCGCACATATAATAATAAATCAACATTAATGGGACATCCTGTTGTTTTGGACCCACACAAGCGGATTGCGTGCTTATTAGCTAAAAACTGTTTAGATTTTATTAAAAATTATGCTTTTATAAATGATGGCATCTTTTTAATTAGTCTAAAGGAAGTTGTCTATTTTTCTATTTAAAACAATTTTATAATAAAATAAACAAATATAATTAAAGTTTCCGCTGTCTTTGAAATATTGAAACAATCCACAGTGGTTATTAAAATTGTGAAAATATCGTTCTTTCTGTTGATACCGAAACTGTATATTTGGTAGTATGAAAATAAGTTGTATATTCGGATGTCGTCACTTGGCTTTAGATATTTTTGTTTACCTGAGCTAGATAATAGACCTTCAACGTTTTCCAGACAAAAGCTGCAGAAGGTAGCAAAGTTCTTATTGTACCTACTTAGAGCTCTAACAATTGTGTTACTTTGCTTATAACCATCATCTGCCAATTAAATGAACTTATTATTTGTGAGCAGTGAGCATTTATGTACTCGATATTTTCTGAGATCTTTAAGTAAGGATAGTTATCTCACCTCTTAACGTATTTGCCTAATGAACAATTTCAAAGGTATTAGGTTATCTCTCTAAATTCTTTTTTAATGGAAGTCGACAAAAACCTCCCACATTATTAAATATCGAGATATATTTTGCTCCAAACTTTTATCTCTCATTACTCCAGCTCGTTTTATTAAACTCTTCATATCTGAATTGCAGGCGAACCCTTTATGGCATTGTCTACTATTATTAGTTCATTTTATTGCGATTGTTGGAGTTGAACGCTCAAATATAGTTTTAGAGGCATTTTTAATTAACATACACACATTACGGGGATTTTACAGACGTTTATTGCGGGATTATATCAGCAGCCATATATTAATTTGTCTGGAACGCAAAATAAAGGTAGGAGTTGCTCTGGAGAGCTTGAAGAAAAATTCCTGTACAGACAAATTGTTATAAATTTGTTGAAAGCTTGGTCCATTTTCAAAGAGGAACTGATGTTTGATTACACAAGGTAGTTTCAAAATCTTGTTCCGCAAAATTTACTTACTGTTTAGGACGCATTTCGGAGTGTTACTCCATCTTCAGCTAGAAAAGAAATTAACACAATATACAAAATAGTTGCCTGGAAATCGAAAAAACGTTTGGGTCAAAGAAAAATAACAGCTTTTGAGTCACACTGTAAATTCATCGAAAGACGCTCAAACATTCACACGCTCAAACGGTTTTTCGTTTTCCAGGTAATTGTTTTGTATTTTGAGTTAATTTCTTTTCTGTAGCTGAAGATGGAATAACACTCCGAAACGCGTTCTAAACAGTAAGTAAATTTTGTGGAACAAGACTTTGAAACTACATTGTGTAATCAAATTGTTATCAGGTTATGTCTAAACAGTAAAATGCATCAATTATCATTATAATAATCAAAAATTTAAACCAAAACAAAAATCCGATACAGTTCTATCAGCAATTTTTCTAACTGCTATAACTTCAGACTCACCTAATGACCTAATTAATAAAGAAAAAATAAAGACAGCAATGAAAAAAAAATACAGGAACATCATTTACACATGCAGATACGCTTTTTAAAAACCACTTTTTCCTGATCCAGGTACCTTACCTCGAAACGTAAAAACCTGGTATTATCTTTTGTGGGAAGGTTCAAAATCCTCATTTTACTTTATTTCGGAATGCGTCAGTTATATATCCACCTACCACCCTGCATTATTATGACGAACGCTCACGCCATAACTAAATAAATTTTTCGCTTAGAAAATCTACCACTTTACTCTGTGTAAAATTAGATTAATGTTCAACCGATAGAGAAGGAAGTTGTCAAAGGTATATTACATCAATTAAATAACTAATTAGTTGTAAAACAAGTCGCAATAACCATCGATCAAGAGCGAACGCCAATAGTTTTTGTTGCAAAACTGGGGTATTCCGTTGACGTTAAGTGAGGTATTATTGAATTAAAAGTTGCAAGCACAGTAACCATGTACATTGTATGAAACATGGACGAACACTTTAGTAACAACTAACAACCCATCACTCTAGATTTTTGAAAACATCGAGAAATAGGTGGAAAGTCAAGATTTTTGAAAAACGCAAAAATTTTCAGAATTCGTCAAAATTTCAACAAGGATTTCAGCAGCTGTACTTCTTTCAAACTTTGTGAAAAAATGGAAGTTTTTATCGTCGTCGTCTCCGAGAGACTGCCAATTTTTTTTCCATTTGTTATTATGGGCTTCAACCAACACACAATGTAATTCATTTCAAATATGACAGTTTGCGTGTGCATTAACTACATGTAATTCTGTAGAAAAGTGTGTTCAGTGATATCGAATTCCTACCAGGATTTTCAACGTAATCACAAACATAGGAAACAAGCTGAATATTTAGATTTAGTAGAACTAAAACAAGTTTTAATTAATTACGCCCTCCCACGCAACGCGGATCTCATTAACCACCCCTGTAAAAATATTACTAAATAAACACTTATCTGAATTCTGAGGCCTAACTTTTAACGACTTCGCCAACACAGGGCGTTAACCCTTAATCGGCAATCACATTCTGCACGACTTGCAATGTAGAAAAATTTGTGGAGGTTTTGTTTTACGTTTCTTGATGGCGGCTTGCGACAATGAGTTTACGGAAAATCCTGTAAAGGCATAACAGAGGGTGTCTGGGCGAAAAGTTTGATCACAAATATCTCGCAAACGAAAAATCTAAAATGAAGCTACGCAGCGATACCATACTGGTAGACGTTGGATCGTTAAACATGAGGTTAAACAGTACAAGTACCGTATGATTTTTTAAATTATTCATCAAAGCAACCGTTGGAAAACAAAAGTCGTATCTTTGATTACTTCTGATGGTTCAGATTTTACAGCTGTCACTTTAATCTGTCATCATCTGTCGTTTGCAGAAATAAATATTTTCGAGTTTGTTTACAGTTTCACGGTTTTTCACGATGGTTTTCTTGGTTGAGCATAAAATATTCGCTGTTAAAGCTTACTTTCGCACTGGTTTTCAAGCAGAAAATGGGGAATGGCGTTACAATGTGCGGGCGTGTCTCGAAGAATTCCGGCAGCAGTTCCCAAATGTTGCCATTCTTGATGCTGATTTCTTTTCAATGGTTCGACGTTCAGTAAGCTTGTTTGAAGAGACAGGCAGCATTACACGAAAGAAGGGTAGTGGCAGACCGACAGTTCAGACAGAAGAAGCAGTCCAGAATGTTCGACAAGTCTTCGAGAATGAACCAACCACATCCCTGCGAAGAGCTGCCCAGCAAGTTCAGCTATGCTATAGCACCACTCGCAAAATCGTGAAGAATCAACTCCATTTATTTCCCTACAAAATGCAGTGCTATCACGAACTTTTACCAGGTGATCCCGACAGACGTGTCAGATATTGTCGTTGGTTTACTGATCATCTAATGAACGATGATAATCTTCTTATATCCAAATAAATGTTGTTACATAGGATGCAATCTTTTTTATTAATCAATTCAACACGTGTTTATTAGAGGTTATTTGCAGGGACAAAGGACTGCACTAGCAAAAATTCCCTAATTATTGTTTGTTCCCGCGAAAAATTTGTAATCCACTTAGGAACTTTGATGAATCTGTTCATCGACATGACCTTGAAGCTGGAAGCTGCCAAATTAAATAACCTAGCATTTCACCAGTTTGTTTATTGCTCTATTAAAATATCAATAAATAAATAAGGCCATCAGGCACATAATATGGCACTCATGGCAGTTACAGTATCTTTCAAAGCACGAAAGAGCAGGGGGTGATTCAATTCCAAGGGGGCTCTTTTGAGTTCCAGTCCAGGTATCTAGGCGCCTTTTATCCTAAATAATTTCAGTAAATCTTTCAGAATTTTGCATCCTGTACCATCTGAGAATCCAACTTACAAGAAGACTTTACAGTGATGATGTTTTTCTGTTATCGTTATTCCTTCCGGAGTTCCCGAGAGTCAGCCTCTGCCACTACTCTGACGAGTCTCCATTGTCTTGAGTGCCAGTGTGGCCCCGAGGGCAAATATTTTGTGCTCTGGCAAGCAAACCATCAGAAATCCACTCGAAAACACAAAAATGTTTTGTAAATGAAATGACAGTGACAATTAAGTGACAGCTTCAAAATCTGCTGAACCATCTGAAGTAATCAAAGATTCGACTTTTGTTTTCCAACGGTTGCTTTGATGAAGAATTTAAAAAATCATACGGTATAGGTTATCGATATCGAAAAATTGGCAATTACTGTAATAATGTCCGATAAGTTGATGCTCAAAGTTTTAATTTTTTTGAAGACGGAGAGACATGCCCGGAAGTGTAAGGTAGATTTATCTAACACAATAAAGTGAAACTGGAAGATATCCAGGGAAATATGTCCTGACAAGATTTCTCTTCGATCCGATAGAATGTCTGCTGAAAACGATATCGTTGGCAATAGTGTTAAAAAGCGACAATCGCCAACGAGGTCGCATGGTCGTCACGATAGAACATATCGAGTACCTAGGTACTGCAAATTTCGTCAAAGCAACATCACTGGACGTTTTATTAAAACCTTGTCGGTGTTAATAATTCGTTTGAGGTCTGACAAATTAGAAACGAAGATCTGAAATTGAAAAAAGTTGACGTTTTATCATCAGTTTCTCCTCCAATGAATCGAATTTATAGTCATATCATCTCTCGAATGAGTTGTCATGATTTTAAAAGGAAATATCTAGCGTGAATCGATTTTTGAGGCGTTTTCTTGTGGAAGGCAAATTCTTGGCATTGATATCAAATTAATCTTGAATAGACAGGGGCTGTTATTTACGGACGCGTCTAAAAAATAGCTACACGACATTTTCAATTTTATCAGTTTGGGGGACACCCCTCCCTTACCGCAAATAAACTCATTTTCAGGTTCAATTCAGCCCAGACGTTTTGAAAAATCGCACAATCTGGTTTATTAATTTCAACATGAAATTCCTGTTCGATCTGAATTTTCACATCAATTCCTGTAATTCGAAGCGAGGTTACTTCCTACAGCTGCTTAATAGTTCGTTTAAATCGCTCGTATTTTGACGATGCAGCTCGTGATACAGATGTACTTTCATATTCTTGTTACTCTGAAGCAATTTGCAGACATGGACGCCGGAAGTTCGAAATTTCTAGGGTGGGATCGGCTCCAAAGCGAATGATAATAATAATAAGAATATTCTTTACGATTGATGGTGGAGTTGTTTGTGATGAATTTATAACAAAAGCGCATCCAACGCAGTTGGTTAAAGTTTTCCGATTAGCAATAATAATAAAATAAAAAGCCAAAAAATAAAAAAATAAGCCATGTCAGGTCCCGGTCGAGTTTAACTGTACTAACTATGCTGGATTACGTCCGCTTATACTGATCCACTGCAGGTCAGGTCAGGGCAGGTCAGGCGGCTTTATCAATAACAATACAGGAAATACCTAAACAGGGCAACGCAAAATGGCAATAAGAGTGTGCAGTGCATACCGAACTGTGTCTAAAGAAGTGGTAGCGGCTAATATGATACTACTGGACCTACTAGTGAGGGAAAGGGAGGCGCTGAGGCGGAAATGTAATAGCACCACAGCTAATCGCGAAGAAAGAAAGGAAACGATGGAAAGCATGGAGTAGAAGGTTGCAGCAGTCTACAGCTGATCAGCATTTGCATAGCCTGATCAGCATTTGGACAGAGCGAGAAGTGAATTACCTACAAACCCAGGCCTTAACGGGGCACTGATTCTTCGGCACCTACTTGTACAGAATTTGAAAAAAGAGCGACGATAGATGCTGGTTCTGTGATAAAAAGGACAGCGCCAGTTTGTTCGAGTGCGAAAAGTGGGTGGAAGTTAAAGTGAGGCAAACCGGACAGTGGGAAAAAACCTGACAAGGGAAAACATGATGGTAGAGGAAATGACGCAGGGGGAGGAAGAATAGTCTGCCTTCTGCCATATCCCATAAGATGTGCACCATAATGAAGGGGAAGAAGAAAGAAGAGTGAAGACGGGAGAATAATGCCTGAAGGCCTAGAAAAAACCCAGCAAGAACCGGCAGCACACGTCTCCTGATGCAATGCAAATATCCTCAAAAGCGCTGAGGAGGGGTTTTAGAGAGGGGTAGACCACCTAGGTAAATGAGTGTACACATGGTGGTAAATGGCGAGTAAATGGAAGGTAAATGAGTAAATGGATGGTAAATGAGTAAATGGGTGGTAAATGAGTAAATGAATGGTAAATGGATGGTTAATGAGTAAATGAATGGTAAATGAGTAAATGGATGGTAAATGGGTAAATGGCCAGTAAATGAGTTAATGAATGGTAAATGAGTAAATGACCAGTAAATGAACGGTAAATAGGTAAACAGCGAGTAAGTGGATGGTAAATGAGAAAATATCGAGTAAATGAGCAAATGGCGTATAAATCAATAAATGAGCAATGAGGAGTAAACTAGCAGATCTCGAATAGGTAAATGAGTAGATAAGCAGTAATGTGATGATAATTGTGTAAATATCGCGTAAATGAGCTAACGAATGGTAAATATAACTCGCGAACGCCCGACTAAATCAGAATATTTAGCCAAGTATGTACATGTACAAGAAGTATCTACTTCTTGTTAATTTATATAACATAAGGCAAACAAAATTTCAAATATCACTAGCCGGAAAACCGCTGCAAAGTTTTGTGGAATGCGATATAGTGTACGGATTTTTCTCGATATTTTCAACTTCTACGCTTCGCGAAGCAAGTTAATAAAATCCGAAAAAGTGGTTTTTGAAAAATGTCTGTCTGTCTGTGATCACGCTGCAGCTCAAACTACTGAAGGTATCGAGATGAAATTTGGCACACATATTCTGTGGGCAATTTGTAGGTGCTGATTAGATTTTGGGTCACAACGCTTCATGCAAAGTGCCTTTTTGGCACATCAACTTTAAAAAATTAAATGCAAACTCCCATTTTTCGCATTACCATATGAAAACTCTTCGAATTCTGCTTCCAAAAATGTATTCACACTTGGTGCCCTTTTGGCCAAAAATCGGTGCCGTGAAAAAACCTATGTATAACTGTATATTTATTACCGGACGGGATAGCTGATTTTTTTTCAAGTCGAAAACCGTAGTCCCATTTTTTCGAAAAATTCCATTTTAGTGGCAAAGAGGCTCTTTTTACTTTCTCTTAGTAAAATTGTATTTTCTTACTACATGATTTGATGGCTATTATTCATGGATCAAAAACCTTAGTGCCATTTTTTCGAAAATTGGCATCTTATTGGCAAAACTGCCCCTTTGTGAATTTCTCTTAGCAAAAGTGCATATTATTGTTATTGAATTCGATAGCTGTTGCATTGTTGGATCAAAAACCTTAATGTCATTTTTTCAAAAAATGTCATTTTAGGGGTGAAAAATATCGTCACAAGTTAATTTATTGCTACTGCTACATTTTCAAATTCTGTGAAAAAGTAGAAGTTATTCTACCGTCTCCGAGACTGCCAATTTTTTTTTATTATTTTTATTAACGGATTCGGAATTCACAATTTTTTTTTAATTTTTAAAAACCTCCCCTTACAGGAAACGACGGGTGTCGTAAACCTATCTGGGTTTCCCAACGTTGCAGTTCGGAAATTAAGAAGTTTTGTATCCAAGAATTTTTAGTTTTGCGCAAAGTTTTTTGTACAACAACAAATATTCCTTATTAATTCATAAAAAAATAAATTGAAAATTTTTCTGAGCGAGGAAAGGAGATACCTAGGTAATTATACCTTGCACTAAGTCATTACTAAGTGCAACAATTTCCAAAAACATACAGGGTGGCGAGCAGGGTGGTTAATTTTTCGAGGCTCACCCTTAGTATCTCGGAAACCATAATAGATGGAGAGTAGTTTAAATTGGATTAAACAACTCACGAATTTTAAACCAATCAAACGTCAGAATTTATAGACATTCGACCAATCACCATGGTTTTGAACTGAAAAACACCACGAGTGCAAAGCAGGACGGTTTTCCAGCGAAAAAATTTCTGTCAAACGAAATGTCATGGCAACGAGCATGGCAACCTTATTGTTTCCATTGAAATTTCCGAGGGGCTATCCACTTCAGCAATAGGTGTACAAATCTGTCGGGAATGGACGGGAATGAACGGAAATGCAATAGGGAATACGGAAATATTTAGGCAATGGACGGGAATTTTCGGCAATGCACGGAAATGTTCGGCAATAGTAGGAAATGCTCGGCAATTAAATGCGGCAATGCGGCAATGCGGCAATACCGACATTCCTTCGCTCGGCAATCGATATACATCTCTCAAAAAAATAAAGTAGAATATGTGGAATGTCGCTGAAATGCATGACAATGTCGGGAATGCTTCGGAAATGTTTGGCAATTTGGGGAATGCTCCGGAAATGCTTGGCAATTTGGGGAATGCTCCGGAAATTTTAGGAATGCTTCGGAAATACTTGGCAATTTGGGGAATGCTCCGGGAATTTTAGGAATGCTTCGGAAATGTAGGGCAATTCCGGGAATGTTCTGAAACGACTCGGTAATTTTGGGAATGCTTCGGAAATGAACGGCAATTTCGTTAATGATTCGGAATGGACGGCAACATCAGTAACATCAGTTCACCCTCTCACTATAAAAAGACACGAAAAATGTGCTATCCAAACCAAAGAATGTATAGGGAATTGAACAAAAGTGTACGATAGCCGAGCCGATAACTTCGATCTTTTTATTAACCAAATTTTGTTCAATATGTATTTTGATATTTTTCGTTTCTTTGTTTCAATATAGATGTAAACGTGTTATATTTCTCCTAAAATTAACAAAGAAATGCGGAAATCTGGAATGTACATCGGCTGTATCAGACTTCAAGCAGGAATTCAATGAAATGTAGGAAATGCGGGAATATATTTAGGAAATAGGGAATGCAGATAGGAAATGCGGGAATGATGTAGGAAATACGGGAATGATTTGGAAATGCGGGAATAAATTTAGGGAATGTGGGAATGAATATAAGAAACGCGGCAATGTCTTGGGAAATGCGGAAATGAGAAGGGAATGCGGCAATTATACACTAAACATTGCCGAAATCGCAATGGTGTACAAAATTTAGGGGAGTGAATAGCCCCTCGGAAATTTCTTTTGTTGTTTAATCATTCGAATATAATTCGTGGGCTGATTTTTTCTGCAAAATTTGCTTACAAATATATTCGTAGCCTCTGCTTTTGGAAAATAGCCACTTGCGCGAAAGCGCTCGTGACGATTTTCGTTGCAAAAGCTACTCATTTATTTGTTTCGCTGTCGGAAAAAATCAGTACCACTCGTTAAATTATATACGAGAAAATTTTGCGCTATTTCTTGCTGATTAAGAATCTGATGAGAATTTCCCGATATTTGGATTCGTCCCTGAGTTATCACAAAAATCTGAATAGAACTCAATGATGTGAATCAAACATGTGATGTAAAGTTTTCAAAAGAAAATCTAAACAATTTTGTGTGGCCAAAAACCCCAGATATAACAAACGTCAATTTGGAATATTTATTTCATGGACGCATGGTCATGCAAAGAGCGCTAGCCCTATGACAATATCGGAAGACGAACGGAACATAATTTAAAACAAATACAAAGTCTTTAAAATAATTTTTTTCGATGTTTTTGTGTTTTTTATAAATGTTTTGTAATGCTTTGTTTTTCTTTATGCAAAAAAATTCTCTAATTTTCAATAACCAATTACTAGAAAGTAAATGTAGGTTTTACGCCGCCTATTTTCTACAGGGTAACGTTTGCTAGATGATATACCGAGAATATGAAATAAGTTAAAGGGCTGTGGCTAGTCACTTAAAGAACTGGGCCACGAATTGAAGTTTTCCAGAGAGTATTTTATCGAAATTTCACAACAACCAGTAAATTGGTAAATGAAAAATAAATGAGTAAATGAAGTGTAAATGAGTAAATGGATGGTAAATGAGTAAATGAATGGTAAATGGATAGTAAATGAGTAAATGGATGGTAAATGAGAAAATGAATAGTAAATGTGGTAAATGGTAAATTGGTGTACACCAAAATCATAGGTGGTCTACCCCTCGAGTTTTAGCCGGTAAGAGTCCAGTACTACTCAGGGTAGGGTGGGCCCTGGGTGTCCATCAGGATTTCCCTTCCTCCGGAAAAAAAGTCAGGTCAGGTCCGGTCTAGTCAATTTTAAGAACTTCTTTTCGTTTGAAGGAAATGCATAGTAAGAGGGTGTGTAGATTTTAGAATGATGCGTGCGCGGCCTGGCCGAGACAGAGCGTGGTGATGTTTTGTGGCAGCGCCTTGGGCGAGCATTCCGCGCCCATACGTGTTTTGGCAGTCGGAACACTCACCTCTCGACAGAATTAATGGAGTTTGAGATAGTATAATGCTGTTCGCTTGTTCGAATCATATACAGGTATCAAAAACAGATTAAAATTTCGAGTTTTGTATTTAATGTGTGCGTACATTTAAAATTGATAGCACTACCTTTATTAATGGATATAGTCTGAAAGGCTAGCCTGTATTAATGCTGTAGATCACGAGAGTTGATGGCTCGTGTATTTCAGAGTTTTGTTTTAACGAATCTCATTTACTGGCTTTTACGCCTACTTATATTTATCTCTTTCTTCAAGTTGAATATGTGTCGTTTCCTTTTATCATCTTGATCGTTTCATACGAAATGTTTGACCTTATCCATCCGCATTGCTTAAGAGCCGCGGTAATGGCTCCTTCAAGCTTAATAGCTAACGAAGTCGCAAGTCACGTGGTGATTTCTCCCCCCAGTTTCTTATTATACAAGCAGCAACCCCTCTTAATCCCCATAAAACTGCATCTGATACATAATGCACCAGGACAGAGGTAAGACTCATTAACTTGAAATATTACTTTTTTTAATCACGTAACTTCATTCAGCTCTGATGGCAAGAGTTCGGAGTCAGACACTTAACAACTCTCTCAATACTCTCAATACTCAATCTCGGTGCCGAAATGCCACTCAAGTTTTCACACGCAGATTTAATTTTTTTAGTCCAATCAATTTAAGCACTTTAATTAAACACTGCCAAATGAATTCCAGCTTAAAACATCCACTATCACCAAACAAAACTCATTCCATCTATCTATATTACACAAATCCATTAAAATCCAATGTTATAATAGCATTCCAAAAACTACCGGCTCGTTCTGGCCAAAATTTATTTGCAGTTTAGGACAACCTGTTTAGCGATGAAGAATTTTCTTCTCGTTACTTATTTTACAGGTATTCAGTTTCAGTTTTTTTACCACCAAATTATATTACACGCCACTGACCCTGACAATGACTAAACAATTTGCAACGATATGCTAGGAAAAAAATCGAGTTAATAAACCTTCACGTGAAAATAACTTTTTTATCCGCACCTAATCAAGTGATTACCCTAAATTATTTATAAGGAGCTTCACCTTGTCATAAATAGTTTTTTTCACAGGTCACTTGCCATTAATACTGTTTCCTAATTAATCAAACCTCTAAGAACCCAAGACAACCTTGAAAGGACTTGGTCTAATGATGGGATCTGCAAGGATGAAATCAAGCCAAGCTTTTTCTTACGATTTTCTTCTTCTGTGCTACTCAGTATGCAAATGTGCTTGAAGAACAATACTGATTACTTTTGGTATACTTAAGTACTTTCAAAATTGGTACTTCAATTATCTCCTAAAAGTACTGATAATGCATGGTACTTGAATCGAATTTTTGAGAGAAATATTCGCACTTGAAATTTTAAACCATATACGGTCATATACAGTGTGTCTCATTTTAACTGGAACCAACCAAATATTTTGGTTAATTTTAACCGAATCAATGCGTTTTTTTTTTCTGCATGTAGAGCTCGAAAATCTGCACCTGTGTAATACTCAACCTTTTTTATAAACCGAAACCCCAGCCTACTGCGATTTAATAAAGGGGCTAAAAATGACGAAATCGTATTAGGCATTTTTTTATCGAAAAATTTTATAAAGAAAAGTTGCTCAGGATCGCTCAAAATGGCTAAATCCGAAGTATCAGGAAAATATAAAAATGTTGAATTTCTTGAGGAAGAATCATAAAATAACGAAAACGTCAATATTTTTGCAACATAACGGGTGATGTGAAATAAAAAAACAATGGAAGCCCATATGTTTGCTATTTGTGGCACATTGTAACAGATTAGTTATTAGTCCCTTGAAATTGTTAAGAAAAACAAAAATCTTACACTATCTTAATAATTTCAACTTTTTCTGCGATTGTTAAGTTTTATCCATCCATAGCCGATAGCAAATGTCAAATCAATTCATTTCAATTGTTTTTTTATTTCACAGCACCCATTATGTTGCAAAAATATTGAACTTTTCGTTATTTTGTGATTCTTCCTCAAGAAATTCAACATTATTTTTTCCTGAAATTTCGGATTTAGCCATTTGGAGAGCCATCCGAAGTAACTTTTCCTTATAAAATTTTTCGAATAAAAAATGCCTAATACGATTTCGTCATATTGGGCCTCTTTATTAAATCGCAGTAGGCCGGGATTTCGGTCTACAAAAAAAGTGAAGTATCACGCAGGTGCAGATTTTGGAGCTCTACATGCAGAAAAAAAGAACGCATTGATTCGGTTAAAATTATCCGAATTATTTGGGTGGTTCCAGTTAAAATGAGACACACTGTAGGTACGGAATCGAGTACAGGACTGAATCTTTTACAGAGTAATAGTGGGATTTCAGGATGTTTAATATTATATTAAAAAACACGTTTCATAAGGCCAATTATTACCACAAGAGGATGTTTGGGCAACGAGGGCGAAAGCCCGAGTTTTACAAAACTAAACTGATGTCTCGACTTATGCAAGTTCAGTTGGAGTAACCTCGGTTTAGCCTAAACTTGGTTTGGTTGCCAGGCAAAAGAGAATCAGTGGCCTTAAGCTAAACCAGGTTTAGAAATAAATTCGCACTCAACAACCGCGGCACCCTAAACTAACTGGTAGAATAAGTGTGTACGTATAACAATGTAACTCTACGTAAAGGTAATAAAATTGTAACATTTTATCTGGCATTTTATTTACATCAGGCGGAAAATGCAAAACTTATTATTATTATTAAAAACGGCACTGTGCATCGTTAAAAGTAGATATTTAAATATTTAATAATAAAGGTCAGTCATCAAAGAGAGTTGAGTTGACCATTTGTTTGAACCCGGCTGTTATTAATTTTTCGTGTGCGCAAACTGTTCAATAATAGCCTAGGGTAATAACATATGTATACCATACTTTTTCAAAACGTGAGCAATTAAACAGGCTTTTAAAATGACATAATTTGGACAAAACGCGTTTTTTCTATTATAAGCGGTTCAGAATACATTCTCAATAGTTATAACGACTGCTAAATACACTTAATAAATTATTCGTAGGAGAGAATCGGAGAGAACCCATCACGTATCAAAATTAAAAGCGGCCTCTTCACCTGATGGAAATCGCGAAACCGGCACACAGACCGCAAAACTGTCGGAATTCTACCTATGTGGAGTGCCCCAAAATGGACAAAAAACGTCGTACCCGCTTTTAAGAAGAAAAACAGGACGAATGAATTATCCAACTTCTCCAAATCGGCCCGTCAAAGTCGCCAGCCCAAGAACCATTGGTCTTACTCCTGAATAACTCTACTCTACTGTTTTTTCCGCCTGCACTCCCGTCCCTATGCTAGAATCTAGATAATTAACTATGAAAGCTGTCTTCTCCATTGCATTGTTATTGTCGCTTTACAATGCAAACACTTTGATCTAAAATTAACTTCTAATTGAATTGATAATGGATTTATAATATTATAATTCCATGTTATTGTTTAATTAGTTCATTTGTAACCAATGAAAATCAAAACAATAAATTAATTTATCCAAAACTATTACGGGCACTAAAATAAGAAGCTTGCATGTTGCACCGTACTTAATAGAATTTTAATTACATATTGAGGTATTTGAGGTCGTATTTGCGTTTGTGTTATTTACGAGGAGCAAATAACTCTTCGGCAAACATATAAGAAATTTTGCTATAACCCAATTAGGCTCGCAATTAGGAGATAAATGTCCCATGGTTTTAACGGCAAACTTGGTACCTTGCCGCCCTGCTTGCCATCCTTAAATAATTTGTGATTGGAGAATCCGAAATAATTATTTGTACATACAGGGTGATTCACGAATACCGTTCATTAGAAACTTTTGGGGATCCACTTGTATAGTTTGGAAATTTGGTACTATAGCATAATCGCCATAACGCACGCCAAAAGTAAAGTATTTCCAAACCCCCCCGGTTTTACCGAAAGTCAGAAGTGTCCCGCCATCTTTGTTATTTTAAATGGAAAGCCCTGGTTTTATCTACATAACTGTCACCGTTTTTGACATACGTTGAAATATGTATCAAAAAAGTTACACGAAATCCGCTATAGAAAAACATATCTTCCAAACGTTTGAAGATTAAGTAACCAAACTGGGAGGGTTGAAACTAGAAGGTTTGACCTTTCTCTTAATTACTCATTTGTTCTTGTTGACGTAACAATAGGGCGGAAATTAATTTTCAAAAATGCCGGAAAGAAATTGTACACAACTCAATTTTTCAAGTACCACAATTTTGTGCAGCGAAAAGATGCAAAATAAAATTTCCTTTAGACTGCTATTAGCATTTCCGATACCTCGTCCGATACCTATTTTCAATATTTTTAAAGATATTAAAAATTGACGCGTTTTAAGGTTTAATCAATGTAACTTTAGGGGCTCTAGAAAAAAAGAAATGTTCAAAAAGTCTTTCCCTTTCTCATCTTTCAAAAATTCGTTTTTCTTCACTTTTGGCAATTTTTAGGAAAGGTAAGCCCCGAGGGGTTAACCACATGGTAAATTTGTGTACACAAAATCGCAAATTGTAAGAAAATCTAGGAAATCACTGAGAAACCGCTAAAAAATCGCCAAAATCGGTAAAAATTGCCCGAACTTGCCAAAAATCGCCAAGTTGCTGAAAATTAACGGAGCCAGCGGAAATTGCCACCAAAGTTCCCATAAAAAATAATAAAGTCGATGATAATCGACATAATTAGAATACCTGATATTGCTAAAAAAACATAAGCTGTTTGATGTGGCTCTTAATTTAATCTTAATAAGAAAGAGGGTCTAATTCATGACTGCAATTTTCTTCACTGTTTTGGAGAAAATAATTAATAATAATCGGCTATGACGTCATTTATATGGGTATAATCTGAGTTCCACGAGACTTTGCTTAATTTATTATTTATTGGCTTAAAAGACAAAGAAAAACAAAGTATATGCCTCGGTATATGCATCTAAATGTGCAACTCATTTTCACAAAAAATGTTGGTTACTGTGTTTCTGCTTGTAGCAGCCGCGCTTCAACCCTTTTAGTGCCGTAGCAGAATGCGGAGGTACTCTTGTCTTTGCTTATTCGCTCGCTCGCTCGCTCGCTCGCTCGCTCGCTCGTCGTATCGATCGCTCCTCACTCTGTCCGTCGGATAACTTGAGAACGGATTGAGGTATCGAGCTGAAATTTGCTATACGGAATCTTGCCCAAAAAAGTAAGGCGGGGATTGCTTTTGGGCTATATCGGACCAAGGGGGTGGAAATTAGGGGTTGTAACTCAAAATTCCGCCTTATAAGTATTGGTCGAAATTAACGCCATTCGATACCCTTCCATTAATGATTCAAAAAGGTGTTATTCATGTTTTACAAAAAACCACCCTTAAAGGCTCTACAACCCCTAACATGAAGAAATACATAACGTCGGATAACTTGAGAACAGAGTGAGGTGTCGAGCTCAAATTTACTATACGGCTTTATACACTAAAAAGTAAGGCGGAGATTGCTTTTGGGTCATATCGGACCAAGGGGGTGAAAATTAGGGGTTGTAACTCAAAATTCCGCTTAATAAGTACTAGTCGAAATTGGCGTCATTCGATAGCTTTCCATTAATTATTCAAAAAAGGTGTCATTCATATTTTGCGAAAAACCACCCTTATAGGCGCTACAACCCCTAACATGCAGAAACACAAAAATACGAGAACTCAAAAACTACTCAACGTATCAAGGCAGAATTTGGTTTGTGAATTTCCAGTGACATTATAGGTGGATGGACAAATTTTCAAAAATATCTAACAAAGGGGATGAAATTTAAGGGTTGAAACTTGAAATTTCTTCAAGTAAATGGTAGCCTAAAATTACGGGGTTCGATAGATTTCGGTCAACTATTGAAAAAAGGTCTTATGAGTTTTCAATCTAAAACCAACCCCTGGGCCATTAACCACCCCTAACTCTTTGCAAGTCGATAATTACATTTTATTTATTTTTTCTGAAACCCTATTGGTTTATTTATGAACAACTGAAGTCAGTAAATACGCAAGGAGTTATGTCACACCGGAAAAATAAACTCACCCCTGTAAATCATAAAGGGGTGAAATCATGAGGTGTTGAAAACATGAATCTACAAATCACCTTAATTTTTCAACGAATTGGATTAGGGTGGTGAAATTGAAAACACAACTTCCTTTAGGGCATGTGGGGGTGGTGAAATAGGGGGTTGGAGTTTAGGGGTTGAAACGTCCATAAAGCCCTGTAATTTGACACAGAGAAGCAATATCTTCTGCGAAACTGTGACATCTTACACACTGCATCTTCGATAAGGGAAGAGCGAATTTTAGGAGAAAATTATCGAAGGGGATGAAAGTTAGGGGTGGAAACTCGAATTTTCAATGAAGAATGTATAGTTGAAAATAATACCATTCGATAGCTTTCTATTGATGGTACAAAAAAGGTATTATTCATCATTCGCGAAAAACGACCCTTAAAGGCGATACAACCCCCTAACATGCTGAAACACAAAAATGCGAGAACTCAAAAACTGCTCAACGTATCTGGGTTAAATTTGATGTGGTAATTTACAGCGCCACTGTAGGCGGATGGGCAAATTTTCATTAATATCTAACAAGGGGGTTGAAATTTAAGGGTTGAAACTGGAAATTTTTTCATGTAAGTGGTGGAATAAAATTATGGGGTTCGATAGACTTCGGTCAACCATTGAAAAAAGTCTTATGAGTCTTCAACCTAAAACCAACCCCTACGCTACTAACAACCCTTAAGCCCTAGCAAGCGGAGTAAACACATTTTATTTTTTTTTTTGCTTTCTTCTGATTTGTTAATAATTCAACGTCATTTTCATTAATTTTTAACCCATCCACAATTTTTCAACCCCTTTCATGATATGTGAACCCTCAAAGAGCAAAATTTACCCAGACCGCTTCTTTTTCGTGTGATTTTCGCTAGTTCTACTTAACTACAGTACATTTTCATCTCTTTTGAGTTTTCATCCCCCTTAACGATTTTTCTCCCCCCCGAGCGTTAATTTTGTAAAATTCGCGCAGTTTTGCCTTTTTTCGGTAATAAATTTTACCGAATTTTACTCGTATGAATTGTTACTGAGTTTTTCACTTTTTCGACCCCTTCGCAATGTTTCAACCCCCAAAAGTCAAATTTGCATAATTGGCTTATTTTCGTGTTATTTTCTGTAATTCTACTTAATTACGATTAATTTTCATCCCTTTTAACTTTTCATCCCCCTGTACAATTTTTCAACCCCCTAAGTGTTTATTTTGCAAAATTCACGCAATTTAGTTTTCCTTCGGTAATAAATTAAACTCATTTGGATTATGTTTATCTTTTTCACTTTTCCAACCCCCTTCGCAACATTTCAACCCCCAAAAGCTAAATTTGCATAATTGGTTTACTTTCGTGTTATTTTCTGTAATTCTGCTTAATTACGATTAATTCTCATCCACTTTGACGTTTCATCCCCCTTTACAATTTTTCAACCCCCTAGGTGTTAATTTTGCCAAATTCGGATATTTTCGTTTTTCCTCGGTAATAAATTGAACCCATTTGGATGATGATTAAACTTTTCACTTTTTTCATCCCCCTTCGCAATGTTTCAAGTCTTCAAATGCAAAATTTACATAATTGGGTTAATTTGGTGTTATTTTCCGTAATTTTACTTAGCCACGGTTAATCCTCATACCTTTTGATTTTTTCATCCACCTTTACGATTTTTCAACCCCCTAAGTGCTAATTTTGCAAAATTCGCATAATTTCGTTTTTCGTCGGTCATAAAATCGAACGCATTTGGGATTCAGTTTACCTTTTACAATTTTTCAGTTTCCTTCTGTAATTCTACTTAACTTGGGTTAATTTTCACCCTCTTTGACTTTTCATCCCCCTTTACAATTTTTCAACCCCCTAAGCACCCATTTTACTAAATTCAATATTTCAACCCTCCAAGGGCTAAATTTGCATAATTGTCTTATTTTTGTATTATTTTCTGTAATTCTACTTAACTTGGGTTAATTTTCACCCTCTTTGACTTTTCATCCCCCTTATTTTCATAATTTCGTCTTTTTAACACCACTGTGCGTCTGCGGAGGCACTACTACTAGGTGCAGATTTATAAAATCTGCACCCGACTCCACCAGTAAATTCAGCTCGCCCCTACATACACATTAACAAGGTAAACATCTACAGGGACACACATCGCATTGATACACATCTTTCGTTGGCTTTTTCAGTCGGAGAAAAGTAATAGTAAATGACTGGGATCTAGTTTTAAAATTTGTCCAAAATCAGTACAGGGTTTTTGATTCTAAAAAATGAAACATTAAAGACCACAGGAGGAGCTTAAAAATAGTCGAAATTGCTAGAAAATTTCCAAGTCACCAAAAAAATATGCCAAATTCGCTCGAAAATCGCCAAAATCGCCGGAAACTTGCTTGAAAATCGCCGGAAACTTGCTTGAAAATTGCCAAAATCGCTAAAAATCGCCAAAATTGCTAGAAAATAGCCAAAATTCCAGAGAACCGTACACCAAAATCGCTAAGTGGTTAACCCCTCGGTAAGCCCTCGTTGGGCACCTAATCCTATCACAGTTGCTGAACGCAGTTGTGGGCAAAACCGGAAGTGCTGGGGGCTTGGGAATACTTTATTTTTGGTGTGCGTAGTCGTGGGCGATTATGGTACATAGTGTTACCAAATTTCAAAATTCTACTACAAAGAGAACCGTCTCTAATAAACGGTCTTCGTGAATCACCCTGTATACCAATAAGGTTTGAAAGAAGATGTTTGCAGACCGCAGCGAGGGTTGCGGATGGTGAAGTATCTGCAAACATACTTTCGAACAGAGGTATACACAATGTTTTTTGTACGGGCCAACAATTATTTAATAATTATTTAACAATTTGTCATCATTCCACAAATATTGTTCCTTTCCATTTACTTTAAAACTGTGTTTTAAACAATCTTAAATATTCATGAATGTTTTAAAAGACTACATTTTGGGGTTCCAACCAGAAATTATTTGATGTTTTAGAATTGAGGCTCAACGTCTTTCATGTAAATTCAGTATGAATTTGTGCGATTTTCCGGTTTTTCTTTGATTTTCCGATTTCGTAGTTAACCCCGATGTTTAGCGTTTGACGTTTGAAACTTGGGAAATGTCATTTTAATTGGAGGCAGGGCAGTCTTTGCACATCGTTGCTAATGACAACGGTCTGTAAAGTAAACTGACTTGCAAATGTTTATTTTCTGTCTTATGTCATCAAATGACGTCCCTCCCCAAAGCAGTAATTTTTTAAATTTATTTTATCACCGATTTTCTGTCCTTGGGTTTTTTTACTAGACACTGACTCACTGAGATTATGAAAAGCAGGAGATATTGATAGATAGATATAGAGAGTAAGTTAGAAGAAAAATGGAACCCTCCATGGAACCCGAATAAACGAGAACGAGGCTTCCAGTACTTCCACATCGAGTTCCACATGTTTATTTTTTTCTCGGCACTGATTTTTTGCCAAAAGGGCACTAAATGTCAATACATTAAAATTAGAAGGAGAATTTGAAAAGCCTTCCTATAATTTTGAAGTTGATGTGCCACTGATGCATAATCTCAACTGTTAATAATTTTCACAATGTTTCATGCCTGTACACAATTTTCAGGTGGTCAACCCCTCGGATCGATGTCAGATGAAACACGCAGAATCATTTGCATCAAAACTTTCAGTGTACAACATGCCTTTTGCACCACTTAAAGATTCCTCAAAGGTTTTTGCTTTCATTAAACAATATTTTCCAAGACATTCATTTTAACTGCAATTTTTGTGCAGCTTTTCAGCCTCGTTTTCAAGTCTTAATCCGTAGAGATTCGAGGACAGATTACAAGAAAATCTCAATATCGTTCGTGTTTTGTTTGATTACCTCAATTTAATGAAAGTCCTTAAAATAGTAAATTAAGAACACCTTATGAATGCAAATAATAAGAAAATGTTTCTTTTAAACGACGTAAAAGGAATTTTGTTCGCCGGAATTTTGTTCGATTAAGATTCTGCTACAACGATAATAAATTGAAATCGAATTTCAAACAAAAAAGATATTACATAAACAAAAATAACTAACATTGTCGGAACCACTTTGATGCAAGTGGATCGTGTCCTACGTACACAGCAGCGAGTTTTAATCGTTAACTATTTACCCCCGTCCTGGAGAAAGTCCTCGAGAACTCGCCCGAGAAAATCACGGTTTGAAGCAGAAACCGTGGAGGAATAAAGAAGGCATGGGCGACGGCGACGTTGCCGGTGCAACCTGATCTCGACCTCTCCACGGCATTCTATGATGGTAGATAGGACATGTCCGGATTCAAAGAACCAAAGTAAAGTGAATGACGAAATAAAAAAAAGTTGAAATTCAGCCATGCCATGTGTTTTATTTATGGCCTCTCATAATAAAAACAAAAATAAAAATAAAATCTTCCCCAAATTAATGTGGTGTCATTTCGTCTAATGTGAGCTCAAATCATGTTTGGCAATATTTAATGGTAATTATATGATGGTTCGGATACAAACAAAAGAGACCACCAACATCTTGAAGATCGAACACGTTCATTAAATTTCCCAGCGACTTGAAATAATGGCATACAAGTTTCATTAGAGATTTGAACATATAATTTTTTTGGTACAACCACTTTCGTTAATTAATATAGTGGATATGTGGCTTAAAAGCTGAGGAGGCATCCGACGGCAGCCATTTTATAGGTCTTCAAGAAAAGAGAGTTAGTGATAATTGAAACTAAGTACTAATTAAACAAATCATCCGGTCCGGCAAAGAGGAATGTTAAACTTAAACATACCTTTAATATAGTCCTCCGCAGGTTATCACACAAACACGCTGGACATACTGTATATTATGATCACAAGGCACAGCACGTAACACTAAAAAGCACTGAAAACACTTTCGGCAAGTATGCATTTAAGTTATTATCCTGCATACATGATGCAAAGTAACTCCATTTTCAAACTTTGCTCATCAAACTAGAACTATTCTACCACAGTCGAGGCATAACAAGAAACTCAAAGTTGGCAAATATGGTCAAAGCATAAAATCAGGCGGAGTTTCTGTGAAGAAAACGAGATTGTGAACGTCACGGTTCGTTCAGGTGAGAGTCGACAACGCACAACAATCCGACATCCACCACACGCGGCGGCTAGGACTCAACTGAACTAAACTTATTTCTCAAATCGGATTCTCCGGACGAATATAACCGACCTGGGCACGATATAGGCACGATTGTGTTGTGACGTCACAGTTTACAACAAGGGACACCGGAAAATTCATACCTACTATATACCTATAACATACACTTTTGCGTACACTAGCCCATGATAGCATAATAAAAAACATCTTTCAAAGGCCGATTTATTATCGCATAGTTAATTCGCGAAAATCACCAAAGTGTGTGACATCTGGTGACAATAGTTTAACTACTCTGAGACACCGGATACGGAAATACTTTTAAACGTCCGTCATCATAATTTCGGCTTACGTCAGTCAGTTGTCAGTTGCGAGGTTAGGTAAAGTCTCGTTGCATATTAACGAATGCGGGGGTTGTGTGTCTCAGGCTCTTTTTCTCTTGGTATGTCAAAACTCCCGTCATGTGTAAGTGTCAATAAACAGTAACAATGGAGGCTGAAAGGGATTTTTGTTGTTAATTATTGTCCATGACAGGAATTTTGACAGAGCTGAAATCTCGTTCACAAACCAACAGAAAAAAAGCCTGATACAAATCCACGTAGCGCTGTCACTGATGTCACTAACTGACACTGTCAGGCATGTCACGCTAGAATTCCCCCCTCCGGCCCCTCGGCCGGTTGAGACGGCAATTTTGTATTTTAGCAATGCCATCTATTAGCAGCTGATTTTCGCGAATGGGATTGTTGGTGACAATAGTAGTCTAGGTCAAAAAAACTAAAATAGCACATTAGAGAACTCATTTGGGTGGTATAATAGTATTTCAAAAAACACGTTTAATAGGGACAATAATTATCGCACGAGGATGTTTGAACAACGAGGGCGAAAAGCCCGAGTTTTACTAAACCCGAATGCGATAAGAGCCTTACGAAACACGGCTTTTATACAATTTTTTCTATTTCGGATACCAAATTTGTTAATATTTTTGGAAAAAATTGGTTTTCAATTTTCAAAGACAGGTCAATGTCTTGACAGTTGGCCACACAATCGTTGTCAAGGTTACGATGCAAGCAAAAGCCGTGCCAAGCCATCAAAGTGAACACTTAAACTATAAAATTTCAGGAAAATATTCTTCAATATACAGGGTATTCCTATATTCATAGTCCTAACTCCGGGACGTTATTCCTTACATCATTCTAGGAAGAAAAGTTCCTATGGACATATGTCCGGAAATGCTTTATAAGGGAGCTGCGCCCCTTCAAAAGGGTACTCAAAAAATCAGTTTTTTGAAAATTTCTCGAAAAATATGAACAAAAGGATTTTCAAATTCAGAGCAATGGTTAGTGCTATAAAGAGCTTTCTCTTCAATTTTTTTCAGATTTTTAATAACATCAGAGGTGGCAATTTTTTGGGGGCCTACACATTGTTTTAAATTTTCTTCTGTTGTGGGCCATTTTTTTGCCAAATAATAATAAAATCGTAATCTCTGGTCTATTCCACATAAAAAAAGGTGCTCTTGTTGAATGTAGCTAGAGCGCACCATTTTCGAATAAAATGATTCCAGTTAGTTTTGGGGGCGAAAATTTGTGATTAGCACTTTGTTTTATCTGCCTAGTTAGTGAAAATAAAGATGTAGGATGATTCCTTACATCATTTTAGGAAGAAAAGTTGATATTAAGATACGGCAGAAAATGTTTCCTAAAAGAGTTATGGTCCTTCGAATGGAGGCTCGGAAAACATTCGAAGGACCATAGCCCCCTTAGGAATTATTTACCGCCACATGTCCATATGAACTTTTCTTTCTAAAATGATACAAGAAATCATATTCTGAGTTTATTTTCACTAATTAGGTAGATAAAATACATCTTACAACAGAAATTTTCGCGCTCTAAAGCAATCAAAGTCACTTTAATCGAAAAAGGGGCGTTTTAGCGACATTCAACAAGAGCCCCTTTTCTGTGTAGAATCGACCACCTATTAAGATTTTATTATTATTTGGTGAGAAAAATGAATACAACAAACGAAAATGTAAAAAAATATGTAAGGCCCTCCAAGAACTCACGAATGTGATGTTATTAAAAATTTGAAAAAAAGTGAGGCGAGAACTCTTTATAACATGAACGATTGTTCCAAATTTCAAAATTCTATTCTTAATATTTTTCGAAAAATTTTAAAAAATTTGACTTTTTGAGTACCCCTTTGGGCTTCCTTAAACTTTTGGACTAAATGTGTAATCGCTAGACGCTAATAGCTCCATCGCACGCCCGGACTTACCTATAATTGTTGATAAAAATATGTGACTGTGAACTTCTTTCTCCAGGAATCACTTTTTTTATATAAATAATCGGCAAATCGGTAAAAAATTTGCCTTACTAAAGCTAATTTTTTCACATTTTTCCTTGCGTTTGTATTGAATCTATTACCTGTGTATTACTCTGAAATCCAAAGTGCTGGGAAAATCCGTGACCTTCAAAATTTCACAAATTTTCGCCTGCGGTGCTGCATTTTTTCCTTCTCAATTGGAAAATTCACTACAAAAATTTCTGATTAAGAAGCCCCTTAAGGGGGGGGGGGCAAAAATTCAAGACCTACTAATGGGTACGCGCGCGGACAAATGAAAAAGTGGCAACCCTAATCATGATTGACCAATTTTTAAATCTTATTGAAGCGATTAAACCTTGATTAATTTAGATGCATCTCTTGCAGGAGACGCTGAAAAATACCGTTTTAACGTCTTTGTCTTGCTTATAACCGCGAAAATACAAATCGGTTAAATTAGCGCAGATTCACACAATACAAGTATGGGACTTAATACTCCTCCCTGTCTTAGCCCATCTCTGACTGCATTATGTTAGTATAGTAGTAAGGGACCATGCGAGCTAATAAAAAAAGAATTAAAGTTGGCCTTGGAATAGTCAGTTAAGTTGGGTAAACTTATTTTCTGACCTCTGTGACTTCATGGTCAGAAAATGACAAATCGAAAATTATTTCTACTGTCACTCAGTTTAGCTAAGGTAAAGGAGTACTCACATCTAATTCGCTTTTTATGCCATTGCGTAATTTCGAGTTTATTCCTCTCTTCCTTGAGTTATCTCAGACTATTTTTCCTGGCCTAACTGTTTAGATCTAGAAAAGCTACAGATATATTTCCACTACTTTTGTCTATAACTTGAATATGTTGTCGTCTTGTACTCCTCGCTATTTCCTAACCCCGCAACTAATTTTCTCTCGAATTTTCTATTATGCCTTTAAATCTTTTTTCTTGTATTCGCTCATAAATACCTATCTGATAAACTTTTCACCGGGTTATGACACATCTGTCTACCTACCAAATTTCTGCCAAATCAGGTCACGATGTGTGCATTCTGAACATCCTTACTGATGGTTTTCGGACTTCTTTACTTTTTCTATAGATTTGCCTACTAGCGTCGGAATGTTCGGGATCAGGCCTTATATCTATAGGTACTTTGGTGTCCTCTTTCTTTTTACGTAATTTTGCCGATTATGATACATAATTTTAAAAAATTTAATGGTAAAGAAATTATCATTTTCATATTTTATTATTGGTGCTAACTATAAACGCTTTTAATATCTATAAAATCTGCTTTATTTTATGATGAGCAGGAAAATTTGCCGCAGGATGTCGAAGCCGAGTGTTGTATACTTTGTGTATAACTACTTTTGAATCTCAAAATACCGTACATTTCACAGGGAACGTGTAAAGAAAGCTAGAAAAAATTGTAAGTTTTATTTTTTCACGATTTTTACTAAGTAACAAAAAATGAGACCGACGCACTATAGGTACTTCGAAAAGGGTCGGTATCAGATGACTGATGATAATAGATGAGCTAAAAATTTGATCATCGGTCACTACGAAAAACTGCAGGAAACTGCAAATGCAAATTAAATTAACTTAACACATGTTTATTAATATACATATGCGTGATGATCAGAGAAGGTACTAACACCTTTTTGCAATTAATAACTACAAGTAAATAAACCTTGAGCATCAGTACACTCAAAGTAAACAATAATGATGATTACACCATAATAAATTCCATTGCAAAGTGCGTACCTGTGATGCATAGAGTCTTAATCATTTTTTATTTATAAGATATTGAAAAACAAGGTAATGATTTGTATATTATGAAAATTGATTTTCTAACGCCGAATAATAAAGATTCACTTTACTTATTATTGCTTTCTCATATTCACATTACTTATGCTTTCCCTAATGCATGATGGTTAAGACCATGTCAACAAGACCAAGAGTCGTCAACAGTTTGATAAAATGTGACAAATATAAAGATCAGAGTTAGTGAAAGATGATGCTGATGTAAGTAAGTTTTATATAATTCCATAAATTATTACGGAAAACCGTTAATGATAGTTATGATTGAATGTTTATAAACTGTATGGTTAATATAGAGAGATTGAGTAGGTGTTTCAGACTGCTAACGTTTAATTATAAATTTAGCGAACCCCGGCGTGACAATAAATAATTAGAAAGATAAACCTTGGAAGTTTCCGTGAAACTGTTAGTTATAATATGACTAATTGTAAGTTTAATAGGACGGCAGTTGTTTACAATATTCTTTGTCACAAACTCGGCGCAAACAATCAAAATTTAGGACAAAGTATTACGTTAAAAATAAAGGGAATAAGTAATCCGACTTTTAATGGACTTATCTTAACAGGAAATATTAACCGAGGAAATGCTGAATAGTTGTACGCTCGCCAAAAACATCAAATTTTTACGTTTTGGGGTCCTGGGAACCCAAGAAAAGTGGTTTTTGAAAAATGTCTGTCTGTGAACAAACTCCTTTCGCCACCTACTTTACCCTCACGGAAAACTAGAGCGTGGTTACCTCTTTAATTATAAATAATAACACCTCATAATATAACTTCGCCGACAATGTCCGGAACAACACTCGCTGCTTTCAGCTAACGTTTTACCACCAATTACAGGGAACTATTAATCTTCAATGCAAATTTCTTCCATATTCCTCTGAGGCTACCGGTGCTTAATATATTACCAAAGACTTGAAACAATAACGCCATGGCACTGATTTAAGACGTTCTATATGGGTCTACATTCTACAAATGGTGTAACAGCCAAGCTACAAGCTCTGTTTGTTGTACTCTGTCATTGATTATTTTCGAGTTTTCCTAAGTTTTATATTTACAGTCTTCCCCCACGTACACTATTAATGCGTTTTTTCTACAAACTAATCTTAATGAATTGTTAAATGTCTTACAATTGCGGCAAGAAATTGATTGGAAGTTGTGAACCGACATATTGGCCAGCATATTTAACCGACCTAAATCAATGTGACTTTTTTTGTGAAGCTGGATTCGGAAACTAGTGAAAGACTGCGGACGTACTTAATAATGGGTTGAACAATTTAATTTTTCCAATATTATTATTGGGGCGCTCATATGAGTCGGAGGGGAGTGTATAAAACTGAACGGTATTATTTCTACCATATATTACTTTTAAGTAAGCCTCAATTTATTACATGTTCCTTTTGCGTTTGCAGCTGGATTGTTATAGTGAAATTAGTGGTGTGCTATTTGGTCCATTAATTACCCAAAAAGTGAGGGTCTTAGTAACTTTGAGACAGCTGGGTGTAAAAGTGGTCTTCCTCGACCTCGTGCTTAACGTGGTGGTCTAGACAGGTGGCGGAATTCGGATTGTCTATAGTCTTTATAATAATAATTATACGTTATTACAATGAAATCGTGGCAAGGTCTTAATGATAGTTAAGCGATGTGCGCAATGCGTAGGTATATGTCCCTTTGTCCCATCTAATTTGCTTTTTTTTAATTAATAGTGTTCTGATTTTAAATGTATTCCCTTGCTGCGAACTTGCTGCCAATCCCTTATTTATTGATCTTAAATCAAATACCTAGGGGTTATGCACTTTGCTGGCTAAAAGTCACCGCCGACACAGTAATTTGCAATGAAATTCTGTGGCAAGAATTTAAATATAAAAGAAAAGAGACACCCCAAAGCAAGTTTAAAGTAAGTAATAAACAAGTTTAGCGTTCCCAGAAAGCTTGAGGCGGTGTCTCATATATCGACGTCGAATCAGCAGTGTAACGACAGAGGACCGGAAACAATGAAACTAAACCGGAAGAAATCATGTATTCGGTTGAAGAGGATTACAAATAATTTCTGTAGACGACAGCTTCCAAGAACTTTATCACGAACACACATTGCTAGATTAGATCAGCGGTGAATTTATCCCCCCCCCCCCCCTGAATTGGTGAAAGGTTGAGATCGATCAGTTGAGTGGCTACGTAAAACTATTTTTCTTTCGTAGTAAAACAGCTAAGTTGTCAAATTCATTAAATTAAACTTTGGGCAGTATAAACTGACAAAAATAATGGTTACTAGCTAAGCTAGAAACTGAATGTTTTCTGAGCTGAAAGAAAGTATGAACTGCCAAGACTGTGGATCTCTTTAGACGCGGGAAACTATTTTTTCTCGATGTGGGCCCTTTAACATAACACTTCCTGGGTTCAGAAAGACCTGTGTTAGAGGACTCAAAAAAAATAAAAGTCTGGAAAGACAAAATAATGATGGCACAAAAATTGTAATTCACAGGTCTGACGTGCTCTTGGAGTCAATGGGAATCAATTAACCAACTCGTTTTTTCTAATAGATGAAGATCGAAGGAAGAGCAGGGGCAACGGTATTTCCATGCTTCTTCCTGAACCTATCAACCTCACTTTCAGTGTATCAGACACCTCACCTCAGTCCCTTAAGCACTAAAAACTGTCATGCAGCAAAGTGACTTTGAATCATTTACAACCTGAAGAGACAAATTGACCGTAAAAAAATTTCATCACCAAAGCTAACCCCCCACACCGTGCAACAACAAACATTGGAAGGGATGATATTGAGCCCTTGAATCACCTGAAGATACTAGTTGACCGTCAGAAATCTCACCTTCCCTAACTCACTTCCCCACCTCACCTAATATTACCTACCTAATAATAGTAGTACATCGCATTGATAAACATCCTTCGGGTAATTAATTATATTAATCGATAATGCGAAGCACTACTTCTAAAGGGTGGCCCATAAAAAACCGGAATTTTTTGTTTTTGAATATCTTCGTTAGTTTTTGTACGATATTTTTCAATCTTATGCTCGACGTAGCTGAGGATTGAAATTGGCAATGCCATTCATCAGATTTTAATTTGCACCATCAGTGTCTTCCTTAAGAACGTGTAACTTAACACCATTATTTAGGCCAATGGGGTGGGGTTACAATTTGACGCATGACAGAGACGTTCACACATGATCAAAACCTGTTTTTTCCTCCTTCCAAATAAACCTTCAGAAATAAAATTGATCAATCCCTCAATTTTTTATGATTTTTTTTGAAAAACGTCAATTTTCGTAATAATTATCACAAATTGTGAAAGGGAACGGAGGACTCTTTTTTTGTATCTTCGTTACTTTCTATCCAATACATTTGATATTTATTCAGGATGTAACCAAAGGGTGGACCTTTCGATTTCTCTCTTTGGGCTACAGATAGCACCATCATTGTCCTACTTAGGAACGTCTAACTTAACAGAAAGCCCATTCCTATTGGTCTAAATCATTTAGGCTAATAGGGATGGCCTTTCTCATTGACATGTGACAGTGGCGTTCACGCATAATTAAAGCCCGTTTTCTTTTGTCTAATATGGATGTCAAAACTGAAAATTACGTCAATTTTCTTGCAACAGTATTTTTATAACAAATTGTGTTTTAAAAGGGAAATCGAGTAGGTTGATTATTTGTTGCTATGGTTATGTTGCATACGATTGGACGGTGGTCAAATCATGCCTTACTTAAATGTTTAATTTTTTGTTTTATATTAATTAAGTACTCTAAAAAGTGTTACTGCATATGTGCCATTAAGGAAATAAATATGGTGACAAATTAAGGAAGTTAATAAAACAATAAAATAAATGAAATCTTATTTTGCAAATAGGAAAAGACGCGCTTCAATCATGTGCGAACGTCTCTGTCATACGTCAAATGATAGTCGCACCTCGCACCTCATTGGTCTAAAAATGCTGTTAAGTTAGACCTTCTTAAGAAAAACAATGATAGTGCTATCTGTAACCCAAAGAGAGAAATCGAAAGGCTCACCGTTTGGTTACATCCTGAATAAAACTCAAAAGTATTGGACATAAAGTAACAAAGATACAAAAAAAAATGTTTTCCGTTCCCTTTCACAATTTGTGATAATTACGAAAATTAGCATTTTACAAAAAAATTCATAAAAAATTGAGGGATTGATCAATTTTATTTCTGAAAGTTAATTTGGAAAGAGGAAAAGACAGGCTTGGATCATGTGTGAACGCCTCTGTCATGCGTCAAATTGTAACCCCACCCCATTGGTCTAAATAATGGTGTCTCTGTCATGGCCTAAATAATGGTGTTAAGTTACACGTTCTTAAGGAAGACACTGATGGTGCAAATTCAAATCTGATGAATGGCATCGACAATTTCAACCTACAGCTACGTTGTGTATAAGATTGAAAAATATCGTACGAAAACTTACGAAGATATTTAAAAACAAAAAAATCCGTTTTTTTATGGGCCTTATGGGCCTGAACCCTTTAGGTTCAGATTATTAAGACCTGCACCCAAAATCAAAATAGTAGATAGTGATAGTGAAAATAGTAGATATAATAGTGGTAATAAACATCTAAGGGGATACACATCGCATTGATGTACATTTTCCGCTGGTTTGCTTTTTATATAATATTTTCGGCATCAAAGTTACAGATATAAACTGCTCAACAATTCAATTGGTCCACCCGGAAATTTGAGTCGAATTCAAAATGCCGCAACTCCTCAAGCAGTTGATCGATTTGAATGAACCTTTTTTCCACGGATAGTCCATTTGATTGGCTACGACATGGGGTGTTCCGTGGTTTATGCAGGTGCCCCTTATTTGATATACAGGGTGTCAGAGCCGGGTACTGCAAAATGGCGAAAATTTAAACCACCCCCGATTTTGAAAGAAATTTTTCTAATTTTTTTTGCCTGGTTGAGAAGACGTCTCAGGTTCATACCTCCAGACGTTTTTTTGAAATTTGCTCCATCTCCTCTAATTAGGGTGCAGGGCCAAAAAAACAGTTTTTTCATATCTAAAACAAGGCAACCCAGAAAAGGGGGCCCTTTGAAATTGACCCAATTTTATTCTGCTTTCGAAGTAATCTTTAAGTAAAGACGGACTAAATTTGAAACGATGTTTTCATAGAACCATTTGTCCTGAACATTTTAAGACGTTCTTCGTCAGAATCGGATTAGAATCACCGGTGTTCAACCCAACTCTTCAACGGACCGTTTTCAGACAAAATACAGCCCCTTAAATTCGTGAAACCAAGGTGATAAAAATGAAAACAAAGAGCCATATTTCGTTGACAAGGTAACGATCCTTCAGGCTTTGTCAAAATTTTTGTCGCCCTGGTTTCACGAAATTACAGATGTGCGAAATGCCTGCTTTTTGTCCGAAATCCTTCAACCAAAGCACTGGTATATCAGCACAGCCAAATGTGATCCAATTCAGACGAAGAGCATCTTAAAATGTTCAGGATGAATGGCTCTATGACGGCATCGTTTCAATTTTGGTCCGTCTTTGATCAAAGATCATTTTAAACGCAGAATAATTTTGGGTTCACTTCAGTGGGCCCCCTTTTCTGTGACATTTTATATCAGGATAATTTTGAATTTATGACAATTTAAAGTGAAGTTCTTGCGTTACAAGGACCCCCGGGAAATTAGAATTTGTGTACAACTAAAGGCGCTATTAACCACTGATGAAAAAACAGTTTTTTCGGCCCTGCACCCTAATTAGAGGAGATGGAGCAAATTTCAAAAAAACGTCTGGAGGTATGAACCTGAGACGTCTTCTCAACCAGGTAAAAAAAATTAGAAAAATTTCTTTCAGAATCGGGGGTGGTTTAAATTTTCGTCATTTTGCAGTACCCGGCTCTGTCACCCTGTATATCAAATAATGGATACCTGCATAAAATGCGGAACATGTCATGTCGTAGCCAATGAAATGGGCTATCCGTGGAAAAAAGGTTCATTGAAATCGATCAATTGCTTCAGGAGTTACGCCATTTTGAATTCGACTCAAGTTTCCGGGTGGACCAATTGAATTGTTGAGCAGTTTAGTTCTTCCGACTGAATTTTGGGCTATTAGTCTGTTCAACAGAGAATTGGGGTTCTAGTTTTACGCAAAGTTTTGATTTAATTGTAACACGAAGTGATGCTTTGGTGTCTACTCTCAGAGGTCCTTCCAACTTCCTTTTGCGTTTCTAATGTTTTGGCCCTATAACTAACAATCTCAAAAAATAAAAATTGGATATTGACGGAGAATTAAGTTGTTTGGCACCGTTTGAAGGGGAACAACGTTGAATATTTAATGTAATATTATGAAATTACTCCCTTCAGGTTTTTAACTCGTGTTAAAATAGTTGTGAAACATGCAAATTTATTGTAGAATGAGATTTTATTTTAGGTATTTCGTGATAAAACTTCATTTGTATGAGTAGCAATTTTCCTTCCAAATGGTAAAAAAATCAAGAATGTAAATCTTGCACTAATTATATAATGTAACTGCCCAGTGGCTGGCCTATTAATTTTAAGTTTGACGCAAGATGATAGAAGCTAAGTTAACACGGATGCAGTTGCTTAAAATTGCTTTAAGTATACAAGGATTCCTCCAACACATTTACATAGAATGGAGAGTCTGTATATGATACAAAAAATTTATTGGATATGTCCCTTTGCGCTATTCGCTGACATCACCTTCATTTATCCTCAAACGGATGACACGTTTTACTATATTCAGATAGAAGTTGATAAATTGGAGCGTGTATAACGTCTTGAAAGGCCATATTAACCCTATCAAAATCGTGCAAGAGGAATTTCTGTGAAGACGCGTTTCTCGCATTGCTCTAATGGATGACTCGGAAGCGTTACATTAAATTTCTACTCATTTTAATTAAACAGTATTTATTTCAAATTAATAAGTTTTGTAAAATCATCCAGAAAATCGAGTTGCAGGAAACCGGAAGTTTTTATAATAACCAAGCAAAAATCCAGTATGTACTTTCAAAAAACATGAAAAAGTATAAGTTCTGAAATTAAATGAATGAGCTTTATAGCTTGATTTGGCGAGAAGTTGATAAACTTCTTCTCTTGTCTTGGTCCTGTTTGTTTTCGGTTTGCCACTTTCAGATTTTTACCATCTTATGTGTCTTGCCCAGGCCACATAATGACTTGGTCTTATAGTTAGTTAGTTATGTGTGTTGATAGTTCTCACTATTTTATCTGATAGTGGTTGATTATGTTTGTAAACTTTTACTTTGAGCCTTATGTGTTACAAAAGAGAAAAGGCAACAAGATAACATCAAATGGACATAAACTTATTTCGTAAAAGTTTTCAAGCCGGGTTATTCACCTAGTTATAGCCGTCCACATCTTAGGTCAAAGGGGAGAGAAAATTTGGGCATGATTTTAAAAGAAGAGGAATGATGTTTGATAGCTAATGAATGGAGCGGAAATCTGGAAATGAGAACAACAAGAGTAAGTGGATGCTGGGAGTAGATAAGAGAAGAAACGAAAAGGAGTAGGTTGAGAGTAGAGGCAGGCAAAAGGGCGGTGAAATACGAGGATAGAATAGGGAAAAGAGGGGACTGTAACCTATCATAGGATAAAGACAGACAGTAGAACATCTGCTGAAAAAGTGTGGGGGAATGAGAGAAGACGAAAGGGAGAGAAAGAGTATACAGAATGAAAGAAGAGAGGGTATAAAGTGAATGAAGGAAGTAGGGAGGGGGGAAGAAAAGACAGAAACAGAAATTTTGTTTCTATCATCAAAAGTAATTTGATCGAGGGTCGAGTCGCCCTCCAGAGAGCCGTAGACCACCTTCCGACCAACAATTTTTTTGCAAAGATCATGGCAGAGGGGTGGCCCCGGCGCCCGTAGGCCCGGACCTTGTGGGTCTTAGGAGTAAACCAGCCCTGCATCGTATGGAAAGGTGTTAGATATGGGATGTCTGACTTAAAAATAATGATCTCCGGGAGCATGGCAGCCAAGTCTAGATGAGCGGATGAAATAGTTAAATACGAACATGTTCGAAGGCATGTGTGGGTTGTATTACGGATAATTTTGAGGAATAAATCATGAGAGTAAGAATTTATGTTTGTGACGGATCATAGAGCAGTGCAACTTACAGACTGTAAAGACCACGGCGGACTAACAGAGGGGTTGGGGGGAACTCACGCGAGAAAACAGCCGGCGAATGTTCTTCAGTTCTTGCAGAAGGTGCTAGGTAATTGCAGGAGCAGAATGATCGATACACTGTTATTAAATGCGGCCGCTAAACGCACTGTCCAGTCCATTGCGTGATCTGCGCGGTGTTGCGCTCCTAAATAACAAATAATAAGATTTGCTGTCATTTAAAGCCAATTTAGGGGCAAAATTTCGCATTCAAGATCACTCCTCCAGATCCTCACAATAACGGCATTCCACTTTTTATGCTACTGACAAAACGTTATCTTACATTGACAATTACTTTTTTGCAAGATATCACTACAGCGTACATTCAACTTTCACAATAAAACAACCTTTTCAAAATTTATCACCTGATGAATAAAAAATTCGATTTTTATTTCGGCACTTTTAGTAATACCTACCTTCCCAACATTAGACTATGCCTATAATCTCTTTTGTAGGACTTAACAAATAAATACCCCAGTTTCGATTTTAATACTGCTTCTGACAACGACTGCTTCAGAGCAGATATGATGGAGTCATTCTACCATTTTTATACGATATATTTTTTATATCTTGACTTTATTTATAGATGCCACATTAACATAAAGGTAGCCAAGAATATCCATTTATAACTGTCATAATTTTGAATAAACATAAAACATTAATATTTTTCAAACAGAAGAAAGAACTATACGTGACTCATATAATTTCTTTCATAATGACGTCATGCACCTAATAATCTGATCGCAGTTTTTATCTCAGATAATATAGTATTTTGTGTTCTTAATTATAATGGAAATCAACCTACAAGCCCAAGAAATATTACGGCGATATATCACGAGTTTAATGCAGGTTTCAAACTAGTTTACAGTTGCATTATTTTTCACTATTCACATGCAGACGTCAATCAATTATTAAACAAGTTTATAAATATGTTTTTGACTGATTGAGAGAATGAAAGAGTATTTTTTTTTGTATTTGCCTCTATTCTCTTTAATTCGGACGCAGTGCCAAAATAAAGGGTGGCCCATAAAAAACCGGATTTTTTTGTTTTTAAATATCTTCGTAAGTTTTCGTACGATATTTTTCAATCTTATACACAACGTAGCTGAAGGTTGAAATTGTCGATGCCATTCATCAGATTTGAATTTGCACCATCAGTGTCCTCCTTAAGAACGTGTAACTTAACACCATTATTTAGGCCAATGGGATGGGGTTACAATTTGACGCATGACAGATGCGTTCACACATGATCCAAGCCTGTCTTTTCCTCTTTCCAAATTAACTTTCAGAAATAAAATTGATCAATCCCTCAATTTTTTATGAATTTTTTTGTAAAATGTTAATTTTCGTAATTATCACAAATTGTGAAAGGGAACAGAGGACAATTTTTTTTGTATCTTTGATGGTTCTATCTGTAGCCCAAAGAGTGAAATCGAAAGGTCCACCCTTTGGTTACATCCCGAATAAATCTCAAATGTATTGGATAGAAAGTAACGAAGATACAAAAAAAAAGAGTCCTCCGTTCCCTTTCACAATTTGTGATAATTACGAAAATTAAAAGTCCGGTTTTTTATGGGCCACCCTTTAGTTATGTGCTCCAAAGGTACGAAAGCAGAACTTGCTGGACGAGCCTGGAATTTTGCGACAAGAGCGAAGGGACATCAAAGCCGTGTTTTGGCAGAGGCTCATATTGATTATTATTAAAGTTTAATATGAAAAATGTTTTTATAGCTTACAGTTTTGCCGTAAAAACATTTTCAATGCCAGAAGGTTGCAACCTGCAATTGTACATACCTAATACCTACCTAAAACGTTGTTATATCGTTCCACACAAATAATTTTCAATATCCAGTTAAGCAAAGTGCAGAAATTTACCCATAGAAAAGTTAATTGGATGAGGTATATGTTTATAAAGCAAACAGATTGGTGTCTTTTTTTGAAATTAATTATGATCGTCAGTTAAATATTTGCAGGGAAAATGTGTATTTAGAAGATTCCTGGCCGACATTATTTCTCACAACAAGCCAGAGACATAATAAATGAAAATAGTTGTCAATATTGACAGTATATCGCAGGTAAACATTTGCTAAAATTGAAAAATAAGCCAGAATGCAAACAGTGTGACAAAGGTTCGACACATGCAAAGAAAATGCTTGAAAATCCCCACAACTTCCATTATATCAGTTAGTCTCGATTGTGCGGCAATGCAAATCAATTAAGAAAATAAATAAATATGTTAAGCTGTTTTTATTGCCTCCTAAATGTGAATTTTTGATTAAATTAGCAATGAAACGTAATTTAATAACGATAAATTATCAGGTCCAGTTTAAGTTCGACCTAACGGTAAAAACAATAAAAATTAATAAAATAAAGAACGTTATTAATTTTCGATTAAAAACAGCGGAATGACATGAACTCAATTATTAAAACTACCTAGTCCATATTTCAATCGATTTGGGGTAATAAATTAAATTTGGTTCCCATTGTAATGGGATTCTTCAGAACCTACTAGTACACAGAGTTTCACGACCTGTTAAAACTACTTTATGTAACGAAATAAATTTAATCTGACGTTTATATGTTTTTATTACTTTAACATGTAATAAAATATCATTTCAGAATCGATATACCTACTTGAAAATAAAATCTGGCAGGAGAATCCACGCCATTTTTAGCCACCTACAATAATGTGGGTATTAGCACCTCATTTCCTTAAGGTCACAGCTTTGAATCTCTATAATGCTTTCACTCATAATAAAGCAACTTGTAGATGATTGATGCCCGTAATGGAGTAATCTCAATTGATACAACCTCTCGTTTTTGTCTCATGGCAGCAAAACTCCTTTAAGAGCGTAATAAAGTAATACAAAACAAAGAACTATAAAATTAGCTTAATTACAAAAAAAAATCAGACTGGTCCAAGCACTTTTTCATGATTTAGTAGGAGATGGTTTTTGCAATATAGCGTTGCGGCAGCTTCAAAATTTTCAACAAAGATTAGGTAAGTTATAAGTACTTCGGGAAACCACTAAACTAGTCATGGCGATGTGTTCGTTCATATTTTAATATAGGTAACGATGGCAACGCTTCTTTACGTTAATTAAAAATTAATCAGACTGACCAACGAGAGCATCTGTGTCTGATAGGCTTGCGGTTAAAAGGCTGCTTACTTATTTCACACATCACTTTAGGTCCGTTTTACGGCTAACATATCCTTAGCTGAAAAACTAAAAAAGAGTTCCACGTAAATAACTTAGATGAAACCCCAAAAACAATAATTTATTGATTAATGTCAGCGCACGCTAATAATAATAATGATAAATAGTCCATAAAACAAATAAATTAAAATTCGCCTTATAAGCAGTGTGTATAGGGCTCTTAGTCCTGCGAAGAAGTTCCGTTATTTAGGTACCAGATTAATTGCCTCCTATATCAAATCATCATTTCATGCATGTCAGTCGCGTTGTAAACCTAATATGACGGATATCTCGCCGTTATGTAATCAAAATTGAAACCTTTTTATCGATTAAACAGAGCCGGTGCGGCCAATTTAGTTTCATGTCAATGTCTGAAAAAAAATAAATTTTTGATATATCACTTTAAAGTTAAATTCCCTATTGTTTGCGGGTTGGTCTGATGCTATAAAAAACGTATTTTTTGTTGTTCTCATTACAGTGAATCTACAAATCCCTAAAGAATTCCATTATTTCCAGTTTTATTTCCGGATTTAATCTGGTGAGCTGATGGTTGGTATTATAAACTAATTTAAAATCAGATTTGTGGATTTTGTAGCCTAAACTGTTTTCGAGCACAATTATTATTTGTAACGTAAGTAAAAAGCTAATAAAATAATTATAAGCAACTCCAACATGTACCACATTATTAATTGAAAAGTGAGATTTGCCCAATGGGAGGCTTGAAACTTGTCTCATTTAATAGGTGCAGTGGAGAAATATGCCCCAGTCAATCAAATAAATTTTTAGATACTGCTTTTATCATGCAAAATATCTCGGACTTGGTTATTTCTTGCGGCTGCGACATTATTTATATTGCAACAGACGCTACCAGTTACGCTTTTATATTTCCCTCTTTACTTATTCTTTAGAATACCTGGCAAGTGTCGAGCATACCAGAAATATTTAACCTTTCGATATTTATTTTTTTAAACTCCCTACAACTAATGTAAAAATGGGAGGTTAGGGCAATCACTCCAAAATTCGAAATTGAGATGGTTGCCGTCTTCGTTGTCAGCGTCCTATTTTTTATTGTCCTTTGCACTTAACCTACGCCAATGCTGGAAATAGACTTTCCCGGCGCATCCACCATTTTTCGCATTATCGACTAAAAGGTTCTTTGTTTTCGCCAGGATTTTGTTGTGGCCGATTCGGAGTACAGTTAATACACACTTAATTGATTATATTACGCTTGTTTACAAGAGTTCGAACAATCATCATATATCTGGCTTGTAATTGAATTGTACGTATAAGTTTGTATACATTGCCGGAATGATTGTCATATATAATTAGTGCATAGGTGTGAGGTCCATTGTGTACTTTAATATCTGTCATAGAATAGAATGATACAAACACACCCTCCAAAATAATTATGTGAAGCTCTAATAGGTATGTCGATTGAAAATAACAACCCATTTCATTTAACATTCGTTCGGAGTACTAGCCAAATACCTATTATTATTATTATTATGGAGGTATGTGATAATTGTGACGAACCTCTGGGATCCTAAATGTGTCGCCGTGTTCTGAAGTTAATTAACTCGACGTTTAGAAGATAAAAACAGAAATATGTTTTATCATCATATAATAACGGACAAGTAAATTACGCCATTATGACGTCGTCGTGTTTAATTTGTGGAAATGACTTTATGTTAAAAAATGTAGGAAGAGAAATTAATAAGCGCTTATATTCTGAAGGTTATTCTGTATGAGTATGGCTCGTATTGTTTGGTGAATATCTAACGGCTAATGCAAAATGCAAGTAATTTGTGTACCTATCTAACAATTCATAAGACGTTCCAGTTGAAAAAACAGATATCTATTATTCTTGGGTCAAGCTGCCATAAATTCACATTTTTTGTACCTTTAGTGTTGATTTTTCAGGTAAAGCGAAATATAACCAGCTATATTTTTCTAACCTGCAGCAAATAATGTATTACTATTAGAAGTACCTACAGCCAATTTCTGCTAGGCAAGATGAGAGTCCTAAGAGTAATATTTTGTTGAAACTTGAATTACGGCGAAAGCGAAGATCCATGGGAGTTTCATTAATAAGTTTTTAAAGTATTAACACGGTTGAAATTAAGATTGGAAAGTCTGAGAAAAAATATAAATTGAAGACGAGGTGAACCAATATGAATTTAATGAGCTTCTGTAATTGAAATACCATGTTCGGACGCGGCGTCCCTCGTTCCGCTCAACTGGAACCAAGTAATCTTCTATCGATATTTTGTAGTTATGATAGCATTTACACGAAAACACTATTGAGATTTCAGCTTGATGACTTGAAACCTTGCTGACGTGCTCTTGTTTTGTTCCCATTGTTCTTAATGTATCTTTTACCTGCCTCTTTGTAGACGTCTAATGCCATCATACAAATGTTTTCTTTAAATTCCTGCTCCTACACGAACAGATAATGTTCAAAGTATCATAAATAAAATTGTATCAGACGCAACCTGATTTTCAGACAGCTTCACGAAATACGTTATGTTATAACTTTTATTACAGCAGATAACAGATCCGTAGCAATTTTGTGCCTCAAAGTTTCAGGCCTCATCTATACGGACAACTGTTATAATAGTCCGGGAGGCAGTGAACATTTTTGGCATGTTATTTCAACAGACTTGGTTTAGCAGTTTTATAGTTATTTTCATGGTGGAGATTACAAAAACGGAAGTTTGGTTCCTGAAATACAGGGAGATTCACGAAAGACCGTTCGTTATAAACTTTTGAGGATCCACATGTAGTACAATTTTTAAATTGGATCCACGCACACAAAAAGTATAATGTTTTCAGCCTCCCAGCACTTCCGGTTTTATTGGAAGTGGCCTCCATCTTTGTTATTTTAAAAATGGCGGAAAGAAATTGTCCACAACTCAATTTTTCCAAATGCGAGTACCACAAAATGCAGCCAAAAGATGCAAAATAAAATTGCCTTTGGACTGCTATTAACATTCCCTATACCCATTTTCGATATTTTCAAAGATATTAAAAATTAACGCGTTTTAAGGTTTAAACAACGTAATTTTCGGAGCCCTTGAGAAGAAGAAATGTTCAAAAAGTCTTTCCCATCTTTCAAAAATTCGTTCATCTTCACTTATGGAGATTTTTAGAAAAGGTAAGCCCACCTCGGACATCTAATTCGTTCACAGTTGCTGAGCGCATCTACAAATAGAAAAACAAATTATAGCTTATGTTGTCTATCGGTGATTCGACGCTCGTCGATTATTCAACGAATTCCATTTTTCAAAATTAGCTTAGGACACATTTTTGAAGGGGTTACTCATTTTTGATCCAAAGCTTGCTGGGATTATTTTTTTAAATCGCACAAATAAATGTATTTCAAATATTTTCAAAATGGAATTCTTATTTAAAAAAATTAAGTTGCGGCCACTTCCGGTAATACCGGAATATCTATACCATAAAGTATGACTCGTGTTTTGTTTCGAATTTTTGATTTTTTTGGCTAATAGGCTCTAAGAATGTAATGTAATTACAGTTTACCCTTTTATTTTCACTTAAAATGTTATTTTAAAATTATTTCGATTAGTTTTTCTTATTCTAATAATTTCAAAACACTCGCCTAAACACACGCTATGAATCACGTAGGATAAAAAGAGCCCTGCATCGACATAGTTCACGAAATACGTTGCCGGTGGGAAAATACGAGACATATTTGTGCGTGTGTGGTTAAGAAGCAATAATTGCCGAGTGACTTCGGCTCAAAATGTGAACTTCCTCGAAACAAAGTGGTTTTAAGAATGACTGTTTTTCTGTGGCACATTTTGTAGAGCATTCCCTGTCAAATCGTTTCAAGGAATCACAAAGTGATCATTAAGTTTCCGACAGTGTAGCTATTGTATTTTCTTGCTAATTAAGCAGAATGCGAAATCGATTTAAAGCGAGGGTTAAACGCTTAATATGACGAACACTCATAAAACACTCAAATTGAAATGTGTAGTAAGTAGTGAGTACCTATGTTACGATATTAGGTTGGTAAGTTCAGTATAACAGAATCGAGGCTACGCCCTAATACTGAAAAATATCGCACGAAAAACGAAGGAAAAAAAATGGGTAGCTAGTCGCTACCTTCTCACCATAAATTTCAAACCACAGTATGTTTCTGGAGTTTTTCCTAATTTCTAATTTTTTTGCCTAAGTTTGATTACATTTTTGGAAACAGAATTTGAAGACTTTTCATGTGCTGATGAATTTTTTGTATTAACTCAGGAGCAAATCAAAATATCGGGGAATTTTCTTCGGATTCTTAATCACTAGAGACCGGATAGTTCGGCAAAATAAAACTGCAAAATAGGTAAAATAAAACCCTATTTTAGGCATAATAAAATGGCTAATTTAGGCAACAAAATAGGCAAAAACAGAAGCATAAATTTTTTATTTACAATTCCAGCTACATACAAGCAGTCTCTCTATGTTTTCGGTTTTGAGGTTGATTCCTCTGTCGGTTAAGACGTCCTTGTACCGAGAAAAAGATCGCTCTACATCCACTGACGTCGCAGGTGTATATTTCATGAATTTCAGACACCATTTGCAATTTTTCAAGGCAGGAGTTTTTGCTAAAAATCTTGTTAAACTTAGTTTGCACCGACTTGCCTATTGGCCCAGGTGCGTCAGAAACACTTTTTTACTTGACCAAGAATTTGTAAATTCTCCAAGAAGGTCAATCCTCTGGTTTATAACTTCGCGAATTTTGAATTGAAAATTTTTATTTAAAAGCAACTCTTTAAGAGGGAGGGTAGGTAGGTAGGTAGGTACTCCTGCTCTAATCGCATAATTAGGATAGTGTATTTTGCTGAGAGTCCCAATAATAATGGGAAATAATGATTTGCTGATACCTAATGGGCCATTATCAAGAAATCATTATCCCGGATTTGCATTTCTGAGAAGAAAATTTATGTTGGCGATGAGCTTTTAGGCAAATTCACGGAAATTATTGTCAAATTAGGCATGATAAGCAGAATATATGATTTTAGGCAAAATAACACAAAAAACAGCATTTTAGGCAAAATATGCAGGCACCAGGTATTTACCTAACTATCCGGTCTCTATTAATCACCAATAAATAGTATGGTGAAGTGGAGTGGGGAGGTTAATTATTAGTGGCGCCATCTGGAAAATGGTTGTCGATTCTAAAAGCCTCATCTTTTGACTACGTCGCGTACAAAATTGGGGAAAATCGCTCCATTAATAATAAAGTTATAACCAAAAATAAATCGTTCGGTTTTTTTGGGACACCCTTTATTATGGTTTCCGAGATACTACAGTACACTACTAGTACACTCTGTGTACTTTATTCAAACACGTTATGTAAATAAAGAGAACCAAATTTTCTCTGACGGTATAAACAATATGTAAGTATATCTAGCACATATTCAAGTCTCAAGGGAAGGAGACATGAAATATCACAACTGCAAGCAAAGTTATAAATAATAGAAAATTCCTAGAACACATAATAATTGCAGTACAGAGGAAGTGCGCAACAAAATGTTGCATTCGAGATTTGTCGAATTCCAAGTAAAAAGATGGGTTTTAAAGTCGTATCACTATCAAATGAAAGAGCTTTATACAGTTTTAATCGAATGGTATATCAGTGCTTTATGAAGCAGTTCCCTTATCTAATTCTCACATAATTACTTTTCCGGTTGCCTTCAAACTACAACATTATACAGGCATGTCGAAAAGTTCGAGAACCGAGATACCACTTATTAAAACACTAGTATATCGTATACAATTTTTTGCGCATTCGAAATTCTAAAATCAAATCAATGAAATTCAAAATTAAGTTATGATGAAGTTGTCATCACCAAAAGGGTGGCATTATCACATGTGCGGTTGCTGAGGAAATTCACCTTCAACAATTATCACTTAGAAAATACCGACGAGCGTGCAAAAAATTGCTTATTGACTGCAAAAAGTTTAGTTCCATAGTTTTTTTAGAGTTCACTTCAATTTTAAACAATAACTTTGCCTATTGGCTTTGAGACACTTTAATTGACGAACCATGTAAGTATGCAACGATATTTAAAAATAGGCGAGTATCATGATTTATATTTTTATGAGCGATACAATGGGATATTCCCTTAAATCTTTGACTTGAGCTTGAGCTGTATGAAGTTATGGAAATGGCAGTCGGACAGTTGCGGTAAAAAGGTAACGAATGCAGTAGAGTAGACGAAATAGAATCATTAGTAGAATCTCAGCAGATACTGGAAGAACACACATTGCAGCAAACCGGTCCAGTTGACTTGAGATGTTTAATTGAACAGAATCGGACTCTACAACACAACAGCAGCGTTCAGAACATTTACATAGGTACATGTTCAATATTATGTGTGATGCAATCAGCCGATTCGATGCAAAAATTCACGATTTATTTTACTCGTACCCGACTTTAATTTACCAAATAAACATTGCACCTACTTCAGATGATTATCCGTAATTTTAAAACCTGAATACGACGATCGGCTATTGGTTTAATTGATTTTAAAGTTCCAACCTACAACTGATTTTGGTTTCTGATTAACCAGTCGACTTTAATAAAAATTACACAATCATTCTTGAATTAATCGCATGATCAGTATGCAACGACCACCCCAAAAATATGGCTGCTAATTTATTACAGCGACATACATATGTACGAATATATTACTTATGTGCAAACGATAAACGAAAACCAGAGTCTTCAACGCCCAGTTTGAGTTGCTTTACTCGAATTTTATTCCAACTCGAGAAAAACCATCAGGTAGGATCATGCAGATAGATATTCAGCATTCATGACTTCAGCCAAAATAGCAAGAAAGTAACATCTCGTTCGATGAAAAACCAAACTAGTGTAAAACTTTGTTCTTCCATCATAGTGATTTTGAGTTAGGTAATGATAAGGGCACTAATTAATCCCTTTGTTACCAGGTGCATTGGGTCGAATTATCCGTTCCGTTGTAAACATTTCATCAATTCCCGTTGTATTTTACGGTACAGGGCACTGTAATTATCATTCGACTTAACCGTATTTTAATAAATATATTGATTAAACGCCAGGTGCTTGGCTTCAATCGTTTATGAGGAAATTTTTTAAGAGGGGTTGAACGAGTGCCGACTATTAATTTTTTTAGTAAATTATTGGTCGCTTGACTTGTTTGCTGTTGAGTGATGAACAAGGACATAGAAAGGAAGAACAATATTTTGCGAGCGCATCAGTTTTATGAGTAATGTCAATTTGAAGCTGGGATGTGGGGAGAGTCAGGGTATACCACCATAATATTTAGCTGCATGGATGGGACATGTCAGGTCAGGGGGAAGGCCGAAACTTTCGGGGGAGGGGGTACGCCATAAACCTTGAGAGGCTACTCCCGAAACTTGCTGGGGTAAGTCCAAAACCCTGTGGGCACCTCCCAGAGCCTGATGTGGTAAGCCCGAAACCTTACTCTGGAAGGTTTCGGGCTTACCACCCGAAAGCTGATGTAACCAAACCCTAAACATCAAGGGACACCTCCTGAAACCTGTTGGGTGAAGTCCGAAACCCGCGGGCGAGGAGTACGTGGCGAAAAATGTGTGCCTAAACCCTTCTATTACCGTGTTTAAACTCGCCTATAAGTCGACTTAAAAGAAAAGTTAGGTACTTTTAGCTTCACTTCTAGATCTACTTCTAGTTAGAGAGGTATAGCTAAAGGTAGAGTTAGAGCTAGAGTTTTAGCTTAACATGATGTTGACTGCCATGCTTGTTTTTACAATCTAATCCGCTAGTCCATTAGGCTAAGGTCCTTTTGGACCAAACTATTCCCAGAGGCCATTTGGTTCAAACAGTTGTTTTTTGATAATACAGATCGTTCTGAGAAATACTAGCGCTTTAATTTCTTGGTTCAAGGGTTTATGAAGATATCTCAAGCGCTTAAGAAAATTATCTTCAAAATTATCCAACACATGGCCACAGAAAATATCTCAAGCCCTTGAGAAAATATATCTCAAGCCCTCGAGCAAATTATCTCAAATCTTGAAACTCGTGTGGCCCTCCAGTGCTTTCCTAGGTTGCAGCCACCTTTACCAGTTTAATGAACATAACTGTACTCTATCAGCCTTTGAGTTTAATAAAATATAATGTAATTATACTTTCTGGAATTTCAAACTACCTTAGTGGTCTATAGTGGGGAATAGTTAGTTAACTAGAAAATTCAGTTGCGAACTTCTCCCGTAAGATGTACAAGGCAGACAGATGGAAAATAAACTACTGTCTCTAAACTGTTATAAGTTTTTTAATAAATAATCTTCAAAACGTGAAGAACGCTTATTGATCGAAAAGATGAAATAATGAGTGCGGAAACTAATGAATCTAACGCAAACCTACTACTTTCAGGTAAATGAAGGCCTGCTAATTAGCAAAACCTCCCGAGGGGCGAGAGCTTCGGTTAATTAAATTATTTGCCAAAGAGGACCAAGAAATAGTGTTTCTGACAAAAAGAAGTTATTGTACGAATGTTGGTCGATGTGTGGTGTGCGAAATGCTCCAAGGTGTGTTGGAGCAAACAACTTCAGGGCTTGATAGTTATTTTATGTTAGAGAATCGTTACGGTCAACGTCAAACCCCCAGCGCAGAGGGCGACAAAAAACTGAGAAGGTTTCAGTATTGAATTAAAAGCACCGTTCAATCTAGAAGCAATTGAGAAAATAACTCAAGTTTTGTTTTTAATGTAATTGCTTGCTCTCAGTTGATATCGAGCAGTAATTGTCAATTTAAGCCGTTTCCTTCATGCTTATTGTAAAAAGTTTTCTTGGTGATGGTTAAACATTCCAAGGGTTAATAGGGGTTACGAAAGAACGAATCGATTGATCCTGTTCGAGTTTCATGTTATGAATATGAAATTTATTTGCCTCTATATGAAGTAGTAAAGTTGTTAAAGAATACGACTTTTTTAGTTACCTCCACGATTAAAATACCTTTGCGTCAGAATCCAAAATCTATCGCTTATAAGACCGCAGCAAATGCTTCTTCAAACTCATCATTCTTTTATATTTACCCCTTGTCAAATAGCACCTTTTAACGCCCCTATACCCCTTTCGTTAAACTCGACAGATTTCATCTGTACGTTTCAATTTTGTGTATAGACCTCGCTTGAGCGGTTTCACATTCGAATTGATTTTCCTCAACCTATCCTGTCACTTTCGATATGCTTCTTACTGCGGCTGTGTTTCAACACTCATGCAAATCCACCTCGCTAAATCGGGGTGCTTCACAGAAATCGCAGAATCATTTAGAAAGCCAGTGGAAGATGTTTATCAATGCCATGTGTATCTCTGCAGCATGACAGTCTTCGAGCTGCTCAGGGCGGGTATTCCCCCCCCCCCTGGCTACAGACCTAAATTTGATATTTGATAATTGACCAATCTTTTTCTTTACTACACAGTACCAACTAAGCTAGTCCAACTTATGCCGTTACGCTATAATCTATATAGCTTGATAAGTGTTTTGGGTATTCGTGAAACATGCTGGAGGATTAGTATATTATTAATAAAAATAGTAAGTACCCACATGTTTACGAGTGTATCATGCTTATGGCTAATTAATTTGAAGGTGCGAGATTCAGTGGCGTGTAGAAATAATTTCAAGGAAAAATAAAATAAATAACGCCAACAGGGACATTCGCAAGCTTATATCTGAATAAATTCATTTGCATTGCCTGAAGCTAATTTATCGTCTACCACAACCACTTAGCACAAGTTCTATATAGGTGACAATCCATATCTGACCGGCTTATAATACCAGCAATTTCCAACCTCGCTTGTGAACTGATAGTGGAAGTGACATATCTGTACAGCTGTGTACAGTAAAATTTCATCCGTTTTGCAACAATAATCCGGGTTTAGGGATGATCATGATTAGATAAATTTCTGTCAAATGTCGGGATGTAAATGATATTAATTAGGTATAGTCAGAAAATCTAATTTTTATCCTGCACCTTTCGAAATAGGCCAATAACATTATTTTTTTACTTTAATCTCCACCAAATCATGTCGCATTTACTCTACTCTCTAATTAGTCACCATTTACCTACACAGTTGCAGAATATTGAATTGTGGTTTAAAGGGCAATGCACCATGCTCTCCATCTTAATATTGCAATTAATATTGTTTTGTGGAATGGAAAAGTAATTGGTCCCGGCTTTACATTTCCAATTCGTTACGTGAAACACTAACGAAATTGGATTAGTAATGAATGGGAACGCATCCTATGAAGAACATAAAAACGATGATGATTGTATTTTGAGTTTGATGGCATTACTAAACTATTCTCTAAATACTTGTTAGTCTAATGACTTACTATGCTCACCAGTTTTCTAAAAACAGTACTAAGTGTGGATATATTTTTGGAAACAGAACTGGAGAGGCACTTCGAAAATCTGTTTATCAAATTTAATAGCTGCTGTATGCCACAAAAAAAACTTTCCGTTCGCCGATTGCCGCTAAATTGTAAGTTTTGGACTCATTTCAGCACTTTCTGAACCTCCCATTTTTAGGTTGGTTGTGAGGAGGTTCAAACAAACCACGTGCTGTCATGACTTGATGATTAAGGCCAGTATAGATTTTCCTCTTTGAAGAAGTTACGGCATTCAACATGCTCTTGACAATGTAATGTCATTTTGCCTCAATAGATCAAATTAACAGAAACAAAGAGGTTCCCGCTTAGCAGCTCCTGTTTAAGAGGTGTCAATATCATTAGGCCATAATCGGGTTCTGATTAGGCAGTAACTGCACCGAGAAGGGCCTTCTTCATTATTTCCAGACTATAGGAACAAGCTGCTTGAATCTTTACAGGCAAGTTTCCGGAAACGATCTATGAGCAATTCCGGAGCAACCTATCTATAATAATAATTAACATCAGAAGCCTATACTCTATAAAATTGACTAACTGAAAGTGCTTCTGTCTAATTATAACGCGACTGCCCTCTCCTCTGTATATTTGAACATTTCATGCAACAATCTGACATGATAGAACCTCATATTCATACTAAAATCCAACTTTTGTCAACAATCAAAAATTAGAGGAAGTTTAAAGACTGAGAAAGGATTTTCTTGAACTTTCAAATGACTGCGATGAGAATATAGAAGTGTGTGTCAAGAAATTATGGAAAATATTATTATACAGTGTGTTTCACTTAAGACGAAGACACCCAGATATTCATAGAACTCATAGAACTTCATAAGTCGCATTTTTTGAGGTGCGGTCAACTCGAATGTAAGTTGTAAACCCAGGCTACTGCGACCTCGCGAGTAGGACCATTTTCAATATTTCAATATTTTCCTTCGTGATCAATAGGTATATCGAAAAAAGTTATTAGAAAAAGTTGAAAAGCTGAATTTTCCAAAAATATCTTTTAAGCTCGTTTTTGTCAAAACTTTTTCACGTCCTGTGTCTGTATCTCTTATAGTTTAGGAGTTACCAATACATGCACCATGAAAAAATTACCGCCCTGTATATATTCGTAGAGAATTTTAGTGTGTGCATAAATATATTTGAAATAGTCGTAATCTAAAATTTCAAATTATTCTCTACCAATATATGTATATTAAAATGAGAAGGATCTTCTGGCAACAAAATAGGATTTAAAAAGAGCCTAGAAAACGAGAACCGGATCGATTTATACCAATTTTAGCGCTCTAAACAAATCAAAGTCATTTTATTGTCCCTATAGCGACATTCAACAAGAGCACCCTTTTATCTAGAATACACTACAGAGAGACTTAATCTCTTTTGATGAGAGGCATGACCACATGAAAGAAATTTGAAGGACCCTGCCCTTTTTAACTCCCTTAAGGCCGTCTGACACGGCCCCATGCAGAATTTGGTACTTGCAGCAAAGCTTGTTTTGTAATACGAAAACAGAAAATGTTCTAAAATTGTTAGTAGCAAAGATTTTCAAGAAAATTTTACATTACCTGACCGTGTCAGATGGCTTGTACAACATAGGAACCTTTGCTTTATTTTTGGATGGACTATGCTATTATTTTTCACAATAGCACAGGTAACAATTAAAAGTTCAATATTTAGAATCATAATCTATACAGGGTATCCCTCGACGAGCGTCAGTTAGCCGTATCTGGAGAACTGTTTCTAGCATCGTCTTGAAAATTTGTACACAGAGGTTTCAATTAATTTTGAATCGACATAAAATATTTTGATCAATGGCGCACTTCCGGTTATACCGGAAATAGGTACTAACTTCCTTATTTTAAATGGAACATCCTGTATATTATGATATTTTTGGATTCTACGTTTCATTCTAGGTAAACTTTTATTAAGAATTGCTGTGCCAAAAATCAACCATTTTTGAGAAAATCAAGAAATTCGCTTTTTTATGCCAAGTGCAGGCCTAACTTCAAAAAGCTGTAACATCCTTACAGTATGAAATGAGAAAACGATATTAATTTGGCATGAAGGCTAATGTAGGGTGTATCCTCCCTTGGACTCAAATTGGGTCAAATATATACAGGGTGTTCTCTGCAAATTTTTAAACATCATCAACTTCATTGGTCAAAAAGTCAATTTTTTCAAATGGAATGCCCCAACTATTTTATAGTACATCGATGCAGAATTTAATTGTCTATCATTTTAGTCTACATGTTTGCCATATTTAAATGAATAGTTTTTGTGATATTTCTAAGTATTTGGAATTTGACCAAAATTTCATATTTAGCACGATTTAATAACCAAAGTTAGCTATGATTTTAGGAGCCTTTAGAGTTCCTTAAGACTGCTCAAATGAAAATTTAATCCTGTTTTAATCCTGTTTTAAAATATGGAATTTTGGTCAAATTCCAAATACTTAGAAATATCACAAAAACTGTTTGTTTAAATATGGCAAACATGTAGATTAAAATGATAGACAATTAAATTCTGCATTGACGAGCCATAAAATAGTTGGGGCATTCCATTTGAAAAAATTGACTTTTTGATCAATGAAATTGATGATGTTTAAAAATTTGCAGAGAACAGCCCTGTATGTATTTGACCCAATTTGAGTCCAGGGGCGGATACACCCTACATTAGTCTTCATGCCAAATTAATGTTGTTTTCTCATTTCATACTGTAAGGATGTTACAGTTTTTTGAAGTTAGGCCTGCCCTTGGCATAAAGAAGCGAAATTCTTGATTTTCTCAAAAATGGTTGATTTTTGGCATATCAATTCTTAGTAAAAGTTTACCTAGAATGAAACGTAGAATCCAAAAATATCATAATATACAGGGTGTTCCATTTAAAATAAGGAAGTTAGTACCTATTTCCGGTATAACCGGAAGTGCGCCATTGATGAAAATATTTTACGTCGATTCAAAATTAATTGAAACCCCTGTGTACAAATTTTCAAGACGATGCTAGAAACAGTTCTCCAGATACGGCTAACTGACGCTCGTCGAGGGATACCCTGTATAAGGTCAGAATGTAAGAAATAATTGAAAGGAGACAGTTTTTTAATTTTTTCAGCATATCTCTGCGGAAAGCTTAAGAAAAATCTTTTAATCAGGGGATTAAAACCGGGAAGACAAAAACTAGCTCTGCACAAAGAAAATAAAATGTTAAGAAGGCATCAGTATCGCTGATGGTATTGTATAATTACTGACTCTTTGTTGAGAAACAAACCTTTGTTCCTTTGCTTTTCGTCGTTGCGGAAAGTACCGCTGATTTAAGCCACATTCAAGCTTTTATGTTATATGGCGGGGATTTTGATATCCTATGTAAAGTCGCAGGTGGCAGAGAATCCGGTCTAACCTTGTGAACTTTTTAATTGCACTCTAGTTCTCTCTTTTGTGATTACTTTCGAGAGATTTATAAACTATTTGGTGTAATTCATTGTTTGCGGATTGCCTACCTATACTTCACACATAATATTCTCCATACTCATATTCTTTTTTCTTACTTCCCTTTCATAGGCTTTAAATAATTTGGCGGGTGAGGCCATTACAATTTTCAGGTTTAATTAACTTGTAATTTGATTTAGTTTATAACCAGAAACGCTTTAGTTACAGCTCCCAGAGTTAAATTTCATTTCCCATTTGTAAAGCTGCATTCTATGAGCATGTATTAAATTTAAAACGCATTCCATGTTCAAAATATTATGACTATAACCGGATATGCCGCTTTGGTATTTTGTTTTCAATAGACATTAAAACGGATTAGCTCACTTTCTCGTTGTCCGTTTCATAAACCGTTCACATACGGAATTTGCAAATATGTGCTCTTATAATTACACGAGTTCTGAACTTGTCACAACATTTAATACAAATATGTTAGGCAATTGTTTGCTCATGTTTTCAAAATGCATACAATTTTTCCTGCAGCACTTCAATATTTAATCTGTTCGATGTTTATAGCTACTAAAATCGAATCGCCAGAAACAAAATTTTTTTAAAAAATGTCGATCTGCACACTTTGTAGTTGAAAATTTGATTTTTCCAGCTATATTTTACGTTAATTTTAAATGGAAAAACAATGGATGCAAATACTATAGGGGAAACGTTCTTAATTTAGAAATTTAAGAACCTTTGATGAAATTGCGATTAACCGATGTTTTTTCTCTTTTTCCAAAAATTGAGCATCCTTTCATTAAAAAATCTATGAAAATCTATGTTCCCAGGATTTGATGTTTTTTAAGTTTTTTGACAGATTTTAGTAACTTGCTGTGCCGCTCGTAGAAGAATGGTAAAAGTTAAACAATAATGCAAGTTTCTTTTTGTTAAACACCTGAAGTTTTGTATCGAAATTTAGGTAAGGGAAACGAATGAAAGTATCGGACAGTTGTTGTCTAATTTGCAAATGCAAATGGAGTTGTGCTGATGTGCTGTGACGGCGTCGGATGTGCCTGATAATGGCGTATGTAAAAGGGTCGCCAAAGTATGATGGTTGGAGTCGATAATGGTGAAAGAGGTCAATATGAGGCAGCCTTTCGCCGGAGATAGCTAAAGATTAAGGGTTTCATTGAATGCTGCCCAGGAAAATCTGTAGAATCACAGGCAATTGCACTTGATAAATCAGTTATTGTATTTTCTGTTAAATCGGTCAAACGTTCTTTTCACAGAGGTTTCCGAACAAAAGATGTGTGCATTATTGTTCCTAATGGATAAAGCAAAAAAGATACCAAGAGAATAAGGAAAAATTGATTCATGTTACTCCAATATCGCCAAGGCACAATTTTGTGAAGGCTGATTTAATATTTTTAAATTCTGCGGTTTAGCACAGCAAGGTATTAAAATCGATCGAAAAATCGGATCGTTAAAAACATCAAATCTGTACGTCTTAGGGTCCAGTAAACCAAAAAAGTGGTTTTTCAAAAAACTGCTGGACCATCAAGCTGGCCAGAAACTTTGTATGGCTCAAGGAAGAGCTGATTAGATTTTGAACCAAATCGGTTCATAGCCTTTTTAAATTTTTGTTAAATTTCAAAATTCTCTGAGAAAGTAAAGTTTCTACCGTTTCCGAGTCTGTCAATTTTTTGCCGTTCTCGTAAAGTCTCGTATATTAGATTAGACTTATTGACAGGAAGTTCTATTAGTCCATTGAATATTTAATTTACAATCGATTCCCTTCCTCTTCAACTTCACGCTCTTGTTAGGCTATAACGGAGATTACTAATTTGCTAAAATATGCTGTCAAAGATTAATTTTGCACATAAACCCACGACGAATACCAATACAAAGTTTGAATGAATTTATGGAAATTTCATTACAACCCTAAAACTGCAGATGCTGATCGTTACGTCCTCGACACAAACGCTTCACAATTTAAATTAAAACCTCTACACCGACCACTTTTCCCTCGCTTCTTTGTCACCTCTAATCCGATTCTTTCTAGTGCATTTAAATGTTTTAATTACCGAACAAAATAGCTTCAGTCCAGTCTTGTTGTGCACGAACAACTTAAGCAATTGGGAATTTAGTTAGGGACACATATTTTTAAGCTTTGGTTGCCTGCTAAATAGCGGGTGTGGTATACCTAAAGGGTGGCTTTTTTAAAAGTTACAATTTGACTTTTTTCTGGAACTACAAAATATTGAAAAAATCGCTCTAACCCGCCAACCCCAACTTCATAATCTCAAATGAGAACCCCCCACTTGTGATACATCATTTGAAAGCCAATTTCATTGCCAATCCAAGGCTGCAAGAATTTTCGATATTTATTGAACTTCAGCTCCCTGTATGGTCGAATTTTAAATTACACAAATTACACATGCATGTCGATTCCGAGGGCAGATTCGTGTTCGGGAGGGTCCATTTACCAAGTACTGAAAATTTCAGTCGATTAGGAGGAAAAAAACTTTTCAGAGCATTTTTGACGACCCCTATGTAGAATTTTGGAAAAAATCAAAGTTGCCCGATCTTCACGAAAATTACGTATGGCCCTAACTTGGGGACGAGAAAGCGAATGGCGAAGACGGCGATTCGATATCTCTATCCGTTCCCCCGATATGGACCATCAAAAATGGACCATCGAAAGTCAAAAAAACAGAAAAAAATTAGTAAAAAAATAACGGGGCGTCGCAGGTCGATACCGAGGGCAGATTCGTGTTCGGGAGGGTCCATTTACCAAGTACTGAAAGTTTCGTCGAAATACGCCCACGAATGAATTTTTTATGAATTTTGGTGGAGGCGTATATCGTACCAGGACATGGAAGCTCACTTCAAAAATCGAAAATCCGTATCTTTGAGCGGATTTCCATCAAATTTACGTATCGCGATTCGCGAATTACGAATTTTTGAATTTAAGCTTCCATGTCCTGTAAGCTCAAGTCCCACCACCAAGTGGCGGTGTACCCCACCGTCACCATTTAACGATTAAATAGTCACCCTGTATACTAGATAATAGGTATAGCCCCAGGAAGCTTTCGTAGCAAACTGGTATTCAATTTACTATATTTCTATACTATTGTTCCTAGCAAATCGAACTCAATGAGCCTGCTCAGAATATTTCGAAAATTCGAAATGTCTGAGTTATGGATTTCTGCTATTGTCAAAGAAGTATCCTTCACAATCACCATCAGGTATAAATTTTTAACAAAATTTATTTGCCAATTTCCACGTTCGAAACAACAGGCAAATTTCAAATCATTTGCGTGTATTTTTTTCTCGTGTGCAATAAATATTATTATGATGATGATAATAATGATTTTATGTATAAACATTCTAAAATATTTCATTTGTGAAAATTGGGAGGTAAATTTATGATGTTTCATTTGAAGCGAGTTCATGTTACCCGCAGCGTTCAAGTTCAGCCGTTGCTAATCCAAAATAAAAAATATTGTAAATAAAATAAATGTGCTAAAATACTGTTATTTAAAAAATTCAGTTAGCTGATATGATCGGATTAAAATAATTTCATTTTCAGTGATTATGAGAAAGCTAAGTTGGAAACAGTGACATTTAATTTGTGCTTACCTAAGTTTGGCAATTAGAGATTCGCTGACGATCAGTTAATGGGTTTTAAAGCGTAACATAAATCATGCAATTAGTCAGAAGTTAGAACTAAAAGACATGGAGGGATGGAGGAAATCTATTAGATGTTTGTTTGGAAATGCGAACAATTTTTCGATGCGGATAAGAAGCTCTGCAAGCAAGGTAAAGGAGGTTTCCGGTAGATATTAAAGGAATATAATTAATTGAGGCTTAGTCTGAAAGAGGAGGCAAATTTGGAATGAATAGAAAATATATCACAAAAGACGTTAAGCTAAAATCAATATCATCGTTAACCCAAAGTTTCCGTTTTATATTGGCGATTGTTTTTGTTGTAGATCGAAATTAAAATCTCCTATGTTTATGCGTTATTCCAAGTCTTCGATACCTCCCTTCTATCTGATTGAAGGGGCTACGGAATCCCCAATTTCCTCAATGCTTTGAAGTTGTCATACGTAAAATTCAAGCAACGTCTCGAACCAAGATGTGATAAGGGAAGATTGTAACTGACTAGAGATATATTCTTCCAGCACAGAACGCCCTTTGATTCGCTTTTTAGTTGTTACCTTTTCAATCAATCGACCCTCTGCCCCTCTTCAGACCTTACTTGCCAAAAACATGAACCTTACCACCCACTTGGCTCAATCCAATCGTGTCATCCGCACTGACGATGTTCTCTGCACGTGAAAAAGTAAAAGAATCAAACCTCAAATAATTTGCGAATATCTAATTTCTTTTCGAAATTGATACACGCTGGGATTCTATTACTGTCAACCTGACTCGCTGGGATAAGATAAGTTACCTTCAGTAAACCTAATTGTTCCAGTTAGTTATTTAGTTATTGACTTTCTCATTAATTGAGTGTTAACGGAGGTGTGGGCGCTGTGACGTAGCAGAACCATTGCTATTTTTTTAGGGCATTTACTCACTTGTCGGTCAATTTAGTAAAAATACAACTTATTTTAAGAATGATTATCTCAACGTTTCACCAGTGACTGTGATAGCTTCAGGAGCGGTTCATACCTAAATCCGCATAAATCTAACAGTGAAATTGAGTAATTTGGGGGGTGAGGGGTTGATGATTAATTAGAATTTTTTTGATAATGCCTCCAAAGAGACTGAAATTTATTCTGTGGGAGTCGAATTTAATTATTTTTGTGTTAATTAAATATTGAAAGTTTTGTGTGACGGTGATTTCGAGTGAGATTGAGACAATCCAATCAATTTGAATTTTCTTTAATCTTCCATTCGCGGATATTTGATGAAGTAGATTTGAGCGAGAAATTTTGTCACCATATTTTGTCATCAAACATCAGTTACTCCTTTAAACTTTTAAATCCCTTGCGTTCGGTTTCGTTTAATGAGTTTTTGGACACCAAAGCCGTGTAAATCCACAAAGCTTTTTGATGCAATCCCGTTACTAGAAAAAAAACTTTCAGCTTTCCAAATGCGGAAGTCAACAGATTCCTGCATTAACCGTAGCGAGATTCTTCCTTACGTGAGATTTGCAATAAATAGAATATTTTACGAGCATTACGCTGCTGAAGAAAATAAATAATAATTAATTGGTTGTGAAGCGCGCTCATAAAGCTCCTAATGATTTGTTGTAAATACCTACTCAAAGAAAATAAAAACCTAAATCCTGGAGGTTAAATATGTGTCACCTTTTTGTTTCTAATGAATTTTATACCAAGACAGAATTCGCTTCGACGCGTTTGTGGTTAGAGTGATAAAAAGAACTATCAACGGCGGTTTTGTGGTGACTCAATCGACAGAAAATGAGAAGAATTAAATTCCAGTACGATTTTACGCTTTGCGAACTTTTACGGTTCGTCATTTATTTGTCACAATGTACGTCCATAATGATAATCCTTTGTATGGCTCGTATCGAAATTATTATTTTGATTGCAACGTTGACCTTTTATTGTTATCGATACACAACGGCAACAATGCAACTGCTTAATGACTGTTATTAGCAAATTCATTTTTGTGGTTGGGAATGCCGATCATGGTGAAACGCGTAATCGAGAAATTATTCGCAATTATTGTTAAAATCACCCGTCCGGCTATTCATACTACTGAAATACCTACTATCTATTTCTGTAGAGAGTACACTGAATTCATCAAAAGCGCCGACACGGTGATGCAACTACCACTCCCTCACGTATCATTTTTACTTACCCTCCTATTCAAGACATTTCACTAACTTGCGTTAATTTCAATTTTCACCAATGCTTACAGAACCTTGTTTTATGTTTTATTATTAATATTAAGATTATTATTACCATACAGGATAGTTGCTTTTTCATTGCTCACCATTACCGTCTCCTAAATGGTAAGAGTCGGTTAAATTAGAATTCCCCGACATCTTGATTAGTTCCTGAGTTATTCCCGAAAAACCTGAAAATTGCAACTTTAAATTAAAATTAATATCTCTCTAACGATTGATATGCTATTTAAATGAAACTTGAACTTTTATATTTTTGACAACTGTCAATCAAATGGCATTGACAGAAATTTTATAGGCCTTCTAGATTTTGAGCAATGACGATTGATGATTTTCTTATGGCTAACATGTTGAATCTTGTTACCATCTGACATACTTTTTTGAAAAAGCATGTTAAAGTTCTAGTCGACGACTTAAAAATCTGTTTTATTGAGTTTTCAATTCAATTGTACTAAACGTCAAAAGGGATTAAAAAGGTTGGTGTAAGTACTATTTTATATTTTATTTCAAAAAGTTTTATACTGATTTTATAAATTAATCATACAAATACAATTTTGATTTTGACGATTTTCGAAAAAGTCCCTATTGACTACATTTTTGAAAAGCAAATTTTATTCTGTATCCCATGGTGTCAAAATTAAATATGTATGTGTTAAGTTTTTGTCTTCTGTGGCTTCAATGTCATAAATAACACTACTAAATATCTTATTATTTTTATCCAAAGCTATCATGATGTATAATTTAGGTTTTAATTACATGACCTTACCTTCACTTTCAATTCGTTTCGGTGCAATTAAATCATTTGTCTAGCTTAATTTTAAATCTATATTGAGTGGAAGAAATTGGCATTATTAAAATGTACAGGCCGTCCTTCCCTCGTTAGTTGTCAGATTTGAAGCCAATATGTTTCTATAAGAAATAAACGAACCGATCTAGGACAGGTATTATCTCACGCGACCTTAACGTTAATTTCTCATTTTTTCCTTTCAGCTAATTTATTCATATATTTGGCAGCGTCATTAAGCCGTTAGTCTGGGAGCTATTGAAGTGACACAATAGAACGTCCATAAATAAAGTAAAATTTTCTATCACATCCTTTCATGGACGTTATGAAAACCAAATCAAGGATTGCCTATTCTCTAACTGACGTCATTTTACTGTTATTATCGACTTCATATTTATAGACTTAATTCTGATATTTTATACACTGTGTCCCACTTAATTTTTGTACCGTTGAATCTTCAATTTTAGAAAAGTCTTAATTTTCAACATTAATGTGCGAATTTTGCGTTAAAACGGTTACTTTTTCTTACAATTATTTTTGATATCTTCAGCCCTAGTAATTTTTTCGATATCTCGATCGCGAAGCAAAATCACACGGATACAAAGACGGGAGATATCCATAAAAGACGTATGCGAAGTTGATTTTATATACAACGAAGTGCAGTGAACGAAAACCTCAATTTAATAAATTCATCAATGACTGTCATCAACAAGCGAACATTGTCTCTGCAGGAGAAATTGTCAAGGCAATACATAGCTGGCCAAATAGTAATACGTTAGTAATCAATTAACGCCCATCAGCTTTGTATATAGGAATATGTGTGATTTTGTGCAGTCTTTCTACATAGTACATATAATCCCTATATAATGCATATATTTGTCTGTGTTTGTGGATATGGTAATCCCGTATGTTTACTCGGTACAAAGTTGCTCTTCATTGCTATGTATGTATGCAAGCCCAACGTGGAATCGATTCTTCAACAGCAACTGAAAAGTCCTAACCCCTAACTATACGCGCGGTCACTACATCTAAATTCTAAAGGACAAGAGACCCGCTACAAAGCTCGATACTAATCTACCAAAAACAAGAATTGGGTATAAAGTTGGATGCGGAGTGAGAATTCCTGATGAAAAAGATCTTTAACTCCAGAAAGTTAGATTAATAAATTTGTTCCTGGAATATAATCTAAGTTACCTTATTAAGAATCTGTCGAAAGCACATTAAAATAAAACTACATCTACATATAATACTAATACGTCTTCCTTCGAATTCCGAGTCGGTTATTGCGGTAAAATTCCCGTTGTTTTACTCAACTTCGATCAATTCATATTCGAGTTTCGACTAGATGGGAGTATTTTGTGCAAAGCTCCCAGATGAACCTCCTTACACTTTATCCAGCGAACTCTTTTATAAGACTCGGTTTTCTTTTTCAAAATATTTAAATGACTAATTATGAATAAATTCATTCGTATTATTCAAATTTAAATTCCCTCGGAACTCGAGAACAAACTCTCACGTTCACCAACGAGAGCCGCCGCAAATTATCGCTTACTCAACGATTTTACGTTATTTTCTTTATAATTCATATTCATTGTTCCTTATATTTTCGCCTGTACTTGAAATTCGCAAATGCGCTCAATGGCATTTTTGTAAGTAAATGAAACACCTCCAGCTTCGTCCTACATCAGATATATTAGTCGGAAACTTAGACCACAGCATAAAGATGCACAGCAGATGCACTCGTTGTCGGCATGATTGATCTTGTTCAGTGGGAATATAGTGACCTCGAAAACCTCGTTATCGTCAAGGTCGGAAAGTAATTTAACATTTTTCTTTGATATTTGGCTATTCGTTTGCCTGTAGGTATAGAAACGTAGAAGCGAATGCTATACGAACATAAGTAAGATAGGGATGAGTCAGGGGGCAAAAGTACTGCATCCGATGAAGAAAGAACACAAGAAAGCTTTTTTGCTGCCCATTGCTAAATCTCTTTTAATAAGTTATCACATTTTGGCCGAACATGTGGGTAAAAAGCGCTGTTAGTAAACACAAAGACGTACCACAACTGACAACAGCAATAATGCCAGGAGACGAAATGCTGGAAGATTGAGTTGTCTTCTTTTAGATGCAATAGAAGAGTGATGCAATAGAAGGAAAGGGCGAAGCTATGCTAGCAAATTTTTGCGTGATTCATGATGGCCAAGAATTTATAAGAAATAATTATTGTAGTTGTATAGAGAGTGTGGTCATCATATAATTGCGGATTTAGAACCTTAACATTCGTCATAAACACCTACTTCTTGTTTCACCTCGTATGAAAAATCTTTATGGTAACCGATTTATTCTACCGCACATAACACATAACAATCCCTTTCCACCCACAGACATTTTATAGATATTTACAAGAAATAGTGTATAGATAGATCATGGAGCGTTTATTTCATAAGAGACACCATAATAGTGAGCATAAGGTAAGTATTATGTTCATGTTGTTCAGAACATTTGAATCGCATTTTTCGCACACATCAGTTCGCAGAAGTAGGTAAGTATGTGAAATATTTCGTTCTACACTGGGAGGAGCCATAATAACGATTTTGTAGCATTAAGTATTGCAAAATAGTTTTAATTTAGCGTAGAAACGGCCTTGGGCTTTTTCTACATGAATAATTGCAGCATTATTGTTGTCCATTCTGAGCGAATCAGGTGCGCACCTTCACCATATTACGTATTCCATACTAATTATAAATCTAATACTTTTATCGTTGACCCCGTAATAATTACTTTTAAAAAATGCATAATGAAACATCGAACATTGTATCAGTGCACGCTTGCGATTAATTATTACGTCATAGGGTCGGATAGGATCTAAGCAGGCTTGGCTTAAAGTTAATTATGACTTAAAGAACATAGATTATGACACTAGTGGACTGATTCTGGCTTAGCCTATTCCACCGTTCTACAAATGCTAAATCGGTTAATGGCATCAATTGTTTTTTGGCCTACAAACTTTTATACTTACCTGATGCATTTCCTAGAAAACTCAAAAAATTAAGACTATTTTAACAAACATCCCAACTACCGAACCACTTAGTGAATTTTCGGATTGGTGTGCCAGAAATCAACTTATTATCAAATATCAATTATAGTAAGACCGCAATTATCGAGTTCCACAGCAAATATAGACCAAATTCTAAATTTGAATTCACTTTTGAGGAGTCTGAGCTGGCTTTGATGGAAACAGCTGGATTTCTAATTTGAACGTGAGAAATGGGGGTTTGTATTTAAAAAAAAGTTAATGTGCCAAAACTGCACTTCCGGTGGTGCGATTGGCTCCAAAAGCTTTTCAACACTAAGTTAGGTTACGAAATGTTCACTTACCAAATTTTAGCCAAATCGGTCCAGTAGTTAGGGCTGTGGCGTGTTTATAAACGTACGAACGTATACTAACGCACATACATGCAGATTTAAAAAAAACACTTTTTTAGGTTCCTGGAACCTGGTAAGTAACCTCCCTTTTTTTAAAGTGGTGAAGTGATGAGGTTAAAATGAGTGCACATATTTGTGCCCTTTGGACAGGAATCCTACAATTTTGATAAAGCCCCAGAAAAAAACATGAAAAATTGGTGGATTAAAATTTATTAAGATTGACGTCGAGGTCCCCTCTGCAAAAAGATCAAAAAATTAATTCCTTACGTTTAAAAAGCACTGTAATACAAGTTGAGAATCAAGAACTAAAAAAGAAATTGCTTCTTTATAAAATGCCTAATTGTTTCCTCAAGCTGGCCGAACACATCGGCGATACGTTAATTTATAGCTACGCCACCAACTTTAAAACTTTTTTCATGCTAGTTTTTAAACTATGCAGTCCAGGTTTTTTCTGTTAAATGGAATTGTTTTGGAAGCACCTGTGTGATTAATCCTCTTGAAATCCGGCTAGAATTACGAGTGATTTATATGTCATGATAAAACTGAGTTATCAAGGATAGCACTTTTAAAGTTTTTCTTACAGATTAGTTCTCGGACAGGTATGGAAGATAATGAGCTTGGCTTTCGAGTCCAGAAATCATGTTAACCTAGTTTAAATTTCAAGTGCACGAGCTTAGCTGGTCTGCCACAATGTTTAGATAATATGTGTGTGTATGTTATAGCAAAACAATTAACAATGCCCATTCAATAGATATATCTTGACAAATCGATTGAAAGGTGAAGGTGCACATCGAAAGGAAACAGAGAAAGGCAAAAACTTGTTGCTTTAATTCGATACACATCAAATTCTTACTAAGTACAAACAAAACAACACTGCTCCTTAGCTGTATTTATCATTTATTATTATTCCGAGCTGTTACCTCCAGTTTCCTTGAAAACGACCTTTACTTTTCACTCTTTAATTCTCCAGCGAGAACAATAAAGTATGTTAGGGAGACGACGGACGCTGATAACTAAAGGTTTTGTTTTCAGTACCATGCGCTTTTAAATCTACTTTGGTTAATAATTATCTTCTCTCTTATGGTTTGATATTAAGTGGATTTCTGTCATGACGTCATGGGTTGGCGCTCCCAGTAAAATTTCTGCAAAAATTTACTGCTAGCAGAATTCTGTCATGACGTAATGACACAAATTCACTTAGAATCAGACACTTTACTAATTAAACTTAATACTTAATGTCTCATTGTTTCTTAATTTAATTTGTAGACATCAAACCAGGAAAATACGTATATTCTTCACTACCGATGTTTTAAATCCGAATTTGTAATATTTTTCAATTTTAACCTCCCCACAACCAATATAAAAAAATGGGCAGCTACGGAAGCGGCTGGAACCTCCCCACTTGGTGAATGATCCAATCCTATCACTAATATCACTTACATTTTACTATTTACTATGCCTAAGTATTACTCCACCAAACCAAATGTGTTTTCTGTGAGTTTTCTGAATTTTACGATCTTTTGCCAAAAGGGCATTAAGGTTGAGTACAATTTTGAAAACAAAATTTGAAGACTTTTCATGTGCTGATAGAGAAAATAGGAGTTCATTATTCAAATTTCAAAGTTGATATGCCAAAATGGCACTTGCCGCCCTCGGATTGCCACCAGAATTAAATCAGCTCTTCGGCGGGTGACAGTATCTCTACCTACCAAATTTCAGCCAAATCGATCCAGCAGTTTGGGCTGTAGCGTGTTATTTAATGTTTCTTCAATACTTCGAATTTTTCGATTTTATGCCTAAAAGGCGCTAAGTGTGGGTACACTTTCAGATACAGAATTTCAAGACCTTTCATGCGCTGTTAAGAAAAATTAGTGTTCATCAGTCAAATTTCATAGTTTACATGCCTAAAAGGCACTTGGCATCTTCGGATTCGCAACAAAATTAACTGGGCTCACCAGAAGGCCAACACTAACCTGCATACCAAATTTCACTAAAATCCGTTCGGTAGTTTCCGAGAAATCGTGCTCACATACGTACATACGTACGTACATACGTACGTACATACGTACGTACATACACACAGACATTTTTTAAAAACCACTTTTTCGTGATCCTGAGACCTTGAAACGTAAAGATCTGGTGTTATCTCAATTTCGAATTTTGGACTGATTGCAGTAACCTCCAATTTTTATATTGGTTGTGGGGAGGTTAAAATGGGAGGTTACTGCAATCAGTCCAAAATTCGAAATTGAGATAACACCAGATCTTTACGTTTCAATGTCTCAGGATCACGAAAAAGTGGTTTTTAAAAAATGTCTGTGTGTATGCTGTATGCTGTATGTACGTACGTATGTGTGTACGTATGTACGTACGTATGTGAGCACGATTTCTCGGAAACTGTTGAACGGATTTGAATGAAATTTGGAATGTGGCTTAGTGTTGGCCCTCTGGAGAGCCCAGTTAATTTTCTTGCCGATCCGCAAACGCCAAGTGCCTTTTTGGCACACCAACTATGAAATTTGACTTATGAACACAATTTTCTTTATCAGCACATGAAAGATCTTCAAATTCTGTATCTAGAAATGTATTCATACTTAGCGCCTTTTTGGCCCAAAATCAAAAAAATCGAAATTTCGAAGAAACATTAAATAACACGCTACAGTCCAAACTACTAGATCGATTTGGCTGAAATTTGGTAGGTAGAGGTACCATTACCAGCCGAAGAGCTGATCTAATATTTTGACGGCAATCGGCGAACGGCAAGTGCCATTTTGGCATACCAATTTTGAAACTTGAATAATGAACTCCCATTTTCTCTATCAGCACATGAAAAGTCTTCAAATTTTGTTTTCAAAATTGTATTCAAGCTTAGTGCCCTTTTGGCAAAAGATCGTCAAATTTAGAAAAATCACAGAAAGCACCTTAGGTTTGGTGGAGTGAAACTTAGATATAGTAAATCTAAATAGTAACATTTACTTGATATTGGTAATAGGATTGGAAAATTCACCAAGTGGGGAGGTTCCAGCCGCTTCCGTAGCTGCCCATTTTTTAAAATAAAATTTGATCATCGTTAACTTTAGCCTGAGCATGTCCTTACATTAAATTTTAACATTCTAATAATAAGTACATTTCTAGCCGCGTCCCTGGGTGCTCATGCACTGCCCATTTCTAATCAAGCCAACTAAAAGAGAACAACGAGTAGGAGTAGATCAAAGAAAATAATTTATTTGCAACGAAGTATTTATAATAAAATTGCAATCAACTGTCGAGTCCGATAGTAGAAAAGTATCCAGACGCATCCACCATTTTTGCAATCACTGCTGGGATATGGTGTAATCCCACAAATCCTTTTTAATTTTTTCCGCAAACCACAAATCGAATCAGAAATGTATGAAAGAGAAAAACAACCTGTGTTCACGTTTTCCAGACTTAAATAGAGACCTCAAGTTTGAGTAAGTTTTCAGAAGAGCTGTGTCGATAATTATTGCAATTTGCGAAGAAAATCATGCGTGAAATTTATCGGGAAAAACGGGTGTTTTCGTTGTGAATTGTGTCGTAAAATCGATGTCTGCTGTTAATGATTAAAATAATTGGTTTATGTATTAATCTAGGCGGCAAATTGCCTTGCCACAATCTGTTCATAGCATGTTAGAGTTCGCAGGTACCGCAGGTAACGCTATCGATCTTCTCAATCGTGTAAATTTGGGACCGCGCTCTGCGCCATCAGCGGTCGTAAACGCCATTTTCGTTCGACGACCTGCTGCTGTTCACTTTAACTATTTGTACACTTGAGCTTATCCCAGACTAATGAGAATTCGTATTTTCCCGAAATCGACACTCTTTTTGTTTACACAAAAGATGCCAAGGAGTTGATAACATTGATTGCTCACAAAGTGGGGACAGTATTCAACTCGAAGCGGCAATAAATGCTGTTGGTTTCATGCAATAAAAGTGTTTGTGCAATTTGGCTTTGTCTCGTTGAAAATATGACGCGAATTCAAAAAAAAATATGTATCGTGATCTTAATGAGTAAAATATGAAAAAAGTGATTTCCTAAGAAGAATCTGAGCTAGCGACCGATGTTTGTTGGGACACCCTATGCATGGTAATGTGGACGGCAGGTATTTATAAATTATGAGGATGCGCAGTTTAAAAGAATTAATTATTCGCGAAGTTCTGGTATTTTGTTTCCGGTGAAATTTTGTAAGAGGCCATATGTCATTAATGAGAAAAAGAACTGGTGAGTGTTTTATTACATTCCAGCCAATAAACATGAATTCCGTACCGTTTAGACATCCCACATCTTATGCAAGAAGATATGCAGTTCTGCAAGTAAAATAACTTTTTTTCGGTCAGGAGATTAATAAATCTTAACATTTCTCCACGAGTCCCATCTAAATATTTCCAGTGACATCGCATAGGTTAAATTAATTACCGAAATATGAAGTATGTAAAAGGGGGTCGATTTCGAGGGATTGTATTTGCCTTAGTGGCCTTTGTTGATAGAGGCGCGGGTGCTGTAGGTGTTGAACTAACAAGTCAAGCAAATGTTAAAAGGTCGGTTGGGGATGGAAAATCAGTGATTTAGCGGGCTTCTGTGACACAATCGTCCGAATGGCTTTGATGTAATTCGATAAATAAACGTGCAAGTTTCACTTCGTCTCATACTTTGTTGACTTGTTTGTTTCGGCATGTCTTCGCCTTGTGGCGCTGTCTAGACGAGCTTATTATGAAGACGCATCTCCACAGATTCTCCTTATTTTTATTACCTTATTCGCCTTTTCCTCCACTTAAATGCAATGAGAAAGTAAGTATCCGAGATTATCCTCTAGTGCACCTACTAATCTGATAATTAATGGTAGGCATCATTATTTTATCTCTTTACATTCTTTCCTGGCCAGAGAACATCGTCGTTGTCTAGTTCTCCAACCAGTCCACATTAACATCGAACCTCGAAAATTATTGTTATGTAGACTAGAGATATTGATTTTTAACTTCTTTCTATTCGTTGATTGTTGCTAACGCAGAATGCTTAACTCGTTATGGCGGTTTTGTCCTGGTGAAATAGAGGGCAAGGGCATATTTTGCATAAAAAATATGCAGCTAGAATATTTTCTACGTAGGAGATGTTTCATGTTTCATTACAGAGAGGGCACGGCATCGACCGAGGGGCACAGCCTCTAAGTCAGCAGTAAGCCCGACGCTGGAATGAAACGTTCCACCGAGATTTGTAGGTATACTAATTTAATCGCAATCAAGAAGAGGCGTTTTTTTAGGTAAACATTACATTTTTTCAAGAAATATTTGACGTTGGTAGAAGTGTCAGATTATCCTAAGTGTGAATACCAGTAAATTAATTCCATAATCATAATTTGAAGACCTTACTATACTATACTTGTGCTGGTATAAAATGCGAGGGCATGCGTTTTAAATCATGTACGAGTCTTTTTCAAGAAAAAACCTTCGCTTTTAAGTGTCCCTCCTTGTCGAAATGCGAATTTTCATTTTAACTTCTACGCTCCGCGAAGAAAGTTAATAAAATATATCGAATAATCGAATAGCCAAAAACATCAAATCTTAACGTTTCAAGGTCCTGGGAATCCAAAAAAGTGATTTTATGAAAAATGTGTGTCTGTATGTCTGTGATCACGCTGCAGCTCAAACTACAGAATGTATCGAGATGAAATTTGGCAGACATATTCAGTGGGAGATTTGTAGGTGCTGATTAGCATTTGGGCCCCATCGGTTCACGGAAAGTGCCTTTTTGGTACATCAACTTTGAAAACTTAAATGCAAACTCCATTTTTCGCGTTACCATATGAATATGCTCTTCGGATTCTGCTAATGCGCTAATTAAATAACACTGCACAACAATTTAAATTTTTTTTTCTTGCCAGAGCATAAAAATCGGTGATTCCTCTTCTTTCTGGCTTACATTTTCCAAATATGCCTTCAGTTTTTTTGTACCATCCTCCAATTTTTCTTTAAAGTAAAAGAACATAACACAGAGTGGGCCCGTAAAAGTAGGAACAAACTTTGTCTGTCAATAAATTTTTTATTTATAATCCGATTTTAATGAAATTTTTTGAGGTTGTTAACTCAACCTTTCTACATCGAGGTCACTCATTTAGTTTTTGAAATATTCTTCAGTAAATGGAGAGGTTTGAATTGCAAAATGAAATTCGTGGTATTTTTCTAAAGAAGAGAAACTTTCAAATGTCATAGGTCTATATCACCTGCTCTGTCAGTTTCTGGCGCCTATCAGTTGAGAGTGCAATTTAAGTAATTGCTTTCTAGAAAACAGGTTGCACCCTTACTTAGGAATAAATAGCAAAAGTTCAGCGAGAAGCCGAAAAACTATGATAAACTGTCTATCGAAAAAGTTACGGTTGTTATATTGCAAGAGCTGCAAGCTGTAATAATGTAATTTTTTGGATAGCCGTAGTTAAGAAGAATTGTTTCTGGTGCAGGTATTCATCGAGTTAACAAAGTTGTTGAAGTAAGTCCTGATTTTGCAGGGATTTGTCTTTAAAACGTGCTCATCTTTCATAATGGTAGCAGTTTGGAGTGATTTAAGCATGAAAACTTTTTATTCAGCTCGTGCATGCGAATATTTCCTCCCTAATTCTCAATTTCGCCCGAGCAAGAACTAGAGAGGTATGACGCATATGAATATCGAGTCAGGTGAATAAGACACCAAATATTGTTCTTGTACGAGACTAGAATTGGGGGACACCTTTATACGTATGGGAATTGGGATTTGAACAAACCGGAATGCTGAAATCAGCACTTAGTATATTCAATATGAAGGGATTACGTAGAAATTTTACTGAAACCCGGTTTCGATAAAATTCTCCTCTTCTTGTTTATCCAAACGCCGCTGTCAAATCCCCGTAACTTGCATTGGTTGCAAAATAATGAGTCTTGTGGTAAGTACTTACATCAAAGCTAAAAATAATAAATAAGTTCTAGTTTTAAATAAGTAAAATGTGTTGGAATCTTTAAACTTGGCCTCTCCAGATATTGGGTTTGGGGTAGATATTTCTGAAAGGAAAGACAATCATGCAATTTATATTCATGGACAGTAATACATAGATAGACCTTTCCTATGCTATGATGTGAAGCAGTTTTCTTAGTAGGTAGTCCACGTTTAAAGGAATTTTCTGTATAGGAACTCAGGCAATTTAAAGTTCACCTTGACACTCTTGATTGAATCACTTGATTCTGATTTATGCGGATTGGTTTGACGTTTGCTTTGTTTACTCCCGAAGTTTTACCAACTTCAACTTTTGCATAACAACGAGGCAGGCAGACTTGTTTAATTTTGATGCATATGGAACAAAGCAAGTCTTCTTCATTTCTTGTTAGCAGAATTTATTCAACAATCATTATTTGTAATTTGTGAAAATCGAGCTTTTTTAAAAATATCTATTAATATTATTATTGTATACAGGGTCCTGCAACAGTGCGTCGGGCTTCGATAGCGCTTAAACCATCCAAGCTAGGAATTCTGTTCATGTGCATGCTGAAGAAATGAAGGAGCATTTCAGGAAAATATTTTTAAATGTACAGGAAAAAAGTTGACTTTTTTGGAATGCCCGGTATACTTGGAACTTTTATATTTTTGACAGCTGTCAATCGAATGGCAAGTAGTTTCAGCTGCAGCGTGTTTTTGATAATTTTTTGCCAAAGGGCACTAAGTGTTGATACATTTTTGGAAGCAGAATTCGAAGAGCATGCATTCATATGGTAACGCGAAAAATGGAGGTTTGCATTTAAATTTTTAAAGTTCATGTGCCAAAAGGCACTTTCCGTGAACCGATGTTTCCCAAAATCTAATCAGCACCTACAAGTTGCCCACTGTGTATGTGTGCCAAATTTCATCTCGATACGTTCAGTAGTTTGAGCTGCAATGTGCTTACAGACAGACAGATATTTTTTCAAAAACCACTTTTTTGTGTTCCCAGGACCCTAAAACGTAAAGATGTCATGTTTTTGGTGATTCGATTTTTCTGAACTTTTCGATCGATTCCAGTACGCGCTGCGTAGAAGTTAAAAATGTTCACAACTTCATCATGCAGCTACACGGTAGCGAAAGTGAGGGAACAACAACTTTGGATCGAATAAGAACCGATATACGTCGTCGTCGCCGGTTAAATGATATTTAATTGACGAGTGTTCTTAATTAATTAACTAATTTTAAATTCTGAACCGGTAGTTATTGAGCACTTGTCAATTTATGGAGTACTCGTGGTTAGGTTGTTAACAAATATCAATTTCAAATTATTCCAGTTTAAAGTGGAAGCTCTATAATTAGGATTCAATTGTACCTAATTTAAAATACTAGCGCGCGCTATTTCTAAAACCTAACTAATGCGGTCTATTATTGCACCATGACTCTAATCAACAATATTTTCTTAAAAAGCTTGTTCCTACACTTGTCTATCTACCCGAAATAAAAATGAATCTTTATAGGTACGTAAAGAGGGAAAGAAATACATTTGGACTGATTTGTTAAGCGGATTGAAATATTGAAAGATGACGGGGGGTTGTGTGCGGAAATTTCGTGAATGTGACGTATTACGCAGTCTTAGCACATTTTGTCCCGGTGATGTAGCGGAATATCAAGTTGAGGATGAAGTGCGGGTCAAGACGACAAGACGTCATGAGAGGAAGCGCCGCCTGTCTATGAATATGCCACTCACGCTTGCTTTTCACTGGCACCAATTCTAGTAAAAATAGGATTTCTGCAGTCACCCGTTATCAAGTGAGGACATTATATTGGCTTTAAGGGATCAACCAGTATTCTAGTCTGGATTAGGTTCAATACAGAACGGCCAGAGCGTCAAATTTAAATTTAAAATCCCGAATGCATCTTAACACGCATATCTGCGCCCCAATAGACGTTCACGAGCTTTAGCAACCCTTTTAACGAGGATTAAAATATTGTTATTAGGGGCATGAGCCGAGATTCTATACTATTTAATCAACAGTTTTGCTTAAGGAATTTCATCAAACCAGTACAATGAGGATTGAATTCAGGAATGCATTTTTCTATTCCTTTGTACGTAGCGCATTTAAAAAATATATAGACGTTATCTCATTACACAAATGCGTTCTTGCTTCAAACGTGCCAAAGAAACATCAAAGAGATGTATAATGTATAAACAAAATATTATCCATGTACATACAATCAGTTTTGTGTTAACTCGAACCTTTGCTTTGAGCCGCATAGTAAATTCAGTAAATTGCATTATTTGCCGGAAGGGATATTTGAGAGCTATCCGGCGTAAGAACACTGCATGGTAAACCTAGGCAAGACACGATGACGATATCCTTGGCATTCACTGGAATTAAAACTGTGTCATTGGACCTATGCCTGATCGGATTTTGTGACATTACAGCTTTCCGGGAATGAGGGTGTCAGTGGTGGCCGTAAATGCGGTATCCTCTTGGGAACGAGAGGATAAATCGTAAGTAATATCAGACACAAATCGATAGACGCACGACGATTAAATAAATAGGAAACAAGGCGGAACAAAGGAGCCTTGTGACCGCGCCGTGAAATGAAGATGTAAGGTGTAGCATGTAACTGTAACAGCGGCTATATTGTGAAAAGGCTAATGTGTCCCACGTCTTGAGGATTCCTTATCCCTCTGTTCTCGTGTAAAACACAGTACCACATTGCCCTTACTAAATGTCACAGTTTTCTCTCGGGATGCAGCAAACTTATCCCTGCACCAATGGACCATCACTTTAATAAATATGGCCAGGATCACTCTGTACAGTCGTCATCCAATTGCCGCATAAGCTGGGGTAAATTTTTCAGTTTGTCAAGTCTCCCGTTAACAAACTATCGAGACAGAAACTCGCATATAGTTTATTCATTGACAAATTGCAAGTAATAGTCCGAGAGCTGGCAGCAAAAATGCATAATGTTTTTTTAACAAAGGTTTACGAAGGCGTAGAACGGACACGAGTAAACAATTTTCATATTTTCGACTTCGAACTCGAAAATTTCGACTTTGAACACGAAATTTCGACTTCAAACTCGAAAATTCGACTTCAAACACGAAAGATTGTTATCGGACTTTCGCATGTTTTTGGGCTAACTCTTGAAACTCTGGTTATAAGCATGACACATTCGTAATTTTTTTTTCAGAACATCGCAGGACTATAAGTTACAACATATGTAAATTTCAAAAATGTGTCATACTTAATCTACGAGAAAAAAATTATGAATTTTCTTAAACTGAACGGTAATTTTCAAAGTAAAAGTAGGTTACATATATAACTTACAAGGCTGGGAATTTAGAAAAATCTTGGAAGTTGTCTAACTTTTATTTTTTTGTGTGGCTCTTATGGTATAATAAAATGTTTTTCCAACTTCCGGTTTAACCGGAAATGACCCCTAATCCCTAATATTATTTTGCAAGTGAAATTCTCTATATTTTTCTGCGGATTCTGTATCTACGATTTCTTCTGAGTTAGAAACTTGTACCATATTTGACCGGAAGTGCAGTCACCCTTGTTACTGTAGAACATCTAAGAAACCGATGGAAAAGTTATATTTTCAAAATCACGCGTTTATTGTTTTGAAGTGGATTTGAATAAGATGTAGTCAGATATTTTTCATGTTTATAAATGTAACATGTGATGGGTGTAGGTACACTGTACACCCTGCGGTGCCATAGGAATTGAATTATTAAATAGACGGCATAAATAAATAGAACAAATACAACTACGAAATACGAGAGAAAATGTAATTGCACAGACGAACTTGCATTAAAAAATATAAGTAGTTCATGTGTATTCTTTTGATTTCGAAACATCTTCATTCTTCACCAGTTTCTTCGATGTTTCATAAAAACAAGGGTGATGGCACGTCCATTGAAGGATACAAGTTTATAACCCAGGAAAAATTCCAAGCCCCGAATCGGTTGAGAAAAATTGTATCCATTTGAAAAAACAAAGTTAACATAATTTCCGGTTAAACCGGAAGTGGTAAAAATTACCTGCACACATGTGTTGACAAGGTATAACTCAGTCATTTCTACGGCACCAAGTTCGAGCGGCTTATAAATAAACTTAAACTCGGGAGGAGTTTAAAACGTTGTCGGGGCAACATTTAAACTCAATTGAGTTTAAGATTATTTACCGGTTTCAGGCGATTAAAGCGTTCTTAACATGCATAAAAATAGGCTGGTAAGCAGATCATAACGTTATCTAATGGTTTCTAGACAACAAGCCCATTAACCATTCATGACAACAATGACCCCATTCAAATGCTGTCATCTCGATTGTCAAAATGACGCGAATTCACGCAACATTTTTTAAATTTTGGCTTTAATCGCTTTAAACCGATAAACTATTGAACAAACCTCGGATGTTATGAATCATAACAGACTTAGATGTCTTAAAATCCTCGCTCTCCGAGCTCGGATTTCAATTGACATCTGCGTCTGTTATGATAGTCATAACATTCCTAGGTATGTTAATAGCTATTACAGTGTATTGTTAATTATATTACTGTTTAATGAACAAATGTTAACAGTAGTGTTTACATAACGATACAAGATAAAGGTGATCTTCAAAAAGTGGCCGTTGACCATTTGTGTTGCTGTCAACTCCTGCTGACCAGTGGTACCAAGTACGCTATACAAACGTTAACTCCTGACATCTCCCTTTTTCGTACAAGATTAGAAATCGAGTCTTTTTGGAGGAATTATTTGACGCCCATACCTTGACGTCTTAGTACCTTCATTGTTGTTGAACTGAATCTTCCGTTCTTGTTGTTGTTTCAGGTAGGCGAATGTCTGGTGAAGCAACTTCTGAAGCGGCTTCCTTTTGTGGAATTTCATTTGCTGGGAGAGTGACGAGCAACTTCTGCTTTTGTAGTCAACTTTTTACGTTTCCTAAGGAACCAAACATTTCTTCGGAACTTTTTTCCATCTGGGGCTTGAACGATGTATGACCTTGGTTCTGGAGGACTTTCGATTACTGTTGCCGAGGCCCATTTCTTGTTTTTAACTCTCAATAATACATTGTCTCCTGGATGATGTAACTACCTGTGGTTGTAGAAGTTTGACGTTTGTGGGTAATGTTTTCGTTCGCCCACTCATCAATCTTTGGACTGGAGAAACCAAATCTTCTCGTGGGGTGTTTCTGTGGTAAAGAAGTGCCAAATAGATATCATTAGTCTTCAATACATTTAGTTAAGATAACCTTGGCTTCTTGTACATACATTTCTGCGAGACCATTTGAACGGGGAAATTCTGGACTAGACAGGCGCGAGATAAGCAAGTACGTCACAATTGCAGATCAAGTGTTCCGCGGTTTCTACTTCCACTTCGGACAGTCTGCACATTTCACTGATCGTTAATCCCATGTTTTTGAGGTGATACCTCACTGTCCCAGAGAACTCTATAAAATAACTTCTTCGCCTGTATTTGTCCTGGGGAATTATGTTAGTAAGACATTTTGTTTTCCGTTTCCCACTTTCGGATCTCTGCCATCTTATGTGTCTTCAGCAGTGTGCTGGTCTCCAATGTAAACCTCGAACACCTTTCAAAGTCAAGTAGGCGCATCGCATTCGAAGGATTTTTCTTTACGGTTACCTGATTTAGTTCTCCTAGCCTGATGGAGGCTCTTGGGAGACTGCAGGGCCCCCTTTTACACATGCAAGTGCAGAGGCGTTAGGGCCAGCAGTACTTGTATCGCTGCAGTCGGGGTTGTATTCCCAGCCCCAGTTATTCCCAAGCACGCTAAACGCTGCAGCTTCTGTAGCTTGATTTGCGTTATGATTTCTTTTGTTTTTGTCCACCACACAAACGATGAGTATGATACGACGGGCTTTATGGGGATGTCGAATGACCAATAAGTTATTTTCGCTTGTAATCCCCAAGTTTTGTCTGCTTCTGGGATGCTGTCGCCTTGGCTAAAGTTGTTTCAACATGCGTTTTCCAATAATTGGATCGAGCCTGGCGTCTAATGCCACATCAAGGAACTTCACCTTATTGGAAATGGTATAGATAGTCCATGGAACTGGAGAGCTTTAAACACAGTTTCCTTCGCATTGTAAATGGTATTTCGGTAATATTTGCTGGGTTAACGCTCTGTTCCTCTCCCCTACCTACACACCACCTGTTTATTTTATTCAGGGCACTTTGCATTAGACTTGAAATCACATCTTATGCTTACCTACCTCCTACCTCTGATTAGAATGACCAAGTCACCTGCGCAACCTATTACGTGGTGAGCTTTAGCCGTGCGTCATTTCCACTAGTAGATATAACGATTGAGCACAGTAGAGGCGATAGTACCCCACCTTGAGAGCGGCCTTTTGCTGTGGTCATCGATATTTTTTGCTCCCCTACCAGCGAAGCCGCTACTATTGGGCTTTCAAGCATTGATTCTATCCAACGAATTGTGGACGAGTGGACGGGTCAATGCCTCTTTTTTCGGCTGTTTTCCTTATAGATTTTGTATGAGGTGTAATCAAAAGTAGATATAGAGTGTACAAATAAACCAACAGGTACCTCTTCTGCCACCTAGATTTCTCTACTTCTTTCACCAGGTGATGAACCGCATCTATTGTGGATTTGCCTAATTGGTAAGCAAATTGTTTTTGATGAAGTGGCGCTTTTTGATTAAGTTCACTTCTGATGTGGTTATCCACGATTTTCTCCTCCATCGTTTTGAGAAGAAAGGAGGATAGGCGAATGGGTTGAAAGGACTTAGTTTAAGCTTCCTCCTGGCAGTCTCACCATTTTATGTATAAAGTTCACTATCACTAGAAACACCCCACTACACCGAAACACTTGATTTTGACTGCTGACGCGTTTCGAACACAATGTGCTTATTATCAAAGCATAGTGATAGTTCCACCGAAGTTGTCCAGTGTTTCCATTGTATAAAGTTTACTTTAACCTCTCTCCATAGCTGTGTAAGGTATCCCAGTAGTGCATATAATAGCCACGACTTGTGACCGACGTTTTGTTCTCGTTTATTTAAAATAGATTTATTTCTGCAGCGGCGTTGTGGACAGTTTTAAAACGTTACGAGTATGTATAATTTCAATTTTTTTGGAAACAACAATCCATAATCACAGACGTGTTTGAAATTCTAATCGAAATAGTACCTGCTGGATTATCTAGGAATAGTAAGAGGAATAGAATCTTAAGTAATAAGAACAAATAACAAGTAAACCAAGATAAATGATGAAACTTTTATATTTAATATGATCAAGTATGGAATATTCGTAATAACCCTGTTTTTATTTTTACGATGCGCATCCGAGGATGTTGTCTGACATTTTTTACCGTTTTTTTTTTCAACAAAAATTTTGGTATGGAAATTCGCATATTTTTAAAGGAATTCAAAATCTAATTTTTTTAAGACAGAAACATGAAACGTGTCACACTAGACCGAAAATGAACTCACGGTGAAAATTTTTTTGAAAAATGGAAAAACACGTCAACTTTGTTTTTTTTACACAAATTCAACTGCGCTATAACTAAAGGGCGGATTAAAAAGCATTTATTTTCCAGAAATAAGCGCCTATAAAAAGCCTCAAAAATCGAAAATTAAGCTACAAAAAAGTAAAAATAAGCACCTAAAAGTTCAACTATTTCAAAATTTAAATTTTCGTTAATTGCAGGAAATGCCTAACAGAAATGAAACTTGATTTTTTAGCAAAAATTGTATTGAATAGGCTAATTAAGGAAACTTGTTTCTCCGATTGTATGCACGGTCACCCATCTCTGTCACTCCTCGGTCGGCCTTGTTCTCTATCTACGCATCTCATCACCATAGACAAAGAAACCTGAAGTTAAGTTTCATTTCAGTGCCAGTACCTTATTTTAGTCAATTAAGGTTGCTAAATTACAATTAAAGATCGGCTTTCGCCGGGAAATAAGTAAAAATCGACCAAAAACGTGGTAAGCTAACAAGAAAAAGCACTAATAAGCTAGAAAAGACTTAAAAAAAGCTCACAAAATCCGTAAATAAGCACTTACGCGAATTTTAGGCAAAAATAAGCAAAATAAGCAAAATAAAATTAGTGTCAAATGATTCGAAATTTTATGAAACGGAAAGAACCAAGAGCATTTCGTTCTGCTTACATTATTAAAAAAAAGCAAAATGCCAGAAATCCGCCCTCTAGCTATAACCTTTTCAAGTTTTGTTTCAAATCGCTTCAGTGTCACAATCCGAGTCAGAGTTAAAAAAGAATTTAAGAAAATGTAATTGGCCAATTGAATTCGTATTAAGTAAAGAAAGTTAACGTGTTTTTTCATTTTTCAAAAAACACTTCTCAAAATCTAGGAGGCCTAGAGAATTCGTTAGCATATTGATGTAGCAATGGTGGGGTCTTTCTTTTTGGTCAACATCTAGCAATAACGACATCGTTATGTTACCGATTTCTTACAGAACAGCACCAAATGGCAATTAATGGCATGAATCGAAAAACATGATTTTTTTTAAACGCAATTTATAATTTTTTTGAGGTAGATCTGAAATGAATCAAGATACCTTTCGGAAAAATCCTAACAGATTTTTTCACCTCGAAAAAGCGCAACTTTTTTCTCCTTTAGGTAAGCAATTTTTGACTTATGGAACCAAAGTCGCAATAATCTCAATAGGAAACGAAAAAACACCACCCTGTATAACAAATATATCCGTTGTATTTTGTCCAAAGAAAAGTAATATAATTAACGTTAACGTTACGGTTGTTAAGTGCATACTGCATATAACAGAATCCCTAAGGAAAAACCATTATTAAACACATTTCATGTACCTACCTAATACTTACGAAAAGCACTGTATGTGTTATACAGGCTGACGCATCGAGAATTTCGACTGGTAATAGCTTTTGAAAAAAAATATCGATTAGCGATTGAAGGAGAATTATCATAAAGAACATGCATACCGCAACTGACACATCGACAAAAAGTCGTTTTTAGGAAGAATTTTTTAGTATAAAACATACATAGATTTGTCTGTTGGAAGCGATTTGGTTTCGACAGTGGCGCTGTCCGCCCTCAGATTGACCTCTTATTTTCTTCAACAAATCGGCTCCTTGGTTTAAGCGTTATCACTCCTTGACGTCCAGTTCAAGTTTTGTTATTGGTACACCCAGTATGTGTGATTCAAATTCCATAATTTTTATAACAAAATATTCTCCATAGAAATGGCTTTCAGATTTCAGACGGTGTATCACATGCGACATGCGATATGCGATATGTTGTCTATACAATGAGTCGCATGATGTGGCCCTGGGGTCCGTTGGTGTCGCCACGTACCTTCAACTACATGGCAGTCGCTGCCACTCTTCAATTCGTAATTGACGTATTTTTTAGTTTTTTTCAACAGAATCGGTTCAGTAAATTAAAAAATATTACCACTCGAAATTCACGATGGGACACTCTGTATGTATAATATACAAGGTGGGAACAATTTCAATGCTCACTAAACTGTAAAAGATACGGGTTCGGTTAAATTAGACAAAAGTTGCGCTATTTCTTGTCGATTAAGATTCTGAAGATTATTTTATACATTAAGTATTGAAAGCAGCATTTAGTATACCAGTAACCAATCAAATCCTGATTACAGTGATAATACTACTACGTCAACTTGACACTACTTACTCAATATTTTAATTTATAAAATAATCTGTAAAATACGATTCGTAGTCTCTTGGTTGCCTTGTTGAGTCCTCATGTTTGCACTACTTGTCAAATGGTAGATTTTTTTCGGCCAAAGAGGACTCGAGCAAGCTCTCGTCCTCTTTTTAGCCTAAAAAAATCTACCATTTTGACTCGTAGTTGACAACCACTCGGACGTCAAAACCCGCGGCAATCAAGAGACCACTCGTCGTATTACTATTAAGAATTCCCTGATATCTTGATTCGTTCCTGAGTTATCTCGAAAAGTATGAAAATTGCTATTTTAAATTAAAATTAATATCTCCCTTACGATTGATGTTATCTAAATGAAACTTGGAACTTTAATATTTTTGACAGCTGTCAATTGAATGGCATTGACAGAAATTTTCTAGGCCTTCTAGATTTTGAGCAACGGCAGTCAACTTTTCTTTTTCTTATTGCCGCCATATTCAATTTTGACACCACCAAATACTCAAAAAAATTGGCCTTTCAAAAATGTTGCCAACATGAACTTTTTTCTCAGATGTTAGAATTTGAAAATTAGTATGAGTGATTTGTAAAGTCGATGTAAACTTGGAAACCAATTGCAAAAAAGTAGGTACGTCAACTTCTTTAATCTCTTATCACATTAGAAAACAATTGAATTCAAGAGTAATAAAATACGTCTTACGGTCGTGTGGACTCAGGCTTTCACATATTTTTTCAAAAACGTCCATGTTGGTTACATTTTTCAAAAGCCAATTTTTTTGGGTATTTGATGGCGTCAAAATTCAATATGGCGATCATAAGAAAAAGAAAAGTTAACTGCCGTTGCTCAAAATCTAGAAGGCCTGGAAAGTTTCCTTCATGCCATTCAATTGACAGCTGTCAAAAATATTAAAGTTCTAAGTTTCATTTAAATAACATCAAACGTTAGGAAGATATTAATTTTTCTTTAAAATTGCAATTTTCAGATTTTTCGAGATAACTCAGGAACTAATAAAGATATCGGTGGATTCTCTTGATGTAATTAATCAACAAGAAATAGCGCAACTTTTCTCTAATTTAACCGACCCCGTATCTTTTACAGTTTAGGAGATTTCAATAGTGAGCATTGAAATAGTTCCCACCCTGTATACAGGCTGTCCCAGGGGAGGCGTGAGCAGAATATTGCTCCACTCCACTACTAACAAAGATATTCAAGCGGGATTTTCGCTATATGGCAGAGGTTATAAATCCGCCTAATCTAAAAATAGGGGAGTGTATACTGGGTGTCCCACTTAGTAACCATAAACCAAACTTGCATTTTTAAAATCAAACACCCGGTATATTTTGCATTTTTTTGGTTAGATCTGATCATTCTAAAAAAGTTTTGTATAGCATACCCTAGCTTTAGTTCTAACCGTTTGACGGGAATTTTGAATTTTGTAGCGCGGACGTTGCCGTTTTGGGGCATTTTAGGGCTGGTACTTGAGATTTCAAAATAAAATGCGAGCCATAAATTATCTAAAATCGTCTTCTTTAACAGCGGATCATCAATTTTTACATTTTTAATAAATAACATACAGGGTGAAAACGTTTTGCCAAGTTTTATTTTTCTCGAGATTTTCAAATGGAACGCCCTGTACCTATATTTCGATGGCGTTAAATAACAAATATTACGCGCATTTCAGCAGGTTCAATTATTTGGGTCTAGAGCTTGCCATTTTGACTGTAGAATTTTTTCAACATAACTTTTTGAATAAAATGCCAAAGAGATCTCGGAAACTAGCATTTTCTTATTTAACTTTCCATTCTATTTTATTTAAGCTATTTTTGGCGTCTTTTTTACTTCTTTTGTTGCGTTCTTGTTAAATCTCTTTGTCATTCTATACAAAAAGTTATATTTAAAAAATATTCTACAGCCAAAATGACAAGCTCTAGACCTATAAAAGTCTAACCTGCTGAAAAGCATGTAATATTTATTATTTAACGCCATCAAAATATTCAGGATGTTCCATTTGAAAATCTTCAGAAAAGTAAAACTTCGCAAAACGCTTTGACCCTGTATATTATTTATCGAAAAAAAAATGATGATGCGCTGTTAAAGAAGAAGATTTTAGATTATTTATGACACGAATTTCATTTCGTAATCTCAAGTGATTAGCCCGCGTTAGCTCTTCAAATTGGGAACGTTCGCGTTACAAAATTCAAAATTACCGCCAAACTGTTAGATTTACACCTATAATATGCTATACAAAACTTGTTTATAATGAACAGATCTAACCAAACACTGCAAAATATACCGGGTGTTCCTTTTAAAAAAAGGTAGGTTAGGTTTATGGTTACTAAGTAGGACACCCTGTATACACGATACTATTTTTAGATTATGCAGATTTATAACCTCTACCATACAGCGAAAATCCCACTTCAATTTGATCTTTGCTAGTAGTGGAACAATCTTACGTCCACGCACCCCTGGGACACCCTGTATATAGGTGTTTGCCGGTGTTTAAACCATTTTCTGTAATACATTTCAGCATTTATTGAATCCTAAAATTCGTTTATCCCGCGGATAAAAAATTCATTCTCAACAGGTTCTAGGCCCATTGCTTTTCCCCAAAAGTGCTTAAGAACTACCATGTGGCCACCATAGCAAAAAGTTGCATTGTTGCTAATTGCTAATGATATTATATTAGCTATGTCTTAAATAAGCCATTTGGTAGATTTGTTTTCAAAGTCCCGAGATATTTTGTAAAAATTTCAAAATCCAGGCCCAAAATGTATCGGAAATCGATATGATCCTTTCGACTTCGAACACGAAATTTCGACTTCAAACTCGAAAATTTCGACTTCGAACTCGAAATTTCGACTTTGGACTCGAAATTTCGACTTTGGACTCGAAATTTCAACTTTAAACCCGAAATTGAATCTACTGCGCAAGTCCTACTTCCCAACTCGGAAATTTTATTAATGCGCATGTGCGAAGTTCGAACGGCGCAAGCGTCGCACATCAGATGGTCTGTGGTCTGTTTGTGTGCCATGTACCATCTGATGCGACGCTTGCGCCGTTCGAACTTCGCACATGCGCATTAATAAAATTTTCGAGTTGGGAAGTAGGACTTGCGCAGTAGATTCAATTTCGAGTTTGAACTCGAAATTTCGTGTTCGAAGTCGAAATTTCGTGTTGGAAGTCGAAATTTCGAGTTCGAAGTCGAAATTTTCGAGTGCGAAGTCGAAAATATGAAAAATTTTTACTCGTGTCCGTTCTACGCCTTCGTAATACCAGGCTCAAAATTGGAGAGGTACTATGGTTTGTATTGGCAAACATCCCGGTGCCTTCAAAAAACTAGCAGACGGCGGCGTCTTCAGAGCAGACGCATTCAAAAATGGTCGTTTAAGTGGCCACATATATAATGACGCTCTACCACTTTGAATCATACACCAAAATTTTACTAAAAATAAATGCTTCAAATTTTCCTTAAGCGAAAATTAAGCAGACAGGCGTTTGGTCTGCAGACGCCTAAACAAGTAGGTAAAAATAAGATAAGCTGCCTTTATAATGACGTTCTACCAGTCTGAAATTTGTACTAAAAGTTCCGAAAAATAATTAGCTTTAAATCATTTAGTAACTATTTTAGCAGAGGGGGGCGTTTTGGGGGCAGACGCCGTTAAAATGAAATTTGTTCAACAGTCCCCGAATCAGAAAAATACTTAAATTGAAATGCATTCTTTTCTTGTTCTGAAACCATCTGCATAAAATTAATTGAACGCTTTGAGGACTTTTTAAAATCTATACGGTGATTTATAGAGAAGCTTTTCTTTACAATTCAAGAATGTTTCTAGACGATGCTAAAGTTTATCTTTTGTCGGACAATAACATCAATCGAAACTTAGAAATCCAAAATGTTGCAAATTCAAATTACGGCGAGATATCTTAGATATTAAGAAAACGCCTTTACCGCAAGACCTCACATTACCAGACGTAGGTATTACATAAGGGACTGAAATTATAAAAGCGGAGTCTTTGTGTCGTGATGTGATTTATAATGTTACAAACGCTAGAATGAAGACTTCGAAAGTACTGGAACTTGGTCTTGTGGTAAAGAGTTTAACCAACAGCCGAAAACTTATTAAGATTTTAAACATATTGACACACTGTGCAGGTTACTTTGTTTTAGTAGAAGAAATGGAAACTGAATTAATTTATGCATCTATAAATGCATCTTCGTTACTTCTATAGACTCATTAAGACGTGAACCAGATTTATACACTCGCTTGGCCTTTGATATTTTTTAACTTTAACAGGCGAAACACATTACATAACACAGTTGGAATTCTCTATCAATTTGATAAAGTCAAAGACACATCTTCTGCCCCTGTTCTAAAACCTTTCAATTCACGTTCACTTCCTTCAACATTCAGGAAACGTCGAAGAGCATTTGATGCTTCTGGCCGAGATTTTAAGAAACCAAAAATGACAAACTGTTAATATTTGTATTGAAGATATCAGATTGTAAGTGTAACGTTAGGATAATGTGAAAGTTGAAAGAATGTTAAGGATGTTATAAAAATTGTCTGATATACAACAGTGGTTAAGTGCATATAGGAATAGGAATGTAATCTAAAGAAAATTTGGTTTTCAGCATTTTATCGTGGTAACACTCAATTTCTCTTTATACAAGATTTGATTACCATTGTCACTTGCGAAATCCTCCTCGTGGGCAAAGGATTTTATCGGCTTCCTTTCGTTCTTTATCACCCGTTGGGTAGGCTCGAGGAAGTCGGTTTAAATTGGTGGATTTCAGGATGCCTTTCGACCACTTCGTGGATGCTTTCAGGAAAACCAATTTCAGCGACACTCTCTGTAATTATTGCGTGTAATTTTGGGGAACAGTTGCGGGACTCACCTTCGTCGTACTCCCGGTTCCGCATTTTTGGGGTTTTCTCTGGTATTTGGGAAATATTCGTTCAGTTTCAGTTTGTTTACGTATTCATTGACAGGTCTCGGAAAAGTGAGGTTAACACAATACGTCAATTGTCACGGATGCCAACCCCCTCTCTGTTCAGGAGCTCAGGAGCGTAGATAGCGTTCTCAGCGGGGGCAGCCCGTGTGCCGTGGTCTTCTCACCACCAAAATTATGCTCCGCCACCGAGAGTGATGGGCATAATTTTGGACGGCGTTCTAGCGCATGGGGCGAGTGTGTGCCGCTCCGGTGGCGTCGTTCCCATCGAGAATATAGTCACTCAGCCGATGGTTTCGGTAGGCGCACGCCCATGAGGGCGACTGCGCGGCCGCTCAAAATGGAAGAGCTTCCGCTTCCGTCTTGTTGGTTTTACCAAGGCGTGGTAGGCTGCGTGGTTCCGTGATAGTTAGTCATTTTTGATGGAATTTGGGCGAATTGAGAGCCATTTAAGGTGAATATCCCGTCAGTTGGCGATATCTCACACCTCAGTTGAGGGATTTCGAGCCGCTTGTTGGTGAAGTCGACCGCCCCCACACGTGGTTGTTGGCGGCGTCAAGGGTCCCATGGAGGGGATCCTTAGGTTTCCTTTTGTTTCCTTAGGTTTCCTTTTGTTTCCGTTCTTTGAGTTTCCTCCTGCTAGGTTTAATTTAATTTCTACATCAAATTTTTGTGAATCGGACTTTGACCCCCTCCGGCAGATTTTCGAAGGGATTCCATCTACCCCTCTTGTCGAGCCGAAGGTACTGTCCGTGTTGTCTGGGATATTACCCCCCGTTTCGTCGTTACCGTTTTTGGAAGATTTGCTGTCGAGGCTATACCAGTCGTGGGACGAGCCCGGAGAGGTGCTTCTGTTTCCCCCTTCAACTTGCCCGGCTGCTCCGGAAGATCGGTGAGCTGTATCAATAACAATACCCCATCGACCGGGAAGTGTCGTCAGCGTTATTTCGGCCATTCAGTTGTGAACTTATTGTAAATTTTCACACTTTAGTTTATCAAATATTCTTCGTGACCTTCAGTCATTTTCAGTTTTGTGAGTTTGTTAAAACTATCAATTGTGATCTTCAGTCATTCTCAGGCTCCCAGTTGCTTCACAGCTAGGGGGCAATCATTTTCAGCAAACGTTTGGCAGTGGTTCTGGCAAAGTCACCATTGCCTATTTCATTGTTACCTTATCAGCTGTAGTGCTGCTGTTGCCGGTTTGCCGTGTGGTTTTGCTTTTCAGCGCGTGAGTAGCGCCCTTAGTGACGTAAACGCGGCCTGTAGGTACCTATAACCGTGCGTTGCGCCCCCGTTCGTCATTGCGCCCTTCAACCGGTAAATTTCGTCGGCAGCGGTGCTGCCACCGTTTGATATTTATAGTGGTGGCTGTATACCTCGCTGGTACTGCTGCGACGTGTGTTGGTTTTCCATTATTGCAATTTTATATACTTGTGTTTCTCATTCCGTTTTCAACGATTTTCAATTATTCTAAAGATACTTCCATTTATTGTAAATATACTTAATAGTTTTAGTTGTGTGTGTTTTATTTCTCAAGTACACCCCGGCAGTTGCGCTCAGGGATTTTGCGATAAATTTCTGGCTTTATACTTATCGGTCGCTTGGGCAAATATAAAGCTAGTGGCGTCCTACTCCATCTTAATTACACTGCACCTGCATTTCCTGTGCCACCTCCTGTATAGGAGAAGACCCACCGCCCTGGGTCCGGGTAAATTTTGCGACTTTGTTTAACTTCCCCCTGAGGCACTGTCGGCCCACCGCTTCGCGCCACCCGACGTTTTTGACACGTGACACCATCTGCCCCCAAAACGCCCCCGTCTGCTAAAAAATTGTTACTATACCTAATGGAAATGAAACTTTCGTCTTACGCACAGATGAAAAAATTCCCCATTTGTCGTATTTTGAATTTTGAGTTCAATGCATGTGAATATCTACAAAAATAGTATGAAAAATAAAATTACCTTTCGGATAGCCTTTACTGATGGTAACAGCTGGTATTAATTGTATTAGCGGTGGCAAGAAAAGCTTCCCTATATCAGTCACCGTATAGATTTTAAAAAGTCCTCAAAGCGTTCAATTAGTTTTATGCATCAGATGGTTTCAGAACAAGAAAATAATGCATTTCAATTTAAGTGTTTTTCTGATTCGGGGGACTGTTGAACAAATTCCTTTTTAACGGCGTCTGCCCCCAAAACGCCCCCCTCTGCTAAAATAGTTACTAAATGATTTAAAGCTAATGATTTTTCGGAACTTTTAGTACAAATTTCAGACTGGTAGAACGTCATTACAAAGGCAGTTTATCTTATTTTTACCTATTTGTTTAGGCGTCTGCAGACCAAACGCCCCTGTCTGCTTAATTTTCGCTTAAGGAAAATTTGAAGCATTTATTTTTAGTAAAATTTTGGTGTATGATTCAAAGTGGTAGAGCGTCATTATATATATGGCCGCTTAAACGGCCATTTTTGAATGCGTCTGCTCTGAAGACGCCGCCGTCTGCTAGTTTTTGGAAGGCACCGGGATGTTTGCCAATACAAACAATAGTACCTCTCCAATTTTGAGCCTGGTATTAAATCATTTCTTTTTAACCAAAAATTGGGTATTTCCAAAGCCGCTCCCGAAGTAACGCCCCCAGTCTGGACCGGCAGACGCACGGTTTGATTCATCGTTTAAATGGTACTTTCGATTAAAAACATCAAACCTTTGGTAAAAAACCATTATGCATTTTTGCTGCCAGCTCTCGGACTATAAGTAAATTTTCCCAAAATGCACTCCCGAGAACGAAAATGTCAATGGGCAGATGAATATGCGCCAAAAAAATTAAAGTAGACATGTTTTTGCGTTTTTCCAAAATCTCAAATTTTCAACGATTTCTTCGATGTTTTTGAAAATTTAGGGTAGCCGTAACTACACTTCCGGTCAAGTATGATGCATGTTTCTAACTCAGAAAAAATCGAGATTTCGAATCCGTTGAGAAAAAGGTGTCATTCTATTTGAAAAAACAAAGTTAAGGTCATTTCTGTTAAATAGTAGGGTGCTCGCGAGGAGAAAAGTCGCTTAGTTTAGGAATTATGGGGCACTTGCGAGTGAAAATGTATGGAGTATAAATTTTGGTTTCTAATGCCCTCGGTATGCTACTGTCAAATTCGTCCAAGGGTCGTCCTGTGACAAAGGGTACAAATCAAAATTTTCCAACTAACGCCGCCACGTGAAAGTTCATGTGGAGAAGTACCTTTCCTGAAAAATTCATGGTGATGTCTGTGCGGATTGTATTTTTTATTAATTTTGAAAGAAAAATATCTCCATTGAACCATACGGGGCCACGGACCTTTAGAGGCGATTATCTCGGTTCGAGCATCGGCAAAAACGCATCATTTTTAGGGGCATATTTCCTTTCCAACACGATTACTCCAAATCGGGGCGGTTAATCGAAATTAATTATTCTTAATAAAAGATGTGCTATTTTATTTTGTTGACGATCGTCTTTACAGAATATTTTTAGCGCAATCAATAAAGGAGATAATTGTTTAAATCTGAGAGGAAGTAAAGAATTCATGCCATTGTAACGCTCGGATCTCCGCGCCCCCACCACGACTTTCGCTGCGTCCCGCCACTCCGCAACCCCTTGAGACGTCCACATCTACAATCTTAGAGAATATCCTGTATTCCTGAAAATAATGGAAATAAGACTTGGAACTCTTGAAAAGCGCTTTTTATTTCATGTAGGTAAGAAAAACAATAATTTTTAATATGAAAATTCTTCGTCGTCCTTCTCGTTGATCGGGGAACCTCCGTGATCGGGGGTCTTCCCTCATTTGAATTTCCTTCATGTTATTTTTACAGGATCGGTTTTCCCATACCGTGGCATGAAAAAATGCAGGAAACCTTATTTTTATTGCAAATGTAACTCTTGCTTATGCAGTCTTTAAAAATAATTTTTGGACGAATTAGGACAATAATATCTGAAATGGTTTTATGGGACAGCGGGTTATGTTTGAAGAGCTGGCCCAAGACTGTCACCCACGTCGTTTTTCCCATCTATAACCTTCAGGTGACGGAAAATTACGTCGAGAATTTAATTAATTCAACCAAATTTTGGTCTGAAAGAATAGAACTCTCAAGCAATGCTGCTTCAAACTGCATGCAAGTTCAACTCTTGCTTATGCAGTCTTTAAAAATAATCTATGAACAAATTAATACAATAATAGATGTATCTGAAACGGTTTTATGTTTCCTCAAATCCCACCACCGACTGTTAAGTAGGTAATTCACGGAAGTACCTATTGGTAAATTTTCCAGCCCAGCAAGTTAACTTTCCAAAACCGCTTAGTAGTTTTTCTTTCAAATTAATTTGATGGACTGTGGGTTAAACGGGAATGTATCTTTACTATTTCCAGTTCTTATTCAAACCTCTGGAGTATTCTGGAGATATTCTTTAAAATGCACGAGAATAACTGGCAAGTCTGTATCAGTATCTCGAGTCGACAGAGAATTTATATACAGAGATTTGGATGAGAACTGGAAATAGTAAAGAAACATTCCGGAAGCAAAACTTCCAAAAAATGTATATTTCATGCCCTAACAGAATTTGATGCTACAAGCTAGTTCAGCGGTGTTGGGACGCTAAATTGATGGAAAATTTACAAAAACTTATGTGAATTACTTGGCGATGTAGGATTTGACGAAAAGTTAGACCAAGAGTTGGACAACATTAAATTCAAAAACTCGTTCAAAAATATGGAAACTTTTGTGTTGAACCAACAACGATGAAGTAATTATATGTATCAACGATTTAACGGGCCCTACTTGCGTTAACTAAGTCGCTAGAAAAACTGCCTCCAACCGAAGGCAGTTTGAAGCAGCATTGCTTGAGAGTTCTATTCTTTCAGACCAAAATTTGGTGGAATTAATTAAATTCTCGACCTAATTTTCCGTCACCTGAAGGTTATAGATGGGAAAAACCACGTGGGTGACAGTCTTGGGCCAGCTCTTCAAACATAACCCACCGTCCCATAAAACCATTTCAGATATTATTGTCCTAATTTGTCCAAAAATTATTTTTAAAGACTGCATAAGCAAGAGTTACATTTGCAATAAAAATAAGGTTTCCTGCATTTTTTCATGCCACGGTATGGGAAAACCGATCTTGTAAAAATAACATGAAGGAAATTCAAATGAGGGAAGACCCCCGATCACGGAGGTTCCCCGATCAACGAGAAGGACGACGAAGAATTTTCAAATTAAAAATTATTGTTTTTCTTACCTACATGAAATAAAAAGTGCTTTTCAAGAGTTCCAAGTCTTATTTCCATTATTTTCAGGAATACAGGATATTCTCTAAGATTGTAGATGTGGACGTCTCAAGGGGTTGCGGAGTGGCGGGACGTAGCGAAAGTCGTGGTGGGGGCGCGGAGATCCGAGCGTTACAATGGCATGAATTCTTTACTTCCTCTCAGATTTAAACAATTATCTCCTTTATTGATTGCTCTAAAAATATTCTGTAAAGACGATCGTCAACAAAATAAAATAGCACATCTTTTATTAAGAATAATTAATTTCGATTAACCGCCCCGATTTGGAGTAATCGTGTTGGAAAGGAAATATGCCCCTAAAAATGATGCGTTTTTGCCGATGCTCGAACCGAGATAATCGCCTCCAAAGGTCCGTGGCCCCGTATGGTTCAATGGTGATATTTTTCTTTCAAAATTAATAAAAAATACAATTCGCACAGACATCACCATGAATTTTTCAGGAAAGGTACTTCTCCACATGAACTTTCACGTGGCGGCGTTAGTTGGAAAATTTTGATTTGTGCCCTTTGTCACAGGACGACCCTTGGACGAATTTAACAGTAGCATACCGAGGGCATTAGAAACCAAAATTTATACTCCATACATTTTCACTCGTAAGTGCCCCTTGGTTGAAAGATAAAGTCTAGCGAGCACCCTACTAAAACCGGAAGTGGAAAAAATTCCCTCAATGTACGCACGAGTGTCCCCCTCCGGGAGGGATCGGCCAGTTTGTATTGCAATTTCAAATATATTCAAGGGAAGTTTTAAAAATAACACCCCGTATGTATAAAATATACAAGATACAAGAGAAAAAAGAAGATATATCACACTATTTTTTTTTCAACCGGTTTTGAAACCTACAGCCTATCCCGCTCCTAACAACATGAAAAGAAGAATAGTCCGGGTGATGCCAATCTCGACCCAACGATTTTTCTTGCTCAGAGTTTAAATGAATAATTATGCTGTCCCGTGGCGGTTTTATTGCAGAACTTACCAATGAAATAATTTGTGCGCGTTGTAAAAGCAAGTCAGAAGCTGCATTAGATAATCTAGCACTTTATCCAGCAACCAACAGTGTTATAAATTATTCAGAAACATCAGCCGGTAATTACGAATAAAACGTTAACCGCGGATTATTATTGAAAAATGAAGATTTTAGCATTTCAGTAATTTTTTATGTGCTTTTGTTTACGATATAATTATTAACTCATTTTATGTCCAAAGTGGTTTTTATCGGCGTCATAATTTATGCCATTAAATGAAATTTTTGCCTCACAATTACCAGCACCTAACTTTTGTAATACATTGTCGAATAATAATTTAACAAAGAGCCTAAAATTCATTTAATCGCATCTTTTATTATAGGCGTAAAACTTGAATCTGTTGATAAATAATCAACTGGCAATTTTTCTAATGATTTTTACTATGGAGAACTTTATGGACGCAACGCTTTTATGATTCCTGAAAAGCTGCCGTAAAAATTTAGGTACAATTCGGTTTTACTAACAAGCTCATGAATATGTACGTATGTAAGATGTAACTGCAAACTAAACATGCAATTTTGATTGTGGCTAAATGTAGAAATTAAAATAATAATGCACCGGAGTTTTTATTGCCCCTAAACAAGTCGATTTATCAATCCAGAGTACTATAAAAATTCCCGTAACTTTCACAAGTTATTTGATGCCGGTCTGGCGCATTCACCACGCTTTTATTAACAAAAACCGAACTCCGGCCTTTTAAACGTTAGGTGTTACCACTCCAAGCTGAAAGCTTTCCGAGTTTATTCAATTATATTTTATTTCTTAAACAAAATGACTGATGATGCCATTTTGGTTCATCGTTACATAAACCTGAATTTAGGGGATGATGAGCGCGTGCTCGAATCCATCTTTTTAACAAATCTCAGTCGCGCCTTTCCAAGAAATCATTCTCGCATCAATCATGTTGCGTTGTGGGAAATTAGGAATGCTTGCCATGATTTCAGGGTAAAATATAAACTTTTGTCTTAATTGAGCCGCTATCCTTAGATAGGTAACTGTCAGTTTTTAGTTCTATTGGATTCAAAATCTAGACGCAGAAGTCTCTTAGGCTTGAGTAATTTATGCGCAACAAGTGCAAACCTTATTATTTGATACAAGAATGCAAATAACAAAAAACAGAATAATTGTGAATAAGGCGGAAGACGTGTGTAAGGTGATCATTTACCAGCATCGCATCTAGTGATTAGTGGGTGTTGATGGTGCATGAAAGTTTTGTTCTTTCTGGACCACACATGATCTGTCAGTAAAGCGATTCAGGAACAATACTGCCGTTTTCTAATTGAAGGGAAGAAATAGTTTGGATGTAATATCTTGATAAATTAAATAACATTTTAATAATTCGGTTGCCCAGTAGGTACCAGATAAGAGAAGTTAATAAAAGCGAAAGGGCGAATGTTGACAGAGATTCATTGCTATATAGTGCATTGTACTGCAAGCTCAATCTTGCAGTGGCTACCTACTAAAAAGGATCTAATATCACGACTACCGCAAGTTTATTACTTATTCTTCTCTTTCTTATTATAGTTTAAATAATGAACTCCGTGGACGTCCTCACAATATCACAGCTTCAGTTTATGACCGGCGCGGCGGTTGTGGTGGAATAAAACTCGGAATATTCATTTCTGAAAAATAATCCTGTTTAGTATTAATGAAATTCTGCATGATGATGCGGAAGTGATGTGCTTGTAAAATTTGGTGTGATAAATAATGCATTAATTGTGAAGAAAGTAATTTAGGGTCGGTGTCGGATGTGGCTTGGTGGATTTCCATACGTGGAAAAGCAGGAAGCTAAAGCAGACTTGATTAGTAAAGGAGGTCAATGCGAAGGATTCAATTTCAGCACGGGACAAGACCGAATAGTCGTAGACTTCCCAGTTCTTTTATTCTGATAATTCTTGGTACCCGGGGTGTCTCTAAATGTTAGTGCCTCATACCCACTGTATATTACAGAAACTGGTTCCTAAGAGGTTGTTTTGCATCTTCGTAGAGGCTCTAACTATTTTCTAGCAGGAATTTCCTGTAATGTGTCAAAAAGTTCATAAAAATTCTTGAAATGAACGCGTGGCAAGTGATCAGAGATCAGACAAGTTTCCGTTAATACCCTAAATGTTAATACAGAGCAGATGTTAATATGCTATACGATACAATCAACGGACATCCAAATTAGACAATTAAAAGTACCTGGCTCTTAAAGATCAAGCTTTATGGGAAGAGCCGCCTTGGAAATTACAGCTAATTTAAATAACTAAAATTTTTAAATATAGGCTCAATTATAAAGCATTCTTTTACGGGTCTGCATTGTATGATAATCGCACAATTCGTATAGCGCTCCTCTGTTATTTACTTCATTTTACATATGTGTTTAAAATACAAAACGTTCCAACCATTGCCTCGCATTATCAATTCAGGTACGAAATTTTAACGTTTAATTAACGCCGTTTGGTACTCACATCTTAACCGCTTTTGCTTATTTATAAAAGAATATTTTGAAATTGCGCACAAAAAAAAATGTACATCACAATTCTGTAGCTATCCTTGCTTACACTGAACCAAATCCTTGCGTAAATACAACGAAAAAGTGCATCATGCCAATGTTTTTTTTTATTAAATTTGTCCAATGCAGCTTTTAATTGTACTAATAAATCCACGTGCATTAATTTATAACTATTGTTTATTGAATAGTGTATTTTTAATTAATAGTCATGAAAAGTTCATTAAATGACTTCATTGTGCTGACTACGACGATTATAGGTTTAATGAAAACGTTTGTTAACCACAATAAATCTTTTAATTAGATTATGAATAAATTTAACAAAATAATCCATTGAATTGATTATTGAATTCATAAAGTCAATGAAAATTTTCGTAAGTCTGTGAAACATATTTATTACCGAATTCATTGGCTCCAGTTATTCTGTTCATAAAGCCAATGAAAAGTTTCATAAGCTTACGAAACATTTTATTACAGAATTTATTGGCTTAATTATTGCGTTCATTAAGTCAATGAAAATTTTCATAAGCTTATGAAACATTTTATTACAGAATTTATTGGCTTAATTATTGCGTTCATTAAGTCAATGAAAATTTTCATAAGCTTATGAAACATTTTATTACAGAATTTATTGGCTTAATTATTGCGTTAATTAAGTCAACGAAAATTTTCATAAGCTTATGAAACATTTTATTACAGAATTTATTGGCTTAATTATTGCGTTCATTAAGTCAATGAAAATTTTCATAAGCTTATGAAACATTTTATTACAGAATTTATTGGCTTAATTATTGCGTTCATAAAGTGTATGAGAAATTTCATTACAGGTAGGTATACAGGGTGTTTCAGAATAACGTTCCAATATTTCAGGGAGTGATTCTACATCGAAAAATATAAAAAAAATAAATAAAACATTTGTCATTGATTAAACAACTCAAGAATTTTAAACTAATAAAACGAATAAACAGTCGACCAATCACCATGGTTTCGAACTGAACAACACCACGAGTGAAAAGCAGGACGGTTTTCCAGCGATTAAACAACTCAAGAATTTTAAACCAATCAAACGTCAGAATTTGTAGACAGTCGACCAATCACCATGGTTTTGAACTGAAAAACACCACGAGTGAAAAGCAGGACGGTTTTCCAGCGATTAAACAATTCAAGAATTTTGAACCAATCAAACGTCAGAATTTATAGACAGTCGACCAATCACCATGGTTTTGAACTGAAAAACACCACGAGTGAAAAGCAGGACGGTTTTCCAGCGAAAAAATTTCTGTCAAATGAAATATCATGGCAACGAGCATGGCAACCTTATTGTATTGTATCCACTGAAATTTCTTTTGTTGTTTAATCATCCGAATATAATTCGTGGTCTGATTTTTTCTGCAAAATTTGCTTACAAATACATTCGTAGGTTTTGCTTTTGGAAAATCGCCACTCGCGCTAAAGCGCTCGTGACGATTTTCGTTGCAAAAGCTACTCATTTATTTGTTTCGCAAATTTTGTCGGAAAAAATCAGTACCAGTCGTTATATTATATTTGATAAAAATAATTTTCAGAAAGCTATGCCAAAAAGTAAGTATTTTTTTGTACGAGCACCATGTTTTTCAAAATTCCATTGTTTATATCAAGACGTCTAGGCAAAAAGAGAAGGGGTAAATCTAAGAATAATTTCCAAGTTTAAATTCTACAATAACTTTATTGAATAAGGCAATAAATATAAATGGCTACAAGTAATTATTACTCATTCTGTGTGATGATACGGTGTTTAAGCTCCGCACTTAGTAAATGAACCCTCGCGTAAGATTTTTTTGGTTCTTCAATTTCAAAAAAATAGTGCTCAATGAAAGACCAAAATGTCGAACATTGACCAGGAAAATTTAAATTAAAAACAAAAAATATTTTAAAGCAAATATCAACCGCGCGTAGAAAATTTGTAATATGATATTTTATATCGTCGAAATAAATGTAGATTTCATTTATTGCGATGATTTCTGTTCCAATCACGATGATAAAAGGTTGGATACTTTGTTTGAGCGTCTTCATGTGTTTAATATGGTCCTCCGCCTGTTGCACGTTATCAGCCAAGTAGACGAAGGATTCTTGCGAGTCTTTTATTGTGAATTTGACAGTACTTTTCTTCCCAGACGTATCCTTCTTTACCAATACGTTTGTTGGGAGGAGGTAAGCATGCATGCTCCAAAAAAGAGCGGCATCTCGGCTTTCTGAAATAACTGAAGTAAGTAAAGGACAATACACTACATCACACCTTACTTTCACTGATGTTTCCGTCTTTAATTATTTGAAGAATGCGATTAACATTTTTGTCTTTCACGTTATGTGAAGACGTCAAGAAGTCAAGTATATATTGATATGTACCTTCCCATTTATCGAGAAGAAAAGTTCCTGAATCAAATAAAGCTGTGTAATCCATATCAATCTGCAATCAGACAAAGAATTCTGTCACCATTCTTCATAGGAGCATGTTTTTCAAAAGTAAAAAACTAAACAAGTATAAGTTAAATTAACACTAAATTTGCAATTTAAAACTATTGAAAAATCTATTTATCTTAAATAAGAAGCAATAACTGCATTTAGTTTCGACCTAAACCTTGAATTAAACAATATCAATGTCAACATCATGTCTGAAATACTGCTCCAAAAAGTTATTTATGGTATATTCTTTACTTTTAAAAAACATCACAGTGTCAATTCCATATTTTTGATATTTACCAGCCGATATCCTGACGGAGTTTTGTAGTAGATCCATTTCTCCATTACCTCAGCAGTACTGCCAGATTGTTGAATTTGGTTCAATCTGAATTGGGCACATGCCTTCCAAACATTATCAAACTCTTCAGATGATAAGTTATCATACTTCAAGGATCTGATGCAACTTTCAGCATCGGTCTCTGGGACTATTAACAATTGAGAAAGCTATTATGGATAAGTACTGAATTGAATACCATATTTATACCAAACACTCGTTTCTGAAAATTATCCTCATCGCCTCTCCTTTTTTTCTTTTTAGGACAATCCGGATTCACAATAGACTTGAAAGTTGCTTTTAAGTTTGATATTTTGTTGTATATTCGACCCCTGCAACTTGTTCTATAATATTCCTGCAAGTAAAGAAATAAAGCAAATAAAAATACTCTCCGATAGTTTGAAATTTTAGTTCTTAACAAACCGAAAGAAAGTCGAAAATATGTAGGTACTGTTGAAACCAGATCTATCAGTCCTCTCAACGGTCAGTTGTGTATGTATACATGATGGCAAAATGACCAGCATGTTAGAATTGGTAACCGAACAACCAATGTGGGTAAAATCTGTGGGTAACAGTTTGATATTTCATAGCAGTTACAGAGGTAAAAATAAGAATCTTGTCAGATTTGAAAGGTTTTATAGGTCTGGCTTCTAGTGCATTCAAATGCTAGCAAAGTAAATCTTACCAGTTTCTCATTTGGAAATCTTTCTAAAATTTCTTCTTCTAATTTGTGACTACATTTTAAAGACATGTGTAAATTATTGTCGTCATAATATTGTGCAACAATATTAATTAGTAGAGTCCTTTGTTCTTCTTTAAATCGGGAATGCTTTTTGTAAAACTCAATAAGAGAAGACGACTTTTGACTGTTGTTTAGGATCATTGACAGCGTCACAAACTTAAAACTTCCTTCAGAAGATCCGCCTGAAGCTGGGGAGGTTGGCTCCATGTCAACTGAGGCAGTTGAAGTGGCCGATGAAGAATATGGTTGCAAAGGTCCTGATGAGCTGTCGCAAAGAGGCATTCCAATAAGATTCCTCCATGTCTCCAGGTTATGCTCAAAGAGTATTTGGGTCCCCAAATCGTGATTTTTAAACAACTTGTCGATGTGATGGCGTTTAATTATCCGCAGAATAGACACATAAACTTTTTGATCTAAAACAATGCCATTTCAATACAAGAAGAAATAAAATGAAGTAAGACTTTACCCCAAAGAACGTCAATTAACTCTTCCTGATTCCAACTCTTCAGAAGTTGCAGTAATTCAATTCGATTAGGATCCTGCTCCTTGGGATCCTGGGCTTGGGCTGATTGGCCAGGATTGTCTAAGTTGTGATACTGCATCATCATATTGTCATCGTTTAGAAGACTAGTAAGCGATGTATCAAATGATCTGTCATAAAAGCCCTCACCACCGTCACCACCACCACCAACCATTTTCATTACAGTTGAAATGGTTTCGCTTATGTCGTTATTTGTCGAACCCATGTTGTCAACATATATACCTACATCACACAGTCTGCATATTATATTTCCAGTAACACACCTACAAAAACTACAATATCTACAACAAAATATAATTAAGAATAGTAACATGCAATTTGACTACATTAAAGTAAAAGCAAACCATTGATTCCTACATTAATATAGATTTGACCACTTGCAAATTTGTTTTATAAATCGTAAAAACCTACCTATTTATGGTTTTATGAAAAGGTTAAAACATATGTACAGAACCAATAAAGATATACAGAGTGATCAAATAAAAAACCATCAAGGGGGGCCATACATTTTTGAAAAACGTTCATTATTACTGCTAGAGTTTGTTCTGTCAGCTGTCAGTCAACTCTTACTTTCAAAAGACAAACAAACAAAAATATTGTGAGATTATCAAAAAAAATGTTCAAATCCCAATGGCTGCCCTTGATCGTTTTTATATTTGATCACTCGGGAACAGATTATGACAGAGACCTTTAAAAAATTAAATTACTATAAAGTACCCTTTTGTCCTAATAAATTCTCCTTTACTTGTCTTTATAACATGAAGTGGTGGGCCTATAAGGTCAGTGACACTTATAATGGTGAAGTGTCCTAGAGCATCTGGATCAACTTTGTAAGCAACGAAATGTCTTGAAAAGTTAATATTTTGCAGTTTTTGACAAAAGAACATAATATTGTTATTTACTAAAATAATTTCTTGCAATAAATATAGTTCTATATCTTCTTTATAGGCAGCAATGTAGTGTCCAGATTTATACTCAAAGCCCTTGAAAAGCACTCGGGAATAAAATGATAACAAAGCTACATCTACACCCAATTTGTCACAGATAATATTCCTGTAATTGCCTAAAGTTTTATATTTGTTATTCACCTTAAAAAAAAGTTCACACTCTTTAGCGTTACATATCTGATAAGCAAATTTTAATTGATATTTTTTAGCAAGAGTTAGACAAATATTTTTCCTAGACGAAATACAGTGGGAATATATTTTGAACTGTCGATGTTTTGATTCAAATTTGAAACACCAGAGATTTCTTAAAGGGCCTGATTCTCTTATGATGCGGGGATAATGGACCATATTATGAAATTTAGGTTTAAGAGTGTCGTTAAATAGATGAATATAATCGGTATTGTGCTTTTTAATTTTGCTTTCCAAGAGTTTAATATTAATTTCATTAATCTCGAAGCAAAGAAGAATGTCGATTATTTCGACTAGATTAATTAAAAATTTCCAAACCTCATCATCATCAGGTACCAGATCCCCAACCATTAGAGGAATATACATTACAAAACACATCATCTCCCTCGCGGACATTTTTAAGTGTTTCTTTTCCAAATGAGTGGTCTTAATTTCGCCACAAATATTGTCTATTTCATTTTGACCGTAGTCAAAGGTTTTTTTTCTAAAATTCAATGTTTCAAGGGAGAAATATTTTAATTTGGAAATAAAGTATGTAATTATATGGCACAAGTCATAATGGCATACTCCCTCAAAAATATCGTGCATGACATCGACATAGTAATTGGAAACAACATCAAAAGACGGAATTTCATTGAGAAGGCAATTGCTGACAATTCCAGTTTCTTTTACATTATTCCGCATCAGATCAGTATCATAATTTTCTTCGGATCTTAATAAATTGCTGTTTTCTTCAATTTGTTTTTGAGTCTCATTTTTATTCGCTTTGCAAATGCGACAAAAGCAGTTACTAACGAATGATTTAGTGAAACCCAAAAATGAATTTAGTCCTAGGTTGTCGCCGTGTATTAGCCCCAGAATGAAATGGACCCTTATTCTTTCGAAATCTTCCGTGATTATCTCTAAACCTTCAATTTCTAAAGATTTGAGTTCATTTTTGAGGACACCAAAGCATTTATCATTCCCAAAAGACTTTAAATCAACTGATCTCACACTTCCAGCGAAAAATACGTTTTCCTGTTTAGACTCATTTGCAGGAAAACACGGGAAAGAGTAGTAAATACCGCAAATAGAATGTTGATTGGCATGTGAGCCTAGAGGGTTATTTATTTCGAAGTCGTCTAGGTAGAGAAAGTATGGCACAAGAATTTTTCCAGGATACATGGCGGATTTTTTTTTCCATAAATCACCTTGAATGAAATTACATAAATTTGTACTACGCTGTAACAAATTAATTTGGTCGAGCATACGCTTTAAGAATCCCTGTGATTCAAATAATTTTTTTAATTGAAATTTTAGGGGCATTAAAGTTCCTGTAACTTTTTTTTCCTCGTATTTTAAGTTTCCGGCACGATGCACTGCTTCGATCTCGTTATTGATTACAAATTCTTGCACACTGTCAATGTAATTTTCATTCTTAAGGCACTTAAACAACAAATGATCAGACTTGTTATTAAACTAAGGAATTCACTATGAATATCACCAAGTTCTTGCAACTTAGATTTAACAAATGAGGTAAACATATCTAATAATGGCTCAATTAATAATTTGTTAGTACTTTCTTGAATTTCCAAAACGTCATTCCTTGTAAAATTATTATTATTATGTAGTTTAAGGGCATAATTTATCACACATTCTTTAATTCTTTTCATAGCTACTTCAACTTCAAACGTTTCTTCTCTGTCCGCCCGTACTCGCAAATCATCAGGTTTCGAATATTTTTCAGGAGAACTATCTTTATTTCCCAAATCTGCATCGTTACTAGTGCTTAGATTATTGGGCATAATTTCATTGTCTTTAACGCCTAATAAGCAAACATCATTGCCCCTGCTTGCCCTCTTCACTGTAATGTCGTCGTGCTTCCGACACATATGCTTTTTAAAGCTTCCCAAATTGGCAAAAATATGATGGCAATCAACTTCGTCACATTTGTAAGTGTCATTTGTATTTAAAAAATGGACACTTTTTAAGTGGACAATCAGTAAATCTGTTGAAGAGAAGTGGTTCTTGCACAAAAAACATAACATTGTTTTATAGGTCCTTATAGGTAGGTAGGTAGCGTAGGTACTAAATATGCGAAATTTAACTAGTCCAGCACAGCAAGTTAATTACGTGTAGGTATCCCCGAACCCTAAACCACCTTGAATATTCTAATACCTACATAATATACACAATATCTACACATGAAAATTTAAATTAGTATGTAAGGCACTATGTACTTACTTGATTTTTAGGTGGGAATTTTTCCAGTCAATAAAATCACCTGGACTCCTAGGCACTCAGGAACCGTTCACTCATACCAACAATGTCACAATTTTTAGGTGGGTGTGGGTAGGTACCTCGGTAGTTACCGGGGTAGTTACCTTTCCAAAGTCAATTAAATAACCTGGAAACTCACTAACAGCAACAATATACCGCAGATGAATAAATTTCGAATGTTCTGTTCTGTTCACGCTCGCAACCTCTTCGGCACTACTGAGGAAACTGCAGGTGCAATATAAAAAAAATATCACGTGATCTATAAAAATTGCGGGAATATAATAATTCGGCAAATAATTCATTGGGCCAACGAAACGAGTTTGTTAATTTCATTAATCTTTCGTAAAGTTATGAAATATTTTATTAGGGCATTTAATAAAATGCTTTTTAATAAAATAGCTTCATAAAGACAACGTAGAAAATTGTTCATTTTAATAAAGGGTTACATAAATTTAAAAGAATGTAATGTTTGTTGTTAGAATAAAACGCAGTGTTGCCACAACAATTGAGTACGTTGAATCTATGAAAACTCTCCATAAATTTATTAAATAATATCATATAGCATCAATGAATAGCCTTTCGTAGTATCAATAAATGCTACGAAAAAAAGTCGTATGAATAATTTCATTTTTGCATTACACAAATGAACAATACATTATGACAATAAATTTCGGATCAATTAAGCGACTTTATTGATATTATGAAAAGATTTTTTTTCAGTGTAATGCACATGATAAGGATAACTAACATTTTGCATTGGGTAAAAATGCACCAGTATGGTATTCAAAAACAGAAACATCAAAGTGATTGGTATTTCAGCGCTTATCCAGTCAGGGGATAGGTACTACGATTTTAAATAAATATTTGGATAAGCTATCTTGCCTGCCAGGAGTGCCAATCAGAACATAATTTATGGAATTACATTATTATTATTATTATTGGTTGGTGTGTCCACCAACCCGATACCTGCGTAACATTTTTTAAAAAACAATACTGGACGATAAAAATAAAAAAAAAAATTATTATTATTATCAATTTTAATATCGAATCTTTAGTGAGTTGAGAAATGTGACAGTTCAGACAAGAATTTGGCGCTGATGATGTAACGTTCACGTTACTTTTTACCTGACCGGCACCAATACCAAATAAATGACGAAAACTGGCTACTAAAGAGGGGTCTAGTCGTCAACTTCTGCTAAAGGAGTCTAAACTCGAGTGTTTTATAATCGGGTTAGAAGCTATATTATAAGTTAGAACTTTCTTATTATGGACCGAATTTGCCCAGTATTCTACTGTATTAAGTAAATGCATAACGGACGAGTCGATTACCGATGACCCCCGCGAAGCCAGGAGGATGAGTCAGTCGATAAACCGCCATAGAACGGAGCGGTTTCTAAAAGTAATAATTGTTTACTTAAAGCACACAAGAGGTGAATGTTACATCTACAAAACAGTTAAAAGATTTAGACCCCCTGTTTTCCAGATAGCGCCATTATCAAATTTCTTATGACTGTTTTTGATTGGCTGAAGTTATATCAATTTTATAAAATTTTACTCTAAACGATCTTTTTGTTTTTACCATTTTTAAATTCTACTGTAAGATACGATTTTTTTAAGATTTGTTTTTTATTTCGCTATAGGCAGATCTTGAAACAAATTTCAGCAAAAAAAATCGTATAATAATGCTACTTTGCAAATATGGTGCCCCACTCTCGCAGAATTATAGGTAGGACATACACGTTGTATTTGAAAAGATTAAAGAAAAGTAAAACCTAAAAATATTTCATCATTAAAGAGAAAATAACACGGCTGCTAGTTGATTCGTCTACAATATCGCGTACACCTTGTAAAAAAGATAATAACATAATTTAGGGAAATAACCATACGGCATTTGTCCAAAACCACTCCTCTTCCTCTGACTCCATCTCGTCCAGAGACGTTCGTTCTTGCATTATTTTCTAAAAAAACACGACGGTGTTCATAATACTGGAAAAAAATTAATAGCGGTGACCTCATCAGAGCTGGTACATGAACGGATTGTATTATTAAAATGTGGGTATAGGAATGCAATTTGAAGGGATCTTGGTATGCAAAAACTGTTCAGTGAATATTGTTATTTTGTCATTTGCGTAAATGTTCCAGAACCCCCAGTGGGGCGCCCATGGTCGCGCTGCATGTGTGTCCATATGCAATTAATGTAAAACTCTTTATAAACGTTCTTGGTCGGCATTCTTTATTGGAAGGCTTCGAGTTGAACACTCGTCCTTTGAACCCATCCTTGTCCCTCTCACAGAGAAACGACCTTCCAATAAAAGTGACCGATCTGAAAATTTTACAAATTTTCCCAAACCGGTTGGGGATATGGAAATTGTTGATATGCTAAATTTGCCTTTGTGAAACATTATTGTAATTTATGTTGGCGATTATTTTATTGAATATTGCCATTACTGATTATTTCCGCTGCTAAAATGATTTTTTTCTTTCACAACGTCCTTTAATTAACTCACAAATAAGTTTCATAAATTACTCAGAAAACACTTCCATTTAATGTTATCTTTCAGCTCGAAACCTATTATTACGGTTTTTATAACAAATTATATTACTCTAAATAAAACCATACAATTTGATTAATGACCATCTAATAATAATTTAATTAGGATTACCGAAAGAAAGAGATAAAGTAATTATTTTTAAAGCCGACCAACTAACTCACAGGCACTCGCCAGCTTAATAACAGAGCAATCTACTAAAATATGTCGTACACCACCCTCAGAATATTTTAAGCCGCCCTTTGCATTTCGCTTAAACACAAATTGGGACATTTAAAATATTGCATGGGTTCTATCCTTACGTCGACTAAATTAATGAAGATGAACGATTATAAAACATTTAAAAAAGTGGTTTATTTTCTATTTCTGGAATAAGTTTTTAAAGATTATTTACTAACTTTGACATTTGGAATGCTATTAGTGAGAACAAAATATATCTTGCATGATTGCCGTTTAAAAGCAAAAATGTTTCAATAGAATGGGAGGTTAAGCGACCCCTTATTCCAAAACTCATTTCATCCTGGATGCCCAGTGCTTAAGTTTGAAAAAAATTGTTGATGCAAAATTTGAAGGAAGCTCTCTTCGCACGAAATTTTACCAAGCACGGATTTAATTTAAAATCGAGCTGTCCAAGCGAATTTCATATTTCATTTCGTTTCCAAAGAATTCGGGGAATATATGTATAATACCTAATATTCGAAGTCTACCTACCTAGTAATGTAATAATAAAATATTTCATTTGGAGAAAATGATGAAATAGGTAGGTAATAAAGATGAGGCACGTACTTATTTCATGAAAGAAATAAATAATTTCAAGTTCTCATCCTCCATTTCCTGTTATGTGCACGGATGTAATGGATATGCACTCATACGATTCTCAGATTTTTAAATAAGTTTAGTTTGATTTTTTTTGCAAGTCTGGAAAGATATTGCTCTATATTCATAGCTTCAGCGTACCTACATTTAAATTCTAGTAAATCCAAATTGCAATTTGGAGTTTTTTGTCTTGTTAGCTCACGAACAATAAGCTTTCAAATACATCCGGTGTCAAATTCCATATTCATTTTTCGGCAGGTAAAATCATAACTACAAAAGTCTGTGTACAAAAGACTTCATCCCATGAACTTTTCTCATATTCTATTCGTGTATGGTTTAGGACAATAAAGACAGACTTATACTGCATACCCAGCTTGAATTAATTAACATTTGTCAATTTGCGTTTATTATTTAAGCTGTAATTTTATTAATAACGTACAATGTGATGGAATTATTAAAGCTTAAAAGCTGTTGTAGTAAAACCTTCAACAAACAATAACGTAATGCCACTGTAATGTGAAAAATCAATTGAGTTCTTCACTGGAATAACATAGCAAATTCCACACAAAAATGATTCACAATACAGTATAATTTAACAATGGAAGACAACATTCATTGCTTTTTAATAAGGCTGCTTCGTTAGTGGGTGGTTGACCAAGAGACATTAGTATTTTATGCATTATGACGGTTTTACATGCGGGCTATCATGACCAGCCATCAAAATGAGTTTAAAATTGTCAAAAAAGGACCACTAAATTATAAATGTATATGGTTAAGTAAAACAAAATAGAAAAAGTGTTTTAAATCTTTTTAAAATTGTTCCAAGGCATTGTCCTCGCTGGATTCACACAATTATCAATAATTTACTGGGACATGTATAATGACTTAATTCTGTCGAAATTTCGTCTAATAACCATTTTGAGATCGTTGAGGATATTATTATGCAAAAAAAATCATTGCGCATAGGGCAAGACATACCTACATATTAAAAAATTCGATGATTTTCTGATTCAAAACTTTAAAGTAAAATAAATTTTAATATTGTTTCATAAATTCGATTGACTCATTGAAAGGTTTTTACCATACTCTATGTGCCAGCGTATTTCGAATACAAGATTCAAGTCATTGTTTATGACAGGCTATTCACTAAAGGGAGGAAAATAATAACCCCTCATATTTTTAAACTCCACTGTATATTATATTGATCATACGTGCAGTGTGCGTGAGTGCTAACCAGCCTATACAGATCATGTTTCATCCATTATTTCCTACACTAAACTGTAGTTCAGCACAACATTTTTGTTCGGTTTTCATTTTGTTAAAATGGAATTACGCATAGGAAATTGCACTATACAATTCTTATAGTCATTTTGCTCTTCTAGGGGAAATTGGAAACAAAGTTCCTTTCAGCATCTGTGATGGCTAATTTGACTAGTCCGGGATGTGCTAATTTGGTTCTAAACAAATATTGTTTGGGTGTGAAAGGCTTATTTAAAAAAAAATGCAGCTTGGCAAGCATGATTTTCAAGATTAATGATCAGAACTTTCTTTTTGTACTTATAAGTCAACAGTTTTGTCCTATCTGGTGCCATCTGGTCACCCTAGTAATTGTTGATAATTTAATTGAACTCTAATCAATTGCGACTGAAGGCCAGAGGCTTGTCAATCATTGGCTAATATCCATTTATATGAACTTTGAAGTTTGTGCTTATGCATACAAACCTTCCGTTTAAAATAAATAATTTTCCGTTTGATCATCATTTTCAACACTAATCTATAACATAAATTACCCCCAAGTGTGAATATAGCCCAATTCTCTTAAATTCAACATTTAATTCATTATTATCTTATAATGAAAGTTGACTTTAAAGATGTCCAGTAAGGGCTCCTAATTAATTTGCCCGCTTTTGCAGTGCGTAGAGGAATATTGAATTACTCGGAGCTTAGAATACCCCAAGATGACAGGTAGTACAACTTTGTCCTTTATAAATGTCGACAAATGCGAATTCTTGTAAATTGTTTCCTAAGAAACATGATCCTGGCTTGAAAGTTCTTGTTTACTTAGACGCAAAGTAAGTATAAACTTATTTTATGCATTAAGTACAAAAACTTTTATACATATATAATCCAACCTCTGCACGCACGTGTCAGTGCCTAACTTAAATAACAAAGTAATTTGTTTTACATTGTTTCAAGAGAAATATTTTTTGCTTGAGTAATTCGCTTAGGTCCCTTTCCCTTGTTAGTCTGTGGATCGATAACCGCTCTTGTGCTCTTGTTGCACTACCGACCTGATTCGAAAATATATATTAATTCCTTATCAGTTTGGTCCAGGACTTGCAATAAAAGTCAAAGTATGCGTTGACAATTGTCATATTTCAACTGTTTTTTTTGTAAGAGAGCTGTTGTTTCACAACTTTGGCCAGAATTCATGTTCACAATTGAAGAAAAGACATCGGTGGTATAATTAGAGTTTTTTAGGAAGCTACATTGGTTTTATGGTCATTACTTGAAGCATGTTTTCGGTTTTTTCAATTTTCTTCGTGAAGGGCTAGTTGTTTCAAAAAAATTTGAGAGTCAAAAAAGGTTGAAAATTGAACGGGGAATAAGGCCGCGTAGGCAACTTAGCAATATTTTCAAACATAGAAACGTTCAAGGGCAAATAACTTGAGTCGCACCCTGTAGATAACAACGTTGCGATTTTTGGATAATGCATGTCCAAAGCACCATCAGCAGTTGCCTCTTGTTGTGCAAAAATTCAAAATTCTGCATTACACCATTCGGAAGATATTAAATAAAAATATTTTAAAATGAAGATCTTTGGCGTCTTATTATAACATCAAAAGGAATCACAATTGACCAATAATTTTTGCACCAAACTTCATCATTTGAACAGTAGATTCTGTGGTGGATGCGGTGTCTTTCAGACTCACCCTGTATAAAGAAACTGTATGTTTATTAATTATTTTAGAATTGAGAGCTATTAGCAAAATAAAAAGCATTAATGCTAAAAATGAGGATTTCGCGTGCCAGTTTCGAGATTATTGAATTCCGAAAAGTAGCAGGAATTAGCTAAATGTGTCACGTCCCCAGCAACACGTATTAAACAGTAATTTGTCCAGGCGATGAAAATTGCTATTTGAGTTTCCACCAGGGCGATTACCTATATAACGCATTTTCCGATTCATAACGGTTTGACCAGCATCGATCCTGGCAAAGGGCACAAATTGTAAGATTATAATACCTAATTTAAATAGCGCAACGAGCGCGCAACAATTTTTTTAAATAGTAGTTAAGAGGTATAAGGTTTAACGTTTAACATGTAGGTACCTGGAGAGAATAGCAAATAGCACTAAATAAGTTCAGCCGAACACAGATGTGACGAGTTTTCGAGATTTCTTTTTTGGCTGCCCAAAAAACGCGTAAAATGCCAGATGTACAGACATGTTATTAAGGCTGACATGCTGCACTGAACCATAACCAATCATGTAACACATACAAGGAGTCATAATTTAGACAAATTTTAAAACTTGTAATCATGAGCGGCATATTGGCGGGTTGGCTGCGACTGGTAAGACTAAATGGTGATTGCTGACACTTTGCAATCTTTTAACTCAGAGTTTAGTGCGTTTTATAATATGTTACAATCGTGCTACAATGTATTATTATTATTCATCGAATATTTGTTTGGCATGGTTTGTCTTGGCCAATATCTGCTTTAAAACCAGCAGGTATCGTGTTGGGTGGAAGAAATCGACCCATTTTGCAAATTCAAATGAGCCATCACATTTCCTTTTATTTGTTTCCTTTTTTTTAGATTCCTTAATTTTGTGAATCTGTTAGGTATAATAAAACTGATAAAACTGACGCATATTAATATTATTGCCTACTTGCCAAGGCAATATCTATGACAGCGTGCATTAGCTGAATAGCCATTTAAAAGGGTTTATTTTAGATGTAAATTAATGGACCTACCTAAAGGTGGCCGATGTGTGCAATGCAATGGGGAGACTTTGTAATTTGCTCCAATACATAAATGAAATGTAGAATAATGGCTATGTAAAATAAATGGTAAAAGCTACATTTCCTAATTAAAATCAGCGTAAAGTGTATCATAAACTTTATCGCACCCTTTATGGTAGGTATAGTTTTGAAATTTATATATACCTTGTACTTTCAGAAAGAGGTATTACAAGCAATTTAGGACAGCTAGTGCACCGTACATGCCCAGCTTGAAACTTTAATCGAATTAAAAATTTAAAACCACTTTGTAATCAAGAAGAAATATTTCGTCGGAATATCGAAGTGAATGTCGGTGTAATATGAAAATTTGATTAAGTATATTAAATTATTAACCATCTTCTGTTCTCATAGTAGGAAGATATGTGTAGTTAAACTTTAAAAATATAACGACTATTATATGTTTCCTTCAGTTTGCTTATGAAACTATGTCGTGTCAATCGTATCATAAAGTGATTCTTCACAAATATAAAATTTTTGCTTATGTACTTATAGGTATATTAGTTCCGCTATTAGGCTGGCATTTCATGTTGTGAAATGAAATTTCCTGAAGGTTCTTGCTAATTTGACAAAACTATCATAAACCATAAGTTTAGGAAGGTGGTATTGCAGGAGTCATCTCATGACTTAGCCCCAAGTGTTCTGATGCTGTAAACACATAGAAATCAAGTAGAAAAAGGTACAATGGTATGTATAAGCTTTGCTTATTTAATCGTACATTTATACAGGGTGAGTCTGAAAGACTCCACATCCTTTATACCACAGAATCTACTGTTCAAATGATGAAGCTTGGTGCAAAAATTATTGGTCAATTGTGATTCCTCTTGATGTTATAAGCCGCCAAAAATCTTCATTTTTAAACATTCTTTTTAAATATCTTTCGAAAGGTGTATAGTAGGATTTTGAATTTTTGCACAGCATTGTTACAGACTAAGAAGCAACTGTTGATAGCACTTAAGGTTCAAGTATACAGTAGAAAAAAAAATTCTGAATTCAAACTTCATAAAAAAAATACCAGGCGTTCGTTTCAGTATCAAATTCATTGTGTCGAAATTTGAAACAATTCTGGTATACAGTTTTTGAAAAAAAAAATTAAAAGTTGAAAAAAGGGTGCATTTAACGGGATTTATTTTTTTTTCTCGAAAACTATATACCAGATTTCGTTAAAATTTTTTTCTGAAATTGCTGGAACTGCGAGGCTATCTCCACATTTTTTTAAATTTATTTGAATTTCCAGTTTTTTTAATAAAAAATAATGAAAAATGAAAATGCCAAATTATGTACGATAAATTTATAAAATAGTTAGATCTAACTATTATAATTATTCTAATAGGGCCTGTGTTGCTTTCTGTGAAGAAAAACCGGCGTTTGCTTATAATGTCGCTGAAATATTAACAATTTACCGAACTAGAATTTCAATTTCAATGCGTGCAATTCATTGTCTGCACAGTGCTGCTTCTGCCTACTTTTAGCGAACTAGGGATGCACCGAGGGATGCACTCTCTATCGCCCAATAGCTAAAATTTGGCCACCTCAGGCTCACTACACTACACTGGAAGAAGCCGGTTGCAGCGTTGCCATGTTTGCTTGTCAACGATCAAGTGCACATTCCATTATAATAATAATAATAATAAAGTTGGAATTATTGTTTTACGCGTAATTTTACCGTGATTTCAATGCTCAGTTTTTTGTTGATCAGCTCCTCTTAGGTACTTACCTAACAAATATTCTTGGAAAATTGATTTTTAAATGGAGACTGGAGATTTTTCGGGTACAATCTACACGAGTACTAAACTCAAATTAATTAAAACATTAATATACCCACATATAGAGTACTGCTGTACTGTTTATTACAATTTTCTCTCTCATGACGCGCTCTAAAATTTATTCAATAATATCAAAAGATATTCGTGGCAGTTGTAACTATAGAAATTGCAAAATAAACAAAATACAACAAAAGGTACAGGCTTGTCCATATTACCCTCCACACTCCCTAAAAGTTTTGAAGTAAATAAATTCTCAGGAACAGGAAAAAAAATTAAATCTTCTATGTTAGTTGCCTGTGGTGATGGTCCGATGAAACAACTGGTATAATTTGTCAAAGACGCAAAAATAAGTACCTAAATAAAGAGGTTAAAAAAAGTGATGTAGGTCTTTATTGTTTTTTTGCGTTTTTCGAAAGCCGCCGAAAGGGCATAAAATTTAAGACAACTTTGTGAGACAATTACAGTGCTGTAGTCCGGCGTATCCGCGGGTACACGCCGTAGGTATGCACAAGGGAATAAAAATCGATATTCATGCCAACATTGTTAGAAAACTTTAAAGATACCTATTTCCTGGTTAACAGACGGTTGGAAAAACCCCAGCTAATGACCTCGACTCAGGTAAATGGCTAAGTTACCTGCCCTATAAACCCACCCTTCGCTACCTGTTACATGCCTGATGGACCGCTAAAGCGGTCCGAGGATTTTAGCAGCAAATGACCCAAGAATTTTTTATTTGGAATAATCCACAGCCAAAGTTAGCACTTTTACGATTAAACCTTCGGTTATAAAACGGAATAAATCTGATGACAATGGCAGAGTATAACTTTATTTAACCAAGGTCGGGCGTGCGGAGCGGTTGGATGGCTGATGCACATTTACTAAAATCTAAAATACAAATGTTTTTCACTCCTAAAATGGACATTTTTCGAAAAAATGGCACTGCAACAGCTTTCGAATTCGATAATGATAGTATTCCCTTTTGCTAAGAAAAACTCAAAAAGGGGCTTTTTTGTCCCTAAAATGGAAATTTTCTAAAAAATTGCAACAATGTTTTTGATCCGGTAATATAACAGCTGTCGAATCCGATAGTAACAATATTTTTTTTTGTAAAATAAATTGAAACAAGGGCCCATTTGCCACTAAAATGACATTTTTCTAAAAAATGGCACTAAGGTTTTTGGCTTAAAAAAAAATCAGCTATCAAATCCGGTCATAAAAATATACAGTTATGCATAGGTTTTTTTCACGGCACCATTTCTTGGTCAAAAGGGCACAAGTGTGAATACATTTTTATAAGCACAATTCGAAGGGCATTCATATGGTAACGCGAAAAATGGGGGTTTGCATTTAAATTTTTAAAGTTGATGTGCGAAGAAGGCACTTTACGTGGACCGATGTGGCCCAAATTCTAATCAGCACCTACAAATCTCCCACTGAATATGTATGCCAAATTTCATCTCGATACGTTCAATAGTTTGAGCTGTAGCGTAATCACAGACACACAGACAGACAGACACACAGACATTTTTTCAAAAACCGCTTTTTTGGGTCCCCATGACCCTAAAACGTGAATATTTCATATTTTTGGAAATTCGATTTTTCCGTTCGATTCCAGTAACTGCTTCGCGAAGCGTAGAAGTTAATAACTGTGAAAAACGTCTGTGTGTCTGTCTGTGATCACGTGCAATTTTTTAGAAAATTTCCGGTTAGGGACAAAAACACCCCTTTTTGAATTTTTCTTAGCAAAAGGGCATAATATCTTTATCGAATTCGATAGCTGTTGCATTGTCGGATCGAAAACCTTAGGGCCATTTTTTCGAAGAATGTCATTTTAGGGGTGAAAAACATTTGTATTTTAGATTTTAATAAATGAGCGCCGGGCGCAACAGCCACCGACAACCGCCCGCACGCGGACCTTGGTTAAATGCTTCATTTACAAATTCTGTGAAAAAGTAGAAGTTTCTACCGTCTTAGAGACTGCCACTTTTTTATTATAATTTATAGTGTGAACGTATCCCAATTTTTTTGGCGCAGATGTATACATGATCGGTAGGCAAAAATATAATTAATTTGTTATTTACGCAAATATTCGGTAACTATTTTTACAATAAAATAATATAATGTAAAACAAAAAACTAACTTCTGCATAAATACCCTACAGCATAAAATTACAAATCTTAATTTGCAATTTTTAATTAAAGAGAATCTTAATTATTTTGGTGGAGTCTCAAAAATAGCCTTGTCTAATTGTCTATTATAGATTAATTCCTGACTGGTTATGTAAAATCTTTACCAAACTCCTATCAGTTATCAGTCATATCACAGTCTTAAATGTAATGCAGTAAATACTATTAACGTCATGGATACACAAATCTGATTCCATGGTCTGATTCTTGAATGTATGTACCTATGTTGCATATTGTCAAAGTAACATAGTGGCAACAGGGCAAGTTCAACCTTACGCAGGTGCTCTGCCGGTAACCTTACCCTGCGCAAAGCACCTAGCGGCGAATAGCGACACTTCGGGGATTTGGTATCCTCGACACGTAGGACGGGTTTTTAATGCAACTACGCAATCGGCCCCGCAACCCACAATACAACTAATTCTGTGAGTGTGGAGCCATCTCCTGAGTCAGAATCACATTAAATATGCTCTATACTTAAACCTTAAGACATTATCCAGAAAGCGGATCTATGTTATACAGGCTGGCCCCTATGTTATTTGCTCTTGAACTTTTTTATGTTTGAAAATATTGTTAATTTGCCTATGCGGCCGTATTCCCCGTTCAATTCTAAAACTTTTTTTGCTCTCAAAATTTTTCGAAAACACTAACCACTCACGAGAAAAATTGAAGAAACCGAAAACATGATGCAGGTAATCACCTTAAAACCTCATAAAAAAGTGAAATTACCATCAATGTTTTTTCTTCGGTTGTGAGCAATGGTTCTGGGCACAGATATAGGACAACACCTTCAGTGCAAGAAAACAGTTGAAATGTGAAGCGTGTCAACCTACACTTGATTTTTATTGAAATTGTAGGTTTATCACGATGATCATGTTATCGGTTTTTCACATTAACTGATTAATTGATTAATATCGAGTATTAGAAGAATAATTATTTCAATGTAATGAATTAAGACTACAAAATAATAATGAATGGACAAGAAGTTGATAAAAACTCATCCGACCGGCAAATAAAAGAAATAGTTGAGGTGAATTGAAAAACGCACTTGTATGAAGCAATTTCCAAGTCGGCATCTGAGAATTCTAAAAATGTCTATAAATTTAGAAATGAGAACCGACTAGTTGGATATTACCAATAAATCTGCAGTGTTTTTATTTAAGAAATATAAAAATAGTTAAGGCAAGGCCGTTTATCTGTGCTTTTATGCGACTTAGCAGATTATTACTGCATTCCATTTTACAAACAAGAGCGATTGAAAAATGAAAATAATAATTCCAGACAACTTGTTCTTGAATGACATTTCTCAAATGTTGTTAAGGTACACTGCACGCATTTGAGGCAGTTATTTCTCTTAAAAATTTCAATGAGAATTATTAAACGATTTAAAGCTAACAACACCGCAGTTAGATGTATAGATACCTTCGCCATCAAAATTGCAATTCTTTTGTTGTCCCAGCGTTCAAACAACTGTCTGCTATACATACGACATCCGATTCTTTTGTCTGCTTTGATTTTTAAGCCAGTTTGCATTGAAATGAGATGTGGTTGATTTATTCAAATAGATTAACCGATTAATGTCTGAGCCTTCCGACGTTCCTTGCCCGCAAACAAAGAATCAATCCACTTGACTCATTATACTATTGTAATCACGTCCAATCTCCATGTACCTTGATTTGCAACTTCTTATATTCATATTACATTGCAACGACATCCTAGCGGTATGCCCATTCGAAAAATAAAAGTTTGCTGCAAATATTCGCATTCGGTCCTAATTTTAGGAATCTGATCATATTGAATCAATTTGGTATACTAGAACGCTAGCTATTACTGGAATGAAATCTCCAGTTATGCTATGTTCAGAAATATTCGGGAATGCAGATTGTGCATCAAAGCTTAGTCACCTTGCGTCCTGCGTCAGTGGGGGAGGAGCAACAATTTTTTGGTGCTATCGGACAAACTCAAAAATTTAACACCAAATCGATGAAAAACTAGCAGGCTTTAAAAAGTTACTCTATACATTTTAGCACGATTTTTAGTTGGTTTATAATTTAATTTAATTAATGAAAACTAAATAAAGATTTTATCTATACAGAGTGTCCCAGAATTCGTGTAAGAGCCGGTAGTGGTAGAGAATACACAAAAAATTGTTATGATGCCTTATAAGGCATAATCATTTTTTGTTAATAAACAAAATAAAAAAATAATAAATAAAGTATTAGTACCTACGCTTTTGCTCTGTTTCAATTTTCAGGCCCTTTCATTCGAATAACAGTGATTTTACAAATAATTTTCGAATATTTTTATGCTAACTAGCTGTGACAACGAACGGCTGTCCAATCTGTTATTTAATTTCAATTTATCGGGAATTTTAATTGATTTTTATTGAGTTTGGACCTGATAAATATTCAATTTCATTATGTGCTTATAATGTTAATACACCTAAACGTCCATAATCGCTCGTAGCTGTCGTTGGCTCCGATCCCAGCAACATCTTGCACATCCTTATTTACCTTATCCGATGCAATGTAGTAGGCATTTTAAGACAGATTAACTTTTGTGACATTTTTAACTTTTTACTATTAGTTATTAGTTTACGCGCTAACTCTGTTCGGTTTTTAAAATACATCCGGTAGCGCACAGAATATTAAGGATTAAAGTTGATGCGTGGCTTTAGGATTTCCCCCCTTAGAAGAGATATTAAAAAATGTTTTTATTGGAGACTTCGTTTCTGAATGGCTGAAAAACAGAATATTGGTTCCGGTTCGACAATCTTTGTGAAAGGGAAAATTGTTATAGATTCTTTATAAAGTTCAGAGATTTGTGGAAGCACTAAAATCAGGATTATATCCAACTCTCGTGTAATTTCATTAGTGAGTCTTCGCACACATTTAAATTATATATCCATTTCTAAGCATCTAAGCGTTCAAAGAGTTATTAGGTATAAAATCCCCCTGGATGCCCATTTGGAGCGAATGCTTCACGCTCAAGCACATAATCTTTTCATTTTTATATTTTCTTGATTTTCTCACGTTATTGAACTCGAATTAATCAAAGAATTAAAGAAAGTTTATTTTAACTTCTATTCGTTCGCGGAGCAGTCATCACTATACTTGTTTAATAATCATGTACATGAAGAAAGGCGATCAATTGCATGTAGTTAATTGTTATAATCAAAGTAAATTGTGTAAAATTATTTTTTAAGTTTAATGAAGTGTTTAACAGGTATTATTTTTTAAGTGTTGAAAGATTGGAAAATCGAGATTTTATTGTTGCTAATCATTGTCATCAAAGAAAAACACAAAATTAGTTAAAAAATTGTGGGGAATTGGTGCTTACCTATACAGGGTGTGTTATTTTATCTCGGCACCATTGCTAACTTTGTTAATACTAAAGATACAAAATTGGTTAAATTAGCAAAGAATTGTGTTTTTTACGCTGATTACGATGGTCAATTCAAAAAAACAAATCAATATCGTATTCGTTAAATAATCACTAAAATGATATTTTTTTAAGTGGAACAGCTATAAGCTATCACCAAAAATCTTAATAATTTCAACTGTTTCTGCGATTGTTAAATTTTGGCGAGCCATAGCTAACAGCAACCGTCAAACAAACTGATTTCAATTGTTTTCTATTACGCAGCAACCCTTTTGTTGTAAAAATATTGAAGTTTTCGAAATTTTTGCCTTTTTCTTCCAGAAATTCAACCTTTTTGTTTTGGCCTGATTTGCCTATTTGGGGTTATCCTGAGCAACTTTTCTTAATAAAATTTCGATTCGATAAAAAAATGGCTGATAAGTTTTTCGGATTTTTGGTATTTGTTTTTGGTCTTAGTAGGCTGTGGTTATTGAAAAATTTTGAAAAAATGTTAACTACTCCAAAAACAACTTTCTAAGGTTTACATCCAAGAAAAAAAATTGTTACGATATTCCATATAAAACAACAAAGATACAGGGGTGTTGCCGTGTAAAGTGAGACACACTGTATATTAAAAAATATGTAAAGCCTGTAAGTAAGTAAGAAAAACTTGCACATTGTGCAAAATTAGCGTTCGGAAGAACGAAATTTGTTTATGAAGGGGGGTGGGGTGAAAAGAAATTATAATCAAGAAAGAAGAAAAACCAAAATAATTAAGTAAATTATAGAAAAGTAGATTTGAGGATTTTCGCAATTCTAATAATTCATCTGTTAATTACATTCTGCTACTAGGTGATTAGCGTAATGTTTAATTGTTAAGCTAATTGCCTCGGATTGTCAGGCTGATACATAACAAGAGACATCCGGAGATGAACGCTGTAAACATTTTTATGTTTACCTTATTTATACTACACAGGGGGATTGAGCAGAAACATAATAAACAATTAATTTCAGGAAATAAACATTCAGGGTATCGTGTATAAATGTTTATTAATGTATTCTTTTAGACCATGTACATGCAAATTAAATCGGAATACTAAAGCTCGCCAAATAATATGCAAAATAGTATACCAGCTTTCCAATTCGTCCCATATATTTTATTTGGGTTAAAACATTCGGAAATATGTGAAAAAGCATACTGCTGTAAACGTTCGTAAAACACACAAGCACACTGCATTAGTGAAAATTATTGATTTTCCTTGAATTTTGTTTGGTGCACTGTCATTTTCCCTCTTTTCGCTTCTGATTTATTAATTTATTGCAACTTATATTTTCGCGACCATTTTTTTTACTCTTAAAAAAAATTGCCTAAACTTTAAAAAAATTATATTACAAAAAGGGACAAAACGACGACATACCTCGTGTTTTCTTAATTACTTATGTGAAAAATGTTCAAAATGCACCTTACTGACCAGTAAAATTAATCAGGAATTCCGGGTCTGAGGACTGAGGTATCTGGAGCTCTCGTTAACTTGAAATACTTTAAATCCGGTTTTCCCTCTGTTAAAATCCTTTATGTAAAACAATCTTGATGTTAATATGACTAAATGAAACTTTTAAAGCCGTTGTTACCATAGAAAATCAAATTCTTGAGCCTTGACTTTAAAAGGTTTGAAATCGATTTCGTTTATACTGATTCAATTTAACATGTGCTTTTGCGCAACTAAATAATTACGTTGAACACTCGAGTAGCTAATAATTTTTTAACCGAAAACATGTTATCAAAATTCCGAGACTAGAGAAATCTTCGAATTAAATTGATATATAATTTAACAAAACGAGAACGTGTTTCCGGCAAATTGAGACTTCTCGGGGTTGCTTAACTATGAAAAATCACCGAAAGTAACTTTTTCAATTTGCACTTCCGCCAAACTTCAACTTTAGAATTGACGTCAATAATGCCAACTCATCCACAATAAAATCAGTACAGAATATCTCACGCAAACTAACCTCGTTGAACCCAAAATTAATAGCGCCACAACCCAATTACGGCCCACAGTTTATAGCAGTGCGGAACTACCATTAGACGCCGGCTCATGAAAAATGAAAAACGGTTGATTTCTGCATTTTAAATAAGAAGTTGTTAGGCAACAGAGTTGCGACATAACATTTTAACATCAAATCAGGGGGTTATGGAGGTTTTCAGTTTGTGGGACAAAGAGGGTGCCAATACAGCGTTCTAATGTGTCAATATGAATAAGAATACAATGCAAGCGCAGTTTGGTTTCCAAGTTTCCAAGGAAACAACAGGTAAAAATGATCTTATTGGGGAAAAATTAGCTGTGACAGACATCCAGCCAATGAGTGAGCACGCTAGAGAACCAACATGCGCGTGCCGCTTAGGTAAAACTAGAAACGTCCATTGGTCCATTGGTCCATGTAATTTAGCGGTAAGATAAATCAAAGTACTCTGCAAAAGAATACCTATAGATAGGGTTTTATAGCGGCGGTCAAACTATAGTAAGTTGACCTGACTAAAAATTGCGAACTTCTCAGCATTGATAAGCATGGTAAGAATATTATTTTCCTACGACCCTAACAGAAAGTGAACGTTTCCACCCCTTTTCCCTCTCTTGGGAGGAAAGTGGTGGTTCGAGAGGGAGCAAAGTGGTCACTCATTGGGGCATCAAATTAAATGGTAGTACCTAATAGTCTTATGAGCATCTTATATAAATTTCTAAATGTTGGACTGACTGCGGTGAAACACTAAAATCTGTCATATTTGATCGATTTCCTAAGTAAAGAATGCGGGCCTAATGCTCCATGTCCTACTGAGATAAGAAACATAAATTAGAGTATTAGAATGAAGGTATGGAAAAGGTGTGTGCGAGTTGACATTACTTTATATCCTCACTGCAGTTAAGTCAATAATTAAAATCTAGCAGAATATGTGTACTGGCAATATTATAATATCTGAAAAGGACATGCCTGCAACCGTCATGTCGGCAGGGAGTTAGTTAGTAGAGATAATTAGTTTCTCTGAGACTTATATTTACTATAATTGTTTCTAAAAGTTATACGCTTATAGGTATTGTTTAAGTCTATTTGTCTTGCATTTACTTTATGGCATTTTACACGTTTATGGTACGTGCAGGTAATTATTGTGCTACTGGTAATTAAGTTTTAATTGAGAATGTATGTGTATGTCAAAAACACAAAGAAGACTTTTTCAACCCCTGCGGTACTTCACTCACCCTTTGGATTGGTTCGGCATTATTTTTGCCTTAGGAGAAAGTACAGAATCATCACACTCTCACTTTGACGGTTCTATAGATTCAGTTACGTAACAACTGATGATATGCTGAAATTAAACTGGAAAGTATGTGGGATTTCATTTAAAATATACCATTGTGATCAATATAATGAAAGATTTAGCGATGAATTCAATTTATGATAAGTTATTCACTGTATAGGTAAGCGATGAAAACTCCAATGATAATTTCGTTCGCTGAAAGCCACATTAATGAGGTCAAATTTCAGTGTACAAAGAGACTATTCGTTTGCTTAATAGGATAATCTGGATCATCAGAAATTTGGTAAAAAGTTGCTTTAAAATAAATATAAATCGTTTAAAAAGGGAGATGGAATCACACATTCTTCCAGAATCGAAAATTTTGAATTTAACTAAAATGCCAATGGAGTTTCAAGATAATTATGTAATAATAAAAGAAACTCGATCGCTTGGTTAAATTTTATACTGCATAACGTTACTGAAGTTGCATGAAGAACCAAGAGAATAAAGAGTAACTGCTGTCATAAAATGTTAACTGGGGACATCATGAATTACACGTAAAAATGGCACCCACTGGAAGAACCCATTGGGCGAAAAATCATATTAAGTTCCTTCAACCCGGCATTTTTGCCTGTTATTAATTCGTATTTCATATTTACAGTAGGTATGTTTAATTTCACCGTCTGCTTCGACGGTTATTTGTAGAGTTTTTGTTTTAATTAAATTTTATGTTCGTGGTATTACCGAGTTGGTAGGTGGTAGTCAAGTGTTATTTATTTTATATCTTCAAATTATGAATAAATGGACGATAATGCGTGTTTCTTCAGTAATATATTCTAATGTGTCACCGATATTTATATCAACATCGATTTTTAGAGTACCTATTCATTTTTTGAACGTTTTAGTCCCATATTACATTACAAATTCAATCATACATACAAATTACTTCATTATTTTTACACTGATTCCAGTTCTATGCAACCTCGTTCGCTTCCAATAATTTATTTCTAAAGTTAGACGTGTTCGTTAGATTGAGCTGTGAAAAATAAAACTATGGCCAGCACTCTTTGAAAAAGGCAACTGTAGGTACCTACCTATTGCTAAATAATTGACAATGATTGGCATATGTACTGGCTGTCCCAGAACGTTCGCACTTCCTCTTCTGAGATGACACGCCTAAAATTTTTGAAATTACTAAAATAGATAGACTAAATGGAAATTTACTAGACATCACTGATGTGAGTGCAGCTTGTGACGTCATTTTGACTGTGTAGTTGGGGATTTTAAACAAAATGTATGCATAGCGTCAAATTTCTTTTGTCGCTAATTGCTTGTAAAATGGCGCGAGGGTTGATTTGCACCACTACTCTTGTAGGTTGCAGAATGCATCATGAGTAAAGTGGGCAATCGAGCGTGCTGCCTTGCTGTTATAATTACATAACAATCCACCCCTGCTCTTGTACCCTTTATACCTACCTACGTTTTCCGCTTCATTCTAGGCTGACCGAAAGCCTGCTAAAATGGACCCCAGTTTTTATTATCGCATGCCTTATTACTTAATCATTAAACGCTTTCAAATGCTTTTATCATTTATAACCTGCAGGACCCACAAGCCCACCAAAAACAAAACAACGATTTATTGAAACTGAATAGGTAAGCACTAGGGTCACCACAAAAAATCTGGAGACTCGGAAAAATAAAATTAAACGATTCTTCAATATTATACCCATCTGACTGAAATGTGGTATGTGGGAAGATCTGATTAGACTTTGAGCCACGGAAAATGGCATTGGGCATATCAGCTTTCAAAATACTGAAGATATCGAGTTATAATTTTGCACGCCTGTTATGTGAGCACAAATCGAGTCCGTAAGCAGGAAAAATTTATATTTGCATCCTTTATTAATGCAAGTATCGACATCTTGTAACACTTTATTCATTCCACCAGTTGTTTTGCAGGGTCGGCAATTTTCTCGAAAAATTCTGATTTCAGGGCTAAAAGTCCCTTTAAAGTTGTTATTAATAATAATAATAATAATAATAATTTTACTTCATAAAACCAATGGCGGTATCGAAAAATGTCAACTACAATCTAACAAAAACATACAGGACATGTACACAATCGTGTGTCACGACATACATATTAAATAAAGGTTAAAATTAAAACAGAACACAATACATAGGTAATATAATATGCTTAAAATTGTCAAAACAGAAAAAAATACATATCACAGCTGTTGGTATTTGTTTTGTATTTAGATACATTCGCTTTGGTTTCGATACTCACAAATTATACGAAAAAATTTCTACCGCCATCCAGACTTTTGGTATAATCTAGAACAAATAGAGAAATATTATATTTATTGCAAGAAAATAAGAGATGGTGTGGGTCACATTTTAGTGCCCTGTTAAAATCTGGCATATAAAGCTATACGCCGAAACGTAATAAAATTGCCGTTACAATTTATTCTGAACGATATTGGTCCACCCGGAAATTTGATTTGAATTCAAAATACCTCAAGCCGTTGAGGGATTTGAATAAAAATGATTTTTTGAATACTTATCACAAGAAAGTCACAATGTAGCACGACGTGTTATAGTTTCGCTATATTTACAAAGCTTCATAAACATTTTACAACCTTCAACTCCCAATTGTCTACAAAGTGTTCAACTTCCTTTTTAATGTCAATACTAAAATGGGCGATTTTTATTTCATATCAGATATTTCTATTCCAGTCGTATTTCTCCTGAATATTTTACAATTCCGCTATTGATTGCGTTGTGAAAGCAGATTATAAGAGGTTCATCTTAAATTGAAAAATAAAAGGTCAGCACTAAAGGCGTGAATGAATTTCCCGTCGATAGATGAATGAGTCTCTTAGAGAGATTTAATTGAATTTTCTCCATTGTACAGTTCTCGATTTATTTTGACCCATATTTTTATGAATAAATTTCTGTAGGTAGGATAGTGAAAGCAATGATGATTTGGAAATATTTTTATGCACGAATAAATAAGTGCCTGCCTAATTTCTTGCCGAGATATTTTCAAAAATGGCTTACCTAACTAGTTCTGGTAGTATTTTTATATGACGTAAGAAATTAATACCGAAACCTAAAGAATTCAGAGAAAGTGCATTATCACATCAAATTGGAAATGCTCCAAGAACATAATTGTTTTAAAAAAGTCTTTCGGACGTCGTTTTGGTTGTGAAGCCCTAACGACGCGTCTCCTTACATTAACATAGGCAAGGGTCATATTACAGGCTGGTTAATTTTTCGATGCTCAGAATTGGAATCTCCTAAACGGTAATCAAGAATCTGAAGAGGATTCGTTATCCAGAGTTATCACAAAAAATCAGAAAATTGTCATTTTAAAAAAAAATAATATCTTCCTAACGATTGATGTTTTCAATTGAATTGAACATTAATTTTCAATTCCCCATGGCAACACCTGCAAAAATTTCTAACTAACCAATCGGATGTATTAAAAGTTTTTAATGTCATCCAGAATAAGACTGCATGGGCTATGCAAATCAGAAATGGCTGAGTTATTCCCAAAAATATTTCGTCCGGTTTTTTTAGGACACCCGTTAGTTATGTTATATTACTAGGTATCTATCATTTGTCTGATTAGAAAATTATACTTTTCTATGAAAAGGAGTCACTTAATTTTCTATGCAACAATAATATAGACGTTATCACATGAAATCGGCGAAACAAAGCATTAAACATTTTCAACACGAATCCGTGTTTTCTCGGTTTATAATTTCCTGCCATATCCAAATGAGCACTGCAAATAGGAGAGCACAGGGTGTATTTATTTAAATAGGTTCCAATTCTTAATCTTTTACGAGACTTTCACGTAAACGATATCAAATTAGATGTTCGACGCTAGGTTCTTTATTTTTCGAGAAAATTAAAGGGCAAGCCATATAAATCACCGGGACAGCCTAATGAACGCCAATAACACCCACACGGCATATTAACACAGAGCCTGACAAAAATGTGGACTGGGGTCACACACACCTGACGAAACGCAATTTTTTGGTATTCTTTTTTTAGATCGTTGATTTATTCATTGGCTTGGTGAAATTTCTGATGTTTCTTTTTATAATTTCAGTAATAGGTACATAATCACATCATTTCTACTAAAAACACATGATTATTAATTGTTTCCTTATTTTTAGTAAGTATATGCTAAAGAAAAGATTTCACTGTACAAGGAATTTTCATTGGAAAATAAAACAGCAATTAAATTTTATTTAATTTTTGACAAACCTTTTATCGAATGATATTCTAAGACAATGATGTGATGTTCTGAACGTAGAATCGAGATACGAAAACAAATAATTAATAAGAACGACATCCACGGTGTCAATTATAAGCAAATACTCGTTTTGATTGTGTAGCTCCTAAAGAATTTTAATTAATCTGCTCTGAAAAGTGTGTTTTGACATTTTATTTCGCGAAGAGGATCAGTTGAAATGATGCGAAATGCATGCATATTTTTAAGTGTCACTCAAATCCCCAGCTTTAGATCTATTTATTTTTTATTTTCATATCCGCAGAGCTTTCAGGGCTCGCAATAATTTATGGAACCCGTCCAAATAAAAGCATGTGAGGCAATGTAATTACGTGCGGGGAAAGTTTCATATTGTTAAATTGTACCTTCGAGAAATTCTTTGAAGATTTTGTTTTGTTGCAAATTGTAAATGTCATTTTTGACATGAATTTAAGGGTGCTAAAAATATTCACGCCTCGCTTTTAGGAAATGGCATTTTCAGAAGTCATCGAGAGGTAATAGTAATACATCGTCTGAAGAGTATTGTTTCTGTAGAGTTGAATTTTAGTGCCGATATATCAACTGAATGTCCAGACGTCATCTTAACGCATTCACCAACAAAGTATGCAGCTAATACGTATCGCAACCACAGGACCATTAAAATCGCACGTAATCCCTAATACGGGGGCCGTAAAAGAATTGCAGATGTAATAAGAGCCCCACGTGATATATTGATGCATTATGAATAACCTCATATTTATTATGATGGGGATGCGAAAGCTGAAATTATTACATAAAAACCCTATGGGTTGCTGGTTACAGTAATAGCTGTCGGCTTTCTACACTTAATGGTAACGTTGCTTTTATTTGACATTTTAACGGCCACATTTGCACGTTTTCTCAACATTATCATCGCTTAATATAATACCACATTATCCTGGAATATTTAAAGCTTCCAAATTTTCTGGTTAAAGCTTATAGGTTCGGGGACTATGGAAATAATTTCAAACTAGTATTCAAAAGAGGAAAAATCCCCCTGCCTTGCTCGGGTTAATCAAATTGAATAACAGAAATTCATTTGGGACCTCATGTTATTGTTAATGTAAAGCGACGCGACCAATTGCTCCCATTGCTCTTCAACGGGTCACCTAATCTTCATATACCAAATTTCGGCCAAATCGATCCAGTAGTTTGGGCTGTAACGTGGTTTTAGTGTTATTACAAAATTTCAATTTTTCTACCCAAAAGTCTTATTTAGAACCAGAATTTGAAGACCTTTCTGATGGGTGACAATAAATCTTTCAAAAACTTGTTTTGGATGGTTAAATGAGAGAATAATTTTAAAATAAGTTGGTGTGCCAAAACGGCACTTACCGTGGGGCGATTGAATCCAAAAAGATTTCACCTCTTCAAAAAATCTCAACCAAATCAGTTCAGGGCTTGGGCTGTACCGCGATTTTAAAGTCCGATAAAAATCTAATTTTTTTGTTTTTGATCAAAAGGGCTCTGAGAATGAGTACATCTCTGGAAGCAGAATTTGAAGGCTTTTCTAATGGTGACGTTAAAAATTTGGGTTTGCATTTAAAATTTAAAAGTTGATGTGCCAAAATGGTATTTCAGGTTGCACGATTGGGTCCAAGCGCTTTTCAGATCTAAGTTGGGTTATGAGATGCGTACGTACCAAATTTCAGCCAAATCGGTCTAGTAGTTTTGGCTGTACACACGTACACAACACAGACACATTTTTCAAACCACATTTTTAGGTTCCTGAGACCTCAAAACGTAAAGATCTGGTGTTATCTCAAATTCGAAAATTTCAGTCATTGCAGTAACCTCCCTTTTTTTAAGTGGTGAAGTGGGGTGGAGAAGTTAAAAGTAAATTTATAGGAGAATCTCTGCGATAATAGGTATTAGCCTTCAGGCTTCCGCAGAACAAAATTATTTGAATCGCGCTGAAAGAATTTGTGACAGGAGAGTTTTGCGAGGATTTTTATGTCTCTTTGAAGTAAAATAGGGTCAGCGGCCAGATTTCGGTTTAGTCCCGAGTCGCCACTGATTTAGCTCGGTGAAGCCGATCTGCGATTATAGCAGACCCAGCTCTCGCTACACCACATGAATATTCACACAGTCATTTTTAAATTCCTTAATGCTGATTTATTTATACCGAAAGGCGACCAAACGCGTCGTTGAAAATTTTCCTTTATTTCACGTCGTTCGATATAAATTGTTATTATCAATTAAGTATAATAATAATGATAACGATTCACCACATACGTTCAAAAAAATTGAGATAAGCAAATGCAATAAATTACCGAAAGGCGTGATTTTCGAGACAAGGCATCAGCTTAGATTTCTGCATTTTTCAGGGACCTATTTCTAACTTTACGTTCGCCCTCACATTAGGCCGGAGCCATCGATAGCTAATCGAGCCTTCACTTTCATATACGCTTTCGCTCTGTTCTCGTTGTAATTTTTCTGGCCCTTTTATTGAATAATTATTTTTTGCTAACTAGGTGTGACAACGACACTCTCCAATCTGTTGTTCAATTTCATTTTATTGGTAATTTTAATTGATTTGTATAGAATCATTTAGACACACAAAATTTTCAATTTTATTGTGCTTATAACGTTAATACCCCTAACCGGCCTTAATAATTTTAAAAGCTTCTAGACTGACTTTTTCCACATGCACGAGGCTCGTATATAGTCCGAGAGCTGGCAGCAAAAATGCATAATGGTTTTTTACCAACGGTTTGATGTTTTTAATCGAAAGCGGCTTTAGAAATACCCAATTTTTGGTTAAAAAGAAATGATTTAATACCAGGCTCAAAATTGGAGAGGTACTATTGTTTGTATTGGCAAACATCCCGGTGCCTTCCAAAAACTAACAGACGGCGGCGTCTTCAGAGCAGACGCATTCAAAAATGGCCGTTTAAGCGGCCACATATATAATGACGCTCTACCACTTTGAATCATACACCAAAATTTTACTAAAAATAAATGCTTCAAATTTTCCTTAAGCGAAAATTAAGCAGACAGGGGCGTTTGGTCTGCAGACGCCTAAACAAATAGGTAAAAATAAGATAAGCTGCCTTTATAATGACGTTCTACCAGTCTGAAATTTGTACTAAAAGTTCCGAAAAATAATTAGCTTCAAATCATTTAGTAACTATTTTAGCAGAGGGGGGCGTTTTGGGGGCAGACGCCGTTAAAAAGGAATTAGTGCCCCGAATCAAAAAAACACTTAAATTATATTATATTATATTAAATTAATTGAACGCTTTGAGGACTTTTTAAAGTCTATACGGTGATTGATAGAGAAGCTTTTCTTGCTACCGCTAATACAATTAATACCAGCTGTTACCAGTAAAGGCTATCCGAAAGGTAATTTTATGCATAGAACTCAAAATTCAAAATACGACAAATGGGGAATTTTTTCATCTGTGCGTAAGACGAAAGTTTCATTTCCATTAAGTATAGTAACAATTTTTTAGCAGACGGGGGCGTTTGGGGGCAGATGGTATCAAATCTTGTATAAAGGGAAATTGAGTGTCACCACGATGAAATGCTGAAGACCAAATTTTCTTTAGTTTACATTCCTATTCCTATATGCACTTAACCACTGTTGTATATCAGACAATTTTTATAACATCCTCAACCTTCTTTCAACTTTCACATTATCCTAACGTTACACTTACAATCTGATATCTTCAATACAAATATTAACAGATTTTGTCATTTTTGGTTTCTTAAAATCTCGGTCAGAAGCATCAAATGCTCTTCGACGTTTCCTGAATGTTGAAGGAAGTGAACGTGAAGTGGAAGGTTTTAGAACAGGGGCAGAAGATGATTGTGTCTTCGACTTTATCAAATTGATAGAGAATTCCAACTGGGTTATGTAATGTGTTTTCGCCTGTTAAAGTTAAAAATTATCAAAGGCCAAGGGAGTGTATAAATCTGGTTCACGTCTTAATGAGTCTATAGAAGTAACGAAGATGCATAAATTAATTCAGTTTCCATTTATTCTACTAAAACAAAGTAACCTGCACAGTGTGTCAATATGTTTAAAATCTTAATAAGTTTTCGGCTGTTGGTTAAACTCTTTACCACAAGACCAAGTTCCAGTACTTTCGAAGTCTTCATTCTAGCGTTTGTAACATTATAAATCACATCACGACACAAAGACTCCGCTTTTATAATTTCAGTCCCTTATAAATACGTCTGGTAATGTGAGGTCTTGCGGTAAAGGCGTTTTCTTAATATCTAAGATATCTCGCCGTAATTTGAATTTGCAACATTTTGGATTTCTAAGTTTCGATTGATGTTATTGTCCGACAAAAGATAAATTTTAGCATCGTCTAGAAACATTCTTGAATTGTAAAGAAAAGCTTCTCACCGTATAGGTTTTAAAAAGTCCTCAAAGCGTTCAATTAATTTTATGCAGATTGTTTCAGAACAAGAAAAGAATGCACTTCAATTTAAGTGTTTTTCTGATTCGGGGGACTGTTGAGCAAATTCCTTTTTAACGGCGTCTGCCCCCAAAAGCTAATTATTTTTCGGAACTTTTACTACAAATTTCAGACTGGTAGAACGTCATTATAAAGGCAGCTTATCTTATTTTTACCTACTTGTTTAGGCGTCTGCAGACCAAACGCCCCTGTCTGCTTAATTTTCGCTTAAGGAAAATTTGAAGCATTTATTTTTAGTAAAATTTCGGTGTATGATTCAAAGTGGTAGAGCGTCATTATATATGTGGCCGCTTAAACGGCCATTTTTGAATGCGTCTGCTCTGAAGACGCCGCCGTCTGCTAGTTTTTGGAAGGCACCGGGGTGTTTGCCAATACAAACAATACTACCTCTCCAATTTTGAGCCTGGTATTAAATAATTTCTTTTTAACCAAAAATTGGGTATTTCCAAAGCCGCTCCTGAAGTAACGCCCCCAGTCTGGACCGGCAGACGCACGGTTTCATTCATCGTTTAAATAGTACTGTCGATTAAAAACATCAAACCTTTGGTAAAAAAACATTATGCATTTTTGCTGCCAGCTCTCGGACTAATAGCTATCGATCCGGCTTCGGTCTACAATCTACAGGATATTACAATCTGCCCTAGAGAATAAGGTAGATCGACAATTGAACACTAGTACATATTTGCAAATTAACCGTTTAAGTAGATATCACAAAATTTGTCAATATTGAAAAGCTTTCAATGGCATTCATAATAACACCGATTTCAGATTTCAGGAATGGGATTCATGGCAGTCGGGTGACTGAGTGAAGCGAACAGCTGAACAGGTGTCAGATATGGGTGTGGAAGGGTACGAGGAGAGTCAGAGGAACTCATTACAAGTTTTATGGCTGGTTATTTGAAAGGCCGTGGCCTCAGGCAAACCTTCCTTGGCGCAAGAAGACCCAAGCCAAGACGGTGGTAAGACCTTTCTTTACTCCCATCCGCTAGCTGGATTACATCAAGTTGCTGACCGGGACCTAGACCATTGCTACCGTCACTTTCACCCCACATCATTTTGTCTCTTCAAACGCAATAACCTGAGAAAGGATTGATATATCGAGTTGAAGCGTGATGAAAAAATGGGCAGCTATACGGGAGCAGGTCACGAAAAAAATTAGTAAAGTAAAGTAAAATGCACAGAACATGGCATACACAAACATCTTCGGGTGGCTCTTTATGACAACATTAATTATTGTTACTAAAACCGCAAGACACTTTTCGATATATCAATTCATTCTGATCTCTTTCCAAAAAATCGAGTCGTTTTCGTGCCGCTTATCTACGTACAGTGCTTCACCTTCAATTGACACAGAGATTAAAGGAACTTGTTAAGTCCTGTCAAGTGGTATGTCTGAAGTGATAAAATCCTGATTTTCAGCTGGGGTGAAGTAACCCGAGTGGGTGATACTTCGACAGCCAAATGGACGTACGAGATTGCATATGCTTTGATCTAGACTTGAGTGCAGTCTCTTCAGCCCATCCCGCGCGTGCTCATCTGCAACATTTATATCATGCTACACTACATTAAGTGATTGATTAGCACAACTGTTTCTAGTGATTATTATCTCAAACGTGCGCATTCCATTCCGAATGCTAATTGACAACATGCCAAATTGACAATTGTCACCACACAACATGCTAATCCACCACAGCCATTTTAAAGGTATAACGGATTATGGCTGACAGCATCAAATATTGCACAAAAAGATAATAAACTGTTACTTTCGACTCAGTTTCGAGTTTTGGTAATTTCAAACTCATTTTCATTATTTTCCTTTCTATTAAATTTTTCAGCCTCCAAATATCTATTGTTATTGTTATTTTCTCTAATCCTACTTACCTACAGTTAATTTTCATTCCCCTTCACAATTTTTCAACCGTTTTCTTTCGGTAATTCTACTCAATCACTCATTGGACTACTTATATTTTTACTCTTTCCAATTTTTCGACGCTCTTTACAATATTTCAACCCCAGTTACTTTTGGTATTTCTATTTAACTATGGAGTAAATTTTTCCGAAACCACCCCTAAAAATTAATGACTGCTGAAACACCCTGTATATGAAAAGCAAAGAAATTAATTTTTGCACAAGAATCCGGTTTAATTGGCACCAGCTCTATCTAGCGTTACATTCAAATTATATTTGTGGTATTGCAACGCAATAACAATAATAATATGATCAAATGTGTAATCGTTCTTGATTTGCAGTCAGCAGGGGCTTAACGGAGGCAATAAAGTCACGTAGAAACGTTAGTTAACCGCATCAGTACCGCAACTAAGTGCTTTATCAATATGTTTTAGATTGTTAAAGAGTTCGAATTAATTAGTAGCATAGTTCGAGGAGCCACATGGAGATGCATGCATCCAGATTGTAGCTATGTGACTTCTGCAGCGGCGTGGTTTGAAATTCTATTATCCCGCTGTTCATTGGACGCCGCTGTTTTTTTCTAAACGAGGGTTACCTACGTTCCTCATAATTTTTGTAGATATGTCTCTCGATTTTGATTCAAATTTGAGGCCAAGAGGTCTGACAGATGAATAAACCAAACCACTTTCCCTTTATCCACGAGAACAATAAATACTTCATAAATTAATTCTTACATGTGACAACTGTTGTCATGTCATACATACAGATTGGAATTAGCATTCCGTATTTTGCAGTTCTGACTTAAAGATGCGTTCAATCCTTGCTGCTCCCAGTTCTCAGGTGAAAATGTTTATAGTTTAGTTTATGTATGAACAGATAGCCATCTGGCAAAGACAATTAATTAATCTCAGTTTGAATCTCAATCTCATACAGGTATTTGTGCTAAATTATGGACGGAAATTAATTAACCATTATTTTATAAATATATTTCTTATTACACGGAAACGCACATACTCTTATCTAATTATTATTCGTATGACTATGAAATTATCACTATATGTTATAATTTAAGAAATAAAAACTATACACGGTGTCACGAGATCATGGTACACCCCCTTTTTTTCCATAGTTTTTGGACTGCATTTTTGAAACTTGAAACATCGAATGTAATTATTAAAGGCACTTTCTGACATATTAACCGAATCTTTTCCATTTCCGGTTTTGCAGGAAATGACAAACTTTTTATTTTCAAATGGAACACCCTGTATATCAATACATTTTTGAAATCTACTTCATTTTCTGAATCCAGTGATACTACGTAAGTGACATTTCAAGTGTCAAAATTTTTTAGGACCCATTTTTTATCTTTGTATCTAGATTCTAGAGGGTTATTCATTACTTATTCATTCACTTTAAAGCTTTACATATAAAAAATTTTCATTCTAACGTTTCTCGTAGTTCAGAATTTTTTTCTCCAAAACAATCAACCCCATCAGATATCATGAAATCAATGAAATCAGAACAAAATTGTCTATCGATCCGTGCAAAAATATACCCGATGTCCCATTTCAAAAAAAGCAGGTTGCATCCACAGTGCTTAAGATCCGACGGTGATCGCTGAGACTAAGGTCCAGAACAAAACTTGGGAGTACGATCTATCCTGTTTTTTGTTTAGGCGAATATTGCAAGTAATAAAGGAGATATTCCAATTTAAAAGTGGGACAATAATTAAAAAAAGCCCTGTACCTATACAGAGTGTATTCGAATTCGATTACGAAAATAGAATTACCTACAAAAAAATTCGAATTCCACTTCAAGGGAGTTACAGTACCCCTGAATATCTTGGGACCCTGATTTAAATTATTGGGACTGCATAATTTCATGTAATTTTTGACTACTTTTATTGAAACATAAAAAAATTATTAGATTTGAATTTGAAAGAAATCAGAAAAAAGCTCTGCTTTACCGGAAATCTCCGCTCTAAATTTCAGATTCCTATCAATTATACTTTTCGGATAAATTTCATATAAAGTTTTTGACTTCTTTTTACGTTAGAAATCCATGGTAGGCAATATGAATATACCCCTTAGATCCTTAAGTATATTTTGTCATACGTTGTTTAATAATAAATTGTTAGTTCTAATTTAAAAAAGTTTTTTATACTTTTCAACCGCTGCGCCACGCTAATATATTGCACGCAGCTGTATAAATCATCTATAAATTATTCATGATCCAAATATAATTAACTGAAAAAACTACGGGCATTGTTTAAAACTGGTGGATATAATAATCCGAAAGCCGCAATTGTTTATCGCTTTATATCATCCAGATTAACAAATGTTATTGGACTTTTGCCTGTTTCGTTTCAATTATTTTTACACATTTTAGCGGGTTTTATGCAAAATCCCCTAAATAATTTGTTGACGTGACGCTTATTATAAGTTAGGGCCGTGTTTAACAGCGCATTTGCACGAAAAGTCATCAGAATTAGGGCTGTGCGATATCGGAATTTGAATATCGAATATCGATATTTAAAATTTAATCGATATACCGATATATCGATATACCGATATATCGATATACCGATGTATCGATATATCGATATATCGATATACCGATATATCGATATACCGATATATCGATATACCGATTTATCGATATATCGATATATCGATATACCGATACACCGATTTATCGATATATCGATATACCGATAACTAAATATACCGACTTATCGATATATCGCCTTATCGGTACTTATACAATTGTATCGACATCGTTACTGTGGTATTATATCTGTAATCGAGTAACATCTTAGTTTTAAGAGCTAGATAGGTATGAATAGGTAATAGTCCTTTTTCTGTAGTTTCTTGATGTTAGTTAGTTAATAATATTGAAATCAATTATTGATTGAATCGATTGGATTGGAGCGCTCAAACATTATTGTTTACGTTGTGCCCTGGAAAATAACGTAGGATTCGAAATAAACGATTATGGACCCAAGGGTGCTTTGAAAAACATCAGTTGCGATGTCCAATTTTCTACAAGTCGTTTAAATAAGTATAATAATTCCTACCATCACTTGTTTAAATTGTTTATATACTAATTGTTTATACACTGCACGAAAATATTGATATCTCCAACGCAAAGATTCCTCAATTTTGTCGATTCATTTCAATGTTAGCCAGTTGTCAACAAATGACTGAATCAGGCCGAATACCTACTCCTACATTTAAAAGAAGTCAGAACTTCAGAAGTGTCATTATAGGTATCGATATACGGGACACCGGTTATTGATATACCGGTATATCGATATATCGATATATCGATATATCAATAACTTATCGATATATCGGTATATCGATATATCAATATATCGATATATCGATATATCGATATACCGATATATCGATATACCGATATATCGATATACCGATATATCGATATACCGATATATCGATATATTATCGATAACTTATCGATATATCGATATATCGATATTTCGGTATATCGATAACACACTTTTATCGATATATCGATATATCGATAATCGATATATCGATATATCAATTGAAAGTCGCAGGCCTAATCAGAATTATGCAATAAGGCCTCCAACTATTACCTCCAAGAACATAATTAAAGATTACACAAAGAGCATTACTTTCTGATCCGGATTTAGCTCGAAAAATCCGACTGCTAACCTATTTTGCAAAAGTATTCACAATTAATTCTGTTGTTTGCGAGTAAACAGAGATATAACGGCCCTATATAGAAGTTGTTGTCGAAATTATCTTCGGTCAATATTTATCCAAATAAAAGCTGGAATGGAGATGAGGTTTATAAAAGACAGACGTTTGTTAAATAAAAATTTCATCTTATACGTTAGCTCTGAATGCGGCTCATTATTTTTAAATGATATACTTAAATACATTTTCAAAATGCAATTCTATGCTAATTTTGTTCGCTAGAGTTGACCGACAGTCTGACTCTGTATACATTATCTACATACAGATTCTCGATTCAAACATGTCGAAGATAGATTTATAATCGTCAAGGAGCTAGAATATTTCTTTGATTTGCCATGCACTTCAGTGGTGGAACTACAAATAATAATAATTTATAATACCACAAGTGCATGCTATTTATTATTAATTTAATAACAATAGTTTAAAATAATGAGAACAAAATTACTATTTATTATCTGAGTATAAAGCCCAAGAGCTTTAGCTCGCAGGATCTTAAAACGTAAAAATTTCATGTTTTTGACAATTAGAATTTTCGATCGATTTTTGTAACTGATGCTGCAGTGTGATGAGTAAAATGTAAAAACCTGTCGTAAACCGTGTTTAAAAGTTATTAAAATTGAATCGTCTTAAATGGGCTACCCGGTACAAAGTTCCTACTCAATTGGAGTGAAACTCGAAAATCGAATACTATACCAGTAATAATTAGTAATTAGCTCTGGTCGTCATGTGCTCGATGCCTGTTGGAATTCAATAATAATTGACGTTTGTCGCTATAGCTTTATAGTGAAATCCTGGGCATTGTGCCATTGTAGGGTGCATTATCATTATACGCTTCAAACACTTGATGCATTTACCTCTCCAATAACTTTATGAAAAAGAATGTAAAGTATGCCAGTTAAATAAAAGTAAGTTTCCATTTACAGCGATCTTTTGAACTTCATATACTAAGTATAATTATTAAATCGACAAAGTCCATATAAATTTCATATGACGTAAAAAGTATTTGACATTTGGAAGTTTTGGAAAATATCACGTCGTTTCAGAATTTGATGCTGAACTCTCCATTAAAATTAAGTGCGAGCGTTCTGAGGCATCCTGTAGGTATATTTGGGTAATGACCGTGTTAATTATTCCCTCTTATACTGAAATAGAGTCCACTTACATAATTATTTATTAGAATTCCAGATCTATTCCGATTTTTGTGCGTTATGATTTTGTGAAAATAATAAAATAAATGAATTTTCCAATGGATCTTGTATTAGTGCAAAAACACACGACTCTTGTGTGATGATCGAAACGAAACCTCGATACCTACCATTTCAGGTTTTTGTCTCTTTTAGTAATGTTCTTGCCGAGTTATTTCTGTTGTAATATTTCTCTGGGCCCCGTTTCAACGAAGAAGCAATTATTTTGAGCACTGCTTCTGAATTATAAATGTTCCAGTCTTGTAAATTAATGACAGAAGGTATGCATTTGAAGGTCACTCTGATTAAAACGTAAACCATATGTGTAGAGTTTGGCCTACAAGGAATACATCAAAATAACAAATTAGTTACATCCAGAGGGTTCAACCATAATTGCAAGTTTACCCCCAGGAACACACATAAATGCCTCTATAAAAAGGTTTGTTACATTTTCTACAAACTCCGGAATTAATCCAAACTAAGCGTCGAAAGTTTTAAACGAAAAAGTAAATATTTGTTTAATTACGGATACAGACAACATATGCGACCTATCTTTTTGTTTTCAACAATACCACTGTTTGAGCGAGCTGTCACACAGTACACAGTCAAAGCCTACAACGAAAATAAACCTCCAAATACTTATTTTATTGCATTCCGGCTCCAAGTAGGTATGAACATCTTTCTATTCCAATTTTTTGAAAAGTCGGTGTCATATGATAAATTCAACAAATAATTTGAAAAAACCGCGGGATCTTAAAATTAAAAGAAAGTAATGTACCTAAAGTAAAATGGTCAATTGAGCACATCAAATGAATCTTTCGAGCTGCCACCTGTCTGAAAGCGGTACGTAGTTTTTTGGGTGGCAGCTCGAAATATTCGGTATTTACATTTATTAAAATAAATGAAGTTAGTAAACAAGTTATTGTCCAAAGGAAGGGTTTGATTTTTCTGAAAATATAGTTTTTTATATGGTTTTTTAAGGACACAAAACGTAAGAGATTTCAAGGTTTTTCCTATTCGATTTTCTGCGCGGTTTTAGAAGCTTCTTGTGCTGACATGTATGTCTTACTAAAATCGTGTAATAATTGATGATGAAAATCATGGTTGAATGAAATTTAATAATTAACATCCAGTTCTAAGCAGGTGATATATCTAGGTGAAGGATGTCGTGATAAGAGTCCATTTGCATGTATAGTAGCAAAATACTTTTCCGATGCGCCGCTGTATAAAGCATCGCTAGTCATATTTTACGGGTCTGTCATACTTATATCATCCAAAATCCGTAGTAAGGGACCAATCTCAGGCTCAATACAAGAAAAAAAGTAGACAGGTTTTGAAGAAACTGAAACAACTAAATTCATGATTTTTTATTTCCTCATGTTTCTCAATATTTTTTTGCCAAAACGACACTAAACATGAATACATTTTGGGAAACAGAATTTGAAGAACTTCTATGCGGTAAAACGGCAAAAGGGCCCTTGTCGCTTGCTCATTGCCGTTACTAGAATCTAATCAGACCCATCAACACCAGTACAAAAAGCCAACGAAAGATGTGTATCAATGCGATGTGTGTCCCTGTAGATGTTTACCTTGTTAATGTGTATGTAGGGGCGAGCTGAATTTACTGGTGGAGTCGGGTGCAGATTTTATAAATCTGCACCTAGTAGTAGTGCCTCCGCAGACGCACAGTGGTGTTAAAAAGACGAAATTATGAAAAAAAGGGGGATGAAAAGTCAAAGAGGGTGAAAATTAACCCAAGTTAAGTAGAATTACAGAAAATAATACAAAAATAAGACAATTATGCAAATTTAGCCCTTGGAGGGTTGAAATATTGAATTTAGTAAAATGGGTGCTTAGGGGGTTGAAAAATTGTAAAGGGGGATGAAAAGTCAAAGAGGGTGAAAATTAACCCAAGTTAAGTAGAATTACAGAAGGAAACTGAAAAATTGTAAAAGGTAAACTGAATCCCAAATGCGTTCAATTTTATGACCGACGAAAAACGAAATTATGCGAATTTTGCAAAATTAGCACTTAGGGGGTTGAAAAATCGTAAAGGTGGATGAAAAAATCAAAAGGTATGAGGATTAACCGTGGCTAAGTAAAATTACGGAAAATAACACCAAATTAACCCAATTATGTAAATTTTGCATTTGAAGACTTGAAACATTGCGAAGGGGGATGAAAAAAGTGAAAAGTTTAATCATCATCCAAATGGGTTCAATTTATTACCGAGGAAAAACGAAAATATCCGAATTTGGCAAAATTAACACCTAGGGGGTTGAAAAATTGTAAAGGGGGATGAAACGTCAAAGTGGATGAGAATTAATCGTAATTAAGCAGAATTACAGAAAATAACACGAAAGTAAACCAATTATGCAAATTTAGCTTTTGGGGGTTGAAATGTTGCGAAGGGGGTTGGAAAAGTGAAAAAGATAAACATAATCCAAATGAGTTTAATTTATTACCGAAGGAAAACTAAATTGCGTGAATTTTGCAAAATAAACACTTAGGGGGTTGAAAAATTGTACAGGGGGATGAAAAGTTAAAAGGGATGAAAATTAATCGTAATTAAGTAGAATTACAGAAAATAACACGAAAATAAGCCAATTATGCAAATTTGACTTTTGGGGGTTGAAACATTGCGAAGGGGTCGAAAAAGTGAAAAACTCAGTAACAATTCATACGAGTAAAATTCGGTAAAATTTATTACCGAAAAAAGGCAAAACTGCGCGAATTTTACAAAATTAACGCTCGGGGGGGAGAAAAATCGTTAAGGGGGATGAAAACTCAAAAGAGATGAAAATGTACTGTAGTTAAGTAGAACTAGCGAAAATCACACGAAAAAGAAGCGGTGTGGGTAAATTTTGCTCTTTGAGGGTTCACATATCATGAAAGGGGTTGAAAAATTGTGGATGGGTTAAAAATTAATGAAAATGACGTTGAATTATTAACAAATCAGAAGAAAGCAAAAAAAAAAATAAAATGTGTTTACTCCGCTTGCTAGGGCTTAAGGGTTGTTAGTAGCGTAGGGGTTGGTTTTAGGTTGAAGACTCATAAGACTTTTTTCAATGGTTGACCGAAGTCTATCGAACCCCATAATTTTATTCTACCACTTACATGAAAAAATTTCCAGTTTCAACCCTTAAATTTCAACCCCCTTGTTAGATATTAATGAAAATTTGCCCATCCGCCTACAGTGGCGTTGTAAATTACCACATCAAATTTAACCCAGATACGTTGAGCAGTTTTTGAGTTCTCGCATTTTTGTGTTTCAGCATGTTAGGGGGTTGTATCGCCTTTAAGGGTCGTTTTTCGCGAATGATGAATAATACCTTTTTTGTACCATCAATAGAAAGCTATCGAATGGTATTATTTTCAACTATACATTCTTCATTGAAAATTCGAGTTTCCACCCCTAACTTTCATCCCCTTCGATAATTTTCTCCTAAAATTCGCTCTTCCCTTATCGAAGATGCAGTGTGTAAGATGTCACAGTTTCGCAGAAGATATTGCTTCTCTGTGTCAAATTACAGGGCTTTATGGACGTTTCAACCCCTAAACTCCAACCCCCTATTTCACCACCCCCACATGCCCTAAAGGAAGTTGTGTTTTCAATTTCACCACCCTAATCCAATTCGTTGAAAAATTAAGGTGATTTGTAGATTCATGTTTTCAACACCTCATGATTTCACCCCTTTATGATTTACAGGGGTGAGTTTATTTTTCCGGTGTGACATAACTCCTTGCGTATTTACTGACTTCAGTTGTTCATAAATAAACCAATAGGGTTTCAGAAAAAATAAATAAAATGTAATTATCGACTTGCAAAGAGTTAGGGGTGGTTAATGGCCCAGGGGTTGGTTTTAGATTGAAAACTCATAAGACCTTTTTTCAATAGTTGACCGAAATCTATCGAACCCCGTAATTTTAGGCTACCATTTACTTGAAGAAATTTCAAGTTTCAACCCTTAAATTTCATCCCCTTTGTTAGATATTTTTGAATATTTGTCCATCCACCTATAATGTCACTGGAAATTCACAAACCAAATTCTGCCTTGATACGTTGAGTAGTTTTTGAGTTCTCGTATTTTTGTGTTTCTGCATGTTAGGGGTTGTAGCGCCTATAAGGGTGGTTTTTCGCAAAATATGAATGACACCTTTTTTGAATAATTAATGGAAAGCTATCGAATGACGCCAATTTCGACTAGTACTTATTAAGCGGAATTTTGAGTTACAACCCCTAATTTCCACCCCCTTGGTCCGATATGACCCAAAAGCAATCTCCGCCTTACTTTTTAGTGTATAAAGCCGTATAGTAAATTTGAGCTCGACACCTCACTCTGTTCTCAAGTTATCCGACGTTATGTATTTCTTCATGTTAGGGGTTGTAGAGCCTTTAAGGGTGGTTTTTTGTAAAACATGAATAACACCTTTTTGAATCATTAATGGAAGGGTATCGAATGGCGTTAATTTCGACCAATACTTATAAGGCGGAATTTTGAGTTACAACCCCTAATTTCCACCCCCTTGGTCCGATATAGCCCAAAAGCAATCCCCGCCTTACTTTTTTGGGCAAGATTCCGTATAGCAAATTTCAGCTCGATACCTCAATCCGTTCTCAAGTTATCCGACGGACAGAGTGAGGAGCGATCGATACGACGAGCGAGCGAGCGAGCGAGCGAGCGAGCGAATAAGCAAAGACAAGAGTACCTCCGCATTCTGCTACGGCACTAAAAGCCCTTGTTTAAATTTACTTTAGGCAATGCAATATACCACGGCCGGCCGGCGGTCGATATTGCTTTAAACAGCAATTTTCATTTCACTGACTTTATTCAACGGCACGTTGTTATTTCTTCATTTATACCGTTTTAATACACATCTTTCAGTTTTCCTCAAATCACTAAGACCGTTTGAGTGAAATAATAATAATACTTTAAAATCTATTTCCGTTTAACTGTTACATTTAAAAAATCTGTGAAACTGCCAGTATTTAACTTTGAGCATTTTTTAGTGGTTGCGGGGAGGTTAAGAAAGATAGCTGAATACTTGAATGGTCTTTCCATGTATTTCATATTAACTAAAACGGGAAAAAACAAGAGGGCAAACATCATTTCGAACCGAGAAAATGATTTAGAACCCTTTCCTCTCCAACCGAAGCTACGGTTACTTAATCTACGTATATTGATCTCTGAGATGACAGCATTATACCGGGTGATTCAGTTTGGTATTCGCCCCCCTGTAACTTTTTTATTTCAACAGAAAAATTTATGAAACCATATATATTTGTTAATCGCATGACAAACTCTATTAAATGACGTAATTAAATCTTCAATATGATGACATATGTCAAAATGACGATAGTCAATTTTTTTTCTCCAAATGACATGCTGTATATTTCTTAGCGGATTCTTGTAGACATTTGTTTTCTACATTCAATTATGTAAAAAAAGTCTACACTTTTACTAGAAAAATTCCGAAAAAAAAATTGATTTGATTAGGCATAATTTGAAAGTATCTTGTCAATAAAAGTAGTTAGCCATGGAAAAAATTGAATTATAGTGTAGTCTAAGTCACTCACATCGCAAGGACCGTAGTTTCTCAAAGAATTATTATTACTTACCCTTTTAATAACAATAATACCCCATTTACCTTATAACTAGTGAATAACAATAACATTATTACTATTAACGATCTAACAGGTAAATCAATTATAATTTTTGAAAAACAGGACCCTTCGTGTGAGGGCGACATTAGGCAACACCATAATTCAATTTTTTCCACGGCTCACTACGTTTATTGACAAGAAACTTTCAATTATGCCTAATAAAATAAATTTTTTTTCGGAATTTTTCTAGTGAAACTGTGAACTTTTTTTACATAATTAAATGTAGAAAAAAAACGTCTACAAGAATCCGCTAAGAAATATACAGCATGTCATTTGAAGAAAAAAAGTTGACAATCGTCATTTTGACATAATGTCATCATATTGACGATTTATTGACGTCACTTCATGGAGTTTGTCATGCAATTTACAAATATATATGGTTTTATATATTTTCCTGTTGCAATAAAATAGTTACGGGGGGGCGAATACCAAATTGAATCACCCGGTATACGCAAACGAAAAAACTTAATTGATTAAACAATTTCATTTTTAGCGCTTTCTCGTATAAGTTAAAATGTTTTAATGTGGTACTCAAGTTTTTACTGCATAAAATTTCATTTTGGTTAATATCTAAATATGCCTCGTAAATTATTCAGTTTTATATCAAGGAATAATTCTCAACGCGCCTCTTATGGCGTAATCACCTTGATTACACTAGTAAGCTGTCAAAAATGTTTTAACATCACGTGGTATACTAAATCTTGAACACCATCATATACGCATTTTATAACTCTTAACATAAATATTTAGAAATACAGCCACATAGGAACCCCGAATATATTCAACCTTCTTCCAGTTATTGACCGCATTACATTTTAATTTACTACGCCTCTTGCATGACAAAAAGCCAATGTATTTTACAAGGGGTATTCGCAATTTTCCAACTTCGGCTGTTAATTTTTTATGTATATCCAAGTTTAAGTTCGAAAACAAAAACTCGAATCTTCAGTAAGTCGTCAAATAATCATCATTGAAGAGAAAACTGTAAAGAATATTAATAAGAACTAATGTGTTTGTGAGTTATTCAAAATCAAATATTGGATGTTCCGATGAAATTATTGCAAGGCTCCTAAAAACTGAGTTAAAAAAAATGTGATGGTCTTCCTGATACGCTTATAAATGAAGGAACAATAATGTGTTGTAAAATTTTACGTATTATGTTTTGCCGGAAATTAATCATAAGGTTCAGTGCCCTGGGAAAAAGTTGAAGTTCCTACCGTGATGCGTCTCCGAGATTGCCAAATTTTTTGTCTTATTGTCATTATTATTTTTGGCTGTTGCTGTTGTCTTTGTTATTATTCGGATAATGTTCTTGTTCTCTAATATCTCAATTAATAAAAACTTATTTTATTATTGACTAAACTTTTTCAAATCAGCCAACGCTTATTAATTTAAAACCCAAAAAATGCAACACGAGTTGCTAATTAACGTAGGATCTGAAACTTTCAATTTATTTTGAAAGTTCTGAGGATGATGAGCTGAAATTATTTGCGATTAACATCGTGGACTGCGTGTGTTCTCCGCGGGGGTCACCACTTTACCAAATTAGTAATAATTATCAATAATTACCAAAAAAATAATAAGGCAAACAAAATGAGGATGGAAATAACCGCTATAAATGCTTCATTTCTAATACAGGACGAAACAGTTTTTGCAGACGTTTCATAGAATGAGAATAATTGTTAATGTAAACTTGCCACATAAACGCTGTTTCACAGTTAACGAAATTTCCGCCTGGTTTTCTACGCAAATAACGCCAGAAGATATCCAGAACAGATAAAAAAGGACGAGCAATGCAATTTTGTCGCTTAATTATTTTTATTTCTCATCTTCGTAAAACTTACGAGAGTTGAAACTGCTAAATTCGATGACAGAATTTTACGGCCATATTCAGAAAGCTCATAATGGAAACTTGGCGGATTAAAATAGAATAAACTTCTCGAGTTAAACAAGAAAAATTCGCCACACAAAAAACAGGAAACTTACACTGTCACTAACCAGCAACGAAACTCCTGGGAAACTGGCGCAACCCGGAAATTTAATAAGGCTATTATAATTGTTGTGTTTCCAAAAGATACTCAGGCGCCCCCACAAGCCACTTTTAATATCGTAATACTACTATGTTTTAAAAAATAGATTTTATTAAAATTTATTACTTTTACTTCGGTTGTATTCTACGATCGCGCGAAATATAAATAGTCGAAAATGCAACTGGAATAATAAACAAGAAATTAAAATGCTTTAAGGATGTATTGGAGGCAAGCAAAAATAGTACCAAGTTAATGAATTTCACAGATTATTCTCATCATTGTTCTAAAGCCCTCGTTTAAATTTGGAATTGATTCACTAGCCCGTTTAAAAGTTTCAATTCAAGAAAATTTAACATGCGACCTTATGGAAACTTACCACAATTTCGATTATATTGGCAAAAAAAGTTTAGAAAAAATAGTAACATTACTTTGTTAATTTTTATGTGTATACAATGAATACTGAGGAACAATTTGGTATGATTTTTATAAAAGGTTACTGAACTCGTTCTCGAGATATTAATTTATTAGTCAATAAATGTTTCGTTTTCAAATTATTCGTTGCGACCATAGTAACTATACAAAAAGTTAATTCACGAAATGGTGTCATAGGTTCAATCATTTTCACCAGAATGGATAGGAAAATTTGTTTCAACGCTGAAACTTTAGGCATACCTACTTTTGAAATAATTAATAAACCTAGAGCGCATCGCATTCTAGTAGGTAGTTAGATAGATATACATACTCAAGTAAACAAGACAATTAAGTCATTTTAAGTTCCAACTTGAAATTATTATATCATAAGTTGCAGGCCTCACCTTAAACTTGCGACTCCATAAACATAAATTTCACCAACAATATGGCTCTGAAAGTACATCAAAGTAGCATTTAAAATTCTTGCATTAATTATTATCATCACTTACTCGAGAACTTCTGCCATCATTGGTTAGGCTCAAAATTTACAACTCAGATTTATCGTAACGGCGCCCTACTGATTAAAAACGATTGTTAAAGCATGTCTACGCCTCTACGCGTTGAATTAATAATTTATGAAATTTCCGGTAGACTAGAATTCGCCATTCGTTTATTAAATAATCGGGCTCGGTAGTCATCGTTTGGACCAAATAACGTGTTTAAAAAAATGGGCAGCTACGGAAGCGGCTAGAACCTCCCCACTTGGTGAATGATCCAATCCTATCACCAATAAATTTCAATCCTAAGTGTTTTGGTAGTTTTTTAAAATTTTTATTACACACATAAAAAGAAATTCTTGCAGCAAGAAAATTTTACTCGACGTCAAGAAAATCTTAGTTTTGTATATCCACAAGTAAATATTATCTTCCCTCAAGGAAATAGTTTTCTTGATGTAATCTCGCTTGATCCAAAACTATAGTGTTCTTGCAACGAGTAAATCCATTTTCTCAACAGCAGTAAGTCGTTGTTTTGGTTCAAATCAAAATTTTAATTAAACCAAGATAGTCACATATACTTGCTGCAAAATGAAACCATTTTCTTGGTCGAAGTAATTTAATGTAATCGGGCTTGATCGAAAACTATGGTGTTCTTGCAACGAGTAAAGCCATTTTCTCAACAGTAGTAAGTCGTTGTTTTGGTTCAAATCAAAATAATAATTAAACCAAGATAGTCATAAATACTTGCTGCAAAATGAAACCATTTTCTTGGTCGAAGTAATTTGATGTAATCGGGCTTGATCCAAAACTATAGTGTTCTTGCAACGAGTAAAGCCACTTTCTCACCAGCAGTAAGTCGTTGTTTTGGTTCAAATCAAAATTCTAATTAATCCAATAGGATAGTCATATACTTGCTGCAAAACGGAACCATTTTCTTGGTCGAAGTAGTTTTATCTCTTCATTTCAAAGTCTGATTTTTCTTGGAGTAAGAACAAAAATCTCTTGAATCCACAATTCAATTATATTCAACTGCGAAAAATTTAGAACTCTTGGGATAAAATTTTGAAAATTTCATGTACAAATGTTATTAGGGCGCCTGATGCATTTTTGTCGTCACCCATTCTTAGATGATTCAGAAAATATACATATACATACCTAGGTATAGTAATAAATATCAGTTTCACGTTTTCGATATTCGAAAACCTATGAAACTGATGTTTATCTGAGTCCTCTAAAATGGGTGACAATTAGAAGTAATATCCGAAAGAACCCTGTGGAAAAAAGTCACTTTTCTTATAATGTACTATGGAAACACTGGACAACTTCGGTGGAAAAATGCACTATCACTAGAAACACCCCACTACACCGAAACACTTGATTTACACTGCTGACGCGTTTCGAACACAATGTGCTCATTATCAAAGCCGAAGCTAAAACAACCTGCCTGTCTAGAAACTGAAATATTTATAGGCCCACCCGCGTAGCTCCGCCCCTCGCCTGATCTCGGTAGACCAATCACAGGTCGAGAAATGGTCACGTAAGGGTGAACACGTATAAATACAACAAGTCCTACTTAAAGTAGCGTAAACAAAGATGAATATGCGATCGGGCCTGTATCAGCGTTCATAAGCCTATCTCTAGACTTATGAATTACGATACTCTCCCAAGCGTCGAGCATCTGCATCTTGTTAACGCTACAAACTAACTTAATATTATCACTTATTCTATGGTCATTGTGTAAAGCATGTAGGGCAACACTGGATTTCTCAGTTCTGCCATATATTTAAGGTGGGCTAAGTGCTCCTTAAATCTGGTGCTGATAGACCTTCGTGTTTGACCTACATACTTTAGATCACAATTTTGACAATTGATTTCGTATATACCAGATTTTTCGCTATTCCCTACTTTATCTTTCGGGTTGCCTAAAAGGCAAAAGGCGAAAGATAAAGTAGGGAATAGCGAAAAATCTGGTATATACGAAATCAATTGTCAAAATTGTGATCTAAAGTATGTAGGTCAAACACGAAGGTCTATCAGCACCAGATTTAAGGAGCACTTAGCCCACCTTAAATATGGCAGAACTGAGAAATCCAGTGTTGCCCTACATGCTTTACACAATGACCATAGAATAAGTGATAATATTAAGTTAGTTTGTAGCGTTAACAAGATGCAGATGCCAGGCATTATAGAATAAACATACCTATTTTTTATTAAGAATATATATTGAAGAAAAACCATTAAACAAAATTTGACAAACAAATGAAAATTACTGTTACTTAAACAAAATAATCTTCTAACAACCTACGTAGGAGACTTGGAATGCAACCGGAAATTTCTTTGAGTGCTTTGAGTAAAAATGTCAGACTCCCCTTAAGAGTTTTTATAATAAGCGAAAATTAACTGATAAATAAATAAAATATCACATTTTACCCTCAGAAGGCTCAGAGGTTCCTTCTTCGTCATCTATTTCCTTTCGTTTTACTCTCTGCGGTACCGTGACGTAATATATAGTAATAGCTTCGTTAGGAAATAAATTTACAATTTTTAGTGATAACGTCTAATACTGCTCAACTGCTCATGCTTCAGGCGACTGAAAAACACATTGTTAGATTTTCAGATAAAATATTTTTGGACTTACTGTTGTGTAATATAACCATACAAATATTTGATAATTATATCGACTAGCCTACTCCTGCTGTTATCGTCCAGAATTTTCTTTTCCTTGTAGGATTGTATTATATTTCTTCCGAATGGTACAGATTCAAGTAATTCTTTAAGATCAAAATCGGGAAAATGTAGACCTAGGCTTCTGGGAATGTCCTTAGTACCACAGAACGACGTGGGACGATTTTCCAAGGGGACGTAAGTTAATTCCTCTGATGCGCTGGTGTTCTGACTAGTATCACTGCCTCGATCACTGCTAGATAGCCCAGATGAGTCCTAAATATATTTAAATGTACATGTGCTCAAGTAAGTATGTCATCGAATAGGCAATAGTGTAATTTGAAACATGTTTTTAAAGTAGACTGAACTGAAATAATCAATTTTCTCACTAGCAAGTACCTAACTAAAAACTGTATGGGTTGAGATTTGAGAAGATGGCTAAAGCCTTCGTCAAAGCCAAGCAATAAGGAAGATGTAAAAATAAACTGATCGTTAAGCACCTGTTAGCTGCGAAACAAAACAAATTACTATTTTGAGTTTTGCATTCACACTATTGTAAGTATAAACTAGAAATTGATATAACACTACAGGCACAGGTCACCCTGATGTATTATCCAAGGTTATAATACATATAAAGTCCCGGAACGGTCCATTTTTTCTGCTACTTTTCAAGGACTTTATTTCGAGCTTTATTTTGAAAGTTGGGCGCAGTAAAGCAAGGAATTATATACAGTGTGTCTCATTTTAACTGGAACCACACAAATATTTCGGTTAATTTTAACCGAATCAATGCGTTCCTTTTTTCTGCATGTAGAGCTCCAAAATCTGCACCTGTGTAATACTCAACTTCTTTTATAAACCGAAACCCCAGCCTACTGCGATTTAATAAAAAGGCCAAAAATGACGAAATCGTTATTAGGAATTTTTTTATCGAAAAATTTTATAAAGAAAAGTTGCTCCAAATGGCTCCAAATGGCTAAATTTCAGGAAAAAATTAAAATGTTGAATTTCTTGAGGAAGAATCATAAAATAACGAAAACGTCAATATTTTTGCAACATAACGGGTGATGTGAAATAAAAAAACAATGGAAGCGCACATGATGTGGCACATTGCAACAGATTAGTTGGGGTGTCCCTTGAAATTGTTAAGAAAAACGAAAATCTTACACTATCTTAATAATTCCAACTTTTTCTGCGATTGTTAAGTTTTATCCATCCATAGCCGATAGCAAATGTCAAATCAATTCATTTCAATTGTTTTTTTTTCACAGCACCCATTATGTTGCAAAAATATTGAACTTTTCGTTATTTTGTGATTCTTCCTCAAGAAATTCAACATTTTTATTTTTCCCTGAAATTTCGGATTTAGCTATTTGGAGCCATCCTGAGTAACTTTTCCTTATAAAATTTTTCGATAAAAAAATGCCTAATACGATTTCGTCATTTTTGGCCTCTTTATTAAATCCCAGTAGGCTGGGATTTCGGTCTATAAAAGAAATGAAGTGTCACGGAGGTGCAGATTTTGGAGCTGTACATGTAGAAAAAAAGAACGCATTGATTAGGTTAAAATTAACCGAGATATTTGGGTGGTTCCAGTTAAAATGAGACACACTGTATATATTTTGAAACGAAAAATAACAAAAAATACCGAAAATAAAATTGAACCACAAAATGAAGAAAAATGTAGGAATTTACGCCGTTAAGTTGAATCCAAAAATTTTGTGTTTTCATATGTCTTAATTTTCCACCAGTTCTTGGTTATTTAAAAAAAAATAGAGTGGCAACAACTATATACTTTTGGTGAAGTATTCGGGTTCATAAAAATGGAATTTCTTTTTGAAAAACATAAGATCGGGGTCATTTTCGATTTTAAACCAAAAGTGGAAAGTAATTTATTTAAAGTATTTTTAAATCTTTGCTTTTTATTTGTGCTTAGTTTCAAAAGTTTGAAAATAAAGCGTTTCGAGATTTCATACTAACCCTGTAAGTACATAGGTCGAAGAGGTGACAACTTGGAAATTTTAGTGTAAAACATGAGAAATTTGTACAATTTTTTTCAGGAATTTTGGAAATTTTTTTGTAAATTTTGGATATTTTTACATGATTTTGCACATTTTCTGGAAATTTTTTAGAAATTATGGACATTTTGTTGTACAGATTTTTACCCAGGTGTCAACCCCTCGACATGGGACTACGGGACGACCTGTTATTATTGTGAATTGTTGCTAATAATAAAAATGTCGGAGAATAGGTGCTTTACCTTTAAGAGTTGTCTGTACGTCTCATACCACTTAAGGAACTTTTTTCTCTGTCCCAATATGGGGATTATCTCTTTGACGTCGTCTGAATCCAAAGTGTTGAACAACCCTTCGTCGACCTGGTTTGCTTCAGATTTCCAAAACAAAAAAAATCAGAATTATATTTCTTTATATACCACTTTGCCAAAAATAGTAACTTCTAGGATTAAATTTTTGACCATTCGCTGAATTACGACGGTTCCCTGGCGAATCGAGTCAAATTTTAAAACAATACTCATTTTGAGAGCTACCAGAGTAAAACCACAACCGCTTACTTATTAAATCGGCAAAAATCTAAGTAATCTAAACCAAAATAATATGGCTCCTAATAACTAATAAGATGACTTTTGGGAGTAACCTCAAGGCGCCATAATAGCCGTAAAAATTTTATTAAATAGGCATCTACTTACTTTGGAACGTTTCTACCAAATTCTCCAGGTCCCACTCTTTCAATTTGTCTCTCACAAAGTCGTCCATTATTATTCCAGTTTCACAAAACCAACAAAACACCTCGCAAAACACTAACACAACTAAAACTCACCACCCAAATCTTCTAACGACTTACGTACCAGCATCAATAACTGATAAATGAAATGAAATGAAATGAAGTTAAAATTCTGCAGCCAGCTGCCTGCACCGCCACCAACTGCCGCCTGCCCGGCGCCGCAGCTTTGCCTCTGATTGGTTCCTGAAGTATGAATTGTTCCAGGAACTTTGGAGTCTGACCTCGCTTTTGTTTCCAAAATTTTGGTACAGTACCGCCGAGCCGAAAATTAATAAATTGCTTACAATCTCTTATATGAAAACATTTCAATTAAAAATTCAATGAAAAGAAAAGAGTATTGTAGTAGGTAGGTAATTAGGTATACCTATAGATGTTTATATTATGGGCCGCCGAATTCTTGAGTTTCGAACTTTAACGGGTACTTGCACTTTTTGCAACAAAGTTAAGGCCTTAATGCACGTAAATGTAACCTTACCTTAAGAATTCCTTTTTATTTGAGTTAAGTAAAATATGTAGGTATAGGTAATGTTTTAAAATAAGAAAAATTTTGCTTATCGCAAGCGGCATTTATTTATTTCAAGAAAACACTCAAACTAAGCAATTTTCTTCGTTAGAGATACTCGCCTTACACAACTTGAAAAATACTTTTGGAAGAAGAGTTTCATTATTTCATCTCAAGCAAATTACTATAAGAGGAGAAAATTTCATTTTATTTGAGTTAAGTAATTGTGTGATGTTTTAAAATAACTAAAATTTTCCTTACCGCAAGTAGCATTTATTTATTTCAAGAAAATATCCCTACTAAACAATTTTCTTCCTTTAAGAAGTTTTGGTTTACTTCACTTGAAAAAATGTTCTTGGAAGAAGACTTTCATTATTTCATATCAAGCAAATTACTATAAAAGAACAAATTTTCAGTTTATTTGAGTTAAGTAATTGTGTGTTGTTTTAAAATAACTAAAATTTTCCTTACTGCAAATAGCATTTATTTATTTCAAGAAAATATCCCAACTAAACAATTTTCTTCCTTTAAGACGTTTGGTTTAATTCACATGAAAAAATGCTCTTGGAAGAAGAGTTTCATTATTTCATATCAAGCAAATTACTATAAAAGAACAAATTTTCAGTTTATTTGAGTTAAGTAATTGCGTGTTGTTTTAAAATAACAAAAATTTTCCTTGCCGCAAGTAGCATTTATTTATTTCAAGAAAATATCCCAACTAAACAATTTTCTTCCTTTAAGATGTTTGGTTTACTTCACTTGAAAAAATGCTCTTGGAAGAAGAGTTTCATTTTCTCATATCAAGCAAATTACTTCAAGCGAACAAATTTTCTTGCGCTAAAAAAACGTTTTTATGTGTGTACTTATTGCCAAAAGGGCACTAAATTTAATTGAATTTTTGAAAACAAAATTCGAAAACTTTTCATGTGCTGATAAAACAAATGGTAATGTTTCCAAATTCATAGGCGACATGCCAAAAAGGCATTGGTCGTTTGCCACCAAAATTAAGTAAATTTTCCTACTTGCTACGACACCTAAATTCTTCTACTGGGATTTTTTAAAATTTCGAGTGACTTGAGTTTCAAATAGCTGCGTGCAACTCTTGCGGAGTTATCATATTTTTTCTAGTTTTCATGGCCCCATCACCTTCAGCAGACTTGAAGGTCTAATGTACATACCAAGTTTCAGCAAGATACCTCTACTAGTTCTCGAGTTATTGCAATTAATAGAATTTTGGTTTTTCACCCCTAACTCCCACACCCTTGGTCCGATATGGCCCAAAAGTAATCCCCGCCTTATTTTTATTTCTCAATTCGTCCTCAAGTTATTCGGCGGACAGATTGGGGGGGCAATACGACGAACGAGCGAATAAGCAGAAACAAGAGTGCATCGCATTCTGCTACGGCACTAAAAGCAATCTCTGCGAGGGAAACGGCTGAAAACAAAAGTCCACAGGCATGCAGCAGCATTAAAATATGAAAATTATAATATCACAATTTATACTGTTTTCTAAAATAAAGGGACTTCATGAATGTTACTCAAGAAATAATAAAGATTTAATTCACACTTGCTGGGAAGACGCGAAATAATTTAACCTAAGACCGAATTTATTATCTTTTTGACAAGGAAATTTACGCCTCTTACTTTATGGTCGAAAGAGGTTCTAAATTATGCGTGGAGTAGGTAGGTGTGCATGGAGTAACATCACTGAAACTTTTAGGGGTAATGTTGGGTGTAGTATCATTTCCGGATAACTATGGAACCTTCGTGTAATGCCAGTTTAGTGTAGAAATGTCGGAAGTTAGTTTTTATGCAAAGAGAATTCGCAGGTTATAAATGATGTTGCTGACGGATGTTAACGAAATAGAAAAATTGCTAGGGGAAGTAATATTGGATTCGTCATGTGTGCAGATGAAAGCCACTTAGTAAATCCACGATCAAATCAAACTGCAAGCCATAAAGAAACGAATTAATTGAGAGGCAGAACGAGACGAAGCGGACGTTAATTTAGTACTACATAGAGCTTAGTTATTTGAAAACGCAGCAGGTACGGAGGGGAGAGATTGTCATTGTTGAACAAAGTGGTTAAACTAAAGAAAATCCGCCATTTCCCCAACCCCTAGCCTCCGGGACCCGTACCGCATTTGTTTAATGGTTTCGCTAGATCTCCCGCAGAAATGCACTACAAGTTTACGCGATAATTCACGGCCATTCATAACCCTAATGAAAAACTTTGCGTCCCTCTGAAAGCAAATATTAATTAACAAAGAAGAGAGAAATGTTTTCAACCCGACTCCTCGTCCCTGCTATTACAACCAGATACACGACTTTTTACACACACTTATATTTTATTTCTATCTTGCTTGATCGAAGAGGTTTATTAGTTTTTAAATAACGTCTAGTATTACGTAGGCACAACTACAACTTAACTGTACTAATTTATCTGCGACGCCGGCACACAGTGGTTCAGAATCCAAAAAACGGAACGAAATTCGGATTTTCCAACTTTCTCGTAGGAATGAGTAATTGACAAATTTTATTCTTCATAATATTGGTCAACTTTAGGGCAAACAATGAATACAATCCTACTGTTCGTGTAGTCACTACACGACGTACAAAACGAGCAATTTCGCTGTGCTTTACGTTGTCGGAAAAAACGGAAAGATCGCTAGCTTGTGGACAGAAAAAACTTAAGATTTTCACAAAAAACTTTTTATAGGTGCTTATGGTGAACCTATTTGTATCAAAATAGCTCACCAGAAATGTAAATATACGTAGAGGGTTTTGTTCATAACCCTCATTACGATTCCATTACATTTCCAAGAAAAATTTTACAGATGAAGTTATACAAAATTTAGGGCACCTCAGGACGGTTTATAATTAGTATCAGATGTTTGCTTAGGGACTTAGGTAGAGAACTAAAATGATTTTGGCTGCGCATATTTGTGCGTCTAGGCATAATGAGCTTTTAAGTGAATTATTGCACTCTTGCAAAATTTAAATTTCAGTGCGTCTCTTGTTCTCGAAGTGTTCGCAGTGATTTAAATAATTCCATAGTGCTTCATATTTCTTATTATTGTTAGATTTTTTGTTATATTTGTTGTTTTGTTTGTTATTGCACATTTGGTTGCAAATTTATTTGTTCAGCATGGTCCGAGTTACGCTTCTGATGTTGCTTGATCTGATGATGCAAAATCGAGAAAAAACTTTTGAAGCTCGTAAAATTTGTGTTTTGGACTTTTTAAAGCTTACATTTCAAACCAATAATGATGAAGCCGCCACAGAACAACTGGAAACATTCGTTAGAGAATCGCATGTTTCATACAGACTGGAAATAAAGATATGGAAGGTGCCAAGCCACAAAAGAGAACAATTTGAAGGAAAGAAGCGAAAAATTCAGTCTGAGTTTCATTCAAAAATGGGATTAATTGTGGATAACAAGGTGCTAGAACTTCAAATGACGGAAATACGACAAGAAGTTATCTGGAGATAGACCTTGGATCAAGGACCAAGGAAGAAATTGCTTCTCTCGTCATAGTTCCTGAGGATGTCGAAATGCTCGTCGAAATCGATTCGGACAATGAAGATTTTTCCGAAGGAGAAACAGAGAACCAAGAGTGTGACGAACAGGACGAAGTGTATGAGTAAAAATACAAAGAGGATAAGGAAGACGACTAAAATTGAAGAAAAAAAACTTTCTAAATTCGTTTTTGATGTCTCAATTACATAGCTAGACTAATTCTAGATAAAGATATGTTATTCGACGCCACGGGGTATTATTATTATTATTATCATTATTATCCATTAATATTGTTTAGACTAGAAAACTGAACCATTTTGCACCCTCAATTTCAAAAAATTGAGCCTTTTACTTTAAATGTTGCTTCGTTATACCTATTGTTGATTTCAACAGAGGGGTTGGTTAAGGTTAAGGTTAGAGGGGTTGGTGTTAAGATTTTCAGAAAAATAACACCACCAGTGTGTTCTACGATGTCAAAAGCCCCCGGAGTACAATTTTTTTCAAAATTGGTTCAATAGTTTGAAAGCAGGGATTTTCGTTGACGTTTTTTGGATTCTGAACCACTGTGCGGCAGTGGCGTGTGCTAAAGAAAAATTGACGGTCTCGGAGACGGTAGAAACTTCTACTTTCTCACAGAATTTGCAAATGTCGCATTTAACTAACCAAGTCAGAGGTCGTGCGTGCGGGCGGTGGTCGATCGCTGATGCTGTCGTGCGCATTGCCCTCATTTACTAAAATCTAAAATACTAATGTTTTTCACCCCTAAAATGTTTCAAAAAATGGCACCAAGGTTTTCGATCTGGTAATGCAACAGATATTGAATTCGATAATAACAATTGCTTTTTTGTTAAGAAAAATCCAAAAATGAACCTTTTCCCGGTAATAAAAATATACAATTATACATAGGTTTTTTTTCCCGGTACCGTTTTTTGACCAAAAGGGCAACATGTGTGGTATATTTTCAGAACCAGAATTCGAAGAGCCTTCATATGGTGATGCTAAAAATGGGGGTGTGCATTTAAAAGTTTAAAGTTGATGCGCAACAAGGCACTTTCCGTGAACCGATCTGGCCCAAAATCTAATCAGCACCAACAATAAATTGCCCACTGGGAATGTGTGCCAAATTTCGCCTTGATACGTTCGATAGTTTGAGCTGCAGCGTATACTTACAGACAGACAGACATTTTCAAAAACCACTTTTTCAGATTCCCAGGACCCTAAAACATAGATTTTTCGATCGATTTTATTAACTTGCTAAAGCGCAGAAGTTAAAAAAGGACATCTTCAAAAAAAAGGGTCATCTTGCGTGACCTGACTTGGCCTTAGCTGGATAGTTTTTATAATTTTCCCACAAATTGTGACTTGACAGGTTTTACACCACTTTAGAATAGGCATATTTTTTCAACCCCACGACCGAACTGGCAGAGTTGTCTTGTTATGTTCAATGCTCAATGTGCTAAACTGAAATTAACTAATTGCAGCCTGCCATTGAGTCACTGAACCGACCTAATATAACAATCTCGTGCTCATTGTAATTTGTCTCATTATCCTGATGATCATAGGAGATATGAGGGCAATCGAATCGAAAATAAGAAGATTTGAAAAATATATGAATGTTGCATGTCCATGCTTTCGTTCTATAATTACTCAAAGACAGAATGAAAGAACAGGATTTTACCCACGCCGCACGTGTACCCCTGGCTGTAAGCTCGTAAAACACTTCAACCCCAAACTTTCGCACAATCAACAATCTTTTGTTGCCACATTCGCTATAAATTACACAAAACTACAAATTCAGATTCCTCTACAACCGCAGGAATTCATTCCCGGTATATCCGCTGCAGGGAACCAGTCTTAACTAGAACCCTATCCTCTCGCCCTAATTCTAAACGGTTTATATACGCATAGACTGCTGCAGCTCCGAAGCAAATTACTTATTATTGATGGCGAAAAGGGGAAATCGTATAGTATAATGTATACGTACATCCAAAGATTAATTTATTAATTTTCACTTAGGTAGGTAGGTAGGAGTAGGTTCCTCCTGGTCCTGGCGCATCCGCCATTTTTGAATCGTTTCAGATTTGTTTATTATGTGTACCGAATTAAATGTTTTTTTTATTTTTATATTTATTATTATTTATTTATAAGTACACATAATTGATACATACAGGGTGATTGACTAAATAATAAAAAATTTCATACATTTTCTAACGGAAGGTTGCTCGTTTTTTTGGAAAAAAGGTAAAAATATCTAATTTTCATAGGTTCTCAAAATTCTCAATTAAGAATGCTTCCCGTTTGATATGTCCTGTTTATTGATGTCCATTAGAGAAAGGAATAGTTAAAAAACATGTTCCTTTCCATTTAAATATTTTCAGTGTGACTTTGATGTAAGACATTGACGTTAAATTTTATTATTATTATTATTAAAATAAACGTAAAATCTGGCTTAGAAAAACAAATTTATCTCTGAAAATCCGATAATTTTCCCATTTAAAAAAAAAACGAACAGCTTTGCCTTAAGAAATTTTATGATAATAATAATAATAATAATAATAATAATAATAATAATAATAATAATACTTATAATATTTATTACGCGCATTTTAGAGGAGTAATGTAATAGAATAGTCGCTTTAACTTAAATTAGCAGAAACAATAGCCAACTAGACTAAAAATTGTCGACCCATGGCGGCTATTTTTGAAACTTTACAAAACAAACGTCACTTCCGGTGAAACCGAAAGTAAGAAAAAAATTGTAAATATGTTAAATTTTGCGTTTTAATAGGTCTATGAATCCATAAAAATTTGAAGATAATATTTAAAATTTAAAAATGGCCAAGTGTTACATGAGTCAGTTGACACCCGGTATAGTGGCAATTCTTTGAGACAACCGAAAATTTGTATACAGTGCCAACAAAATACTAGAAAAGTTATATACGTAGGTCATGGCGGCGGATTATTTTTATGAAGTTACCTATGTGAGGAGTTAGATACAGATTAAGAAAGCGCAGTGCTTTGGCAATAACGCCTTTTCCAGATAGTTCTAATTTAAAAAGTACTCCAAATATCGTGCAACCGTGCATACTTGGCAAACAATTGCATCTCGGAGGCTTCGTCACAATAGCCATGCAAAACTTAATCAAAAGTTTTGGCAGACAAAAGACGGCGACTTAGAGCGATATTATCTACGTAGGTTTATCCCCAAATTGCAAGATCCCCACTTTATCTTAATTATTTCGCTATCTATATTCGGGGTCGACCAAAAATTGCATCTACTCAAGTCGTGGGGAAGGTGAACGAAAGTGAATAAATATTTTTTGGATTAATTTCTACGAAACCCCGTCTTCGTTAATTCCTAACCAGAAGGATTAAAATTACGACGAAAAACTCGCTAATTGCTTTGTTATTCCAAATTATACCATTTGCCTCTGCATTTGGACCCCCAGTGCTAATTTTCCCGCAGCTAATGAAATTCGTTAATCGTTATCCCTGATTAACACCCAGGAAAGGGAGTGTCTCCTTTTTATTTAAGTGTTTCATTTTCTTGAATGTTTAAATTATTGAGGCCGCAAATTTATGTTCTCTAAAGTTAGGTATTTGAAATTCAAACATGAGTGAAAGTGGATTCGATTTAAACAAAGTGTAGATACAATACATACAGGATGAGTCAAGCGGGGGTGGCTATCTTATAAAAAAAAGACGCTAGAGCCCAAGTTGCTGACGATATGGAGATGAAATTTGGCACACATATTCCGTGGGCATTTTGTAGGTGCGCTCATTAAATTTTTAGCCGAAGCGGGTCCGTAGTTTGAAGGCCCTTCCAGGGCCGTGAAAGAAAAATACGAATAATTATACATTTTTGTTATTTAATTCGATTGTTTTATTATAAAATTTTTTATTTTGTCGAAGGCCGCGTCCCATAATCTGCTCACTTAATAGGTAGGATGAGGATGTTTTAGGGAATTTATACAAGCATGTGAGTGGCCACAACATTCCTACAGCTGCATCATTTTCGCTTTGTAATGAAACACGATATTCTCTACATGTGCGATTAATTTAAAAATATGGTTTTTTAATCCGTGTTTTATAGCTAATTAAAGAAGGAATTTACCTGGAACACTTGTAATTATTTTTTAAACCATATAAAAACAAAAAAATATATACCTACGTAGGCGGAGCCCTTTGACGTCACAAAAATTATTGCAGGCATATACTGCACACCTGGGTCAACAACCTAATTAGTTTCCACCAAATATTTCTAGTTAAAGATGAATGCGAAATAATAAAAATCTGATTTATTTTGAGATGATTGTGCTCGAAAAAATCTGATAGCAGCCCTGTCAATGGTAGATAGCTTCCATTAAATTAATATTTAGGAACGTGTTTCATTAATAATCGGCGTCTCAAATTCAGACAAGACAATGAAATCTTCTTATCGTTCAGTCGAATTCGATATTTTTAAACTTACTGCTCATTAAACTTTATAACGAATAGGATGTGTTTTAATAGAATCCGTTATACAAAGCGATCATTAGAGAAACGGAAAATCTGTTTAAATGAAACTTTGTTGGTTGTTAATTTGGGTTCTGACAGGAAATTTTTGTCTATGGGGATACTCATCAGATGCGAAATATAGGGAAAGGGTTCTGAAGCTGTAAATTATAAGTATATACTAGACTGGGACCTGACCTGACAAAGATTTGAACCGCCCGCCCAGGGAGCGCGTTGGAATTTGATGATTGCTCGCTTTCGGCTAAAAGCCGCATTGAATTTAAGAGCGTCAGTTGTTATTGGAGGAAAAGAAAATTAAGTTTAAGGAAGAAATAAGCAGAGGGCTGGAAAAAGAAAAAAGAAATGTCATGTCAGACGATTTAGAAAAGATGTTAACAAAGTTTTAAAGAAATTGTAATGCAATTGGCTCATAAAGTGTGTGTAATATTCAAGAAATCGAATAAGAAAAAACAACACCGTTGTAAAATGAAGAGATCAAAGAAGGTGACAAAAATATTTTGTAACAAAGCTAGACAACTTTTAACCCGGCTCCGAACGCAAAGTTTGCACAAATTGCAAATTTTTGTTTATTTTTACCGAAGTTTCAGTAATTACTAAAATTAATTCCTATTAAATGCCTGGATAATAAACTGCTCAACAATTCAATTGGTCCACCCGGAAATTTGAGTCGAATTCAAAATGCCGTAACTCCTCAACCGGTTGATCGATTTGAATGAACCTTTCTTCCACGGATAGACCATTTCATTGGCTTCGACATGACATGTTCCGCGTTTTATGCAGGTCCCCCTTATTTGATATACAGGGTGTCAGAGCCGGGTACTGCAAAATGGGGAAAATTTAAACCACCCCCGATTCTGAAAGAAATTTTTCTAATTTTTTTTGTTTGGTTGAGAAGACGTCTTAGGACCATACCTCCAGACATTTTTTTGAAATTTGCTCCATCTCCTTTAATTAGGGTGCTGGCCCAATAAAACTGTTTTTTCACTGGTAGTTAATAGCCTCTTTAACTTTTACTCAATTTTTAATTTCTTAAGGTCATTGTGTCGTTAAAACTTTATTCTAGGACACCATGAGGTCAAAATTAATCTAAAACAAGGCGATCCAGAAAAGGGGGCCCGTTGAAATGGACCCAATTTTATTCTGCTTCCGAAGTGATCTTTAAGTAAAGGCGGACTAAATTTGAAACGATGTTTTCATAGAGCCATTTGTCCTGAACATTTTAAGATGCTCTTGGTCTGAATTGGATCACAATCACCGGTGCTCAAACCAACTTTTCAACTGACTGTTTTCAGACAAAATACAGCCCCCTAAATTCGTGAAACCAAGGTGACAAAAATTAAAACAAAGAGCCATATCTTGTTGACAAGGTAACGATCCTTCAAGCTTTGTCAAAATTTTTGTCGCCTTGGTTTCACGAAATTACAGATGTGCGAAATGCCTGCTTTTTGTCCGAAATCCGTCAGCCAAAGTATTGGTATCAGCACGCCAAATGTGATCCAATTCAGACGAAGAGCATCTTAAAATATTCAGGATGAATGGCTCTACGACGGCATGCTTTCAATTTTGGTCCGTTTTTAATCAAGATCATTTCAGACGCAGAATAATTTTGAGTTCAGTTCAGTGGGCCCCCTTTTCTGTGACATTTTCTATCCGGATAATTTTGAATTTATGACAATTTAGAGTGAAGTTCTTGCGTTACAAGGACCCCCAGAAAATTAAAATTCGTGTACAAGTAAAGGCGCTATTAACGACCGGTGAAAAAACAGTTTTTTTGGCCTTGCACCCTAATTAGAGGAGATGGAGCAAGTTTCAAAAAAACGTCTGGAGGTATGGACCTGAGACGTCTTCTCAACCAGGCAAAAAAAATTAGAAAAATTTCTTTCAGAATCGGGGGTGGTTTTAATTTTCGCCATTTTGCGGTACCCGGCTCTGACACCCTGTATATCAAATAAAGGGGACCTGAAATAACACGTGGAACATGTCATGTAGTAGCCAATGAAATGGGCTATCCGTGGAAAAAAGGTTCATTCAAATCGATCGACTGCTTGAGGAGTTACGGCATTTTGAATTCGACTCAAATTTCCGGGTGGACCAATTGAATTGTTGAGCAGTTTAATTGACTCTAATTAACACAGCTATAAACGATTAGAAAATGATATATATTGTTTGTACAGGTAGGTACAAGAGAAATACCATCAAAGATATAAATATTAATCCAGGTGGTTATTATCTCACACAATACAAAATACCCAGGAACGTATACCTACACTGAGTTTTGAGTTTATACTGGGGTTGCGGACGTAATTCAATGATCTGGGAGTTAATTGTTCCAGATAAATTGATGCAAAACATTATTATAATCGAAGCGAACATCCCTTTTACAGAATCTATGATCTGGTCTTTCTGTTTCAAGTCCTATAATGCTTTTGATCATCAAATTAACGTCTTCTTTATTAAATTTTCGGGTCTGAACTTAGGTGACATTCAGTTGTCACTTAATTAGTGAGCAGTTTCAAAATAGAAAAGAATTTTTATAGGTAGTTAAGTAGGAGCTACGATTCCCCGCTGTTGATAATAATGTAACATAACTCGATGAAACACAATACTTTCAAGATATTAAATCAATAAAAGTCAGCTTATAAATCAAGTTGGGGTTTGTCTTTTAAAAACGACACCCAAGTATTTCTCAGAAGCGAACTAATTTTATTAACCATTCTTAACGATTTCGTCCTTTCATTGTGCGTTTGATAGCTGGTTAAGGGATTAAAACTTAATTGTTATAAATAGCATGTTAGGTATTTGTGTTCCTTATTCAAGACAATTAGAACCTTGTTTCCATTCATAATACTGACATATGCAATACAAGAAGTTGATTAATTATTCCTGGTGTCGCAGAAGATACAATCCGTAAATAATTCCCTTTAATTGCGAAACATTGCTTGAAATTATTCGAATTAATTTAGGGAGTTAAGATGAAATGACATCTGTCATCTCTTGCATAAGTCGTCGCAAATGAGGCCTGATGTGTACAACGAGGAAGCATGCAATGCTTAGTCAATTTTCGAAAAACTGTATAAATATAAACAAAAACACACCAGTAGGACTGGATTATTTATGTGAAGAGGTTCCAGTGGCCGCCCATTTTTTGTCACTCAACATTTAGGTAATTCTTATTATTGATAGCAAGTAAATAAAGTAAAACCCACTTATAACGTTCATTTAATAATCAAAAGCTGTACGAAAATCCAATAGAATGCCGTCGAGCGCAAATGATAAAAGAGACATTGACAAACGTGTTACCAGGAAATTTCTCTAGAGGGTAGTTATAGTTGCAGCAGTTCACTGATGATTCTAATAATTGAATGACAAAAACAGCTACTTTCGCCTCCAATTCAGAACAACGCGTTTGTTAATAATATCAAACAAATTCAACATCATCGGGGGAGTTAAATAGTTTTTCTGTACAAATGGAATAAGATTCAAGTGATTGATCATTTTTAATATAACTTCAGGCGAGCAGCTCGAAAACTTAAAATAAAGTTACTTACCGAACAAAGCAAGTTTGTAGTAATATTCGTTGAAGTTTTTGACAATTTGACAGAAACTTTCACGTTGCATTAGTTTCAACCTTAATTGTAAGTGCAGCTAGTTTCTTTGCTGGTGTCGCCGTGCCCTTTTCCAATTTTTTTAATTCCTACGCTCAGCGCAGGTTACTAAAATCAATCGAATTGTCAAAAACATCAAATTTTCATGCAATAATTTGTCAAAAAAAACTGCTACAAATGGAAATCTAATCTATCTTTTCAACCGCCTACAACCTGAAGGGACTTTTAAATTCAAAATTTTCACCACTACAATTGCTCCAAAACTAAAAAAAATTGGCAATGAGGAAATTTTTAACCCTTAAACCACATGAATATTCAGCCCTACAACTTACGCTGAACGACTCAAATAAAAGCGAAGGGCTTTCTGTGAGGAAAGGAAGGTGACAACTACATCATTTTCGGGATACACATCGCCTTGATGTACATCTTCCGTTGACTTTTTCATTCCTTTTGATATTACAAAATTTATTAAGCGACCCGTATCGTACCTATTTTATCATGTTTATACAGTGTAGTTTTTGACTGCTCGTTCTTTTTCATGTCATGCTTGTCGCAAGATTAATTCTTCATCTGGTTCCTTGTACTTATTTATTTCTTGCAATTTGGTTAACATAACAGTGGCAAAGCTACCCAGACCCAAAAACTGAAACTAGTTTTTGATCAACATTTTAGAATGTTGCATTTTCTGCTGTTCATACCTTACTTTTATAAAGATGTTTTTCTGCGGTTCTCTATTATTCGGTGCTTCCATTTGAACTATTAAATATACAGTGTGCACTTTGCGAAATTACTCCTTAATCTCTTAATCCTCCTGTCTATATTTACTCACACACTAGACTCTCAACAATCCCTCGATCATATTTCAGCTATGTACCTATGTATTTTGACAAATATTAAGTATGGCACCCGAATTTTGCTCAGTTACATTCGTGTTCTCTCGAGATTTGTTATGAAACAATAAACGATGAAATAATGATAATGTCTATTTCAAGACAGAGGGTGTTCAAAAATGAAAGCTGGGCAAATCCCTCGAAAGCCCCTAATGTCAAGCCTAACGTGATTTAGATTTGAATTCGCAAGTAGCAAACTTGGAAAGCGTTACAGTAATTATTAATGACATTGACACAGTAAGGGGACATCAGAAATATCTTTGAAAACCGTGAGGATCATTACGGTCATTAATTTTACATCAGATGCAGCAACATAAAGATCAAGTTTTTCCGGATTATTTAAAAAATTATGAGATTCTCACTGCGCTGCGGCTTCAAGGCGTCGCCGTTATTTGAATGCATCATTTTAAAGGGTATAAAGTCAAACCGTGAATTTTTTTTAATCCATTGTTACACCGACGAACATGAATAGACAAAATGGGCAAAAATCTATTGAGTTTGAAATACAATGTTGAACCCGATTAAACCCTCGATACTCCAGATAGGTACACATTAAATGTACTAACGAACAATTTCCATAAACATTCGTTTTATTCCCCTATCAAAACGATGGGAGAATCCGAAATTTTAAATTGTCTCACAATTTAGACATGAGCGGGGAAACAACGAAAGTTTCGTAGTAATCGGCCTTAAATTCGCCGACATTTTAGATGTAGCAAACATCAGAACTTCTTAAACAGCAATCTCAATTCACTCCAACAGGAAGTTTGAGCAATTTGGTGAGTTTACCTATGCCCCCTTTTAACGGCACGTTCGACACTATATACGCAAGGGTCACATAATGTAGGAACACCGGTAATATGATTATAAACTTTGCTAACTGATATGTATTTTTTATGACGTTTACATTTTACTGCACAGCAGGGTAGCCACAAATTTATAAAAAATTACTTTAACCGAATATAAAAATGAGATATCTTCTCACGTAAAACTCGTCCAAAATTGATCGTGTCAGATTTGCTATTTTTTTAACCTCCATACAACCAATTTAAAAAATGGGAGGTAACTGCAATCACTCCAAAATTCGAAATTGAGATAACACCAAATCTTTACGTTTAGAGGTCCCAGGATCACGAAAAAATGGTTTTCAAAAAATGTCTGTGTGTATGTGTGCAAGAGTGCAAGATTCCACCGAAACTAGGTGAATGACAAGTGTCTTTTTGGCATGTCAACTATGAAATATGAAAGATTAATACCAATTTTTTCTACGAGCAAATGAAAGGTCTTCAAATTCTGTTTGCAGAAATGTATTCACACTTGCCCTTGTAGCATAAAATCCAAAAATTTGAAATTTCGAATCAACATTAAACATCTCCCTTTAACCCAAACTACCAGGGCGATTTGGCTCAAAATTATTAGGGATAATCAATGCATTATCGCTATCGGTAGCATAAATTTCTTTGAGGCTTGCTTTATGGTTCTATTATAATCCGCTTAAAGAGAAAAACCCCCTAAAGTAGTAACTAGGTGCTTTAGATCCTCACAGTACTTATAAGTGTAAAAAATCTAAAACTATATAACTTTTCGTGTAGCGACCCACATAATATACAGTCGAGAAAGTAAGTCATGCACCCAACTCTTGAGCGTTAAGCTCAGAATTTAGAAAACCAGCCTTCGATAGTGGTGCATTTCCATGTCATTAGAACCGGCACCAATTAGGGGTTGCAAGACTGGGTCAAAAAACCTAGGACTGTAAGCCAGTTAAGAATTATTCGCTCAAGAATTTGGCATAAAGTGCATTATTTAGTTTTTCGACTGTACCTACATGCAATGTATGCATGTAATGCAATGGTATAGCCAATCTACAATCCCGATAATAACTGACAACTGACTTCAAACAAACATTATATTACATAAACAGCTGCTGCTCATTTTAAGAGGGCTATCCAGTTAGGTTGTCTGTCTCTCTCTGATTTTATTTCATGAAAATCAATGGCTTTATTTGAAATGCAACTCTGTCGCGGCATAGAGGTTATCAGTAAGTACGCAAGTGTAATTTTTTCATTTTCACATAATCATGTTTGAAGTCATAAATAGGCCATTACGGTATATGTCACAAATTTCTTTATTATTGGTATAATTCGAAAAATTATCAAATTTGATTGAGATCCATCGTTTTTGTTTTAGATTTTATTAAGTATTCCACTCCAAAAATCAATTTTAAAAAATTAATGACGTATCTGCTAGCGATCTCACCTTTCTGCACAATTTCTTGGTGTAAGAACACAGATGACAAATAGATGACACTTCTGTCACTTATTTCCATTAGAAAATTAGATTTGACATTGACGAAATTAAACAGGAATGAAATGGACAGGTTGGCTCGTACTTTTCGTGAGGACGTAGCTTATACGTCATCAAAATTAATATTTCATTTTGTGGCGTTAGGACTAGTTATATTCGAAAATGCAAACGTCAGAGCTCATTTTAAAACGTCTTTCAATCAGAACAATAATTCAGAGGTACCGTAATCCCCCATTGAAGAGTCCGAATAAATGTCGAACTTTTCAGATTATGACCTTAATTGTAAGAAACAAAACAATTACACAAAGTGTGCCTGTTTATATTCTCTAACGCTACAAACTCAGATTTAAAATTAGGACTTTCATTTCTGAGAAATAAAATTATTTCTCGAAAATCAGAGAGAGAAAGACAACCTGACTGAAAGTCCTCTTAATGAAAGATCAATTATTATTTTTAATAACGAAATTTAGCGAAACTCAGGTTACGGCATTGTCAAATCAGAAAAATTGCAGTTATGATAACTTATTAATAAGATCCGTAACCATTACCAGGTACCTACACCGAGAGTAGGATGGCTGCAGCATTGGCATCGCGCCGAGATTTTACTATCCAATTCATCATCGATCTCTGGTGTGGAGCGAAATGTAAAAAAATATCCGCGTTTGCAAAGTCATAAAACAGGATTATGTCACATTGACGATGCAAAAGAACTAAAATTTATACCTAGAAAACGCTCGTTCTCGTTGTACATTATTTTAATTTAGTACGCACGCGAAGCAACTGTAAAAAACGCATAAAATAACAAGAAACTAATTAATTAATGTACCTTACTTGTAGTATGTCATCTGCAGAATTCTTCAGAACCATAAATGGACCACCAATCTTGATAAAGTTTTAAATGGATGATGAACTGGCTGTTCTTTAAAATATCCGAATTATTCACGCACATATGCTCGGACTACTAAAAAAAGTTACCTCTGGAACCGACATACCTCTTAATAGAAAAACCATACTCTTCTCACAAATTAATGGAAGTCATTTGACTTAATTACATCGTTGTCAAAATGCCAGAAATTTCCGGCAAATTTCTTTCGTTTTTTGCAATTAAAATGAAAATTTTTTCGCTGTGGCAATGGCAGCATCATCTCACGTCTTGTAGGGCATTGAAAATCTGTTGGAATATTGCAGCGACCTGCACTATCGACGAATTGCGCATCATTTTACTGGGCGCCAGCGTCCTCTTCAGCAATCTAATCTAAACAAACCATTTATCTAAACTTTTTATGGGTATTTAACTGAGTGAAGTGTGCTCACCTGAACTGAATAAGTATGCTCTTTGCTAACAAGATGTCGCTATAGACACAAAAAGATATATACCAAATAAGCTAAGTGCATCCGTTACTCATCAGAGGGCGCAAGAAGGCAAATTCTAGACCAGACTATAATATTAGAAAAAAAATATTCCCTGGGAATCTTGCCTCTCCACCATCCACATCTGCAGGACCATTTTTTTCTTAGGAAAATATGGTAATGATCTCAACGATGCTAGCATGCATTGTCTAGAAATGTTAATCCGAATTTGGCATTATAAAAAATTAATCTGCATACAAATAACTGAATATCGTATTGTATATTTCAATAATTTATTGTTCGAGAAAGGAGGTTGGGTACGGTCAGTAGCCGTTTCAATGCATATTTTAGAGTTTTAGTCCCAACGGGAAGTCAAGATTCATTGATTGACATCCTTATGGGTTTCTAAGATTTGCCGGCGAGGCCCAACCCAACCGCCAACTGAAAACTAATACTGGCTGGTTCCCTTCTAATACTAATTAATCTTTAGGGTAAGAAATAAATCCATTAATAAATTTAATGATCTGCCGAGTGGAGACAGTGGCGAATTAGATTCTCTCGTTATCGCTGCATATCCTAAAAGGTTTTATGATGAAGGATATTACTTACCACCACTTCTAAAGCAGAGGTTGTGCTTGTCAGCCAGCCCTTTTTTCTGTTGTTGTGTAAAATGGGCTTTTAATTCCTGTCAGTATCAAAATGCATTTTAAAATAAAAAGATTTTCCTATTCGCCGTCCTATTTAATACTGACCGCCTAAATTTTTGAAAGACTATTCAAGCAGTGACAATTCTAATCAGTCAAAAATCTGACAACAATTGACTACTACACTACAACGCTCCTTAAATTTCGACGTCCTCGGAGAATAAGTCTCATTCTAGACACTTCACAATTTCAAAGAGACCCAGTAACTTTTGGCATTTATTCTGTCGACGATAATGATTGAAATAGTTCAGTACTGCATGAGCATTGACCATCAGTTCTTTGCACAATAATTTCATTCGGCTCTAACAAGGTTTTACTGAAATACTGAAAATCACTCTTTTCATCTTTGCTGTAATCTAAAATAACCAATTTGCGTTTGTTAACTTGATTGCTTATCGTCATTCTGCCTTTCAGCTTCCCCCCTATTAAGATGTTTATAGTCCTTTACTTCTCAAATTATTTCACCTTTTGTTTTTTCTTCTTCGCTTCCACTGATACACGTCTCTTTCAAATGAGAATATTCTCTCGAGAATATCCTGCTCCTTATTTCCTAAATTTCTTCTTTTTCTCTTTCTTTACCTCTACTATCCAACTCGGCTTATTTAACTATTTCTGGCAGTCTTCGCTGCAGCACCTCTTTGAAACTCTTAGTCATTTTTCCCGCTTTTTCCCATATTCCTTGGCTTTCCACCTTTCATGAATTTCCCACACCCTCAATCTTTTCTCGTAAGCAAATCTCCTGCTCAGCTTTCTCATTGAAAGCTTCCTTCTTGTTTACCGCGTGAATTTTAGAATGATTTTATTCAAAGTGACATTTCCAGTCGATCAAAAATCTGACAATTGACTACTACACCACAACAATAAATCAGTTTTCGTTACAATATCACGATATTAAAATTTTACATGCCGTGTCAGCTTTTTGTGCTACTGATGTTTTCTACTACTTTTCTTCTGCTCTTTACATTAAAACAACGTTTTTCTACTTTATTCATTATTTAAAACTGATATTCTTCATATGTGAACGGCAGTTGCGTTATACTGACTCCGGCACTGTTATCAACAATGCTATAATATATTTTGTCATTAACGAAGCAATAATTACCCATTTGAAATAAGGGTAGCAATTAGGCAAAATATGTGATTTGGAATTGGTATGATCTTAGAGCAGCAGCTGTGAATTATAATGAACTCTTAGCAGCTGTGATTTGGCGATTTGCCGTTTCTTACCCTAAGACACCCCAGTGCAGCTTTCCCTCAAGAAGTTAGGGGTGCAGTGGCATATGTGCAACTGCGTTAATCAAACGCTTTGTTGTACGGTTTGGCACGCGCTCTTTCCTAATTTAAATCACTTCTAAATCTCCATGACCAGTACAGAGGTTAAAGCCCCTTGATGTAACTGAATAAACTTTTGTTGAATAACCACCAACGAAAATGGAAGCTGGAGACGCTCCGTTTTCGTAGGAACGCGATAATAACCTATTGTGAGTTGTCAAAAAAGCAAAATATCACAGCCGCTACAGGTTTATTTCTCTAAGATTCTATTAACTTTTAGTTTCAGTTTTCATACTACATCACCTACCATATGTCACGTGCAAAAAGTTAAAAGCCCGTGGCTGATCCACAAGTAGGCAATTAAATTTAGTTCTAGGGTTTGCTTGACACGACTTTATCTTTTCACAGAATCAGTATTCATATAAAGCCTTCAAGTTCTTACTTTTAAGAAGTGTGACATTTTCATTCTTCAACAACAATAATCTTTGTGTTCAGCGGAAGTCTTGCGGGTGTACTTCAAGTATAAAGGCAATTCTGTTAAAAAGCTGGTCTAGATATATACTATATAGGATATGTTATACCTAATGGCAGGATTAGGTGTTGGAGTAGGAGTAGGTGCAGTTTTAACACAGGTGGTCTTAGTTCGACAGGATGTATCTATCAAAGCTCCATGTGTTTCACATTTGTGATTTTTTCAGCAGTTCCATTTGCAAGAATTCATATTGCATGAACCGTTTTGAAATTATAATAGTTTGACCCAATGCTCTCCTAAATATTTAAATTGCCTGTCGAGATCATATCATTGGTTTACTCCCCTATTAATTGTGTAGTTTCCGTAGAACCGAAGGAAATTGCGCCACAAGAAACCAATTGTTTAGGGCGTACAGGTTACGCGGCTTCCGCCGGAACTTTGCTGCGTGCCCTCGGCCCAAGGACACGCCAAGTGCACCCCCGATTCATTCTCACATTCCTTGTAGTATTATATTTTTATCTTTGTATTTGTCACGAATCTGGCATATTTTTTAAAATGCTGATGAATTATAGCAGCACATGTGGTCTTCCCCTAAAAGAGCGTTCTGGGAATTTATAGCTACACTAAATATCTCGGCTTAAGAAAATAGCGGGGGTGTTAGGGCGCTACCACCAAGCCGCATCCGGCGTATACACAGATCGCAGATCGTTTCTAAAAGTCTTAAATTTATTGCCGTTTGAAGAAGATTCTGAGACAGTTAGCTTTAATTGATGTATGGATGGTTAGCTGCAGTCACCGTGACGATCACTCTTCCTCAATCTAAGGGTCGCGTTCTGGTGAATTTACTTTTAACCGTCCCTAAAGGAACAATCCGGCACAATTATTGTGAAGCAAAATGGTGAATGCGTCGGCTGGAGGCGCTTTCACCTCACATAGTTCCTAAAAATGGTGAATAACAAACAAGTTTAAACGCGACTAATAGACACATGTTTTGTCACGTACTCTCCGACTTAACTCGGCAGGTTTCGGTAGGTCCCTCGAGGTTTAGGGGTTAAGCCAGGCTTCAGAAAGTACCTTCCGAGGTTTAGGACTTACCCCAGCAGGTTTTGGACTTGCCCTCTTTTAAGTGCAGCACTTCATGTTCAAGTTAGTCCCCAGGTATTCAGAATTTTGGAAAAAATCAAAGTTTCCCGATGTTCGCCAAATTTACATATCGCCCTAATTTGGGGACGAGAAAGCGAATGGAGAAGACCGCGATTCGATATTAGTCCGAGAGCTGGCAGCAAAAATGCATAATGGTTTTTTACCAAAGGTTTGATGTTTTTAATCGAAAGTACCATTTAAACGATGAGTGAAACCGTGCGTCGGCCGGTCCAGACTGGGGGCGTTACTTCGGGAGCGGCTTTGAAAATACCCAATTTTTGGTTAAAAAGTAATGATTTAATACCAGGCTCAAAATTGGAGAGGTACTATTGTTTGTATTGGCAAACATCCCGGTGCCTTCCAAAAACTAGCAGACGGCGGCGTCTTCAGAGCAGACGCATTCAAAAATGGCCGTTTAAGCGGCCACATATATAATGACGCTCTACCACTTTGAATCATACACCAAAATTTTACTAAAAATAAATGCTTCAAATTTTCCTTAAGCGAAAATTAAGCAGACAGGGGCGTTTGGTCTGCAGACGCCTAAACAAGTAGGTAAAAATGAGATAAGCTGCCTGAAATTTGTACTAAAAGTTCCGAAAAATAATTAGCTTTAAATCATTTAGTAACTATTTTTTAGCAGAGGGGGGCGTTTTGAGGACAGACGCCGTTAAAAAGGAATTTGTTCAACAGTCCCCCGAATCAGAAAAACACTTAAATTGAAATGCATTCTTTTCTTGTTCTGAAACCATCTGCATAAAATTAATTGAACGCTTTGAGGACTTTTTTAAATCTATACGGTGATTGATAGAGAAGCTTTTCTTGCTACCGCTAATACAATTAATACCAGCTGTTACCAGTAAAGGCTATCAGAAAGGTAATTTTATTTTTCAAACTATTTTTGTAGATATTCACATGCATTGAACTCAAAATTCAAAATACGACAAATGGGGAATTTTTTCATCTGTGCGTAAGACGAAAGTTTCATTTCCATTAGGTATAGTAACAATTTTTTAGCAGACGGGGGCGTTTTGGGGGCAGATGGTATCAAATTTTGTATAAAGGGAAATTGAGTGTCACCACGATAAAATGCTGAAGACCAAATTTTCTTTAGTTTACATTCCTATTCCTATATGCACTTAACCACTGTTGTATATCAGACAATTTTTATAACATATCCTTAACATTCTTTCAACTTTCACATTATCCTAACGTTACACTTACAATCTGATATCTTCAATACAAATATTAACAGAGTTTGTCATTTTTGGTTTCTTAAAAGCTCGGCCAGAAGCATCAAATGCTCTTCGACGTTTCCTGAATGTTGAAGGAAGTGAACGTGAAGTGGAAGGTTTTAGAACAGGGGCAGAACATGTGTCTTTGACTTTATCAAATTGATAGAGAATTCCAACTGTGTTATGTGATGTGTTTTCGCCTGTTAAAGTTAAAAATTGTCAAAGGCCAAGCGAGTGTATAAATCTGGTTCACGTCTTAATGAGTCTATAGAAGTAACGAAGATGCATTTATAGATGCATAAATTAATTCAGTTTCCATTTCTTCTACTAAAACAAAGTAACCTGCACAGTGTGTCAATATGTTTAAAATCTTAATAAGTTTTCGGCTGTTGGTTAAACTCTTTACCACAAGACCAAGTTCCAGTACTTCCAGTACTTCGAAGTCTTCATTCTAGCGTTTGTAACATTATAAATCACATCACGACAGAAAGACTCCGCTTTTATAATTTCAGTCCCTTATATAATACATCTGGTAATGTGAGGTCTTGCGGTAAAGGCGTTTTCTTAATATCTAAGATATCTCGCCGTAATTTGAATTTGCAACATTTTGGATTTCTAAGTTTCGATTGATGTTATTGTCCTACAAAAGATAAACTTTAGCATCGTCTAGAAACATTCTTGAATTGTAAAGAAAAGCTTTTCTATCAATCACCGTATAGATTTAAAAAAGTCCTCAAAGCGTTCAATTAATTTTATGCAGATGGTTTCAGAACAAGAAAAGAATGCATTTCAATTTAAGTGTTTTTTTTGATTCGGGGGACTGTTGAACAAATTCCTTTTTAACGGCGTCTGCCCCCAAAACGCCCCCCTCGGCTAAAATAGTTACTAAATGATTTAAAGCTAATTATTTTTCGGAACTTTTAGTACAAATTTCAGACTGGTAGAACTTCATTATAAAGGCAGCTCATCTTATTTTTACCTACTTGTTTAGGCGTCTGCAGACCAAACGCCCCTGTCTGCTTAATTTTCGCTTAAAGAAAATTTGAAGCATTTATTTTTAGTAAAATTTTGGTGTATGATTCAAAGTGGTAGAGCGTCATTATATATGTGGCGGCTTAAACGGCCATTTTTGAATGCGTCTGCTCTGAAGACGCCGCCGTCTGCTAGTTTTTGGAAGGCACCGGGATGTTTGCCAATATAAACAATAGTACCTCTCCAATTTTGAGCCTGGTATTAAATCATTACTTTTTAACCAAAAATTGGGTATTTCCAAAGCCGCTCCCGAAGTAACGCCCCCAGTCTGGACCGGCAGACGCACGGTTTCATTCATCGTTTAAATGGTACTTTCGATTAAGAACATCAAACCTGTGGTAAAAAACATTGTGCATTTTTGCTGCCAGCTCTCGGACTAGGTATATCTCTATCCGTTACACGATACGGACCATCAAAAGTCAAAAAAACAGAAAAAAATTCTTGTCGACCTTAGAAAAGAAGTTATATTGGCCCTCCAGCGCTTCCGTAGTTTGCGCTCGTTTGGTAGTAGCTGTTTTCAGTACAACATGAACATCAAATACTCTTTTTACCAGTGCATTTTTCCCCCATGCCTTTCTGGCATATTGCCTTTTGATTCGCTAGGAAGACCAGGGACCAGGACCATCGTCTGGTCGTATGAATAGCGGTTTCGTTAGTGCAATCAATAATTAGCTTTGTTTGTCAATTATTGCTCAAATAAATAATGAATCCGGCAATGTTGTGCGACTATTATTGCAGGAATCGTGACAGCAAAAGTAGCAAATTACCCCAAAAGGCAAGTCGTGACTTGCTAATGGGCATGTGTGTCCGTTTTATTTTAAGTAATATATGTTGTTGAATGAAACGGAATGATGCACGCGTTCTATAAAAAGAACGCAAGGAAGAGTAAAGAAGGGTTCGGAAATAATTATGCACGTGTTTATGTGATTCAAGGCATGACGAGAGCTTTTTAGCAACTTCCTTAAGTCCCTCAAAGGTGAATTCAGAATCATATTACAATATGTCCGATCCTCCTCCATCGCGTGCATCACAAAGATTTCGAGACCTGGGGGCAGAACGCTCTTGATTTTCATGACAATATAGTCTGCAGATTTTTTTCACTGTGGTAACCCTCTTTATTGATTTTTTGGCATGTGTAGGAACAATGGGTTAGTGAGTCAGAGCAAGCTGCGGGTCGGTGTAATTTTGCACCCCCTCATAACATCCAGTATAATCAATATTCAGTCTACTCATCGTAGAGCAATGCCCTTAGCGGTTTGGAGTTCCCTCATTGTTCCATGTGTACCATATGTGAAAGTGAATGCACCCGCCACTATATTCTCCCCAAGAAGGGCTTGTGAATTTCTGATACGTCTGTCGAACGTTTTTTTTTTTAATAGCGTCAATGTCAATATTTTAAGATGCTAGCAGTACCTCTGCCATGTAAACAGACTGAAGGAAACTGAACTTCCTGGAGAATGGTTTAATTTCAGTAACACGTGAGTCTGTGGGTGAATAAGAAGGGGACCACTTTGTATATCGTAGGGTGCGCGCCCTTATCGGCCGTTGATATCCACCCTGTTCCTCGCGCGAGCCAAACCAGGTGCCACTTCACATGGATCAGCGAACCTTACAGTCAGCCGTTAACGAAATAGGAAATAAGACACGTGTTGGCTGTTATCAAATAAATTATAAAACATTATAAAGCACCATGGCATTCATAAAATTTCCAAAATTAAACCAAACAAAAAATTCAATTTTTAACCCATGCAAAGGTGTCACGAATACACATATGCATTACTCCCCCTATGACTAATGTAAACAAAAACACACATGCTGACTGGAATCAAACACATGTGGAAACCGACGTCGCCGTCGATACGGGATAACGACGCCAATTCTGATCGATAACTCCAACGGTTTTTTGATTTGGACATAAACGCTGTTTTATTGAGACAAACAAGTTAAATATAAATACGGATTTTAGGTCACGTGGCCGTTGAATAGGATTAGTGGGTGAAAAGCAGTCCAGGTAGGCGGTGCACCTGTAAAGGTTCAACCTGTAGGGCTTTTCAAAGACCGCATTTTTTGGTTCGGATTTCTAACACAACTCTCACTAGTTCTTAATAATTAAAATAAATATAAACACTACTTTTACCGCTATTCTGTTTGTTAATAATTTTTATAACACCTAAGTATTACGGAGATAAAACTGAATAAACTGATGATGTCACAATTCGTGCTGCAGAATTCAAAATTGTTGAATGATCGGTATTTCCGGTCCGCAATAACATGCAATAAATATGTTATGCCAAATGGGTCATTACTGATTATCAATGTTTTAAGATTTTAATTAATGAAAATATGAATCTGTCAAGAATAAAAAATGTTGTGCAAGTTCAACGATCACATTTCCTGAATGGCGCCCTCGATTTTATTATGAAAAAAACAATATTTACAGAAGATATCTCTGGCGATTAGCAGAATTCATTCATGAAATATGTCAAATCTTCGAGTTCCGATAACTTATTAATAGACAAAAGTGAATGGCCGATTTCCATCCATATTACTTGTTGATCAAGGTTGTTAGCACTCTCGCAACATCGAATTTGCAGGACAAATTTTTCAGTGTTGCAAAAGAAAACATCTCTATAAGATTTGGTGGTTTACATAATTATGGTTATTGTCTACAGTATATTTTCATTTCACCTTGATCAAAGCAGTTCCCAATTGTATTTCTAGGCTGATGTTTCCACACTGCATCTTGACACCTTTTCCTTCAAAATGGGTACCGCCAAGATCTTCAACTTATTTTGATTATCTTCTTGATGAGTCACTCACTCCTATACTAAAATGAGCTAAAACAAAATGAACTTCAGCTAAATAAATAAAGGACACTAAGTATTAGGGTGGAGCGTCATTTCGAATTTTGGAATTTCAAAATGCCTATGCGCGAAAAAGTTGTTAATTGTTAATATTATTTTATTACTTTAATGAAAATTTTTTATTGGTTTGCGTTTTCCACCCCCCCAAGGCCTGCATGTCTACGACGTAAAGAATCGCTCTGGGGGGGTTGAAAATGAAATGCAACGATTTTTTTTTACTTAAATAAAAGGCTTGTATTTCCTTTTACCAACTTTTTGGCGGTCAGCATTTTCAATTTCCAAAAAAAAGAGAATATCATAGGAAAATTATGTAATATGCATGTAAGTATTTTTGTGTTGTAACTTAATAGGGAACATAAATTTCTCGTTTATGTACAGTAAAAAATATTAGATTCGATGAGAAACTGCTAGAACTTTTCGTAGACAATATTGATCAATATTAACAGCATCAATTAAAAGCACATCTATGATGCAGGATGCAGTTATGCACCGCCAAACTGACCAACTTGAAACAAGCGCACTATTTCAGTTCAAAAAGCATTAATAACGCGTTGTTAAACTCAAAACACACGATCTGATTCTAATCAGCGTCAAAGCGCGCGATCTGAACTTAAGCAGAGGAAAAGAGACATTTCTCTCAATGATCTGATCAATTTTGAGCTCAGGATGATTTGAGGTAAAACGGTGTGAAAAATACCATTTTGCATTGTTATGAGCTCAAAATGCACGATTTCAGCTTAAGCAGCGTCAAAAACATGTGTTGGCCCTATTCTGAGTTCAAGTGGCACCATTTGAGCTTAAAGCGACGTCAAGAGAACGATTCTACCCTGTCATGAAATCAAAACTAGCTTACGCAATCAAAAACGCGATTTTGCACTGTTATGAGATCAAAATGCACGATTTGAGCGGTTAAACACTTAATCATAGTCGTAAATACGTTTTTGCACTGTCAACAGCTTCAAAAACTCGATTTTGCATTGTTGTAGACCTAAAACGCACGATTTGATCTTAAGCATAGGCTCAGGACCAACAATGCCAACATTTTAAGCCACGAAAAGTTTCAATTCATTAACAATACATCTTCCACCACAGATAAAAACATTTTATTGTTTAACGCCTTTTCTATGTCTAATGTAAAATTTTTAAGGCTTATACATGAAATAATTAATAATTTTTTAAATAAAAACAGACATTTGCCACATATGCAGTCCGAAAATAAAATACGTAAGATTTTGTTGGTTAGTGTATTTGCTTCATTTCTTTTTTTTTATCCAAATGAAAAGTGTTTTTATAATAAAGTAATGTGTTTCACAAAAAAATTAAGTAAATATAACTTTTTGACATCATGAAGCATTTTTTTACTTTTTTTGAATCTGCAAATTTTTGAAGGCTTTGGAAGGGGTTTGCGAAAAATTAAAAAAAAAATACAGTTGACTTCTCTTATTGAGAGACAACTACTAAGTATGTACCTTTTTATGATATATAAACACGTTTGCGACAAAATTTTTCTCCGATGCCTTCAGTAGTTTCAGCTGTAGCATTGATAATTTTTTTGCCAAAAGGCACTAATTGTGAATATTTTTTTTGAAAGCAGAATGTGAAAAATTGGAGTTTACGTTTAAAATTTTAAAGTTGATGTGGAACGATTTGGCCCAAAATATAATTAGCACCTACAAATAAGTGTGGATTGAATATGTGAGCCACATCTCATATCAATATGTTCAGTAGTTTGAACTGTAGTGTTCACGCAGATATTTTTCCAAATCCACTTTTTTGGGTTCCCAAAGGACACTAAAACGTAAAGATTTGATGTTTTTGGAAATTCGAAAGAAGAAATTGATGGGTGAATGTGCAGGTACGTCGATCGGTATGGATAATAAGTCCCTATTCGAGATATGGTCAAGAAAAGATAATTAATAATCTGAAATCTATTATACTGTATGAAGCTACTTGAAAATAAATAACAATAGCAGCACCAGTGATATAACAAAAAACATCGTTGCTGTAGGTAAGAGTAGGAGTAGTATTTAATATACCTCTTGGTATCAATGAAATTGATTCGATAGAACATTACTTTTTATATAGGTATTTTATTGGTACCCCTCCCGTATAGTTCCTCTAACCGACAAACGCGGGGAATCTATGTTCAGGTCGTTAGCCTGTATGTAAACCTGCTACACCGGTCCATGGTATAAAAACACATAGGCGTAGATTAGAATTTCATACATATAAAGCATATACATAACTAGAAAATTTACAATTGCAAACAAAATAAATCAATGTGATTAAAAACAAAATAACATTACTCTAGTCCGGCCTGAGAACCTAACGAGAATTGCTTGTAAATATGTGCTTAAAATAGATAAACATAGACCGAGGATGGGCTTTTTGTCCAATTTTTTGAGCGCGCTTATGGCGCGAAACGTGCGATTACCTGCGGGAATGCCGAATGTTTTGGCGGGAATATGGTCAATGTCATCACCATAGTAAACTCGTCAATGACAATAACGTGCGTTAATTCCTCATAAAAATAGACAAGTTTGATTGTTTGGTTTCTTTTTTTATTATGGGAAGGTTACGATTTATTCTGGCCTGGCCATACGTCAGCAATGGTGTCAAGGCTGCGGCTGCACAACGTCCGGTGCGTTTATGTCATGATCCTAAATTGGTTCAGTAGGCAAATACAACTTTGGTCACGAATTGAAGACGAAAGTAAAACCATTGCGTTCACTCTCGTTTTATTGGCAGTTCTTACTCTGGAATTCTTGATTTATTTGAATAAGCATGTCATTAATTATAACGTAGAACCGGATTTTTGGAGAATTGGTTGAAAAATGATCCTTGCATTGGACAGGAATCAGGAATGTGGAAATGTGGCCTCTAAGAAATAATTACACTTGCACTTGCACTATGCATCCACGATGCCGGAAAAGGAAATCGAAGATGTCTTGCTCTTGCAGAACCTGTAAATCATCTGTTAAGACTAGAGTTCAATACACCTGTGAGATAAGGCGCGATTTTGGCCGAATTGGCGCGCTTTTGCGGTCCGAGAATGCAGTTTAATTGGCTACACCACTTGTGAGGTAGACCGTCTTACTTATAGGACTTCCCAGAATTGCCTATTGAAGGTATTTGTTGTTGCAATAATAGTATTGTTAGACGTTTATACTGTCACCCAACTGTACGAGCTCAAATTACAGCTTCCGGCGCCACTGATAGTATTGATCCAAAGATTTTCACAGCCAGAAAAAATCTAATCAAAGAGGAAAACTACTAAGCGGAGCTCTGAAAGCTCTAAATTAGAGCAGGTACGTCTTGAAGGCATGAAGTCTTGTTTACTTTAAAAAACGTAAATTGTGGATAAGTTCACAAAAGGCTCATTTCTTGAAGGATTATTTTGTTGGTTTGGCAGACAGTGAGGATGAGAACCATTCCCGGGTGCATTGCTTTCAATGTGCTCCTCGAACCGCACCCTTGACAAATTGTTGTTTTCAATGGAAACAGGCGGGAAAATTCACTAAATCTCCCGAGGAAAGAACCAGTGCATCCTTTCCATCAATGGAAACTTTATGCCTGTATCAGAAGTTTTGCAATGGACGGAGATAAAAATCTGAAAAAAATACTTCCGGTTGCGCCGGAAGTTTAATTTTAATTTTAACCTCCCCACAACCAATATAAAAATGGGAGGTTACTGCAATCAGTCCAAAATTCGAAATTGAGATAACACCAGATCTTTACGTTTCAAGGTCTCAAGATAACGAAAAAGTGTTTTTTAAAAAATGTCTGTGTGTATGTACGTATGCACGTACGTATGTGAACAAGATTTCGCGAAAACTGTCGAACGGATTTGAATGAAATTTGGAATATGGGTTAGTGTTGGCCCTCTGGTGAGCCCAGTTAATTTTCTTGAAGATCCGCAAACGCCAAGTGCCTTTTTGGCACTCCAACTATGAAATTTGACTTATGAACACCAATTTTTCTTATCAGCACATGAAAGGTCTTCAAATTCTGTATCTAGAAATGTATTCATACTTAGCACCTTTTTGGCACAAAATCAAAAAAATCGAAATTTCAAAGAAACATTAAATAACACGCTACAGTCCAAACTACTAGATCGATCTGGCTGAAATTTGGTAGGTAGAGGTACCATTACCAGCCGAAGAGCTGATCTAATTTTGGCGGCAATCAGCGAACGACAAGTGCCATTTTGGCATGTCAACTTTGAAACTTGAATAATGAACTCCCGTTTTCTCTATCAGCACATGAAAAGTCTTCAAATTTTGTTTTCAAAATTGTACTCAAGCTTAGTGCCCTTTTGGCAAAAGATCGTCAAATTTAGAAAAATCATAGAAAACACCATAGGTTTGGTGGAGTGTGGAGTTAAACTTAGATATAGTAAATAGTAACATTTACTTGATATTGGTGATAGGATTTTATCATTCACCAAGTGGGGAGGTTCCAGCCGCTTCCGTAGCTGCCCATTTTTTTAAATGGTACACCCCTTATATTTTTACATTTTTGGAATTTAGGGGTCAGTTTAAATACTAATATGAATCCAATGTAAGTATGTAACCTTTAGTTATAGACGATAAATTATTGAGCTTACTATACGAGGCTAAAGGCCTCTAGCAGTGCTTACTTTCGTAATAAGGTATCGTAATTGCATTTTTAATAGATACACACAAGACAACCCTATTAAAACTAAAGGTATTAAATTAAAATGGTTACATAATGGTGGTCGAAGATTCTTCTATAGTTATTTAAGACCTTAAAGCAACCTGTTGTCCTTGGTACGGGATATTTTTCTCATCATAAATTCTCGGAAACAGATTGTTTGTTCGTGGATATTTAGAAGGACAATTATTATCTATTGACATTTGCACATGCATGATACTGGTATACCTACCCTTTGTGCATTCTGCGATAATTGCATACAAATGTTTTGGCGGGAAACAGCATGCTGCTCACCTTCACTCCTCTCATAAATTATTTTTACCTTAATGGACAGATAGCTCGGTCCTCGATGCTCGAAATATTGTAACAAGGTGGTGTTAATACATCCAAGTGCTTTACCAACATTTCAGACATCCCGTGGATGCAACCCTAACGCCTTAATATGCTTTTAATTGTACATCGCGGCTGGAAAATTAGTAGCTCCAGAATTGATTTAATTTTGATTAATAGAAAGCAAAACGTTTAAATTCCGTTGAAAGTGGTCATTCTTTATGGCTGAACATGTCATAAAATAAATTTCAAGGATTTGTCGGAACTAAAGAAGCGGAGATCTGCATGAATGTTGAGGCAAATCACGTTGATCTCTTGCTTGCTTGATTACAAGTCACTATGTTTGCCTTTCGCCTGCAACCACATGTGAAGCTTCAACGGTCTCGCATTTTTTCGCAAAACATCTGCAACTTCGTGAGATGAGATGAGCCTTAATTAGAGACATCCCGGCGCTACATTATCCGCTCTCAATCGCTTCTGACCACAATCCTACAAACATGAATCACAAAAAAGTCCGAGGAAAATGTGTAAAGGGCCGACAATTTACTCAGCTACTTTTTACTGCATTCATTTTGTCAATCAGCAACATGAAATTTATTGCACTGGAAGTGAAACGTGTTATAATTTCCCGCCAATTTTTATTTGTTTATGTAAATTGACTGATTGCACATTTGTCAACCTTCATTTCATTACATCACTTTCTTTTGACGGCTTTTCCTAATTTACCATCCTTCATGTTACATCTTATTATTATTATAATTATCTTCTCAATTTCGACCGAACCCCAAGGGGTTAAGGTTCTATCTCTTCGATTTTATTTCTCTATTAATTTTGTCCTTTATCTGTTTCGAAAATATTACGTAAAAGCTTTTTCATTCAAGCTGTCTTTGCATAAGAATGATGTCACCTTTTACAAAGAAGTCCTATATTGATCGAGTTTATACGATAAGAAAAACTCTCTCAATTTGTCACCTATAAAACCTATAAATATTTCAGCATAATTAAAAAGCTTCACGTGATGTCTAAACCCTCGAAAGCTCTCAAAGAACAGGAAGTCCACCCCACCTTTCAATGCTTCCAAGAAAGAGCGATAAATCAAAATTCTTGCTGCCAATTTGTTTGTACCGACGCCTATCACCTGATAAGGGCATTGTTCAGGGATGTTCCAGTCGGCAAATATTTCTTTTAATTAGATAACGCGATATTCATATGTATATTTTACGGTGTGTGAGTGGAAACGCAATCAATTCACAAGTTGGAATAGTAACGGTCGTCCTTGGAGAACAAACAGCTGATTTCAAGTGGATTATCAAACAGCTTCTAATAATAATAAAAATTCTGATAGCGCCACTTTCCCACAAATTCTCAGCTGATAACGAACGAAAAAGATTATATCCGTTACCACTTAACATCGCAAGGGTCATCATTTTTAAAAAATTACAGGCGGTCTAGAAAAACATCAAGAGGGGGAAAACGCGGGCATTAAATTTCGGTCTCAATTCAATATCAATTTAAAATTAGTTTCTCTCATTAGCCAATCAACGAGCTTATACCGAGTGTCAACAAAACCAGGCTCACCCCCCTTTTTTCAGCATTTATTAAAATATTTCAATGAAATTTGGCACACATGTATTACCCGATAAAAAACGTTTTTTGACATTTAGAGAGATTTTGAATCATTTCGGTTTCACCGGAAATGGACCTATCATATATCTTAATATTTTCGAGTTTTCTATTAAATTCTGAGTATGACAGAATATTTTTTTTCAAATTTCAGGCTTCATGTTTAAAAAAAAATATTTTTGGCTCTTCATCTAGAATGCTATGACCCCTCAAATACTAATCTAGATACATCAAACTTTAGGCTTCTGTTTCTATTTGTCAGTTATTCTGATTCTTTTAAAAGAATGGAAAGCAGTTTTTTCATCAAGGGTGGCTCATATGGTTTTTTTGAGAAGTAGGAAGAAAATGATATAAGCTTCGAATGGTTAAAATGAAACACGTAACCAATTGATAAAGAATGAAGTTCTTGTTTTTTGAATTAACCATTAGGCGTAAATCGTAGTAGGCTGAGTAGTGAGTAATAGTGGAACATCTTCTACCTAGCTTACTTTTGTAATTGTACATAGAGCACAGGCCAGTCCAGTGTACACAAGTCAATTTCAAATTACACACTCGGCTACGCCTTAACTTGTTTCGACTGCTCGCGTCGCTCTCACTTGACAAAATTTGCAAAGAAAACTGTAAATTAAATTTTTGTATAAATACCACATTTCCTGGCTGCGTAAGGTACAATCCGACAACACTGCATTTCTTGGCTACGTTGAATTTTGTAGTCGAGCTTAATACTGTACTAACACATTATCTTAATTTCCTACTATTCGACTTAACATGATCTCTTAACTACAATCAACTACTTACACCAAAAATATTTAAAAAATAAGGTTGTAGTAATGTTGCGCGAACGACTTTTCGGAATTTCAAACTCGCGACAAAAAAAATTGCATGTAAACTACTCGATTCAAGTTTTAATTGTATTTCCCAAAAAAATATATTAAATTGCTTTCGCACACTTAAGAATTACCTTATGTTATAACAGAGACGTTTATCAAACGAGAGGCGTAACTAATTTGATAAAAGTGATGAAAAGAAGTAAAATGAGGTGTAGTCGACGCGCAGTTTTTGTTTGTAGATAATGTTTAAGCTGCTTTATCAAGAATACCTAGAGACCTCTTGCTGAGATAAAAAAAGGAAAACAAACCACATGTTTAGTACTCCTAACGACTAGTTAGTGCATCTCTATCGCAGCATCGCAGCAGAGTCAAGACCCAGAAGAATAATAATGATGAAGCAAGTAAGAGTTAAGAGGCGTGGCAGTTAGGCCTAACCGCCACTTCGACCGATGAACTTCCCATGACTTACTGAGATTCAACATTTTTTAAATCACTTGTTATGCATCTTGTTCGCCGTGAAGATATTGCTTTGTTTTCCGAAAATCAATGGCACGTTTTACACCTGCTCTTCGTAAATTAGTAAAAATGCCATTGCTATTCTTACTAAATGAAAATGAACTCGATTGAAGGCAGCTGTTGGTGATAAAAATGGGAACTCTGAACAGTTTGTATATAGATTGTCTATGGCATGAAAATGAAAAGTAAAAAGAGCATTGCGATAAAATCTCGTTTAACTGGAAACAAATGCACAAAGAATAAAGCAGGAAATGTTATAAAATCAGCGTAAGCTGAAAGCTGCTGTAGGTAAGAGAAGAATGAGAATTCTAGGGACAGGTTGGAAGTTGAAGTGCACAAATGAAATGGTCTAAAAACCTTTCATAAAGACCGAAATCTGTGCGTGGAATTTTCACATATCAGGGACTCATTTCGGAATGTTTCTGCTAGAATAGCTCGATACCCTCCCTATACAGCAATTTTACAGTAGTTAGTATCTACCAATACATAACAACAATTTGTTCGACTGGAAATATCTGCTGAGGGTTTGCATTTCAAACTTTTTGAGAAAAATATTGAAAATTCGATTTTAAATCAAAAACTGACTTGACCTGACTTTGACAGCTTTTCACACTGTAAGGTGAACTTGTTGCAATTATCGCTGAGGCGTAGTCGTGTGCTTTCAAAGCAGTGCTTTGATGATACTTTGACTTCAGGTGATACCTTACTAAACACTAAACTTTTATCATTCTTTTATTTTTTTATTTATCAAACACTAGGTCAAAAATCTAACTATTCCTGTCAGCTGACTAAGGTCGCCAGTTCCCAGGCATTTAAAAATGTCTGCTTTGCGGGTGGTAGGTACCTGACAAAGCAATAAATTTTGTGTCCCTCTTCAAGCGGATACTTTCAAATCTCATTTAAAATTAAATCAAGAAACACAATTTATAAATAAATTTTCCAGGTAGCATTAAAACGGTTGTATCGAGTCAGTAATAATAATAAGTACCCTACATGATTTATGACAAGTACCTACTAATCACGACAGATACGTTTGCAATTGCAGAAAATTATTTCAAAATATATTATTTTGATGTAAATAATTGGTTTCCTAAAAAGGCGCGAACACGAAACATGCTTTATTGTTATATTATGAATGGAACAGAGGGCGTTTTCTGTTGTCAGCTGATCCGAGATCAGGTAAAGTCAGGTTGAAATTCCAATTGGACCCATTCTGAGAACAGGCGGGCGTCGGGCTCTTTCAGATTTCAGACTGTGAACAGCTGATTTGTGGGTCAACCGTTTTCCGTAATCCCCATTCTAACAGCTGATCATTGCAAATTCCTTCGTGACCAACCAGAAGAATGTGAAGCAGAAGCAGCATTGAAAAAATACGCGGGATTTTCAGGAACCTGCTTATAAGGATTCACAATGGATCCCACACCGACCTGCAAGCTGTTTTAATCAAACCTTTACAACAATTCGTATCGCTCCTCAAGTCTGTCCGAGCGATAACTTGAGAGGGGTTTGAGATATCGAGCTGAAGCTTGGTTTACAGTTGCGTATGTCGAAATATTCGGCGAGGATTATCAATGTATAGCAAAATATTTCAACCCTCCAAAAGCAAAATTTGCGTAATTGACTTATTTTCGATTCATGTTCCTGGTCGAATTGTGTGACATATATGCTGATAATGTTGGGATATTGATTGATGTTGCTAAGGTAAAATTTGCTCATTGCATTTAACTGATAAAATGATTGTGTATATGCCTTGATCTCTTGTTCCTTTTTATGTTTGCTTCTTAGTATTTAAGCTTTATTGAATATGTTTAGAGTCTGCAATATCTTAATTTTGTTATTATCTTGCTTCAATATTATTTTGTTCTATTTTTGTCCTATAAATGGAGTTATCTGTTGGGCAATAAAGTATTATTATTATTATTATTATTATTATTATTATTATTATTATTATTATTATTATTATTATTATTATTATTATTATTATTATTATTATTATGTTCTGTAATTTTACTTAACCACGGTTAATTTTCATCACCCTTTACAATTTTTCAACTCTCTGAGCGTTAATTTTGCAAAATTACCTAATTTTCCATGTTACTTTTGGTATTTCTATACAGGGTGTCCGGAAATAACGATGAAATATTTCGGGGGGTGATTCTGCAGCTCAAAATATGAAAAAAAGTTCAGATAAACATGGGTCCGGAAATCGCTCCTAAGGTGGCTAGGGCCCCCTGAAGGGGGCGCTCAAAATTCGATTTTGCTTTTGTCAATTATTAAGTTTTTGCATACTATCTGACATCGATAAGCAACATTAGATTACTTTAGATACTAATTTTTAAAATCCGTTCAGTTTTGTAATTTAATAAAAATCGTTTGATAAGCCTAGGAAATGCAAATGGATCTTTAAATCTAATTTTTTCGAAAACGGTTGATCCTACGGTGTTATAACAAGAGAGGCTCTTTTATGTAATTTTAGTCAGGAAACCATATTCCGGTGAGAAATTATCTAAAAAATAAGACGTAAAAAAATTGGGGTGCGGAAAGCTGAAGCCCCCCCTATTTTCCACGCCCCTGGTTGAATCTGCTTTTGGTAGATACCATAATCTGATGGCGCTTACTGATGTTAGATAACGTACAAAAAGTCGTCACTGTATCTTAAGCGGTTCCTGATTTATTCAATAAAAACCGAATTTGAGGCGCCCCCTTCAGAAGGCCGTAGCCCCCTTAGGAACGATTTCCGGATACATGTTTATAGGAATTTTTTTGCATATTTTGAGCTGCAGAATCACCCCCCGAAATATTTCATCGTTATTTCCGGACACTCTGTATAACTGAGTGCTGATTCTGCAGTTCAGACTACGCAAATTTTTGTGTTTTTTTGTTCATTCTATACTGTTTAATTCTGTACGGCCAATTTTCAACATTTCCTTTTTTTGACAACACTGGGCGTCTGCGGAAGCGCTACTACTAGGTGTACATACCCATTAACACGTTAAACATCTACAGGGATACACATCGCATTGATGTACATTTTCCGGTGGCTTTTAATTTCAATTCTTTTCAGGTTGTTTGAGGGTTAAATTTCCTCTGTCAGTTTTTCTGTGTTATGGTGGTTAAGGGGGGTGAGTCGCGGGGGTAAGTTTTTAAAATTACAATTACTTTTCAAGTTGTAGGTGGTTCGATACTTAAATTTGTTACAAATACCATTTTGTTCACAAGCGACCACATTGACTATCTAATGTCTAATATGACCTTACCTTTACTCAAAGTCTCAAATCCAAATTCTCATGTTACCAACGAACGGCCCGTTAGGGAAACCTGACTCTGGCTGGACAGGTATAATAACGAATCTTTCATTTCAAGCCTGAATGGTTACAGAACGGGTAGCGAGGGACCGCCGTCTCCATCGATCAGACAAGAAAAATAGGCTCAAACTTAGGATTCTATAACTGTTTTCTTCAAAAGAGTTATTATAAATATTAGTTGAAAAATATTTTGTTTATACGGGTAGGTAGCAAATATTAAATTTTTTAATAAAACTATATGGAAGGTGTCCACGAATCTTGTGGCAAAGTTATTCCTACCACTGATTCCTGATTTTGATGTACTAAAGGAAGGTGTATTCACTATTCACATTATTTGCTATATGTAGAAGTACAGGGTCTTTTATATTGTTGTCCACATTTTAAAATGTCATATCTCCTTTATTACCTACTTGAGATATTGGCCTGAACTAAAAACAGGATGGTAGGTACTTTTGCAGTCGATAGAATTTTTTTTTCCGATTTTACTGATGCAGGGTAGTAGTTGATAGTTGATACCTGGGGTTGATAGTTTTCGAGAAAGAAATCAAAGAAATAGTTCCGAACCTATGAGAAATGTCTGAATGAAAATTGCAATCACGTTGAATTTTTTTATGTACTTATGTTTTAAGTTGAATAAATAAGTTACTATTATATTAAGATGTTTCAATTTGCTTATAATACTCAGATCTCTACTGCATAATAGCCATAGTGATAAAGACAACTTATTTTCACCCATATATTCGTTAATGAAAAATTTTTTTTCTCGAAAACTATCAACTCCAGACATCAACTATCCTATACCAGTGAAATGAGAAAAAAATCTCTATTGATCCATTCAAAAATATAGCGAGTGTCCGATTTGCCCAGTTGGCCAGATTTTAGCTCATGCGATTATCTCAAGTAATAAAGGAGGAATTTGACTTTTCTCCTCTTTGGTATCTTTCCCCAACTGCTGGCATTTGAATGTTTTCTTCCTAGATAATTGCTAAGGTACCTCTGCTAAGACTTTGTAGACGTTTCATATAAGATCTCTTCTTAAAACTTGTTTGGTGGATGAGCCTCCTTGGAATCAGAATGTTTGTTTCTTGGTAAATAAACAACACCTACATAGGTAGGTATACACCAGTTATAATAGGACGGCGCCTATCCGCAGATATATAAATAATATGCACAAGGCGAAAGTGGAGTAAACATTCTTATACGGCGTTATATCTAAGTAAATGTTAATATTCAGTGATGCAAGAGGCACGTGACAACATAATGGTTGTTAGACACATGTAGTGACAATTTTGGCGAATTGCACGAATGATGTAGCGAGGAACGTGATAATTGTACGTGAGTGAAGAATAAATAACTTCCCCATTCATCCTAACATCGCCGCTAATAACTTACAGAAGAAGTACATGCATGTAAAGTAACACATGTGGAGGATCGCTTCAAAAATTCTTATTAGTAGTAGGTATTCAAGTCCTTGGATCTTGATCATTCACGTCCGTTGAAGATTAAATAGAATAATAACACATGTACTTACTCGTTCGCATAAGTGCTATTATTGTATTTTTTTCGATAGCAACGTACACACCACACACCTTATCTTTAGAAGAAGTGCCTGTTCGACCGGATAGTCTTGTATCCGGCCAGAGAAAGGGCAAGCAGGCACTACAAAAGACAATAGTAGGTGCGTTCACCAGCTATTCTTTAGTCTTCTCTAAACTTACCGACATCTCGATTTTAAGCTAACATTAACAAGGAAGCTGCGTTTTATGTATGTTGTACTTACGTGACTTACGTGCCATCCTGTTAGAGCCAACGTCAACCGTCGTTTCAGATTTTTAAATCCTTTAGAGTTCAAATCGGAAATTGATCGAACAAGATCAAATATCTCCAGCACCATACGACTTGCAGGAAGCATACGGGAGGTATAGCGTAATTTTATACCTGTCTTGTTAAGAATTATATCTATCATGTTGCAGGAAACTGAACTTGTTTTTTATGCACTTAAGTGCAAACAGGTTATCCTGTAATGAAACAAACAGAATCTAATCAAAATCTTCTAACCTCTGTTATCCTTTAGACCGGTTGGGCGTTTTTAAGGAGGATCACATTCCGAGATCAATTATTTATTATACCTACCACATATAGCGGATAAGATTTGGCGGCATTTCAGTTGCCCGGTTCAGTCGGAGCTTGGTAGGTACCTGCGATTTCGCGCCATTTACCTTATACCTGAGTTTAGTCAAAGAGTTTCGAGCAATTTTACCACAGAAGCCCATCCTGGTCATTGTTATGATGGATTCTGTTGGACTATTAATAAAATATGTCAAAAAATAGCGCCAGAACAGGTACAATATGATTTTTTATTCCTTTGACATAATGAAGACAGGTGGGTGTTGAACAAAAATCTCTACTTTTAAAGGCAAAAGGCAAGTGATTTCAATTCAACAAGTGCCGAAAGGAGCTTAGATTTTTTTTGTAGGTAGCAAAACATATAAAGCCAAAAATGCTGTTACCCCAAACCAAATAAAATATGAAAATTCGATCGGACAGGTCGAGGGGGATGCTTAAATCTTGCTTGGTGAAATTTCACAACGGACCTCTTGGACCTGACCCCCATGAACCACCTCTTCAAAATTTGAAATGACAACCCCCCACTTACACTAACTAATTTACACAAAGTTCCAGTAAGATACCTCCACTGGTTCTCGAGTTATTGCAATTACTAGTTTTTCGGTTTTTCACCCCTAGCTTGGTCCGATTTGACTCAAAAGCAATCCCAATCTAAATTTTTGCGTATACAGTGGGAAATCGGATGTGTTCAAACGAAGGGTAAAAGCAAAGGTGTGTTTCGAAAAAAAAAATAACTAGGCATGAAAGAGACGAATTAATAATGGCCTAGAAATAATTGTATCACGAAGGGATATTCTCGTTTTGTTTTTGTGCCTTATAATTTAGGAGTCGGCGTGACTTCCAATTTCGATGCAGCGCGGCTGCAGTTACGATAAAACAACAAAGGAAATGCAATGATTGAAATGGTAAGTGAACCATGAAAGGCATGAAACCCATATCCGTGGAGAACATCTTTAAAAGCGTTGATTTAAGAAGTATACTGCGTGTTACCGAGTCGTAAAAAAACACTGCCTTTGCTTTTCATAGTCTAGCGAACAAAGCTTGACATTTTCAACCCGGCCTGATGAGACAGCACAATACTTTCTATTAAAAGTCCTATCTCCAAAGGAGGCTCCTATCCCATCTAAAACTTCCAAATTACCTGGTGGATTTTCACACAAGACTGTCCATCATTAGCTTTTACGGCACGGGGCAATCGGGGAATTATTTTTGTACGTGTGCTTTGAAAATTGAAATTTACCAGACCGTGCAGAATATTGTTTTGTGAACTGACAGTGTCGAATCGGGCTGGACGCTGGACCTACCAGTGGATCTGACCGCAACAGCTGCTAAATTAAGAATAATTATAGAGGAAGCTGTCGCCGGTTTCAATTATGTCACAATAAAGCATAAACGTTAGTTTAGTTAATCCAAATCAGGTCAGAAGAAAATCGTTAAAGACAAATTATTTGACTAAGGATGTTGTTACAAGTTCAGGGTCAATTTTATATGTGGGTTATCAGTTATCACCATCATCATTGCACTTTATCGGTTTTATTTACATAACCGCCTCTGATCAGAAGTGTCTCTTTTAACCTCCCCATTTCTCGAAAATAGGAGATTGTTACAATAATAATAAGTATAGTTTTATTGGTATAAAATTGAAAATTGAGGACACTTTTGCCTTCTGAAGATGCTTTTGCATCCCCGATCGAAAATTCGAATTGCCATCAAAAACATCAAATCTTTACGTTTTAGGTTTTACTTTGACTTCAGTGCTTCCCTATCTCTGGTTTTCTTTTCCCAACCCTTTCCCCAGCTGCTTCAAATCTTCCTTTACCGCTTGTGTGTTAATCTATAACTTCCTTATCGGTCCTTCTTCTCCGCTGTTCGTCATTCTTTCACTCCCCCATAAATCTTGCGTAATCTGCCATTTTCCTTTCCCATCGCTGCAGTTTTTCCTTGTCTTTTTTATTAAGCACTCACCCTTCACTATCCTATATGTCTATATCAGTTTTGGTTTCAGCGTCTTGGACAACCCTTGCCTCCTTGCCACACCAATGTCAAAAAAACACAAAATTTTAAAGACGCCATCAGGATGCCACCACATTGTTTAATTCATTAACATAAATTTGTTACCTACTTGATAGGAAATTGTCAGTTTCTGTGAGTTATCTTGTTTTTATATTCCGATGGTTTCCGGTTAACATTTATAAAATAAATCTCCAAACGCTGATGTGTCTTCAGAAAAAAAACTAAGTCACAATTGAAAATTGAACGAAAATTCTGCAATTTGGGCATCAATAATGGTATTTTCAAGTCTCCCCCTTCATTAGCCATCTGCTGGAGGTAGCTAACCTGAAATCATTTAAAATTTCGTTATAAATAATTATAAGGTATTTTGGCGTTTCATCGCATATGAAACAATTACCGAATTATTTGTCGAGGATTCACCATTGGGGAGATTCCTGTCCTGGCTGCCTTTTTTTATTTTAAACTAATAATTTAACAAGAACGCAACAAAACAAATAGAAAAGACACCAAAAAAAAGCCTAAACATAAAAGAATGTAAAGGAAAATAAGAAAATGCTAGTTTCCGAGATCTCGTTTTGTCATTTTATACCTCGTTTTATACAAAAAGTTAGGTATACAGTGCGAGTGTAAAGTATGGAATAAAATTCCTTAAATTTTTGTTCTTGATTTGTGGCAAAAATCCTCGGACAGGTCAATTTTATTTTTGTAATGCGGACTTGATGGAGGGGACAGTTTTTTTCTAACACTTCCGGTTTAACCGGAAATGGCCTTAACTTAGTTTTTTCAAATGGAATGACACTTTTTTCTCAACGGATTCGGAATCTACGATTTTTTCTGAGTTAGAAACATGTATCATACTTTACCGGAAGTACAGTCACGGCCACCCCAGATTTTCAAAAACATCGAAGAAATCGGTCAAAAACCAAGATTTTTAAAAATCGCAAGTACACGTCAACCTTATTTTTTTGTTAC